>OX346213.1:14196250-15593333 GCA_947049295.1 Ligdia adustata | reverse complement strand
GGCTATAGTACCGGCAGAGCCTATTCGTGAAGCGAGCGGTAGAACTCAGTAAAGCCACCCTCACGAGCCCCGTGGGAACTCCACCACCCGACGACAATCCACGAGCCATTACGCCATTATGTTGACGAGCCAACACTCGACCTACGAGTGCTGTCACGTATAACAAATAACAAACTACGTATATATAACTAAAAAGTATTTTTAACATGAAACAAAACAGTAATGTGGATAGATGAACTTTACATTGGAGGCACACAATACATAACAAACCTATATTTAAGTAAGTGAAAAGAATAAAATTATATGTTGAATTCGAAAGTGAATTTTTTCGGATAGGAGATAGGATTATCGTGGATTAGTAGAGGCTTATCGTAGAAATCTGGAAATATACCTATAGGTATATAAAAAACTTTTATTCACAGGTAACTGTCACCCGTGGTGTTGCCTGCAACATAAAATAAAAAAACACCAAAGAAAGTTTTAAAGTTTGAAACCTCATTTGACCTTTAGGGGTTGTATTTCCAAAAAACTTTTCTTAGTTCAGTCTATAATTAATACACCCACCAAAACTCATGTCTTCAGGTTCATCGGTTTGGGATCTACGTAGGTTCTGCAGCAGAACACTTGTAGTTTCTAATTTTCTGTTATTTCTTATTGTTATCATTGTACTTCAGTTTTTTTAGAGTCAACATTAAAAAACGGATGTTTACTACAACACGACTTATCATATTTATTTAGTATACATTTTATTTCTTAAATTTAAGTTTTTTACAATATGAATATAAAACAATAAATATTATAAAAACCTAAACCTAGAGTGCCGCCAGCAACGGGGTAGGACCCAAGCTACCGTTGGTGGGGACTACAGAGAGAGGAACCTCCTAACAATACGTGCTGTAACGAGGAGCACAGCCCTCTGTACCTGACCCTTGATCCAACCATCTAGCGAGAGCCTCTTAAGATGTTGATTGAGACTTCTCGCTATCAGGCCGTTGCCGAAACGAACGTTTAACCTCATGAGCCAAGTCAAGGTACTTGCTGACCTTGTCCTTTTCAGCCTTCACGAGGTTCTCATCATGCGGGATAGTGATGTCGACGAGCACTGCTCTGCGCTGGGACCGGTCTACCAGCACGATATCAGGCTTATTGCAAACAATAGTCCTGTCCGTGATGATAGAGCGGTCCCAGTAGAGCAAACCACGACCATTTTCAAGAACTGGCAAGGGTGCATACCGATACGGCACTTCGGACTCGACAAGGCCG
Source organism: Ligdia adustata (assembly GCA_947049295.1). Classification (NCBI taxonomy): domain Eukaryota; kingdom Metazoa; phylum Arthropoda; class Insecta; order Lepidoptera; family Geometridae; genus Ligdia; species Ligdia adustata. Next base: position 15,592,070 of record OX346213.1, on the reverse strand, counting down.
TACTGAAGAGCAAGTTGCTGATGGATGATCCTGGCTACTAGAATATGCCTGTGCAATTACTCACCATTAGCAAGATGAGAACAACCGGAAATAATATGCCTGATAGACTCTCCGGGACGGCGGCATGCCCGACAAATGTCGACCGTACCGTCCTTCAGGATATATTTCCTATAGTTGTTCGTCATCATTACTTCGTCGGAAATTGCACAAGCAAAACCTTCGGTTTCCCCAAAGAGGTCCCCGAACCGTAGCCAGTTTACCGAAGCGAGTAGGTCCACATCGGGCCCCGTTAGAGCTCGATAGAACCTCCCGTGCTCCGTGCGTGTGGAAAGCTCCTTACACTTCCATACTTCCTTGCGGTCCTCAACGCTAAGCATCACCGGTCTGCGCCAATTCTCGTTCGCCAAGGAGAGCGGTGTGAGGCCCCTGTCAACTGCTACAACGTCGCAATGCATCTCGCACTCGTATTTATTATTATTATTCGTACGATCAATAATAATAAATGTGGAAAACTACACTGACTTTTATAGTCTATTCATACAATGAAAAGTGAGCCCTCACTGACTGACTGACTGATATTCACCAATGCTCTCAAGTAAATATCTAGGCAATGGTTAAGTAAAGTAAAGTAAAGTAAAGTAATATTTATTGACCTTTAAATAACGTTCGTTACAGGCAAGTCTTATTACATTTGAATTAATAATTACTTAAAAAATTTAACTTACAAATCTCATTCATATACGATTACTTAATATTAGTTCTTAGTTTAACAGTTCTCTTGACAAATATTTACATTATGATTGCTTTGTTTAGTTATTAGTGATATTTTATTATGGTTGTTCGTTACACAAGAACGATGATTCTACAAGCTGCATTGACATATATTCGTTGAGTTTATAAAAAGGATTGCTTTCAAAAAAATACTTCAATTTTTGTTTGAATGTAATAAAATTGAGATCCATTACACTATTAGGTAATTTATTATACATCAGTATTTTGGTATAAAGCCCCTGCTTCTTACATTTAGCTAATCTATTTATTGGTAGGATTCGCCCTTTTTTATTATTGCGTGAAATTCTTTTTTCCGGTATTTCCCTATCCTCGTGTACTTCTAATAAACAACTATAAATATAAAGTGATATAACTGTCATTATTTTATCTTTTTTAAAGTGTTTTCTCGCAGGACTACGTTTTTTCAAACCGTTAATTGTTCTTATAGACTGTTTTTGAAATTTTAAGACTTTTATGATATCTTTAGCATTTCCCCAAACAGTAATAGCGTATCTTATAATAGAATGCACGTAGGCATAATAGACAGAGATGAGCGACTTTTTATCTAGTAATGGCTTAAGTTTAAATAAAGCATAATTACCACTTGCCATTTTCTTGCAAATTTTATCGATGTGCGCATTATGGCTAATTGTATTATCTATTGTATAACCAAGAAATACATTTGTTTTACTAATGGAATTCCCGAAAATACCTAACTTTGACTGGTTTAATCAACGCAGAGGCTATATACTTACTAACGCTACTTTCTATCTATCTATCACGAAATATGGAAGGTGTATTAATATAGGGTGTAGTATAAATGTATTAAGGAGAGTTTTTGGAATTTGATGCAGGACCTGAATACATACATATTTCTAAAATAAACAAACCCACTTTTAAAGAAAATCTATCATAATACCATTGGGGTTAAAACTTCTGTACTTTTATTTTATCAAAAAGTATTTTAATGTTTGACGGGATAAAGGATCGTCGATTATCATAATCCATCGATATTTAATGTGAATTTTGATGATGCGGCAAAATGTGACGCACAATATGTCGCGGGTGACTTTTGATTGGTCTATTGTAAAACGCTCACTTAACACAAACCGGTGAATATCATTTCAATATCACCCGACTGCCCAAAATGTAGGTAGCATATTTCGAGTGTACGTATGTATAACTCTTAACGGACGCCTTAAACGGTTGACCGATTTTTATGTGCGAGGTATCACAAGATGTGTCTTTATACTGCTTGTATTTCACGGTTTCACTCAATAGGTACAGTTGCCTAAAATTTATTCAATTCAATAATTTAATTGTTTTGCTCATGAGTTATTTACATATTACTAGCCTAAATAAATTCCTTGCAGAGCTTTTGAAGTAATACCACAAAAGATAAACTGGCAAACGACTCCTTTCCATTCCGCTATCAATCGCGATCAGCAGTGCGATTCTGGAAACTTATCTCGCTTGTGTGATCGATGAGAAGTATGGAACTGCCCGCGAATTCAGCGATCATTCGGATCATTTCGCTATATCTGAGATTGAGAGTATAATATACCTCGGCCATAGATCTACAGGAGTTTGACTTTGGCAGGAGATTATGGACGGTTGCAAGCCGGAGACGCTGTGCCGGGTGTGTGGTGACAAGGCGTCGGGGAAGCACTATGGGGTGCCTTCGTGCGACGGCTGCCGAGGATTCTTCAAAAGAAGCATTCGACGGTAAGACACGATCATAGCTTTAGGAAAGATTGCATTTGCGAACAATTATAAGAATAGTTTAGTTGTGGTAACAAAAATAGGTCATTACTGCCTCACGAGCACGAGTTATCTTTTAACAGTGAAAATGAAAACTTCTTTTCAAATTTTGTACCGCGAGCTTTTAAAGCGAATGACAGATGCTGTATAAATGACGTCATAACAAATCGTTTTAGGTAACTACCTACTATTGTCCCTAAGCAGTCATGCTTATGAAGATCCCGTGCACGGGAAGTAATGTATTTTTATATCACGGCTCGTGAAACTCATACTGTAGGTATTATATCCGATTTTAATTTCTTAGAGTTATTTAGGATTCATCGAATAAATCATTCAAGTATTAACCCGACTTTTTGGCGTTGTTCAAAACAATAAGAGTGCCATGTATTATCTTTTTTGAAAGCTTATTTTCCTAAAGACGTTAATCGAGAGCAATAAACTTATTCGTAAACTCTTGGTCAATACTTACAACGAACATTTTATTTAAAAGGATATGGTTAATTATTTACATGGTATCCTTGAAAAATCCTAGTGAGGAGCATGATTGTGAAGACGAAGTTGATTGTTATCGCGCTTTTTTAACTGAATTAAAATAAGAAGGCGGATCTCGATTCACCGGAATCTATATATTACTCTCCGATATCTTAGCGACGCCGCGCCGACGGACGCCTACACCATTAATGTGGCATGGCAATGACAACCCTCTCTAGGATTGAGACCGCATTAAAACATTATTTACTTTGTTATTTTCTAGGTAGGTAAACTGCTTTATAAATAACTAAAGTATTGCTGGTTTAATTTCTTATTTCATGACAGCAATTTAGACTACGTGTGCAAGGAAAACGGCAGATGCGTGGTCGACGTAACTAGAAGGAATCAGTGCCAAGCGTGCCGGTTCTCCAAATGCCTCAGGGTGAATATGAAGAAAGACGGTAAGTTTTCTCTATCCTGGCGAACTATATTTGCTACATATTATGATACTAGTAACTGTCACCCGAACCGTCGCATGCTACAAAAAACTTTAAATCCCCATTCAAATTCCCAAAAATCTTTCTTAGTGCAACCCTACATGAATATACCCTATAAATTAACAGTTTAAGTCTGCGTTGATTGTGACTTTTCAGTCATTAAGAACTTACTCATTTATATGTTTCTATTCTCTATCTATCATTAAATTTAGATTTTGATTGTACAAACTTCTAAAACGTGAAAAAACTGGCTTCAAAGCTTCAGGTAGATAGCAACCGTTGTGCAAGATATAGATGATAAAGGCTAGCATTTAGTCTTGTTAAGATTTTTGTATTAAAACTTTTTGAGGCCTACTGCAGATTCTGCCACCCAAGCCTGAGCCCTAGTAGGTTAAAGGCAAGGATGTTGACACAAATAACATAGATTGTGTTCTGGAGATAGGCCGTGCTCATGCAATTTCCTTGGGTTGGACGCTAGAGCCATGAGGCCCTAGAGTTTTTTTGTGGCGTGGCTTACTGCGCCTGGAGACATAATTAGTTATTCCTTCCTTCCTTCCTCTTCATCAACAGGTCCTTTACATTTCGTTACATTTCGGCCGCCAAGCCAGCTCTTGCGTGCTTCTACTAACAACCTTTTGCATTAATTCCCAATCAGAAGTCTAGGATGCCCTAGTTTATAGGACGTTCAGACCTGGCAAGACTTTATTTTGAACATTAATGACGTTTTTACGCAAACGGTTTTGCAGAATTATGTCTTAATTTTACCTAAAAATATTTGATAAGACTACATTTGGACTAGACAGTTCAATACCAATATTTTGGGATGGAAACCTTTGATAGACACCGAATGTAGCGCGAAACTAGTTTAAAATATTTACTTATTCAAATAAGAGTATGAAAAATCGGTTGCAAAAATTTTCAAAACAATGTTTACCACGTATTTACCGGGTTTCTACCCAGCGATCGCGTGATCTGACTGAATTATCCACTGAAATCGGAGCGGTTACTCCACTGATAAAATAATCCGTTACCGGCGGAGAAACAATTATGATATCCTCACTGTAGAGAGCGGTGATCGAAAATAACACTTCGTCGTAGATAGAGAGATTTCAAAGATATAGTTGCCATGTTTAATTTTTGGGTGACTCCTAAACACAGTAAATAGTTAAAAATTTGAAATCAGTCTTAAATTTTTCTACCGACTTCCCAAAAAAGAGGAGGAGGAGGTACTCAATTTGACAACTGTGTTATTTTAATGTTTGTTACTTGTTTGTTTTTGTAGGGTTACACATCTCAGGAGGTCCCTTTTAAGTTTTATCGTAATCGTACCAGAGGGTTGGAATTTTTAAATCGAAATAGTAGTATTAATTTTATCGGTGCTTGCCGTAATGGAGGTCGGTAATCACGTTTTTTAGAATAACTAGTTTAATGGTATAATATTTTTTCGTTAATTTATTTTGAAAAAACAGACAATCCTCTCAATTCAATTACAATGACACGTCTACACTCGTCTCAAATCTCGCGTATGAAATGCGAGGAGGTCGGTAAACACCGCTCCAAACAGACAGCGGGGGTGTAAAGTGCGATATAATATCGAAGCCAAGTGTCGACGCAGAGAAGTTTGAAAGTGCGCTGCATTGTAAACAGTAAAGCTCCAGACACTTAAAAAGGTACGTCGGTTGCAAGTTCGATTTTATTTTAACCGACATAGAGAAAACAGGAGGTGATTAATTTGACTGAATTACTTTTTTATGTATGTCTCCAGATATCTTAGAGCCGCTAGGAGCGCTTTGGATATTTTTTTGTTTAACATGGTCAAATATTATTAATTTTATCTAAAAATACCCGTCTCTGACCATTTTTGATGCAATGGTCCATATCGTTTTCGCCAAATTACCGCGTTAAACGAGAATGAACCGGAGTGGAGGTCAACTAAATTAATAATTTTATCAGTGGTACAAACAAAACTAATACGCAGATTTCGAAAATATTGAGCCTGAAACTAAGTAACTAATATTAGCGATAAATTAATGTAGAGCCTTCAATGAACTTGCTATGAATAGTGTATTCATTGTAGAGTGTAGAAGTAGGTGTCATAAGAAAGGATCTCTGGAAATTCATCCCCTAAGAAGATCAAATGATGGTTCAAAGTTCAAAACTTTATCATAATCCATTGTGTCTCTCGTACAATTCCGCGGCTAACAGTTACTGGTAACTTATATAACTATTTAATAAAATGGTTTAACGCTGTATAATTTTTATATGCAACGTAGATAACCAATAATAAATTTTTCTTAATTCAGTTTTTATTGTGTAATTAAAAATTAATTAACTTAAAAAACTCTGTAAGTGAGGTAATTTTTTTATATACATTACCGGCGGGTATATTGATGTCCCTTTAATTTGTACAGTAACTGTTCAAGACCAGACCACGATCAATTTTATAAAATAAACAAGTCTTGCGAAAACTGCTGTCGACGGCATGCGCTTGTGACAGGCAGAGAGGGTGACGATGGTGTATGATTAAACAAGAAATAACATAATCATGTTCATGATTTTTCAACAACTGCCCTCAGGCGTGCTAACATCTTTTATAATTATCATACAAACAAAACTCTAGACATTATGTGCACCCTTCATGAGCTATGTCAGTTTTTACGGAATAAGTCTACCAAATATTATATTATCAATGGACAAGTAAATGCAGTGGTGACACCACAGCCATGCATCGCTCATTTTACTCTTGGCCAACTCTGGGCTGATTTCGTTCACACTTATTTCAAATATATAAATATAAAGTTGCCTGCTCAATGCCCATAGATAATTACACCGTACCAGACCTTTCCTCCTTCGTCACTAGAGTCGTTTCATAGATTGGCATTGTTTTCCGGTTTCCTTCTGAAACTCGGAATTCGGTGTCGTAATCCGGAATTTATTGTAACTTAGGGCAAATAAGTATTCAAACAATAAAAAAAAGAAAACTCTAGACTATTCATAATAAATAAGTACTTAACTAAGTTTCTTGGCACAAACTCTAATTTGTCATAATGCTGCTTGCCCAGCACTGGCTGTTTACAGCCAGTGCTGGGCTTGATTTAGAGTTGCACGTAACAATGTACCTCATATGCACAGAATCTCACACCAGACTACAAAAGCTATAAAATAGCTGTAATTTCTATAAAGAAAACATCTAAGTCTGCAAGTGCACGCTAGTTCAAAAGGAACGCAAGTACACTTTCAATCAAATCGTATTATTGTGGGAACTTCGGCATGTCACTTTTATCGACGCTCCCTTGCATTTTTCTGCGCCACTTTTCGATTCGTGTACACCACAAATACTTCAGTGGCGCTAATGGAAAAGACATGCTGTGAGGAACTGTATAAATACTTTAAGGAGACAAGAGCGACGTCGTGTTCACTATTGATTGCCGTTTAGACGGTATTTGGTTTCGGGTGATTTTCTCAGATCTCTAAAGTAGAAAAAAATTAAATGAGACAGTTCTGTGGTGAAATGTGGAATTAAAATCAAAAGTAGCAATTGTTCAAGTGGTAGCAATTTTATACGGCTCGTTAAAAATCCTACAAAAGCGAGATATGCATCGTAAGTGATTAAACTATTCATAATCATAATCATTTATTGCATAACTGTACAAAAATTGGTCTTAATGTCGAATATATTGGGAAAATAAAATAGGCAAGGTTTCAGTGCTACATTCAGTTATATAAGTGATTCAGTACCTAAAAGGGTAATTCCTGACTGACTGACTTGTTGAATGATATTTTTAGGAATGAACGTAGTGCCTAAACCGCTGAACCTAGACATGAAATTTGGGGAGTGTGTTCCTTACAGGGTAATAGTATACTAAGAAAAGATTTTTGGTAATTCAACCTCTAAGTGGTTTAACCCTGTTTAAACCACTTCAAAGGTATAAACTTTTTAATATTCCAAATGTCACGGGCTACGCCGCTACTAGTTAGGGTATATACTTAAATGATTGTTACAATTAATAAATTTTGTGCACGAAATATTTGTATAATAAACTACCTATTTCTATACTTAGAATTATATACCGGCTAACTATAATCAAGACGTAAACTGTATTTGGTATGTCTGAATTTGAGACTTAGAATTTATGGATTCAATATCAGGTATACTTACCTAATCTAGGTTTGTTCAAAGGCGAGCTTCATCTTGTCAATAAACGAAGTGATAAAAAAATCTAATATAATTAAGATGTTAAAGAATCCTTCTGTATTCCAGCGGTACAACACGAGCGTGCCGCCCGCCCTTCTGTCGCCGCCCAGCATCAGCTTGCCCTACAAAAACTCGGCTACAGCTTTTCGAGACAACAGCCCTTTATCCCCTCTCCCACCCCGCTTACCTTCTCCACCCTTCCCCCTCTCCACTCTTACAGCAACCTAGTTCCAACTTTTCCCGAATCTTTCGCACACAATTCCTTTCTAGACCGTACATCTGAATTTCCTGGTTCAAGGGCAAATGCTCAGTTGAATTCTTTAGCATCACATAGCTCGCTGAGTTCGCTTAATTCTTTCAAGATACCTTTATTCTCCACTTCGCTTCACTACCCGGTGCCGCATCCCGGATATTTTCCCACAAACATATTCTACCCTCCCGTGATATCGAGCGAGGCTCTCTCGTCGACAATACAGAGTAAGTACTTATTGCACTGCAATTGACGTGTTTGTTCTGATATTATTGTGCTACTGCAAAAGAGTATGACATTATTGATGTTTCTCTGTGTTTATTTGAACATAGGCTTCTAGGTTAGGTTGGTTAGTTGAGGTTTAATACTTTCTTGTTTATTAAACAATTTTAGTGATTGATTTTTCTGAAGATTTTTCTCTTATAAGTATTGAGTGGTATATCGTCGTACCAGGGGCCTTAGTTTTAAAACGTTCGAATGAATTTATCACACGCTAATGACGTCACTTACGGATGATACTCAAAGAATCGCAATCATATTGTACGTAAGTGACGTCATTAGCGAGTGATAAGTTCAATCAACCTTTCTAAAAGAAGTCCTCTGGCTTTCACAACAGTGCAACAGGCAAGTTGTGTTTTGAAAAACGCAAAAAATACTTTCGAGAGCACAAAATAGTAATTCTTTTTTAATAAGTTTCCCCTGTCTACATTATTCTAATATATATATATATATTACACAGAATCACTGGGCAAAGAATCTACAACGCCATTGATGTCATCGCTACAGAATGCAGAAGCTCCCGATAAACCAGACTCGCAACAATCGGATAAAATAAAGGAAGACGAAGTTTCCAGCTCCGAGGAAGCGTTCAAAACTGACTGCTCTTTTGAAAACAGCGCCGAATCATGTAGGTGGCACAGCTTTAGAAAGCTTTGCATAGAGTATTTATATAAGTAATAAGAAAGTTGTAGAGTAATCTTATTTATTTACTAAATAATTCTTTGAAGTATTAAGTAAAGCAGTAAACAATTCCTACTGTATGAATAAACAAGGTTATCGATTAAAGGTGTACTAAGTTGAAAGAGGTGACGATATTGCTCCTAAGGAACTACTTTTAGTATAGGACCGACACTGAAATCAAGAAAAATCATCGGTTTCATACATTTTGTTGACGACCAATAAACTTATTGTATGGAACAGCTGTTTTTTTTCTCAACAGGTTTTCTCTCAGGGTTGGTCCCATTATGAAAATTGTTGGTAATGATGAGTTTAGTGGCACCTTTTTGGCTTAGTACACCCCTTACCGATACCCTGGCTTTTTTACAACACTAAAAGACAGGGTATAGGGTAAGTATATATTATAAGAAAATACATAAATGCGTGAACGAATCATCTACTCTGGGAAGGCAGGTAACTTTCAAACAGGTTGGAATCCTATCCCCTATTTTGCCAAGGTGGGAAAGTAGAATAAATTGCCTCTTACCACAGTGGATGAGTCGAATATTTTTATTTAATTTTTATTTCAAATTACTAACTTTCTCTCACAATTATATTATTATAACGTTTTAAAATTTTTGTATTGCTTTTTAAAGCTGGTCAATAGAATCTGCTGATAACCAGCTAATTCTCGTACTACAACTAACCCTATTGCTTGATGAGCTAGAAGTAAAAAGCAAAAAAGCAGCGTATTAAACTGTTAGCTAATTACAAGTATTAGGTATTGCGAATGTGAAATTTGCCTTTTGCGAATATAAAAATATGTCTATTACTAATGTAGTAATAAAACATGATCACGATCTATACAGCATTTTGTTTGCGTTATTAAAATTATGCAGTTGAAAATAAGCCATTTATCGTCCTAGTCACAACTTTTCTGATGTAAATTACATTTTCTAGGCACAAAATCAGTCCGCGCACAGTCGCCTATAATTTTCGAACCGCCTGCACACATCGTCACCAAAACCCTTCTTACCTCAGACTCCTACAGAGATTACCTACCGAGCGATTCAAAGGAACGCGAGATAACTCGATTAGAAAACACTAATACTGAAGATAATGAGGTCAAAGATCCAAGATATAAAAAGTATTATGAACACTGGCAGATATCAGGAGAAGGGATTTACGATCCTGCTGCGAAACTTCTAGTAACTTCAATTAGATGGCTGCACGGAGTGGGGTTCTTTGTACAGATGAAGCCATCGGATCAAGCAACGTTGCTGCACTGCAATTGGAAGGAACTGTTTGTTTTAACGGCTGTGCAGTATTCTTATTATTTTGATGAAGGTAAGTCTGCGAATGTCATCATAACTATTTCCGTCAGCCTATGTATATATGAAACCACGGTTTCGTATAGTGAGTCTCCTCTATGTTGTGTATTGATGTGGCTCACAATAACTGAACAGATTCTCAGCTGGACAGATTATGAACTGGACAGGGAATCCTGTCTTGTCAATCCCAACAACGTAATTCTACGTTGCCTGATGCAAAGTACGATGAGGTCGATGAGTATAACGTATTTTTGTTTATTTTTTATGTCTGCCTACTTCTATCCTTGAAGTTAAATATTATACCTACATAAAATTACAGTTCCCAAAGGTCTATACTCAGTACACATCGTAAAGTAAAAGTAAAAAAGCCATTTATTCAGTTACACATAAAAAAAAACAATTGCTAAAAGTTTTTTTTATGATCGTGATATATATTTTACTTATTGCTTTTAACATGTCCAAATTCACAAAATAAATGTCAATAAAAATATAATCAATATAATGCCAACTCCTATTTTTTTTCTTTATCTATTATTTCAGTAAATTCTTCAGGTTTGTGTGTAAATGTCGCCTCCATGGCGTAGGCTTCCGCCAGCCGTTTCCATAACTCCCTATCTCTCGCAATCCTCATCCATCCCTGTCCGTGTCTTTGTGTGAACACATATTCTGTCCAGATAGAAGAGGAGGTAAAAGAAACAGAAGCAGTACACAATGTATGGATTCTATAAATTCAAATTCTTGGTAGAGCAAAGTATTGAAATTTTTAAATACCTACACCACATCATCTTCCGGGCGTGCATGGATAAAGGAATAAATAGACGTTAAAGTGCAAAAACATCTATCATTAGATCTTTACAATGGATTTTAGCGGACCGAGCGAACTTTAGCCAGACTAGCTAAAGTTTCGTTTACAAGGAGTCCAACGATATTTGGTCTGGCTATGTTCTTACGGACTATTTATGAATAGCTCTTGAACCTATGTGTTGTAGTATCAGTATATAATTTTGAACCCGACTTTACAATTTTAACAGTTTTACTAATTCGATACATATTTGTAATTTTATAAATATTTTTCATCCATCATTTCTAAGCTAAAATTTATATAAATTTATCTTGCAGATCACGTTACATCAGTGATATCATCAAAACGGCCGAATTTCAAAGAAGAGCTAACAAAGATAACGTATCTTTTGAAAAGAATATCTGACTGCAGACTGGACAAATCTGAATATGATTGGATCAAAACCGCTTTATTGTTTCGCTCAGGTGATAATAATAGGAAAAATATATTTACAACTGAAAATCCTAGAAATCGCTCCAAAACGTACCGTGCCAAATCAACCCATACCGTTCTTCAACTGGGTACGAAGGAAATAATTATAGCACATTCAATAAAAGATTAAATCTGCATTATTTGCAATCAATAAAGAAAATAGATCATTTTTTGTAATATACCTGCAATCTAAACAGATTTATCATCGTTTGTCCTTCTGAACAGAAGAATCCATTATGATCATTATGCACGAGGATACTTCGTTTAACAACAAGATAAAAATCAAATCAGTTCACCTATATTTTCTAGATTAATCTCAGTTTTCAAGTTCAAAAGAACATCTAATGATTTTTTAATATCTAGGTTATGGGCGTGATTCATAAATCATTACAAAAAATTACTGAATTTATTGATAAATTAATTAACCAATAATATTGGTTCACTGAATTTATTGCATAATTACATAAATCGTAAAAATAATTCCATGTCATTTCGTTTAAACCACGTCGTACTTTCAGATCTACCCACGTCTTCCCACATGGAGTTGGTGCAGGAGCATACCATAGCTTCATTACAAGAACACTCCCTATCCAAAGATCTGACCAGGTTCGGAAGAATAATGCTGCTAATCTCAAAAGTCTGCGGCCTCGCCAATCAGGGGACTGTCGAACATATATTGTTCCCTAACTTTAATAGTAGTGATATAAATAGTACACTAATTCGTATACTGAGATTTTCGTCATCATTGTAATGTTATCGGTGTCGTAAAAATAAAAATTGTTGGTTGTAGCGATACGGAATGTTGCGCGTCAGGATATCTTATACGACTATTTATTATATAAATTTATTCTGCGAAGCTGATTTGGTAAATTAACGTCTACGAATATTCAATATACATAAGTAGTTGGTGATACGAACAATCCAAATTGTTATTGTTCTGCGATCAAAAACTTTGTTAAGTATTTTGAAGTACAACTGTTGTGATACAGTTTTGCTAGTTTTGTTATAATATATATTAGTATCTTCTAAATAAAAAGTATTTAGGTAAAGGTTAAATATATATGTATGTATGTATGTAATTAATCACTTGATTAACTAAGTACTTACTATTATCGAAGTGTTCTATACTAATATAACACCAATATTCAATTAAAAAGTATATTTAAGAAGCCTTTACGTTACTGTGTGTGTCCTTAATTACATCAATTCATTTGATCATTATTGAGCAGATAGGTTCTGGTTCTTTTTAAGGGTCTGAATAAGAGGCATGCGCCTGCTCGCTCCGTTTATTCCATCCAGTCCTACCAGTAGTTCGATAGTCGAACTGTTTGGATGTTTTTTTCCAAACTCGCATAATTTATTCGCTATCTTTCACACAGCTGTATAAAGATACAAAATCCTTGAATTAGTTTTTAAATAATCGATTTCGTTCATTTTGTTGAGGAGAATAACTATCCCTACTAATATTATAAATGTGAATGTGAGTTTGTTTGTTACGCTTTCACGCGATAACTACTTGACCGATCATCATGAAACTTTATACACATATTCTTGTAGGTATTAAGAGAAAGTAACATAGAATACCTTTTACTGTAATTTTATTGTTAGCTCTAAAAATTTGTCCACGCGGACGAAGTCGCGGATAACAGCTAGTACCTAAGACATATTTAAAAAAAAATATAAAGAATACATACTCATATAATGGTATTATTTATTACTTTGACTATGCAAATTTAAATTTATGAAAACTTTTACAGATTGAAATAATAAAAATTTTAAAATTGAAAAAATCGAACCCGATATTAAAAAATAATTGAATAATTTAGAAGATTAAAACTGTGATAATGCGAGCGAGAGAACGTATACCTTCAATACTTGTACCTAGTTATATAAACGGTCCAGTCTAGGTTGTTTGGCTGGTCCGATTTTTCTATATAAACACAATTATTACGAAATATATAGGACAACATTCTGGAGGTAAATGATTCAGTGATATTGTTTCAGAGACATGACATTCTGCGGTATAGTGAATTTGAACTCTCTTTGTCGAATACTTCCGAAAACAAATAAATAAATTAAAATTTAATTAAGATATTATTATTACAATTGTATGTATATTTCTCCTAAAACCGTTAACTACTGGCAATACAACAAATAGTATGAACAACCAATACATAACTTGGCACAGCATATATAAACTTGCAAACACTTTGTTACTCGCCAAACATGCTGAAATAGCTACGTACAGAACAAGAACTATATCTATAGATACATACACTATACACGTCCATAAATAAAGAAGCAATAATTTTTCGTTGTACGTAATTGATGCAATGAGAAGTATAATATGAACTGCACATAGCAAAACTCCTAAAATGGCGTAAATGTGTAATATGGCATCTGCACCTTCTTTTTCAACCCCGATCTTTTTAAAAGCGCTCATTCCGTTACCATATAGCATGATAAGGATAACGCTAGGCAGTATTCCTCCTACTGCTATGATAGCCGTGCCAACTTTCAGCGATAAACAGTGGCAACATTGCTTAGATGCAGGGTAATAGTTTAAAACTGTCTGAGACATCGTCGTAAACTTGAATCTACAAAAGGCACAAATTACTCGTAATATTCACCATTCAGCTCTATATAGGACGCCAATTTCCCCGAAGTGTGTAGTCTGATCACCAGCAGATTGGAAAATTGGCTATCTTCGAAAGCTAGAAACATTCGCCTACGTGCGGTTTTCTTTACGATGTTTTCCTTCCCCGGTAAAGCATGCGCTAATTGAAAGTGTTTGCACACGGCCACCGACCAAACTGGTGTTCAAGTCTGTTATTTAAATCGTCGAATTACAATTGGATTGTGCCAAAATGGCCGTCTTGAAATCTTTTTCTTTTCCGTTTTTGGCCGTTTTCTTTTTGGGCAGTCAAGAAAAATATGTCATCGCTGGTATATTGATCCTAACTGGTAGGTAACTTACTTTTGTGATCAATACTCCATTTAGTAGCTAAACTTGCTGTTATCATAAAATATAACAGAGTTGAGCTACGCACAGTCATAAATAAATTTGTGAATGAAACTATGAAAGCCAACGGTTCTCGGATTATAATTTATTTATAATTTTAAGTAATAATTTCTGTACAGAAATAGACGAAGTACAGAATATTTATTGACGTTTAAAAGATTGTCTACTTGTCAACAACTGTGGTTGTCTCGGTCATTGAAAGAGAAAGGTCTAAGCCATTCAGATGAAGCCAGGAATTTAGACAAATAAGAAAATGAGAGATGCATTTACTGGCAAAGTCAATATTATAATGAGAAGTGTATAAAAGAATATCATCAGCGTATTGAAGAATACAGCAACGACCAATCGATTTTTATAAATCAGAGATATGTACATTATAGAAAGTTGGGCTGAGAACAGATTCCTGGGCAAGTCCACGCCAAATAACCCTGTGTGGAAAAATAGCTGAATCAGAACAACGAAGATAAATAAAACGTTCAGAGAGAAGAAATATTATAAAATTACAGAAGAAAATGAAGTTTATTTTAAAGCTGGACATTGTCATAAGCAGCAGAAATATCAAGAAAGGCAGCCACAATCGATTCATTACGGGTAAAAGTAAGTCTAATATCAGTAGTAAAGATTCTGTGACTATCCATAATGCTTTTTCCGTTCCTGTAACCATATCGGGACTTAGTCAGGAGACCACTACTCGTACTTATAAGAAACCACTCAAGACGATTCTTAAAAAGATCTTCCGAATCATTCCGAATCTTTCTTGAGAATGGGAATAATATATTGAGATTTCCAGCTACCAGGCTCGGTACCAGATTTAAAAATAACGTAACAAAAGATAAATAATATGCTATAAAGCTATTATTATCTTTAGTAAAAAAGGAGTATGGAACTCCATCTATACCAGAAGCTGAATCTTTAACTGATTTTAATATATTTTGCTATTCAAAAGACACAACAACGAGTTTAGAAAGGAAGGGAAAGTATTTAGGGGTAAGTTTATCCACAAAAATGGATGAGAAGGGCTGTAACGGTATTCATCCAAACAACAGATGCGGGAGAGCTTGGACTCAAACTAAAGCAAAACATACGTAGTATCTTCTTATTAGTTTGTGAGCAAAACCAATTCCAAATATCACGCTTTTTGAAATGAAACAAACATTTAGCTTTAGTAGATAATCTATTCAGTTCAGTAAAATTAGCTTAAGTCATACGCCGACTACAGTTTTTCTCAGCTTATGAACTTTGACAGCTTCAACACATAGCCATCATACCTGTCATCACGGTCGACGACGAACCTCGGAACTTTAAAGTAAGAACCAGGCGTATACCACTCAGAAACAGACAGGACACTAATATCGTAGTTATTCATGAAGTAAATCAATTCAGAGGATTTGTTATTCAAAGAGTGACTATTTGAAAAAAACCATTAATCCTGGAGAAGAGAAATCAGGGAGTTAAGATTAAAAGCAGTGATGGATGGTAAAAGTTGAGATGAAGAAGCATTATTATTAAAGAGAGAAGACAAAAGACTGAAGAGTTTTAAGAGTTCAGAAATAATTGTCTGAACAGACGGTGGGTTAGAAGAGTTTAGCGGATTAGAAAGTGCGCATCTATTTGGCGCAGCACCTGAGAAATCATCCTTAATAATATTAGCATGTGACTGACGGTCAAAACCAGCTGGTTATTTACCCCGACAAGCTCCGTGACAAGGTTTTTAGAACCAGACTATTGAGAAAAAGGAGATGCAAGAACCACAGGCGTAGAAACGACTGAAGCAAAAGATGAAGTGGAAGCTTCTGCATATGAAATATCATTTTGAGACATGGTAGATTTAATGGCTATTTGCCGAGATATTTCAAGATCACCAACATGAGGTTGGGAGCATTTAAAAGAGGCTGGTTTTGACCGACTACCGACTACTTTAAAATTTAAGCGATGAGCCATCAACCCTTAAGGACCGTCATCTCTCTTATGATATCCTCAGACGACAATCAAATGGGATACTGTTGTAAATAAAACCTTATTTTTATTTTTGTACCTACTCAGTTAAAACTCTTTGTTATTAATTTCTTGCAAACAACATGCTTTTTCTTCAATAATCTACAACAGATACCCCTTACAAGATCCAGGCTTTGTCGTCGGGAGTCACATTGAATGACGGAATAAAGGCTCTGTAGCCGTTTTTTGCTAGGGAGCTAGATTGTAAAAAATCGTTGGCTGTGCCACAAGAACGAAATGACACCGAAATCCGGTTACGGCCCATATTTTAATAGAGCCGTCAACAATACCCTTAGATTCCCTCACTCGTGAATACTAAAACCCACCGAAATTTACCGGGTAATGGGTAGTCCCAGCGGGGGGTGAGGATCTTTTCTTTGGACATGAACAATAATCAGAAGGCAAATACTAAGGACGTGATATTTGCGATACAACACATTTCTGAGCGAGCGGATGAGTAGAAGAGTCACGAGAACCACTGACCATCACTGTCTGACCCAAGGGAACAGATACCGACGGAATCGGTCAATTGTTACCCTATCACCAGCATTTTCAAAATCATTCGAGTCAATGGGAGATCTTTCTCTACTACTGACCCTATCACCCGATTGCGACTGACGTCGATGCTTCGAACCGTCACGGCGGTGTTTTTTAGTCTCTCTCCTCGGCTCAGAAGTAGAAACTGGTGTAAAAGCGTCAGGAGAAGGAGGGCTACTAAAATCAGAATAATCCAGCGAACCAGGGGCAGGAGGATCAATCCCATGATTACAACCCTAACCAAAAAAAAAACAGGTCTAAAACCTACAAAATATATGGAAAATAAGCAGTTTTAGCAATTAATATAACAATAAAGCCAAAAATGAAATTTAAAATAGAAACCGTAGAATTTAACCGACTGTCACGCTTGACGTTCCACCAGCCAAAAAAATGATATAATCATAAATGTGCAATTCCTGTAATTATATTCCGTGTTAACCAGATGTAAACAATCTACTGACAGACTTCAACAACTTGATACCAGAAGTCACTCCTGTCGAAAATATCCGCTCCCTACGAGACATGATTTCTTTTAAGAGCTTCTGGCTAAAGCTAGCGCTTCTAGTAGTAGATTTTACTGATTCTACGGTTTGAATCTTAGTGAATGAACCCAAGCATTTAGTTTCTCATCTCTACTTGTAACTACGGTATACTCTACCCTAACATCTGTAGTAAAAAAAAACAAAATGTTTTTAGAGATCACAGATTCAGGAATGGCTTACTATCTTTTATCTGTGGTAGTGATCGATCTGTGAACAAATTTAATTTTCTTTCATAACAAGGTTCCAAGATTGGTACCTAGTTATTCTTCGACTTAGTGTAGAAGTTTAAATTAACAAATAATACCACAATAAACTGCTTGAAAGATTAGGTACAGGTCATAGAAAATATTGAGCTCTCAACTAGTTGAATTAGTATACGCAGTACTTGGATCTCCACAATAACATTGCATCT
Organism: Ligdia adustata; assembly: GCA_947049295.1. Lineage (NCBI taxonomy): Eukaryota > Metazoa > Arthropoda > Insecta > Lepidoptera > Geometridae > Ligdia > Ligdia adustata. Next base: position 15,574,077 of record OX346213.1, on the reverse strand, counting down.
AAACAATCTGTTTATTTTTGTTGCAGACTGTTTGGACGCCATGGCTGAAATAGAAATTAAGCCCCTTGCTGAATTACCTCCATCTATTAGTAGCTCCGCCCGCAGCTCCCCAATTCCATTATTTGATATTAAGGAAAATACATACAACAATTTAAGCTACGAGAGTTTTTTCAATAATCACTTGAGAGAAAAAGTTCCATGTGTTATTGAAAATGTAGGTCTGGACTGGGTGGCTACAAAAAAATGGGTCAAAAACAGCAATATCGATTTTGACTATTTGTCCAAACAATATGGAAATTTGACAGTACCGGTTACTGACTGCAATAATATAAAATGTGGTATACTACCTGTATCAGATATCAAGTTAAGTGAGTACATTAAATACTGGAAGGGCAGTGAGAGGGATAAATTATTTTATTTAAAGGATTGGCACCTGAGGCGAAGCAAGCCAGATGATGGATTTTATACAGTACCATCATTATTTGCCTCAGACTGGCTAAATGAATATGCCATCGACAAACATATTGATGACTTTATGGTTGTCTCAATGGGACCTGCAGATTCTTGGTATGTGACTATAATATTGTTATTTTTATATAAACTGGTAAACCTAACGTAAAATGACTTGTATAAGTGGTCTTACTAAGTAATTTATATGTTTTTTGATCTATTAAAGATGTATGTTGTATATTATGAGCACTTGTTTGGATAACTCTATACTTATTAGAATTATAAGCAAAAGTGGGCGCAGGAAAAAAAAATATTTAATTATGTTGTGAAGACCATCTTTTGACTGGCCCGTTGGTGCAGTTGGTAGCAACCCTGCCTTCTGCGCCGCTGGTCCCGGGTTCGATTCCTGGACAGGTTAAACATATGTGTGCATGAACATGTCTGTGTGACCTGTGTCTGGGTGTTTATTATATATATATATATATAATGTATTTGTGTATATAAGGCTTTGCCTAGTTTGGGACCTGAAGACCTTTGAGTGGCATTTGTCTCATATTATTATTATTTTATTTTGTAACTATTTGAGAACTACAGATGTCACATAACAGAATAAACTAAGACGTAATATATATATCTAACAATACTGATCTATGAATTATTTGTTGTTGCAGGACACCGATGCATGCTGATGTCTACAATACATTTTATTGGTCCGTAAATGTGTGTGGCAGAAAGAAGTGGATGTTGTTTCCCCCGGGTGAAGAAAGAAAGCTCAAAGATAAATTTGATAATGTTGTTTTGCGCTTTGACCCAGACAAGTTCAAAGATCAACATGTAACTTATTACGAAGTAATTCAAGGAAAAGGAGATGCTATATTTGTGCCACCTGGTTGGTATTATCAGACCCAAAATGAAATTGACACTATTTCAATTAGTCACAACTGTGTCAATGGCAGCAACATAAAGGAGATGTGGCTAGCGTTGACCAACCACCTTGATTCAATTCGAAAGGAAATACATCAATTTAAGGACCTTGAGGAATTTCCATCTATGTGTCAAAATATGCTAAAAAATTTATATGGTATGGATTGTATTACCTTTACAAAGTTCATTACACATATTGGTGAAAAGCGAATTTCACAGATAGAAGGTGGCTCAAACGTAGGGTTCGATGGATTTAGAGTAGGCAAAAACCATTGTATGTATGATTTGAAACATATAGATGTGGTAATGTCACTCATTATTGAACATTCCAGTGTTTTCAAAAATGATTACCAATTATCTACACGATTCATGGCACTAAAAGATTGTTTGGCATATTTATTTTAACTAAATTAATGTTCGTAATTGTGCTTATACTGTTCGTAATTGTTATTGTTTCAACCTAAATGTATCTTTCAAAACATTTTTAACTATAACAAAGAATAAAATTTCAAAAATTTGTTGTTCCTTTCTTAACCTTAAATTTGCATTTGGGACGAAACTACATTGGTTTTTTAAAAATGTTGACCAGATATTTAAATGTGGCAAAATAATATATCAGTTTGGATGCCGTTACCACATATTTTATAATCCATTTAAAAATCGGTAAAGCAAATTAGTAAGGACAGAAATTCATAGAATGAATGATGCGTCGTACAGTATCTCGAACCATTTTGCGGGACCCGCCGGCTCCACATCCCTTCATTGATTACGACGTAGACCTTACATGTCACTAGATGTTTTCTCTGTTTATTAAAAAGAAGAAAAATGATTAAATAATAGTATTTTACTAAGGAGTATAAAAATTACCATTTTTTTCCAACAACAAGGATATTGCACAGACAGGATTCTATTAAAAGTTTTAAAATTTAATTTTGGTAAAAAAAAAAAAAATATTTTATTTTTTGTGTCGTTGTCAACAGTATCAAAAGCTTTTTTAAAGTTGATATAAACTACGTCTACTTGAATACCATGATCCATCATCTGAGATATGTGATCTGTTAAAGCTAACAGATTTGTGTTCACAGAACGACCTTTCCTAAAAGCATGCTGAGCTTCACTCAAGTGGGGCTCTACCAGTTTAAATATTATTATTATTAGAATACTTTCAAATAGTTTACCAAAACATGATAATATTGCTATGGGTCTGTAATTACTAGCTTGAGATTTATCACCAATATGTGGGTAAGAGGTTCTGTTAGTGGCTTTTTAAAAGCAATTAATATAGTAAGTAAAGGTTTATTTGCCAAAATTTTTGATTGTATCGAAGCTTAGATTTACTTAAAAATATTTTTCTCATATAAGCGAAATGTAAATTTCTTTTGAGAAATAAAAGTCTTTAAACCGAAATTACATACGTCTTAGGTCAGTTTACAGAAAAAGAAGGTCCTTCTCTAAACAGATTGAAGTGCTGAAGACCGCGGGTTGCTGGCGGGTTCTAAACTCGGTAAGCCGGTATCTTGGACACCCGGAGAAATATGTGCTGATTATAATAGGAATTTTGTGCGCTCTTAGGATATTTGAAAAGTACAAAAGAGATATAATAATTGTCAAATTAAAATAGGAATAAGATTAGATTCAAAATTACAATCAATTCAATATTATAGCAGAATAACATCCAAAAGTCCACAATTAAAAATTAGTAAAGAGTTAGTAGTTAATAGCCGGCTAAAGAAGCTATAGACATAACGTTGAAATTCCTCTTTGATCGGGAGAATGTTTTCTTTAGTGAGTAGACGTCACACTACGTACAGACGATTAGAGAGATAAGCATATTGTGTGTGTGTGCGAGTGTTTTTTATTTCTTCTTGTTTTTAAACTTTCATAGCTACGTTCTTTGTAATTTATTGACGAAGTAGTAAGACCTTTACCAGATTCTCGGTTTCTTAGTAGTTGCGCTTTGTTAACAACTCTTTCGTCTTACCTCTAGCTTTTCTGTGATTAATGTCTTTCATGTCGACATGTTCACTGACAGAGTTATACGTGAATGCATGTATATAGGGAGGTAGGAGGCAAGCAAATACGGTTCTTGCCCTCGGTAATGCGGCTGTGACGGGTCTTACAGATCTTGGTTGTAAGTTCAGAAAGCTGGAGGAGCTGTTGTGGATTTTTCGATTCCCGCATGACAAACAATTGTCTCACAGTTAGAATTTCTGCTTCCCGGAATAGTTCTGTGTCAAATCGTCGGGGCTTACCTAATCACATAACTTTAATAACCGCTCGTGCTCTAAATATAAGTATATGTATGGTGGTATATTGTCAGGACCTGCAGAACTTTTAGGTTTCATTTTACTGATATGTGTTTCTACTTCTGCAGTGGTAAAATTCTTTATATTTATTAACTTACTGGGGCACGTAGTTTTTATTCGGGTCTAACACTGGCGACCGGTAAAAAAATACGCTACTTATTGAAATATTAAGCAAAGATGTTAGCAGCAGCTGACCCAGTATGTGTCCGTCCGTTGTGTGTAATGGAAGGTTTAAATCCGCCCTTTGTTTTTAAGTTTGATACAAACTTCCAGAAAGCTCTGAGATTACGTGAAAGGTCATACACTCTGCTCTTAATATTAGATCGAAGAGCACTGAAGAAACTGTACTTAAGTATAAATGTCATGACTTTGTTTCCACAGCTTGTGTAGAGTGTTTTTTAATTTAATGTCATAAATTTCATCTCTAATGTACCAAACAGAATAAGTTTTCGACGGTCTATTGCTGCGCACTTTTTTTGGAACACTGGCGTTAAAGCAACTATTGAGGAGATTATTAAAAATATTTACCGCCACATTTACATCAGACTGTTTAATAACATCATTTCAACTAATTTTCGTCATATGCTCATACAAAGACATAAAGTCAGTCAGCTCTATTAAAATTCCAATCTGTAGGTATATCTGTATTCATTCCATTTTAATCTGTCTGTTCCTAGACTTAGCATTGCTTCGAAACTACATGATGGATTCTAATGAAATTTGGCATGCCTGAAGTTTATACCATAGTATAGGATTATACAAACTTTTTATCTCGAAAATCAGCTACGGATCCTATGGGAGGGAAGAAAAAAAACAAAATTAAAATAGTTTCTAGGAATCAATATTATTTAATTCTAGGGTAATAATTTATTAACAAATGAATTAATAATTTATTTCGATAAAGAAGTCAAAAACTTAAAAACGATATTTACAAAATCGTTTTTAATACATAAATGACTAATTATATTTCTTATATATAGTATATAGATAACATTATTTTAAACATTATGTTATTTTAATGCTTTAAACGGCATAATTTGCCTAAAAACATCTACACACATATATTATGTCTAACTTGGCACTTAATTAAAACGCCGAGTGCATAATGTAACAGTGTAATAAAATTATACTTAATAAAGGAGTTTATAAATCAATGAAATGGTTAAAGAAGCATTTATTTTAATAGCAACATTATCAAAATCAAAATTAAAATAGCTTCTAGGAATCAACATTATTTAATACCTGGGTATAATTTATTAACAAATGAATTAATAATTTATTTCGATAAAGAAGTCAAAAACTTAAAAACGATATTTACAAAATCGTTTTTAATACACAAATGACTAATTTTATTTCTTATTAATAACTACCAAAAAACAGGTGTGGCTGTTTGGAAATACAAACTTTGGCACCAAATTTCAGAGCTTTTAAGCCAACAAAAGCATTTATGAGTTGTGGTTGGCTGTTCAGCGCAAGTTATATGATATTAAATAAAATGTATATTCTACAGCACCATATTTATTAAAAAGAACATAAATCAACGCCAAAATACAATTAATTATACCTGGATAAAATGTTGATCTCGTTTTACATACACACGTTCACATTACATTTTAATAGGAGTTTTTAAGTAGGCACAATCACTGCATTAAAACCACGTTCATGTAATAAGTTATATTAAATACAATATTTAAGTATATAGATAGAATTATTTTAAACATTATGTTATTTTAATGTTTTAAACGGCATAATTTGCCTAAAAACATCTACACACATATATTATGTCTAACTTGGCACTTAATTAAAACGCCGAGTGCATAATGTAACAGTGTAATAAAATTATACTTAATAAAGGAGTTTATAAATCAATGAAATGGTTAAAGAAGCATTTATATTAATAGCAACATTATATCTTTCATCGTTTTCTTTGTAAATTCGGTTTGAATAGGCAATATTTAAGTAATTTATTTTTATAATAATTGTTAATTGTACATTTCTATTGCATACTATTACTTGATTGTATTTAATAATTTTAAAAATACCTGATATAGTAGAATAAACTTAAATTTTTTAGAGAAATGTGGTCATTTATTGATATATTTTTTTGTTACAAAGGGAAACAAATTTTTACATGCATAAGACATTTGCAACTTTTATTGAGGTGATGTTACGGAAAAACTATAAATACACATTAATTTTAAATAAAATTACGTTCGATTGATGGGTAGTTAATAAATACATTTAAAAATAAAACTTACTCATAAATTAAAAAAAAACTCTTTTCGAAAACTTTTTGTGTAGCTCTACTGTTTGTAGTTATACTTGTAACAATTGTTATACGACTTGGTTTCAGTGGTTCGTGGTTCTGAAAAATAATAAAAATGAGTGAGTTAAATAAGGACAAAAAAAGTTTGAACTCGTAAAAGAAACTCCTTAATTCTTATATGGTATATTATTTTTACAATACTATAAAACCTCTTTAAAAGTAATTATTGCTAGTGGTCAAATGTCTCAATTTGGAAACGTAATAAGATAATGACAAAACAAAGAATGAAACAGTCGGTATAAATATTCATTTTTATTATTTTTAATGATAAAAAACCCGGTCGACAGCCAGTTCCAAACTATAGTCGTATCTCATGTTCCTTCTATATCTTCTACCTTGTCAATAAGAATATTTTTCTATGTTATTTTGGTATATTTATATTTGACAGGTCACATGAGCTACTAACTTTTGATTTCACCAAATCCATGAACCCACCGACAGCCTGAAACAAAAACCATAAAACAAGTTTAGATAGACTATAATAGAAGTTTCAGAGTTTTGTTACCGAAAGAAAAAACTAATACTCCTTTAAAAATCTTACGTATTTATAACAATTTTATTATCTATAGTAAATTGATTATTTTGGATCTAATTCAATTTATAAATATAAATTAAAACAAAAAGAAAACCAACAACCAATTCCAATAAATTTTGTTAATAATAAAAGTTAATTGCTCTAAATAATTTTAGTGTTATTACACGTATTGGAGTGAGTAAAGCGTGTCTTCTTCGGATCTGGCAAATTTTTATAGTTTGTTAGTTCGTATGTCAATCTTGACAAAACTTGGTGTTTAGGCTCTACGAACTTTTAAAATCTGTTAGTACGTATTATATATTGCCGTCAACTGTGGCAGCATTAGCATATTTTTTTATATTTCATCATATAAATCCGACATGGCGTTTGTTACAAAGGTTTTAATTGATACATTCTATTAGGAAGTTTTATTTATATTGGTTCAGAGATTTAATTTTGCTACACTTGCATAGAATCAGATTATCAAATTATGCAGCTAATATCTTTTGCGATATAAACAATTTAATTTTCTTAATATTCTGGAAACTTCTAATTTACATAAGATTGTGATTGTAAAATTGTCCCAAGAAAATTGAATTTTTCATAGAAACTGGTTGATGTCTTCAGGGTAGGCAATACTAAATGTGTCAAAAATAATAAATACTCATGGTAGTACTAATAAATACTCATGTTGTCAAAACTTGTTGGTGGATAATAGTGATTATGAAAGTTATCAAAACTATATTAGATAAACAAAATGTGACTTCAAAAACACCGTCTGTAATTTTTTACACCTACCTCTAACAAGAGTTTTTGACAAATCAATGTAAGTATTAAAAAAAAATTAAACATTATTATTTTCTTAATGATCATGTACATCATCATTAAGAAAATAATCTAAATCATACGTACCACTTTTAATTATAGGCGGTTTTACTTTGACATCTCTAACTGCAGGTAAGGAATGAAGGAGTTGCCTTCGTGCTTGGAGTGGCAACTTTACCGAACCACAAACAACATTACCTTTTCCCATAACTCAAGAAATAGACGTCATATTGCATTGAATCATTACAACAAAATCATATGAGGATATATTCTATACCTTTCAATATAAACTACGTATCAGAACTTTGATTTTCTGTGTAAAATATAAAATTTAGCTATTTCAATAATGCCGCGAGCAGAATTGACCATATGAAATAAAAAATCGCATTGCTTGGCATGTAACGGAGTTACCAGCTATAATATGTTTAAGATACCGCAATTTACCATAGAATTTACAATTATATCTGCGATTGCACTATAGGCCATCGATAAAAGTATATATGGTAAAAACTAATTTAGTGAATGATATTCAAAGTTGCTGATGGAAAGTAAAGATGCCACTGTTGACGGTATTTATTATGGGGGTTTTCGATTGGAGGGAGGGAAATCTCCCATCTCACTTTCCTTTCCCCAAAAATAAGGAAATTTAGTTTGAAAATGCAAAATCTAGGAGGAACCTATAAAAGTAGATTTTAATATACTCGTGAAATAAGCTCTAAAATACTGTGGCTTTCGGGCAAAGATACGAATGGAAGATGTTTCAAGTGCCAACCAAAAACGAAATGAATAACTACAATAACAAAAAAATATAGAAGAAACATATACCATTTAAAATCTACAGAAATTCCAACTTAAAAATTATATAACCTCTACCGAGGCTTGCATACTTCCGCCATTTGTGCTGTTTCGCTGAATATGCCGCAGCCCTCAGCTGTATTCTGTGTCAAAAGAAGATGAGATAGTGCTAAAGTGTCAACGCATGTCTAACACAAGTGGCCTACGCAAGTTCGAGCACAGCTGCTACGTCGGTGGTGGAAAAAGCCGGCGAATGATATCATTCAGGCTAGTGTGGCATCTTATTCTACCAGCACTTTTAGAACAAGACAAATCGACTTGATCGACTCCAGTACCACAATGGCAGCGATGGGCCTCATAACACCTCATACCCAAACGTAAGCTAAAAGCGAGGCGAAAAGCATTCAGACGGATCTAAAAGGCAACCTGTATTGAAAAAAGCTTGTAACCAAAATACCGACTCCCATGCAGTGATAGCAAGTATACGAGCGCGATCCGCGCAGGGATTTCTGCCTCTGACAAGATAAAAATTTGGAAAAATTGGTAGGACAAGCAAGCTTCCAGGTATACTTGGCGTGGCTTGGCAAGAATTAGTTACTACTACATTAGAATGGCCTAAAGAGGGTGTGAAGATTTTTCCTATCAAATCATTCGTGCCATGTAAGAAGCCAAAAAAGCGGGCAGTGTGTCTCAAGCTCCTAACCTTACAGGATGCTTACAGGCAGCGAAGCTTGCCATCATGTTCTGTCATCCATATCAACATCAATGTGTCTTTTATGATATTGTCCAGGCTCTCAACTATGCTGCCACAAAAGACAACATCTTAAATTATACGTAAATTTAGAGATTTATTATACTTATTAACAAAGCTAATTAGTAATTCTCATAATAATGAATGACATAACTGTTTTTGCGAGAGCCAGTGCTGATATCAGTAGAATTCTTAATCACTGACGATTCGCGACGAGACGAGGACGGGCCGCGTTCATCTGAAAAAATAATAAATAGATATGGGTGCGATAACGACATATTGAGGTTAATATATTTTTGTTATATTTATATTTGGCTGGTCACATAAGCTACTCACTTTTGACATCATCAGGGTTCAATATTCCACTAACAGCCTGAAAAAAATATAAAATCAGTATGGGTAGACTAATAACTATCTTAACTGATTTTATTATTATGTCCTAAGACATTAAAACTCACAGCCATGGAGGTAACACTGGAATTAGAAAACATTCTGTCCTCTTCATTGATTGTTGGGTTTTGTCTGTTCAATTTGGAACGCTTATTTGAAGTATTTGAAGACAGTAAACCGTCCCAGCCTCTTATTACATTGCCATGAGCTTCTGCCAAATAAGACTCTTCAGATGAATAAATTTCCCTCTCCAAGTTGATTAAGGCTTCCTGAAATAATAGGCAAAATTAATACAATAGGTTTTCAACAATAAACAAGTTTTTATTTAAAAAAATTACAAATTTAAACCTCCAATAAATCGATACCTTATATGACTATTTCCATTTGTTTAGTTAACTTATCACTTTATTAAGTTCATGAAGCCCAAAGCTTTTTATTCAAATTTTATTGTGTAATTTATATCTTTTAACGCCTGGTACAAATTCGATCTCATACTTTTGGAAATGTAAACCGGTTCATAATTTTAATTTTGTATAATAATATCGTTTGATATTATAATCCCTAGTAAACGGACCCCCCCCCCCCCACTAAAGGACGCTTCGGGTACCCTGGAGCTTAGGTTCTTAACTATTGCGTTTCCACCCCTGGACGGCCAATTAAAGCAAACCAGAGCAGCGGCCAGAGTGTCTCATTTCGCCCTCACGGAATCGGGTGTCGCCACAAAGCCGCCCTTGCGTTAAATATTATTATACTTAATGAAATTATGGCTTCATTACATTTGTTTTTAAACCTTCAGTAAAATTCTGTCTCATAATGAAATGAAGGCTTTATTTCATTAAAAGACAGAATTTAATTGAAAATTTAAAAAGAAATGCATCAAGTTGAAACCACAAACTAAAAGAAAAGGGCATACGCCGCGCACCGGACACAAAAACGTCCGAATGTTTAGGAATACGTACTTCGACTATTGCCCTTTTACGTAATATTTCTTCCAGGTTAGTTTCGTAGTTGACGACAGAAGATTTCTTTTCAGCCATATTGATCCTTTAAATTGGTACTTTAGGGTCGTTAACTGGGCGCTGTAACCAAAAAACCACGATATTAATTACCACTGCTATTAACTTGATGTGAAACATTAGGTTCTCCATACAAAACGTTATAGTATATCTAGGTATAATATCAATATCAAACTTTTTGTTTTTATAAATAGTACAACTAATTGTCTTATTTTAACAACTTAGAGAATTAGCCATTTTTCATTATTTTAAACACCTCACAATTCGTATACTTATTTGACAGCCTCAAGTTTATCAGAGTTTTATTGTGCTGATTTGGGACAAAAATGTTTGATGGGGTAAGGTTCATAATCAAGTTATAATAAAGTAAGAGACATAAATATCTAGTTTAGTCACGTTAAATATTCTAAGAAAATGATGGAAACTGTACACGAATTTCTATGTAGATTCCCGCGGGCAAGTAGTCCATGTTCGTCATTTTATTATCTATATCTTAGGTATAATTCTCATAGTTCTTGATAGTAAAAAGAAATCACTAGCAAAAAAAGCTCATGCTGGTAGTTAACTCAGATAGCTATGATTTAGGAGAAAATAAAGTTTTATGCTTGGTAAAAGAATTCGATAATACTGATCGGACTGAATATTAATTCTCATATTCCTTCGAAATGAATGAACGTTTAAAAATATTGTAATTTTACCGGACCGATACACTATTAAGTAATATGTTTATAAAAATCTGACGTCATATTTACATTTAACATTATTAACTAGGCTTAAATTTATAATTTTCACATATTTTTTCTTGTTTGCTATCAATATTAACTTTTTTTCATTATTGTTCGTCATATTGACTTGGTTTACAATCGATTACACAAATTGTTTAGCGCGTAGCTCGTGCCTAGCATGCTTGCTTCGCAATGCGACGGTCCCGGCTTAAATACCGGTTGGGACAGGCATTTGAACAATTGATTTGAACAACTGTCTTTGAGTCCGGGTGTTTAGTGTACGTTTGTGAATTTTGCATTGCATCCCCGATGCAGGAAAAATCCTAGTAGGCAGCTATGATTACGAAACGTTATTTATTCATCTCATCTCATTTTATCTGGTCCCATCTCATCTCTATCAATTTAATGTCATTTTTATAAGACTAGCTGCTCCGCGCGGTGTTAATCGCTGAAATTAGAGACGGGAACACTTCATTTTTCCGGGATGAAAACTATCCTATGTTCTTATCTAAATCTAAGTCCTAAATTTCATCAAAATCTGATTGCCAGTTTTTGCGTGATAAAGAAACAACCGTACATACATTAATACACAAAAATGTTCCCGTTTACAATATTAGTAGCATTAATTACCAAGGCACTAAACTTATTCATACAGTTTAGACTGGAAAATCCGAGAAATATAAAACACTTTCGTAATTATAATGATAGATGTGATTAATTCAATTTTAATTTTAATACTTTATTATTTAGTTAATTAATTACCAACTATAAATTTAGGTTGTTTGAATTTTCTAATAACTTTTGGTGTTACTACAGTAGTTATTTAAATATGGCGGTCTTTTCCAGCCTCAACTTTCGTTAGCCAATTTCTACCATAGAATCAGGAATTCCCACTACCGTAATCTGTGGTCACTAGGACGGGACAGGAAAATTCGGCATGGCCATAATATATATTATTACCTACATATTTTTATATTTCTACCCGATGGTAAAATTTAAAAAAATATTTTCATTCACAACCATAGACTCAAAAAGATAAAACTTGGCGACCCAGTTTTGACACCAGGTTGTCACAGATTAGTAAGAGAACGCTCACGCGTTACGACACGTTCATAGTCCCACAAACTTATCTTACCCGGTGAGTAAAAAAATTACTAACGACGCCTTAATCAAAAATAACACTAAAATAAGGAAGATAGAGTCCATTGCTCTTTGACAGTTAGATTCGATCGCAGCGCCGAGTGCTGAGTCTGATAAGTTTGTGGTACTATACTCAGGATCGCAAACAACCAAGTCGCGACACAGATCTAGTTATATGTTTTCAGTTTTGTGAAAGAGAAGTTGTGGATTACACGTGTCTGTGCATAACCTAATTATTCCTATGGACGAAACCGTGGGCTAACGATAAACAATGGATCTGACTGAGAGAGTGGAGCAGGTAAATAAAAGTATACCTAAAATTTTACACAGTCTCCGATTTCTACAGAAATTTTGTTTATTACGACTTGAAAATTGCGTTTAACGCTACGCCATTACACGATTCAGAGTTAATAGTTTTAACGTGAGTTCATAAACTAAAAAGATACCAGGCGAGTGTCTATATTAAAAAAATAAGAGGATAATAACAAGCGTAATTTGAGTACTATATTGATTATCATTCGGGCACATGAACTGCTGCTGCATAACAAAATTACGTAAATGTAACATCTGTAACAAACATTGAACACCTATCTGAGAAAGCCTACAAACAAAAACTAATTCCAACTTTATTAAATTAATTTTAAAACACCATGACTCTTATAAATGCTTATCTTAGTAGTTGTGACCTTCTAGTGAGCGAATGGTCGTATTGGTTATCACTGAAATGTGTTTCAATACACTGAATTATTTAAGATTTCTCAATTGTTATGTTTGTTTCATACATTATTTTGTTAGGACAGACAGCCAACTCTATATGTTTTTGTTAGTTTTAATGTTTTTATTATTGTGGTGTAAAAAATTGATGAATACATTATATAATAATCTTATTTCTTTGCAGTATGAAAAATCAAAGCCATGGTACAGAAAGATTACGGTAGAGCCAACAATGTTTTTCTACATGATGGCTTTTATGATCACCAATGTGATTGAGCAGACATTCTATGTGTTCCAAACATGCAGGGTGAACCATGGTTATAATGATGACATCTGTTACAACATAAGCGACTATAAGGACATAAATAAAGAAGTTCAGGTATGTATTAAAAAACTCACATGTTCCAATTTAATAATGGTTTCCTTAACCATATTATTTGACCAAGACTTTTGGACGCATGCTTACTTGTAGATATCAGCTTTGTTTTTTAAATAAAAGTGAATTAAGTATAATAATCATTAATTATTGTGTATATTTCTAATATTATTGGACTTAATAAAATAATATGGCTCTGATTATACAGATTCAGGAATTGCAATGATGAGCTATTAACAAATAATATATATATATATATATAATAATATAGCCTTTATTCACTGATTATAGTACAGTTTATATTTATAAACTAATGCTGACACCAGCCTCTGTTGTCCTCTTGGACGTAGGCCTCCTCTAGTAGTCGCCACATGCTTCTATCTTCTAATCTACTGCAACCCTGGTAGATCATCCTCTAATCTTTTAAATTGTCTTCCTTTAGCTCTTTTCCCTTCTCTAGGATACCAAAGTGTTATATCTTTAGTCCATTTGTCCTTTTGTTTCTCATTTTTGTTAATTCTTTCGTGGTGCTTAATATAATATTTTCGAATTTGTTGTATTTCTCTTTGACTAATTCGAGTTCACATGATCTTTAATTCTTGTACAGATATAGTCAGGGATTGGTAGTGCTATAGGCCTTGTCCAGCTTTTTATATGTTTTCTTGCCTTGTGCTTTCTCGATGTTTGAGAAATGGCTCTTACCATTCAGTGATTCGTATTAAAGTTAAGTTGATTCACTGTACCTATGTTGTTAAAGGCAGCAGAGTATTTGTCATAATAAAATCAATCTCGTTTTTGAATTTTGCCATCAGGTGAAATCCATGTCAATTTTCTATTTGGATTTGTAGTAGGTATTCATTATCCTAAGATTGCTTTCAAGTGCAAGATTGACAAGTTTTTGCCCGTTCTTATTTCGTTTAAATAGGCCAATTGTGTTTTTTTCTCCTTCTTTGTGACAGCTTATTTCTTGAAATCTCCCATCTTGATCTTCTTCTTGTTGACATCTTCTATTGTTTGTTGTAGTAACAAGTAGAACAATGTATTTTCTTCTTCATTTGCTTGCTCAGTTGGTGCATATACTTGAATTATTAACCATGGTTCATTTTCAATATTAAAAATAAAAATGCAGATTCTTTCTGATTTGTTTTTAATCTGTGTTATATTATTTTTTAGATACTTTTTTTGATAATAAACACGACACCATGAAGTCCATTAGTTTCTCCTTTGTAGTAAAATATATATTCTTCGTATGCTCTGATTTCTTCTCCTGGCTTTCTAACTTCACTGAGCCCTAAAATATCCCGGTTTATTTTTTCAATTGCTTGATTTAACTCAGCTAGTCTATTGTCTGTTCGAAAAGTACTTGTGTTTAATGTTGCTATAAATAATGTATGTTATTTCTTTCACTTTGGGTAGTTTATTTGTGACCAATCTGATCGGGAACTTTATTTAGTTGTCAGGAAGCATTAGTTAGTAAAATTCATGAAAAATTGGAAATAATTATGTTTTTGTACTAGAGAACCCTTTAAATATTTATTTTATTAAATATTTAGTTTAATATTTGTTGTTATACATCATCTGTAAAACATTTCAACTGTCTGTCTGTCAGAGCCGTATTCCATTTGTGTTCTATCACAATTCATGAGCTAATTCCTGGTGACATACAAACAGATGGAGTAAAACCAAACTCTTAATATTAGGGTCTTTTTTATGGAACCTTAAAATGAAATGGTTATACATTAGATTTACAAACTACCTTACACTCTTGTATCAAATAGCCTGAATATTACAAAAATGATAAGGTAATTTCTAAATCAATAGTTTCAACACTGCAATGGTATATGTACAATGATGCAAACAATTCTAACAATGTTATCTTAATCCGTATCAAACTATCTTGCAATAAACACTTGTATGTATGACATCCATGACATGAACACTCCGCTTCCAAGCTGTGTGAGCTTAAATACCAAATGAGCATCTCTCTCTTTTTATTTATTTGCAAATTAATGAATGTGGTTGTGTATTGGTTGCTGGTAAATAATAACATTGCTTATTGGTGGAGATTACAATAATAAAATCCTTTAATATGTATATTAAATGAGTCCTCAACCCGCAGTTAAGGACTCACGCCGCAACTCCCTTCATACGGGAGACTCACCCGATAGATACATATAAGTATATACATAGACTAGACATTCATACGTATTGTAATAACTAATTATGTATACAAGTAACTAGCTAAATAACATCAATGTGTAAGCTAAATCATAAAATATAAATTTTCTTTTATTTATTGCTGACATGATTTATTAAAAGATACAAACTCCTAATGCAAATAAGAAAATGGCTCTTAAAACTGTTTAAATATGTCTTATGTCAATTGCATAACATTTCTAAATATTATGGATGAGATACGAGTTGCCGCTAGATGAACAAAACAACCAACCTACTTAATAATTCTTATCAGACTATAAAATGAGCAGGTTTTCTGTTCGACTGCTTTTTTAATTGGTTACCCAATATCTTAAAGGTGTATGGACCAATTAGTTTTATTCTCTTATTCTATACTTCTTATGAAATCTCACATAACTTATATCCATACCCGTCCAGCTTAATTGAATACACACCTGAATTGAAGTTGACCCTATGTAATAGTTTTTATATGAATAAATATATGTATATAAATACAAAGAAAAATATTGTAGACAAAGAAAAATTTATCAAATTCACATTAGTTTTCTTAACTGAAGATATTGTTATCGTTATTGTCTTATAGGTGAAGTGCCTTGCCCTAGTGTTTGAATTTTCTAGGCCGAAAGCCTGTGACGTGGTCTAAGTTTCTTAATCTAAGACAAATTAGCAGGTTGTACAAATTAAGGTGCCATATTTTCCACGGTAATTACTTATAAAAGCTACTCACGGTCATTCGTCCACGTCGTGGCTGCACTGACTGCAGTTTATCGTCGGCGATCGGACTAATACAGTGAAAAATTGCCTAAATATTTTTTCGGTATTGCACCTGGCACATATATTTTATAAGTAGAAAATAATTTTCTATAGCTAGTTTTTGCGATTAGACCTCACCTTGTATTCACACTCTAATAGTGAATTTTCGTTTGTAAACGCTGCAATACACGGCATATATTAATTACTCAATAAAGAATAAACGGTGGTTGTTAACCACGTACGAAACGACGTAGTTTTCATATTAATATTATCGATTATTAGAAAATGTTGCCATTTTTTAACAGGATATAAATGGTAACTTTATTATATCGGATGCTGAGGTGTAACACTTGAAATGTTAGTTTCACAAATAGGGATTGCTATCCGGAAAGCTGGATCCGGCACCGTTTAACATTTACGGTGCCGATATACGGGCTCCTAAAAGCGTAATATTTAGTATTTTAACGTTAACGTAACGTTAGTATTTTCTAAAATACTTGTAATAATAATGACTACTGTTTCAAAAATTCATGCGATCACAATTTTAGCCTAAGTAAATTGCATAAGGGGTCATCCATTAGTTACGTGAGGCAATTTTGTATATACTCTCTAATTCAATTCACGGAGAACCGTATATGGTCTCAGTGGAGTGAGTTTTTTGATTACGATGGGGAAATCTTTATAAGATACACGGTTGTATTAGGGTATAACCCAAACCCCCCGGTAGCCTGCCTCAGTACTTGACGACGGCACCGGGATCTCCGTAGAACGCACCGGTGGCTTCTTAGCACGTGCATTTGCACCTCCTACTACGTAGCACTGCCTCTTACGACATCGTGAGCTACGCACGTTGTCGTCTTCCGTTGGACGGGTGATGTGAGCCCCAACTTTAATCACCCTTAAGCCCAGAGGTCCCCTTTTCAGTCGCCTCTCACGACAGGCAGGGAAACCGCAGCAGTATTCTTAAACCGGCTATAGGGTCAGTGAAACCAACTTTCGTATACACATGTTGGTTCCAGGACTGGTCACAATTATCAAAAGCTCTAGCACTAATTTAGGTATTCCAAAATGTTATTACTTGCACACAAATCGTTTGTTAAACACAATTTAATAAAGTTAGTATTATTTTTTATAAATTATCTCCACATCGCACCATATTATATGATCAAGAAATTCTCATAAATAAATATATTAACAGCTTCCAAATTATTATTAATGACAGTAAAAAATATTTATTGAATGTCGATAAGTATTATTTAGTCATATTTAGTAGATTATATTTTTGTAACTTCATTTCATCCACTTTTATCACAATATCACCTTTCCTTACGGAAAAAAATTTCGTGATGTTTTCCAAGAACGTACCTACCTCCTCCCACATAAGACTGGGTGACGTTTCACTTGACCCCCTCCTCTTATTGCCTTACGTAATAATAGGAACATCCATTAATTACGTGAGGCTTAGGGAGAGGAGGTTGCTTTTATTTTTTGATTTTATTAATTTACTGTGAAATCTGGTAAGTAGAAGACTAATGCTCTTTTTCACCATTGAACCCACAAATTGTCTCTATGTAAGAGTGTAATGGTCTTACCACAAACATTTTTAAACACAGTTAATAACTATTATTTTGCTAAGGTATGACGAAAAATTAAACCCCCTTCAAAAATATACGTTAAAAAATCCCTGCCTCTTGACTAATTTTGATGAAATTAAAATGCGAGGATTTTTTTTAAACCAAAACGAATGTTTCATATCGGTCGCCGTAATCAAACATGAAAAAATAAACAAAAGGCCACCCCTTTTATTTTTATGATAAATAATTGATAACCGCGGTATTGTATAAAGAAATGTACCGAAACATCTGCTCAATAGGCATGTCCAAATCTTTTGTGGTAGGACGGTTAATCACGAAAGCTCCTTGAACCACAGAGATGAAATTTCACAAATATTTAGTAAATGTTTCGGGTCATTTCTCACTACAAATCTAAGGCATTACCTTAGTAACCACCCCATAAATCGATTTCATCAATCCAGCCCCGATTTTGCCGGACTGACATTAATCCGGCCGGATTGGAAATGTCATCCCTATTTACAAATTCTAATTGCGGATACTTAGTAATTTATTTGATCCTTGAGATATAAACACTGATACATAAATCATAACCATCGACAAGATTTAGAAGTAGAGTACTCATAAATTAAAGAATCTGTTTGACAGTGATTATATGTAATATCACTTTATAATAAATATCATGTATTGATTGAAGTGCTTTCTGTTTACTGTATTTTTTGTATTCCTTAAAAAAGTAATGCTTTTTTACGTTTCGTGAATCTATTTAATTGGACATCAATAAATAAACAACAATAAAGTCTAGAGCAGTAATTTTCGTGTGTGTATTATGTGAACTCTGGTATCTGCTTTAATTTAAAACTGTGTTGAAACGGCCAGGGTCTTCCATTATGTTTTTTTATATCTATAAAGTGTTACGAAGTATTTGTGTTCCTCCAACAGGACTCGTTTGTATTGTTCACCTACTAATCACTCATGTTTTAAATTGTGAAATTTTTATATTTGGATTTGTTATCGATCTGTCGTTCTCGTATTTTCATAGGCAACAGTATCGACATTCCACCAATGGAACGGCATCGCTGGTCACGTAGTGCCTTTGATTCTGGCTTTCTTCCTCGGCTCGTATACAGACAAGCGCGGCCGGAAGTCCATCATACTCGCCGGCCTTCTCGGCAAGCTTTGTTTCTCCATAATGATCACCATTAACACCATGTTTTGTGAGTATTAATGTTGTTCTAAGTCTACCATTCGAAGTATTACGGATTTCGGTGCTTTGCAAACGGCGGGGCGGGGCAGTCTTTTTGCCCTCTATGTGCGTTGGTATAGGATTTTTTGCGTTATAGTTAGCGGTGATATTGACCGGCCCGGCCCGCCTCGTCGTTAGCAAAAGAACCTTAGAGTTCACTATACTAGTAAAATTCTTCGCTACCCGCGGAGCAATAAAGGCGAGGGAAAAAGATGCCTATATAGTGATATCTTTCACACTTGCAAGTCTTGTTAATAATAATAATAATGTTACAGTATCTTATCGATGTTGATATGATGAAGTATTCAGAAAAGACTTCTTCGCGCCTTGAATCGATGATTTATGGCGGGAAGCGAAAGTTTGATACTGTTATTTTACTTTTTCGATTAGATATGAATTTGAATAAAAGATGTTTGTTCTAAATTTTCTTTGGAATTAATAAATTGAGTTACAAGTTAATTAACATTCATACAAACTTCGTATTGGTGTTAAATCTAAATAAGATGTTCGTAATGATATCCACATATGAAGCCAGTTTTCCAGAACTATAAAATTTTAGTATACGTATATAACCTTGCTATGCTTACCAAAATAATACGTCATCGCGTTACACTAATAAGACCATGTCGTATGGCTAATAAAGCCAATTATTTTTTATCGTAAACAATGAATGATTATTTAAGGAATGGTATTGTTTTACATTTGCTGATGTCATTGATCAATACATCTTTATTGGGTATTAGATTAGTTGTCACATAGCTACAATTTTTGAATTGGCTGTAGTGAAACAATCGGTTTCTCGCGGTTTCGGCCGCATTACTTTAGTGTCCCCATTAGTTAGTGTTTAAATGTACAATTTAAGTTGTTATTTACAGATTGGCCTGTCCAGTACATAATATACACGGCTACTATCCCGAGCGCGCTGACTGGCGCTGACTTGGCGATATTCGCCGGTTGTTTCGCGTACATTGCTGATGTCACCTCTGTCAAGGACAGGACGCTCAGAGTTGGCATACTCGACGTGGTCTATCTTAGTGCTATGCCTTCAGGAGTTGCTATAGGTATGTAATGTATTCCTCCACTCTATCGCTTTCAGACCCCATGTTTTGATCAAATTATTACATTAATATTTATTTCTCTGTGAAACATATTCCAATTTGTCTACAAAAAAAAATCTCAGTTATACAATTAATTCAGATCTGAAAGGGTTATACTATGACAACCGACTTAGCTTAATGGCTAGTATATACAGGGTTATCACCAACTTTCATTATGGGACCAACCCTGAAATGGAGACTTAGAGAGTTTATGTTATTATTATACCACCCAAAGGGTAACGGGACCCGATTGCTAAGACTTCGCAGTCTGTCTGTATAGTTAAAGGGTACGGGAACCCATCGTGCGCGAGTCTGACTCGCTCTAGACCGCCGAATTTTATTATATATCTATTTGGGAAAACACATTTTTAGTAAGATTTTGTCATTCTTATCAGATAGTAAGATAAATTCTGTAGACTGAATCTTGTACATACTTTAAGCTGTAGGTTATATTGTATCTACGTATTGTACTTATCATACCATAGCGTCGCATAGCTGGGCACCGGTCCCCTCTATGAAGAGGTGAAGGCCGTAGTCCACCACGCTGGCCAAAATGCGGGTTGATGACTTCACTTATCTTTGAAAGTTATTAGGTAACCTTCTCGGATATGCAGGTTTCATCGCGATGTTTTCCTTCACCGTCCAAGCTTGTGGTAATTAATTCTAATCTGCAAATGAGTGAAAAGAAGTGCATGCCTGCACCCGGATTGGGATACACGCTCTTTCGCTTGTGAGGCAAGAGATTTACCGAGTAACCTCTACCACTAACTTATAATATTAATTTTATTATACATAATACTAGCTGGATCCCCGCGGATCTCTTCATTTATATAACCTATGTTGCTCAGAACTTAGCTTAAAACGGCGAAAGCATTTTTGAAATCGGTCCAGTTTTAGTACCTATGAGAATGTATGTAAGTCTAACTTATATGTGAACCTCTAAAGCCAAAACCGGTAGACCGATTTGATACGAGTATGCAAAGCGTCTGAATAGAATATAATAAATTTTTATTTGTAACGGAAAACAGTATATACAAAAAATATATATTTAAACTTATTTACTGCTTTCTGTCACAAATCGGCCCCAACTCAACATGATGCTGGCTGAAACAAGCAGCGTTGAACCGGGAACCGGTCTGTGTTTTTGTCTTAATTTTGCAGGTTACTCACACGTTAGGATACATTGCTCTAAAGTAGTCGAATTGTATTTGAAGTCGTTTCAATCGCTTACTAAAGCGCTTAAACGTAATATTTAACTAAAAAACCTTGTCCATTTACAGGGAATCTGCTTTACACGAATGTCCTCAACCGTTCATTCACCGGCATGTTCGCGATCAACACGTGCCTGATGACGATCGCAACAGTCTACTCGTTCTTAAATCTGAAATGGCAGACCAGACCCGAACAGAAGTCTTTGAAACAAGCCGGCGTCGAGAACCCCGTCAAAGACTTCCTAGACGTCAGCAATATCGTGGCCACGTTGCAGACGCTGACGAAAAGACGGCCCGACAATCGTAGACTGTTTTTATGGATCCTACTCGTGTCTATGGCATTTTATATATTCCAAAGAGGTTAGTACAATACTCAATATATTTATTGCTTCACGAGAGTCTTCAAAATACCAAGCGTAGTCACTGGGAGTACGGGGCGTGGCTTAGGTTTTCAATATCATAATTAGTTAATATCCTTTACGTAAATTCGCGTTTTGTTTTGTTTTTTTGAGCTAATGAGCTATATTCACAATAGCGCTTTTAAAAGCTCACAGTTGACTACAATGGCGCACATGAGCACCTACAGCATAACTGTGCTTGTGAAGTACGACGATAAAACTAGAGAGATAACTTCTCAAATACTACGAATTGTCAATAAGGGGGAGGGGGGTGAAGAAAACTTAGAAAATGGGTCACGTGGTTTGGGTATGATCCCTTTGATATCTAGCTCTCTTTTTTTAATTTGCCCATATGGCAGGCTAAAGTCATTAAGGCCATACCGCCTTGTCTACAGTAATATATTATGAACAGTCTCGTGCCTTCGTAAAGTGGTGGAGAAAGCCTCCAGAGCGTCTATGGAGATTTCCCGTGAAAACCACGTTAATCCGTCTTTATATCGCTTGCAAACACTTGTGCACATAAACAAATGGTTAAATGGTTAATAATTCGCCAATATTACACATTAAAGCTCGCAGAATGACTAGTTTTGCTATAAATATACAGACAGGGACTCCATTTTTTATGTATTTATTTATTTGACTACTTACGAGTATTATACATAAAAACATACATAATAACACTTGGGATAGACAAGAACCGAATGCTAATACAATTACAAAAGTAGGCACCGACAGCGAGCTGGTGTGACACTAGCAGTACTTTTTGTTTTTAAACTACATATCTGTAATTTTAAATTTATTAATAAAAATATACATTTATACTTAAAATTACGTTATATTACATTACAAGAAATAATAACTACACCAAAATACATCAATTTCATTAAATTACATTGAAAAACATCAAATCAATATACTAAAATAAATAATTAAATAATCACAGTTGATATTGCGGATAGCTCGCTTAAAACAACCGATATTAGTAGCAAAGAGGTCAAAAGTATATAGATTTTTTTAGCGAACGCGAGAAAACTCCATGCAGCAGTATCAAATTGAAGAAAGAAAAGACTTGTTTCATTTTCGGTCAGGACGGTGTACGTCTACCAAAAAATGTCTAACGATGTGGTTAATACTGTGTATTAATGAAAAATGCGTCAGTCGCCTCCTTCATTGTGTACAAAAATATCAAAATTCTGTGAATTCTAGTGGAATTATGGCATCCCTGGAAGATTTCTGTATCCTAGGTGGAGTCTAGGGGTCACATTCGTCTATGAATTGTACCGCCCGTCACAAATGTCAAAATTGATACAATTAAAACGCGTAAATCACCTTTTTGCGTAAATAACATGGAAATATTATGATTCGAAATTCATTTTGTACACTGCGATATTACATTATTTTAAATTTGGTTGATATTTATAGCCCCTAACGTATTTATGGTATCATGTACTCTGGCCGGAGCTCCATACATTTTTGAAACAACTCTTTTATTCGTACTAAAAAACTACTTATACTAACAGATACTTCATAATTAATATGCAAGTTTCTTGGCACAAACCGAAAGCAGTCGGTAATGTTTGCTTAAAGCTGTCCGTGTCTGGCCGGCCCAAAATGTGAAGTGATTAATTTTCTTCCAGACGAGCGTCCAGTAATGTACATGTACACGACAGCTGTGTTCGGGTGGGACGCGACCACATTCAGTCACTTTCGCACGTATCTAAGCGTGCTTTATGTGTCCGCGATGTTGGTTGGTATACCACTTATGACGAAATTGCTGCGATGGAGGGACACTGTAAGTAAACAGAACTTTTCTCTACAAAAATAGGTAGACTGAGTTATTTTATATGTGTTTTGCCTGAATTCTCGGAGACGGTCAGACTGATTTGAATAATGTTTTTTGCGTTGTATGAAAGGATTAACATTCCATGTTGTATTAAAAAAAATATATAATTTGGTTTTTAAATCGAAACAACAGAAAAATTATAAATAATGGTTTTTAGTTTTTTAATTGTAAAATACGGCTCCCTTATTAATACAACTTTCTCGTCTTTAATCGTATTTTGACGTGCGAAGTTCTCTATTGAATAAAATAATGCAATAGACTCTAAAAGTAGAGACGCATTGATTTATTTATCAGGCAGAAATTTGTTCTACTGTCAATAAACCTACAACTTTTTCGCTCATTTCGATTTAATCGATCCAGCCGTCTCCGAGAAATCAGGTAGCAAATACGAGTATAAACAAAACAACATTCGAATTGGGGTACTTCCTATTTTATGGCGCTTCGGCCGTCCACGAAGCTGGAACTAAGTAACCAGTTACGAACTAAGAATAAATCAACCACGTTCGATAACATTTACGAACAAGTGCCTATTTTTCTTAACATTTCTTTAAATATGATATCAAGGGAGTTTTTAAAAAGAATGTTATTAAAATACTAGAGGACACTACGTAGAGAAGAGATATGTGTACACAGAGATTATCTATTTACATCAGATATCGTGTTTCTTATTAATAGTCACTTATCTTATTAATTAAGTACTATAGTTTTGCAAACTACTTACGGGTTCTTTTATTAATGTTTTAAATGGTTTTTCTATAAAATTTAAATCCATTATTGCTCGTAAGAAAAACATGTTTTTAAGTTAGTTTATTTTTTGGGCTGTGGATTTTTATTAATATATATATATATATATATATATATATATATATATATCCTACACTGCTATGCATTTGACCACAAGTTCGCACGACTAAGGAAGTCAGCGATACTGTAGCCCTAGATGGAACATGCCTAGTCTGGAATACACTGGCTCGTGGCTGGCGCTTGGCAACAGATTTTACAACTTGAGGATGGTAGCTAGCCAGGCGAGCGATAGGAAACGTCCTATAACCAAGCAAAATTATAAGTCGTAGCCACATTAAAAAACTATAAGTCTAGCCACATTAAAAACTATAAGTCGTAGCCACATTAAAAAAGTATAAGTCGTAGCCACGTTAAAAAACTATAAGTCGTAGCCACATTAAACAACTATAAGTCTAGCCACATTAAAAAACTATAAGTCGTAGCCACGTTAAAAAACTATAAGTCGTAGCCACATTTAAAAACTATAAGTCGTAGCCACATTTAAAAACTATAAGTCGTAGCCACATTAAAAAACTATAAGTCGTAGCCACGTTAAAAAACTATAAGTCGTAGCCACATTGAAAAACTATAAGTCGTAGCCACATTAAAAAACTATAAGTCGTAGCCACATTAAAAAACTATAAGTCGTAGCCACATTAAAAAACTATAAGTCGTAGCCACGTTAAAAAACTATAAGTCGTAGCCACATTAAAAAACTATAAGTCGTAGTCACGTTAAAAAACTATAAGTCGTAGCCACATTAAAAAACTATAAGTCGTAGCCACATTAAAAAACTATAAGTCGTAGCCACATTAAAAAACTATAAGTCGTAGCCACGTTAAAAAACTATTAGTCGTAGCCACATTAAAAAACTATAAGTCGTAGTCACGTTAAAAAACTATAAGTCGTAGCCACATTAAAAAACTATAAGTCGTTAGAAAATACAAATCTTTCCTCTTTGTAATATCAGTGTAGATTAATATGTGTACGTGTATATTTGCAGGTGATAGTGATGGCGGGTGCTACGGCGCATATATCCGGTCACTTGATATACGCGCAAGCGACGGCCGACAGCTGGCTGTACGTGGGGGCGACGGCCGCCTCCCTGGGGCCGGTGGTGGCGCCTCTGATACGCTCCATGACGTCTAAAGTGCTGCCGCCTAGCGAACGAGGTAACTACTTTTACATAATGTATATGAATGTAAATATATATTAGGTCCTTACATATGAAATTGCCGTTTTGTCGTACTGGCCCTCTTTGATCTCAAATATCTCTTCTTTGGTTAGGGATTCCAATTTCATATTTATACAGCTATTTATTCATACATTTGTATTTCGAAAACCGTAATTCATTTGTTTTGTCCTCGTTTGGTTTTTTCTTTGCGTCACGCAGTTTACAAATTGGAAAACTTGAAATATCGTAATAAGTATAATGTAAAGTTTTAGGCTTTATTCAAATTCGTAAATGTCCTAAATAAAGTTAATATGTATACATATGTTATATATATTATATATATATATATACATATAACAGTAGCTGGCACCTAGCTGACAAAAAGTTGTAACACCATAGCGGATGAATTTCAAAAAATCCTTTCTTATCTCTATAACCTACAATGAATGCACCCTTACAAATTCAACCGCTTAAAAGGTCAAGTGGGAGTTCAGAGAAAGAAAATTAATTTATATTCAATATTAGGTAGCAGACAACGCCGCAATTGGCAACATTTTAAATTTGACCCCCCATTTTTATAACGATAATTGAAAGAAAAATGTCCCGTACTTGTATTTATTATATTATTCTGTATGGAATAACGTTTTTAGAGATGTTTATTAATATAAGAAAAGTTCAGCATAATGTTAGTCTCGTCAAAAGCACTTGAAAAAAATGATGTCATTAATTAATCTGTATTTTTGTTGTTTGGGTTGGTACGGTTCACAGATGACAGATACAATAATTATTTTTTATTGGTGGCATCTGACGGTCTTAGCATAAATACTAGATTTGTTTTCCTCAGTTTTTTTTTGAAGATAACTCGGAAGAAAGTGAATATAAAAAGCTGGTATTTTTAGGTATGAACTCTTCGTTACATTATCTCGAAATGATTTTCGAAATTCCATCACTTTGCAAAAATGAAATGTTGTCAATTGACAGCTAACAGTTAATAATAAAGTCGTGGCGTAAAATAGAACTGACAATGAGATTTTATATGACAGCCTCAACCGAATACTCACATAATTAGTATTAACTAAGTTTAACGATTAAATAGTTTACTGAGTGGCGCTATGATGACGTAACACTGTTGTCAAAATAGCAAATACGTTAAATAAACAAATTTCTTATCTTACTGGCCGTTTGGCGCAGTTGTTGGCAACCCTGCCTTCTGCGCCGCTGCT
This sequence comes from Ligdia adustata, assembly GCA_947049295.1. NCBI lineage: Eukaryota > Metazoa > Arthropoda > Insecta > Lepidoptera > Geometridae > Ligdia > Ligdia adustata. The sequence goes on along the minus strand of OX346213.1, from coordinate 15,547,330 downwards.
CCCGGGTTTGATCCCCGGACAGGTCAAACATTTGTGCGCATGAACATGTATGTTTGACCTGTGTCTGGGTGTGTATTAAATACATAAGTATGTATATCAGTCAGCAGGTTACCATAGCACAGGCTTGGTCTAGTTTGGAACCTGAAGACCTTTGTGCGGATGTTGTCCCATATTATTATAATTATTTACTCTATTTGCTTAGTTTCAAATTGTTTATATTTTTGTTGTTTAAGGAGTGGCGTACGCTTTTCTATCGGTAATGGAGAACGCAGTAGCGATGTTCACTTCCGTTATCTACTCTCAGCTGTATAAAGCTACTCTCGACACTGACTTTATCAATGCTATATTCTATCTGACGATTTCCACTCAGGTCGTGGTGTTCTTATGTGCGCTGTAAGTATAAAAAAAATTCATACAATATGAATAGAATAGATAACTCTTTATTGTATGCACATATAAATAATACAATAAACTTAATAAAACTTATGATTACGTGCAACAGGCGGCGGCCTTATCGCTAATAGCGATCTCTTCCATGCAACCTTTGGATGGAGAGAAACTAAAGCATAAGTATAGACGGTTATTGTTTAAGGGTGTACTAGGTCAAAAGAGGGTCACTATACTGATCATCACGAGCAACTTTCATTATGGGACAAACCCTGATTTCGAGAACAAACAGTTTCATACAAAGTAAAACAGTCGTCGACAAAAAACATTTTTCTCAAATTCTGAGTTGGTCCCATATTGAACGTTGTACGTTAGGATGAGTATAGTGAACCGCTTTCGGCTTAGTACACCCCTAATAGCTGACCCTTTTATATACATATCCCAAACAAATTAAATGTGATTATACGATAGCTTGAAAAATAATCCTCTGTGTTGTTGCGAAAACCCGATATGTATATAAAAAAACTAGCTTTTTGCTAGTTTTTTTATCATTATCATTATTTTAGCGGCTTCGGTCGCGTAATATGTTTTCCTCTAGGAAAAGCAGCATATGGACCTAGAGCTGTGCATTAAACCAAGTCTCATTGTCACTCAATTGCTGAACACCACAAGGACAAACAAACACTTTCGCATTTATTATATTTAAATTTTATTTGTTCGGGACAAAAATAGCGTCATAATAATTTTTATGTTTTTTTTTTTTTATTTATTTAGAAGTAACTCACCCTAGGTGATTTTTAAAGTAATTATTAATATTTATAACATTACAGTCCACCTATTACTATGTGTAAGGATAATCGTAACTTTGTGAATCATTGTTTCAGAACTATGGATATATTACTCAAGGGGAGAAAATTAGAAGCACTGCTCGAGCAAGACGAAAAATGTATACCAAAATAACATTATTATTTTATAATAATTAATTACACGCAGCGTCAATTCTAAAAGCTTTAGATGACAATTGTGAACTAAAATATTCTTATGTCATTCCATCTCGTTGTAAAACTTACTCGCAAGAAATTGGACACGTTTAGAATTTGGAGCGGTGACTATTATTACATCAATTCAATTGATACTTACTATAATCATTTAATATAAGCAAATTATCAGTTAGACAAGTGATATGTACTTTAAAATATTGTTAAACCCACTTCCGATTCGGCAGGAAAACTTGCGCTGCAAAATTATCATCTATCATTATTCAAAGAGAATTTAAATTCGTATTGGTAAAAAATATGTACTGCGCCGATATGCATAAAGTACAAATTAAATACTTTTCATATACAGGAAAGTATAACCTACCTAATATAATCTGTAGCGACGATGGTGGAGTGGTTAGTGGGGTCTATTGCCGTGCAAAAGGTACGAGGTTAGATACCACGAAACATGCAAAAAGAGCTTGAGCTACCGGTGAAGATAACAACGTGAGGAAACCATAGCATGGTGGTAGGTTGATTCCTACGCTCGCCTGGCTACCACCTTCAAGTTGTAAAATCTGTCGCCAAGCACCTAATGGTGTGTTCCGGCGGCCTTCTTTGAGAGCCAGTGTATTCCAGACTAGGCATGCTCCATCTAGGGCTACAGTATCGCTGACTTCCTTGGTCGTGCGAACTTGTGGTCAAATGCTTAGCTGTGTAGGATTAAAAAAACCTTTTCCAACCATGAACTGTTTTTTTCTGATTGGTCCAGTAATCTTTGAGAAATCAGGGAAAAATACATAACAAAAAGACTGCTACGATTTAAAAACCTCCTCCCTTCATGAAGTCGGTTTAAAATAGCAATTATAGCAATGAAATTGATGCTTACTAGTACTGTAAATAATAATAATTTTATTATATATGTGATAATATATGTAAATGTAATGCATTTCGAATAGATTTTAAAATGAAATTTTAAAACTACCGATGTACTTATGGAAAGACATTTTCAGCACAAATTGCTCAAAGACTGTATTTATTAATAACCTTATTTTCGTTACAAATGAAAATAGGCCTCCAATGATTATTAAATAAATATTTTACTTTTAGAGTTTCGTACCATTCGAAATTCAAGAAACGCTTATAATTTCGCTGTCTGTTCGCCATAATATTTTTTCCAATTATAGACCCATAAACGTGTAACTGGCGGTCCCGTTAACATATTATGAATTTTATTTTGAAATAAAATTGTAATCATTTTACATCTTAAAAAAGGTGCGTATTATATACAAATAAAGTGGGGTTAAAATATTTTTCCATCACAACTAATCATCGTTTGGTTATCATTATGTGCAAAAATATATAAATTCTCTCTTATTGTCCTTTACTCTGTCAGGCGAAACTTACTGAACTAACCTAATTTGACAGTTCTAAAATTGTCTCCTCTCTTTTTGATTCCACAAGTGAAAAAAGGATGGATATAATTTTAAGAACTTTTAGTTTAGTCAGTGTTGTACTGGTCGAATTGGGGGTCATTGAATGCTACAGAACCCTACAGTGTGGTTGTCTTTATATGATTTTTACAAGTTCCTTTATGGCCTCGCAAGCATTTGTTACTATTTTTTTATTAAATATATATTGTATTATAGTGAATTATTTAAATTATTATTCAATTAGATTGTTGCATATGTTTACTCGTAATTTTAAGAATTAAAAGCTCGAGTTGAATGTAAATTCGTAGCATAACGGGAAATTTCTCGTTTAATAGTGAGATTTTTTTATAAATAACTCGGCTTTAGCCTGATAAGTGATTAAACAATGTGCCTATTATAAACTCGAAATATTGTTACTGAAAAATATGTAATACAATTTATTTTTATTATTTCTGCCATTCAGTGTTTTATTTGATCTGGTCAAAACAGAAAATCTTCTACATATAGATGTACTAACTAACAAAGGTTGCTATTAGTCTATATCAATGCTTCGACACGAATTTATTTGAAGATTTGGCGGCAATCTTTGTATTTTATTAAAGGAGGTGACTTACGGAGAAAGCTAAATAATGGTAGAAAAATTTTAAACGGGGAATTTTGTCGTTAAATTGATTATGTGTTGGGCTTATTTGGCTTTTATTTTACGTTATTTATGCACCATCTAAAAATAGTATGGTACAATAATTTTGTTAACGTTGAATTAAATTCAGACGTACTTCAAAAACTTTGTTTGTGACTGTTATCGTCTTTTATGTATGGCGTCAGACGTTTCGTATATTAGCAGCATCTAGTTCGGCATTTTTATAATAATATCGAATCATAAAAAAATAAGTGTTGGTAGAATGCATTTGTCAAGCGTGTGTCAAACATGCGTACTATTATATAGGGTCCCATAATATAGTGTACCGTAGCATTATATTTTAATTTTAAGTATTTCTTCGCTTACTTAAGAGCTATTAATTCATTATGCTTAAAATTATTTTCTGCGGTGAGAGATTATTCCTAGGGGATGCATGGGGTAGGAGAAGATGGAAAATGGCGGCAAAAGCGTCTTCGACGTCAGAAAAAAGGCGACGCTGTTGCCATTTTCTTTTCCAATCTTAGAAGAACTACCATAATTGTTTTGTTATATTCCGACGTCTAATAAATATATATATTATAAATTATCTTCATTACTAACAGTACATACAAGAATGCAAAAATATTCTTATTTATTTTTTGCATCATTATAAAAAAAACTGTGTCTATTTCGAGGGCATGTTGATATCTAAATCTGTGGTGTTACTCTGTTATTCAGCTAACTAACAACGTAAGGACACTATTAATACAGTTTAATTCTTTAGGTACTCACTGCACCTAATGAATTAAAATTTAAGATGTTTTTACTCTACTGACTATAAAGCAGAGTAATTTTTTTCGAGTTTACATGCGTTTTCTTCGTGACCTTCTCCAGCAAGAAGCAATATACTGATTTCGATTTCCGAGGTGACGTTGGATCTTTCTTTATATGCAGATAGTCCTAGAAAATACCGCTTACATCCCGAAGTTTTATTCGTTAAAACAGTGGTATACCTTGCTGCGGACGCACTAACCTCGCCATCCCTGTACAACTATCGTCACTTATAACAAGGTTTTAAATTAGGTTCTTTGGAATTAAATAAAAACACAGAAAATCTACACCATACCATTTTATTTTTAGTATTGTCAAGTTAAGGATCGCTTACAAAATTCGAGTTCTCAGCGATGCAATATCGCCCGCTCGAACCGTTAACTGAATTATTTCCTACCGTTACACAACTAACGATATCATGCAAAATAAATAATGAATTCGATGACAAACAGCTGAGCAACAAGCATTTGGAATACACTCATGTAAAATATAAAGTGTCCAAACGTCAGGACACATTGTGCTAACTCCCCCCCTTAACACTTTGGTAACTCGATATAAATGACAGTTCAGCTAAAGCATCGGTATGCTAGATACTGCGATGCAATGGAAAACTACGCTAGCTACGTGGTAATCAGATTTATATCAATAAAAGGTTTTTATCTAGAGTTATTTATAGATTAACCAACGCAAATCAGATTTCATGTATGTTTTTCATGTGTAAGGTTTACCTTCTTTTGATTATTAAACTTTAAGTGAACCCACAAAGTATTATAATAAGAAAGAAGCTTGAGCATACACAATAAAACATTTTAGTTTCCACATCGGGATTTCATCCATGTGATTATCAATGAAGTACAATTAAACTTTGATATTTGTACTTGAAAAGCTAAAATATCATTGATAAAATAATGCTTTAACACGTCATGTCCACCGTGGTAGTACTTTGACGGCAGTAAGTTCTACAAGCCAGCTATGCGTTTACTTTAATCCACGTATGCAATATAGTTCGGTACTTTACAATATAGAGAAATACTGAATAGCTGCAAAATGGTAATTATATCTATAGTGCGCAAGATAAATACATGAATTACGATTGGCCATACACTAAGACAAAAGTATGCACAGCATACCAACTGTCCTATATTAATTCACTACGAAAAAATCCCTACAAAATATTGTTCTAAATATGCACGGTTTGTTTGGTATTTCGTATCGTTTACGGCAACTATATGCGAAGTGCAACAGTAAAATCACATCACCGCTTGCAGTCAATTAATTAGATCAACAATAATTTTATTATCAAAAGAAATAAGAATTAAATTTTCCATTCACAACAATAAGTACTCGAATGTATAAAGAAAACAAACAATAGAATTACGCTTACATCTAATAAAATTAAAAAATAAATTAATGGATGATTTGAAATTGACTGTTCGGTGTTTTTTGTGATAGCACTGTTAGTTTGTAGATATACGTGTTTTGGCTCGGGCTTACTTGCCCAGTTGTTTGATCAGTAATTCTGTGCTGAGAGACTTAGGCCTCTCGATAGGGAGGCCTAGGGCTCGAGACCAGATAAGCTGCGAAAGGCAGCCGAGAGCGCGCGACACTCCGAACATCACTGTGTAGTAATTCATCTCCTTCAGGCCGTAATACTGTGGACAAAGATGAACATAACATAGTAGAAGTCTATTACAATTAGGATTTTATCTAAATTAAATATAAATTTTAACTAGGTATGTACTTTCTGCGATCAGTAAACGAAGCGAGCTCTAATCTCATGTAACTTATAACCTTAACAGTCACTATATCAATGTATCTAAAAAGAATGTAATGGCGCCTGCCGAATTAAGTTAGTGACTTGTTTCACCGCCTTCAAAGGCAAACGTTTTTAAGAGTATATTTTTTGTTATTGTATATTATATTAGTATTTATTTATGTGTGTTGTTCCTCGATTTACATGGTCGTTTGAATGGTAGTTAGATTCATAAATTAAAATAACTGAAAAACTGTGTTACTTGACTTAACACATTTTAGTAGAATTATTGATAAGTTTGACTAATGTAATCCCTTTTTATAAACTCAGTGAATATATGTCAATGCAGCTTGTCGAATCATCGTTCTTGTGAATTAACGAACAACCATTACAAAATATTACTGATAACTAAAATAAATCACAATGTAAATATATAATATAATAAATATATGTTTTAAAAACTATAAAAGTATTCAAATAAGTTTTTTAAGGTAATTAATAATTAAAATGTAACAAGACGTTGCCTGTAACGAACGTTATTTAAAGGTCAATCAATACTTCTTATTCTTACCTGTAATAGGACACCAGAGTGTGAATCCACATTGGGCCAGGGGTTCTTGACCTTGCCGAGCTCGGTGAGGATGGGCGGGACCACCTTGTACACCGCCGCCACCAGCTTGAACATCGGGTCGTTGGGCAGGTGCTTCAAGGCAAACTCACGCTGGCATGTGTATCTACAAACAACAAACGATTTTTAAAAAGAAATACCTAATATAAACAATCGTAAGCAACCTTTTCAGCAACAAACGTGAATGAAAAACAATGTATTGCTTTATTGCACACCAAAAATAAAAATAAAAGATACAGCTAGATAGATCTACACAATGGTAGTACATTGCGCAGCCTTATCGCCTAAAACAATTTCTTTCAGGCAACCTTTGGATGGAGAGAATTAATATTATAAAAAACCGATTGCTGCAACCAACTAATACTAATAAAACAAAACTAACTAAAACGATTAAATTAAATTGTATTTGAAAATAAACTATATTTTATATTGTAAATATACCTACGAGTAGTAACGTGGCGAGCTCAAAAAGCTTTCTTATTTCGGTTACTTCATGAAAATAACGAATACAAAATGCTAAAACTCATCGTCCGGAGAAGTGTCGGTAGGAGCCGCCAATCATGGCCTAAAACCTGCTGGAGGGGTCCGTTTTTCAGAGCAGCAGCCTCTAGTTGTAAACGCTCTGATGCTGTGATGCTGCCGAACTCCCGATAAAAGGGAAACAAAAGGAAGAAACTGGCGTGCACCGTGTACCGACATCATCCATACTTGACAAAAAAAATAATTGAAAATACTCGTATGTTCCTTAATGCACGAGGCATGGCAAGGTTGCGATTAGCGTTGTAAGGAAAAGTTTAAGGTTTAACGGAATAGATTAATTTGACGTGTATCTCTAAGGGTCAATACCAACAAATCAATTTATTAACACTCTGACTAACTCTGTTTTTTATCTATGTGAGGCGATAATAACGAGTTTGGTAATTGTAACTGACAGCTCACGCTTTAAATTAGTTCCCGATAAATATTTTAGCCTAAAGGCGACATAGAGTTAAGAACAGTTCCGAGAGTGTGGGGCAGGGATTTCGTCGAGATGCGATCTGTGATTCGTCAATAAGAACTGCATTATCTGAAAACATATCCCCACTACGTCACTTATGGTTCAAGAAGATTGCCGAGTACCTACTATAATATAGGATAAGTTCACGCATATGCGCGTCTGAATTTCGGTCCACACAGGTCCAGTCTCGACGAATACCCAGCACATTACGATCTAACAATAAGACTTAAGAATCGGCACTTTCCAGCCAAAATACATTGAGTCAAGTTGTTGCCGCTTGTACGAAAGGTAACCTACCTAGGGTCAGTCTTCCTAAGCACGGCGTGTCCGTATCCGGGCACCACCTGGCCTGACTTGAGCGTTTTCCAGATAAACTCTTTGAGTTGTTCTTCCGTGAAGTTGTCTCCAACCTGCTTGCGGAGTTTCTGGAGCCATACCAGCACCTGAAACCGACAATGAGTGATGAATTTAACGATGTCGTACTACTACTTTTTTTGAAGTCGGTTAAAAAGAATCCTACCTATGTCCTTCTCCCGGTTCTGAGCTACCTCCCCACCAATTTTCAACCAAATCGGTTTAGCCGTTCTTGAGTTACAAATAGTGTAACTAACACGACTTTCTTATATATATATAGATATATAGAAGATATGCAACCATCAGAAAAGGTTAATAAAAGTCATTCCTTTTACAATGAGTCTAACGCTGTTTGAGAAACAAAGAAGTTGTTGTGATGGCTCCACTTTACGGTTTCATTTTTCGCACAAGTTGACTTGATCGGCATTCAGTTGGAAGTTTGCCAACGGCATCACGCCGAGGAAATGTCTCTCGGCCGACGATAAATGCATCACTTGGCTTTCATCCAACAGTATTATATATAAACCTGACTATACATAAATGTACATGAATTGTTACACACAAAGTTTAGTGACTCTTATTAGGAAACCGCGTAGGGCATAATATCGTAGCAAATGTATTGGGTCATTGCACTAAGCCCAAAGGTCACTATCGTACATTTAGTCCCCGATTAACTTTTGCAATGAAAGAGCTGGCCTTTCTTTTCAAATTCTAGGTTGTGGCGATAAAGCCGCCCAATGTACTACAAATGTTTTATTTATAATATATTTGCTGTATTTATTTTTTTGGAGTGCAATAAAGATATATTGTATTTTATTGTTGATCTAATAGTAAAAGTTGTATGCATGTAGATTGCAGTGACGCCCTTTCGGCTTAGTTTACCCCTAAACCATAACAACGTAGAGAAAAACATTACTTTCAAGCGTTTAACGAAAATATATTTTTATTTCATACAAGTTTTTGTTCATACGAATTAGTTTACGTTTGACAGCCAACTAGCTTGATGTAATACAGCTAATGCCTATGACGCGGCTTTAGATGTAGCACGCTTGCCTAGCAAAACGCAGCGTTGGTCAACTTGCAGCAAAATGGGACAACTGTCGTGTGTCCAGCATGGACTCATAGGCAAAGGACCGACGGAGATGGCATTATATCAGTAGTTGGATAGAGAATAAAGCTACGGATGATGGTGAGGGTGATATAAGTACTGATGGTCTTACCTCCTGGTTGGCTAATCCGTGAAGCGGTCCGGCGAGCCCGTTAAGACCGGCCGCGAACGACAGGTAGGGGTCGCTGAGAGCTGACCCCACCAAGTGGGATGTATGTGCAGAAACGTTGCCACCCTCGTGGTCACTGGAACGAACAAAACAAATGTTTTCAATAGTTTGTACTCGTATCGTTGGAAATGTAAAATAACGATAAGTTACGATATAAATTGGTACTGAGTTTGAGTTTCTTGTCTTGTTTTAACGAGAGATTGTCTCGCGACAATGCAAAACAAAAGACGCATAACAGCGTAAACTAGGCCCTACTGTGCAACCACAACGCAATCGCTATAGTACCATCCCGTAAGTAGCAGTTGTAAATGTTATTCGTCCAAGCGAGACGCTCGATAAGGATTGCGATAGCTAACAAAATAAGTGCTCTAGACTTATTGTTTTAGCGGGATTTACACTCATATGGTACCATAGGTAGCTGGAGCACCAAATGCATCGTTAAGGGCGGAACATCGTGGTCTATGGTTTACATTCCTCGGCGCAGATCTATGCTCAACTTGGAGACATATGTGTACGATATGATATTGAAATAAAAAAAACCCCAGGACTTGGAGTAAAAGAATCAATTCGTTTTTTTTAAGTTTGGACACTTCGTATGTAATTCTATGTTAACCATTCATAGCTTTATTCCACTGTTCACCTAGTATAAATATATAACTAAATAAACAAACTGAACTACAAAAAGCGCTGGCTTATTTCATAATACGGCATAACATAATATGTTATGCTTCTTAAAATAATAAATATTATCGCATTTTGTTAACCAGCAAGATGGATGTTGCGATAACGAATCTAACAATGCATATATCTATTAAGATTCGTCCGATAACAAAATTGTTTAGTTAACATCATGGGCAATAATTATTTTTATGAATAGTAGCTGAAACGTTTATTCGCAGTAATTTAATATGTAATAATTACACTCGAACTCTCTAAAGATTCAGTACTTAGGTATATTTGTTAATAACTAGTTGTGTCTCGCACTGTCACTTGTGGTGATTTGGTTATCCCACAGAACATTGATTTCCGGGATTCAAAATTTCAGGACATGAGCTATACTCGTACCAAATCACTTCCACATCCAGCGTAAAGGACAAAAATATACACATACAAACTTTCGGCTTTAAATTATTGCGTGATGTGATTGAACAACCGATGAAGCGTTTTTGCTTCAAGCTGTCCAAATTTGGCATTATCTATCAGTATGTATATTTGAATTGCGTACAAGTCGATTATTTTAATTTCCAGTTATTTATTCAATAAACCCTACACAATATCTCACAAAATGCTCAGATCATATAGATAAGTCGTATCTAGATTCTTCCAAAGCATGCAAAGAAGATGATTTAGATAGATAGTACGACTATGATATGAAATCTTATCACGGCGATTATTATGTACATTGAGTTTATTACCTAACTCGAGGAAGCATATTTTTACACCACATTCTTGAATTAGAAAGAAGAAAACTGATGGTTGATGTATGTGTAATTGTGTATGTTTGTGGCATCCTAGCTTCCAAACGAATTAACCGATTTTTTTTTTAATTAATAGACTGAAAAGTGAATTAGTCGGGAGTGTTCTTAGATTGTAACTTCTTCAACTTTTCACAACTTCCTCAATATCAGTATCATATGAAAGGCTTGACTAGTAGGATAGGTACACTAATATTATGATAAATTTCAAATGAAAATGGCCGTCACCTCAAAATGGCTAGGAAGGAAGGACTCAAAAACCTATGAAAGTCAAGTGTTACAAATTGTATTTATTTAACGTCTAAACTGCTGATGGATTTTTTTACACTTTTAATATTTTTTGAAACAAAACGCGTCGCGCGTTTCATAAGCTACTCCTTTGACTTAAAAAATAAGGTTATTGTCCCAAAATAATTGCGGTCGTGAGGTCATCAGTTCGCAGAACTAATAGTATTCATTATATGAACCATATAAAATTACCGTATCTTTTATGTCGAAGTACTATCTCAGCTTTGAAATATTATTTTATTATCAGAATGTTGTAAATTAACGAATTTATGAATAAAGGTAGATATACTATCAACGCGAGTTGGTACTCACGTATAGGTTCTTCACCTAAACTAATCTGGACCAACTAATCTGGACTAAACTTTTATACTAATATTTTATGTCAATGACAATTTTGAAAGTGAATTTGTCAAAACAGGCTCTTTGGCTATATTCGGCTGAAAAATCCGGCGATTGATTAACGAAATCGGTTAAGAGGAAGATGAAATATAAGGTGGAAAAGCCAAAGACGTTCAAGTTTAGTTTAAGCTCATGCGTTTTACTGTTGGAAAAACTACCTGTTACATAATAAGTAATTATCAACCCATAGTGTCCCATTGCATGGCACGGGTCTCTCCCGCGAACGGGGTGTAGGCCATAGTCTATCACGCTGGTTTAAATGTGGGTTGGGGACTGCACTCATCTTCGAAAGCTATTAACCTCCCCCAAATCCAAAATAAATAATTAATTTTGCCTTTATTGGGCCTTATAATAAATATCACCATATAATAAAAAATATTGGTAGCACATTAGGTGGCCTTATAGCCTACTTATATATTTACATGTAAGGCTATATATTTACATGTATGGACTATGTAATAGGTATTGTTACATTCTAGCGACTTTGTCTACGGAACGCTCAGCCGATAACGATCGACCAAAGTACAATGCGTATAAATATAGATAGTGATGATAAAATTACTTGGTTGCGACAAATGTATTTATTTATATCTTTAAGTAAGTATCCGACTTCATTTTTGTTAAGGTTTAATTTCCAGCTTCACCCAAATATTTTTAAAATTGGGATAGTAGTTTAAACGCCTACATTAAAAAAATATATTAATACACTTCAAAGCATGTCGTCATGTCTTTTCAAATTAGTCGTATTACGATGTCTTTCTCTTGTTAATCTTGTAGGTCTAGGCAGTGGATAAATTATTTTTATACACTTTCGAGAGAACAAAATTTAAATTCAAATATATACTTCCTATTTAAAACGTCATTCATAGTTACGTTACGTCTTTTCAAATAACACGTATTCTTTTTTATGTTTCTCTTTCCCCTGGGATAAACTCCCAACGTAGGCCTGAAGGTGTAAAATAGTGTCAATAGTTACGCAACGTTACGTACAAACTGTCACTCAATCTGTTACGTGTCATTTTGTCCTCTAAAATATTGTCTCGAACGTTGACGATCACTCGACAGTAATACGTCATAAGTGCGATAATAATCTCAACAAAAGAACTATATTCTATAGGTATATCTATTTACGTTCAGGCATATCAACTAAAATCGAGCTGTTGCGATCTGTTGCGAGGCAGCGGTTCTTAGTAGACTATAATGAGTAAGCAATAGGTTACGAATTAGTGTATTCGCGCTGGCAAATTTCAAGTATTTAAAATATTAATATTATAAATTATTATTATTACATATATATATATAATAATAAAATCATTGAAATCTTTAAGAAATAAAAGTAAAAAAAAATACGAAACAATCGAGAGGTGATTTTTTATGGCATAGTGTTTGTAATAGCAGATTGAGTGTTTTATTAGTAAAACTTGGAAAGGAGTAGAACTAAAGTTACTAGCCGTAACCACCATAAGAAACCCAGTGCAAAAACAATAGGGCTCATTTTATTAGTTTTTTTAGTACTAAAGTTTCGGCTCAATATATCGTGGTCGTGAGAAAAAAGAAGGTCAAAATACTATAGTGTTATTTTTACTCCTCAATCCTCAACTGGAAGACAATGAATCACTTTAAGATAAATAAGCTACGTTCTGTCAAGATTGAAGACTAAATAAATCTAACACATTGGTATTCGGTTTAACTAAGACGTAAAGGTATCTAAAGTCAATAAAATTACGCATGACGTAAAACGTAAACATATCGCAAAGGCGTATACTTATCTACAACAATCTGAACGAATCGTCACAGCTTTCAGTATGAAAAATTTTTATTTTGACTATATATTGTTGTTTGAACAGAAATTTCGTACTCGCGTATAGATCGTAGTTACCAACTAATATCATGGTCCAGAAGCTGTCATCGGATTTTTTTTGTAATTAAGACTGAACTTTCTGAGTAGGTTCAATTTGACGAGACGCTACTCATATTAATTTCGTTCTGGTAGCTACTTTAGTTAGCGTGGGCTGAAAACTTATAAGCGTAGCACTGAGAAAACCCACCACTAATGTTGTTACTAGTTGCAGTAGTATGAGACCATTTTATAATACAAGTGTTTACTTCTTCTTTGATTCAAAAAGGAGAGGAACTTAATTCAACAGGTATGTTGTTTTTTTTTAATGTTTGTTACCTTATTTTCCGGAGTCAGCTGAACCGATTTAAATAATCTAATTTTTTGAAAGTGTATCTTTTCTAGATGTCCCACTTAAACTGTATCAAAATTGGATTAGGGCTTTGTATTTTAAATAGATATAAAACTGAAAAAATTCTATCTGCGGCTGCCGTGATTGAAATCGGTAGTAATTTTTGTTAAATAAAACTTGTTTTTATAACCATTTCACATACGTCCAAACAACGAATATGGCAAAGACATGCGAAACGTAATCATAAGGAAGAAATAGAAGAGTTCTAAAGCATTTTTTTTTACACCTTCCTAATATTGTAGAATAGAGATCAACATTTCGCAGCTATACTAGTTAATAATAAGATTAGACGCAATTGTTCTCACATGTCGCGCAAAGCGTACATGCGGGAGGTGACTAACGCTACGAGTAACAAACTGACACATATGAGGAAAACCAGTCAACTAAAATATACATACACATTCGCAATGCATTTGCAAAGCCAAGTTACACGGATCCAATGTTAAACATCTGTTGCAAGTAAGTGAGAATTATAAGCGTATATACATAGCTTTGTGTCGATCTTCACTGCATAATGTCTTAGCGTACATCCACTACTATTACACATCTATAACTCATTGGATTGTACAAAAAGATGTTGGTTGGCGAAAACTCAGCTTCTCAATATACAGGGTTATTAGTTACGTGTACAAACTTAAGCGAGAGGAGGGTCACTACACTCAACATTACGAACAACTTTCATTAAGGACCAACCCTAGGTTCGAGAAAAAAAACCAATTGATCCATACAAAACCTTTATCGGCCGTCGACAAAATGTATGAAACAGCTGGTTGTTTTCTCGTATTCAGAGTTGGTCTTATAGTAAAAGTTGTTCCTTAGGATGAGTATTGTGACCCCCTTTCAGCTTAGTACACGTCTAACCGATAACCCCGTATTTTAATATATAAGTCTATGACAAGTGCTATACTTTAATAGTACACATGGATATTCGCTTTGGGCAGGACACACAAAAATTAGTTGTTAATTTGCACTGGTATCTGGTAAATTTGGTCAACGCCTCTTCCGATCATTCCCAAACTTCCATGTGAGAAATAGACAAATGAATTTATTAATAACGTTTTTTTTAGTAATTACACAACACTCAAAAACCATACACACGTAGTTGCGTTTACGTTTCAGATCAGTTAAAGCTACAAGATATTTAAAACAAGTATATATTTATTTAGAAATTTGACAGCCTTTACCTACTCGTATAATTTTGTGCAACTACTTTCTAAATTGGTTTTCTGTACGTCAAATACTTATAAGACTTCTTATCTTAGCGAGTGCGTGTAGAAATTACAGTAGGGTATGTGATATGATTTTTTAGGATTCTGTTCCCAAAGGTAATTCCTATTCCTAAGACTGCAGACTGTCTGCCATCAGTACGTTTCTCATGAACCGTGATAGCCTGACAATTGATTTTTTACAGATGATGTATTTCTGTTACCGCTATATCAACAAATACTAAAAATGGAATAAAACTAGTAGTTCTTTGAACAGTTGACCTCAACTTAACGATCAAAATAATTTTGCTGCTTTTAAAATATTTCATGTTGCAAATGGTTTCCAAAAATGTCAAATGTCGGCGTTTAGATGAAGTCAGCCGGCGCATAACCGTTGGAAACTGACATCTTCGATTCGTTTGATTGCTGGTTGTTTCCAGCGTATTTTAGACCTTGTTTTTCGTGTCTTGTCTTTTTTATAGATTTGTTCTTTTGCACTTTCAAGCAATTTCCCTATTCAATCTAAAAATCCGTATTCCCGGTATACCAAGTTTAGTCAAGATTTGATGGAAACTACGACTGTACGCGAGCACGTTATTTTTTGCGGACATCCATGCATACAAACTGACCAGGCGAATGAACATTTTGGCAGACTCGAAGCAGAGACGCTTCGCTCGCTAGTGCAATCAATATTTAAGGTGAGCTTACAAACAATAACGTGATTTTCAACTTTTTGCTCGATATTAACAATGACAACAGCTATTTGACGAATTCAAACTCAGTTAAGAATTTAATCACTTTTATATTGAATTACTTACAACTATACATAAGTTGATATAAATACAGGTATGGCATTAGAAAGATCATTTAAGAACGATGGTCTGAGACGGAATGAGCCAGTGACTACATTTTATTTCCTAGAAAACCTTAACTCCACCCTATTTAAAAATAAAAACGCAGCAGCCGTTACTATTGGTCCTTTTTTTCTTTATTTAGATTATTTATGAGATATATTGCCATTTTAATCAAATAATGTTGTAAGTATTAAAAATACGATATTAATTCCAAATACTTTTATGTCATACTAGAAAATCATGACATTTAGAAACGAGAACTTACGTTGTATATATAGATAACGGTACGGATTCCATCGTGCAAGTCCAACTCGCACAATTTTTTTATTTCGTACGATTTTTATCATTGTCGTCAAACCAGAGTTAATACTGAGTAAAGTATTTTTTTTTTGTCAATATTATATTTAGTGGGCGTTAAGTACATAATTACGTTGAAGTCCCAGTTCAGTCCCCCATGAGTATATTCCCTCAGGGTTTTATTAAAATGAATCATTGTGAGCTTCATCGGTGAAGGAAATCACCGAATTGGCGCAAAAAGAAAAATAACCTTCTATAAGTGACCTAACCTTTAATTGCCCAGAGTGCTGGACTATGGCCAACTTCCACTTACAGGGTCCCGATTCATGCTATACACCGCGCGAGTCTACAGTTACTTTAAAACTTAAAAAATAATTTAGCACGTACTTTGACGATAAAAAATTGTACCGAAACCGAATTGCCGGAGAGAGTAAAGCTTTAGTAGATCGATTAAGTCTCCAACCCAATTAAAATCTAGTATGTTGGACTACACCTTAAAGGTAGACCCGTGCTCAAAATTGGGACGCTGTGGGTATGTATGCACATAGCGTAACAAGTATAAACTTTAAAAAAGTTCAAGTATGACTTCAATTTGACAAGCGTCTATACGTTGGTATTTTCAATTAGTAATCAAACCACTGGCTGATTTTGATAAAATTCTAATGGGACCTAAGCGAAATGAACTTTATAAGAAATTCCCTAATCTCCACGGCTTTTAGTAATCGAGGAAAATACAATTAAAATACCGGCATATTGAGATATTGTTGCAATAGGTTAAAATCATAAATAACTTCAGTAAATTATACTGGTATCTATTACTTATTTCATAAATAAACATCTAAATTTTCACTCGTTTAACAGTCACATGATAGTATTACATAATTCTAGATATTCACTCAAGGTCGCCAGACGTTTTTCAAATAAAACTACACCGAGACGTGATACATTGATGCTCAGATTAATAAGATAAGTGGAGTTATATTCGTATTGTACCAAATATCGGCGCGAAAGTGCAAAATGCATTACATACGCCTTACATTTGGACATGACTATTGAGCAGATGTTTCGGTTCATTTCTCACTATTTTTTTATTACACAGCATTTCATTTTTACGAATCTGTTAAAATACAAATTCATTTCTTTCCGCGGCTATGACTTGTTTAAAGATAACCACTCGTTTATTTTATGCAACCAAATAACCTTGTTTACCGAGTTGCTAACAACCAATTTTGACTCTCGATTAGCTCTAGATGTTTAGTATTTTGTACTAGTATATTTTATAGGACGTTGAACACGTAAAAAACAATCTGATAATTCTGTAACTTGGAATTCTTAATATTATTTATGATAACTATCACACTTTACTTTAGATCATCACTGCTCTTTATTAAGTAGTTTAAGTTAGCTCTGTGCTGTATATTAGCTTTCTTAACAACATTTGATCTTACAAAAACAATAACTTGGCTACTTGATTCTTGTCCCGAGTTTGGACCTCATCACGTGTAATAAAATCTATTACTAATGATTTACTTACGAAACTTACAAACTGATAGACGAAAGAAAACTTTGCCAGACTCGAAGCAGAGACGCTTTTCGCGCTGGGTCAATTTATGTTATATGTCACATAAATATTGCGCAATTTGATACATGCGCGTTCTCATTCATATTTAAGTACCAAAAAATAGTAATTCGTAATGTTGTGGTAGCGGCTATCTTAGATTTGAAATTTATCACACTACCAGTCAATGCCTTTCATGTGACACATATACGAGTATTGAAGAAGTTGTGAAAAATATGTAATCTGCCATTTTGTGACGACGAACATCTTTAGAATGATATTCTTTAAAAACGGAACTGATTTTCTTATTGTTATTTTATTTAAAAACAGATTCGGTTTTGTTTTTATGATATACATATATATATAGTATTTTATATTAAAATATTTGTTTGTTACGTCTATAGTCACTTAGATATAAGAAGGTAACTCGTTAAAATGATAGCTTAAACCAAAAATATTTTTTACACGAATCCAGTCTAGCTTCACACGGTTAAATTGTTAATTCAACAAAATACATTACATTACATGCAAATTTATTCCTTACTTCCAAATGAAAGAGGTGCATATATTGGAATGTGTTACGTATATGTGAGTACATATTTGGGCACTTATTTCTTGTAACTTTACAATGATCCAATGCTCATAATCTAGGCTTGCTAAAATTTCTATTCGAGTTTCCTAAAAGCTAGCGAGACGTAAATCAATTACATATACAGGCGATATTTTTGTAATTGTTTCTTATAATTAATAAGAAGTAAAATGATAAAAAATATATTAAATCATTTACAATTGAGCTAGTAATTGACAAATAAATTGGCGATTTATAATTGAAGTGGATACAGACAATTAAGCTATAGTGAATATTGAACTAAAAATTGACAATTGAGATGGCAACTGACGATTGACCACCGAAGTGGCCACTGAACTAGCAAGTGATAATTGAGCTGGCGATTGACAATTGAAATGGCATTTCACGAGTGCAGTAGTGATAAACAGTTTTAGTTACTACTCAACCAACAAAGGACAATTTAGTTGACAATTAACATTCAATTGAAGAAGCAATTGACGCACTTTAAAGCTTCTTACCTGTGAATGGTGAGGTATAGTCTCATCAGCTCGGTGAACTTGGGATCGTCGAAGCCGAGCATGGACGCGTAGTTGGCAGACCAGTCCTTGTTCTCGTCGATGGCTCCAATGCCCTTGCCGTCGCGGAAAGTGTTTCGGTAGATGGTGGCCGCAATCACTGGCAGCTTTGCGATGAGGTTCATGGAATCCTCGTAGATGTACTGCGTGAAAGAGATTGTGGTTAGTTATGTGGGTGGGCTAGTGCATGAACTGTTTAGAATGGAATAATATGAAAACGATAATGCATTTGCGCGGCTGAGTGTTTTTTCGTTGGCTAAATTGGTCTTGTATAAAGGCATGTTAGCCGAAAGGCAGATCACGCATGTCTTCAATGAAAAAAGCTTCAATCAAATGACACCAAGGTTAAACGTATTTGATTTAATGAACTTTTATTCAAATGTACCATAGTACATGGATATAGGTGAAATGAACCAGATGAAATGCTTAGTAAACACTGTAAAATATAGTTTAATATAGGGACCATATTTAAAAAGTTACAAGCTGAAACGTATTTCAAAGTAGCATAGTGAACCCGGTTTGGGGATGGAACACTGTCCGTCAAACATTGTTTTCGTTTTTTATGAGTAGTATTGTAGGAAGGGGACAAGGAAAATAAATTATTGAATTCCAAGGCAGACTATAAATTAGAATCCCCGAAATATATCCGATTTAAAAAGTTGTGTAAATAAGACCACTCACCTCCCAATACTTGGACTTGTGGACGCCCTCTGTGTAGGCTTGTACAAACTTAGACTCTGTGTTGAGCGCGGTGACGGCGGCAGAGAACTGAGACATCGGGTGCAGCTTGCTCGGCATGTTGTTGAGCATGCTTACTACGTGGGACGGCAGCTCGGCTCTGGGTGACAATCAAACTTAATGGTTACAAGTGACGATAGTAACCTTGCCGTTTATTCCCGGGAAAAAGGGAAGACAAAATAGAATACGGCTAATGTAATATGACAGTTGCTTTATTACTAAATTTACTAGATTTTTTTCAGCCTCTGAGATGCTCTCCAAAATACACAGACCCGACATAAGAAACCGTCAATTGTCCAAAGAATGTCTCGAAGAGATTTCTGCTTTCTAGCAATAAGTCCGCGTTTTGAGTTAGTTTTTCATTGCATTTGTTTTCTGATTTTATATTTTTGTGGTGAATTGAACAGTACTTTATTGTGTAACAGCTGGTTACTGTAAAATAAAACAATAAATACAGCACAAATACAGTATGATAAAATTGCTTCAAAACTCCGCACAATACGTATCGCAATTTAAATAATCGTCGATAAACACTCAGGCCAACGACATTCGAAAGTTCCAGAACTAGGCATACGAATTAAAATAAATGAATGCAAAGTAATTTGGGTCGGAAACAAAGATACGTGCAAGTCAATATATGCATAAATTGAATATATCTTCGTGAACATTTTAAAGTACTCATCTATCTAAGTCATTAGTAAGCAGGTATCTTTTTAGGACATGACAAACATATCGTTTGTTTACATTGTGTACATATATAGATCGATTCTATACCTGATCAAATATGAAATGTAAAACCAAATTCATAAATTTCTAAGAAGATATTTTGCAAAACCTGCATATACGAGTATAATATTTTGATTTTCGTCGTTCTTGTTTCAGTCAAAATCATATGACAGGATGTTTTACATCTTTCGCTAAAATGTATCATTTTTCTATTTCTAATATTTCTATCGCATTGAATTGACATTTAAGTATAAAATCTACACTTTTTTCATAGCATGACCTTTACGAGCGACGTTTGTATTTGAAGTGAGGCTTCATTTATATATTAACCCACTAAAATGAAATGATCTGTTGTAAGACTTCTGTCGTATTTTAGGTGAATGAGATTGAATGAAAGGGGGAAACTTTTAGGAGGAAAACGTATAACGGCAGAGTCAAGGATCTACTGAATGAATCAAGGAAGGCCGTTTTTCCTCTGGTAACTTTATCGTAAGTAGCGCTAACAAATCGAAAATGTTCAGATTGAGATTTTATTGCGTTACGTTAGAGATATTCAATTTCGGTTTCGATTATAAACACAAACTTTTTCATTTATATTATTAGTTTTATATGGCCCCGTAACAATGAAATTCAAAACAATATATCCCAATTATATCAAAATCCAGACACTGAAAATGGTCTAATGGATAACGTCATTTCTTTGCAATGATTAGTTTATGCCAGTAACCTAGTTCCTAGCGGCTTCTGGGAAATACAAGTATTGTAATGAAGTATAATTATTTTACAACGTTAATAAAAGTAAAACAATAACTAACCTCTGTGCCCATTCCTTGGAGATGGCTTGCACTTGCGCCTGTGTGGGTATCTCCCCGGTGACGAGAAGCCAGAACAGACCCTCAGGCAGAGGCTCGTCGCCTCCTTTGGCCTTGGGCAGCTGTGCCTGGCACTCGGGGATCGAGAGGCCACGGAATCTAATTCCCTCGTCGGGGTCTAGCACAGATGTCTCCCAAACTAGACCTTTAATTCCACGCATGCCGCTGTACATCTGTGGTACAAAGAAATCCATTATACGATTAGGAGTTTCCAACATTTTCGATATCTATTAGATTATTCGACTTCAGTCGCACCAAACGAGTCACACTAACTCGTTGGGAGTTATTTAAAAAATGGTGTTGCAACAAGTAACAGTGTAAGGAAAAACAATTCTCTAAGTCGGTCGTTTGTTGTCGCCGTCTGATAATATTATGTGTAATTGTTTAAAAAGCTGTTTATGAAAATTCTATAACTTCAAGCTCGTTTTATTAATAATACTAACCACACTACCACAAAATTAGGTTACACGTGAACGTATGCCTACTTCAAGTAATTATCATCTTAATAATAATAATAATATGGGACAACATCCACACAAAGGTCTTCAAGTCCCAAACTAGGCAAAGCCTGTGCTATGGTAACCTGATGACTGACATACATACTTAGAAATACATATAGACATACTTATATATATAATAAACACCCAGACACAGGTCAAACAGACATGTTCATGCACACAAATGTTTGACCTGTCCGGGGATCGAACCCGGGACCAGCGGCGTAGAAGGCAGGGTTGCTACCAACTGAACCAACCGATAATCTTATCAATTTATAGCATCCCTACGCTACACGAATCACCAAAAGAAAAGCACAAAGAATGCTAAGGATAGGATGCAAAGAATGACCGCATCCCACCCCAATCCGCTGACTTATATCGCCACATCCGCCGATGGGCCAGTGTCCTGGTACGGTGTATCCACTACTGATAGTGTGCATTGGGATCCTTCAGTAAAACTAAGTGTGCTGTTAGGTAGATGAGTTGATCCGCATCAGCCGCCTTACTGACATGTTCAATGAGACAGGTTCTCCCCTGACATTCGTTGTGCGAACGGTAGCATAGAGTATCTTCTCTATACCTGTGTCCACCAGGACCCATAGCACAAATTATCTACGGTCTTCCAAGTGAAAGAGACGCTGAAAGCATATATCGTCTCGGGCGTACAGGCATTTTATAACCTGGGTACGAAAGGTAGGCCACGTCTGACGGACATCCAATCATCGCCTCCGTAACGCAAGAAAAGGTTTGGTTTTTCTGTCTCCAGGTGGTGGTGGATCGATAAAAGGTTTGACTGCAGTTCTCGTATACTTATCAAGTGCACTTTGGGGTGAAAGAATGCTACCGCTTTATTTCCCTTTTTTGGAATGAGAGTCTACATTGCTGACCTTAACATAAATACGATATATACCGCGTTACACCAGCGGAGAACTATTAATGAGACCGCGAGAACTCCTAAGCCCCCCAAAGATGTCCATCGTGTTTTTTCGTCAAACGGCACGATGACCGATCTCCGGGGTTTTCGACACGATCTCGGATACTAACTGCTAATACTTTCGCCCCATTTTACTTTATACACTGAATGCGGTCGGCAGTGCAACAACAGTGATGTACTTCCACCTTTACTAGCCACCACTGAAGACCATAACCAGTGTGTTGTCACCTGCTTCGCATCAGCCAGGATCATGTGTGGCAGTACTCTCCCATGAATAGACTTGACTCGATTCCAAAAGTTTAATAACTTGTTAGGAAATCCGGTTATCAAAACGAGCTTCCACGTAGCGTTACTAGAACAGCCTTCTATATCTTGTCTTCGATCAATCGACGATGACATTGAAATATAATGTTCCGGTTCAATGATCATTTCTATTATATAACCTACAAATTCGCCGCTTAACTTATAACGCGTCTTAACATTGGACCTCTTTATTTTGTCAGAAAACGTCTCGCCAATCAGGACAAAAGACATTCAAAGTTTACTTGGGTTTATTGAACGAGCTAAGTGTCTTTGTTTCAAGTTAGGCATTTTATTTTTATTATGTGTTCGCATCCATATTTGGTACTCGCTACATAGGACATGTATGTATGATATGCAAACACCAAAATACACATCATGTTTCGTCAATAGCAGTTAACTACTTTTGAAACTTGATAATTCGAATTTTATATATTTTAGTCGTCGGGGGAGTTCCGAAAGACGAGGTGCTCACAAAGGTGCTCAGTTCTACAGTGCTATTTACCAGCCGATACCAATTTTACTTGGCGCACTTCGGCAGACAAAATTAGTCCAGACGAAGTCGAGATTTAGTTAACAAAAAAAAGTTCGCGCTTGCCTCTCTTCGGAAAACTACCAGTAGGTAACCTAGACATTGAGTGTTAAATTGAGCTGTACTCGGCTCAAGTGATCTTGACGCGAGGTTAGACACTTGGTCCATTAAACGTGGCCGTTGACCCAATAAAACCGCGGACCCCTCGGGTACGAATAAGCTTTGCGAATTAAGTATGCTGTAGCCACAATTGTTTTAAATAAAACTATATAGGTTCAGTAAGAATTTTAAGAACTTTTGCAATCCCTTTTCCGTTCCGTGGGAGTACAAGAGTCCTCTATAATTTCACTCTGGCCCTTTGTCCTGTTTTTTATATAGCTAAATTGTCTAAAATACTACTTTATAAAACTTAAGACAGAGTAAGAACATCTTCCTATAAACCTATCTTAGTTAATAAATAAGCTTCTAAAAGGTAACGACTGTAAGATTAAATTTCCTTTTTTTAGACCTGTTTTTGATTTTCTAATATTACTATGTTGAAGTATTGAAACCAAAGAGAAAAACTCAACTCTGAAACAAATCTGTAAAAAAACAGTTTTTTTTTCTAATTTAACTTGACTAGAAAAATTTTGAAGTTTGCTATGATCAGCAATCGCATTTTCTTTAATCTATGGCTATAATAATGATAACATGACTTACCATGTCAACGGTGACCTCGCCGACTTTAGTGCTGCCATGCTTCTTTCGGAACTCCCTTATCTTCTCCTGTTCTTTTGGGATCTTTTCTTGGAGAATGCTCTTCAGATTTGTGTTCTCTGCACTCAGGTTTCTGAGCAATATCGAGGCGGCGGGACATGCTTTCTGGAACAAACAACAGATATTTACGGTCATTTGCAAGCTTCGTATAATACCCGGTAAATATCTTGAAGTAAGAGGAGTATAGTAGGGGAATTATCACGCTTGTGCCGGTCTCGACGAGTGGGTACTCTACGGGAAAGGGTTACGTTACCCCGCACTCTACGATCCACCATAGTGACCTAAAAATCGTCAGGCAAGTTGATCTGCTTATTTCTTTGCAGGTGACTGAAATGAAATATGTAGAGCACTTTTACATTCGGGCCCATCATCGACATTAAAAACATTCTAAGACAGTAAAGTAAAATTTGGAACAACAAATATCGAAGGCACGTTATGCATGTTCCATTACTTTGAATTTAGCATTGACCCTATCTTGACTCACTTTAAACGTTATATTTTATATTTTTTACTAACAGACTACTGCGTTTCAATAAAAATGCCAATTACTATCTAGAATACGAACGAATCAATTGTATTTATATTTTATTTATAAGAACTCTGATTTATCGAAGTATCAACTAACTTAAACTAGTGTCCTGCGGACTGATAGTCTCACAATCTCCATCCTTCTGCATATTTATACAAAAAAGTACATATATAATACTAATAAATTTATAGAGATGTCTATATACACGTCTAACGGTCTCGCCAAGTATTTGTAAATTTTTTTTAGTGTGTAACATAGTGTGTATCTGAATTAAATCAACGATAGTTACGGTTTAGTATCAGTTTAATTAATTTGTTCAGGTTTCAGCCACAGTTTAACCTACTGACTATAATAGTTGGTCTGATTTAAATCTGTTTTAATGAACTAATAGGTACTCTTACACCTTCGACGAGGCTTAATCTATCTTCTATGAAGTTTTTATTTGCGGGCATTTTGAGAGTCAGTCTTTGTAAATCTATACGTTTAATATGCACACAAATGCGGAAGACACAAGAGATTTTCCGAAAAAGGAAATTTCTTCATCAGATTTCTACTTTATTACAAGTTGTGGTAACCGTAAACAAGCAGGTACATTCGATACAAAAAATCTACAGATTTTAAATTTATTTCAGGACAAGTACCTATTCCTTTGTTGTCCATATGAAATAAATTTTACTTATGAAATATTTCTCAAGATTCAGCTTGAAATATGATATCATGAGCTATTTCTCAATATAAATTTACGCAAATTATCAAATATAACTATGTTGCGAGTAATTGCGTAGCAATATCCTTATACTCAATTGTCTTGATTCTAGGTCTCGTTGAACCTTGAGACAATGTACCTTGACAACATTAAAAAGGTAAAGTGAGGGTTTTCCTTAAAAACGTTTTCTTAGACTGCGGCTTAATACTCATTTAGTATTACCTCGATTGCAATACTCAGTCCCTATAAGCATATAACTGTCACTTTTTGAGATTTTACCCTTCATCACATTGACATTCCCACACATATTACGTGTGAAATTGAGTTTTTTGGTTTATTTGTCCTTCTTCTTCACAGCAATTGAGTGACAGATGTTAAAGTCCAAAGAATGTCATAGGCTCTATTTTACGCCGAATAAAACCTCGGGCTAAGGAATATATACCTACTACATTATGCAAAATCATGACGAATTTGGTGGCTAAAGAGGTTTGAATATCAGATTAATGGCTGATGTGTCTTTAATTTACTGTATGCCAACATCCAGTCAAGCATTGACGTAAGTCAGTCAAGTATACTCAATACATAAATATTCTGACGGATTGATAACGTTCTCCTTTCTGAAGATGGTTAAAAACGTGCCCTGATTTCAAGAACAAAGTATAAAGTGGGCCAGCCCCTATGTAAGTATATATCTTTAATGAGAACTCGGCGCATGCTCCGTAAGGCCGGTAGAACGAGGCCAAATAGCGTATTTATGTAAAAAAACCCGCTCTTTAACAGTTTGCCTTGAGAAACCTAATGCCCAATTTGTGTAGTCTTGACTACTTGTAAAGGAAAATTATTAATTAACTATTTGACATTCGTGATTTCTTAGGCTCAATCAGGACGTATAGAGTATGTATGTACATGTACGGATGACGTTTACACCAATTTTGAGAGTATTGTTGTCTCTTAGTTTGCCTATCCCCTGATTTTGAATGATATGAAAGTTCTGAGAACAATTACTTATTCAATGAAAATCAAAATCGGTTTACCGGTTTAGGAAATACGAATATACATACATACACTCGAAAACGATACCCTCCTTTTCTACACACGCTTAAATAAATGTTTCATTTAGGTATATTATTTGACTAACTACCATGAAACAACAAGTGATTTTCAAACAAATCAAATATATTTACAAACCGTTTCTGACGTCCATAACAAATCAGGGAATTCACTTAAAGTTTTAGCCTTTCACTGTTGTGACGTTTCTTAAAGTAGACAGTTTCATAGTGACTTTGATCTAGAGTTCTTAAGAAAACCACACTTCAGATAAATCTACCTAACAGCATGATTGCGGCAGTCGCTAGTGCCCATAATTCTTGGCAATCCAAGACAATGATGATATATGTCACAGACTAAGGAAGAGCAACACATTTTCTGTTGCATTCTGCAATTAGTCTCATACCAACGTTAGTGATTTATTACACACGCGACAATTAATAGAATTTCGAAAAAGCCTTTCTTCAAATTTCATGTGCTCCCAGCGAATATCAGTCAGTCAAGACTAACTCTTTCTTATAAATAGATAGAAAAAGATTTGCTACCAGAGATCAGTTTAGTAGTTTAAGTGTAAGCTTTTTAGTTAATTCGA
Source organism: Ligdia adustata (assembly GCA_947049295.1). NCBI lineage: Eukaryota > Metazoa > Arthropoda > Insecta > Lepidoptera > Geometridae > Ligdia > Ligdia adustata. The sequence continues at coordinate 15,520,377 of OX346213.1, read as the reverse complement.
GCCTACAAAAACAATTTATCCAAAAACACATATAATATGTAATATTTTTATGTATATTATATATTTTTAACAGAATTCAGACAGTAAGGTTCTCAAAACGGCAGATTTTTATTTTTTAAGTATTAATATAATATATTTTTTGTTGAATTCTCAACTCCAGAACCCCTTTTTGAAAAAAAATCTTTTGTTACATAAATTTTTTGTATAAATCGGTCTAGAATATTCGTTTAAAAATCGAAAAAATTGCTGCAGGATTCAAGTAGGTATTTCACTGCTTTAATAATTATTTGTTAAATCACAAGTGTTTTAATGAATACAAGTAGGTAAAACCTTAGCACCTGTTTAAAGCTATGAGAGACTGAAAAATTAAATTATCCGCAGTCTAGTGCCTCAGTCAAATCGAAGTTACCTTATTCTTCATAAAGTTATTTTGCCATAGTGTCTAAATTTCAATAGCATCAACAATTTTTACTGTAAGCAAAGCAACTGGGACCTATAATTTACATCTTTCGACCCACGGTAGCGCTCAGCCACAGAACGTTACAAAGCTTCGGTACTTATTCATATAGAAACACCTTGGCTACGAGACATACTAAACGTAATTATAATGTTTTATCTAATCACGCTTCTTATTGACGTCATCTTTAGATTTCTTTGCAGATATATATGAATGTACTATCTTCATTAAAGTACAATTTGTCTGTAGGATAATGAAGAAAAAAAAATTAATTGAAAGAAGTTAAGCTACCACGAGCATAGTAAAGTGCAAACAAATAGGTAAATCAAATAACAAAATTATGCGAAATATTTGTTACGGATGGAACTACGAGGCGAAAATTTATAACAAGTAAATTAGAAACAATTTGAAAATCCGCCGACCCGATGAGGGAGTTTGTTTTTTTTTTTTTTTTGTCGAAGTACAAAAAATTGTACTTCGACATTTTGTGGCGGCAGCCATCTCTAACTATTGTATGTATACACATATATATATATATACATACAATAGTTCATACAAAAAATCAAAATCGGTCCATCCGTTTAGGAGCTGCGATGACACAGGCAGGGACACACACACACACACATATCCTGTTACGTCATATTTAAAACCCCCCTTCGTTTTCGCGTCAGGGGTTAAAAAATAGAATAACACGAGGTCCATATCAGTCTTAAGTATTGCTACTAAACGAGGAAATGTGGTGACAACTGTTAGTAATTCAGATTTAATTTATAAAATTCTTTTAATTTGCATTTTAACTTAGTTATGTTTTATAAATTTTCTACACTAAAAATATTTATTAGCAGCATTCTGCGGCGTTGCCCGCGACACAGAGAGCATAAACATAGATTTAAAAAAAACTCGTTAAAGAAGTTTCGAACGCAAAACCCATATTTGCCCCTTAATGGTTTAATTTCAACACTTCTCCACAACATATTGAATAACACCCACCAAATCTCATGTTCTCTAGGTTCAGCGGTTAAGGCTCTACGTTGATTATGTGTCTTTTAAATATATTGGTACCTAGATAACTATAGTTGATGGTTAAGTTCGCAATATTGCCTAGTGCCACGAGTTACAGCGACTAATACATAACCAGCCATGACCTTGTACAAGCCTACGTCATGGCATAACACGCCGACTCAGTATGTTATTTATAAATCCGCGTAATATACTTGTGTTAGCGTTACCAACTGATAATATTTAGGTGTAAAAACTCTACGGCAACGTGGTTGAGTATCGCGTGAATTATTTATAATTTTTTGGCGCCTGTTAACGATGTGACTGCCTTTTATTCCCATTTAGTGTTGTATTTATTATCTGGTGTTCTACTTTTGTGGTAACATTAAAAAAGTTATGTAATTGCTCTTGTATTTTAAGGTGGTAGTTCGTTATCGTATCGTTGGACTTTTTTGAGTATGTCGATTGCCCAAAGACGGTTCTATATACATTTTATTAAAATTGGTAAATGCGTTTGGTATTTTAATCACATTAACTGAATTCGGCGCCTGCCGAGTTGAAATGCGTCCTTATTTTTGAAAAGTTCGAATAAATCCATCACTCGCTAATGGCGTCACTTACGAACAATATGCAATGAAGTCGCTGTCTCAAAACTGCATACCCTTCGCTAATAATACAAAAATGGCAATTCACCGTTGATTTATTTCGCACGTTTAAGATTGTATTCATACGAACGATCTCATAAATTAAGCCCCAGATCGATAATTGAGCGCATCATAAAACGGAACAATAAGGTTATGAAGTAGTTCCTATCCGATGTTCTACGGAATAAAAGTGCTCCATGTTATTACATATAGACACTTAAGGCCCTAATGAAATCCAGCGATGAACACAAGGTTATTTCCTTGTTTCTTGTGACAAAAAGAAGGCTTCTAAAACCAAGGCCATTACATAGTTGAATAACTAATTTTTTTAAAACAATTTATACTTTACAACGAAGTGCCTTGGAATAAGCTCAAAGGGAGATGTTTTCAAGGCCGTTTACCGACATTATTAATTATATTCCTCTTTCTTGTCTTTACCAAATACCGATTTGGTAAAGACAAGAAAGATTTATATAACTTATTTACTGACCGCAGTAATATAAGAATTTTCAATGTTTAAAAACACTCAAAATGTGGTACTTTTTAGTCGCAAGTCGCAAAAATATTTTGGTCTGGAGGTCTACAGTTCGAAGAACCAATAGTTAAAGTGTTACATTAAGCGTGGTTGACCATTAGACCATTTCCCCTACATACGTTTACTGTGTAAAGATAAGGGATCTCCTTTTATAATATACGATTTTATTTATTATATAAGTAGTTTATGCATTTTTAGGAATATGTCTATATGAGAAACGAGATCTGTCTTATCAACAATATTATTAACAGTCTCTACCATATGATTTGCCCATTCTTCTACATTTTATTACACATAGGCTTTACAAAATCCCTTTTTCAATAACAACATTCCATAAAGAATAGATTTCGACTTCGACAATCCAAAGGGAAGGTTTTAAAAGTGTGTCATTCCACATATAACAAGCAACAAACTCATAAACCGGACGATAGAGTCGTCAAAGTAAGTAAGTGGGTATGTACGGTATGACATAAGACGTCCATTCATTTTGCGCTGGTTTTAACCTTACCAGAGTTCAATATAAATTTTAACGATCTGATACAGAGGTTTAGATAGTGCGGTAACACAATTACACGCACTGAGCATATTTTGGGCGTGTGCCCGACTCACTGAGACTCGCTTGACCTGGGCCGTACGGTTATCTTTAGACTCTTAAGACTAAGGGTCATAGCAGAGGACGCTCACTGAATGTCATTGCAAACTGAGATACGTAGAACTGTATCGGTCTGTGGTGGACGGATAACGGGATCGCATTTCCCTGTTCTTGTCCAATATCGGGCTTATCGCTTGCCTAAAATTGTAATTCAAAGCACTCGACAAAAAATAAGTTAAGGCAGCATAAATCTTAGTAAAATCAATATCAAATCACATGACGTCCTAAATAGATATGCAGTATATTAATAAAGTTAGCACTTGATATCCATATTTAGGATTAAAAAAAACTAAATTACTATAAATATGATGCATGCCTACTGGCATTACGCGGCTAGACTATGAAGTCGAAATGCAAGAAAAACTTATCGTTTGATTAAAAAAATTACTTAAATTATATATATAAAGCTAATTATATCCTTGAACTCTAAAAATAGAGACGTATATTCTCGTAGTTTAAACTTAAACTTAAGTAAAAACCCGAGTTCCTCAAAGTGTCCGAGCAAGTAGTGTCCCTAATAAGTGGTTTCCACCTTCCAGGGTATAAGAACCATCCCTCCTGGTTTAGTGAACAGAATGTCAAATCTGACGGGACACCAGCACTGCCAAAAGCCCAAATCTGGCGTGCAGTGGTATATGTCTTGCGCTTTTTAGCCGTGACAGTCCGTGGTAGCCCAGGCAATCCACCATTTCGCCGCAGCAGTAACTGTGAGGGACTTAGCAAGAGGCGCCTATTCACAGGGACGTGGCTACTTTAAAAGTATTGCTGTCTAATAAATTACCAACGTTCCTGGATCGCAAGGCGTTTAGCCCTCCCCTTCTACTGCAACAGCAACATAAAGAAGAAGAACGCATAAAACTATTTTATATTATTATTTAGTTACTTGTTTTGCAAATATCTTGTTTTTTGTTCAAGACATTAGGGGGAACTTAGCAAATTTTTTTGCTCATTTCCAGGTCTGTCGCGTGACCTGCGCTGCTGCCAACATGGAAACGACACGGCTTCGGTCGTTACATAAGATAATAGCGTCATTGTTCGTGTAGGAATGCCACATGACGATCGCCAGCGCATTACCGGTATATATTCAGTACAAATATACGTACGATACATTACTGGCAGCAATATGAGCATGTGATTTCGCACAGGCCTTTTTTTGCTTTCTTAGTGCTGTTGCGGACCGAACTATATTTATAAACTGTATGTATAACTATTGATTAAAGCTTGGTTTTTTAGTAAGGAATAGTCGGTAGCACCCCTAAAGCCATACAGTTACAAAACTCTTTACTGCGACCACAAAAATATACCTATGATATTATGATCAGAAAATTAATTCGACAATGAAACAGACATAAATGGGCGTATGATTGCTTAAACCAAAATTATAATTGCAGGTTGAAATTGATGGAGTGCTATCTGCTGCTATAATGGTAGATGTGGGCATTGATTTAAATATATAAATCTCTTTGGATGTGGGAAATTCTAAGGTTGTAGGTAAAGTAAGGTTCGTTTCGGTTCAAAATAATGCTAAAATTATTATTTTCGCAGATGAATGTACTCTACAATGCATTACACACAAATTGATTTATATTAGTGACACACTTGATAATGTGTCACCGTAGTTTAGCAGTAGTTAACAGATTGTATGAATGACTGCTAGAATAGTTAACTAATGATTTATGGAATCATCCTCTGGGGAAATGCAGCTGATAGGTATATAGCGTATTTGAAGTTCAGAAGAGATCAATTCGGGCTATTTACAATTTGTATGAAATAGCGATTAATAGTATCAGCATTAGTTTAGAGCCTTTAATGACAGAAATTTGGAACATATAGAAAAGACTTACAGTGAAAAATTTCTGGGTGCAATAATTTTATTTCATATTAGATTTTATAGACGTACAATAGCTATAAAGTAAAAGATATCGTTTTCTACTTAATTGTCAAATATCCAAATTAAATCAATGGACTGAATCACAACCAATATTAAAATAAAACTCGTAATTAAAATTTAGAGCAGTACCAAAATTTTGCTGAGAATAAAAATAGATAGTATTAAATTTTTTGTTAATTACCTAACCTATATCCCCATGGAGATCCAGCAGGATGCGTATGGCTTATTATTAAACAAAACAGAATGATCTTGTCCTGGCAACATATCTATGTATTTGACTTACAAGTTTTCGCACTATCAGTATTATCCCATTCCCCACATATCTGAGTTATAGAAAATATTGTTTCGATTCTTGACAGATTCGACATTTGCAAATACGTGTATTAATTTCGAAAACAATTTTTGAAATTACTTTCTATTTAATATGCGATATTATTTGAAGAAGTTTTCTAAACTACACCTCGCTATATCACGGTTTGACAGACAAGGCCCGGTGACGATGCTATAATTTAACTAATTAGTTGTGTAAAACACAATTTAAAAGATATCATGTTTTTTAACCACATTGAATTATTCTCTTCAGGAAAAAAGTACGCCGAGAAATGTAATTGGATTACGTAGTTTTTTATTTATTTGAAAACACTGCTACGATTTCGTTTCGCTGAAAATGTGCAGTCGTTGATTAATGTCTCCATGATTCGTTATCACGTGATGTTCGCGCGGTTGATTCCGCTCGACGTGTGACTATTGATACTGTTATCAGCAGGCGTGCGATGCGAGGCACTGACATACATGGCCAAGGCCGAGGCGACTACGACACGCGATGGACGAATCACTTTTCAACCTCATTCATCCACACCTGTATGACCGAAAAAAACTGTTCCATTTCATCAGTCTTCATTTTATTATCTACCCTTAATCATCATTATCTACTAGCTTTCCATATCCCATTGTTGAGGATAGGCTTCTTTCATTTTATGCCATCTGCCTCCGTCCTGCCGCCAATCTTGTACAGTGTACACTTTAGACGCGCTACAGTTTTGTGTCGTAAACCCATCTTGCTAGTAGTCGACCGACGTTTCGCTTCCCCAGCCTAGGAAACCTTTTGGTAGAATATTTGTCGGATAACTAGGCACGCTGCCCTCTAGTGGTGGGTTGGAACATTTGGATAAGCTGTTGATCTTAAATGGTCTATAGGTAATCTATCTGCTATTTTTTTTTGTTGTAGTTAGTCATTTAGTTTTTCGTAATAAAGGTTCTTAACCGGTAGATACCTTAAGATACTAGTAAGAAGTAACGTTCCATCTTGACAAGCGGGTTGTTGGCGCATTCACACGTAACGTGTGGCGTATGGGCCAGTCGTCAGCGATATGTCTAGATAACACCAAGTGACTGATCACGGACTCATTCCGCCAGCAGCGCGATGAAACCTATCGAGACTGTCAAGCGCTAGATCGATATGGTGGATTACAACAGATTAAAAACACATTCATGTAAAATCTTGCAACCATACGGCACTGTTCAAAGTAAAAGTAAAACTTTAAAGGAAAACCGACAACAATAAACCAAAGTACTGAACCGATTTTAATAATTATCTATAGGGCATCCACTGTGGGAGGAAATTTATCCCCAAAAAATACACTCAAACAAACAAAAATATTATCGGTCTGGGCGTCTTTGTAAAGTCAGGGAATATAAACATAAATCAAAAATAAGATTCCTTCTTCACATACACACATGCAAACTTAATTATTTATTTACATGTAGTTATTAAGTTAATATAAACCACAACTAAGCATAGTACTCATTATCAGCCTACTCTCGTCCACTGTTACAGTCATATAAGTAGGGAATGCAATATTGGGGCACGGGGATCACGGATACGTTTTGCGGAACTAATCTCTGACCAAAATTTATCAGGATCCCGCTGGACTGTCAGGATTATAAAGCAGCGTCACTCACGCGTGTTACTTATTGTTTAAAATGGAATATTTCAGAGCCCATTATGGTTTGAAGCCAGTTTGGCTTTCACCGAGCTCTTTCTAGCTTAATTTCGAATATTCTGAGTACCAATTTGTGATCACTTACTGCTTTGGTACTTGGTGAGATATCACTGAATATGCGCTGTGAGTATAAGATGTGTTGTGTTCGTGATATTATTATCACGAACACAACACAATGTAATCAATCTCATTTTCGTCTTACTACTGGGGCTATGTCTTGTCTACTTTTACGGGGATGTTTTTAGAAGAATGAATCCATCATGATTTTTTTCTTCTATAGCATACTGCACTGTGTTACTGAGTCTATACAAGGAAACTATTGTGCTTTCCATACAAAATAAAGTCCATTTTAGCTATAAAACATTTTGTACAATAAATACTTTATAGCACAACCAGGATGTCTGTGCAGGATATATCATTTTGACTACACAATCTAAAAATGCATTCGCTTTTCTGGAAACAAAATATTGAAATGCATTGTTTAGGTCAGAGAGAGTATGGTACGAGTAATAGTGTTGTGAACGGCTGAACAAATTAGTAGGAAAATTATTTGGATTATCAATGGTTTTGTACATACAACTTTAAAATGTGGCACAACATTTTCAATGATACTTTTTTGGGAATAAAAAAAAACATAAGTGGATTGAGTAAAATAAGTCCATAAGTGGACATGACAAAGAATTGTATCAGGTAAATATTACTTAGACTGGCTAACTAATGTCAGAAAAATACAAATGGTCATACCATGTAGAATAGTTAAGCTATCAATGAAATTAAACTAAGTTCATTTATGGAAGGAGAATTGATTTAAAGTCAGTGGCCTTAAGCCCGCATAAACATATGAACAAAAATTACAAAAATATTTTTTTTCTATTCTTTTCTACTTGTACAATATTTAGTTAATATTGACTGGGATGGTTTTTTAGGTTATCTACATACACTAAATTTTTAATTTGTTACTATAATATGCTGCAATTACCTACTATTAAATATTTATGAATGCTATAAACTTGGTGCCCTTTTTAAGCCTGTGTGACTAATAATAATAATGTTAACATCAATTACCATTTATTGTGTTTAAAGTTTAAGTTTGTGGAACAAAATGATTATGTTGTTGTACTGCCAAATTAATTAACACTAGAATCGGTTTTCATAAATGTTACTATCAAATAAAGATATTTCAAAATTTAATTACTAAGGGTATAACAGAATGGAGTTGCTGTATTACAACTCTTTTCTTTATTCAAAAGGACTTTTTCACAAGAATACACAATTCAATGTGGAATAGGTGTGTGAGCTAATTATTATTTATATAAATTTTTTAAATTTCTTTTCCATTGTCAGTCAGTAAACGGCGAAACTTTGGAAAGGAATTTTAACTAAATATAATCAAAGTTCATATCTCTACATACACTCAATATAGCCCTCTAGAAATAGACCAACTAAATAAAATATCCATAATTAGAGCTAGGTGAAACGTAATTATGAAGAGATACATTATTTCTATTAATGTGATTTTAATTCCGGAACTATAGGTTTTATGTACTTAACTGATAATAACTAGCATTATTAGAGCACACCCGCTACACGTCAAAGTTCCGAGCGCGAAACGTAAAATAGTGTGGTTTTAATGCCCGTTCAGGATTAACTGCTTTTGATCATTAAATAATCCCCAAATTAATGCGTAGAATTACTGCCTATGCCATAAAATTTAAACCGGAATAACCATTATTCATTATCTCATTACATAACTTCGGCGAAAAATCTTGGCATGTAGGTTATGAAGGAACCGTAAGCAAGTAATAATTATATTAACAGTACAATATGAAAAGAAATCTTATCAGCTATATATATATATTTACCTGCACTTCCGCTAGTTTGGTTGATGAAATTCTGAACAGAGCCATTTTTATTGAGTTCCCCGAACCGAATGCTAACGAAAACGATCAGCCGAACTCACTAGCCACGACACCCTGCTTGCGATCGATCGCATTCGCAAGTGAAGTGAGTGAGTAAAGCAGTAGAGCCGTGGAGCAACTTCGGACTACCAATTAGTGATGGACGTTACACATCGATGGAATGTAAAGTTACATCGAATAAACACGATATATTCATTGATATAATATTTCTGTGTCTACGGATATTTTTCAACATCGACTAAATATTGTTATTTTTTTTTTTTTTAATTCAAAGGTGTTTTGTCACACAGTGACTATGTCACCCCCGTTAAGACGATGTATTCGATGTGATGTACTAAATATTTACCATTGAATTGAACAAAATTAAATATAATACTATGATACGAGGGCGGAGTGATAAGTCTGGTAAAAATTAAACAAGGAGTGATATTTATTTAAAAATTATTATTTATTTTTCAACGTAGTTTCCTTCTAACTCAATGCACTTCATACAGGGTGTCACTAACTTTTCGATCCCCTCCATATAATAAGACTTGGGCAACCCTTCGAAATAGGCGTTGGTTTCATGCATGATTGCTTCATTGGAGCTAAATCTTTTTCCACCAAGCAATTTTTTTAAATTCGGAATCAGAACATAATTGCAAGGGGCTAAATCTGGCGAATATGGTGGATGAGAATGCAACTCATAGCGTAACTCATGAAATTTGGCTATGGCAATCGCACAGGTGTGCACTCTTGCGTTGTCTTGATGAAAGAGGTTTTTCTTCTTTCCCAAATGCGGTCATTTTTCAGCTAAAATTCTGTGAAATTGTTCTAATAAATTGGCATATGAAGCGCCATTAATCCTTTCACCCTTCTCTAAGTAGTCAATGTGGATAACTCCACGGGCATCCCAGAAAACTGTAGCCATAACTTTATTGGTCGATAAAACTGCTTTGGCCTTCTCCGAAGCTGGTTCACCCGCAGCAATCCACTGTTCGATTGTTGTTTGGTTTCGGGTGTATGGTGGTGGATCCATGTTTCGTCTACTGTTACAAAACGTCGCAAGAATTCCGTCTTATTCCGTCGAAACAACGCCAAAACTGCTTCCGGAGTGGTCACACGCACGCTTTTTTGATCAATTTTCAGTAAACGCGGCACCCCTCTCGCGGAGAGCTTCCTCATATCTAAATGTTGGTGTAAGATTTTGCGCATATGTTCGTCTGAGATGCCTATTACCTCAACTATCTCGCGCACTTTTTTTCTTCGGTCGTTTAACACTATGTCATGGATTTTAGCGATCATTTCTGGAGTAGTGACCTCAACTGGGCGTCCTGGAATGACCTAAATCTATGTATAAATCAGAAGGGACCTCATCTCAGCTGACTATTACAACCTTGGTGTCAAATTGAGCAGCAACATAATGTCATGCTGGCGGCTGCAAGAAGAAATGTAGGTATGATTATGACTGCAACCATAAGGTTCCTATTGATTTGGAACGACGCATAAAAAATAATTTCGGTGATGTTGAGTTTTGTCCTGTTAATATTTACAACATTTTTTGTTTTATTTTTAGTTTCATGGAACCCTGCCAAAAATGAGTCGCAAAACTCAAACTGAAAATACGGATCTAGCCACTAAATAACTGGATACTGTACTTAAACAAGCTACTAAGCTAGCGCAGCACAGCGAAAGTGTTAAAGACTTATGAATAAAAATACAGATTTGGAGACAATTATCCAAGCACTTCATCAAAAGATGAAAGATGACCATGTAGCAATTCTGAAAAAAACCGTCGACGCAAAAAAACCAAATTGTGTCACGATATTTGTATAAGTTACAGGGTGGTTCCTTGCCAAAAGAATATCCAAATGAAGTGAAAAAATTTGCTTTAACACTCTATTTTTTGTCGCCAAAAGCTTACAGCTTTGTACGAGACTCCTTTGACACAGTTCTGCCACATCCACAAACCCTATCGAGGTGGTATAGATCAGTTGACTGCAAACCTGGTTTCACCCAAGAATCATTGGACATAATAAAACTGAGGAGCACTTGCGCCAACAAACTATTATATTGCGCATTAGTTATAGATGAAGTCGCCATTAGAAAGCAACTGCAATGGGATGGCACCAAATACTATGTTCATATTGATATCGGAACTGAAGTCTCTGGCGATGTTTGCCTTTGGCGTCAGAGGCATTAACCTTCATGCTAACCTGCATTAATGAGTCATGGAAAATACCCGTGGGATATTTCTTGATAAATGGACTATCTGCACAACAGAAAAAAAAATTTGTGGAACAGTGCCTGCGCTTGTTGAAGGACAGTGTTACAGTAGTCTCACTAACATTTGACGGTGCTGCAGCTAATGGAGCCATGGCTACACAATTAAGCTGTGATTTAAATCCGGGTAATTTAAAGACTAACTTTGAAGTCGATATTATTATATGACCCTTGTCATAATATTAAATTAATCAGAAATGCTTTAGGTGAAAATAAGCATTACTGGATGCTGACAACAATATAATTTCTTTGAATTATTTTGATATGTTTCATAATGTACAAATGGAAGAAGGTCTCCTTGCTGTGAACAAACTGTCTAACGCACACATCAGTTATGACAAACAAAAAATGAAAGTAAAGCTTGCGACGCAGATGTTTAGTAATTCGATTGCTGATGCACTAGAATTTTGTTTACAATTAAAAGTTCCTGGTTTGAAAAAAAAATTTTAAGAAACTTCAATGACTTGTTCAACATATTAAATTTAGCAAAAGGATACAAGAAGCCGTTGTGTGAAATAAATATCAACAAAACCAAAGAAAAAATAGAAGAAATTTACGATTATATCAACAGTTTAAAATTGAGTGATGGTACTTATATTGTGAATTCCAGAAGAAAGACAGGATTTATTAAGTTCCAAATTTGCATAAAGTCGGTTTTATTCATATATGACAAATATATAGTCACTGTAAACCCACACCTCCACTTTCTGTCCATATACAAAGTGTCCCAAGATCACATTGAAATATTTTTTGGGGCTATCAAGTCTTTGGGAGGTTTTAACAACAACCCGTCAGCAAAAGTCTTCATGACTGCATATAAAAAACTGTTAGTGCACGCAGAATTCAAGATCAGTCGAAATGGGAACTGTCTGCCACTTGATGATATACGAATACTTCATGCTAATAAAAACAATACATACAAGCTATTAATGATACCACACAAAGAGTCAAAATGCTGGATGATGAGCTGGTAGATAATTATGAAAAAAATTTAGACCATGACTATATTCCCGATCCCAGTTTACTAACTGAATACAGTGAAAATGTGATTACATTATATAGCTGGATTTTTTGTCAGAAGAATGAAAAAAGACATACTAAGTATGCGAACACTGTTTCAAAGCGCTTACCAACGACACACCGAACAGTTGTTTGATCAAGGTAAAAGACAGAGGTGGCTTAATCAAACCGTCCAATGACGTCATATACATTTGCAAACATACCAAGAAGGTTTTTCGTCATTATCTACGATCAATAGGAGTAAGTCAAGTCGGGCAACCTTTTCCCTCAACCGATAAGTCATTGCTACGACAATTGTGTACTTAACAATCATTTAGATTTAATTATAAAAGCAGTTGTAGACTTCTATCTCAAAATTCGGATTCATCATGAATGCAAAAAAGTTTCACCGCACGGTGAAATCATGAGAAATTACTATAACAAACTTGTTTAATTTAAAGGCCAATAAAATTGTGGTTATAATATAATATGATTGTGATTTAAATTGTAGATGATAGAATTATTGTGAGAAATGAAATGAGTATAGTCTATAGTATAAACTATAGTCTATAGTATAGTCTTTAGTAGACAACTTCGTGCGCGACCCGCCCGCGTGTTGACAGACGGTGGCGGGGACGAGGTATCCAAGATGCCAAGATCCACGATCGTACCAAGATGGTACGCAACTACACCGCCCGCTACCATCTGGTACCTCGTTCCCGCCACCGTCTGTACCCCGCGGGCGGGTCGTGCACGAAGTTGTCGGACTACAAATCTATCTTTATTTAATTACTTAACTTAATATCATTATTTAATCAGGAGTATACTTCTTTATAAGCAACAAAATATTTTTAACAACAAAATTAAACAGGCTTATCAAGCGAATGACTTTCATTTCCATTTCTTTTTTGTAAAAAATAATTTGATTTTCCTGTTACTTTTAGTAGGTGCCTCAAATTACAATGATAATCATTTAATAACAAAGTACATTTCATGACGATTTCATTTCATTTCCATTCCATCAATCCCAAACATTATTAGGATACCTACATTGTTTTATTTCGGAGTTCCAGTGCCCACCTTCCGGCTTCATCATCAGATCAGTTCTATGGTACAATTTTCATAAGTAATTTACCAATTATTTATAAGTACTTGCCTTATCACAGTCGGTTAACTATTCGAGATATCTTATACCCATGACATACTTATCACTGAGAAGTTCCAGCGATACTCTGTGGTCTCCATCATTTCCATTTTACCAAATGATACTTTATAAGTGCTAATAATACCTGCTTTGTTGATGGAAATACAAATCGTTATATGTACCTATGCCTGTAATATTTGAGGAGTTCCGTCGATTTCTGGTCAGGTCAAGATCTGATGATGGAATCCTCTCATCATGAGATCCTGACCTGACCACCTGATGATGATGTTCACCAGATCCATTATTAGAAACAAGCTACCCCTGCAGACTTACTTTTACACGTTTGCAGCGAACCCATTGATTGAATGACTCATTAATTACATATTGTAATATTTTGTAAAACGTTACTTTTTAGCTACATAGAACACATTTTATAAAGAAACAAATTACCATCTGCCAACATATGATATTTTTTAGTTTAATACACACAAAAACATATAGTTATCTTAAGACGGTCAAACATACATGAAGACAACTTACATCTCTATAATTTTGATATTACCAATCATATTATAGTGGAATAAATTACGGTACATGGCACTCTCTTGGCGATTTTTTGGAATCGATTATCCACAAAAAATACTTTCACATCACTATGCAATGCATATATCAGTAGGTAAAATTATACTAATAATAATTATAGTCCCACTATAGACACTATGTTTCTCTCTTTCAAGCAGACGATACATTGCTTTTGTAAAAGGAAGAAGGAACGTGTTCGTTAGTTTCGGTTAAATGTCATCCATCTAGGTATTGATCTTTATCTTTAGTCACGATCGTAGACAGCAAAATATATAGATGACAAAATGACAGCAGAGATATGTTACTACTAGATCCTCAACGCGCGTGACCACTATAGTGCTTCTCGTTCTTCCAATAGTATGGCCATAAAACTATAATTCCTCACTATAAGGGTAATATAGTTCTGCAATGTATTTTATCAATTCAGGACAGTATTGTTTCCATTTTATCTCAGAATGAGATATAACGTGGCCTACATAAGACAGCCATTTACATCATATTGTGAAATTCTCCCAAAAAACGTTGTATAAAATCAGAGAAATGCCTCTTAAGAATACTCCCAAATTTTATAACACCCACTATGTAACTCATTTATTACTATTGACATATCTGACTTACAGATCAGTCGATCCCACAGCCCCTAACAAAATGGAGATTTCGGAAAATCAGTATTAGATCAAGCAACTTCTGTCAAATTAGACTGTTGGCCAAGCAAAAATCCGGCCACAGTAATAATGACGGAACATCAGTATCTTTTTCTTTCACTAGTAAAAGGTATTATAGCATCTCGTTTTCGCAAGCTATGTCGTATTGCAATTCTATCTGTTAAAGTATTTGTGTTTATCCTATCAAAGGTTTACCCTGCTTATCTGTGCTCATGAGCTTGAGTCTTGAGTGAAGTGTGACAGTGCATTTATGGGACACCACAATAACCAAAGATTACTCTTTCATTATATACATTACTCCTTCTATGAGCCAGTCACAACTTTAAAGGGGAGCGAGTAGGGTAAACAGTACAGTGATTGGCACTCTAAGATGACCTACAACATATAAGTAGTAAATTCTTTGTTATATTAATATTTTTTATATATCTAATGTTTTCAAATAAAAGGTATATAAGTATAGATTACAATGATTCACATTGGTATTTTTAAAAAATTGCTTTATTCCTTAAAAAATAACATAAAACTTGATTCTATGCTATTGCACAATCATTGGCACTGAAGTATAATTATTGGCACAGTGAATTTGGTATAACGATTGGCAGTTGTATTTACGATATTTACAAATGTAGGGACACCTTCGTGCCTAGGTCCATCAATAATCTCGCTTGATCGTAGAGGGAGCCCTCTACGCGCTTAATCATCTTCCAACATTTTTAACAATTCTTCATCTGTCATTTGTCTCAATCTATTTACTTTAACTTTTATCTTCTTATCATTTCCAGTTTCCTTTGAATCTCGGAAAGTTATGTTCGGAGGTTTAAGTTCATCTAAAATTGGTCCCTTCTTCAATTCTTTTTTTACCATCTGTACTTGTTCAGATTCTTTAAAGGTACTTTCAACTGCATCTAAAATTGGTCTGTTTTTTATTTCCTTCAGGGCAGTAATATTTGCAGGTTTAACTTCGTTCATAGGTTCTTTTTTTATTTCCTTTGTATATTCTCTTTCTTCTTCAATATCACTTGAGATTCTATTTGCTGGTTTAATTAAGATGTTTGATTGGATAACAATTTTTGATTTGATATTATCAGAATTTGGTTTACTTTTCTTAATTATATTAAAATTTTTGGCTTTGTTCTTTTTATTAATAGTTTCAGCTTGTTTTTTTTCTTTGAGTAAGCGTTTCTCTTTGGCTTTTTCTAGTCTTGTTATTCGTTTGTTCTCCTTTTCTTGTATCTCTTTCATCTTTTTTTGTTGTTTTTCTAGTTCTACAGCTTCCCAATCTTTACTCGTTAAAACAAAAGAGCGATGTTCTATACCAGCTTTTTGTGTTTTAATTGGAGTCTTTGGCAACTTTAAAAAATCTTTTATATTTTGTTTCTTTATTGGACTCTTTGAAGGGACTTTGCTCGTGGGATATTAAATTTATTTGCAGCAGTTTTCTTACCCATTCCATTTTTTATGGCTTGCAAGGCTTTTTCTATATCTTCTTCTGTATATGTTTTTGTATATTTTTTTCCATCCGTAACCTTCGGCATCTTAGAGCCGGGTAGGTAGGTACCTGAAAGAGAAGAAGAAGAGGAAACCTTAGCTGGGTATAGTCATTGGCACACAAAAAATGTATAATGATTGGCAGTGCCATGAATTGTAATATAAGCAAAAACAGCCTTATTTAACAACCCAATACGGTCTACTATATTGATGGAAATGTCATTTAACTATGAAATTTAACACATACCACCAAAAAATTAAATGTACAATCATTGGCATCCAAGCCAATCACTGTACCACAAAACAAAAAAAAATACAGTGATTGGCACCAATGAAATTACCGGTACGCTTATTTTTCAACTCTAAAAACGATAAAATTAGCAAGATTTACACTAATTTAACATAATCAAATATAAATTATTGTAGAAACTTACCCAAAAATTAACTTTTCACATGCACTTCTATCCTCCAGTACTAAACTTTTTTATAAAAAAACAACACGCTCGCGACGACTTGATTTCCATACAAGCTCACAAACAGCTGTGAAAGAAAGATGGCTGACAACAGTATTGCCACTAGAGATTATTAGATATTCTACCAAATAAAGTATTGCAACAGTAAATAAACAGGAATTGGCTCTTATTATTTGAATTTTTAAACCAGAGTGCCAATCACTGGGGGGGTGCCAACAATAGTATGGTTTACCCTAACACTCTACAGTACCAAAATAATCTGTGCAATTAATTCCAGCAAGTATTTGCTGAAATTACATGATGAATACTTTCATATTTTTGTTACCGTGTTTCCTGTTCACCTGTGCAAGCGGCAACCTATTTCGTTTGGGTAGAAGCAAAGGCGGGAACCTGGGTTCGCCGGGTGACTGTCCCGGCGAAGACTTGCCTAAAGACCAGTGGTTTAATCAAAAACTAGACCATTTTAGTAGAACTGACCTGCGTACGTGGAAGCAGGTATTTCTTTATAGTAATAGTTAAATTATGTGACCCATCCAAATGTTCGTAAATAACATAAAGGTCAAAGATCTGACCTAAAGTTCTGTTCTTGGACATTTGTACCATTTTTAATCAACTCTAATTTCTTGTTGCAGCGTTATTTCATCAATGACAGTTTCTACTTGGGAAACACTGGACCAGTCTTTTTAATGATCGGCGGAGAAGGTCCGGCAGACCCTAGGTGGATGATTAAAGGAACCTGGATAGATTATGCGAAAGATTTTAGTGCACTTTGTATTCAGTTGGAGCATCGGTTTTATGGAAAAAGTCATCCTACTAGGTAATGTATGCACATGAAACAATATTAATTAAACAATATTGACAGCAAATGAAGTATAAATTAATTTTTCGAGTATGTAGAATATATTTTCACAATCTGAAAAATTTCATGTATAACTTTTACAAGGAGATTTATATAAGTTGTAAAATTGTGGCCTAGTTGTTATTTATAGCATGCCATTAATTCTGCTAAATAATTTGGTTGTTTCAGTGATATGACTGTAAAGAATTTAGCATATTTGTCTTCGGAACAGGCACTTGCTGACCTTGCAAATTTCATCTCATATATGAACGCACATCGCTTGCCAAAAGACACCAAGTGGATTGTCTTTGGTGGCTCTTACCCTGGGTCACTAGCTGCCTGGATGCGACTCAAATATCCTCACCTGGTACATGGCGCTGTCTCTTCCAGTGGGCCTTTGCTGGCTAAAGTTGACTTTGATAGTGAGTGACATTTATCAGGCCTGGCCTTCAAAATTAACATCACCAAAAAAAGACTGAGCCATATTCAAGCTCAATTAAATGAACTTATTTACTAAGAAATTTCTTAAATTATATGATTATAGATACCTAAACTCAACATGTAGACTTTAATAATTGGTGATTAACTGTGAATATGTCTATGTCTGTATGTTTCAGAATATTTCCAAGTAGTAGTTGAAGCTCTCAAAGAAAAAACTGGAAGTGATGACTGCGTGAATCAAGTTATAGAAGCCCACACACAGATTGTCAACATGATTGCAAACAATCAGTCAAAATTAATTGAGTCAAGTTTTAG
The DNA here is from genome assembly GCA_947049295.1 of Ligdia adustata. Classification (NCBI taxonomy): domain Eukaryota; kingdom Metazoa; phylum Arthropoda; class Insecta; order Lepidoptera; family Geometridae; genus Ligdia; species Ligdia adustata. The sequence goes on along the minus strand of OX346213.1, from coordinate 15,502,070 downwards.
GTAAGACTACAAATTATAGCAAAAAAATCAATCAAAAAGGTCTTTTCAAATCGTGAGTGAATTTCTTCTACATCCTAGACGACATTGTTACTTTACATCAGGTGAGATGCGGTCAAGCCTATCGACTAGAGCCCTTCACTGCCTATATATATACCGCATAAGTCACCAGCACATGATAAAGTTTCTATTGATTCATTGAAAAAGTTTTCCATCAACCTATTGTGGGACTTGCCATATTGCAAATGTAAGTCTTTGGTACATTGCCATGCATTGGTTATTTTTCAGGGTTTGCAAGCCGTTTTCTGAAGCCACTAAAGATGACATGAGTAACTTCTACAACTCAATAGCAGATGATTTTGCTGCCGTAGTGCAATACAATGAAGATAACAGGATCAGTCAGAATAAGAAATATGAGAATGTCACAATCAATACAGTATGTACTCAATGTTTATTTGTAACCTTCAACCCAAAAGTATGAGTTGACAGCTGTGTCTTCTGGTCTGGGTGTGGCATATCAGGAAATGGAGGTAGTAAAGTAAAAAGGCGTCTGAATTAATAGGTATCGTACTTTTTGGGCTAAGTGGTAGTGGTATTTATTTTTTTACCAAACTCATAAAATACTTACTCAAAAGATACCTCTTTTGAGTCTCTCTCTCACTACCGTGAGCACTCAATTTGACTCTATTTTTTGTAGTGATGATGGTCGAGTGGTTAATGAGGTCAAAATCCGTGCAAAATGTACGAAGTTCAATCCCACGAAACATGCAAAAAGAGCCTTAGCTACCGGTGAAGGAAAACATCGTGAGGAAACCGTAGCATGGTGGTAGGGTGTTTCCTATCGCTCCCCTGGCTAGCTACCTCCCTCAAGTTGTAAAATATGTCGCCATGCACCTAATGGTGTGTTCCGGCAGCTTTCCAGCCAGTGTATTCCAGACAAGGCATGCCCCATCTAGGGCTACAGTATCGCTGACTTCCATGGTCGTGTGAACTTGTGGTCAAAGGCCTAGCTGTAGGATACAAAAAAAAAAAACTATTTTTGCTCTAAGTTTATTTTCTTCTTTAGAATGCTATACTTCTCTCTGAATTCGGTGGTTGAATTGCATAGCGATACTAATATAAGTTGAACACATTGATTAAAATAAGCCTGCGATAAGCAAAGGTTTTGTTCTCCCTATTGAGTTTTTGCTTATCCAAGGACTTATGTCTAGCTCTTGATTGATGATTTAGACCATATTAAAATGTCATTTATTGTCCTTATCCAGAGATGCTGTATTCATTTATAATTTCTTTGAAATACCATTAGTTGTTTAAAGTGAATTAATATTAAATAAGTTAACACAGAAATGGTTATATGTATGGTATATGTTTCAGATATGCAATATGCTAACGGAACCCGGTTCTGATGTGGCATATGAAAAGTTGGCTAAATTCAATTCAATAATTCTGGACCAATCCAATCAGTCCTGCCTGGATTACAGCTACAAGAATATGATAAAAGATTTGAGGAATTCTACTTGGTCTTCAGGCGGGGGTAAGTACACTATGTACAATACATTTTTATAGTAACTTTGATTTAAAAACCAAAAATACTACACTGATTTTGATAGATAACCATGATCAACAAACTATAAGTTCGTAAAAAACAGATGTTTTAATTTTTTTGTTTTGAACGTTTTGTCAATAATAGATTAACTTCGTCTATGGAACAGCTGATTATTTAATATATGGTTAAAATATTTGATAAGCAATGGCAAATTAAATAAATAAAAATTAAACTAAAATAAACCTTATCTACACTAATATTCAGGTAATTTTTTTATTATAATGAATTCCTTTCTATTTTTTTTAATTCGTAACTTATTCGCTTAAATATTAAACTATATTAAACTACCTTTTGAATGAATGTGGATCCATATTGAAAGATGTTCATAATGGTGAATTGACCTCCTTTCTGGTCCGCTAACCTAAACGTATACAATAATAATATTTTTAACTTTAAGTGATTAAATTTCTAATAACAAAATATTTAAAATGTTTTCTATTGACATACAATTTCTAATTTCAAGCAGATAGCATCGTTTGATCAACACTAAACAGCGTTTTGCATAAATACACTACGTTTTTAGTGTGCAGATGAATGATGATGATGAATTCCAGGTCGCCAATGGACTTATCAGACATGTAACGAGTTTGGTTTCTACCAAACGTCGTCTGGTGAAAAAAATGTTTTCGGCGCCACTTTTCCTGTGGAATTTTTCATACAACAGTGCGAAGACATCTTTGGAAAGAAGTGAGTGTTTTTAAATAGTTGAAAAATGCTGGAAATAAAATAGAAATGAAAAACTTCGCATCTATAACAGCCGCAATTAGGCCCCCCTACTTGCAGATATTTTAGATGCGTAGTTATCGCATACAAGTATGAACAAGATTGGAAAGTCCAGCTCATACCTACACGAAGCTAAGTACTACTCACTACTCGTAGTTACATGTAATTAGCAATTAAATAATGTAGTACAGTTCTTATTTAACTGCCCACAGTACCTATTCGCCGTGGTTGATATCCCCACACTTATAAATACCAAAGTGTAGTTGGTAAGTTTTTTCTTCTTTCCTCCTTAGTTGTTGAGGATGAAAGAACACCTAGTCCATCTTTACTCCTTAGTTGTTGAGGAGGAAAGATCATCCAGTCCTCCTTTCCTACTTAGTTGAGGAGGAAAGAACACCCCGTCCTTTTTTCCTCCTCAGATATTGAGGAGAAAGAACACCCAGTCTTCCTTTCCTCCTTAGTTGAGGAGGAAAGAAGGAAAATCTTTGCACGGAGATTATTCAAGATCTGGAAAGTGCTACAGGCAATTTTTCCCCGGAAAACAAAATTTAACGCGGGTAAAGTCACAAGCAAAAGTTTGTGTTTTATACATGTTTACCACTTAGTACGAATTATCAGCGTTCTTCATAAATACTGTTGACATATTTACGGTTATGCTTGTTCAGTTTTATCTGTAATATATGAAGTAAGTAAACGTATTGTATTTGAGTTTGCAAGCAAATAATATTTATTTGGGTCACGTTATGACGAGTATTGAAATATGCGTATGGTTTGCAACTATCTCAAATACCTACTTCTTTGGCTTATCGAACAAGTATTTAAACAGTAGCTTATTTGAATTATACTTGAACAGAAATATTTTTATCCGGAACGTTTTTTTCCTGTTGTCCTCCTTCTGCGATATTTCCAAGGGTACAATTTTGATTTTTATAACATTCTCGTAGACAACAGATTTACCAGCTAACCCAGCATGGGAGCTCATCTCCGAGCAAAGCGAGACACAAAAAATAATACGGTTTAATTCACAATTAATGACATTATAAATTAGAAGTTTGTATTCTATTTTACAATTTTGTCCCTTGAAGGTGGGTGAATAATCAAATTAACCATTGCCCATGCTAGGCTAGACACTTCATATATTATTTTTATTCTTACTTAAAGTAAATAATGACTTATCTTATTGTTAATAAAGGTTCAACAAGAAATACATCTCCGAAGCGGTCGAATGGACGAACACTAACTACGGTGCGTTGAACATAACTGCCAGTAACGTGGTCTACGTGCATGGAACCGTAGATCCGTGGCACGCTCTTGGCATCACTGAGAAACAAGGTCGAGACGACAGCGTCGGAGTCATTCTCATTAAAGGTAACAAGTAATTTTAGGCCAACAAACACTAAAAAAGAATAAATTGGAATTGTAAAACGCTATGTAGGTAAATCTGCTTTTTGGACACCTTTTCTTTTTCCTACACAGCTAAACATTTGACCACTAGTTCGCACGACCACGGAAGCCAGGGATACTGTAGCCTAAGATGGAGCATGCCTAGTCTGGAATACGCTAGCTCTCAAAGAAGGCTGCCAGAACACACCATTAGGTGCTTGGCGACAGATTTTACAATTTCAGGGTGGTAGCTGGCCAGGCGAGCGATAGGAATCGCCCTACCACCATGCTATGGTTTCCTCACGATGTTTTCCTTCACCGGTAGCTCAGGCTCTTTATGCATGTTTCGTGGGATTGAACTTCATACCTTTTGCACGGCAATCGACCCCACTAACCACTCCACCATCATCGCAACCTAAGGGGAATGTGAAACAACTTGCAAAACAAGAAAAAATGCTTCAAGCCTAATACGCATCAGCAACTGTAAAACGGTCAGTCTTTTGTCAGTTATGTAACTTTCAAAAAAAAAGGAGGTACTCAATTCGACTGGACTTATTTTTGTTTAAACGGGTATACCTCCCATGTGGTCCCATTTTAATTTTATAAAACGGCTTACGGCTGGTTTCATTTTTTATTCAACATAACTGAAAAAGTTCTATCGACGCTTGCTATAATGGAAGTACCTACATAGCCACTTTATTAGAAAAAAAATTTATAAAATTGCAATACTCACCGCTTAATTAAACGCCTACATGAATTACATATGAGAATGTTATAAGAAAAACATTTTCATGAAAAATTCTTAGTTAGAAGCAGTGGGTAGTACGAATAAATTATATCTTTAATTTTTCTGTTATTGTTGTTTTAGGTACTGCGCACTGCGCCAACATGTATCCCAGTAGGCCATCGGACGCCCTCGAGCTTCAGGAGGCGCGCAAACTAGTCAAAAATTACATTAGCAGTTGGCTAAGTTCGTAACCATGGAAATTAACGGCTAAATAACTGAAGCCTTATTATTAAAAAAGGGCAATAAACGTACGGGCAATATTATTTTACAGTCACAGCATCTTTTTTTTGGGCGAAACTACAATATTTTACGATTTATACTAAGTTTTTATTTTTTTATTGAAGTCAGTGTCTCTCTGTGTAAAACGTAATTTTGTATAAATACTCAGGGCTGTGTAGGTTTAAGCTCGTAAAGTTATATAATACATGTAATGAACAAAAAATGTAAGTAGATCTTTTTGTAGTTTTTCTACGTAATATACACTATTATAAAGTAGTTTTTAGTTTTATTGATGTCGTTTAGGTCTATATCTCTCCCATCCATAAGACAGGCCTCGGTACATTTATAACTAAATGCATTTGGTAGAAAATTATTTACTAACTAGTACTGTAATAGTACTGCGGTCACCCGCGGCGTAACATAGAAAGAAGTTGCAGACCTTGAACCCCATGCTGCATTTTCAAAAAATCTTTCTTAGTACACCCATTCTCAACCAGTAGAGCCAAGCAGTAGTGCCAATAGGTAATACGAGTAGGTATTCGTATTGGCCTCATTTGTATCATCCTTTTGCTACTCTACTAAATATTGCTTCATGTTTTTCATCATCTTAACTGCATAAAGATTTTTATGATTAATGAAGAAAAATTAGCTTTTTCTTAGATAATAATTACTTGTAGCAAGAATAAATTAAGTACGATGTAAAAAGCGATATTTTACAAGTAGACAAAGGCGAAATATGTAGATTAATCCTTAGCAAGATGACTGAACATTACGTAAGTATCGATTTTTATTAATTATTAACTTGTATGAATCAAGTTTTTAACTTTTCTAATTATATATTATTACCTTTACTTTACAGGTATCCTGTCTTATATCTAGATAATAATCTTAACCAACAACTTCTCATGGGTTTTTGGGAGCGATAAATAAAACAAATCCTGCGACACAATCCGACGCGAAGATCCTTCGCAGCGCATCGTGTTGCACACAAACATTATTCGTAGATTATATACTTTAATGACGACAGAATATTACACTGAAATCCTTATGAACATTAATTTTTTAAACTGAACTAACAGTTGGTATGACATATGGCGACTTAACTACTTGGATTACACTTATTATATGATTAATTGAAAACCGCATCTACATACTGTGACACTCGGTTATATAAAAATGAAAACATCATTAGAACGTAATACAACTCGGATAATAATTAACTTACACAACTACGTCTCTATTTCTTAATTATAAACATAGTGTAGAAATACTTAAGACTACAATACGGTAGGAAAATTACGAAATTACGACATATTTTTTTTGTATAATAGCTCTTAACTTATAACAAACAACACAAGTCGAAATATTTCGAGAGAGATACAATTGTCATGTCGAAAGTAGAATATTAAATTTATCTAATCATATACGTAATAATATAACTTTATGTAAAGATAGTTAAAGTAGTGTTTTCAGTTGGTTTTTTTTTTCCAATATAACTCGCGTCGTTTCGTTTTTTTATGCCTATTAAATTTTATACTACTGGTATACCTAATATATTATATTCGTTTGTGTTATAACTAACAGCCAATTTAATAGATGATTGATATTTTTTGGCGTTTTTGATTACAAACATTTTAGACAATCGTGAACTATAAGTTGCGGCCCGTCTCATAATGGCGGCAAGCCAGCGGTAAATACCATACATAAACAGTTCAAAAGTTTACCATTATTTAACATAATTACAGTGCTATTAGTTTCATAAACAAAAAATGTCTAATCACAAAACGATGATTGTTGCATGATTTCATCGGAAGCCTCATGATTCAATTTAAACATAATTATGATGAATTCCATAGAGTAGGCTTACTTTTTGACATATTAGTGAATGAAGTATATAATCATTGCATAGATGAATTTATCGGTGATTTAAGACGATAAGTGGTCTGAGTTTGTACAACTGGCTTCACTGAAACAGGCTTATATCTAGCCCCTCTACCGAAAAGCATAAAATATTACAGTGTCACCATTACGTCCGATCTTGTAAGACATATAGTAAAACTGAGAGAGACAGACATGTGAAATTATTAAAATGAGAGGAAAGTAGGAAAGTACTTTTCTTGACACAGCAAGAAGATTGAAGAGAGCGAGACGCCAAGTGTTAAATCACACTGAATATTTACAACACAAGTTTAAAATAAACACATATTGAAGACTCTTATAAAACTAGAAAATAATCGTAATTCTGCTTATAAAAGCGATCGGTTTGGTGGCACTGTAAGCGGAAAGCGATGCAAATTAATCCGCGTTCGTGACAACGATGACGTTTGGGCTACATCAATATTTTTTTCTTAATAATAACATTTTCCCTAATTATAAATTTAACTTTTTTCTAATCTGGCAGTGTAGTTTGGTTGTCGCTGGCGAAATGGCTACAACGGTTCGCATGTCGTACTACGCCATGGCGAAACTGACTGCCGACATATCTCCGATACGAAACATTCAAGCTAGCATGGACTCGAATAATAAAATACAAAAGAAATGTACGTCATCTACTATACTTATCAACAATATTATTAATTAAACCGTGTTAACGTTGAGCGTCTTTTGTCTCATTTATCCGCATAGAAAATATGACACAAGGGACGCTCAAAATAGTTTATTAATAATGCCGTCATTTTCACTGATCAAATTTGTGCTGCTAAATTTAAATCCAGTCATGAATTTTGCAAACGAACGAGCATACCGCATTCAATATTTATCGTTGGTTTTGTTATCGCACATCAACATCGCTTTGATCAGTAATAAGTAATGCGTTAAACAACATCTGTGGTGTTATTTTTATTATAGAAGCTCATGAAGTCTTGAAACTCTGTATGGTGACTGTCGACGATGGTTTTACACCTAGAGCCACGTTTTTTGCCTAACTATGAGTCCAATAATTCCTATTCTATTCCTTACCTATATAGCCGTTGGTTTTTGAAAATGTCACTAGAGTATTAACTCCGCGATGTGAATCGCGCGCACCGAAAACTAGTAAGTATTTTGGGGTGGAAACGCTACGATGATTTTTTCCAATACAAATTTATATCAAAGTAGTAAAAGTATGTAATATAATAATCTTGTGTCAATTGTTGCTATAAGATGTTGGCAATTATATATTTTTTAATTAAGAACGCATTTTAAAGCCGAGTACTGTATATAATAACTTTAAGTGTTTGTAGAGTACACAGAGTATGTTTTGATTTATATTTGTATGGAAAACCTTACAAGCGATATGCAATGGCAATGCTAATAATAAAATTAGCGAAGCACCATACAAGTATTGGTACTCATTCGGCGGAGCGAAAATTTCGCAACTCTTTTAACGCGGCTTTTATTAAACAATCTTACGTTTACACAACTCATAACTTTCGAGTATCTTTTGCCTCTTTTTTTCGAAATAAACTGACAGAAATTGTCACCCATTTCAGTCAGTTTATATTGAAAGAATGAAACAACAGAGGCTCAAAGTAATGATTCGTTTATAAGTAAGATTACATATCTAGAGCTACTACATTATACATGTATATAAGATTATACATGTATATAATATATATATGTACTATATGAATAAACATTACATATTATAGTTATACTTATAGTAAATAGAGCGAGTACGACATGCGCTTACGTTCAGAGCCGTCGTCTAGCATCAAACGACTCAAATAAAAAAAACACTTAAATAAGAATTGAAGGATTTCCTTAATATAATCCAATTATCATAATACATATCAAATGTGAAAAGAATCGCTCTATCATCGAACTTTTCATACTTGATATTCTTGCGAGACTTTAGCTACACTACTTCTTACAGATTTTACGGATAAATATAGTTCAAGTCTATCTAAAATATCCATATCGTTTCTAAAACATTCTAAATCTAATGCTTTGTTCCAATAAGATGTCGAATTGAAACGGTACGTGAATGTTTTTAATTTTAGCATGAATTTACATTTGGTAATGTTTGATCTTCGGCTAGCTTTCTCTTCAACCTAAGGTGCTCTTCTACGCAATCAGTTTACTAAAGTAGAGCGTCGATAAGTCTGACCTTGAGTTCGCGTTCCCAAAGATCGAAACTTAACCAGTTTCATCAAAAAGTATAGCCTACACGATTCTAAGTTATTACAAGCTAGTATATAATATATATCTATCCCAATTAGTTGGTATCTCATCGCCGACAGTCTCTATACAAAATAATAAATGCGATATCTGTCCGCGTTTTCAGACTTTTTCTATTATCAGGAAAATAGTAATAGTGAATTCTACTGTGAATTACTTCTTAAGATGGAATTTGCAAATATTTTGTATAAGGATTGTCGACATTAAGTTACAACCTAAAGCCTGTTTCAGTGACGAATGCGAAAACTCAGCCCTAAACATGCGACCAAAGTCACGCGAATCAGCAGGTTATAAACAGCAGTCATAGGAGTCTTAAGAGAATTGGCGAAATGACGGTAGTATATTTTAGTAAGACGAAATGATTTTATCAAAATTATGTTTAGGAATGACGCACAGAATATATTTGTTTCTAAGAAAAAATATGTCCAGACGGTCTTAAAACCACATGGCTCAGTTATAATATTACATGGATACAATAAACTTCAAATAATATTTGAGTAATTTCATTCTCCTAAATCTTAACAATAATACAATATCAAAACTTTTATGGACTATGAATTATCAATAACATGAAAAAACAGTCTTCCTGATGTTAGTTTCGACTATCAAAAATTTGTAAAATGTAAATTTTCTTTTCGTTTAATTTTTTTTTTGCAAAACAGTCTAATTTTTCCATCAGTTCTAATCACTTGCGAACGAGCTGAGTTTTTTTTTTGAGATTAATGCAATAATTCTAGTTGAAGTGACGATTTAATAGTAAAAGGCGTTAGTTGAGCTGACGCCACTGCGGTAGACGAATGGCATGTGTACTTAGAACGTTAATATTGAGCCTAGTATACGAAAAATGGAATGCAAAAAAGTTTTTATAAACACATAAGAATGTATATCTGCCAAATATGCGTTATACGAGAGCAAATGAGATGATCTTACTGACACAATGTTGCGATGTTTTATCTAAAGATTTGCGTCTATCTAATAAGCTCTCAAGTGTTCCTCGTTACTAGATGCTTTGTTTAGCCATTTTAAATAGTTCATGTCAAAAATAAATTATGAAATTGTATTGAAAATTATTCACAATCTTCAATTAATTCATTGATCATTAAATATTTCTGATTGACAAGCAAAATTAATTTTTAAGTAGTGCTGCTTAGCGGATTGTGTCTTGAATATAATCCGTTATATTTTCGAACCCACCGTAAAAAGAGCTACAATCCAATATTTCGGTCAAAATAGTCGACAACTGGTTCAAATGTCCATTTAGATTACGAAGTGTGTCTTACAATATGTATGTAAGTATAAAAACTAAGAAATACAATTGATTATAAATGATAATAAAAAAACGATACTATAAGTTTTATCTCTGCCACAAAAGTTAACAGACATCAATTGAATTACGTTTATAATCTTTTCAATACGCTTAAACTATTTTTATTCATATGAGATTATCGTATATTTATCAACATTAAATCGATTCCAACAATTCACGTCAAGAAATTATCTAAATACGGCAACTTCTAAAAATATTAGAGATTACAATCAACTTTGACATTTTCCAAAAATAATAATACATAATTTAAGAGTAATGCAAAACAATACAATGTCTTTGTGATTCTTTACAATTATCCAAATATGCGAAATCCATCCACGAAACTACGTCAAGCGTTTTAAATATATTTTTTAAATAAATGCATAAAGAAGGTAATAATAGCGAAAATAATATCGATAATATAGGAGACGACTCAGTAGCGTTCCTCCTCAAAAGAAACAAATGGGTAAGACAAATGGATTTAAACATTTATGTTACAGAATAATATTACGAATATAAATCGACTCTAGGTGTTCGGCGAGTCGACGGTACATATTACACTTACTTAATTTACTTCTCTTTCTCTTTCTCGGCTTCTTTCTTCTCTGGCTCCTTCTCCTGCTCTTTCTCCTTCTCGTCGCCCTGAAGACAAATAAAACAGAAAATATTAAAATCAAACATAATATACATACTTACATCTATGCCACATAATCCACTGCATAAAAGAGATGTTTCAAAAATGTATGGAGCTCCTGCGAAGACAGTGTATATGAAACCATAAATACGTTAGTGACTATAAATTTTCGCTCTATTATCCTAATTTTAAGTAGCGTAACTTATTGCAGTGTACAAAATTAGTTTCGAAACAAAATATTACCGCATTTTTTGCACAAAAAGGTGATTTACGCGTTTTTAATTGTGTCTATTTTGACATTAGTGACGAGCGGTACAAGTTACAGATCAATGTGACCATTGGAAGTCAACCGAGGATACATAAATATTTTTTTACACAATGGGAAAGGAGCCGACTGATGCATTTTTCATTAATACACAATATTAACCACATATTTAGGGATTTTTTGATAGACGTACACCGTCCGGGCCGAAAATGAAACAAGTCTTTTTTAAATGGATATCTTTTTATTTATGTTTCACTATAATCTATAAGTAACAAAATAATTTCACTTCGACAGGCGCCTATATTTTCTTGATTTACATTTAACCACTATTTTTGATTTTGATAAATTGTATATCACAACGGAAGTGCACTCTTTTAATATATAATATAATGAGTATAGTGCACTCTTTCAATAACTCTATGAGTATAGTGCACTCTTTTAATAACTCTCTGAGTACAGTGCACTCTTTCAATAACTCTCTGAGTATGGTGCACTCTTTTAATAACTCCCTGAGTATAGTGCACTCTTTTAATAACTCTCTGAGTACAGTGCACTCTTTTAATAACTCTCTGAGTACAGTGCACTCTTTTAATAACTCTATGAGTATAGTGCACTCTTTTAATAACTCTCTGAGTATAGTGCACTCTTTTAATAACTCTCTGAGTATAGTGCACTCTTTTAATAACTCTCTGAGTACAGTGCACTCTTTTAATAACTCTCTGAGTAAAGTGGAGTACAGTGCACTCTTTAAATAACTCTATGAGTATAGTGCACTCTTTTAATATAGTGCACTATTTTAATAACACTCTTTAACAACTCACTATCAAATAAAAACAAATCTATATACGCCCAAGCATTTCTAAGAAATTAAGGAACATAACAAAATAAAACCAAACTTTAGACGACTACAAGTACTATTACCCGCTACTAGTATCATTAACTGGTACTAGTAACTACAAGACACCTCACCTTGCCCTTCTCCGGTTCATCGCCAAGCGCAGACTTTTCCTTTTCATCCTTCTCCTTAATCTCTTTGTTTTCTTTGTCCTTCATCTGCTTGGGCGGTGCGGGCTCCTCCGGAGCGATCACCTGATGACAACAGATTAATGAACATCATTAATCAGTCTTATACAACGTGAAACAGAAAGGTGTGACAATACTTAAAGGTGTTAGTCTACCAATCAAGGTGAACCAAAAGATGACGAAAATTTTGCACAATTCGAGTACAAAATATTATTTTCTCCATACAAAAATGGGTCACGTGATCGGTCAAGTTGTATGAATGCCGCAATATTTTTTTCTCCAATTTTGCAAAATATTTTCTACGGAGGGTTTATTTTGATGGGTAGACTAACACCCTAAAGTATTATTACACCTTTTTGTTACACGTTGTATAAAAGGTACTGTGGTCGAGTTATTTAGTATTATATATGTATTTTTATGGTGAATCATTTTCGTAACGAGTCGACAATGGCGTTACACAAATGATGCTCAGGTAGTGAAGCTGAGCTAGGTTGGCGAACGCTACAGCTGATGAGGTTTGTCAATTTGTAGTGGTACATACCTCCTGCCAGTCAGGGAATGCCTTCTCTTGCACGCGAGCCACAAGCCCCGCCAGGTTGGGGAACGAGTCGGCCATAGCGTCACGCAAGGGATGCTTCACCTCGGCGCTCAGGTAGTGCAGCTGAGCTAGGTTGGCGAACGCTACTACGTCCAGCTGGAATTTAAATAATTAAATCTCTTATATATATATTTAGGCTTTGGTTCAGTTCAGGCGTATCTATTGTGAGTTAGTGTGTTTATTTGTCACACAAAAACTGTTGCAAAAAGATTAAATTTGGTATAACGAAACTTCTACCAAACCGTGGCCAACTAGTTTTATAAATACAAAAGATTGTGTGTATGTCTTTGTGCGTCATTGTTATCTCGACACTGCTGAAGGAAAGGCAATGAGTTGGTATGAAGATACTATTATGCTCTAGAATAGAATACGAGCTATTTGAATCCGCAGGTAACGTCTGAACAGATTTGATATGAAGATAATACAAACCATAGAATAGAGTACAGAATACATTTTATCCGCGGGTTATGTGCAGCTAATGTGATATGTTTACATATGCAGAGACTATACTATGCTATTACATGGATTTTATTAACTTCCTATTACTTCCTACTAGGCTGCCACTGACTTCCGACTAGGCTGCCACTAAATTCCAACTAGGCTGCCACGAACTGCAGACTGCGCTGACACTAACCTCCGACTAGGCTGCCACTAACTTCTGACTAGGCTGCCACGAACTGCAAACTAGGCTGCCACGAACTGCAGACTGCGCAGATACTAACCTCCGACTAAGCTACCATTAACTTCCTACTAGGCTGCCACTAACCTCCGACTAAGCTGCCACTAACTTGCGACTAGGCTGCCACGAACTGCAGACTGCGCTGACACTAACCTCCGACTAGGCTACCATTAACTTCCTACTAGGCTACCATTAACTTCCTACTAGGCTGCCACTAACCTCCGACTAGGCTGCCACTAACTTCCGACTAGGCTGCCACGAACTGCAGACTGGTCCGACACTAACCTCCGACTAGGCTACCATTAACTTCCTACTAGGCTGCCACTAACTTTCTACTAGGCTGCCACTAACCTCCAACTAGGCTGCCACGAACTGCAGACTGCGCTGACACTAAGCTCCGACTAGGTTATCATTAACTTCCGACTAGGCTGCCACTAACTTCCGACTAGGGTGCCTCGAACTGTAGACTGCGCTGACACTAACCTCCGACTAGGCTACTTTTAACTTCCTACTAGGCTGCCACTAACCTCTGACTAGGCTGCCACTAATTTCCGACTAGGCTACCACTTACTTTCGGCTAGACAGCAACTAACATCCGACAAGGCTGCCACGAACTGCAGACTGGGCTGACACTAACCTCCGACTAGGCACCATTAACTTACTGCATATGGTAAACATACCAGTGTGGGCTCGTCGCCGAAGATGAAGGGCTTATCAGCGAGGAGGTCAGACAGCACGCGCAGGTCGCTCTTGCCGAGCTCGATGATCTCTTCCTGGGAGTGGACGCCGATGCCGTGAGCACGGGCTTTCTTCATGCCCTACACATAAGAAACAATAATCGAAATTAATTTTCAAATATTACTTCTTTTACAAGTGTTAAAACACACTAAGGTATTATAATACTCGTACTTATATGAGAGCTATCGAAATTACACAATAATAATTGTGCCATCCACGATTCCGCCAACCCACCGAAAGAAAAATCCGTTCGAAAAACAGTGCCGATTGAATTGTCAAGACGTGTTACTAAAAAGGATGCAGGGCAGGTATGATATCATTGAATCCTACCTGTTGTAACTTTTCGTTCGCTCTTTTATGAGTAGTTTTAAAACTAGATTTAACGTGAATAACTACTAAAATGTATTAAAATTTTAACGGTCCTTAATAAGCGTGCAAAACTTCAAACCAACCATTCGTTTATAAGAGGGTAAAAGTCACTTTTTGAGTTTTCGTTACATAGATACATAACAAGCTAGCAAATCACAGCGCTCTTCAAATTCTTTTCAATATTTATTTAATGTTTTGTTGTTGGATAAAATCAAGATTCACACACTTAAAATACTCAGATTATCACTAAAGAAATTCTACTATAATTGCACTATATCACACAATCTAGCACTTCATTGATAAAAGTTGACACAATGTATAAAATATTATAGTTCATATATTTTTTGTCAATATCGGATCATCGGATATTGTTAAATAATAATGTAAAGCAAAGGACAAGCGCATCTCAATTTTGAGACATTTGTATTTCGTTTAATATAGAGATTCACACGTCAAAGTAAGACAAAAGACGATTAAAGTTTAAACACTTCTAATAAAGCTGTAGCTGTCTTTTAACAATTATATACACGACTCAACTTTGAAGACCTTTTGTCTTGTTTATCTGATCCGAACGCTCACATTAACATGACAAAAGGAGCTCAATATTGCGAGGCTGAATAGAATTATTACTGTAGCTCACCTTGCGTCCGGACGTCAGCTTGTAGCAGAAGTTAAGAATCGGATTGGGCAGGCGAGTGTTCAATGCGCTCTGCAGATTAACCTGGTACCCCTGAATGACACTCTCCGGGTACTTGGCGCGCCACCACATTATCACCCACGACAGATGGTTCTCTATCATCGAGCTCATGGCATGAGCCATCACGCGCTGCTCCGATGTCAGAGCTGCGAAAGGACAACCCTCGAATCAAATCCAGGACATCCCGGGAGATGCACATGCGCAATTATAACAACTATATAGGCCACCTACATACAGGTCACTGTATCTGTTTACTTAGTTCAACTGTTACACAAAAGAAATCGATTTTATCAGCGTTAGCACATTAAAAATACCACGGGTTGACGCTGATCTTTAACTGTGTGTTGTATTATTGAATCTCATAAATAACTAAATTGAAGGTACGAGACGTTGCGTGTCATTTGCATGACAACTGCGCAAATCTTCGTGCATGTTAGTCTCATCGCACCTTCGAAGTCAATTTATCTTAATCAGAACCACCCTTTTAGCTTTCTTCTATTAGTCGTATTATATTTCCGTTACTTCCCCACTGATCAACTAGAATGCTCAAAGAATTGCGTATGTGAACGGTAAGACATAGGTTGTATTCGGTTTCCCCGGGGATCAACGTAAAGTAGGATATGACATTATTTATATTTCACTAGTAGACCCGGCGAGCTTTGTTCCGCCTTAGACGCAATAAATGAACAGATTTTGGATTACATTACGTTAAAAAAAGTATCGTATGTCCGTCTCCTGGTTCTAAGCTACGTCCTCGTGAACTTTCAGCTAAATCGGTTTAGCCGGTATACTCCACATTTCGCCTCATACAAGTTTAAATAAAATCGATCTAAGGGTTTGGCTTGAAATGAAAATAACGCACAAATGTGCATAAACTGTTCTCTTCGTCGTAGGTATAAATATACTTGCCAAATTGAAGTTCTAGTCAGCATTGTCATTGTAGTTATGCTATCATTGAACTTCAGATACAAATATCAGAATTAAAGATGTCGTCGTACATACGACGAGGCAATTGGATCCCCTAGTTAGCCTGTATTCATACTTGGCCGCTGTAATCATGTCGCAAGCGTATCATTACACTGTAATTTTATATCTTCGGTTGTAATGATTTATTTGTCTCATTGTTTGCGTACAACGGCTTTACCGAAGTGGTGTTACAAATAATAATTCATATAAAAAATAAAAAAGTAATAAACTGACTTCAATTCAATTTCAATCAATAGATTGAATCAATTTCAATTCGATTTTGACGGAAATCGGTAATTAAGTTAAATTTAATTGAATAAAAACGACCTAAAACGCAAACAGCATGCGACATAAAGTTTAATACAATGTAGTTTTAAAGCCCGAATTGATTATATAGGGGTAGATTTTACAAAAACCTTTCCTTCGTACACACCATCGCTCTATATTGAATATACTCTCCAAATTTCATGTCTCTAGGTTCAACGGTTTAAGTTCTACGTTGATTCTTAGCAAAAATCAGTCAGACAAGACTTGCTCTTTGATATATGTAGATATTGTGTTGTTTTCTGTTGCCAAAAAAATCATTGTATTCTTTTTAATTTTCATATATTTAAAAAAAAAAGAAAATGGTTATAATTCAATGAAATAGAGGACCTCCCACTTTGATAAAATGTATATGGAAACAAGTAACCCTTTCCAACAAAAAAATGTTATCAAATCAGTTCACGCGTCTCTGAGATAAAAGGAGAACACATTAATGTAACAGTACTTGTAGTTAGAAGCGACTTAGAAAACGCAAACTGAAAAACTTTGAACCACTAAATCGTAACGAGTGAAACCGGGGGATGCAACCAGTACAGCCACAGAACATTCTACAGATAAAAACGTATCTAATGACACTTCGTGTATCAAATCCGGTTTAGCCTGTATTGAGGGTCATAAAGAGTTGTTATACATACAAACTTACATACAAATTTAAAAAAACATACACTCGAAAAACATTAAGCTCCTTTACATTACCGACAGTCAAGTAAAATAATATTTCGAATAATTTAAACGGCCTCCTTCTTTTTAAAGTTGGTTAAAAACAAAGCAAATGACGGCCAAAGTTGAGACACGTTCACTATAATATACATAGTAACACTAGTGAACTTCTATGAACTGGTTATATAAATTAAAAACTAGCATTTTTTAACCGATCTTAAAAAGGATCAGGTTTTCAATTCGACGGAATGTTCCCCGGCATATAAAATACGGCTCGATCCATATCGAAAATTATTTTTTACGATATACAATTGGTGCCTTGTAAATATTATGAAAATCAATCTGGTAGTTTTTGAGTTATCCTCAATATTATGTTTTGTAACGTAAGTTTTATCTTTTTAAATTATTATTTTTTATCGCTTCAAGAGTTTTGAAATAATATACTGATTATATTCTTCAAATATATTATAATATAATTTATATATTCGATGAAAACGATTCCAAGACCATAAGGTAGTGTCGCATGTGATCTGGCATGTGAACTGCGATTTTTGAATATGGATGTGGAACTAAACTTTTTTAAATATAAGTTAGGCCTCAACTCGCTTGATGTAAATCGAGCGAAACCTTATAAAAAAAGACTACACTCGTAGTTATCGTTAAAAAAGAACTCAACAGCGAACCTGGCAGTTACAATCAAAGTAGATGCAAAATATTTTGCGTGAGTCTGTGGAACCTCTACCTTGTATTGGTGGTTGTCTTACATTATCTCTATTAGGACGTTTGTAGTATGGGGATTGGACTACTTGTCGTGCTGCACATATATGCACATGTACTCTGCCTCAGTGTTTAGACAGCACCGACATTCAGATACACCATTAGGCAGTCACAACAAACACATCCCTCTGTTTTTTATCATGATAGCCAGCCAAGCTAAAATGAACCTATTCCAAGCCACACGAATGACGTATTCAAAGCAAGGAAAATCATTTCTTTTTTCCCCACAACTCCAAAGCACATTTATCAACATTTAGAAATCCCATTTAACATAATTTTTTCATCATTACCTTAACATCGTCTACTTTGATGATTATAACACCATGAGATTCCTTAGAAAATACAAAAATATCGTATTTGTCGACGTCTTGTGAGCTTTATTATGAAAATACAAAAAATAACAACGGTAAATAACCAGTAAATAAACCGAAATAGAAATTCTATGAAATAAGATGATAAGCGTACACGTGTAAGAGTCAATTTTCTTGAGGAAAATTTCCCCGTTAAATGGAATCCGAAAATATAGCTGTAAAGCCAGAGGCAAAAATGGTGTTGCTAGCGGCGAAGTAAAGATATAAGTTACATCCTTTTCTAAGTAGCATTGATCCGGTCCAAGTATACAAATAGCTCTATGTCTTTTAATTCCCAAACTCTAAATCAGTTTTTCCAATAAGGGGTCAAGGCAAATCTACCCGACTGGTTTCTGGGCGGATTTCCTAAACGATACGCTAATTTAAAGGTAATTACTGATTGTTTGATCTAACTATCTACCACAATCGTTGGTAATATTACACGCTGGTATCCTACCAACTAGCATAAAAACTTTAACAAAAGATGAAGTCAAGATCAAAGAGATACGCTTTCAATAATGTAAACTCAAAAAAGCTATATAGGTACTATTTCTCCGGTCCGTATTGGGTTGCATAAATTACAAAAGCATAATTTATAATTGCGTAACGTTTTTTGGCACTCTTCGTTTCGCATAACGTTCAAACAGAATAAATCAATTAGGCTTGCTTTATTTTTCCATAACTTCTTTAATAATAATGATAAACCAGCATAAAATTACTAAGCATACCATTTATTGGCATCTCACTCTATGGCATAAAGATTACGAGTCATACATTTAGAATACCATAATGTTAATACTCGTAGGTACATGTTTTTATCTTTATATCGAAGCTTGAACCTACTGCGGACCTTGTTGGCGAATACTGATGTGTATTGCAAGTAATTTAAAAATTTAATTATTGTACTTACTAGTGTACTTACTTGTTTATTCTGATAGAGTGAAGTGTAATTTTTTTTTCAAATTTTATTTATAATATACTATATATAAAATATAAATAGAATACAAAAACTAGTAGGTAACTAAATTAAAACGAGCGATTCAGTTCTGGCGGTTGTGGTCACAAGTAACCTAACACTCCTCGCTTCACTTGTCGTCGTACCTATTTACGACTTTGCCCAAGACTAGCCTAAAATTAATAACACTATTTAAATATTATATCATATTATGCGTTTATAACACTCTACTTATCATAATTTATGCTAAAACTGTTATGCCAAACTACATTATGCTGAAAATGATTATGCGATCGAAAGGGCTCCCCTATTTATCATCAGTAAAGTACAAAGAAATATTGCAAACGTTTAAATCATTCTTCCTATTACTCGAAAGATATTGGTAAGTTACGTCTTCGTTCCGTATAGAAAAAAATATTTGTGCTTTATCCTTCTAAATTAAGGCGACATATTTAGAACTTACATGCATCGAGGTCTTTTTCAAACTTCTGCGACAGTTCCTTGATGATGAAAGAGCTGTCGGCGATCTCCTCTCCATTGAGTTCGACGAACGGCAGCTGGCCCTTCTTGGAGCGGAACTTGGCTTTGTGATCCACGTTCTGCAATAATGAACAGAACACTCGCTTATTTCTTATTAAGTGATAAGCCTGTGTTGCAGACGTCCGTTTAGGATTTAAGGTCTTATATTCGAAGCAAAGCTTTATCGTAATTTTGAGCTAACAGAATACTAGTAGTTTATTATAAACAAAATTTGATCGATTTTTTAAACACGCGAATGTTATTAACATTCCAATCCGCATGTCATGTCTCAAATGCTATTAAAATTAGCAAGTAAATTTTTCCGTTTCAAACTTCCCGGTTTTTTGGGAGAAATACCCCTCCCTCCTAGCAAACACTACCGACTACTTAAAAATTACAACAAACTGCGACTTGTAAGCGAGTGCGAAAATTTAGAAGACGTACAAACATCTTAACTGCCATCCTAATGGCCAGTCTTGATGCAAAGACGCCTCACACGCTCGGTCATTGAAATAGCAATTCGCTCCATGCAATCAAACTTTAAAATACTATGAATTGAATGTTTGTATTACTTGACTACATGAGTACCCACATATTAAATAGAAGTGTGTAACTAAACATTACTAATGTTATTTCAATATTGTACGACTTAAGCTCAAACTTTTTAGAGTTTTGCTTTAGTCGTAGATTAAGTCTTGCTAAAGATTTAAAAGAGAGAGGTATTTATAATTGTTAATATATTTATTTACGACTAGCTGTCTCGGCGAACTTCGTACCGCCTAACAGTTATTTATGTTTCTCACCTTTTAAACGTTCCCTGGAGTATGACAAACATTTCAAGACCAAAATCAGCTAAATCGGCCCAGCCGTTCTCGAGTTTTAGCGAGACAAATGAACAGCAATTGATTTTTATATATAAGAAGATTCACCATAAAATGTCTTAGGCTTATTATTATTGGTAAATTAGACTCTTTCTTCGTAGTACAAAATAAACTTTTGAATTTTTCCACCTTCGACAATTTTTGTTTAAATATATATATATATATATATATATGTGTGTACTGGGATATTACTAGTACCATATTAAAAAATACTTGATACAGAACAAATATTTAACTGTGGTAAGTTTGCCGACTCGATAAATAACGAATGATGATTCAGAGAAGCAATTGGTCTTGTAATCAAGATAAGACTAATTCCTTCTCTGAATTCATCATTTAAATATTTTCATTCGTATCCGATGATAACATTTATACGTATAAATATTACAAGTGCGTGGGTGGTAAGTGATGTAGGTAGGTATACTTTATATGTCCCTCCGTAACGCGTTTATTGTACGTACACTATGTAAACGTTGCAAAAAAGGAAACATCTTATTTACGACCATAAAAATATTATCTAAGTATAGGTGACGTCGAGAATAAGGTTAAATAAATAATATTCATAAAGCTGGCCGAACTAGCTTTGGATTTTTTTGTCCATTTTCAAATGATTCATTCGATACTATACATTTTGAATTTGTAGTTTTTAATTTATATCTAATAATTTCAAAAATCAATATTGCGGTACCCTCATTTACAAAAGATGGATTATTATGACTATTGTTTTCTATAACCAATTAATTCTATATTACATACACATGCCGTCAAATTGCACAATTATGAATTATGATTTCATTGAAAAAGTTAGAGTAATCGTAGGGCTATTCCGATAAACTCCTGCTAGTTTCCTTTTATTCGTCTATAAAAAGAAACTCAAATATGAATAAAGAACTCTATCCGTGACAACCATAATCGCGCCGACCTTTTGAAGTGTAAATAGCATTTTTTACCGAGTAGACAGAGATTTGGATGGTGAAGTGAGAAGGGGGGATTTTGGGCAGCGTCCCGGTCTCCCGGGCATGGTCTGTTGCCATGCCAACGGGCTGTAGACGAGCGCAGGCTCCAAGAGCTGGGCTGGCAGCAGCTGTATCGATCTCGCCGGTTCAGCGGCCATCCGAGGCACCCCCCGCGCCTGACGCGTCTCCCCCCGCAACCCTAACCACATCTTATTAAGGCGGATCCACTGTACACAAAATATCCCGAAACTTAAGAAGGATTCATCTAAAAATAAGTTACAATATTTCACCTAGTTTATCATTACTATTCTAGATATAACAGGAGGGACAAAATATCTACGAGTATTAGTAGCATTTCTTTGTGTAACGTATAAGCTATTTAATCAACCATTTTCAAACCGCGGTGTTGTACTGACAATCTTTAGGTTAATTTTGAGATATACACTTTATACATATAATTTTTTCTGTGGCGGGACCACGAATTACAATTTTACAAGGTTATTAAGCAAATTTCTTAATATTGTCCGCTCGTAAGGATTACATGCAGATGTTATAGATGTTCTTGCTATTCACACAAATCGGGATGGAGATATTCGGCGCGATCATGTGTAGTTTGCTATATTTAGATGAATTATGTAAATCTATGAACCGAAACGACGAAACAATAAAAAAATATAGTAAACGTAGGACGTTGTGCAACGTCGAAGAGTTCCGTACCTTTATTTATACATTAGTTCAAATTTCTATTTTATTCTTATTTAGTAGTTGTTGTTTAGCGGTAACATAAATACATCGTCTGTGAAAATTTCAACTGTCTATCTATCAAGATCATGATATACACAGCCTGGTGACAAACAAACAGACGGACCCACAGTGTACGGAACCTTAATCATGACAATTAATGCAATTGATCACATCCTTATATATATATACTTACAATACAACTTTTACTACGGGACCACCAACATGGAATTCGAGAAAAAAATATTAGCTCTTAAAATATTCGTTCCATACAAAAAGTTGAACGGTCGTCGACAAAATGTATGAAACAGCTGATTTTTTTTTTCTTGAATTCCGAGCTGGTCTCATAGTTAAAGTTGTTTCTTAGGATGGGTATAGTGACCCCCTTTCGGCTTAGTACGCCCCTAGCCGATAACCCTGTATATTGAAGTCTGTTATCTGTTAAACATGCCAAATCGACAAGTATTTCTTTAAATCATAAAGGACTATCTAGAAAGTACAACATTTAAAAGATTAGAAATATTTTCCGAATTTGTTTCTCTAAAAATTGGGCAACCATACATAAAACAAAACGATTCCGACAAATTTAGAACCCTTTCGGAACATGTTATCCGTTTATTAAAACATCCAAAGCTTGTCTAAACGTAGCTAGTTAATACACTATCACTTTACGCTCGTTACGGCTTGTAGACAACAGTAATTATTGACCAAGGAATGCAGGGTTAGGGTTATCGGTCACTTAAAAATATTCATGTCAACGATACTGAGTAACAAAGGGACACATCTGCTCTGTCGCGTTAGCTCATGTGACGATTGGTATTAATTGACAAAGCGAAACCAACGTCTCTGTATCAAGTCTGGTAATTTTTTGCCTTTAGTATATTTGTCTGGATGTTGGGTACGTAACATCAAGGTTTGTTTTATGTACATCTTAGGCCGTACTACAGCCGAGTTGCGGTCAAGCGTAAGTTACCTATGTAATACAAGAATAAGTATAATTTAAAACTGACATCATGTACACATTTATGTGTCAAAGATATACACATTGTCAGACAGCTTTAAAACGAGACAACTTCATTTGTATAAAATACAAATGTAGCCATGTCCACATCAGTCACCTTAAATGAGTATATTATTTTTTAAATAAATAACTAGTTTATATCATTCTAACAAATACATCGCTTATTAAATTATACAAACCATTGACATTATGACTTATTTCGATTCGTCGCACACTTGAAATTTTGTCTAGGCATCGATTAAGTAGTTTGATTCTTTTTGCTTTTTTATCTTTGTTTTTCTTCAACCGAAAAACTCCAACATTAGTCAAAATGGATAACTTTGATCTTCAACCAAATAAACTCCCGGTCGAAACGACAGTTTAATGAACATGTTTCGACGAAGCCTACTTGAGTTAAGATCACTAAATACGCCCAAAATAGATATGATAAGATGCCTTAATGTGAAGACAGTAAGTCAGCTCTTTTGAAAGATACACAATCTACCCACATACTTGTAGGATACAAATTGACATAATTAAATATCAATCAATATATATCGACGATCGTGAGAAAAAACACATGTCATATGTGAAGAATTTTATTCTAGCTAGCAAATATACATTTTATGTACCCCACAACATCGTAAACTTTACTTAGAATTGTTTGCCCTACTTAACATAGGGGCTATAAAATCGAGGCTCAAAGGGGGACAATAAGAAGCGGTAATTGTGCCGAAATAAAGCCTCTCATTCTCTTTATTTAGTTGGATTCAATAGATTCAAAGACATTTGAAAATTTAATAGTATTTACTGTGCGTAAATGTGATAACTAAAAATAGATAAACGGCGAATTAGGCAAGAATTATTATAACCACTTCGGCCGTCAAGGAAACCGGGGTTGAAAACTGGTTTCCTAATACATTTTCTTTTCTAGATTCATACCAACCTCTATTATAGGTACAAATTTCATACTCATAAAATTTCACTCAGATCTAAATGCGCGATTTATCTATAAAATAAGTATCATAAACATGTGTGGGTTTACAATAAGGGTCAACCTTCAAAAGTTTCCAGACTAAAACTTGGCAAACTTGACCTTGGATACGATTATAAGGTGAAAATGGAAAGCTTCTATCCGAAATTGAGGGTTGGCAACAAAATGTTGAACGCGGGTAAATTATCGCCGCTTGTTAAATAGCTTCGACATGGCAATACATAATTATGACGTCGAGCTTTGAGATAATCGTGTTTGGTGTGAGGGTGGCGTGCCATCGGTTGCCGACGCACAAAATAGCTTGGAAAAGAAGGCCCTTTCAATATCGCTCGCTGAAGTAGGCCAAGACAGCACGCTGCGACAAGATATTTTTTAATTAACTAAATAATAACAAAACTCTTTTTGTCGCTGTCGCACTAAGTTTTATTCAGAGAAATAAATAATTTTACTAATGACAATTTAACAAATATTGCAGCAGGCGTTACAGCAGTTTTACAATCCGGTTAAAATGAGAATATTACTAAATATAATACTATATACTAATGTGAAATAAATACTGTAAAATAAAGCGTATCACAAATATTGTGTTGGATATTTTTTGTTTCGGGATGCGGGCCTTCTGCGCGTACATATTGTGTTATGATCCCGCGGGAGCCGGGCGCTCCCGTCGGGGTGCGGGGTGCGGGGTTGGTCGATGGCTGGGCTGGGTCGCGCAGGCGCACCCGCGACCTAGCAGTACCGAGCCCGGTCGAAGCCCTCTAGAGGTAAACGACCCCCGACATCTAGGCGTTACCAATACTGTCATGTTACCAATTAGAGATCAACGTAAATTATTTCTATTAGACATTTTTGTGCCAATTTTTTATTGTATTAATTATTGTTTAATGCTTGTATACTTGTGATGTCAAAATATGACAAAAATTGTAATTGCAATTGTAAATATAACATGCTTGTTATTAGGAATGTTTTTTTGTTTCTGCTCTAATAACGACATAAACACTCGCTTATACCTAATTGATTATAATACCCTTATTATCAGGTTAGCAACCTAGCGAAAATGTTGTTTATTTTTACTAATGTTCAGATATCCCATTAGCAGTAAGTAGCCCCTAGTCTACTACTATAAAGATTATTTCCATTGTCATCAATTAATTTCTCCACCCCATTATTATCCTTTCAATACCATCACCCTACTTCTACTTGATATTAAGTAATAATTCTTTTTCAATATAGACATCATGAAGTTAAGTTATGAATTCGACACATAAGTAACGAAATGATGTGTTGGTTTTTAGATTAAGTTTTTCAGAATTCAAAAAGCGTTCTGGATTTATAAATAAGAATACTAAAAACATACGAAAATAAGCCAATTTGGTAATAAGAGTCGCAGAAATGTGTTGATTATTTTAATTTTAAGTGATTTGAATGTCGATTTTCTTGACCATTCTCTAGGCCTAGCATAGCATAGCATTTTTATATTTTATACTAGCTGTCCCGGCGAACTTCGTACCGCCTAACAGTTGTGTATGTTTCTCATCGTTTAAACCTTCCCTGGAGTACGACAAACATTCCAAGACCAAAATCAGCTAAATCGATCCAGCCGTTCCCGAGTTTTAGCGAGACTAACGAACAGCAAATGATTTTTATATATAAGACTAGCTGTCCGGCGAACTTCGTACCGCCTAACAGTTATTTATGTTTCTCACCTTTTAAACCTTTCCTGGAGTACGACAAACATTTTAAGACTAAAATCAGCTAAATCGGCCCAGCCGTTCATATAAGATTTAAACGTTGATGTAGTTATGTACAAATATGGATCCTGTCTCTGATATAAAAATACATTATTATTTATTATTATTATTATAGCACTCGTTGCTTAGAAACACCACGTCAGGCAGCACCACAATGTCAGCAAGGCTGCGACTGTGAAGGATACCGAGGTTTGAAATGATCAGAAATCTAACATCGGAATCAAACCTTTAGCGAACAGTGTTCTCCCTGTATCTCTGAGACTCATTACTCTCATCTACATCATACAGGAATCTTAGCATGATTATGCTAATACGCCACACAAAAGTACTTTATTGTCTTACAACATCTGACGGACGTTACTTGGTTGCAAAGTCATAAATAAAAGGCACAATTATTGTAAGATGTGAACCACAAAATAATTTCAGTTTTAGTTAACTTTCGATTAGTTAATTATTTGTTGTGAGAGACATCTTACAAGTGGCAGGATTAGCAAGATAAGTTGTAAAACACGATATTAACATCTACTCAATCATACATACGAGTATTATGTAGGCACTGGCAGCAGATAACAAGAAAAGTTTACCAGACTTAAAGTAGAGACGCTTCGGTCGGTCAATAAGCATATGGTAGCTGAATGAATTATTTATTATTATTAATTATCTTAACTGCTACATTGTTTTGCTTGTTTAGCATGTATACGAGTACTTTATCTCGCTACTTTTAAGGCAGATGAGTCGCCAGATTTGTTTTTATAAAATGTACAAGTCAAAAAAAATTAAAAACCTTTTTAAAAACTATCGATCTATCATGTTTTAAGTTTTATTAAACGACTGTTTTTTTTTTCATAACTGATCAATGTAAAAATCTGAGATTCAAACTATTTTGTGGTAAATTTATTTCATTATAAGTACCTAATGTAAATTTAAGTTAATTGTCAATAATAAAAACGAAAAATATACTTAATTAAAAATATTACATGAATCTATACAATCGTCAAACTCCCACGCAACGCACCCTGCCCAAATGTGCCCATTATTGCGGCAGCATTGTCGCGCTGGATGCCTAAATGTGGTAAATTATAGTATGTCTATGAAGTGTCAAGTAAAACAATGTCTTGGATTAAATGGACCAGCCATGACAAGTAATACTTTAAAAAATGTGTAAATGACTTCAATTAGGCACGCAAAACTTATGTCACGAAATGTAATGTCAACTATGTAAAAGATTAAACGTTATGTTGAGTAAGACAAAAACTAGTGTACAGATTTTCAAGCATCTCTGAAAAATCGGGAAATCTACATAAAAAATCCGGAGCCTCTTTTCATTTAAGTTTAGTTGTAAAAGTAATGAATACTTCTTTTCACGTTCGTCTACTTTTAGCCGACATCAGGATGAGTGTTAGTCTGAGAGGAAAAATAAAGACAAACTAGGACTAATTTGATATGACAAAACGCCATCCTTTTAAGAATTTATCCTGTTTGTCCCCAATTGAGGTGACAAACAGAAATGGACTGACGTTTTAATATATCATTAGAGTTTCAAATTTAGTCCTGAGCAGGTAGATAAAAGCAATTCCATCCACTGTCCATCCAAGCTAGCCCTGCAGTATTACAATTAACATGCAAACGTAAACAACGAACTCACACACAATGTGCTGGCGTTACCTAAACAGTAGCGTTCGAGGAATCTTCACCATTGTGTTGAATATCATATACCGCTTGATGCAATCATATCGAAGGTAAAGAATACGGTGGAATGCAAGTATGCTAAGTATGTATGATATTAACAATCGAACGAGCGAACAAAGCGTTTGCGCTTCGAGTCCGACGAAAGTTTACTACAAATTTTTGAAATATTTAAATTATCGAGGAATTTTTCATGTGTGTATTTTACCGAAAAGTGGGGGGAGGGGTTTTAATAGAAAAATACGGTTATAATCTTAAATATAAAATAAATTAGCCAAGTGATAGACATTTTATTTTCGTTACGTCGCAAATAAATTTCATCGCGAGATCACCCATTCGTTAAACAATTAGTTAAAGTATGTATATTGTGAAACATTCTTTTTTATTATATAACATTACATAGATTGCATTATGATAATAATTTAAAACTTATTGTAAATATAAATATTATCTTTTAAATTTGTGCCACATCAAAATCATTTTCAAGCAAATTTCTCGTCTATGATCGAGATGATAATAAGCAAGAAGGCCACAGCGCAACGAGCGGCCCCGAAGGAAGTCAGATGTTTAGATTGCAGTTTATGTTTTTAATGCCTGGTTAGTGATTGAAAATAAAGTAAAATTCTATGAATGAAAGAATTTAAGTAGCTTTGGGAAAATGAGTCTAGTAGCAAAAAATCAAATTAACCTTGATAAACTAGATCTGTGTATTAAACATGTCCAGATGTATTGTATATATTGCATAAATACTGCTTTCGGATTTCTGCAATTACGATTAGTATATGAAGGTTTGCTTGTAATTGCAATAGAGTCACTCTATTGCAATTAGTTAGGTAATTAATAACTTTGACTTGCACAAAATCCTTGCCTGCCAGTAAGATTCCAATAATTGCACGACTTCGGTACCCCTTGCCTAGTTAGTTATACGCAAGTGATTTTAGTGTGGAAAAACAAATTCCAAATTCCTCTATTTTATTAACACTGCATATTATATTAAAAAAATATATGTAATTGTAGATTTGTTTTTACTAACATATCCTGCTGATAAAGCGAATCGAATTCCTCCAACACTCGTATTTCTGTTAGTAACTTGCGTTGACACGTAAGTCAAAAAACAAGATCAAAATCTTAACTTGCAGTTTTACCATTTTCGCCACGTATTGTGTTCTGTGCCCAAGATATTGTTATTGAAGACTTTGTCGGCACATATGCAGGCGTCATTGATACCTACCTGAGAAGGTTGGGTTACAAAGCAGGACAGTATCGTCCGACAAGCACGAACTATATTATAATTATATTATATTGAACATGGTAGTGCGATAAATATAGCCAATACAATAAGCGATAATACGATAACGGTATCAAACAATGTGTACAGAAAGAGATTTCGAGGAACGATGACCCTTGAAACACATAATTAATACGACCAGTAAGTTCGGGTGTATCTGCCAAATATAACTGAAATCGGAGTTATTTTTTTCGGAGAAACTACTCTAACAGAAAATAATCGAATAAAAAAATCTAGCCACTATTCTAAACTCTTCTCATTTAGTCTGATCAATGAAACGCTGCTCCGAAATTCAATTAAACTATATTGCTATCTATGAGAGCGAGATAGTTTAAAGATCAAAGGAAAAAAAATTACAGTTATAAAAACTAATCTAATAATAAACCTCCAGTAGAAGGGAAGGTTTCAAGAATGCTGACTGCATTGCCACGTTAAAAGGCAATGCTAATTTTTTCGTCGCTTCTACTAGACGTTTGTCACGTTCATAACTTTACATTAAATTTTAACGCTTCTATCTTTAACTAGACCAAAAGATTTCAGGGCACCTTCGAGATTTTTTAAATCACTGTACCTATAAAACAGTACATACTAATAAAGAACGCAGAGATACCCGCTCCCTGTAAAGTAGCGGCTGGCTGGCCGGATCTTGGGAAAGTGCAGTCGGCATACCGTGGCCGCATGATTTCATAGCTCAGTGGGTAGCGACTAGCGCTGCTGCGGTTTCTCGATCACATTGCAACATAATGCATTGCAAACAAAACTAACCCTAGCACTTGTAAAATATGGTTACCGCCCCTGTTCGTTGTTAGGATGTCTTCTAACATAACGATACATCCAGAAAATAGCGTAATCATATTCCTGCAGTGTAAGAAACAGGGACTTAACACCAAATGATGCACAATAAATTACCAGATAGTAATATGAAGCCGAATTAATTATATTTAAACAAAACTCAAAATAACTTTTGAAAGTATTCTACAGGACTGCTTAAAAAAGACCATGAAAGTTTTTCTCGTCGATGCTTTTTATAAACTCAGAGAATATATGTCAATGAAGCTTGTGGAATCATTGTTATTGTATACTCATAATATAATATTCCTAACAACTAAAGGAAGAAATCCCACGTAAATATATAACATACGTCATGTGAATTATTTAACTATATAAATACGATTTTTAAGTTTTACTTGCCTGTAACGAAAGTAAAAGGTCAATAAATATTTAGAAAGAAAGAAAGAAAGAATTTATTTATTCCAAAAAATTACTAGTACTAACAGATTTCTTATTCAGGGATTTTGAAGATGAATGATTACTGAATATCAAATTATTGAATTCCTACATCAGTTAAGTTGAACAATTCAGCGAGGTCATGCTGCCAGCATCCTGGGAACATTGCCACACCGCAGTGAACTGGACGGTGTGTTTAATATAAATAGGCAGATAGATTATTATACATACCAACTGTAATTTTTTTGTACCTGTGTTTACAGAACTTTATCTAAGTCTTAAGAATTAGTAACATCGTAATATTAACAAAGATGATAGTAATGCCAAAAACATATTAAATGAATTCCTAAAATGTTAAACTCATAAATCTCTGAATGTTCAATTCCTATAATGTTGGAGATTGTTAAAAACAGATAGGTACATTATTGCGAAAAGCAATTGAAAATCGGGAAAAAGACATTCGGTTACAAAAAAAGGTAAAATAATGTAAAGCAATTTTGTTCCCATTCTTATTTGAAATCGAATTGAAATATCATTGAAGTCAGCTAGTAAAGGCTCTACAGCAAACTATTTTTGGAAAAATACCCAGCATCTAATTTCAAGAACCAAAACTTAGAACTGACGAAATAATTTTTTAACAGACTTAAAGCACAGGTGTTTCACTTACTCGCTTCATCTACTCGTATACTTGTAATAATACTATTTGTTTTAAAAATTAACGTTACCAAAAATTCTTGCCTCCCAACAAGAGTTCTTGCGCCGCTCATACCCGAGTCAAATTAGCCTAATTGCCCGGGAACTTCAGTTCAGTGAGTCATTAAAAAACGGCAGGCCTAAGTAACATAGAGTCAACCAGTCTATTTGGAGTAAAATATGGATCACAGTATCAACCAGTAAGTACATCATTTATTGATAGTGGTACGTGTAGCTCTCACTACTTTGCTCGCTAATGTATTACTGAGCTAGGGATGATATTCGTATCGATTTCGTTGCACTAAGCATACAAAAATGGCACAGTTCGATTTCCTGCTTTCTCCAATACATTGCTGAATAATAATAGTTTTATTACGAGCAGGTCGTACTCAATTAGCGTTCGGATATTGTGTCATAGCAAAAATAGCGTTCACCTAACTTAGTTTACGTTGCGTTAGCGATAATGAAGGACGAGCCGTAACGGTGCACCCGACGATTATTATACCGCGGAGCGGTGTGGAATACGAATCAACGGAACTGCTAAGGAATGTTAAACGTAGATACGATAAGGTATACACCAAGATATACACGTACTTATAGCTCCAAGTATTCTAGTCTACCTATTTATATAGTGTGAAGCTACTGCTGAATATGAGTGAATGTTTGTTTCTCTTTCACGCTCAAACGGCTGAACGGATTTAGATGAAATTTGGCATGGAAATATTTTATACCTCCCATTAACACATAGGTTTTTAGTCGCGGAAAAGTAAGGTGTTCCCATAGGATGATCACATATTCAGCGCAGGTAAAAACGCGATACGCAGCTAGCATTGTTTTATTTAACAAGTTATCTTGAATTACTAATCACTTTTACTCGAGATAACACACTAGAAACTGAAATTTTGACTGACTAATGTATTAATTAACTAAATGTTATACGATTGAAGCATTTGTGTAGTGTAATATCAGTAATAATTATGTAGATCACAACTTAATATAACCCAGCGTTTAGCTTAAGCAAGGATGAAAGGGATTTTTTTCAGCCATACTAGTCTTAATTATGCGTGTCTAAAGCACTTCTCAAGTTAATATTGCTTCCAATATTGGTATGTCAATGATCGATCACGCTGTACCGGTAATATATATTACAGACAAGATTATATCTCTCAATACTCGGACATACAGATGCCGGGTACAGAATCGAAGCGCCTGCGCCGATCCAGCTAGCTGCTAATTATTCTGCGACGAGGGCTGACTGCACGGCCCGCATTCCTCCACCAAATAAGTCGCGAAAACACACGCTCCCAGTTGGAATATTAAACGCATTGTTGATGTTGACAGACAAAGCGAAATCGATTACAATATTCGGGTTCTAGTGACGCACGCAGCCTCTTTATTGCGTCTGCAGTCTGTACCCCATACATAATTCTCGGAATAACAAGCACACCATGAACTTTTACATTCTTAATCAGCAAGTTGTTGAATGAAGAAAAAGGGCGCTCCTGGTACGGCTACATAAGGCCAAGGTTGAAGAAATAAACGATTTAAAATGATGCAATTGCTTTTAGTGAACTCTATCACGAAATGCTGGTTTGTAATCTAGATAATCATTATAGAACTGCGCCTTTGTATTGTTCTATTATTATATATTTCTAGACTTAGACATCATTAGATGTTAGATTAGAAATTTGTGATCCAATTATTGGATTATTTTCAAAAAAAAGACCCATATTCAAAATACTACTGCGTTTATGTACACCAATCTTGTTTTGTATGGACACAAAACGTAGCCAATTTTTCAGATTTTACAAAACTCAAATGCTTAGATAGATAGAAAGAAAGAGATGTGAAACTTTTAGAGTGTTACATACGACGATAAGTAGATTACTTATAATTGCTTATAAAGCCTTATATATTTTTTAAATAATTGTCTACTCGTATATCTATACTTTTATACTAATATTATAAGGAAGAATATTTTTGTATGTAATAAATAAACTCAAAAACAACTGGACCGATTTCAATAATTCGTTTGCCGTTCCAAAGCTACATTATCATTGAGTAACATAGGCTATAAAAATTAGAGATCCGCCGGTAACACCGCGGACCTTAGCTAGCTATAATTATACATGGAAACAAGAAGAGACGTTAGATTAGCAGCCGACTAATGTTTGAACCGCGAGGAGTAAGTATGTAGGTCTGACTGAAGTATTTAGCTATAACTTGTGACCGCGCCTTTCGCGTGACAATGAAAGAAGGCACTACATAAAAGGAAACGTTATAGGAGCACTATATTATTCTCCCGAAGGAGATTTTTAGTGGCGTCTAACACGCAAACCCAATTAATAATTTCGACGCCCTGACACGGCACCCTGTCAGACTTTTGGCGGTCAGATTTTATTGAAACGAAAAGGATATTTGTACAGTTTTATGCCACTTGAGACTTTTAACTATAAATGTACTATGTATATTTGCCTCAAAGGAACTTGCAATGCCTAAATTGTGACATATGTGGCCTACGAGTTATAGTATTTGCTTCGAGAATCAGGTCCCTTAAAATGCATTTTTATGTATTTGTGATTACAGTGTTCATTTAGTAAACTTGATATAATACATAAGTAAAGAGCTATGAATATGAAACATAAGAAAGCTGAAACTAATGAATTAGTGTTGATAAAAAACAACAATAATATATTAAAAATATAATGAACCGGGTCGCAAAAAAATGTGATTTTAACAATATGCAATTTTTTGCTGTATATAAATATATTTTTCACACCTGCTTACTTTTACTCATCATATAGGCGTACGGAGTGCCTTGCTCTAGTGTCAAAGTATGAAGAAGACACGGACACCTCGTCATAGTCATCCGCGCTCGGCGCAACCGGCTACCCATCCAAAAATCGAGCCGGCTGAACATCGTAACGGCCGTCTAGTTAGGTGGAGGTAAATTACCAGTTACGAATAAGTCACCCTATACGATACATATTGATTCATACCGCACCTTGATACGAATATAAACATAATTTTATCAGCCTTGCAAGTTCACAAACATGATACCACGTTATCGCAATCGAACCTCGAGCAAACAACCCTAAGAATACATTATGTTCATACGAGCATGTATACAGGGTTAACGATTAGGGGTGCAGCAAGGCAAAAGGAAATCACTATACTCATCATCACGAATAACTTTCATTATGTGATCAACACTGAACACTAATAAAAATTTAAAATACAGAACATTATAAATTTTTAACGGTTTATATTATCGGTCAGCGACATAATGTATAAAACGGTGCTTCATTTATTTTCTCGAATTGAGTTTGTATTATATAGTTTCTTTATTTTTAGGAGGTGTATAGTAACCCACTTTCGGCGTTGTACACCCCTAACCGGTAACCTTCTATAAGTGTACATAAGTAGTGTGGTAGGCAAACCGCTGGCAGTTTATTCGAATGAGGCGTTCTAGTAGTGGAAAGCTCTTAGTAGTTTTCCACTGGTCAGCTTTCTTGAGAGACTGAACCACAGACTGAGTACGTCGTAAGTAACCTAACGCGTTCGCTCACATGAATGTATGTCGCATGCAACACGCTTACCTGTTGGTAATGTAATCGTCTCCTTTGTACAAATACCTACTAAAAATCGACCTTATAGTAGTAGCCAAATGACTGTTTCACATTATTTGCTTAACTAAGAACTATCCAACTGAAACGAAATTTACATTGAAAATAACTAACTGTAAGGAATATCGAAACAAACGTAAAAATTATTTTGAGTGGTATACTGTGTATGGGTAATCTACCTGTTTTTTTTTTTGTAGTTATTAAATTCGGTTTTCCTAATAAAGGTACTTGCCCGGTAGTTATTTATGAGGATAGTTTAGACATCCCTCAAACATTTACACGGTTGCCTAGAGTGTAATATTTTTCAAGTATGTTTGTATAATTAGTAAGTAAAACTCTAATTTTCATGTGCGAAGCGTCATTGGCTTTGTTTTATCTACAGATGGTCATGGACTATACTGGTTACATCCCGCAGTTTCACTTGTTAGGATACGACGGCCTAGAATTTTGCTCACTACTTGTCCATGTCGTGTAAGCAGAATTAAGAAGTCGACAAATAATAAACACTGTTTTGACATACCGAAACAACATTTCCAGGTGAGTTTTGTAATATCTTGAAATTTCTACTACATACCTATACATAAATATACGCAATAAGTTCAAGAACTGTTTTACTTTTTTGGTAGAATCTCAAATGGTAGTCGACATTAGAGGTTAGTATAAGTTAAAAATATATATTTAAACAATAATAAGTAAACAACATAATGGAATTCATTCCGGGACCGACGACGGCACGAAGCTTTGCGTCTCCCAATTAGCACACAGCGTGGGCGGGAGGTCTTCATTGTTCATCTATTCTTCTTAATCATCACATTACTATGCATTTGATTACCTGATAACAAGCGATAAGGAAACCAAAGGCGTACCATGGCAGAGAACGCATTACACTTGTATTTATTCCTCATTATTATAAACTCTTTCTATATGATCGTGTAAAGATTTTTCGCAGCGACATTCATGTGACTGTGATTCTAGTGGCGTTAATGCGTGCATTTCCATTGACTAAGTAGGTATTTCTAGATAATGGCATGCGGGCCGTAAGAGCCAGGTATCGCATGCCTGGTACTGCTACAGGAATATAAATTGACTTATGTATGAGCTATGCGTAATTGAATTGCATGTGCACGGCAATTCTAAAGAAGCACACTGATAATCTGTTAGCTAGGTGTTCGTATCGTAATGTTTGAGACTATAATAGTTACCGCATACTTTTATTCGAATTTTGACAAGAATATTAACTTAGTAGCTGATTCTCATCAGTGGCGATGGGGTAAGTAATCCGCTCGCATCCTGGGAAAGCCTTATTAAGGTCTCAGACGTTTAAGGACTAAACAATTTGGTATAACTACTATTCGCTACCTTGTGATTTCTTCCAACTAGCGACTACTTATTTATTAAATCTTATCTGGTAACTGTAAGTACATATAACTTAAAAGTATTTTTGTCATTTGGAAAGCCAAACATTCCAGAGTATTTATATATAGCTACAGCGGATGTTAAATGAGGCAAGTGCCCATGTTATGCTAATCGGCGTGAAGTAAAGCTCAAAGTGTTTATTTTCCACGTATATTACCGGCCAACAGCTAGGCTTAGTTTAAAACAGGCAACAGTGTAATAGTAACAATAACAGAAACATTAGCCGGTTATTATCGTACGTGTAACCTAGTTTTAAAAGTAGCAGTCGTGGGTCCGAATAAACAATGCAAACTTAAGGCAATGGTTAGAGCCACTGATATAGAATAGCACATATTATAGATATATTCATATCACGGCCAGATATTGTAGATATTTTAAAGCATAAAATAAGTCGCTATTGAATCGTTTTATATATTTTTACCATTATTTACATAGTTTAAATTGATAGTGCACAACTCTGTCGGACCAAAATTTTTGTTCAGCTTAACTTCATTATAAAGTCAATTTATTCTACAGAAGCGAGTTTATCGTACCTATGCAACATCAGCACCAATAGCAAATAACAGCGCATGAAAAGGAGCGCTTAATATCAACCAGAACTAGTTTTAAATGTGTAACAGCTACGCGAGTACATGGTATCTTGGAAATTAATGATTGTGAGCCGAGAGCTACTATTTGTTAAATTGCCGCCCATCCAAGCTTAGAGGTCGACGACCGACGTACTGCTATAGATAGGTACTTACTTTTATAAGTATACAAGTGCGTCTGGCGTCGCGCAAGCGGCCCTTAGCTTAGCTCCATTGACCGATCCGCTATAAAACGAATCAGGGACAACATTTTGCACCTTCTTTCATATCATTTGAGTGACCTTTCTTACGTTTTTGTTAACAAATTTTAACTATAAGAAATAATGATAAACTGACTATAATAACTACTTATGTATTCTGTAAATGACGAACATGAATGTAGGTCTTACATAATATTGAAACTTAACGGGGCAAGTGCCTTTACTACCAAAAACGAAAAGACTAATTACAACAAAAAAATAGCAGCTAGATTACCTAAAGAACATTTAAGATCTGCAGATAACATCTTACTCTGAGTCAAAGGAGAGCTTAAAACGTGACGTTAAATCAAGAGTTGAACACATAGAGCTTATATATGTATGAACTTCGGGAACTTTTGATTGAGAGCCTCCTTCCTTTTTTGGGAGAAACGAAGGAAGTTCCGTTTGGAAATGGTAAAACCTCGACAAATCTTTAAATATAGATTTATTTAGACTATAGAACAAAGTCTAAAATACTATAGCAAGAGAATAGAAAAATTAAAAAACACGAATCCTACATGTTTATCGTAAGCGTAGTTACAGGTGAGGGAGTTATGTCAGTTGGTAATAAGAGACAGTCTGAGTGAGGTAATTTTTGAAATTATGTAATGATGAATTAATTTAGTCGCGATGTCACGAGTTTACAGATCACTTACAGATAAATGCAGACGAATTGTTTTTTTAATAAGTATAAAATTCGAGTATATCAGATGAGGGCTATTGTATTTGTACCTCCGAACAAGAGGAGGCGTTTCTACTATGTAAGTATGTATTACTTACTCAATATAAAGTGACGCCTACGAACAGGCCGACGAAGAGGGCGGAATTACGACGAAAGTGCTCTTTAGTGACGATCCAGGCATAATTGATTGAGGATTCAGACGAGAGATAGTGACCTCAATTCGGATAAGTCACGTTAACTGAACTTATAATATTTTACCTTACTGTCCCCAAGGCGGTTACTGTTTTTCGAGCCTATATTTGTATTCATATGAAAGAGGATATTTTTTAGGAATCAACGTCGAGCCTAATTCGCTGAACCTTGAATTTTGGAAGATAAATTCATTATAGGTTTTAGGGGTGTGATAAGAAAGGATTTTTGAATATTCAAACCCTAACGAGTTCAAATTGGAGTTCGAACTATGAAACTTTTTAATATTCAAATTTGTCGAGGCAGACAGCTGCTAGTGTTTGTTATAAGTCTAATTCTTTGTGATCCTAAGTCTACGGCCTAAACCGATAGATCATCGACGTGAAAAAATATTCTATATCGATGCGGTAGATTTTACGAAGTTTCATTGTGTTTGTTATCTGCAGATGGCAACACATTCACTTCGCTCAAAATTTCTTGCGGTCGGTTTTTCTAAATTCGTTTAACCACTTTTATTATCAAAATAGACACAACAATTTATAGTCAAATTAGTTTAGTTTAGTTAGCGTAGCTTGGCCAAATCAAGTTATAATATTTGATATGCAGTTCAATACACTAGGCCAACGGCTAGGTCTTGCCGTTTACATTTACACAGATACGTTAGGCGTCTTAACTAAAGTCACTTTGAGCGAGGTGTAACATTTAGTTGAATAGGCATTTTATGTAAATGTTTTGTAAAGTGTACAGTGTTAGATTAATTCTTATGCAGCCAGAGCACACATTGGAACTCTAGATTATGGTTATAGTTTTGTAGCTCATTAATTTTTAACACAGCGCCAGTAATCAAAACAATTGGCCGCGGGTCTAATCGTAGCGTTATTTTATAATATTATTTAGAAGGAAGTTTGCCGTTGTTTGAGGTTATGTGAGCTACACAAAAAAAATTAAGTTTATGAAATTATGCACGTTCGAAAACAAAATTTTCTTTTTATATTAATTTCATTAGAAGATTTAATCTACCAAAACCAATCTGTATATAACTTTTGTAACTGGTTACTTAGCTCTAGTTTCGTAGACGGCCAAGGCGGGCGATACAGGTCATTTGTGTTGATAATATATATATGTATTATCTGTTATACAGAATTTAAGAAAGGCTACCCTAAATATATAATAAAATGCTCACTAAATATTGTTTGACAAAGCGGAGAACGTTTTGTTGACTAAGTAACACGGTCAGCAATAACTTTAAATTTGTGGTCATTTTCATGAATTACATTTTAGTAGATATTTCGAATCTTCTAGTTGGTATTTAAACACAAGCCTTTAAGAAATATGAAAACACGTACAAAAATTCTAAGCATCGTGTTGTAAAAAATATCAGAAATGTCCCACCACTTTTCAATCGTAATTGCAGGTGATACGATGCAATTTGGTATAACAATTTAGCGAATGAGTGACAATGGAGAGCAAAAGTGCCGCCTTGTATTGTGACATGACAGCGATATGGTCAATTACATCTTCCGCTGCAATTTATTGCCAGGTGGTCAGGTCAGACAGATCTGAGTGTGCGTTTACTACGTGTTTTAAGAGAGGTCCATTACTGTGAAATGGTATTGTTGACGAACGGCGTGTCAAACCGTACACTCATTAGCCTCAACAGTTGTAATGATAAAATCTTTGATTAGCCTGATAAGCTAGACGTCATTCTTTCCATACCAATTTCACAAAGCTCCCCTTATAAATCCTACGTTTTGTTTTAAATACAGACCGCTCGAACGCTTTTAACTCTAATATCCCCAGATAAATATGAAAGATATGATTCATTTCATAACCCTAGTTATGCAATCCATAGTGTTTAGGTAATGTGGCGTGTGACTTCATGGTGTATGAAGTACTCTATAAGACTATTATTAAAAAATAACTACACCGAACGAAATTACCATCATAAATAACGCGAATTCACTGAATTAAGATACGGAGAATAACGATATCAACAAAATATGAGAAGATACTAACAATGTTTATGCTGAGATGTTTGATAAATACGGACTAATTTACACGAACAATTCGTTGACATCTTCTTAGAATTTTTGTGTTATATTGACTTATTTAGTAAGTCCTTAGCGTACTTGTATTTCGGATAACTGACCTAATTTGACAGTTCTAAAGTTGTTATGTTTCCATAACTGAAAAAAGGACATATATCATTTTTAGTTTAGTTGTGTAACGCATTGATGTAGAAAAACCATTTTTTTGTAACTGAACGAATTCGGGCCAATATCTATTTGATTTTTGTAGTAAATTACCGTTTATAGTACTTTGACAGTATTTTGCATGATGTAAAGCGACAACAACCCAATATTTTAAGATTACCCAATAATAACATAAATCACAGTATATCGTTATTGTATTATTACAATCTTATAATAGGTTATAGACTACGGCAAAAGACTACAGATATCATTGATATTTATGAGAAACATAGGATAACAGAACAGATTCCTACGCAATATGGATCAGGAACATCGCCAAGGTTACAATAAATTCTTGGCTTACATGTCTGCTAAAGCAAATCAATTGCGCCATCAAGGGCTCTGCTCATTAAATATTTGAGACACGTGTCCTAAGTGGAAATACGCACTGGTTAATCAATAAGGTTCAGTACAAACACATTATGTATAATACATATTGATACGAGGCATGCCATATTGCTGAGTAATGCGACTAGTAGACAAAGCGACTACAAGGACCGCTGTACCCGGAATATCTAATGGGGTGGCGACTATATCAGGTATCAAGTTCCATTACCTGCGCTTTAAGTAGCCACTCGAATATCCTAAGCTCGTAAGCGGCTAAGACATCATCATGTTTCTTTATAATCTGTTCAAAATTGTGATCTGTCTACTAAAATCACCAGAATAAAAGAAGGCGTGATTCCCATCTAGGACGAAACGGTAAGACGCGCGTAATTTAGTCGCGCGCTTGTAACGCTGCTCGGCCTACGATTAATAAATAATATTTCTTCGTTCGAGGGCCCCTTTTGAAATAAATTAATCGTAATTCAAAGCCAAAAGCCATTCTGACCTGATTTTCTAAATAAATTATAGGAATAGAATGCTTGACATCGCATATTTTATGGTCTGGGGACGTGCTCTAAAATCTAGGTACGTTTATTAAACCCTAAAACGGGTTGTTGTCCATGGGAAGGTGCTTCGCTATAAAGCTCTTAGTAGGCTACAAGAAATATAATAAATTTAATTTAATTATTTAAACTCATCAACGAGATTTTCTTTTTGGTATCGTTGTTAAAACTAATTCGCGTTACTACAGATACACCTTCATTAATTTACGCTTGACCGTCCTCACACATATTTGAAACAACCTTTTTACCGCCTACCCGCGTTGAAGTGTTTTTTTAATTTTATGTTAATATTAATCATTTTTAGTTTTTGTCAGAAAACAAAAAAGTAAGCCTTATATGATCGGCGTGTATCAATGTGTATGGCCAAATACTTAAACATAGCGTGAAAATTCTAAGCAGAAAAGAGGACTTTGACCCCCATTTCGAACTATTTGGAGCGCGTTTTTACCAATTACCAAAAATAATTTGGAAATTGAAAATTTTGACGAACGCTAAGTAGAAAAGACGGTAGATGGAAATTGTAACTTTGACTCTTGTTATGGACACCTTAGGCCATTTTTTCAACTATCCATAATCAGCGTTAGTCTTCATCTTCACTTATTAACCCACCTTCCACATTTTATGTTTATATTTTTTTCTATGGGATAAGTGACTTTTAGCTTTTTAGTTTTGAAAATTTCTATAATTAAACTTTAACCTTCGTTTAGAATTCCATGGGGTTCGATTTTTTCTGAGTGTTGTCTGTCAGTCTAGATCGTCTACTATAGCTGCTTAAAATGTCGTAAACACTATCGGTTATTATTTTGCATTATAAACATTTAACGAAAACATAATTTTAATTATTACGGATGTTTATGTGTTTCTAAATTTCCATTAATTTCGATAAAGGTTTAATGCAGGAAACAGTATGAACCAAAATCTTATTTAACTTTCATTAAAAGATTCTCTTTGGAACAAAGTTTATTTTTTTCGACAAATACTTCGAAAAACTTTTACACAATATTTTAACAATACAATGTGTTAATCATAACCCAACCCAAACAGCATAAATAAATTCTCACTAGCTACTGTAGTAGCTAGCATTGATATTCCCCTTAGAAGGGATTTATCTATCAACAATCTGGTTGTGGACGCGATACAGGGTTTTGTGATACGACCGCGTCATAAATATTAAGCACCTACAAATTAAATTTATAATTTAAAAAGCTCTCGACGTTTGTGGAGCAGTCATCTTGGATTTGAAATAATCATAGTTTTACAGTATTCTACTAGGCAATCCCTTTCATTTAATACCCATAATGAGGGGTTTGTGAAGTTATTTGTTATCCGTCATTTTGTAGCAGCGGGCATCTTAGACCGATTTTCATCAAACATAGTTAAGAACACACTCGACTAAACATTTGAAACAAAAAATTCGAAATCAAAATCGGTGCATCCGTGCACGGTAGCAACGATGCCACAGACAGAAACGCGAAACATATATGTATAAATATATCGTCGTTTTCGCATCTAGGGTTAAAAACTAGGTTAGAGCAAATGTTGCAATAGGTAAATTAATGAATTTGTGAAGTGTCTAATTCATTCCAATAAATACTAGTTCAAACTGGCGATAAGGCCATACTGTAACGTCCGGTAATTTATTTCCCAGCATAAGTACAAAACTTGTTTCTTTTTTTACAGTAGAATGCTCGGTTTTATAGGTTTTTTTTTTATTAATATAACTAAAACAAAATATATATATTACGAGTTCCTGTGGAATAAAAAGAAAAAAAAGAGTTTGCATTGCTCGCATATTAAATTTTAATGCAAACGTTTTTAGTTTCTAAAAATGGTTAAAAGTAGAAATAATTAAACAAGATTCAGTTTTCACTTAAGAATGCGGGCGAAGCCGCTTGGAGAGCTAGTTATAATAATATAATTTTTTTTTTTTTTAACTTATTGAGAGCTAACGCTGACTAAGCACACATTGTCCGCTTTTAATATTTTATTTTGACTATTCATACATATGTATACTGTATTTGTGTGTAAATTGCTGAATCAAGCTATTGGAACTGAATTCCTGTGTTAGCATGTAAATTTTACACAGGTTAAGATAAGGCATTTTTTAGCAAAATCAAAAATCAGTCAAGTGCCAGCCGGACTTGCCCACTAACGGTCTATACTACACTTATCTATACAAAATAAGTTCAACTTTATACATGTTTTCGTAATGTAGAGCAAAAAATCATGTTTGTTGTATGCGAGCCCCCCAAAATATTTATTTTATATCAATACTAGCTGTACCTACTAGCTGTACTCACCCGCGTAGTTCTACAAAACTAATATCGAACTACTTTTTTGAAGTCGGTTAAAAAGTATCCCATGTCCTTCCCCTTGTTTCTAAGCTACCTCCCAACAATTTTCAGCTAAATCGGTTCAGCCGTTCTTGAAATATAAATAGTGTAAATAACAGGACTTTCTTTTATATATATAATAAATAATTACTTATTTAAATTGAATATCCAATTAAAATTAAAGTGTCTTCCTGTTGTTATAATTAATATGGAGAAATATATCATGCTATTTATATGGGAGAGAATCATGAGGGTATTTCTACTACACCTGACGAAATAGGAGTGGAACCGGTGAGCCAGCGACCCAGAGCTGTACTCCGTTATTTTAAGGAGCTTGGCTGGTTGTTTTAGGCTGGCGGGGGGAAATGCACAATACACCCCAAGCGGACGTCAGTGCAGGACTTATCGCCCCCACACAGAATAAGAATAAGAATGGGAGAACTCTCAAGTATTTATTTTATTCTTCTTTACTATTTGTTGTCAGCATCAGAAAAACACCATCTATGTAAATTTCAACTGTCATAGTTCATGAGTCACAGCCTGGTGACATACGGACAAACAGTAAAGTCTGTTAATTTGTTAGTTATAGTGTTACGTTTTTACTCTTTGGG
Source organism: Ligdia adustata (assembly GCA_947049295.1). Lineage (NCBI taxonomy): Eukaryota > Metazoa > Arthropoda > Insecta > Lepidoptera > Geometridae > Ligdia > Ligdia adustata. The sequence goes on along the minus strand of OX346213.1, from coordinate 15,458,295 downwards.
TACAGATTCCTAAAAAAATATCGGCAACTGACAAGTTAATTCAAAAATAATTATTTGTGGTTCCAATCCTTTAAAGACTTTTGATAGGTATTTACGTAACAAGATTTATGCTAAAATGATTGTTTGAATAATTAGAGGAGGATAATTGTGGGAATAAATAACAACATCTATTTATTATAGTAAGTTACTGGTTGGGAAATAAAATACCTCTTCTGAGTCAGAAGGGAGTAAGACACTAGATAAATAGGACAAAGTCACTTATTTGGGTTAACATATTGTTAATTTATTCTGAAAGACTTAGTAAAAAAATAATGCAACTAAAATTAGTCAGTAAGGAAATTGTTAACTTCTATAAACATGCCAAAAATGCTATCTGCATTGCCTTCATATTTTTTATGTAAACAAAAATGTAATGATATTGCTGTAGGTTTTCTATTTTGTAACAAATATCTATGTGATTGCCTAAACAAAAGAATTAGGTTTTCGGGGTTCATGTTTGTAAGGTTTTTTTCTCTACTTTGAACTATTCGAATTTATTATTTGGTTAATACATGTTTCTAAATACATTTATAACATTATAATATATTAATATAATATAATGTTATAATAACTTATAACAGCTACAAGAGATAAGAGAGCTAACCATTTAATAAGATATTTTTACAAATCTATACTCCAATTGGCTCTTGATTGTTGTGTTTCTATATTTTTCATTGTAATATAGGTGCCTGGATATTGACCAAAACTACATCAGACTGGTTTGTTTCATGTGATAAATTAAAAACATGTTCATCAATATTGAAAAAAATGTTGATGCAATTTTAGAAAATATTAATACAGCCTAACATGGCATTGGTTGATATCTGTATGAAGTTAAGTTTAAAGACATTTATTTTCATTCAAGATTTACACCACTTACATGAGAACATAGTTAAGGTATATTATAATAGAGACATCTGTCGTCGTTTTAACTTAAATACTTAGATACTAATTAATTTAATTTAAAGCTTAGATATAAAATAGTTCTTACAACACAGTAGGTATAACAGTAATTGATATTAATGTTCAAGTTTATCAAAGTTTGCGGAAGGTAGTAAGCAGCAAACAACAGAGAAATTTATGAGAGATTACAGAAATTCGAAAATAAAATTTTAATGCTATACGGTGTTTCATCATTAATATATCATTATTCATCATTAATAAGAAATGTGCTAACTGTTTTTTAAAAATATTAAACGAGGTAATATTTTTTAAATCCGAGGGTAGTTTGTTAAAAAGTTTCGCTCCTACAATAGTCACCATTGTTTTACCGTAATTTGTTCTAGCTCGCGGCAGAACAAGAAAACTGGCTCAACGAGTTGTAGGCCGAGAGGGGCAACCAACATTTTTTCGTTTATGAAATTCGATATTTGAATGAACATTTTTGAAGTTAAATATATTCACCATAGTATAAAAAAAGGTTGGAAAAAAATGATAAAAAATGTATGTCCTACCATCTTGCTACAATACAATAAAAACAATGTAACAGTGCATTTACTAATAATAACTAAAATTTAAATAAAAATCGTTTTTTTTAATTTTATTTAAATTTTAGTGAACAATTACGTATTTATTATGAATGGCGATAAAGGCGCGGAGCGTTATAAAATGTTACGAATATAAACACCACATGCAAAAAAACTTGCTTTTGCAGTCCGAAAGAAATTCGCGTTCGCGACCAATTTTTATAAATCTAGAAAATAATATCAATAAATATACCCAGTGTGTATCTCACGAAACCAATCATTAACTATACAGCGACGTAAATAATGCTCTAAAGACATGACGCTTCGAACTATCGAACCCTTAATAGGCGTCTTAACTCATGCTTTCTACCCTAAAAACAAAATACCTACTATACCTGAATGAAACAAAATGTTAAATGATTGAAAATAACACGTAAACGCAAGCTTTTTATACATAATCGTGGACATTATGCACTTACCTCGTATTTGATGCCGGCGAGACGAAGCCATGTTTCTACTTTCAGGCAATAGGGGGACGTGGACGGCAACAAAGGCGTTCGCGAGAACTGGTACAAATACACGATGTCTTTCTCAAAATTAGCTTTGTGAACGGTGAGTTTAGGCGCGGGAGGCTCGGCTTTCTTTTCTTCCGGCTTCTCTTCAGTTTTCTCTGCGGCTGGCGCAGCTTCTTTTGTTTGGCCGTTGTCTGCCGGCGGATCTTCTTTCATTTCTTTTTCCTTCTCGGTATTCTCTGGCGCGGTGTTCTTTACCTCAGTTGTCATTTTAGAAAGTTTATTGAAACTGTGTTATACACAAAAATCCTGTTCAAAAATGTTAATAAGCGTCAAGTCGACGGCTTTGATCGTTACGCGCGCGACTACACCGTGTAGAACAAACCAACGAACTGACTGAACTGATTTTAACAAATTCAAGTCCCGACTCGCGCACACGACGCTCTGCTCTAGACAGTGTTGCCAACTCAGTATCAATCAGTCGAAGCATATTTTTCTGTTTTGATGCTAAAATCAGCGAAACAGTTTAAATAAAACACTAATTTATTTAGAATACTTTAAAAATAACAAATTAAATCCCTCAGAAGAAGCTAGTAAGTAAAGTATTGTGAAATCTCTAGCTTAGTCAGTCTTCGAAATTAATTTAAGAAACTAGCAATACAGAACCGAAGCTTATTGTTTCTCTAAATAATATTAAACTAAATAAATAATTAATATGTTATATATTGATGTATTATTATAAAAATATAAAATCATTATTGAAACAAATGTTTTTTGTGTGTAAGTAAGTCATTTATCCATAAATATATAATATATCAAACTTTACGACTATTGCCATCTGTGTTCTGAGTCTTGAATCAAAGTAATGGAATTGTACGTTAGACATGGAGTTAGTTACTATAGAATCCTTCCAAAGTGTCGCTGAAAAGGACTTGCAATAGTTACAAGGGCTGCCATGTTATATTTTTAACATCTAATATATAAATAAAAACGAATCGCTGAATGTGTTGCGAGCCCAATCGCGCTAATTTATTACAACTGAAACGTAACTGAACCTCGATCGCTCGTCAACTATTTGCATATTTCGTATCGCGCTAATGGTTTTACCAACGTTTGAGATGGTGTTTGAACGGAACTGGAACGTAACCGCTGTCAAACGAACGGTTGTGAAGAAGTTTGTAAATCTCGATTGTTAATTAAACGGTCGTGTTCAATACATTATATCATGTTTTTCTTGTGGAATTGTAGTTTAAAGCACTTATAATTAAGTAATTTGTTGTTTCCTATAACTATATTGAAAAATAAACCCGTAAATTTCATTGTAACAGGCGACAAAAAACAACAAAATACAAGTGTAAAGTTATTAGTTAGAGTCAGTTTTAAGAAGATAAAGACAGTCAACATCCTAACAAACCGAAGACCTAACATGCATGGTAGATAATTATAATTTTCTGATGCCTTGGATGTTGAAACCTAATAAATAAACCAAAGTAAGGTTATGTTTCTATCTCAGATAAATTCAGAGTGAAAACATTTATTAGGTACTCACTGTGCAACACTATAGAATTGGACCTATATTTGCCAAACGTGATGACTAAAATGCTGGAGGAAAGATTTGCATGGCAGAGTATGGTTGACTTCTGCGAAAGCGTCCTTTTGCAGAAAGAAACCGCAGAGCGAGAACGGGAAAGGGAAGATCCCACAAGGAGACGGCGTGGCCGCCGCCACCGAGATAGCAATAACAACCGCGCCGCCTCTCTGACCCAGTAGCCGGGGTTTAAGAATACTGCTACAGTATCTCCTGCCTGTCGTAAGAGGCGACTGAAAAGGGACCTCTGGGTTCTAGGGTGATTAGAGTTGGGGCTCACATCGCCCGTCCGACATGAGCCCTGGGAAGTTAGTGCTACGTATAGGAGGTGCAAATGCACGTGCTAGGAGGCCACCGGTGCGTTCTATGGAGATCCCGGTGCCCTCCGTTAAGCACTGGGCTACCGGGGGGTTTTAGTAGGTACAATCCTTCATAACCCGGTTGTACCCCAACAGAACAGGGTATCTTACGAAGATTTACCCCTAGTTAAAAAAAAAACACATTGTGCCTTATGATAACCTTTAATGGTACCTAGACTATATTATAAATAGATGATAGAAATCCTAATTGTTTCAGGTTTTGGTTGCATTGGCATCCTATACCACTAGATCCTATTGAGCTGTTGACAGATAACAATCAACAGTACTACCTATCACTATCACAGGCTAGTGTTTCTAAAGCTATTTGGCAAGTTACAATAGCTGTTGGCAAAGCAAATGCAATGAATAAGGAAATAGCTTTCCTGTGAAATGGCATAAGAGAAATCAAGTTTAAAAAAGGAGTAAGTAAATATAAACTATATACTTTCTGGACTTACCAAGTGATTTGTACAAGTATAAAGCTCATAAATGGGTTTGCAAATAATATGTGCTCACCTACCTAACTAACTAGATACCTATTGCCCCAACGGCAACGTTTGTCCCAACACAACCCCATGTCGTTCTCAGAGAAAGTTTTCTGTGTAATATGTTTGTGTCATAAACACTTAATCCTTTTTTCTCATTCCAGGACATCTAGTGAGCACAAGGATTAAAATATCTCCACTAGTACTAAAACTTTCAATATAGTAAGAGGTGCAAATTTAAACTAAAACGTCACCTATGCTTTCTGCGGAGATTCCAGTGCCCTCCGACAAGCACTGAGGCAGCCTACTGGAAAGTTTCAGTTGGTACCATCCTACATAATATCTTCTGAAGATTTCCTCACATAAACAAAAAAAAGGAACTTCGCTGCTATAGATGTCATAGAATATTGTTATTTTATTGTATAACATATTAAAAAGGAAGTTTATCTAGGGGAACCTATTTAGAGATCTCAATTTTAGTGCTTTTACATCTCAAATTTTTGTCACTATAGTGATAAGTAACTTTGTGGATATAACTGTTAGATATTGCATGCCGACATAAGAAGTATAATAAAATAATAATTAATAATTAAAATTGTTTAGTTCTCAGAGACATAAGTGAACACTATGAACTAAAGATTAATTGTTTCCCTTGAAAACCCAAATGTTCAATTGTCCTCTTATTTATATTAGCTTTAATAAAATTTAAGTTAGGATAACATACAATTAATAAACTCCTACTTATGCAGTACCTGTCATGTGGCTTAGTTAAATTTAAAGTAATAAAACTAAGGTTTAATTTGCTGATTCTATGTATAATTTGATTTCCATTAAATTTTTGGTGGTGTTATATTATTTTCTTTATTTACTGGACTTAGAGAGTTTTGGTGTCAGAAATATGAACTGAAACAAATATAGATAAATAAGTAACATTGTTTTTTCTTTGTACATACTAAATTGTAATTCATATATAGTAATACCTCAATTATTTAATTTTATACACATTTATAAATAAAATGTGTCCGAATATGGGTTTAACCTAAGGAGGCTATTTTATATCAACCGGCTGATTTGCAGGTTAAGGATTTATCTCCGAAAGATTAACCTTTGCCTCAAGAAGCAAATTGCCTCATGATTTCATCTTTTACTGTTAGAGCGAGCTGCCTCAGATCTCCTGTTCATTTTCCATTTATTCTTTCCTCCAATGAAGTTAGAGTAAATATGTGTGTGATGCTAAGCAACTTTACTCTTTAATATTGTCATTCCATACATGAAAAAGACGTAAAAACTTATTAACCTACATTATAAATAATCAATGCTTGAAACAAGTAAATATTATGTAGGTGGAGATTCAGGGCATGAGCGCGATTTAACTTGACGAATTTCTTACACTTTAAAGACTCGATAATTCAATGAAAAGTATCAAGAGCTAACTGATTTATTCTTGTATACTTTTAGAGTTTTCCACACATTTCATTAAAAAATCACAAATAAAGGTCAAAAACTCCAATGCACTTATTTTAGTTTATTTACTTACGCTAAGTATATTGTGCATTAAAAATAACGCCTATACAGTAACGTAGTATCTTCCTTTTAGTTTGTGCCCTTTGTGCGCCTAACACATAAAATTAAACATTTGATTATTATTCGTAAGAAAACTGTCAGCAGTGTCATTTGTCACTGTCAAACAATAGCATATGTCAAGAATATATATATATATATATATTTTTTTTCTTGATTGGCCACCACACTCTGTGTATTGTGCCAGTTCTCAAGTTCTTATATGTCAAGAATAAAGTGCTATTTTTACATGGTAGGTAAGAAACCAATGGAGATGCCCTTTCATTTTATACTTACATTTACTTCTACAATTATGATTAAAATACGATAGATAGAGTGAAATATAAACTTGTCTCTTTTTTACTTAGGTACATTTCTATTTGTAAGAAAGAGATCATAATATTTTACTTTTTGCTTATTATAGCAATATTTTCTCGTGACGTAGTAAAAGAATAGGTGAGTGCCATGTTCGCTATTTTAAGCGACGAATATCGTTGTAGTTTCGCTGACGAGTAGATGTATTTTTTTTGCATTAACTAACTTTACGAGAAAATTACAAGGCACTTCTGTGAAATATTGTGTGTGAGTGTTTTAAAACTGTAAATCAACATATCTTTGTGTTGTATTAAGAAATGCGGACCAAGAAAGAGCAAAACTCAACCTCAAATGTCCCTGCACAGGTTAGTTCTTGTTTTTCGAGCAAAAGAACATTTAATCCATTAAAGTACCAACGAAAATTGATTAATTTACGTGAAGTTAGTGTAAAGTATAGGTATTTTGATTTATTTCCGGATTGTAGTTCAATATTAACATGTTTTCAAAAGATAATTTGTTTACAATCTACGTCATAGCAGAATAGTGATGTACCATTGCCATATCGTACTTCAACTATGGGATACTAGTATTATGTATTATATCAAATGTCACAACTTTTATATGCCGTAATGTTTTACTATTAATACTAATATCTTGTAAAATAAAATAAATACTTCCCTTTATGTATAATACAATATTTCTACCACATTCCATATATATACCATTTTTTTTTGTAAATATATCCACATTATACATATACATTACGTACATTATAATATATATTATTTTATATTTATAGATTTCCAAGAAATCCTGATTTGAGAAAGAAATAGAAGTTTTCGGTCAAGACAATATTAATCCCAGACATAAGGAATGGTACCTCTGTTCGCTTTACTTTGAAGAAAGCTGCTTTAATCAAACACTTGATGTCATAAGATTACGCGACAACTCAGTTCCTTCAATAATTTCAGTAAGTGTTCACTTATATTTTATTTATAATTATCATCGATAAAATTTATTGACTGAGCGCATGAAGCAAAAAATAGCTGGACAATTTTTTTTATCTGTCTATATGAATACACACGTAGAGGCCGTAACTTTGAACCAATCTTGACGTAACTTGGTAAACAGGATCTACTAATCAATAGATTTTTCGTACATTACAATAACCCCCTATTTGGAAGTTGGTTACAATAAGATAAGACAGTTGAAAGATAATGTATCTAGTTAACCCAGAGACGCTTCGCTCGTTCGGCCAGTAATATATTAGTTGTTAGATAAACTCAGCTGTTAGATAAGTCAGATAAACTCCAGTCAACTATAATGTGTGAAACGAGCAACATAAAAAACCGGTCGGGTGAAACCGAGGGGCGCAGCTAGTACGGACATACATCAAGTATATTTTTAATAAAATATCTTGTCAATTACTGAACTGAATATAATGAAACCTATACTATTTCCAAATTACAAATTAAATGCTATTTTTCTGTAGAAGTTCTGTAGGTAATTATAACTATATAAACCATTACTTAACATAATTAACGTATATAGATGATTGAATTTATTATCCATTTCTTTTCAGGATGTCCAATTAGAAAAGTTTAGGGCCTTAAAATAAAAATGCCTCAACCAAGAGAAAAAAATCAAACGCCTTAACGAAAGGATTCGAAAAAGAAATAAAAAGGACAGCTAATTTAAAGGACATCATAGATGATCTACGAAAGCAAAATTAAATCAACACGTAACATTGACTTCTTAAAAAGACCAATATATAAGTCTGAAGGTTTACATGTACCGAGGAAATACTCCGAAGAAGTTATGAAGTTTGCCTTAACGTTACATTTTCTATCGCCTAAGGCCTAAAATTATATAAGACGAAGTTATAACACATGTTTATCTCATACAAGAACTTTGTGCAAATGGTACCAACATTTAAACTGCGAACCAGGATTTACAAAAGAGATACTTTTGATCATGATAAATTAAAGAGTTCCCGTGCGATAATTAAAAACTGTAATTAATTATAAAATGACAATCCTCGAGGACGAAGTCGCTGCCATCAGCTAGTATGTAATATATGTATATGTATGAAATATTCAAGCTATAATTGTATGTATAACTTAGTCGATATACATTACCTATACCTCGTTTATATGTCGATATATTTGTGTGAAAAAATTGTCATAACTTTAAACGTTTTCTCTTGGTATATGTACCAATCATATTCTATCGGTTTTGGATTTAATATTATTAAAATGTTTAATATTCGCATGAGAAAAAATACATTAGTATTAACCTGTGACTTCTTTTTTCTATGTTCTAAGCAACGATATTATTATACTATGTGAAAATAAATTATAACCAAAGTACAAACTAATTTATAAATTATTTTTCTTCATTCATTCCACTTCCCACTAAATATCCTGCTTTTATAATTAGTATAAGTAACTTATATTTGATGATCGTCGTATTCTTCTATTAGTTTTATGTATTTGTTGCCCTTTCACGCACAAAGCGTTGAACAGATTTAGATGAAATTTGGCACGGAGGTAGTTTAACATTAACACATATGCTACTTTTTATTAATACAAAGAATTTATAATTCATTAAAAGCGATTCGAACGTGAAAGAGCAATAATCATACATACTTATAAACTTTCATGTTTTAAAATTTAATTAAATCGACCGTAAAAACAAAAGTTGGTCATATTTGTATTACAATGTTAATCCTTATCCAAATAAATATTTTTTTCATCAAGGATGTTTATTTAGAAGCAAATACTTTTTAATTCATTCGAATCGGACATTTCGTTTAGATTTTATGAGTATATAAATCACCAACCGGTTCTAAGCAACAAAATGTTAGTTATACCTAGTTTAGAAGTGGATCGCAAATCAGGAACTCTAGTAGTAATAGTGGCCGGGTATCCCGTGCGAAGCCGGGGCAGGAGTCTAGTAACTTATATAGCTATAACGAGTATGACCAAATATATACGACTTCTGATATAGTATCGATACTCATTAAAACAATATTATACAGCACTAGCAATGGCAAACATCTTGTGCGACAAAATTTACTGTAGGTATGCACCAATTTTTTGTAGGTATTTCAAGTCCATATATAGATATCAATGTATTTTTAGCATAAATAGCGTGTTAATTGTTGTTTATCAACGAATCCATCTCTAGTAATAGGAACGGCTGAGATGCGGTAACGTTCCAACTCCAACTGAACATCGACTTGCGTTTGAACCGTTGAGAACATTACCGCGATACCGAATTTTGCAAAGCACAATCGTAAACGAATCATTTTCGCAATCGTACCATTGCTGAACTTCAGACGTTATTGACATTGACCAATTAGCGCGATTGGGGCCAAAGAGTCTTGGAAATTAATTTAAGATACTAGCAATACAGAACCGATGCTTATCGTTTCCCTAAATAATATTAAACTAAATAAATAAATCAATATGTTATATATTGATGTATTATTATAAAAATTTAAAATAATTATTGAAACAAATGTTTGTTGTGTGTAAGTAAGTCATTTATTCTTAAATATATAATATATCAAACTTTACTTTACGACTATTGCCATCTGTGTTCTGTGTCTGAATCAAAGTAAAGGAATTGTACGTTAGACATGGAGTTAGTAACTATAGAATCCTTCCAAAGTGTCGCTGAAAAGGACTTGCAATAGTTACAAGGGCTGCCATTTTATATTTTTGATTGCAATATAGATGTAGAATATAAATAATAGATGGAGTAATTCAAGCAAGAACTAATAAATCTTGTTGTTCTTTCCTTTGCAAAAAATGTTTCGCCGCGTCGTCGTAGCGTCCGTCGTTTGAAATCTACATCATCACTGTGTAACATCTAATATATAAATAAAAACGAATCGCTGAATGTGTTGCTAAGCGCAAATCTCGCGAGCAGCTGAACCGATTTTGCTAATTATTTTTTAGAGTATTCCTTGAAGTACTAAATGGTTCTTCCTGTGAGAATTTTTTTAAATTTAGCCTTAAAAGGTCTGATAACAACACTTTTCTATACTTCCACACAATCCATTCGTAATTATACTCAAAAGTCGATTTGAACTTTAATACCTACCATACTTACCATAAAGTTTAAGTGTTAGTGGAGAGGTTCCGGGAAGGCAAAACTTGAGTGACGTTAAAATCGTATAAATATTAATGTCAATATTTGCTGACCCGGCGTCTCCAATAGCAGAATAAGTATTAACAAAAATTAATAAAGTAAACAATCCACTGTTAGGCGGTACGAAGTTCGCCGGGTCACCTAGTAGGCTATAAAAAATTAAGATCTGCGGGTAATATCGCGGAGCGCGGCTAGTAGTATTAAAAAAACATAATATGTAGTCATCAATAGGTATATATAAAAATCAATGCCACTTTTCGTTGTAATTTTATAGCTCAAGAACGGGCTCACTTAAAAAAACCAAATGTTAAGGCTTTGTTCGGACTATTTAGTAAATGGTTTATGTGAAGTTTGCACAAAATCGGTCGAGCAATTCTTCATATATCACATTTTTGTGACAAATTAATTCTTTAAATGGCGGATCATTGGTAATGGGGATTTTCCTGTCAAATTAAAACTTTTTTCAGGTGGGGATTGTGATGTCAAATCGAAACTTTTTTCAGTGTTGTTAGTTAGGTAGTTTTGTTTTTTTTAAAGCATATTTATACGTAGTGAAGCACGTACCGGGCCGCTAGTATAAAGATATAACCGCCGTGATATCATTGAATGTACATGTACAACCTAATGAAACTACGGCAAAGGAATGTTTGTTATCGCCCAAATTTTACTCTAGTAATGAATTGCGTCATCGAAGTAATAGTTTTAACAAAAATATTTTATTGGATTGTTAATATTCGTATACATAAATTTTTTTAAGTGTGTTTTTTTTACAATACAAATTTAAAACATAAATATTATAAAAAAACTTAAACCTGAAGTATCGCCACTACAGAGACGCGAACCTCTTGACAATTCGTGCCGTATCAAGGATCAGCGCTCTTTGCATTCGACCCTGGATCCAATAATCTAGCGAGATTCTCTTTAGATCTTGGTCGAGACTCTTAGCTATGAGACCCTTTGTCGAAACGACTATCGCTTTGCTTTTACAAACGATAGTCTTGTCCGAGATGATAGAAAGATCCCAGTGGAGCAAAGCATAACAATTTTCGAGAACAGGTAATGAAGCATACTTGCAATACGGTACTTGGGACTCTTCAAGGCCGTATTGTAGAGGTAGTTGCTACCGTATGACCATTGATAGGTTATGCTTTTGCAAATACTCACCGTTAGCAAGACGAGAATAACCGGAAATAATATGCCTGATAAACTCTCCGGGACGGCGGCATGCCTGACCGTACTGCCCTTCAGGATATATTTCGTTCCTCATCATTACTTCGTCGGCAATTGCAGAAATAAGAGCTTCTGTTTTTCCAAAGAGGTCTCGTAAGAGCTCGATAGAAATTTCCGTGCAGCTCCTTACTCTTCCATACTTCCCTGAGGTCTTCCATCCTTAGCACCACCGGTTGTGAGATTTCTAGCAAACTGCCACAACGTCGCTATGCATCCCACCATCGTTGTTCAGGAAGTATTTCCTAAGACAGCACACTTCGCGGTATGTACATTCTCAAAACTTACGAGCGCGGATGATGCATGCGATGAGAAGTAAGCAGTTGACGAGCTCTCCTATCCAGAGCGTCTAACTCAGTCTGATTCCAGCTCAGTATGCCCAGGGAGTATATCAGTAGAGGCTTCACCCAGCCGTTGAAGTCACGCACGTTAAATGCCACCAGACAAAAGACTATTAAGTAATATAAACAAAACAATAATTATACCATTATTTGATAGGCGTCTACCACAATATTTACTATAATAATAAAGCACCCGGAGTTAAAGTTACGGAGCTACAGTTAAATACATGCCCCCTCCCACGGGAACACCCACAAATTTTCGGGATAACATCATTTCAGTAAGACCATTTCAACAAAAAAAAATCATCGAAATCAAAGCACGCGGTACCGAGTTATAGTTCAATACAATTTTCGTCCCCCCCACCTCCTACGAAAACCCCCACTATTTTTTCGGATAACATTAATTTAGTTAGTCTTTTCTAACATATAAAGAATCATCCAAATCAATGCAAGCGTTACTTGAGTTATAATTAAGTATGACTTTCATCCCACATCATCATTCCCTCCCACGGGAGCCCCTTCGGATTTTCGGGATAAAAAGTAGATAAGATACCAAATTTTATTAAAATCCATCCAACGGTTTCGGAATTTAGGAAAGTCCCGAAACAGACGGACAGACAAACAGATATACAGACAGACAGACAAAAATGAAAAAAAAAAGTGTTTTGCGGTCTGTATATATGTTAATAACACCCCCCACGCAAAAGAAATTTTTAAAATATATTCAATGGACAGAATTTGACCTGTTACAGTTTTATTATATGTATAGAAGACGGAACGACTCATTTCATCCCTGATGAAGTTCACCGAATGTGAACGAAACTATAGTTGGACCTTTCCAACAATCAGGTACAAGTGAAAACCCTTTTTTCTTAAACAATATAAAACCGCACAATTTTGTACACCAAACTCCATCCCAATGGCGTTGTTGAAAAATTGTGTAGTTTTTAACAACTCCAATAAGTCATTAGTGGAAATTTCAAGTCGTCTATATACAGTAATAACTAATAATTCACCCCCTCTCCGCAACCGATAGCCTAACCCCAAAACATTGAGCAAAATACTGAGACAATTTAGAACTAGACAATACCACAATGGAATAAGACTGTCGCCCTGAAATATTCCCCGCTCAAACCTTATACAATCCTGAGAATCACGAAGAAAATCACCACCGCCTGGCTGAGTGATCTACTGCTCCAATAGATCCGCCTAAAAACTGCCCCATGCATTCGCTCAAAAAGTGAATTATTATTTATTATTACGTTTATAAGTTTGACGTCACTTTGAGGGGGTCTGAGAGTGTGTGTGTGTGTGTGAATGTATGTGTGTGGGTGGGTATCGTAGCTCCAAAGCAGATGGTTCGATTTTGTTTTTTGTATGAAAGGTAAAAGTCGGGAGGGTTCTTAGCTATATTTATATTTGAGGAAATGTGGTCCAATATAGACGCCATAACAAATGTCTGGATCTTTTCCAAAATTTTCAATTTTACTTGTTGTGTGTGTCAATAATGAAGCGTTCATTGATTTATCAATCATTTTATTTGGATGCTGATTTCATAACATTAGATATAGATTATATATCGTATATATATAAAGGCAGATACAAATTATATAAGAGAATTTTCAGGTCATCTTGTTTGTGAAATCGATCAGAAGTATCTTCCACAGTAAGTCTTCAGTTCTTCTACTGAGCACGGTTGATTGCAGTACTCTTCGATGGTCCTATCACGCTTGCTCCTAATTCCGTACAACTGTCCGATCGCCTTGTATGCCGGAAGCCACGACCAGGTGCCTTCGAAGTCAACATCATTGAGTCCGACAGATTTCTTTTCCATGAGACTATACTCACCAAGATTGGCCATAGTATTGGCCAAGTCCCTGCCGCAGTATATTTTCTTTTTACCTGAGCTGTACTATAAACAGCCAGGACCATATTAGCGAAGAATAGCAGAAGTTTCATGATTCCGAAAAGGTAGCCACTGTTGTCACTGTAGATAATGAAATTGAATGTGTTGAAAACATGGATTGCTCCTGCTTTTATACTTTGAAAAGCTGATAAATCTAATGAACACCATGTCACCCTAATGCAAGCTGAATTTACTGGAGGCGTTCAGGTCACGTGTGACGTTATCATGTAGTTCACTGTACAGTGTATGTAACTTATCGGTTAAAAATGAAAAATCAAAGGAGTCAATATGAAGATCTTTTAGCACAAAGCCTACTCGTAAATTAAAGAAAAAATTTAACTTTTCTATAATTTATGTTGATCGACACAATTTCCCACAATTAATATCTGAATCATTTTTCATTAATAGAACAGATCCAGTTATTTATTAATATGGTTACCCCTCTTCTGCTAGGAACATCTTTCATGGATAACCCTGTTTATTTAGATCTTGACTCACCTGTGTCATAATATGTTAATGAGTATTAGATGTTGATTTGATACGACGTTGTGAGTTTGATGAGTTATACGAGTAGGGGAGCCCAGGAAGGGATTTTGTGATTTACTCGGGCGCGTCAGATTAACGTTAGGAAGATTCCATACAACTTGTAGAGTAAGTCTACTAAATTCAATCTCTCAATATAGAGCCAAATTAATAAGAAAGCTCGCCAAAATATTAAAAAAGAAACTTTGTTTGTCTGATATGCTCTTGTGCGTCAGATTTAGATAGGAATTATGACTAGTCCTAGCTAATCCGTGTGCATGTCAGTAGTTATAATATTTGAGTGGCACCTAAAGGAATGGGGGAAATTTATTTTATGGAATCATATAATTTATTGACCTTATAACGTTACGTTAGTGGAACGCAACGTTATAAGGTCAAAGGCAAGTCTAAATACAGAATTCAATATACAATACAATAATTCTTTATTGTCACCACAAAAATACAACACAAAAAGAATAAAAAAACAAATGACATGGCACAAAAGGCGGTCTTATCGCTGAAAAGCGATCTCTTCCAGACACCTCTATAGGAATTATTATATCTTTTTTATTTCCTGTTTGGCTACTCCCATCACGCAAATAGGCAGATTATCATATCTTGCTATCAGATACACGTCGGATCACATAAAATATCAAAACCTCGGACGCTCGAATATATCCATGTTATGAACATACTCGTAATATGCCTGTTTGCATGATGGGAGTAGCCAAACAGGAAATAGAAAAGATAAAATAAAATAATCCTTGACAATAAAAAAAGTAAGTTTCTAGACGCTTCCTTCACAACTGAAATGGAAAACACATGTAATATTTAAAAAAAAACTTCTTTCTAAACATCAAATAGCAATCGGTCCCAGTGTGCGTGGATTTAATCAACACTCGAGTAAATCCACGCACTCCGGGCTCCCCTACTATTAGCACTCTCACGTAATAGGTAAAGGCATTGAAAATACAATTTTCTATTAATAGAGATTCTTATATAAATAGGCACGCAAAAAAAGTTGGTCAAATATAAATAATTTTGGACGATATTTGTTGTTGTTATATCAAAACTAACAATCGATACACAACCATGCTTGCGGTGGGTTTGTGTTTATAGACCAGGGTCGATAATTATAAATCTTCTTAGAAAATGCAAAAAATCGAAATTAAATTTCAGACCCGCCTGGCCCCTTCCCCACTTCTCTATGAAGTACCTTTTGATTGGCTAAAATTTTTCGTTGGTCTCTCAGGTATATAAGTTATCTTAAAATAGTAATAAATAGGCATATACGCACATAATTTAAAGAAGATTCTACAACTTGCTCAAAATATTGTAGATGTCTTATTAAATATAGACAGATACGACTTTCTAGACATATTATATATATATTAGATATTAGATATATTTATAAGCTGCACTACGAAAAAAAAAACCTACAACATAAATTTATTCACTACTGCTACTGCCTATTAATCGTACGATATCTTTTTGATTAAAACCGTAGAAAACCAATTCGACACATCCTGCATCAGTTTGCTGATATCGTCTTTCAATTTAGGAGTAAGATGCTGTTATTGTTACTATTTTTTGTTATTATAGAAGCCGTCATAGCGTATGAAACGGTTAATTCTGGTGGTAAAAATCATGTGAGTATTTCTGGGCAAAACGACTTGAAGAAGTAGTTGGCCGGCCGGCGATCAAAGCGACTTTGCATTCGTTATTCCGTAATTTTTAATTTCGTCTGTGTGATTGTAGATGTTTGGAAACGTACTGGCGCAAAGAACGAACAAGTGGAAGTATCCAGCATATCTCGACAAAACTTGGCAATATTCTTTGAATTATAAGAATGTTTAGTCGTTGGGGTTTTTTAATTGGGCAAACATATCCCAAGAAAGGGAGAAGTTTATCAAAACAGCTTATTTACCGACCCAATTTAATAACATTTGACAGGGACTTTATGAATTCAGTTTTAAATAAGAATTCATATGATTAAAAAGCTGTCAAAAGGTTGTCTTTTTTAGAGTCATAAATTTATCGTTGTCGCAGAACTACTATTTTTTTGTATTTTTTCAGTATCAACCAAACCGCGACGCATTCAGAGCTCCATCTTCCTTAGTCGAAGTAAGTTTAATCTCAATACTTTGTAAAGTTTAGTTAAAAAAATATATATTATACGTCTCGTCTATGTATCCGAGTTTCTAGGCCTCTCTTAGAACTCAGACATGATAAGTAAATAACGATACAGTAGAGTATTAACTACTAATGTCGTGTTTATGTGAACATGTATTTTCGTGTTCGCGGGAAATCTCCGTAGAAACACTAGGTAGTAAGTTCTCCACCGGTTTACTAGGGTACGTGGAATGACTTTTCTTGACCGCGACGACTTATTATAAACTTAATATCGAGTTTACTTAAGCATTATTACATTCTTGATATCAGCTTGATATTCGATATTACAACTCGACGATTTTTTAAATCTTCTCTAGTTCTTTGACTTGAAAATTCAAAGAGCCATAATACACAGTGTGGCGGCCAATCAATAAATAAGAAATGATAGCAAGTAATTTGTTTTAGTTGTACACTTACCTAAGTTTGGTTCATGTTAAAATAAGAAATTTCTTCAAATACAGGAACAACGTGATGATTTATACGATGTGGTATGATTACCGTAACATTTCCTCATTGTATTTTATTTCAATATACTTAGTACTAATTACATCTATTTTTACAGTTACATCCTTACGAGGTATTTACTAAGCTACTATAACAACAAGAGGTCCATAAAAAAAAATCCAATAGAGTTAACTTTTCACTGTAGATTAAAGACATATTAAAAAAAAACCTAGTACGAGAATTATATTATCTACTAAACCTTTAAACCAGATACGAGTAAATTATACGAGTATGAGCGTTATGTCTGTCAAAGCAAATAAGATTTTAGTGTTTTAATATTAAATTATTTTGTTGTTGTCTTAATTTACTTTATTTTGATATAAAAATGATGTGAGATAATAGTGCCGGGAGGGGTTGATGTAAGAAGAATTAAAATATGGCGGCTGATACAGTAGTATGGACGTGGAAGACACTTTTGTATGTACCTTCATAATAAACTTAAAAATTAATAGACCGATTAAAACACTAGAGTTCTTTTGCGTCATTATCACTGAGTAACATAGGCATTAAAACCGCGGAGCGCAGCTAGTACGAGTATATAATATTTCAATATGATCATTTTATATATCATTTCCTAATAACCTAGGTATTCGAGCAATAAGTACCTGCTTCCTTGTAAATAAATAAAGAAATAAAATTCACCGACGAACCCAATTCTTCATCTAGGAAAGTGCCTATAATCAGCAAACCGAAGAACCGATTTTCCATTTATGACGAATTTTTTACTTTCTCTCATCAGGTAACCATAGATTTAAAAGTTTTACCTACTCTCGAGTGTTTAGTAGTTCATGAAACATCCGATAACTCAGTATCAAATACACTCTTCTAGGTACCTTCAACAATACCTTAAAGTAATTAACCTGCTAGGCTTAAGGTTATAATTGCTTAATTTGACAGGATCTGGATGACCATGAGGACAGAATGAGAAAAGCTCTCGGCTTGGTTAGTATTTTATGTTTCTAATAATAATGAATAAGTAGTAGGTTCAATCAAGAACATCAGTAAGACATTTCCATAGAATCGAATATGCCTAGACGATTAATACTCGTATGGCCGCACACCTATATGGCGAAATTTTGTAATAGGTAGTAATAGTTTTTCGGTTTTCACCTTTTGGGTACGGAACTCAAAAAATGCAAACCCCTAGACATATTATAAATGTGAAATTGTGTGTGTTTGTTTGTTTTCTCCTTTGCAATCAAGTGTTGGTTCAAATTTTTTTGCTCAGATACAGATTAAAGTCTGGCACTTTCGCCATAGGCTATTTCTTCCGGTAAAATATATCGTGGGTGAAGTCGCGCTAATCTGTTATAGATGATGTCTGATCCAAGGACGCTGCCTGCACTCCAATTTATTATTCTGGGGCAGAATTAGTTATATTGTAAACAACATGTACATCTACGGTATTATTAAAAAACGCGTCTTAACTTTAAACTTATTTAGTCTTGTATTATTCGATGAAGAATTTTACGCGTCAAAACAAGATTAAAGTCGTTTAAAGTTATGACGCGTTTATTAATAATCCCATTAATTCAAAATGCGTCTCAACGTTGAGTGTGTTTTGTCTTGTTTTTTTCGATGGATAACGCCATGCGACAGCAAAAGACAAAAGACGCGCTCACCGGTTAAACACGGTTGTTAATAAGGTTTTTTTGTTACAGAAACCAAGAGAAGAACCAATGGTAATTTACTCAAAAGCAACTTATCCTACGTATGCATTTGTGCCTCTTATGCAAAACTATGTAATTATAATTTGGTTTTCAATTGTATTATACACTATGAGTCGATATTTCTATTACTTCTGAAGATAACTTGATAAATTAGCAGATTGTTCCTTGTTTAATTCATATTTCATAAACGTGTTTAATGACTTATTAAGACACTAAATTGATTTAGTGTCTTAATAAGTCATAGCTAACGATTTTTTCAAAAGCTTTTGTGGATAATGATTCAAAAATATTTCTATCAAAATAATTTTCATATACTTTTATGATTTAGTATAAAACTGCAGTTAATTCAAATAACACCGTTTTGTAACAATCACGTTTTGTATAAAAGTTTGGCACATCTGAAGATAAAACTAATTATTTTTTGTTAATCGAGATTATTCTTGATACGAATATGTCTCGCAAATTGCTTAGGTTGGTTATCTCTGATATTTTCATACACACCATCATTTCCTGTCATGTCCAGGGTTACGATAAATTTGATCAGCAAATAAGCCGCGACCACGAGCACCTTTCGGTAAATATTTAATAGCATATTTATTTTTGTATTATACCGAAAGGAAAATCATCTTAAATAAAGGGAACTGAACTCTATTTGTTAAAATTTTAGTTAGTAATTTTTGTGTTATTATAGTCGTCTTAATTGTTGTTATTTTTACTGTGCCATTGTGTACTAATCATATTAATGTAGCGATTTGGTGAAGTATATTTACTGTAATGCTGTATTATTTATAAATAAATAAATAAATAATATTAATAACTAACATTTTCAACATAGGTGGACGTTCTATGTTCCACTGTGTGTATTATTATTTAAGCGTGTTTTTTGGCCAATAATGACGATTATTTTGTTGTTCCGTTGACTTACTTCAGAAGTTGTTTAATATACATTTTTCTCAATATACGTCTGGCAGCTTAGGATAGTTATTCATTAAAATTAACAAAAAATTGTAGACTAATAACGAATAGAAATTTATATAGAACACAAAAAAAAAATATAAATAAAGATTTCAACAATGAGTGGAATTTAATGAGTAGACTAACACTGTTTAGTATTTTCACACCTTTTTGTTAAACGTTGTATAAATTTGGTTTCCTAACTATGTCATGAATTAAGTATATGGTAATGGCACAGAATAATCAAGAGTTAAATAGTTATTATAATAGGTCATTACATAGGAAATTGGCGTTTTGTCGTACTGGCCACTTTGATCTCAAATATCTCTTCTTTGGTTAGGGATTCCAATTTCATATGTTTTGTCCTCGTTTGGTTTTTTCTTTGCGTCACGCAGTTTACAAAATAGAAAACTTGAAATATTTATATTTATACTTGAATAATTTATTGTTCTGAGATGTAAACTATGTAGGTGCTTATTTTGCGAAATAGTAGAACTAATAACTTTGTTATTAGTTCTACTATTAGAACTTCCAGCCTACAAAGCTTGTTTTAAAATTCTTACATCTGTTTACTTCCAGACTCTTTTAATTAACACTCCATCACGAACAACAAACGATGTAAGTTTGGATTTTGGAAATGTAACGCATATCCATTGATACAGTATCGTGATACGACTAATTGTTTATTATTAAGTATTTCGCGTCTAAAAAAGCTGTAGGTACAGCTATTGTCACCAAAAATACCAATTTTCTATTTAATATTTCTTTTAATGAACTTCTATATCTTATTTGAGCTAGCTCATGTAGGATCTCTTTCAAAGATAGGTTAAGGCTGTACTTAATCTACCTGATGTTAAATAGTACGGCATCTGTACTGTATATGTAACTTGCAAACATTAGCTATACATAGATTGAAGTTTGTGTAATGTCACTATGTTTTTTTTTCAGATATTACCATCCAAGCCAACAGTAGCCCTACGTAATATTCATTCTTTTTATCAAAAAATACCACCAACTGGGTTTTTGAATGAGCATAATGCAAGCTTTGCGTATGGACATGGCCAGAAGTTTCAGTATGGACCAACACCAAATCATTACGGATATCCATCTAATTTACAAAATGTGTCACCGCCAAATTTGCAACATGCTCCACAGATGAACTTTCATAATAAGCCTCAAAATAGTTTTCAAAAAAGTCGACCTTTTAATTTTCAAAACGTTTTCCAACAACATTATTCGAACCAAAATGTAAGATCAGGCTTTAATAATGGATTGTCAGCAAATTTCCAAGCAGACCTGCCATCGGATATACAAGACCAGCATCCGATTAGTCACCAAAAAGGTATACCACAGAATTATCAAAATGAATGGTCACCAAATTATCGAAATGAACGGCCACAACTGCCACCAAGTTATCAAAATGGACCGCCATCAAATTTCCAATACAAACCAAGTGTCAGGGGCGGAATTCAACCTTCACCACCATCAGTAGAAGATTATCAGGAAGTTAGTACCTTGTATTTTATGATGACATAGCTAAGTAAAATGTTTGTCCAAGCGATCGAAGGTTCTCTGCGACTCTGGTGCAAATCTGGTAATAATGCTTTCATCAGTATAAACATCAAATGCAATTTACTAGACGCCTTTTGTACTTTTAGTACGATCGGCCAAAATGTCATCAACGTTAAATAAAATTGACCTATGAATCAATTTTAGTCAGGAAGAAATCGTTTTAGGTGATGATAGCGTATTATGTACTAACATTATTTTTATCTATTTATTACTAGCTGATCCGGCGAACTTTGTCCCTCATTAGAGGCAATAAATGAGCAGGTTTTGGATTTTATTAACTTCAAAAATATAAGTATCCTTTATGCGTCTCCTGGTACTAAGCTATGTCCCCACCATTTTCAGAAAAATCGTTTCAACCGTTCTTGAGTTATAAATAGTGTAACTAATCATTCATAATTATCATAACAAAATTGAATATAATGTGATGTGAAATTTTAATTCACAGCCTCAGTTCACACGTCGTCATTTGAACGGAACAGTAAGTCATCAAATTCTTTGAAAAAAAGTAATTACCAACGGCAGGTGACGATAGAATTTTTTCAGTTTCAGTTATTACAAAATTAAACCAATGGACGTAATTTTGATAAAATTTAAATAGGACCATCTCCTTTTTGGAAGTTGGTAGAAAAGTAACTGTCTTATTAAAACGAGTGTCTTCTGACTTGTTTTATCCGATAGGGGCTTTTTTGCGTCAATTCAAGACAAAAGACTCTCAACCTTGAAACGCGTTTATTAAGATACATATAATAATGTAAAGAAAAGTAGAGTTAAGAAAATTTAAAGGTTAGCCTAAGGGTACCCGATATAATAGAATTCCCTCATTAGCGGTTTAGCCTTGGTAGCTAATTAAATTTCTATAAAGTAAAATCTTACTAGAACATCGTGGTGTAGTACCTACTTTTCATAAGTAATACTTTAAAAAAGGTAAAAGTCGACAAATTCTATACGCAAAACTTACGTTACATATGTTATCTCTATATGAATGAATACGCAAAAAAAAATTAGAAGTATATTGATTTAAAACAATTTCTTGCGACGAATTAAAAAGAGGGGGACCTCTTTAAGAGAAGTCTGATAAAAAGTAAAGTATTCTTAATCGTTCAGACTGACAATTACGGCATAATTTTACTTTCACATAATCGATTGCTACAGCGCCATTCCATGGCCATTTTCAATGATACCTGTCGGAGACTTGTGGGACTGAATCTTTAATTAGATTTCAAAATATTTAAATAAAGTCAAGAGGTTCCAAAATTACTGAGGTCGCGAGGTCGACTACGTATCTAGGTGCGATTAGATATATATTCATTCATAAATGGGTTGTACATTACTTACTTTCAGACCATAAACCAGTCTATTGCACTTCTTGAAGTATTGCCAGATTTCAGAGAAACACGAAGATTGACTAAAACAGAGAGGCAACTAAGTAGGAATCTAGACTGGCTAGAAAAGGAAAATACAGCCGATGGCAATTTGGACAAAGCCTCTATATCGAAACCTAAAGTGGTAAGTAAACTTTAAAAAATATGTAAGAGAATTTCAAAAGCTATTTATATTCGATCGTTAATCTACGAGACCTCTATACGGTGCAAAAGTATTTGAAATGGTGACAATTGAATTGCCAAATTTAATTCAGGAGGCGAGCATACATAATATTATTCCGACAGATTAATAACCGATTTCAAAAAGGAGGAGGGAATGAATTCATCGGAATCTATTTTTAAGTTTCCCGATTTCTATTTAAGGTTGGTTAAAAATAAAATGTCATCTATGTGTAGAGAAAGTAAATTAAATGTTATTTTCCTTTTAAGGAACCACTGATCCGATTTTGATTACATTTATATGCGGCGACCAATAAGAAAGTTTACTCTTTCAAACAACAGAGATTTTGTCAAAGCTGGCGTGTCTATTTAGTCAAATTACGCATCAAATAAGCAGTAAAATTGATATCCTCAATGATGCAACTCAAGGGTCTAAGTTCCTTGACCTATCGCTTTCTTTATTTAATTCCTCAATCTAGCATAGGGGGTGCATAATGATGCAAAAATTTTGTTATTATTAATTTTTCAGTGTAATTGGCCCAAATGCGAGGCAAGAGTAAGTTAATGAGTACATTTTACTTCAGAAGTCTCGATCCCGACGAGTTTTTGACCAAGCTAGCAAAGCGTCTTTCGTGTTTGAGTGGTGTTTTTTTTTAAAGTGTTGCAAGTGGTTTATTTAACATAAACAAAATGACTAACTACGACAACAAAAAATTATAGCCGTAAGATTACCTATAGACCATTTAAGTTCTACAAATACTCCAAATAATTCAACCCACCACCAGAGGGCAACGTGTCGAGCATGCTTGCCGCATTACCACGCTGAATGGCAATGCTTATACGTTGGGCCGGATAAAAACCGGCGTTCTGGTCACGCGTCGAATCGAACAAACGCTCCGATAAATTTTGAAGAATAAGGTGAGCTCCCGCTCCCACGGCCTTAATGGCTCGACTCCAAAAGTTTTTTTTTCATCACTGGCTAATTGTTTTTCGTCTGTCAGTATGTTTGTATGTGTTTTGGAAAAAGAAAAGAAATCTGTAATGTGAGGTTGGCAGCTCACAGAACTACTGCCTAGTACATGTACATGGATATTTCTTGATGAAACTAGCGACTCCAGCTTTACCAGCAGCGTATCAACTTCGAGAGCTGAACTTACGTGAAACAGATATCGGTATTTAAGGCAAGACTAAATAAACCCCCAATATTTTAGTCATATAATCTTTATTCACCACAGTGCAACACGCTATCCTGCAAAGCATCAGTAAGTACACGAAACATGCAAAAAGAGCCTGAGCTACCGGTGAAGGAAAACATCGTGAGGAAACCATAGCATGGTGGTAAGGCGTTTTCTATCGCTCGCCTGGCTAGCTACCACCCTCTTGTTATAAAATCTGTCGCCATACATCTAACGGTGTATTCCGACAGCCTTCCTCGAGAGCCAGTGTAGTCCAGACCAGACATGCTCTATCTCGGGCTACAATACCGCTGACTTTCGTGGCCGTGCGAGCTTGTGGTCAAATGCCTAGCTGTGTAGGAACAAAAACGTATCCGACTGTCATTTTCCCATCGGTTAATAAAATAAATGGTACATTATGATACAAGTGCGCTTAATTATTCCAGTAGCGTATCATATACCCATGTCGTTTTATAACAGGTTCGTTTCCTTGAAGTTTATCGCAACAATGTTTTTGCTCGCTACTACAACAGTTCTATTCATAATATTTATATTAAATGACTAAAATAATAAATTAAATAATACAATAATAATCTTTTAAATGTAATGTAATAAATGTAATAAACATATCCAAACATGAAATCTTTGTATATAATATATTTTATTCTGAAAATTACTAAATCACTAAAACAAACGATGAATTACTAGTAAAATATTGTAATATTTTTAGTGTTCTGGAGAATTCTGCACAGCAGGGGTAAGACAAACTTCACCACCATCAAATTTTATACGCTACGCATTATTTGTGTACCTAATAGGAACACAGGGTTATTGGTTAAGGTAGTATGCTAAGCTGAAAGGTGGCACTTTATAACATCTTTTACTACCAACCAGGGAACAATTCTGTATTCGAGAAAAAAAAACAGCCTCACAGCAAAAGATACAAAGATATAAAAAACATACAAAGTTTATAAAACAGTTGTTTTCTCTCAAATACCGGGTTGGTCCCATAGTACCGTAGTATAGTAGTGCCTTTATGTATAAGTAAGTTATACATAAAGCGTTTTCGGCTAGGGGCGCACTAAGCCGGAAAAGAGTCACTGTACCCATCCTAAGAAACAACTTTCACTATGGGACCAACTCTGAATTCGAGAAAAAATAATCAGCTGTGTCATACATTTTGTTGATGATCGATCAACTTTTTGTATGGAACAGCTGTTTTTTCTTGTCCAATCCGGAGTTGGCCCATAGTGAAAGTTGTTCTTTAGGATGGATACAGTGACCCCTTCCAGCTCAGTACACCCCTAGCCGATAACCCTGTATACTTTATTTTCAAAAATCCTTTTTTAGAAATTTCCTTACATCCTACAAAGAATACCCGCTTCAAGTTCAGGCAGTTTATGCTCTGCGTTGATTACTATCAAATTATTAGTAAGTCAGTCAGGACATATATGTATACAGTGTGATTTGAAATTGACTGCGTATATTTTTAAAACGCCATCAGCTTCGTTAATATAACATATTCGCTAAAAAACACTTTATTTTGCATTTTCGTTTTCAATAAACTCAAGTTAGAAACAACCTGTATAGATAGAAGATAAATGAATAATATAGAATAAATTAAACCTGTTCGATTTCAGTGCATAAGTCCTAATTGTAATGCCGTGGTAAGTAAGAAACCTGAATAAAATTATATATATTAAAAGAAAAGATAAAACGAAATTCGCCCGGTGTGCCAGTTCGAGATCGGTCGCTTTGTTTATATGCAATAACGTACTCGTTACGTATTGGCGTTCCGACGCCGAAGATAAGCGACGAAAATTCCGCCAAGAGCGGCATATTCCTAAAAATATCAGATGCTACTTTGTTAACTGATAAACTTTTTAAATGTATCAGTTTGTTTGAAACAAAGAATCTATATATTTGAAGCAGCCATATTTGTCAGGAAGTATCCAACACTGTATCAACAAAATCAAATTTCACGCAAACCCAATAGAATCCTACTCCCAGAAACTAGACTAGAGATATATAAAAATGGCCCTTACTAAATGTCAATAAAGATCTGTAATAAAATCCCTGATTTAATTAAAAATGAAACCAAAGATATTACTTTCCAAAACAATTTTTGGAAATGTAAAGACCTCAATCTAGAATAAGTTGTAAATAGTAGTATTTTATTTAGCTTATATACATTTCTTGTTTGGTGATAGTATTATAGATATGTATATATATTTTAAATTCACCTAATAGATAGAATAGAATAAGGAAAGTACCTATTATTGTTGTTAGTTTTCATAGTATATTATGTAATAACACCTAACTATAAGAACACTGTCTTGGCCTGTACTCTATTATATTAAGTTACACCCTAACATGTAACTTAAACAGGGTACATATAAATGTTATTACTAATAATGATTATTTATCTGTGTTGCTGAAATAAATGAATATGAATAAGGATTATCGTTGATAGATAAATCGGTTTCTTGTTCTGTTTATCCGGCTGCACATAACGAGGGTAATTATGAAGGTGTTTATGGAGTGTAAGTTTATATGTATGTTTAACTCTTTGTGAATCACTACAGCCTAAACCGGAAGACCGATTTCGATGTGCAAAGAGTCATAAGCTGGTTGCATCTTACAGTTTCTTGTTAAGATAAAGTGATTTAATTAATTTTTTTTGCAGTTGGTATTTACCTTTACCTTTGAGACAAAAAACGTCAGGGGATAAGTTTGACATGTCTGTGTGAGTGTCTGTTTGTGACATCGCTCCCGAACGGATGGCCCAATTTTGATTTTATTTTTATGTCTGATCGGTGTATATGTATGACAATCGGTTCAAGGTAGCCGCCCGTCACCACAAAATGGCGGAGTACTTACTAATTTTTTCACAACTCTCTCAATATGGATATCGAATGGAAGGTCTTGACTAGTAGCATTCTATACGCTATGATGATTACAAATCCTAGATGGCAGCCACAACAAATGTCATTGCGTTTTAATTATAATTCAATTGTTTGATGTCGTTTGATACCGTTTGTTTATCCATTTATTGTACGTATTTTTATTATTTATCTAATTTTTCAGTGCTCTGGATCGGGTTGTCGTGCCATGGTAATGACATTTCAAAATTATTTGTTTAGATATCGATTCTCTTTTTGATCTGATATGACGGATCTATTCCACTTGTCCCACTGGAATTTGTCTAGTGGGACAACTGAGACTACTTATGTCCTATTACGTCCGGATGGACATTTGTAATTGTGTCTATAGGTAGGAACACAAATAAATGATCAACTTTAAGATATGTGTAAGCGGAAATTAACAAATTTATTGTAATTTAACAAGAAAGGTGGAAAGTCCTCCCTTTCCCTTGCCCAGTTGTAAGACAATATGAGCTGAAATAATATTAAATGAATTAATGGCGCTGAGGGAATTATTCATAGGCTCTAAATATATATATTATGTTACCATTTTGTTAATGCCAAATTTAAATTATATTTTCTCGATTTATTAATCCCATCCCATCCCATCCCATCCCATCCCATCCCATCCCATCCCATCCCATCCCATCCCATCCCATCCCATCCCATCCCATCCCATCCCATCCCATCCCATCCCATCCCATCCCATCCCATCCCATCCCATCCCATCCCATCCCATCCCATCCCATCCCATCCCATCCCATCCCATCCCATCCCATCCCATCCCATCCCATCCCATCCCATCCCATCCCATCCCATCCCATCCCATCCCATCCCATCCCATCCCATCCCATCCCATCCCATCCCATCCCATCCCATCCCATCCCATCCCATCCCATCCCATCCCATCCCATCCCATCCCATCCCATCCCATCCCATCCCATCCCATCCCATCCCATCCCATCCCATCCCATCCCATCCCATCCCATCCCATCCCATCCCATCCCATCCCATCCCATCCCATCCCATCCCATCCCATCCCATCCCATCCCATCCCATCCCATCCCATCCCATCCCATCCCTATTCTGTTCTATTCTATTATATTCCATTCTTTTATATTCTGATAAGTATTTATTAAAAATAATAAGCTTACAAATATACACCAGGTTTTTAATGGCCGCCTTATCTCTTCCAGGCAACCATGCATATATGTTGAATATTATAAAATTAGAGAGGCCTTAAAGTATTTCATATTACAACTCATTTAAAAAATGAACAAATAAAATACTACAAATACACAGATAAATACATATATACCTACTGTGCTATGCTCGGTATATTTTGATCGTGATGTGTGAATCACCAGAGCTCTACATTTTAGTAGCTCTACTGAAGTGACAGTGAGCCGGTCATATATGCAGTAGATCAGATAATCGATGGGGTAGACGAGTTCAGAGGATGCCCTGCTACTAGGTGGAGCAAAGATATACAGACGATAGCAGGCAGGGGGTAGAGACGAGAAGCCCAGGATAGGATCGAGTGGCGTGTCATATGAAAGTCTTATGTCCAGCATTGAAAGAAAATAAGCTAATGATGATGATATCTACTTACAGAATTAAATATAATTTCAGTGTCTCGGAGCACACTGCAAGTCGATGGTAATTAAGTTTATTTTTTTACATATCAATTATTAATAAACGCGCATCGCCCTAGAGGCTAACAAGGTACTTTTCGAATGATTCTGTCTCCAATGAATGGTCTGAAGCGAATTTATAAAAAATGTAACCTATACTACTCTATATATATACCTACTTATTGCAGTGTGTAGGTCGAGAATGCGAGACGAGGGTAAGTTTAAACATACAATTGGTATAAGACTCCTTAGTGCTAGGAACTTTTGCTGGCAAAGTTTAACGTTACCGGCGCGGGGACCGATTAGAAATAATTGAGGGCTATCTTGGTATTCATTTTGACAGTTTGCCCCTTCAATTCTGACATAACGAATCCAGCATTGCTGTCAATCACTTCTTTTGTCGCTAACGTTACGCGATACCATCCCTGATAAGAGAACTCTTTACAAAAAATAAAAAATTTATAGCATAATGTAATAAAATTTAAGGTTCCTCGCAAGTCAATGAGATGCACTAAGTTACCATACAAAGTAACTAATTAATTATCAATAAATTCTTCTCTATAGCTCTTGCGTGGAATTCCTGATATTACCTCAGTTAAATGATAATACAACTGTTTCCATTGCTTTCAGTGTAGGGGATTTAATTGTAAAACTGCGGTAAGAAACACTAGTTGTAACCCGCTGTGCTATATGCGAAATATAATTGAATGCAGTTTCACAACCTGACCATCTTAGAGGTGGAGGTTCTAAAAATTCTTTTTAGTACACCAATATGATTACATGTAGTGCATACTTACAACTTCCGAATTTCATGTCTCTATGTTCAACAGTGTAAACTCTACATTAATTACTAGCGAATATCAGTCAGTTAGACAATCAAGATTTACTGTCTTGATTGACTGACTGTATAGTGTATACAGATTTTTTGTAGTGACTTATATAGAATTTAGCTTAAATAGTTAGATATAAATTAATCTTTAGATATACATAAAATATGGATTTTTATTTTAATTGAGTGTGTATACGTAGCGGATTTAAGGGTTTAAAAGGTAGATTGTAAGAAAAATATTTAGTGGACTTCTTGGTGTATCGGTTTCTTCTAGGCAAGCGCGCTATATAAAGCTAACTTTATCTTTTCATGTAACCAGTGCAGCAGCTCAGATAGCGCTTGCCATATGGTCAGAAATGGGCAAATTGTGGACAAAAAGCGAAACTCCACTATCACCAGAACTACCAAACCCGTGGGTAGAGCAGGACCACTTCCTAGTTCGGAAGAGCGACGAGAGTCCAGGGAATCATATCCCAACTATGGAGGTGAAAGACGAAGCAACAGGCGGGAATTCCAATCTGTCGGAGGTTTTGATGACTCGGCCAGAGAAGACGATGCTGACTATCAAAATGGAGGGGATAATACAGACGATATACAAGTGACTCAGCAACCTCTAGGGCTTGGAGAACTGCGAAGTTTTGGTCAACAGGATCAGTATGATTACGTTTAGCTACGATAAAATAGTTGTAATAATAAATGTTTTACGATTTTATTTAATGTTTGTTTTCATCCAGTTAATATAATCTGAAACCCACAGGCTCCGGCTGCGGAAGCGATAGCGATCCGGGACGATATTTTTCTGTAATGTTCGAGTTTGTATGCAACCTGTCAGCCAAGCAGATAACAATTAAATTCTTAAAAAAAAAGTGGTTACGCACTTCCATTAGGACAGGTGATCATAGAACTTTTTCAGATATTTGGGTTAAAAACTTCAACTCCTGGACCGACTCGAGAAGATTTTCAAACAAAAAAGAATTTATCAAATCAGTCTAACCGTTATCGCCGAGAAATCAGGTCACAAGCACAAACAAAAATACAGTAGGATTGAATACCTCTATCTTTTTTGGGAAATCGCTAAAAAAGCAGGCGCGAACTGCCGCTATGACCTCTTTCGGTTTTAGGGGATGATGATTACATTTTGGTAGATAGATGATAATGTTATTTTTTCTTTTTTTATCCAACACGGCATTTGAAAACAAGTTCACTCGACCACGGAAGTCTACACTGTAGTCCTAGATGGAGCATGCCTAGTCTGGAATACACTGTACCTAAAGGAATGCTGCCGTAACAATCGTTAGGTGCTTGGCGACAGATTTATCAACTTCTGGGTAGTAGAGTTAGTATACGCCCTACCACCATGCTATGGGTTTCTTTCACCGGTAGCTCAGATTCTTTTTGCATATTTCGTGGGATCGAACTGGGTAATATACCCACTAACCACCATCATAGTTACTTACATGTGAGGAGGTATTATGAAATGTCGGCTGCTATAGTATCTAATAGAGGATAACACACATAGGTGTGGTGATACAATGCTAATAAATGGTAATCCTACCGTAGTGCTATTATATCTTCTCTGCTCAGTTATGCTGTAACCTTGCACAACATAGGGGTTATTAACATAACATTTTAATAGAGACGGAGGATGGTACTTAGCTAAATAATATTTCTGAAAATTTATAACGGGTGAGGATTCATGGAGCTAAGCATGTTGGAGTGTTCCTGGTGGAATCCAGCATGTCTCTATACTCGAAGGTGAACCAACGGAGCAGTACTGACTGTTTACTAACCCCCCACCCCTTTAGCTGACGATGACATCGCGCACGCGGTGAGCGGCCAAGCGCAGTGCGAAACGTGTCATCGTTAAAGACACGAACGATTCATTTTATCCCTGATGAAGTTCACCGAATGTGAATGGACATTTCCAACAATCAGGTACGCGTGAAAACCCGTCTTCTGAAACAATTTTTACTTATTATTTATTTTGTTAGTAATTTCTTATTAATTGTGTGTTATTGCAGAAACAATTAACGAGTATTCTTATAACTATGTATTATCCAAACATTCGATTATAGCGACAGGAAGTATCTCTAGGAGTCAAACTTTATTATAGTCTTCATGCCTTTAGGATGGATGGAAAATTGTAAGTATGTATTAGGTATTCCGAAATTTAATCTTCTTATCTAAATTAACTATCATCTATAGACACAGGTGATTATCGGTACTCGTGTGCAATCAGTTAGATATTTACGATTTCTATTAGTGATGGTGAATGGAGTGTTGGTTTTGGTGTTTTTACATCATGCTATAGCTTTCAATACGAGTATGTTCACCGATCGGCCAAATTATTCAAAAACTTTAGTGAGTAAACACAGTGTCATCATCATCATCATCTGCCTGACCTTATCCCACTACGCGGGGTCGGCACAGCATGTCTTTCTCTTCTATTCTACTCTATCAGCCGTCATCTCTTCATTCACTCCCCTTTCACACATATAACTTTTCACACAATTCATCCACATCTTATCAGGTCACCCCCTCCCATAAATATAAATTAAAACTAGAAAAAATTAGACCTTTCTAATACTTTTAATTTATACCCAATAATAATTACCTATTTATATCTATTATGCTACTTTTCCTACTAATATAAACCAATATGTAACGAACGGCTGGTCCGGGTTTACTTGGCAGTTAGAAAACGTTTAAAATCCAATGCATATAGCAATAGTATCACTTAATAGGATTTGCTCTGAATAAGTAAAATCAATACTAAAAGAAACAATAATATATTTGGTACATAAGCGTGTCTCCTTTGTGGGTATCAGAGTTTCTAAAGTCCACTTGGGTGTTAATACTGATAAATAGTTTTTAAAGGTGATCGAAGACGGTCAAAAGGACCTACAATTTAACTCGCCATTCCTCTGGGGGTAGGGTGGGACGAATCCATGCCACTATAGACAGTACCCACGGTAGTGCTCAGTTGTAAATTCAATTCTAACCGAGCGGAACGTTGCTTAACATTGGTGAACTTTTAGCAACACCTCACCTAGAATGACTGTGTTTCGAGAGCTACTTTATATCGGTAATGGAGGTATTCGACGTTTCAGGGTTTCAACAAATCAGGTGCGTTGGGAGCAAGAGGACCACCACATCGCAGGTATATGGAACAGTATCGTCGTCAACGCAATAGAATGGACTGGTTGGAACAAGAGAACGAAGAAGACCCGCATTTAGATAATCTTATTAAAAAAGTTACTAAAAGGGTAAATCACTTTACAGTTATATACAGAGATATCGGTGAGGGGTGTACTAAGCAGAAAGTGGGTCACTATACCTATCCCATGGAACAACTTTTACTATGGGACCAACTCTGAATTTGAGAAAAAATAAACAGCTTTTTCATGTTATATCGTAGACCGGTTAACATTTTGTTAGGAACAGCTGATTCTTTTTCTCGAATTTAGGGTTGGCCCTGTAGTAAAAATAGTTCCTTAAGATGAGTATAGTGACCCTTATTCGGCTTAGTAGGTACACCCCTATCCGATAACCCTGAGGAAAGTATACCAGTTATTCGGATTTATTTCTGTCTGTCCTCTTAATAATTGTGAACAGAAATATTATTTCACTGTTTGTACCACAATCATATCGATTTTGCAAAATTATTGTGGTTATATATTATTGTGGGCAACAATTTTTACTTATACGAAACACATAAAATTAAGAATATTGATTTTCCTTTTAACCATTGTCTATTTTCTGGTGTCATTTCTATTACCAAACTATGGCTATTGAGTTAGATGGAAATAAAATTACCTTTCTGGCCCATTGACGGTGCAGATGGGATAACTATCCGCCATTAAAAATAATAGAAGGCGAAGATGTTACTTAATGCTGTGTGTTCTCTTCATCGTAGCCCTGAAGTTACCGATATTGTTTCAGTGCAAAAAAGATGTGTGTGAGGCCAGAGTAAGTAGATCTTGCAATTAATTTTATAAATTAAGTGCCTATAACTAAACCGACTTCAAAACAAGGTCAGGAAGGACAGACAGACGCACAGAACGAAACTAATGGTGATTTGAAGTACTACAGAGTGATAAAAAAGTAAACGTTGAACTATTTTTCCAAAAAAGACAAGGTAAGTTTTTTAAAATGTTTCTTAGCTACTTGAGTTCCTAGCTAATCCTTTGTAGTTTACAATGATATAAAATATACTTCTCGAGTAGTCCAATTTAAATTTTGTCAAAATAGGCCCCAGGCTTTAATTACAATTTCGAAATAACTGTTAAGTTCTATCGGCGTATGCTGGAAATCGGTAATACCGCTAAAAAAAACTCATCGACGGTCGGTAATCACTTCATTATAAAGAATTAGTAACTACTAACTACGAGTAATTAAGAAACTGTTATCCTTTGTTTAGTGTAACGAGCATCACTGTAATACACATGTACGTATGAATTGTATTCTCTTCACAAAATGTTACAAATAAATAACAAGCAAAAGTCTTAAAAAAAATAATTAAAAAGCTTTTTGATTTTTGCCTGTGATTCACTTCTTGTAAGCTATAGACCACCACGATTAAATTTTATATAACAGACTTTAGCTGTACCTACAACAAGCTTTGCTCACGAAGTAAACTTGGATATTTTCAGTGCGATGGAATCCAGTGCAATGCTGGGGTAAATATTGGGGCCAAATAACTTTTACACCTGTGTCTGGGTATTTATTATGTATGTATATTATATCAGTCATCTGCTTACCATAGCACAGGCTTTGCCTAGTTTGGGACCTGAAGGGGATGTGTGGATGTTTTTCCATATTATTATTATTATACTAGCTAACCCGGCGAACTTTGTACTACCTAGCAGTTATGTATGTTTCTCATTGTTTAAACCTTCTCTGAACTTTCAAAACCAAAATCAGCTAAATCGGCCCAGCTGTTCTCAAGTTATAGCGAGACAAACGAACAGCAATTGATTTTTATATATTAGACTAGCTGACCCGGCGAACTTTGTATCGCCTAACAGTGTTTCAGGTTTCTCACCTTTTAAACCTTCCATGGAGTACGAAAAACATTTCAAGACCAAAATCAGCTAAATTGGCTTGGTCGTTCTCGAGTTTCAGCGAGACAAACGAACAGCAATTGATTTTTATATATAAAGAAGAAGATAAGAATATAAGAGAAATGAATAGTTATATAACCTATTTATTTCATCATTTTACTTGCATACGTCTCAAACCTTCTGCGGCCAACATGATAAATACTAAAAAATGTTAAAAATTTCATGAGGACCATGAATTCTACTAAACCGAATTCAAAAAGGAGGATATTTGCAGAACCTTTTCTTCATGTATGTACCCGTTATCTTTCCAGTGTATTGCCGCGAAATGCGTTGCTGTGGTTAGTATATTATAACGTTATTGAACCGACTTCAAAGGAGAGGAGGAGCTACATTCTTCACCATCATAGACATCATCGTATCTACTTTTATTAAGCGATCTGCCAGATTGTGGAACTCGCTGCTGGCTTCTCTATTTCCTGATAACTATAATCTTGGTTTTTTCAAGTCGCGAGTAAATCGGCAAGCGTGCCGCGTCTTAGGCCGTATCGTCGCTTCACATCAGGCGAGTTACGGTCAAACGCAAGCCTCCTATAAAATAAAAAAAAGCATTTTGTGAGACATTTGTCAAAAACAACCGAAATAAATTAAAATTATTTATATGTTTAAAAATTTTGCATTACAGATAATAATAATAATAATAATTTCTTTGTGTTCATAATATTAACTATGTACTCTTATTTCAGTGCAATGGGGAAGCATGCAGGGCAATGGTAGGTCATCGTTAACTCAATTTTTACAGACTTCCCAAAAAAAGAGGTACTCAAGTCGACCATATTAAACGACGGCTGAAGCGATTTTAAAGACACTGTATTTGTTTAAAGATGTCGTGAAGACTTCACATGAATTTAAGTAAAATTTTACCAAAATTGATCCAAATGATTAGTTTTTAAATCATATTAACTGAAATTCAGCGCGTGCCAAATATATTAAAGTCGGTACTAATCTACTTTCCAGAATTACAGTTCCATAGATATTACAGTTCTATAGCTTTGTCTTTTCCGTCCCTATTAAATTAAACATAATATTTGTGGCGAAATAATTGTGATGGCATTTTGGTGATATCAGATTTAGAACCAAAGTCATTCGTCTCCTACTGTAATACTGCCATTCAATTGACCCAAATTATTTTGCTGATACCTAGCAGAATTCTTAACATATATAAATCTCTTTAAATTTTTTCTTATCCAAAATATTTGATTTCGTTTACGCGTTTGAAGTATTTTAATTTCATTTGTTTCGGCCCAGTAGGTACTTTGGTTTTATAATCAAAAACAAATAAAATTGTAAATTTCGAAAAGCCCCCGATATTTGTTGTGGCTGCCATTTTGAATTTGAAATTATTATGATATTCAGTACTAGTACTAGTCAAACCCTTTCATTTGATACCCACGCCTATTGAGAGAGTTGTGAAAATGTGTACTTCGCATTTTGTGCTGGCAGCCATCAAACCGAGTTTCATTAAATATAGTTAAAAACACTAATACATCTCTCATACGAAAGAATCAATATCGAAATCGGGCCACCCGTTTGGGAGCTACGACGCCACAGATAGACACTCACACACAATAACTACACACAGACACGTCAGTCAAGTTTCTTTGTTTTTTTTAATTAACTAATAAAAAGACGAGCGCGTAACCAATTGAAGTCGATTTGTCACTATTTTTTTAAAGTTAATCTCGTATATTTCAGTGTCTTGGAGAGGGTTGTAGAGCGAAGGTACTTTTTTTTATTATTTATATACTATTACCATTTTCAACTGACTTTCTAAAATAGGAGACACTCATTCGACGAGTATTTTTGATACATGTATGTGTTGTCTGATTTCTCAGAGACGGCTGGACTGATCTGTAAATTTCTTTTTTTTGTTTGACACGGTTTACTTTTCTAGTGGTCTCATTTAAATTTTATTTCAATTTATCTAAATGCTTCATTTTTAAATCGAAATAACTGAATAGGTTCCATCGGTACTGTTGAATAATTTTATTCTTTATCTTCTTTCTAAAGATCATTGTTTATCTTACACTTATTTGTTTTTCATCATTTTATAAAAACACTTATTTCACGGTGGTTTCCCGATATTTTCGAAAACCCAGTTTATCAATTTAGTCCATTGAAATGTTACAATTTTAGGATCTAATGTTTGTTAGGACTCATAGTTTACGAGATATTGCGAAAAAGGTGTTTGCACCCCATTTTCCAAGATTGCGGGAGACAAGGGCGGCTACCCCACAAACTTGGAGTTAAGCTTCTATTGACATCCAACACATGTTCCTATAAATAAATTGCGTCCTCTAAAGAATATTAAATCTTTCAATTTTAACATTTCAGTTAACTAGTTTGAAATATGAATAAGAAAATCCTGACTGACTGACTGATGACGCTGATGACGCTAAGAATCAACGCAGATCCGCCGCTGTTCTAAGAAACTTATATATGGTTAGTGTTCAGCGTAGAATTGGGGATACCTTATAATGAATACACTCCCCAGGTTTATGTCTCTAGGTATTAATTCAGGCTTTTCGGAATCTCAACCCCTAGTTCATGTACATGATCTAGTGAGACAAAGACAAAGTAAAAGTAACATTAATTTTCAGTGTGAAGGAATGGAATGCGACGTGAGAGTGAGTTAAATTATTTTATTTTAAACCCACTTCGAAAAAGAGGATATTCGGAATTCGTCAGCCTTTTCTTGATTTTTTTGTGTATGTTTCCCCATTTCTCTGCAATATCTGGACCGATAGGTGAAGAAGCCATTATTTTTTTCACCAATGATCAAATCCAATCTAACTCCACATGAACTTTAGACACGCGTATCTTAACAAGTGAACTCATGGGATGCAGCTAGTATAGCCTTTGACCATCTATAAGTGAAGACAAATCAATTGAAAACACTCACATAAAAATACGACCAGTCGTTTAGGCTCTAGGGCGTGCCAAAGAAATATACATCCATAGGCTCGAAAAACATAACCCTCCTACATTCGCAGTCAGGTAAAATAAGATACCGGCTGGTATTACTTTTTTGTGACTAAGTACGTATTTATTAAATTTTATTCCATTTGCTATATAGCTAATTGCCAGTAGGTATATATATATTTATAAATGTAGGTCTCGATTCGACTAACTGACTGATACTCGTATTTGATAGGAATTAACTAGAGCCTAAACCGCTGAACCTTGAGACATGAAATTTGGAGGATGTATCATTATGGGGTTGTAGGGAAATACAGGATTTTTTGGAAATTAAACTATTAAAGTGGCCCATTGGGGTTCAAAATTGTATAATTCTTCATATTTTATTTAACGTCGCGGAGTACACCGCAAGTGGTGGGCGTGTCGGTAGTAGAGTAAAAGTATACACATTAACTCTCAAGCAGTTTCTTTTTTCTGAATCGGTCCAGTCGTTTCTTTGAAATCGAGAAACATAAAAAAGGATTCTTATGTATCTCCGTACATTTTCATCATACTGGGTCGAAGTTGTTCTGCGGCGATTTACCTATACGCTTCTTTTATTAATTTTAATAAAATTCATATAAAAATCTAACTAGTGGACCGAATTTAATTTAACGTATAAGGGAATACACGAGAAGTATATATACCTAACAATTTCCTACCCAAAAACAAAAGTCGAAATTAGAAAACCTTGTCTTATGAAGTTGGGTAAAATACACTTTTAGTTAGTTATAGAACGTAATTTAAGAAAACTCACCTACCTTACTCTTACTGCTTGGCGTAAAAAACTCTTGGTCCATGGTGTCCTAGTACCAAGAGTTTCTTAAAAAATAAATGCGCTAAACTCATCGATACATTTCAGTAGCAATTCAACGCGGGAATGCAACTTTGCCCGACGGACAATTGTTTTCCAGACATTTAATAATATTTACAGTTTAGGTTCTTTTTAAGTTTGTGTATTGGAAAGATATAAATTAAAATTTTAATGTTATATGTTTATTATCTAAATATTTTATTTTAACAGTGTCGAGGAATCGGATGTAAAACTTCTGTAAGTACTAGTAACCTTTATCAATACATATTTATTATTAAATTATAACGCCCCGCGGTGATATCCGCGCATCTCTATTTTTTTAAGTTTAAAATTATAGCCTATGTTCCTCAGTGATATTCTACTTTTTAATAGTTAATTTAGGATTGTTCTAGAGTGTTCTTGCGTCACCATCTTCCGGTGTAGCTAGGATGGCTTGAGAAATAGGCAATAGAATAAAAAAACAATGGTTTTTTTGTAAAAAAAATTATACCTACGTCACATAGAATACTCGTACAAATCTTTCCTTTATAATGTGAGGTGAAATAGAATAGTGAGTAAACGAAATGCATTGTAATTTATATATGTGTTTCATTGACGACTACTGTGGCCTAGCGCTTGGCGTACTCTCAGTGAGATTATTCTCGGGTTCGAACCCTGACCAGTGCTAGTTGTCAATAAGTTATAATCTTCTGTAAATTATTTACAAAATTGTAATATAAGTAACTGTACCACAAATCGATTTCGTTATTAGGAACGCCAGCTGAATTTCGGCTTTATAGCTGTTTACTTTTTATTAAACATACGTAGGTACTATTGAAACCTTAGAACAAGAAAACTAAGGTAAAGTTATTTTTACAAGGTGTACAACGCTCCTTGATTACAAGTAGGTGAAAAGATTTTTTTTTGAAAACTCCCCGGCATTTTTTGTGGCATCCATCTGTATGCCATGTATTTGAAATTATCATATTATAATGTGTTCATAATATATTCTACTAGTCATTTAATACCCATATTGAAGGAGTTGTGAAAGAAATTGTACTTCACCATTTTGTGGCGACGACCATGTTGGAACAGTTTTCTACAAATATAGCCAGAACACTAGCGACTACTAATACACCTTTCATACAAAAAATCATAATCGGTCTAGGTATAAGACTTACCTACCTTACTCGTACCGCTTGGAGTAAGAAACTTTTGGTCCATGGGTTTGGAGCTACGATGCCACATTCCACTTATGACACCCCAACGTTTTTTGCGTCGGGGGTTAAAACCGAAACACGTTATAAACTCTCCACCTCTCTACTAGGTTTTGTTCTCTGCAAGAAGGCTACAGACCCATATTCACTATGACCATTTGAACACGTAACGAGGCCGCACAATGTTAAGCGCGTGGAACGGTACTCAATAATCAATCTTAGTCTATATCAACTCTATAAAGACGCATTTATGTTACAAGCAAGTAATGACGTCACGCGTTCTGTGCTATGACTCTCGTGGCCGTTAGTGAATCAGGGCTCCTTTTAATTCATTTTATTTATCATAATACACGATTTCCTTTGTTTGTTATCAGAGTCCCAGGAAATATAATATCTACATTTTTTCACTCTAGAGCTACCGTTATTTAAAGTAACTTCCTTATTTATGTTTTCTATTTGCCCTGGGATAAACATAAATTTTTACTTACTCCCCAAAACAGCTCCGTCTTAAGTATTTTATAGATGGGAATATTTTTTTTGATTCCAGTGTCTGGCTGACGAAAACTGCGTAGAGATTGTGAACGGCAGAGTAATACAAGACCACGTCACATCACCTCGGACCCCGCCCACTACACTTCCCCCCGGGAAAACGCTCAAACCGAAGACATACGAAACTTCTTATTCTAGCTCAGATTCCACTAACTCCTACAAGATTTACGGTGGCGAACCACATTGGTGGTTGCGGAGAAACCGTTTCGAAACTAGTTCTGAAGACTTGAATGACGCTGGGGAAGATATGTCGTACTACGAGTAATGATCATCATCAAGCGTCTTCTTCTTACTTCTTCAGAGATAGGTAAGTTCGTGGTCTAAGACGGTTCCTTATGAGACTTTTATAGTCTTCGTGCCCCTGATATAAGTTCACCCTGATATAGTTTTAGGAATCAATTATTTAAGTTAAAAATAATTAATTATAAGAAAATAAAAAATATTTCACGATTCTATACAATCGTCAAATACTCAATGCATCCTGCCCAAATGTGCTCCCATATTACTGCGGCAGCGTTGCCGCGCTAGCTGGCTAGAGAAATTTGTTGAGTTATAGGTAGGTATCAATAATTTCATTAATATTTTAATAAACCTCGCTATTATAAAATACTTATTCATAACTGGTTCAAAAACTCAATTGCCACATAAATAAAACAAAGATTTAACTGACAAATTATTTATTGCTAATAGAGACTCGGAATACATGTATTTTGTAAAAATATAAATACTGCGGCATGCATATTACTTATTCTTATCTAAAAAAATATCGCGTATAAGTTACAAGCAAAAACATACATATGGTGTTCTCTTTTCTAGTAGTTTTACAAACAACCATATCCATCCAAGCGCGATACTATTCTCTTTATACTACGCTACGTGACTTCGAATCGTATTATGCAGCAATGAAGTGCGTGGTCGCATAGTCTACGTTGCGCATAAACTGTATCGCTTCAAAACGGCCATGATACAAGTAGGAGCCCTGCTCTCAGCTAATAATCGCCATCTTGCCAAAAATAGACAAAACTGGCACAATGAAAAAGGCCGTTGTAAAGCCGTCGATACAATTAAACAATTACTATTACCTTAAATATTGTAACAACCAAATATACATACTTATCACAAATATATATTAAATTAAATTAAAAGGATCGATGTTTAATTTAAACTCAAATTGTACAGATATTACATAAAAGGTATAAAAAAAAACTAATAAATATGACAGGTATATATAAATATTTCATTAATTTAATATTCGTACTCAATGTAGATAATTAATTCTAAGATTTGTAATAAAAAGTTCTCAACCTAACGTTATTTCAAAAATGTATACATCAAATATAAATATAAGATAAATAGTTCAAGCTGTACTACGCTACTTACAAGTAAAATGCAAAGTAAATTTGATTTCGTTGTTGATGAAAATGTAAAAAAATAAATTATCGCGTCATATTTTTCTTATATTATAACAAAATTATTAGTTTGAAATATTATTGATATCATCAACTTCGAATGTGAATGAAAGCTGTAAAATTACTAAAAATGCTCTAAGAAATCTATACAGGGTTTTCGGTAAGGGGTGTACTAAGCCGAAATAAACTAAAATTTGGAGATAGCGAAATGCAATATGCTAAATGTAATCAAATTTGAAACTCATAAATATGTTTTAAAAACAAAAGCATGCTTTATATATATATATATCGGAAGGATTTAAACAACCAAACATTGTTCAAATACCTAAAGATTAAAAAAAACCCACTAAATTTGACAGTTCCATTAATTATGAACAAAACAAGGAATTAACCAAAATAAAATTGGTAGAACTAAAAAACATTGATAGCAGGAACGAATAAAACTGCTACTGAACGTTATACTTTGCAACTTATTAATAAACTTTTTTTATTAAAAATGTATTAGCAAATTGCAAAAAAGTCGTGTTACATTTGACGAAGAAGCTTTACTTTTTTTATAAATTCGGTAACATGACATTATGATATAAATGTGCATAAGTGAACATTACAGCCGAGGCTGTGTCACACGACGTTTTAATTTAAAGTCTCCCGATAGTAAAAAAACAACGCGTATTTTGTTTTCATATGTTATATAGCGCAAGTTTACGTGGTAAATTCTTAAAAATATTTTCTGCCTTTTTCTAATAGTTTACAATAAAACAGGTTTTAAAATTTTTTGTGTTGATAAACTTGTTAAGTTAAAAGAGTGAATGTGCTTAATATCATATTAAGGTCCAAAATTAGAGGCATGCGTTAAGATACAAAATCATTGAATTAATCATAAATAATTGGCTTCGGTTCTTTTTTTGAGATATTATAACTATTTTTCATGAAAAGAACAAATTATTATATATTTATTATATATATGTAAAATTTACAATATTTATAAAGCTAACATTGGCAATGTTAGTTTTAACATGACGACAGCAGTGGTTATGTATTTTAATAAAATTGAGATAGTGCGAGCGACAAAGACTTTTACTAGGAATTGAAAAGAATGCAGGGTTTGAGTTTCAAAAAATTGTTTGAGTATGGGATATCACTACTAGCGAGAAAGCGCCTAATGTATAAGAAATGCTCGACTCGTCACCAGATAAACAAAATGTAAGAACTGTCACATTAACTTTAGTATAACACCTATCCAAACTAGGTTCTACGAAGACATTGTTCAATCTTAATACCTACATTAATATAATTTAATTGTGATGTTATTACTATTGCATTGTTTAAATTCATTATTACTTACTTAAGTACTTATTTCACTACATTAATTATGCTATATGTGAATTTAACAACCCGTTTATCATTATTTTCAAAATAGTTGGGTTTCAAAAAATGAGTTATTAGTAGAAAACGTCTAGGCAAGCAACATAGAAAACAATGGAATAATTGCTTGAGTAGGCTACCCATAATAATAGTTATATTTTTAGACTATATTTTATGTATTGGAAAGCTTTAAGTATGTTTTTACCTAGAAGTTACAAATTTAAGTTTCGTACGAGGAAAATAAAGATGTTATTATTTTTTTAGTAAGTTTTGTCTACTTCAGAATGTGGCAACAATGCTTAAAGAACCCAACAGGTCAGACCTCTTGCCCCCAAGATTATGTAGGAAAATATAAAAATATAGTTAACACTTTGATCTACTTTTGACTAGCAGTCGCCACAGCTACAACTTTATGTATGTATAATAAATACAGATTCAAAAAAGACGAGAACAAAATTAAAAATAATAGGTCAGAAATGTTATGAGACATTGAAAAATCTGGTAGATTCGAAAACTACGAGAGTTATTCCAAATTTCTGGTTAAACCTGAGATTTACCGGTACATAGCGGAAAAACATAATTTAATTTCAATGTATCTACTGTAGAGTTACAAAACAATAAACCACGGTCAAAAAACGTCTTCTTCTTTTCGAATCTTTTCTTTGATGGTTTCAATAAGTTTTTATACGGACCTAATGATTCTTAAAAGATCCAACTATACTCGGTATAAATTCGTAATCATTAGGTAAAGTTGACCGATGAGAGCCCGCGATAAAATCAATATGGATCACGTTCCTTCAATGATGTTTAATATGTAAAATACTCGTACTGAACTGTTCATTGCTATGAAGTAAATTGCATACTATGATATGTATATAGAATATGCTCTAGACAGAAGTACCGCATGTCAACTGCAATCCAACCGCAAATTGCATTACTGGTGCAGTTTGAATGCAGTTGACACGACTGCAATAGAACTGCAAACCAAACGCGCAGTCCGATTGCAGTTGTGTGAACTGCACCCCGACTGCAATCAAACAGCACCATACCCACCCGCCCGCACTACATTAACGCTCAAATATAATCAAATCAAATCACACAAAGACTCGGACAAGGATGGATGAGAGAGAGTTACGAAAACGGCTGGAGGAGGCCTACGCCAAGGAGGCGACATTTACACACAAACCTGAAGAATTTACTGAAATAAATAGATACAGAAAAAAATTGGAGTTGACATTTAACATTTATATAGACATTTATATTATAACTTTGAACAAGTTAAGTAAAATGTATATCATAACATAAAAAAATTCTTGTGGTTAAAACAACTAATTAGCATGCTATTTTTTTTATGTGGAACTGAATAAATGGCTTTTTTACTTTTACTTTATAATCAAATGGAATAGAATAATTTACTGTATTACCATCCTCGTAGTGGCTCAACGTCTTTATTTTATTACCATATACCTTTTATGGTGCAGTTTTGATGCAGTCAGTATGCAGTTCATACAATTGCACGTCGACTGCAATTACCATGCGCATTAGGTTGGCAATTTGCGATTGGGTGAAATGCGGTCCGTCTGTCTAGAGCCTTACATACTAAAATTTAACATAATATTAGGTCTAGGCTTACAAATAAAATTATTTTCGTCAATGCAAATACCAGAACGAGCCCATCATTGCAATAATGGGGTCTATTTAACTGGCACCGCTACGTTTATTGCTCATGAATCTTATTTGCTTATGAAGTTTATTGTCTATGAACTCCGATGTAGATTTCTCGTTAACCCTGAAGGCTTCGGTATTAGACGCGGTTCTAAAATACATATACCGCTGCTTCTGGCCTATAGCAACTGTCACTACACTAACTTTCTAAAACGATCCATAAAAAAACTTACAGAATAAATATGACAAGCAAAAGTTATAACTTAAGTAGTCTCAAACTAAAATATTATTA
The DNA here is from genome assembly GCA_947049295.1 of Ligdia adustata. Taxonomy (NCBI): domain Eukaryota; kingdom Metazoa; phylum Arthropoda; class Insecta; order Lepidoptera; family Geometridae; genus Ligdia; species Ligdia adustata. The sequence continues at coordinate 15,413,474 of OX346213.1, read as the reverse complement.
GTGTTCGTCAAAACGCTTACTATACATAATTTATTATTACTTTATATCATTATAAACAAACACACATATATATAGAGGTATGCAATATAATTGCAATTAATAAATTCTCAATTCCTTATCAGCTTCTTTTTTGTACGAATTCGTAGAAATTCTAAACGGTGGCTTTCAGTTTTAATTTCAATAAACTTTACAGCCATGACTGTCCCGCGTTTAGATGAGTTGTCCAACTAGACAAGATCAAACTCTATCTCCAACGACACGCGTAATAGACACAAAGTCTTTAAACACAGACATATGTTATACGGATAAAGCCATGGAGGAGTCGGAGCTAAAGCCATTGAAACACTTACGAATGAACATAAACAGCATTGCTATAGGACATGACTTTAGATACATTATAACGTTCGGAAAGTTCTCAATAGCGTTAAATTCCAACAAAATGAAGCCTCGTATTTTTTAAGCAGTATTTTGGTTTTTTCAACTTTTAATATATTACAATGAGACAGGCTGTAGATATTGCCTTACTTTGCTCCGAGGTTTTAGACAGTGTATAACTTGACTGTATTGATTTCCGTATTTCCATAAGCGTATACAACTTATAACAAAAGTGTATGACAATACATTAAGGTATTAGTCTACCCGTCAAAGAGAACCCAATGAAGACATTTTTTCTAAAGATTCCATTAAATAAATTCCCTTCTCCAAACACCCTGACAGGTCTGACAGTGACCAATTTTTGTATTGAAAATCTATATTTTTTAGAATTAAGCTAAATTTTGTTTTACAATGGCTTCACTCTGATGGATAGACTAACACTTTAAGTATCGTCGAAACCTTTCTGTTACAAGTTGTACATTAAATTTGCAAAAAATTCGTTTTTTTTGTAACTACCCGCATTATCCGTAATTTCCTTCGACATTCAGTACTACAGCTTGCCTTACTCTGAGCTTGTGGAGGAGCTGGACGGCGTATAGCTGTAGTAATCTTGCTGCTAGGCTGTATTGATTTGCTCGACATTGAGATGTGTTATGAAACGTAAACGCATCTGTAGCGCCGGACGGAGTTTCCGTATCACACTCTCCACTTCGTTCTTCATTGTATCACCGACGAACATGTACTTTATGTGATATCTGCGTGGGTTTTGTTGAGGAATTATCAGGTGTTATATTATTGATACAACGTCACACGTTAAAGTTCGAGAAAAATATTAGAGTACACGATATAAATGTCCGTTTGACCTGTGTCTGGGTGTTTATTATATAAATATATATATATATATAAGTATGTATATATGTATAAGTATGTATGTCAGTCATCAGGTTACGATAGCACAGGCTTTGCCTAGTTTGGGACTTGAATACCTTTGTGTGGATGTTGTCCCATATTATTATTATTGTAAACAAGTAATGCTAGAAAACTTAAAAACTGCCATATACGTCCTTATTAATAAACGCGTCTTAACTTCAATCGTCATTTGTCTTGTTTTGGCGCGTGACTTTCTCCATTGGATAGAACAAGACAAGAGATGCTCTAAGTTAGGACGCGTTTTATTAATAAGGCAGTTAGACTCGTAAGATAGATAGATGTTACAAAATATAATGTGTGTAAGATCAAATGATCTATCTATCTATATTATTATTTTCTTAAATTTGTCGTATTTCGTTTCAAATAATCGTACCGTTAATTTAACCGAATTCTAATAATAAATGTATTAATTCAAAAAAAATCTTATAATAGGACATACATTAAAAAAAAACAGTTAAATTGAGAATTTCCTTATTTTGTTTTTATAAAAAACAAAAATATCTCGTAATAAAAGGATACAACAAGTCGCATATAGGGTCTATGTACTGCAGATGTGTCTGCGACTTGTCTATGTGCGCTAACAGCTCGTAGAGCGCTATAGTGATGTCCATAACTGCTCGCGACAGATCAGAGTTGAACCTTTGCAGGAAAGGACCAACCAAGTGACAGAGGAACAGCAGCTGGGTCTCCGTGTGGATCTCCGATGCTAGCTTGTCTTTCACAAAACTGGAATATTGAAAAGGGTTGTATTAATATATCTTTCTATTTATTTAGGGATTTTTAATCAAAAATCACGTCAACCTTATGGGGTCCACAGAGCAAACTACTGGGACTGGCACAATACATTTTGGGGAGTGTGCCTTAGAAATGCATGAATTAATTCCCCCATCTCCATTCTACAATCCGACAAGTAGAGATACTGTAGGGCGCCACCGGTTCATGGTAGAGGTTCCACGGATTCGCACTAAACGCTTCGCGTCTACATTTATTGTGCGAACTGCCACGTTGTGGAATTCGCTGCCAAGTTCTCTATTTCCCGATAGCTATAATCTCGTTCTCCTCAAATCGCGAGTGAATCGGTTTCTTTTAGGCAAGCGCGCTACATCCTAGACAGCATCGTCACTTCACATCAGGTGAGTTGCGGTCAAGCGCAAGCCTATCGAGTTATATAAAAAAAAATACACAGAATGTGGACGCCAAGCAAGACAGAATAAATAATTACAACGACGATGTCTTGTCTTCTCTGCTATAGACAGCAGAAGACAGCGTGGAAGGTTACCAACACGACGGATCGATCATAAAAAATCTGCAGTGTGCGCCTTTTTTAAATAAATGACATTTCACACTGAATATTATACATCAAAAAGTATGCCTATCAACAAAAAAAAAGGCGTAAGAAAAAAAACAATAACCACATTTGACCCAAACAAAGAAACTAATAGGGCAAGATAAATAAAAATAATAAAAAACACTTACACCGGCACTTGCATGATCTGTCCCGCGCCCGCGTGGTACCAAACAGCATGTGCTAAAGCCAGCGTCATACTGTACTTATTCTCCAACATCGCTTCATTAGTTATATTCAAATTAAACAGCTGAAACGGCGTATAAGGGTAAGGCCATTCGCTCATTTCTGCACTGGTAATCAGTTCCGTGATTCTATCGTGCAGTACAGTCCAGTAAGGGTCCGGCAGCGCCGCCATTATGAGTCCTATCGCGTTGATGTAGAGTTGAATCTTCAATGACGGTATGACGACGAAACCTTTGGAGATGACGTCTAGAAGGCTGTTTCCGACTATGTTGGGGGCGATGGGTAGTGCCATTAGTTCGACGCAAGTGACGTAGAGCGCGTGGGCTGATGGGTTCGGATATTCGTTGAAACGCCAGTCCGTGTTCGGAAATGTACTAGTGCCGGACATTGCTGGGTTGGGTTGAGGTAATTGTTGTGATTCATATTATATTATCACACTAGTATTAATTATGAAACGCAAAAGTTTGTATATTTGTTTGTTACACTGATTTGGATGAAGTTTATTACGAAGATTTTATCTCCTGCGAGCTTATATTCAGAATTAGCACTTTTTATTCCAAACAAAATGCAGTATTTTCGTGGGTAAACATATTTATAGTATTTTTTAGTCAATTCATAAAAATATATTAAACCTTGGCGTTATTTAACCATAGACAATACCATACTTTCTCCATGATTTAGAGAAACGAACAGAAGTACCAAAAACTGCTTATTCCATAGACAATAGATAGGAGTTTAAATTTACCTAATAATTTCTAACAATAAGCTTTTAAAAAAAAGTGTTTGTCGACTTTAATTTAAGGGGCACCAATACAACTTTTGAGTCATTTGATTTAAAAACCAAACTACTATATCATGATTTAAACAATTATATATATATAAATGTTGTTTAAATGAGCCTATTTTAAAATAATATATATATATATATATATATTTCAATACGGTCCAACCGTCGCTGATATATCCACGTAAGAAACCTTAAAAAAACAGTTGAATAACGTACCTTCTTCTTTTAAAAGGAGTAGTTAAAAAAATATATCTAATACAATTAGTTTCTAGTTAAATATGTAGTATTAAAGTATATGTAAAGGATACTGTCCACCATTCTGCTGACAAGCGTGACAAAGTAGTTAAGGTCCGGCGTCCAACCCTGAGCGGCGTCCACTTCAGCTTTGTTCAAGTAATTCTGAGACAAACGACATTTTATTACTTAAACACAAATTTTGCATAAATAAAGTGATTACCCACTTCCATTACTGCAGGCGCTGTAAGAAATTATACCCTTATTACGATTTAAAAAATAAACTTCCAAACTGATTTTCTAATAAAATGTTCATGGGAACCTTTCAAACCAAAAAAAAAAAAAACTTTGAAACCGGTCCAGCTGTCGAGCATTAGAAATATATATTCGAATTGAGTACATACTCCTGTCATCTTTGGAAGTAGGTAGAAATATAAAATGTGTAACAGAGAGGTGTGACAATACTTAAGGGTGTTAGTCTACCCAACAAATTAAACCCATTCAGAACAAACATATTCTAAAATATATATATATATTATTAGAATTTGAATATATCAGAATTTGTTTGTTCTGCAATGGGTTTACTCAAACACGCGTTAGTTGGACTTTTCCAACAATCAGGTACGCGTGAAAACCCGATTTCTTAAACAATATGAATCAAACATGCGTTTGTTTTCTATATATATATATATATATATATATATATATATATATCAGAATTATCGATCGGTGGTGTACTGATCCGAAATGGAATAACAACACCCATCATTACAAACAACTTTCATGATGGGAACAACATTGAAATCGAAACAAACATCAGCTGTTGTCTATCGCCTGTCACCAAAATGTATGAGATTTTTTCTCACAAATTAAAAATTGTTCCCGTTGTGAAAGTTGTTCATTAGGATGTGTATAGTGACCCCCTTTCGGCTAAGTACACCCCTAACCGACAATTTCATTCTGGGAACAACAGTGAACAAAAAAAATCAGCTGTTGTCTATTGGCTGTCCACAAAATTTATGAGTTTGGTCCCATAGTAAAAATTCTTCATTAGAGTGTGTACAGTGACCTCCTATCAGCTTAGTACACTCATAGCCGATAAATATTGAAGTTTTACTTGAAATTGTTTAGGCTAGTTTAAAATTTAATAATCTAGTATAAGATTTTGTTCGCGAGATAGGGCGCCGGATTAGAGATAGTGGCGGTGACTCCCGTTCCGACTCGTACTTGGAGCGAAGGTTGGCCATAGCCATCCAGCGCTGGCACCTGGAGCGATCAGGGTCGGGTAGTATGTTTGCTAACACAAAACACAATGTTGTGCCTCATTACTTGACTTTGCAATATAATGTAAGTATTACTTAATTTGTTAAGTAGGTATTTATTAATATTCTGATAATGTTATATAAATGTAAGAGTTACTTGAAAGGGTTCAGTGGTGGCCCAGCCGGGCGGCCTCACATCCTTCAATGAGCCGAGCACCGCGTTGACAAGCTTACGCTTCAACAACGGCTTGTCCCGCAACTTCGACTCGTAGTAGTGCAGCGTGTTGTACAGGAACGTCACCGGACGGTCTGGTGTAACATCAACACACAATCTCAATACAACTGTGAAATGTTCATTCAATAACAATTTTAATAATATGTGACAACTTCCACACAAAGATGTTCAGGTCCCAAACTAGGCAAAGCTTGTGCTATGGTAACCTGATGACTGATACACATATTTATATGTATAATAAACAGCCAGACACAGGTCAAACAGATATGTTCATGAGCACAAAATGACCTGTCCGGGGATCGAACCCGAGACCGGCGGCGCAGAAGGTAGGGTTGCTACCAACTGCGCCAACCGGCCCGTCACAATCATCGCTCACTCAATACTTTGATGAACAATAAAACACCGTGTAGACTGAATCGCGTTATAATCCAAACTAAAAAAAAACAAGCACACATCCTACCTACGATATTTGCATGAATATTATTTGAGCTGACAATTACCTTCTGTATATTTACTATTAAACCGAAATGACCAGACCAAAAATTGCAGAAAAATTTATTTAAATTTGTGATAGTATAGGGTTAAAATAGTTGTATTAGCCTTTTCAGATCCAATGCGTACTTTGCGAGGCTAGGAATTCTTATTTAGTTTATATCGATCATTTAGTATTTAGTTTAGGTATAATCTATTTTTAAGCTATTGCATAGCCGCACTCAGAGCCCGCGATAAGAGCTTATCGCGGGCTTTGAGCACGGCATCGAACCAAGAAATTCCGTAACGAAAATAAACCCAACACCCCCCAATCTGCGGTGCGGCATTGAAAGCCTTGCATCGTCTAACGTCGTTTCAGTTCGGCAGTCTTCGGTACGGTGTTTGTGTGCTTACGACTAGACGTATGCGTATGCGATAGCTTTACCGCGGCACTCCCCGAGTGACACACGTATTTTGTTGTTAGAAAGGGTCCATGTAGCTGCATTTTAATTTGAGCTATATCGGTTCTAAGATTTGATTTTTAAATCGAAACAACTAAAAGAGTTCTATCAGTTCTATGAGTTTGTATTCCAGACCAGGCATGCTCCATCTAGTGCTACAATATAGCTGACTTCCTTGATCGCGCGAACTTGTGGTCAAATACCCAGCTGTGTAGGATAAAAAAAATGTCTATGTGTGAGGGTGCGTATGTGTGCGTGTCTGTGTGTGTTTCTGTTTGCGGCATCGTAGCTCCCAAACAGACGAACCGATCAAGATTTAGATTTTTTTGTTTACAAGCTGTATTAGTTGAGACAAAATCCTAGGTCCTACGATGGCCGCTGGTACAAATAGCGGTGTATTTTTTTGTAACTCTTTTACCCTCAACGTGAGTATTAAATGAAAGGGCTTGACTAGTAGAATATTATACACTACTAGCGGATGAGCACTTGCTTCGCTACGTATAAACATGCTTGTACTGTCAACACTGAAAAAAAGTTTCAATTTGACAGCACAATCCTCAATAGCAATATCATACGCCATTTATTGAATTAATTTGTCACAAAAAATGTGATAAATGAAGAATTGCTCGACCGATTTTGTGCAAACTTCACATAAACCATCTACTAAATAGTCCGAACAAAGCCTTAACATTTGGTTTAGATAAGTGAGCCCGTTCTCAAGTTATAAAATTACAACGAAAAGTGGCATTGATTTTTTTTTGTGTATAGATGATGATTTCAAATCCAAGATGGTTGCCGAAATAACAGACAGGGGTTTTAAAAAAAAAAACAATATACTTTGTTTTAAAAAGAACTTGTTAAACACTTATTACCTTCAACATGTTTAATTTCATCAATACAATTCAATCCGGAGCATAAAGCCGGAGTAGGAAGACTGACGAAAACCCCCTAAGTATTGCAACATATTAGAAGCACATGTTGCAATAGATGCTGATAGATATGAGCTGTAATGTACACAACTGGGGGAGGTAGAACCTCTTGGAGCCAACGTTGTAGCAAGCAGACTATATAGCGCGTCACCTTTTTTTTACCCGCGATTCGGAAAGATCTACATTATTAGTTATCGGGAAATAGAGAACTCTGCAGGGAATTCCACAACCTAGCCACTAAAAAGAAACTGAACTAACAGAGCTAATAAAAATAAACTGAAGATTTACTTTGAGCTGGGCTCGGGTTCCGACAAACTCATTACATACTCGTACATAGTACTTTATCTGTTAAACTAAAGTGTATTTATGTTATTATTGTTTTTGCGTGTTTGACGAAATAAACATTTCATTCATTCATTTCATTCTTTTCATTCAATCAATTCATTCGTTTCATTCATTAAATTTTTGGTAGACAATAAGAACATACTGTCTTGGTGTCAAACTATAAATAGAATAAGTAATATGCAGTGTGTATATAAATATACGTATGTGCTATTTATTTAATTGATAACTATTTGTTTAACTATAACTTACATCTGATAGATTCGCAGCTAAGATTAACTTAAAAATAATTTTCTCATGTAAGCGAAATGTAAAACTTCTTATGACAAATAGAAGTCTTTAAACGGAATATGATGAACTAACCGTGGAACTTGTACAAGTATCCCAAATGTTCCAAGAGCTGTTCCAAGTTCTTGCTGACTTGTGGTATCTCGAGGTAGCGGTGCACGACGATGTCCAGCACGGGAATGAACCGGAGGCACACGTTGCTGAGGTAAACCGGTATGGGACCGCCGTAAGCACTGCTAGGCTCTTCCGGCGCAAACTTCTCTGGGTACTTGCGATGGAAAGCTAAATGTTTGTCGTACCTAGGAGAAAAAAAAAGATTTAAAACCTTCTATAATAACTGTGACTTTGCGACTATCTTCGTTTTTCATTTTTATACGTTCAATATCATACGAATTCATATTCACTATTTACTAATTCCTAGCTGCGTCTTGAAGCGCAGGAGGTGAGGGAGTTTTTGATGAGAATAACATTACGCGGAACTTTACTTAGATTTTCAATAATATCTTATAACGTTACTATTACATACTAAAGAAAATACAAAATAGGGATACATTATATTTATCATTTATCTTTCCATTGTCATAACAAATATGGGGGTCAAAGATTTTTTAACTTTGTCAATTACGCACATAAGAAATAAATTAATCTAACTGATGATGTTAGAATAAAAAAATACGAAAAGTATCACATAGACTTTATCACTTTAGTAGTAGAAATAAAACATAATATTGCTTTGTAGAAGGAAAAAATACTAAAATCGTTTCACCTACCAGGTGGTGAAACGATTTTAGTATTTTTTCCTTGAGACTGGGAATTAAGAACATTTCAAATTTTTGATCTCCTATTTTTATCACGATAATGGAAAGACAAATGAGAAAAAACGTACTCTTATTTTTTTATTTAATTGAAAATAGTAATAATGTTTTTAGATATTTTTTAAAAAATAAGCAAAGTTCAGCTTAATGTTATTCCCTTCAAAAGCACGTGAAAAAATGATGTCATTAATTATCTGTATTTTTGTTGTTTGTTTTGGTATGGTTCACAGATGACAGATACAATCATTATTTTTTATTGGTGGCATCTGACGGTCTTAGCATAAATACTGTTACGACCGTACCCTATGCCTTACAGAATACACAATAGTTAGTGTGTGTGTGTATAGAATAAGACATAGTAAGTGTCACCCGCGCTATTGTTTATCACGCATTAAAAAAGGGATCTCTCTCGAACTCAAGTACCTTCTTCAACAATATATGTTTACAAATAAGAATTTGTAAACATATATTGTTCTCGGTGTCCAGCAATTAGAGGAATATTCTGGATAATTACAGAATTACGGCGCTGAGGTATATAAAGGGACCGACTGTGGATCCGGGGAGTCAGTTTATCGGAAGCTATAACCGCGAACAGTTCTAGTGCGAACCAAGTGCTAATCGAAGTGCTCAGTGTAGTGTGATTGTGAGTGAAAGTGTTGTGTAGTGTTTTTGTGTGACAGTTTCTGAGTATTGTGAGGAATAAATCGTCATTGGTGTGAATTGGCATTTTTCTATTTTTATCCCGAACCCGTATACAATACGAAAAAAAATATATTATCAGTTTTTTTGTAAATAACTCTGAAGAAAGTGGATATACGAGTAATAAGCCAGTATTCTTAGTGTGAACCCTTCATTACATTATCTTGAAATGGTTTTCGAATTTCCAAGACTTTCCAAAATGAAAAGATGTCAATTGAAGAGTTAAGAACATTATTGCACACACCAGGCGAACATAAATCTATAGGAACATACCAGTTGGTCTGTTTCCAGTGTTCGGGCGAGTTTTCCTTAACAAAGTCCTGCGCTCGGTTCCTCAACTCGGATCCTTTGAGTAGGAGTAATTGGATGATGTACAGACAGACTTGACTCTCATTGCCGTCTGGGTTGGGGCGGAGCACCTGTAATATGTTTACAACTTAAGTTACTAACGAATTACTATAATAATTATTAAACTATATTGTACTAACAAATGCCACAAAGCCACATGATGAATAATTTACGTTCAATTTCACAACTTTTTACAGCAGTTAAACTGCGTTGCGCGTCCTATGCATTTTTGTACATCTTATGTTTTTGAACGGATAGAAATGATCTATACTGTCTAAAATACTATTATACTGTTTAATGTACTATTATTCCGTTATATGTAATAATATAGTGTTTAATGTACTATTGTTACCAACATATGTACTATTATACTGCTTTGTATGTATTAGCTATATATCTACAATATACATACCAAACACAGCAGCAGTTTGTCAATAGTGACGATGTTGTACTTCCATATGATATCGTTGATCGCGTCGACGCACTTATTGATGTGTGGCCCGCCGGCCGCAGGACTGGTCACCTCTAGTACTAGGTAGTCGCAGAACTTGCGCAGGTGTGACGATAACGCACGTGCGCCTATGCGTTCTAGTATCCTGGAATTCAATAATTAATTATGAATACAGGGTTATAGGTTAGGAGTGTACTAACCCAAAAGACATAACTCATTTATACGATCAACTTTCATTATGGAACCAACAGTGAAGTAGAAAAAACAGCTGTTCCATAAAAAAAGTTTATCAGTCGTTAACAAAATTTATAATAGAAGCAGCTGCTTTTCTGCATCGATACCCGATGATTGGTGCACTGGACTTCTAGTTATGGTACCAAAAAATAGTGACTTAAGCGTCTGTAACAATTGGAGAGGCATCACACTACTGTCTATCCCTTCCAAAGTGCTGTGCAAAATTCCTTTGGAACGACTGTCTTCTGCTGTGGAACCTCTTCTACGAAGTAGCAAGTAGAAGTAGAAGTAACAAGTAGGTTTCTGTCCCGGAAGATCGTGCATGGCTCAGAATTTTTTTTCATTTTAAAATCTTGTTTGACATGATAATTAGAAGTAGGTATAACTAGTGTACATAAATTCCTAGAAATACAACCAATTCTTTACTAATTTGGTTTTACAAACAGACGGCTTTTTTCAAAACTTGTTACATTGAGAATAATGAAAAGGTAGAAATGAAGATAAATTGAAGATAAAATGAAGTATTGAAATTAACTATGTATGCTGTATGAGAAGCATTACATTTTATAGAATATATATTTATATATGTAAATTGTGTTGCGATATGCATTTAAAAACATATATTAGGCGGTAAGTACATGCTTGGAGTGTAAATATCAATTATTATACCAAACTGGTGCGGTACGGCAGTAGGCAGTTAGCAGCAAGTACACACAGACACAGGCGTCCGGGCCGGCCTGGCTGTGCGGCGCGCGCGCCAATCACACCCGATACCAGCTGGTAACACGGCATGACCAATATTAACACGCTGCGTATCACCTTAGAACAAGGATCAGAATTCCAAAGGGAGATATATTCTCTTTTTGTTGACTTCAAAAAAGCTTTTGATACGAAACGCTTGTCGGCTATTTGGTCCAGCTAAGAATCGATTGGCGTGCTAACAAAGATGATCAACTTGACCAAAAGCGGCCTGCCATAAATACTTTTGTAGGGTACGTCACGACGTATTAGTCTTGGAAAGTATTCCAGCGCATGCAGGAGTTCGACAAGGTTGCGTCTTGTCGCCGTTGCTATTTCTCGTAGTACTTGACGGAGTTATGTCTTGTGTCAACAATATACCTAAACACGGCATTGAGTCAACAGACCATCTGCAAAACTTAAGACTAAGCGGATGACTTGTGTTTATTTTGCCACCGCCGTATTGAGATGCAGATCAAATTAGAAAACTTGCAAAGAGAAGCTGCAACGGTAGGTCTTAAAACGTGCGAAAAACTAAGAATATGAGAAGTGGACCTCACGACAACAACTTGCTACTTATAAGCAATGAATAGGTGGGAGAGGTGTAAAGCTTCACTTATCTTGGAAGTGTAGTGTTGGGATTAGGATGTAGTTTCCCGGATTGCCAAATCAAAGTGCGCCTTCGCTTGTCTCCGTCCAGTATGGCAGTCAACCCACCTGTCCCGTAGAGTCAAACTAAGAATATGTAACACGTTTGTGTTACATATTCTTAAAAGCGCACAACTTTACGGATGTGAGACTTAGGACGTCACTAAACTGATAACCCAACAACTACAAGTCTTCATCAAGCGATGCCTGCGGCAAATCCTGAAGATCTACTGGCCAAACGTTATTGTCAACGTAGATCTTTGGAAAGAGAGCCATGAACATCCTGTAGATATGCAGATAAGATGTCGTAAATGGAGATGGGTTGGCCATACTTTGCGCAGAGGCTCTGATCACATTCCAAAGCAAGCCCTAGACTGGAATCCACAGGGCCGACGCAAATCGGGCCGCCCCAAACAGACCTGGCGGCGCTCCATAATTGCAGAAGCCAAAATCATTGGATGTTGCTGACATTGACGTGGGCTGAGTGAAACACAAATCCCAAGACAGAACAGAATGAAGGACTATTATTTCTGCCCTCTGCCCCGATGTGGGCACTTAGGATATAAAAGCTGAAGTTCTTACTTGAAAGCGATAGGGTTGATCCTGTTGGTCTCGAAGATCATTTTCCAAAGCAGGCACAGAAACAGAGGAGTTCCGGGCACCGAGAAATGTGATATAATATCGTTGTCATTCGCCATAGACGTCCATTTACGATACTCTTCCTCGACGGATTTCTTTAAGACTTGCTTGTTTTCTTGCGGAGCAGTATTCTGTAATAATGTTATATCCTATATTTTAGTGTCGATTTATAAACAATAAAACAAGTGCTTATAAGTCATTTCAAAAAAACCCAACTGCAGGAATTAAACAAGTATAATCTACTCGTATCTTGCCTATGAACATCTACAGGTGAAGACGAATCTCACACCACTCACATAAAAATACGACAAGCCGTTTAGGCTCGAGAGCGTGCTAAAGAAAAATACCTACATACACTCCAAAAAGGTCAGAAATCCCAGTAATAAGCGTACAATAAATAGCATTGTTAAAAAAGTTCCATTTAAAAAAAGGTACCAGTACGGCAGGCGCCGATTGAAAGTTAGACAGATATTCTAATTTAAACATCAAACCTCTAAACCGATTTTGAGAAAAAAATCAATGGAACCACTTGAGAAGCACGCCACAAAAAAATATATATTTTTCAATTGACGTTCTTTTTCAAGCCTTTTACAAAATTTTGTCTGTGCTTGAGTCTCAAATCTAAACGTCTTGAACGTTGAGTGAGGGTGGCGTGGCGCGTGTGTGTGTGTGTGCGTGTGAGTATGTGTGTGTATGGTTGGTACCTGCGAGAAGAATTCGACGAGTACAGGCGGGAAGCACTGCAGAGTATGCTGAGACCACATGTGAGGCGTATTCGTCATTATCGTAGTAAGGAGCTCTTTCACCGCGGCGCCGTCGTTTCCTACACATACACATGCAAGAAATTATACTACTGCACTCGAAACAACAAAAAAACGAAACTCCTTAAAAGCAACAATTATTTGTTGCTTTTAAGGACTGTTTCGACTAAACCCTTAAACTTTCTGCGAACTGTTTACCTCGCGACCACAATTGTTTAATAGTTGAATTAATATGAGGGTAGAAAATTATTCATCTACAATGAGGGTAGATACAAATTAATCAACAACTCTTGACATATACCTGTCTCTATAAAGAAAAATCTCAGAATCCGGGCCCATATTCAATACCATAATTTTAGGACATAACGGGGCCGCATTATTTTAATGGTTAGAATTTACGTGAATCCCTATTCAGTAAACCAATAGCAAATTTTATATCGTGCAGTGGCTCGGAAAGCGCTCGTTATACACCAACATAATGTTAAATACGACACGAGTTTCCAGCAAGGAATCTCGTTATTCATTAGAGAATAAGGGCCTTGTATAATATATTTGTAAAAATTAATGGAAACTAGCTGCGACCTGTACGTGAGTACGAAGTTTCACAGACATGTTCAAACTAACAGAGGAAATAATGTTTTGCCAGACTCAAGGCAGAAACGCTTCGCTCGCTCGGCCAACTATACTCACCAGCGCCAGTCATAGAGATGCCACGTGCTAGAGTGAGAACGAGCACTCGGTTGAGTTCCTCACTCTCGGAGGAAACCAGCGACTTGGGCTCGGAGACGACGCGCGACATTTGCAACTGAACGCCAGAACTGCCTAGGCTTGTGATTAGTCTTAAGGCTGTGCTCTCGAAACTGTAAGTGAAAATATTGAAAATAAGCGGAAATATATAGTATAAAAATGAATCGCTGAATGTGTTGCTGAGCGCAAATCTCGCGAGCAGCTGAACCGACTTTGCTAATTCTCTTTTATTTTATATTTTCTTAAATTGCTTGAAATATGAGGATGGTTTTTACGGAGAGGAAATTTAAAATATTGCTAGAAAAGGTCTAATAACATCACTTTTCTATACTCCCATACAATCGATTCGTAATAATACTTAAAAGTCAATTTGAACTTTAGTTAGTGTTTTTCATTTAACCCATTTAAAACAAAAATATTGAGAAAACTTCAATGAGAAAAGTGAACGCGAAACTCATGGACACTGTAAGCCGCAGCGCCGCCATGCTGGGAAATCCGGTCATGGCGACGTCAAGCGCGTTGGCATGGCCCAAATTTGTGTAATTGCGTTTAGATGGACAATTTCCCAGTTTTTTTGGAAACTAAAATGCAAAATAGAAGATGTTGTACTTACCATAACTGCAACTGTGTCTGATTGGCCTGCGGGTAGGCGGCTAGCGAGTGTATATTCGAGAGCAAGGTCACGCGGTAATGTGGTTGAATATGGTGTATTCTGTACGAAAACATGTCCAAAAGGTTGTGGAGAATGCCCCACGCGTGGGACTTGAACACGTTGGGCAGTAACTGGTCTGAAATGTGGGAAAGAAAACTTAAATTCAAGGATAATTGTATATTCAAGACGCAAGTGAATCGGTTACTTCTAGGCAAGTGCGCTACATTTTAGACCGGATTGTTGGACTATTTATAAAAATATATTTTCAAAAAAAGTTAATTAATAGCAAAACCTTAGGAAAATATTAAATACATTAAAATTACAGACACCTTCAATTAGGTATGGAATTTTAAAAGCATTATATTGAACTCATTGTGATTAAACCTATTTGGGACCAACTAAAACCATAATTTTTCAGTTAAAAATACATTTCCAAATCGTTTGCCTAAAAAACCGGTGAACACCTCACTAAGTCTTAAAAATGATACAGATTCACACCATTCAGAACACATTTAATACAAAATACAAAAATAAAAAGCACAACACGAAACTATAAAGCAATACTTACTAATAAATCCTTTAATCCCGAGCGATTCGATCTCCGTATAGACTAAAAGCCTGCTGTAAGTCTCGACCAAAGCCGGTGCCATCATACTACTTCCCGGTATGTTAGTTTTATTCTGCGCCAGCTTGGCTACGTGCGTCACTATCGAATGAATCAACGACATCTTGCAGTGAAGAGTCAAACTATCCAATATACACATGGACAGAGGAGCGGTGGGCAACGGAGTGCCAGGACTGCCGTTCTGTAACGCTTTCTGACTACCAAATAAAGTCTCAATTATGATTCCCATGGGTCGTGCATAATATTCTTGATTGGTGGAGTAAGCGTTGCATAATAATGCGATTCGATAGTCGGAACCCATCAGTGTCGGCGTGTTGTTTGATGTCATCAGGTGCTGTAGGAACCTGTTGACAAAATGATTGACTGATTGAACTCTATTTTGTGGATACACGTTAAATATAACATTAATATTACAACCTTTTCAATTCAGTAGCCACTTATGTTTCAGTTAGTTTGTTTACATTTTGATTACAATTTATATGGATGGTACCCATATACATTTTGTGAAAATGTAGTAAGTACAAACCACAAAGTAGCTTAAGTAGCACTAGCATTATGTAACCGAGTAGCTTATAAGAAATTGGCCCAGGCGTTTCTGAGAAATATCGAAAATCTATCAAATATCATTCGGAAAAACGAATTAATAACCTTCTTCTTTTTGAAATCGGTTAAAATGATAGTTGCAATATAATTTTTCATAAGATCACCGGTAAAAACGCACAGAATGATGAAAACAACTGCTGTATTATTTAATATGAATGCTCAGGAAATTATGATATAGTGAATTTATAAGCATAAATTGAAATACAAACAATACTCACTCGTATTGAACTTTCAAGTTTTGAGGCATTGTCATAGTTTTGTGTTCAGTTTCTGCTTTCTTCAACAAATGCATCCAAATGCAAACCACCGCCATCTGGTGAGTGCAGTGAGCCTTCGTACAATCAGGCACCGGCAACGGTTCTTTCTCAGGATACAACAACTCGTGCAGTTTTATTATCGGCAAGAAATTAGACAATGGATTCCTCTGTATACTCCCCGATATGAACTGTAGAAGCACCCACATCAAATGATCCCTTCCCTTTTTCATATCGTGACCAATAAGTTTATTATGCAAGCCCATGACTATATTAGGGAATGACGCAAACCCTATGAGTATAAGATATATGACTTGTGACGAGAGATGTAGCCAACACCAATGATTGGGCGACATTTCGTCTTCCTCAGTTTCCTGTTCGCTTCTTTCCATTGGCAATATCATTAGCTCGACTAGCTGATCTTCCAAAGCGATGCATCGTTGCTTATGTTGTTTTTGTAGGCCGAGCATTGAGCACATCATGTCTCTTGAGTATGGCTGTTGCAACACATGCCTTAGCAGAGATATTTGAGGTTTTAACAGATCGTCATCGTAAGGTAAGTTGCCTTTGAGTGAGAATTTCAGTGTTGTCGGGTCTAATCGCCAAGGGTTCACTAAATGGTCGGCGTATCCAGAGAACTCTACGACGGGGAGCATTTGAGAATGTCCTATTATAGATACCATTTGCGCACACGGTTTGAAACTCTCTACGAAACCCGTCAATAGTTTTGCCAGCTGCTGAAATTTTTATAAGACATCTTTTTTTATTACTTACATATTAAATTGTAACACAAATTTTATTTATTGAATTGTATTAATATAAGTTTGTTTCAATTCATACTAAATGTTCATTGCAATTAAAAATAATTAATGGCTAGCTGGTTTTTATTTCATGATTGTAAAATTAGCTAACGGCATCTCAAGTCCATATAGCTATGTTCTGTGTTTTAAAGTTGTGAGTGAATCGCATAAGACACCGGATCTTCTAAGTTAAGCGTGCTGTATCTTAGACGGCATTATGCGATCAAACACAAGCCAGTTTTGTTTAATAACTAAAGAAGGTAAGCACTTACCCAATGAGGCCAATGATTGTTGTCCGGGTAATCTTTTTGTATCTCAGTGACTATGAAATAAGCGGGCAGCAGAGAGGCGTTGCGGTCAAAAATGTATTCAATAACATTGTACAACGCTTTCAGTTGAGGCATAGTATTAGAGTTCAATTTAACTGGTAAAGTGTGAGCCTTTTCTCTACATCCCTGGAAAGAAAGAAGTTAATTATTAACAATTAATAACGGCCTTACTGATTCTAACAACCGACAACTAGATTAGTAAAACTTTTTTAGGCATTTTAGTAAACAATGTTAAAAGTGACAGCCATAATTCTCTTTGTATATATCATAATATAAGAATTAAGCTGTGCATAAAAAAGTAGCTTTTGTGTTAATCCAGGGTCTAAGCTATCTTCATACCAAATTTCATCCAAATCGATTTAGCAGTTATTGCGTGAAATAGCAACAAACATACAATACATTTTTACAAGCTTTCGCGTTTATAATATTAGTAGGAAGTACGATAAGTTTTACTTGTATATAGGCAATGAACAATGATCAATTTGAAATATGGTAAGTGTTAACAATTTGTTGGTATTTAAGTTGACCAGAGGGTCTAGGAGGAGGGTCCAGAGGAAAATACATCCTCTAGACCTTTCTCCTAGAACCTCTGGTTCTTAACTGATCGGGACCGTTTATTTATAGTTGACCAATTACTTACTTTGCCATAAGTGTTACCTGCTGTCTAACTTGATGCATCACATAGTATGACAATGATGACCTAAGACAACTCTTTATTAAATTACTGATCAACAACATTATTTCGGGTGAAAAACCTAAGTTTATTTTACTAAATTGTAATGGTTTTTGGCTTCTACCTATGTAACATTGCTCAACTAGTTGGGCAGTTGATAAGTAAGTGATCGCCAGCGTGTACTAAACAGCTTGCTCAGGCTAAACTCATTGCTTTGATGGCACCTTTAGTAAATACAAATGAACTTACTTTCATTATTTCTCGTACACCTTTATAATCGACCCCGCCGATGACTCTTCTTATCAAATTGAAACATTCTATCCAGAAATCAGCATTTTGATACATAAGCTTTTCATTGGTCAGTATGGCGTCACACAGCATTCTGTAAAAACGCATATTGTTATTAGACGCGGTAATTTGATTATCAGAATGAAAGAGCATGAAAGAACAGTATAGAAGTAATAACATATTGCAAGTACGTTGTTGTATCATGTTAAATATAGAACAATATTTTTTATCGCTTTGGTTAATAAGTTGTGTCAGTTGGGCATGGATCTCACCTATGAATGGAGAAAAGCTACTTTTACAGTTTTGAATGAATAGAAAATTACAACAAAAGTTTCTGATTCTATTTAACTCCTAATGCACAACAAAGAAATTAAATACATATGTGCTTAATATATTCATAATCTTAATATATATAAATCTCGTGTCACAATGTTTGTCCTCAATGGACTCCTAAACCACTTAACCGATTATAATAAAATTCGCACACCATGTGCAGTTCGATCCAACTTGAGAGATAGGATAGTTTAAATCTCAAATTATAGTCGCAATTTTAATTTATTGCTAATTATTTGTCTGTTATTATTTGACAGTCACAATTATCTGTTAACTCCAAATGATTCTAACAGATGTCGATACTTTTCGACTGGGTTGAGTAAGTAATCAATAGATGGCGCTGCTATGGTAAATCTACGAACGTGTCATATAAGCTACATTTTAACAGCATAATTACCACGTGTTGTTGACGCTATAAAATAGCCACAGCAACGCGTGGCCGGGTCAGCTAGTGGCATTATAGCTTTTGAATAGATAAACCAATTTTGATCTACATTTATCGATAAGTAACTGGGCTTTCGCTTAGCTACCCCGAGGAACTCATATTTTTAATAGCCTATGTTACTCAGTGATAACATACATTTTAAATGGAGAAAAATTTTTTTAAATTGTTGCTTTTGCTTCAGAACCTATTCATTGCAATCAAACAATCAAATCTTTCTTCTTTATATTATTAGTATAAACTAATATAACTATTGTTTAGAACGATATATAACATACACTAGGTTACCTTGCTTGCAATACATTAGTGTTAACCAAATTCTCTAATAGCGTCAGCAGCTGTTTCATTTTGTATCTGTTGGTGAGTATAGCTGTCAGTGTCAAGTATTGTCTTATGGCCGCTTCCTGCATCTCCGCATTGAATGTGCTCATGACACTGCTTAGTTTCTTCTGGTACATTGCTAGTTCTTCACTTTCCTGCTCTGGCTTGTAGACGAGGAAGCAGCTGAATGCTTCCTCAACAGTTTCCACCCTCTAGAAAATACAGATTATACACATATAATTACAAGCTGACATCCACGGGATTGCACGCTACAAACTTACAAATAGAATACTAAAATAGAATACTAAGTTTCAACTTCGGCGAAACAACCCAACTGTTCCTTGGCTTTCTATAAAAGACACAACCCTTCAGTCTTTTCCCAGCTCATGCCAGCTATCAACCTTAAGCTTTTGGAGATCTTTCGTCACCTCACATCTTCTATTTGAACTTGGAATGCAGTCAATGGGTCATCAGCTACAAAAATATGCACAAAAAATCTTACACTCCAATAATAAGTCCATTAACCAAATTGACCCATTGATCTTAGGGGTTTAATTTGCAAAAACGATTTCTTACTATCTACACCCTATAGTAAAATAATACACCCTGCAAATGTCATGTCTTTAGGTTTAGCAGTTAGGCTCTGCATCGAGTTGTAGTCTACCTGTTAGGACTCATTCTTTTATACATATATAGTTACAGATGAGACTGTGTTCAATAGTCTAAGCTTTATAGTTGTATTAGCAATAAGCCCACATAGAGCTAACAGCTTGTGTCATCAAAATTGTGAGAACAATTCGTCCATTCATAGTTGATGCAGTTTGTGATTTGTTCTGTAGTTTAAAATATAATTACTGTATTTTTAGAAAAACTAATTATAAAATTATAAATTTGCTACAGCAAGTTTGTTTGAAATAAACACAATTGTATATTAAAGCTGAAAGGAAATATGCAATGCAATAGCATGACATGGACTTATATTACTATATGGCCCTTAAAATCTTTGAAGATGATCGTCGTTGTGTGTCACCATCAAGGATTGCTACTGCACTTCCGTTGGTGGCAGATACGGGATCCTCAACAGCCACCGCATTGTTGACAAGTAGAGTTTGATGACTTGGAGGTGCTAAGACGTTAAATATGTTGTGTCTGTACCACCGTTTCTTTGCCAGCACCTCCAACCAAGCACCATCATGAATTTTTAGACCATCTGCTATGACTTTCCTCCATTTGTTCCTAAGTTCGTCAACTTCTTCCCAGTTACAAAATTATAGGTCGAAGGAACAGGACTACCATTAGGATAAGGGGTATTATTAGGAAAAGAGGACAGATATTTTGGATTTTCAATATGACTTTAGATGCATACAGGCAGGATACAGCAATTACTGTATCTTAGCCATGCTGGTTTAATTATAGGTATTAGGTTGCCTTTCAGAAACACAAACACAAAATATATTGAGATTTCTGTATGAAAAATGTATGTTCTTTTCAATGACAGTTCTATTGAGATTAACCAGTGATATTCTAACTAGAAAGCTGTAAAATGTGAGCTTCATTTTTCCCAATTTAATAAAACATATTCTTAGGCTTCTAAGCTAACTGACGGCTCAACTGTGAATGCCATCACACTTGGGTAGGATCAGGTTTAAATCCGAAGTCAATCATTTCGCTATATAACACATTATTGCATAGGTATAAATATGTTTGTTACAAGTACTCACCAGTATCTCATGGACAATATTCGCTACTTGTGTGTCACCCATTTCTGATAATACCACACTGTACTACTAATAAAAGTATTACTGTTTAACAAACAACCTATTGAGATGAGAGATTTTAATTATCACATTTTACTAGGATTTTCATAATTGACGTGGCCTAAAGATTTTTAGGTAAGTCCTGAAACCTACGCGCCTCTTGTGTTCAAGAACCGGTGTTTAAATCACATTAAAACACACCATGGATATCTTCAAAAGCAATAATCACAGGCAATAATTCTATAAGGTGCATGGTGTGGAAGCAAACACTTTATATTTAGATTGCTTTAATATCTTCAACTTGAAGCTTTGTTCAACGAAACAGTAAAATAGGGGATAAATTTCTATTTATACATATTAAATTGGTACATAAATCAAGAAAAGTAAATTAAAATACCCCAACAAAAATTACACTATCAACATCAAAGCAAAGAATGCAAAGATTATGATACTCTTTACCTACTCTCTTGCATCAAAGAGTAATAATAATGATCACAGATTATATTTTTGATACTCTCTAATGGGTCCCCGAGACGATCAAGTACACTTGACAAGTCTACATGCTTGAAGTGAATATTGATCGTTTACAGCGTTGACTTGACAAGTCCCGTCAAGTGATCTACGGGCTTGACCTACTTGTCAAGTCGCGTCAAGTTGCTTGATGCGACTTGACAAGTTTTCGAGCATCGAAGATGGCGGACGACGAACCGGACCGAGACGTGGCCTTGGCGGCAAGTGCCGACCTAATTACCGAGCGTGATTTTGTGATATTATTAATATCTCTCTACAAAAATTATCCTGCACTGTGGAAAATTAAAAGTTATGATTATGCGGATAAAAACAAAAGGTCGGTTGCTTTAACAAGCATAGTCAAAGCACTTCGAGTATATAACTACCTACACCGAAGATTTAATGAAGAAAAAAATTAATGCATTAAGAACAAACTTCAACAAAGAAAGAAAAAAGATTGAACAAGCAAAACGGTCTGGCGCCTCTTCCGATGATGTACCGAAACCGTCACTCTACTATTACAATGAACTGTTATTTCTGTCAGACCAAATGTGTATAAGTGATACGGAAAGCAGTTTAAGCAGTGAGGTAAAACATTTTTTATTTTCTATTCAAAGATACATTTTACTTTTAAGTTTGTTTTTAAATATCTAAATTAGGCAATTATTTTGCCAAGGAACGGAACCATTACCATTAAAGTACTCGCAAAAGTCATCTCTCACTCTTTTTGCGTCATTTGCCGAGTTTCCTCGTACTCGCTCTATATTTAACAATTGGCGTCCTTGTCTCAACGCACCTCTTGTGATTGTGGTATTTGGTTCTTCTATGTCAACATCTCCTGGTTGAATATATTAGGTCCTTACATATGAAATTGGCGTTTTGTCGTACTGGCCACTTTGATCTCAAATATCTCTTCTTTGGTTAGGGATTCCAAAGTCAAATTTATACAGCTATTTATTCATACATTTGTATTTCTAAAGTTGCTTATGAAGAATTGAAAGCTATTATGGAAGCAGATCCATCGCAAACCACTTTCAAGTTAGCTGCAGGCTGCGGTGTTAGTGATAAAACTGTTTTAATCCACTTGAAGCAAATTGGAAAGGTGAAAAAGCTTGAAAGGTGGGTACCTCATGAATTGAGTGCAGCAAACCGACAAACGCGCGTCAACTGCTGCGTTACATTACTCAACCGGCACAATAATGAAGGGATATTAAATCGGATCTTTCGGATATTTCAAATTTTCCATTTTGTAAACTGCGTGCCGCAAAGAAAAAACCAAACGAGGACAAAACAAATGAATTATAATTTGAAATTGGAATCCCTAACCAAAGAAGAGATATTTGAGATCAAAGTAGCCAGTACGACAAAACGCCAATTTCATATGTAAGGACCTAATATTTGTTTTTATTATTTTCACACAAATAATTGTGTAAATGACAGGCAGCCAAAACAAATATTCGCGTTTTATCAGGATGCAGTCCATTGTCTTTTTTAAATATTTTGAATCGCCAAGACAGGATGTTAAATACATTTTCAACCACCCTCCTGGCTCTTGATAATCTGTAGTTGAAAATCCGTCTTTCATCTGTCAAGACGGCTTTGTTGCATGGCTTCATGAAGTTTGGAGTCAATTGGAAAGCTTCGTCACCTACCAGTACAAACGGAAACTTTTTATCGCTTTCTAGTAACTAACCTGACTCCGGAATTTGTTTTCACTTTCAGAAAACATTTGCCAAAACTTTGTATTTTTCAAAGTTCCACCGTCTGACATCCGCCCATTTGCACCAATATCAACCATCATAAATTGATAATTGGCGCTTACAATAGCCATGAGAACAATACTAAATGTTTTCTTATAGTTAAAATAGTAAGATCCAGAATTTGAAGGTTTTTCTATATCGATGTAATTGCCATCCACAGCACCTATACAGTTGGGAAAATTCCATCGTCTCTCGAACTCTTTGGCTACTTTTTTCCAGTCCTCGGTGTTTCTCGGTAGCTGTAAATAGTACAAACATTGGTTAATTTTCTTATAGGCTTCCGGGTCATCCAATTATCAAAAAGAGATGCTATAACCAAAGAAAATCAAAAACTAACTGTTGATACAGCATCGCATTATTTCAAAAAACCTGATGACTCTGAATCGGATATAATTGCGAAGAGCTTGGCTCTTAAACTCAAACGTTTATCAGCCGATCAAAGACGCTATGCGGAGAAAATAATAAATGATGTTTTATTCGAAGGCGAAATGGGATCACTGTCAAGAAACGGAGTTCAGATCTTGCCTGCTAGCTCACCCATGCACACATACTCATACCAATCCCCCTCACCACATCAGTCACCATCACCTGTGCCATCACCAAATGTACACCACTCAACTACGACATACCAGTCACCCGCACCACATCAGTCACCATCACCTGTGCCATCACCAAATGCACTACACTCAACCTTGACATACCAGCCACCATCACCAAGTGAGCACCACTAAACTTTGACATACCAATCACCCGCACCACAACAGTCACACTCACAAGTCATAAGCAAGACACCGGTGCATGGTACTGCCAAATCACTCATAATTGTGCTATCTCAACTCATGAACAGCCTGTAATTCATATACCAGAACCAACTACTGAAGAAGAAGAATCAGATACTGCGGCTAAGTTCTTAACACACTTCTATTCTTTTTAGTAACTTCTTAAACGAATCGAGAGACTACGTATATAGATAAAATACAACAAACCATTAAAAAGTTTTCTTTTTTGTCTGGCTCATATTTCACAATCACATTTAATTTCTGTTATGATTATTTAGGTTAAGATGAATATAAATGAAAATAAATAAATATCATACATACCCGAATATTTTCTTTTAACTTTTGAATTATAGCCTCACACGTTTCCTGTATTATTAAATCCAAAGTACGAGGAGCGACAGCACAATTAAACTTTAAATCTTCCAAGTCCATACCAGTGACTCAGTACCTTAAGAGTTATAGAGAGCCTTTGGCTGGCAGGATTAGCTTGTCGCATATTGGTATCTTGCTTTTTAATATTGGGTCGAATCAACTCCAACAATGTTTTAAAAGAATCGTTGTCCATTCGTAGAAAATTTTTATAATCGTCCGGCTCAGTTGCTTGAAGAGTTCTTTGCAAATGTTCATGCGTGAATCGATATCTCACTGTATACCATTCCTTGCACCATCGCCTCTTTCTTTTCTCTTTTTTTGTGATAGATACCGCTAGAGTTATAGCAAGGAATGCCTTGTCTGCGTTGGAAAACATTATTAAAAAAATTTGCGACGACCACTTTCCTGGGCAAAGGGCGAACGACGTTGTTCAACTTGATGGAACCTTCAAGTCGCGTCAAATCCCTCGTCAAGTGAAATTGTCAATCACGTGATACTTGTCAAGTCTACTTGATCGTCTCGGGGACCCATAACGAGAGAAGCCAATTCAGACAGTGCCGTCACGGGAATGAGGCTTTTTCTGACAGCTGAATTAAAAAATAAAAAATGGTGTAAAAAATGCTCAACAGATGGCGTTGTATGTTGCCCGTTACATAAACTTTACAATGCAATTTTATTTATATTCAGTATGAGTAAGACAAGTTTTTGGTAAAATTTATTTATTCTGGTAATCAATTTACAAAATACTAATATAAAAGTTAGACAACGATGTCTTTAAAAATATTCTTCATTTTTTTTTGTAAGAAATGCAACGTTTTCGTCTGACCTTAGCGGAACGTCAGACTAATGACACTACTTTTAAAAATATATTAGAAAAATGGCTTTAAACTCCGATAGACTTTATTTCCGAAACATAGGTTTCTTCGTTAATAGTAAACATGTACATTATGTACGGAAGAGGATTTCAATATCTTTCGTCGGCCGGCTATCGTTGCCTGTACAATACCCGGTTGTGCATTATGGATTTTCTTTTATGTAATTGTCAACTTAGTAGTAATACTGATGTCAATGTCTCTTTTTTTTCTTTTTCTGTGGCTTAGTCATACCTTACTATTTAGCCGGTATTATGAAATTATCCGTTTTAAAAATTTTTATGGAATATATTTAAACAAGTACACAAAACAAAAAAATAATAACATGTCATAATGTATCAAATAAAAATACCTAGTAAATTACTACTACAACAGTCTTTAAGTTTTACGAAGATTATTAATAACTGTCTAGTAGCATAATTACTGATGATCAAGTGTTGATCATCAAACAAGCACACTAGGTCTATAATATTGTAATCAAAATGCACATTGTGTTCAAATTTACCATTCTTACACATTTACCTATCCCTCAGACTAACAGATCCTGATTTTTTTCTGCCTTTCAGGCCCTTTTCTTACACAAATCTGTGCTGATTACACAAATCAGTATTATTGTACCTAGCTAGGTAATTACAGTTTATGTCATAGATCTATCTGTATTAATTGAAGGCCAAGTATCTTGATAAAGTGTAAAGCTAATAAACTAATTTACTTTTACACTAATTTACAATTAATACAGATAGATCTATGACATAAACTGTAATTACCTAGCTAGGTACAATAATACTGTAAAGCATATCATGCAAAATTTATTGAAATCACAAGATTTAACATGGGATAGGTACACCCAATTATATTGCAATAATCAGCATTACTATACTATAACTATACTATAATAATATTTACTATACTGAAAGGTATTACAATAAGTACCTACATAGATTACTTGTTTCTCCATTATATCTCAGAGTAGGCTGCAGTGGTGCTTATTAAGTTGCATACAGCTGATGTTTGCATTGTAGCAGAATATGATTATTCTCCCAACACTCAGAATCTTACACAATCAGGAGCTACTATCTACTTTGAAAATTGATGAAAGATTCACTATTAAACCTGCATTAGAAATTGCAATTAAAGTACTTAGGTACAATCTGTGACTAATATAGTTTTGGATTCTTTTGACTTAACCAGTCCAAAACTACAGGAAATATGAAGTTTAAGTACCTATAAGGGGCAAACAGAATCTATCACATGCTACAAAACTTAGGTTGTCTTATTCGTGAAATTATACTAGGTACAAGAACACATGATATATGTAAGTAAGGTGCTATGGTCCATAATATCTATTGTTAAACACAATGAATTTCGTTAAACAATGTCGTCCGAAAAAAGAAGAAGTACCTACCTATTTGCCTTGTGATGTTCTGTAAGAACATTGGTAATCACTTTTTTCCGACTAATGAAACCCAAAAAGCGGAATGGATGCGAGCGATAGATCATTTCAAGCCTGGATAATCCGTGAGAAAAAATTCGAAAACATGCTCAGCACACTTTAAACCAGCAGATTTCCACAGAACACCATTATCTAAGTTACAGCCAGGTGAGTTTTTCTATAATACATATTTTTGTTACACACCTGTATCATTAAAAATTCAGTCTATTTAAAGGTACTGCAGACTTTGCTGGTGTTGCTACATTCTAGCTTTTAAGTATTTTTTTAATTTTCAGACATAGCTCCTAAACGTTTGAAAAAAACTGCTGTTCCATCTATTTTTGCCTGGCCAACTGCAGAAATAGTGACCTGATACCGAAGAATCACAAAACCTGATACCGAAGAATCACTCATGGTTAATTTGAATGAAGTGAAAAATACTTATTCTCGCAGTAAGTATTGTTGTATTTTTACTAGTTCATTATCAGTTATTTTGCAACATTGAATTTTTCATAATTTTAATTTACATCTTTACAGACCCGCCCACAGTGTTCGTAGAAGAGCAACAATATCTCAATGTTATATTGGATGAGTTAAACAAAGATCCATTAAAATCCAGTAGCGATGATGAGGTTACCAGCTGTAACGATCAAACACCAATTGAAAACGATACCACATTTGAAGAATATGAACATTTAGATATTGCTCTACAAATAGAAATTTCAGAACATGATGTATTTCCCGGTGAAGATGTATTTGTAGATACCATCATACCTGAAGTTGTAACTCTTGAAAAATCTATTCAGACGCATAGTAACGGCGCATTTATTTTAAATTTAATCAAGACAGAGGATAAAGCTGTGCATTTTTACACTGGTCTATAAAATTTTGATAAAATGATGCTTGTATATCACACTTTGGGAGAAAGTGTAAATAGTCTAAATTATTTCTATGGAAGTCCACCTGAACATCTTGAACCTTTAGATTATTTTTATTACATTGATGATCCTGCGTAGACATAGTCAATTTGAAGAAATAAGTATGCTGTTCTCAATCACTGTACAAGTGTACAACATATTTATCACATGGCTCTTCAGTGGAGAAATCTGGATTTCTGGATTGACAGAGAAAGTGTACAAGCATACATGCCCCGAGATTTCTATGATAAATACCCATCAACCCGAGTAATTCTAGATGCCTCAGCAAGTTACATTCTCATCTTACAAGAATAAAAATACCGGCAAATTTACTGTTGGAATTGCACCTCATTACTTATGTGTCTCCATGCTATGAGGGATCAGCTACTGATCGACAGATCATAGAAACAAGTTCTGTACTAACCAGATTTAACTACAATGATGAAGTAATGGTTGACAAAGGGTGCATTTTCAAGATATTTTTATGCCACATGGTGTAACAGTAAATATGCCATCATTTTATAAAATAGGACAACAAATAGCAACACATTATTATCAAACAGAAAAGTGTCCAGAAAAGGGTACATGTAGAAAGAGTCATTGGAATGTTGAAAATTTATAAAATATTAAAGCAGCCTTTAAATCAAACTGAAGTTCTGTTATCAAGTGACATTGTATTTATTTGCTCCACACTAGTCAATTTTCGATCAAGCATAATCAACAACAACAATGCTTGATCATTCTAGATAAATCTGGTTGATACAAGAACTGGAAGCCCAACTTAGGTGCTCTAGCACCTAGTTTGGAGATTAGTAAATATTATTAAATGTTTGTACTTTTTTTGAATAATTATCATTATTGTGGGGATTGAACCCACCTCAGGGCTACTTATGTACTCACTAGGCATAGATTAAATAAATTATTTAAAATAAAACAACAAGTTATTCATTAGAGTACACTATTTTTTATTAAACAGATTTTTTTTAACTAAAACATTTTCAAAGTGTTGTGAATTAAAATTTTCTAGTTTTTGGAACATTTTTACAATGAATTTATAGTCTCTTCTTAATTGTCCGGTCACTTCACATAAATTTATATAAGGGACGGTTTCAGGAGAGATTGTTTTTCCCTTTGCTGTAAATGGACATTTCACTTCTAACACCGCATTCTCCCCAACTAACCTGTCTGGTTTACTTACTATAAATTGATGAACTTTATGAACAACAATACCACACTTTTCTGTCTTAATATTTGTCATGCTCTCAAATTTGCGTACAGCTTCATCTTCATATTTTATTCCGTGCTTCATAGGTAGAGTTAATATATCTTTATTTATTATGAAGTTCTCTGCCAATTTCCTTCCACCATCATTTTTAATTTTACAAACAGTGCCAAAGTTGCTACTATGGATTCTGTAGAGTCGCTCTTTTTCCCATTTTTTTTAATTTGTTCTTCCGTTAATTTTACAGTTTCTAAAAATTCTTCCCCCGCAGTTTTTTTCGAATAATCATGATCTTTAAAAATACTTTCTTTATCAGCTGGTTTTATTATTTTAATGATTGGCATGGTTTTATCTGAATTTTGCCCACAGTAATTTGCCACAGCATTTTTAAATCTTTCATTAAATTCTATTACTGGTTCTACCTTAGATCTTGGGTCAAAAACCAAAATAACAAATTTGAGCAACGAAAGATGAAAACAGTGCACCGAGATTGAGATTTAATGTGAGTGATGTGATATGACGACACGCCACACTAGTTGTCAAACAAATGTCAACCATCAACGAAATGACAACAAAAACTATAAATTTTACTTGCTCTTTGGTGTACGTTAACAGTACACCAAATAGCAACGACAAACATGCGACATCTATTGAACCTATTTTAAACTATTTTTTTTAATTGGCTCGTGGAAAAAGCCTCATTACAAGCGTTTTGTGAATTCCGCAAGAAACTAACCATGGCGGCAATTCAAATCATTGTTGGTTTTAAATTTATTGTACCTAAATAAATATATTTAAGAGTTGGTTATCTTATTTTTTTTTTATGTAAAGTTAATGTAGTAAAAATAAAATTATTAACAAATTATGCTGTTATTTCAAATAATACAACAATTATTTTGTGCGTGAAAGCTGACAATGCAAGGCGATTGGTGATTGAAGTCACGTGACTTGATGATTCAAAGCAAAGATAAAGAATAGTACCTAGATGGATGACATTTAACCGAAACTAACGAACACATTCCTTCTTCCTTTTACAAAAGCAATGTGTCACCTGCTTGAAAGAGAGAAATGTAGTGTCTATAGTGGGTCAAAAACTATAGGATGTCGCCAATTCAGCTATACAATTTTACTGATATATGCATTGCATAGTGATGTGAAAGTATTTTTTGTGGATAATCGATTCCAAAAAATCGCCAAGAGAGTGCCATGTACCGTAATTTATTCCACTATAATATGATTGGTAATATCAAAATTATAGAGATATAAGTTGTCTTCATGTATGTTTGACCGTCTTAAGATAACTATATGTTTTTGAGTGTATTAAACTGAAAAATATCATATGTTGGCAGATGGTAATTTGTTTCTTTATAAAATGTGTTCTATGTAGCTAAAAAGTAACGTTTTACAAAATATTACAATATGTGATTAATGAGTTAATCAATCAATGGGTTCGCTGCAAACGTGTAAAAGTAAGTCTGCAGGGGTAGCTAGTTTCTAATAATGGATCTGGTGAACATCATCATCAGGTCGTCAGGTCAGGATCTCATGATGAAAGGTTCCCATCATCAGAACCTGACCTGACCAGAAATCGACGGAACTCCTCAAATATTATAGGCATAGGTACATATAACGATTTGTATTTCCATCAACAAAGCAGGTATTAGCACTCATAAACTATCATTTGGTAAAATGGAAATGATGAAGACCACAGAGTATCACTGGAACTTCTCAGTGATAAGTATATCATGGGTATGAGATATATCGAATAGTTAACCGACTGTGATAAGGCAAATACTTATAAATAATTGGTAAACTACTTATGAAAATTGTACCATAGAACTGATCTGATGATGAAGCCGGAAGGTGGGCACTGGAACTCCGAAATAAAACAATGTAGGTATCCTAATCATGTTTGGGATTGATGGAATGGAATCGTCATGAGATGTACTTTGTTATTAAATGATTTACATTGTAATTTGAGACCTACTATAAAAGTAGAAAAATAAAATAAGTAAAAAAAAAATGGAAATGAAAGTCATTCGCTTGGTAAGCCTGTTTAATTTTGTTATAAGTTACTGAGAATAATAAGGTTGCCCGACTTGACTTACTCATATTGATCGTAGATAATGACTAAAAACCTTCTCGGTTTGTTTGTATCTGACGTCATTGGACGGTTTGATTAAGCCACCTCTGTCTTTTACCTTGATCAAACAACTGTTCAGTGTGTCGTTGGTAAGCGCTTTGAAACAGTGTTCGCATAGTATGTCTTTTTTCATTCTTCTGACAATAAATCCAGCTATATAATGTAATCACATTTTCACTGTATTCATTTAGTAAACTGGGATCGGGAATATAGTCATGGTCTAAATTTTTTTCCATAATTATCTACCAGCTCATCATCCAGCATTTTGACTCTTTGTGTATATTCATTAATAGCTTGTATGTATTGTTTTTTATTAGCATGAAGTATTCGTATATCATCAAGTGGCAGACAGTTCCCATTTCGACTGATCTTGAATTCTGCGTGCACTAACAGTTTTTTATATGCAGTCATGAAGGCTTTTGATGACGAGTTGTTGTTAAAACCTCCCAAAGACCTGATAGCCCCAAAAAATATTTCAATGTGATCTTGGGACACTTTATATATGGGCAGAAAGTGGAGGTGTGGGTTGACAGTGGCTATATATTTGTCATATATGAATAAAACCGACTTTATGCAAATTTGGAACCCAATAAATCCTGTCTTTCTTCTGGAATTCACAATATAAGTACCATCACTCAATTTTAAACTATTGATATAATCGTAAATTTCTTCTATAGTTTATTTACTTTTGTTGATATTTATTTCACACAACGGCATCTTGTATCCTTTTGCAGCTAAATTTCTTGAATTTAATATGTCGAACAAGTCATTGAAGTTTCTTACAAATTTTATGGTTGCATTGTAGTTTTCAAAACCAGGAACTTTTAATTGTAAACAAAATTCTAGTGCATCAGCAATCGAATTACTAAACAAGCAAGTTTTACTTTCATTTTTTGTTTGTCATAACTGATGTGTGCGGCAGACAGTTTGTTCGCAGCAAGGAGACCTTCTTCCATTTGTACCTACATTATGAAGCATTTCAAAATAATTCCAAGAAGTTATATTGTTGTCAGCATCCAGTAATGTTTTTTTTGCAACTAAAGTATTTCTGATTAATTTAATATTATGACGAGGGTCATATAATGTAGCCACTTCATGCTTGTCGACTTCAAAGTTAGTCTTTAAATTACCCGGATTTAAATCACAGCCTAATTGTGTAGCCATGGCTCCATTAGCTGCAGCACCGTCAACTGTTAGTTAGACTACTGTAACACTGTCCTTCAAAAAGGGCAGGCACTGTTCCACTAAATTTTTCTTTTAATGTGCAGATAGTCCATTTATCAAGAAATATCCCACGGGTATTTTCCATGACACATTAATGCAGGTTAGCATGAAGGTTAAATGCCTCTGACGCCAAAGGCAAATCATCGCCAGAGACTTCAGTTCCGATATCAATATGACCATAGTATTTGGTGCCATCCCATTGCAGTTGCTTTCTAATGGCGACTTCATCTATAACTAATGCGCAATATAATAGTTTGTTGGCGCAAGTGCTCCTCAGTTTTATTATGTCCAACGATTCTTGGGTGAAACCAGGTTTGCAGTCAACTGATCTATACCACCTCGATAGGATTTTTGGATGTGGCAGAACTGTGTCAAAGGAGTCTCGTACAAAGCTGTAAGCTTTTGGCGACAAAAAATGGAGTGTTAAAGCAATTTTTTTCACTTCATCTGGATATTCTTTTGGCAAGGAACCACCCTGTAACTTTAACAAATATCGTGACACAATTTGGTTTTTGTGTCGACGGTATTTTTCAGAATTGCTACATGCTCATCTTCCATCTTTTGATGAAGTGCTTGGATAATTGTCTCCAAATTTGTATTTTTCTTCATAAGTCTTTTACACTTTCGCTGTGTATTTTTCAATTTTCTGCCACGTCTTATGGCAATCATTTTATAATGCTGCGCTAGCTTAGTAGCTTGTTTAAGTGCAGCATCCAGTTCTTTAGTGGCCAGATCCTTATTTTTCGTTTGAGTTTTGCGATTCATTTTTGGCAGGGTGCCATGAAACTAAAAATAAAACAAAAAATGTTGAAATATTAACAGGACAAAACTCAACATCACATTCCAAATCAATAGGGACTTTATGGTTGCAGTCATAATCATACCTACATTTATTCTTGCAGCCGCCAGCATGACATTATGTTGCTGCTCAGTTTGACAAAAAGGTTGTAATAGACAGCTGCGATGAGGTCCCTTCTGATTTATACATAGATTTAGGTCATAATCAATTGTTATTAATCATAAATATTGTATACATCATAAAATAAATATAGCAGTACACTGCATAATAATTTACAAGAAAAAAATGGACTTACTTGATTTTCATGACCTGAGGATGTTGATGGAACTGCGTCATCGTACTTAGCTATCATCTTCCTCTTTAATGGTAATTTCTGAAAAATTATAAGAATAAGGGTTAAGTTATGAAGATGCTATATAATTTTAACCTTTACTTTGAATTATGAGATAGAAAAAATATCCTTTTATCACTATTTTACATAAAACATTTTATACAAATTTATAATAAATACATTTTTGATAATGTCATAATCACAGATTTCCATAATCTAATCTAAAATCAATAAGTCATAATCTTTAAAGATGTTGAGTTATTTTTATACTTACTGGTTGGCAAGATGCTGGCTGTTTTGGAAATATTGTTGGCACTGCGTGCGAATGCAATACTCTATGTTCAAATCCTTCACGAAAACAAAATTCTTCAAAATGTTCAGAACATATCCTCGTATACATAGGCCTCCAATTATCGTCTTTTCTCACGTTTTTAATCCATTTATTTCTTAATTCGATATCTGCAGGAAACCTATAAAGAAAAAATATTAAACAATGAATATAATAAATTGAAAAGAAAAAGTTCACTAGTAAGTATGTGATTATACTTATACTCTATCGATATATCATGACTGTAGGGGGGCACATCCCTATAAAGTACCTAATATGTCAAAACGTCTCCATATATTTTTGTTTTTCTTTTTATTTCTAAATTGGAAACTTACAAATATTGTTTAGGCAGTTGTCTCTTTCTGTTTATGTATAGAGAACTAATTTCATTGACACTTCCTGCTTAAAATGCTTTTTATTAATGTGTAATAATTGGGTTGACTTACCGATGAAAAGAGACTTTTGCATTATTTTCTTTTAAAACTCTAACTCTATTAGAACAGCTGGTCACAGTACACGCCATTATTCATGACAAAACGAAAAACGCACTCCAAACACAATATTTTTCACAACAACACACTATTTTGATGAAATCGGCAGAAAGATGTGTTAACCAGCTGAGTAACAATCAAAATGGCGTTTGTCGGCAAGTGTTGTGTTGCAATTAAAAGTGTTGAGTACAAGATAGGCTATTCAACTTAAATCTGATCTATCTAGGTAAGTACTATTCTTTATCTTTGATTCAAAGTATAAAATATAACTGGGTTGTGTTCCAAAACCTACGAATTTCATTCATTACCGAGTAAAAGTCACATGTTTTGGAACGCAACTTAAAAAATAAATGCTTACTATTTCCCTATTTCCCAAAGTTTATCTCCACAACAGTCAAATGCTTTATTCCATGACTACCACAACGTCGAGTATTTTTCTTTTGTTGCCAAAATTTTCGCAGTTCTAAAGTACTGCTTTCCTTTTTATTATCAGAGTTCCTATTGATTAGCGTGAAGTATTATCACATATTTTACATATATATATATTTTATGAAAGTATGGCGTCATACTATTTCTATATTTGCCATGGGCGGCCGTATGAAGAAATCTTCCAGTATCCACGACTCGGAAAAAAAACCTAGGGCAAAAAGTTTCTTTTACAAGGAGTTCAGCGGTCTTTGATCTGGGTTGAGCCATGAGTTAGTAAAAGTTCACCTTCTAACATAGTCAAATTGCCGCTTTTATCAAGTCTGCCCGATGGCCGATTTCAATAGTGTTTGCAAGCATGAAAAACAAAATATTAATTCAGATACCTACCTGAAAAAAAAGCAGTGGTCGCAGTCGTAGAGTTTGGACATGGAAAGCTGAGACTGGATAACACGAAACATGCAAAAAGAGCCTGAGTTACCGGTAAAGAAAAACATCGTGTGGAAAAACCATAGCATGGTGATAGGGCGTTACCTATCGGTAGCCAAGCACCTAACGGTGTGTTCTGGCAGCCTTTCTTGAGAGCCAGTGTATTCCAGACTGGGCATGCTCCATCTAGGGCAACAGTATCGCTGACTTCCGTGGTCGTGTGAACTCGTGGTCAAGTGCCTGTGTAGAATAAAAAAAAAAACTTAAAAAGAAAACGCCGAATTTAAAAATACTTCCGTATATATTTTTGATTTAGTTTCCGTTCAATATCTTAATAACTACGAGTAGCAGGCTGTCCCGGCTTAGCAAGGGTGGATATATTTTTTCTATCATCAAATTATTGATACTTTTAAGGGCATGCGATCAAAGACATTTTATAGCATTTTTTTACACATTGGGTTGTCTTTAGTTAAGGTATCCCTATTTTTTTTCTAGTTATAATGTATATAGCTTATGTTACTCCGTGATAATTTAGTTTTAAAATGTCGTAAGAGTTTTTAAAATCTGTCCAGTAGTGTTTAAGGTTATTAAATACACACAAAAATACAAATCATTCGTCTTTATAATGTAAATGTACATTAATTTAGATGTAGATAAGTTATGAAAGTGGATGATATGAAATATCTCGATCATATTTTGGTGTTAGGTACTAGGTACATATATTATTTAAACATGACGGTGTTTTCCAGTCTCAACTTTCATTACCTAAACGTATCCTAAGAGGTATCTACGACATTATGACAAAATTATAAGTCAAATAATTACTTAGAGTATTATTTGACACTGTGAGTGAAGAAGAAAAGCTGGACCATAGGAATTCACTTTTTATTTTGTCACCAGTAGCGTAAAACATTTAAAAGAGTTAAATATTTTAAGAAATTGTGGGCAATAAAAGAAACAAATATCTGACAATAGATATATTTCGCTTGTTGCTTACCTGATAATAGTACAATACAAAATTTTAATCTACACAGTCAGCTCATTTGTACATAAGTTTAAAGTCATACACCAATTTATCTTAAGTTGCTATCTATTAATCTAATTAAGTACATCAAATTTATCAAAATAGAATTTAAATTTTTCATATCTTGAGAATTAAACAGCATTAGGGACCAGTCTAAGGCGGCACATTTAGGCCTCTAATTTTATTTATAACTTTAAGCCTTACAATATATAGCAATGAGGTGCCTAGCGCGACATAATACTTTAAACGATTAAGGCAATTTTTACGTTTTCAAATCTATAATAATATCGAATAATACATATAGACTGATAAATACGGCTCCTATTACCACTTTCTTTTTGTAGCTGTCGAATCTATCTATCATCATACGATATTGTAAAGTAACTTAGCGATGAGCTTGCATCGACGTTACTCTAGCGTTAGGAATGCAAAACGATGTCTGAAATCGTAGGTGAGGCACGCTTATTTATAAGAATATACTACTACTTTACTACAATCGAAATTTTATTTGTATACATAGGGATTACAGTTCAGAAAGTATCGTAAGCAACTTTTTACTCGAAAAGAAACAGTCCTAGAAATAGATGTATACCTAGTTAATGCGGGCAAATCCGCTAGCTTAAGCTAGTAAAATATAAATGCTACCTATTCACATAGTTAGTCTAATCAACTTCTAGTTTTCTAAAGTTGCCGGTGAGTCCTCGCATAGCGTCGCCGACGGCGTCAGGTCCCGCGCAGCCGTTGGCGCCAGCTTTCAGGGCAGAAATGGCACCCTCCCTTGCTGCCTCGCTGTACATTTCGAGACGGACCGCCATTTTGTCGTTCAGGAGTAGGATGTCTCGTCGGGCAGCCAGTTCAACTTTCCATAGGTCTGGAATAGTGGTTTTTGTAATTATCAAGAATAATTAAATGACTTTAGAACACTTAAGATCTAGGTACGGACACCCAATCCAAATGATCTACTAATATTAATATTGTTATAAAAGTGGTACAGTATATATATATATATATCTAAACATTTATAGGTACCCACTAGGTAATAGGTAATACGCACGAACAAGTTTGTAAGAAAGTTTTAAAATGCGGAATCTGATCCAGCATCAGTCATGGGTAAAAAGTTCAGGCTTCAAGCCAAATTCAAACAATAAGAAAAAAGAACTCACGAACGGCACCTGCATATAATATTGCGCTAACGATTTGGAGCTACACTTAACCCCCTCATAAACCCACTAAATTTAGTTTGGGTATGTATGACTAAAAGACGCCTGCCTGTGCGTTTTCAGAATTAGTGTAAGAGGCCGCATAGAGTAAATGTATTCCACCTGATTATAAAACTAACCGATCATTTCCTTCATAGGCATGGTGCCACCATATTCCTTAGGCAGCAAACTTTTGTCGATTTCCACCTCTTCAGGCGCACTGTAAAGCCGAACTCGCTTCCGGATCTTGTCGGAAATGAGAGCCATGCCGAAGTCTAAAGCGAACTTGACGGTCGGATGTACGTTAATGCCGTAAATCTCTTTGTGACGTAGTGGAAGGGTTCGCTGAAAGATGTACAATATTTTTTAGTTAAAGTCCAGTCGTCTCTGAGAAATCGGGTTACACACCTAAAAAACAGATTGAATTGAAAACCTTCTCCATTTATGTAACGTCAGTTAAAACCTGATTACCGTATTCATATGACCTTGATAATGATCACCCGAATCCGAGCACAGTCTAGGTCTTGACTTAGTGATAGTTTTTAGGTCTACCTGCCTGTCTATTATGGATGTGATGATAAATGTTCCAATATTTTAGCTAAGTACCTTTGTGACAGTCAAAATTTTAAGAAATGTTTAAAAATAGGTTGTTAACTATAATATTCCAACCCACCACAAGAATGGAGTTCCTGGAGTCATTACTGAAAGACAATGCTTATATGTTATGCCAAATTCTTCTTCTCTACGGGTTCTTAGATATTCTTAAGAATGTTAAATACACTTACTTCACCATTCTTCACAATCCTGACTGCCTCCTTCGGCGTGAACAGAGTGAGATGTGGGAAGCTAATCCCCTGGCCATCCGCGTAATGGACCAGACCACGCACTTGCGTTTCCTCATCTTCTAACAGTGTTTCGTAGCAGATGCCCATAACTCGGCACATGTCCTGATTGGTGTACTTGTAGGGGTCGAAAACACCTGGCAGTTTGAACGTTAAATAAGAAATAGCCTAGCCTTTTAACGAATTGGACCGCACGAACCGAAAATTCTTTGACCCTTTCACGAACCACTCCGGCTGAATTTATTTTTCCTCAGGGTATGTATTCAGCAAAACGTTAATTTTAAACAACTAAAAGTTTTCATGTATTATTCAAACAGAACAGCTCGCTTCGTTGTGATAGGGTCATTTCGTTAAAAGGACCTTTAAAGACCATTTTGCCAAAAGGACACCTTGGCGACATAGGCAAATAGATGTGTGAATTAAAATGTACAAAGCGCAGCCAGCGACGCAACATCGGCATTTGAAATTGGTGTAGCATATATAGGTAAGTGCAAAAGCATGAAAATAGTGTCAAAGCGTTGATTCTACAAGATATAATAAAGTATAAATATAATCTTCCCACTAAATACAAGAAGTGCCCGGCAAACATCTTGAGTTAAAACGACGTGGTGGATTTTTCTCGGATATTCACTTCTGATTGATGAACCACCGATCGCCTCTCGACAAGTACCCTGCCCCGCATATAATTGCGAAACTAAAAATTCGTTACTGCACATCCAAGGCCGTTCAAGTTGTTTGCCGATTAATTAAAATGTATGTAAAATAATAGGAAGTGATTTAAGGTAAAATTTGTCCAACCGTGAGACTACAATGTGTTATCGAAGATATAAGAGCGGCATAAAATAAATATAAAATCTATACTACTTGTATATCTGATGCATGGTAATTGATTTATGTATGTGTTGTATATCTACCGGGCCTGTATATGACAACGCGACGACCACCCTTGTCTTTGTAAGGACTCACAAAAACAAATCTGAAAATAAAATTATAAAATAATGTTTTTACTGAATATACAAGTAATTAAATACTTGAAAAAGTGTCAAAACCATCTTCGACTGGCCACGGAAAACTTATGTTACAAAAATATAATGTAGGTAGGTATGGGTCCGACGAATTCAGCGCCTCCTTCTTTTTGAAGTCAGCTATAAAATAAAATTACTGAGTAGCGAGAGAGAATTAATTATGTACTTATAGTTGGGATATTATAGATATTAGTTCATATCAGTTCTAGAAAAAGAGATTTGCTTTTAGTTTTAGCGAAAGTGTTTACGTTCGCTGTAATAATATAATTTAAATTAACACCTGCGTAACTAATAGTAACTAGTATGAAAAATTACGTAGCAGCTATACAAGCTAAGCTAAACTGAATTAACTTAATTTTCGGTCTGGAACATTCTTCTTGAATCAGCTGTAATAACAGTAGCGATGGAATTTTAAAACCTTGCGTGATTATTTCGATCACACGCAAGTGCCGTGACAAAAATAAAACTACGCTCACTGATGATTTTATAGTGGGTAATAAGTGCATCTAAGTACATACATACATATATCTTCTTTGTCTCAAGGTTGCGCAGTAATACTGCCGCACCCATGGCCCAGGCCTTGAATTTTGGAAATGTCTTCAGGTCATGGTGACCACTCTAATAAAAGTGAGAGAGGTCATAAACGAACTATTTCATTATGAGAAAACTACTCGCGTTGCATTTGTGACAAGTACTTTTAGTTCTGCGACTTGATGAATAAATACTTACATTTTTTGCGTGAGAGTTTATGAAATAAGATTATGTTTATAGCTTATATTTTACGAATACTATTAAAGTAGGTCGGTTAATGATCGCGAATAATCAAAAATCACGAGTAGTGAAAGATTCTACGTTATCAAAGTTAGACTAATTATATTAGCAGAGGTACCTTGCTAAATTGCTCAATAACTTGAGAGGGTTTAAGACGCAGTCCACAGCACGCTGGAAAAATGCTTGTTAGAGAATAAATATCTTCGAAAATATTTAAAAATCTCTAAAAATCAGATTTCCTTACAATAAATGCCAGTAAGTGACAACGAATTTATCTGGCATAAGAACACATACAGAAGTGAGATTTAGCCGCGCCTTGTGCTTGTACTTTGAGCGTCTTTCCACTAGATCTAGCAACCACTGACCCTATTGCAGGGATTTAAGAATACTGCTGCGGTATCCCCTGCCTGTCGTAAGAAGCGACTAAAAGGGGACCTCTGGGCCTGAGGGTGATCAGAGTTAAGGCTCTGAACACCCCATTACCCAAGCGCCGAGAAGACGTCAACGCGCGTGGCTCGCGTTGACATTAAGGACGAGACAGCTAGCTGTCCAGAGACGTGCTGAAACATTGTGCAAAGAGGGCACCGGTGAGTTCGTCTAGAGACCCCGGAGCCCTCCATAAAGCACTGGGGCAGGCCACCTGGGGGTTTTTGTAGGTACAATCCTACATAACCCGGCTGCACCCTAATGTAGTCGGGTATCTTGTAGAAGATTTCCCTATCAACAACAAAAAAAAAAAATCTAGTAGCCATAAGATTATACTTAACTAGACTAAAATTTTATACGCAAATATATCCAATATACTATAATAAAAGATCTGGCATCAGAAATACACATTATAAATTAAATTATCTAACAATTGATACGTACCTATTGCAATTATACTACATTATCAATTAATTAGACAACCAGTAAAAAGGTCACAAAAAATGTTACACAAAGAAACTAGTCATAAATATTGTACATAAAGCATTACGAGATGTAGGTATACTGTATACTCGAAATAAAATGTTACAAAATATTTCTTTGAAATTTATAGCAAGGGCATTTGCCTTGCCTAACACCCGATAGTATAACATTATATAACAGATGCATGGTGTTACGTTACGTTTTACAAAGTAGGTAATATTTGGCAGAGGTTATCTGAGGAATAGAGAAATATGCTAATTTGAACGTAATATGTATTACGTTTATGCTATTGTCATTTCTAGACAGTGATTATTTTTAATGAATGATTATTGTATAATTTATAGGTGATAGGCGAATAGAGCTATACATGCCTTATATTTTATAGCTCTCTTATCGGATAGGGATGTACTAAGCTGAAGGGAAGTCAATACTTATGCTAAGGAACAACGTTTAATTCACTATGCACCAACGTTAAATTCGATAAAAAAACAACAGTTTCATACATTTTGTCGACGACCAATTAAGTTTTTCTATGAAACAGCTGTATTTATAAACTCTGGATTGGTCGTAAAAATGTTCGTAATGATGAGCATTATGACCACTTTTTAGCTTAATACCTACGCTCCAAACGATAACCCTGCTACTATTGTTTTTACAATAGACTCGGGTGAATGTCATAATCTTAATAGGGGTGTATACTCGTATATCAGTTAGAGGTGCTGAAGTTATTGAGAAATTGACCTCCAAAATTTAATGTATTTATGTCGGCTCCGTACAGTCCTGAATCGTGTAAGTTAGCTGTGTAAAAATTATATAGCTTGAAAAAAGAACTATTCTCAATATTTTTCTTCTCATTTCTGTGTATTCTTATAAAAAAACTTCATAAACTTACAAAATGTAGTAATTTTATGAAAGTTATCACGAAATAAGTACACTGATTAACTTAACAACTTAATCTTAAAATGTTCGAGAATTTTTTCATAGAACCTTACCCTAAATCGATGAGTTCAGTCATGACTGGCAGCTTATGGTCGAGCTGGTTGAAGGCGATACCCCATGACTGACGCAAGAGTATGTACCTCTCTATAGCTTCTTGAGCCATAGGCACTGAAAACTTCTTGGCGCGGAGGAAGCGCAGCAGGTAGCTGGCATCTGTAACCATACTTTGTAGCTGAGAAACAGTGAAAAGGACCAAAACAACAGTTATGTCTAAAATAGAGAAAGCTTAGTCCAAAACAGAAGATTTTTGTGGAGTAAGTTATAAAATTACACACCTTCAATTACTTGAAAAGTGTGGTGTTCATGAAAAATATTATCTCTAAATATAAGGTAACGGAGTAACGGAGATTGTTAAAGAAGTTTCAGTTAGCTTACCCATTCTGATAGCCATAAACTTTGGGTTTTGCTCCAGCCAGTTTCTAAGCGCGTCCAACGCCTGAGTTCTGGAATTCTCTGTCTCCCTGAGCTCATCTTCAGCTATTTTCTTTGTTTCTTCTGAAAAGAGGCACTGATAGTCTTCTGCTGGAGTCAAGTAACGTTTACTGAGGCGGCGAGACATGTTGATGGCTGAGGACAACGGAGGATAGAAAAAATTTAGTGTCAAGAATTGCTCTCTTGTCTCTGAATGTTCTTTATGTATACTTTATTTTTCGCGCTCGAAGTTCTGAATAGTTATTTTATTAAGGTCATATCCAGGTTATATTATACAGGTCTCGATGGCTGGCCCTGAACTGGCTCTCCCAGTGGTTTGTTACCATGGGTTGGATGCCGCGATAATTTAGGTCTATGTTGGTTTGACTAGTTTGACTTAACATAAACCGCAGTCACGTAGAGGCTTATTTATACTCGTAATAATTGTTAATATGAAGTACGTCAATGGTTACGATTAGGCCCGGAGTTATACGCTAACCTAAACGTAAAAAAACTATTTTTTATTGCATTTTAAAAAAGTATGTTATTTTACACACATTACGAGTATATAATTTTTATTTATAAACTTAACTTTATATAGTATAAACTATTATGTATATTATGGTAATACGCAAGAGACATTTCTGAATTGTTAATTTTTTGGTTACGTTGTCGCATTAGGGTCAGCCTAAGGACTTTATAATATTTCTAAAGATTCCACTTAACACATTTCGTTATCGGCACACAATTGCTAATTCAAAATTTACGATCTACAAATGTTGCAAAAATTAGTGCTTCAGTAAAAGCTCAACTGCCTATATTTAACTAAGTAGGCATTTGCAACATAACGTCCTTCTACTCATATAGGCGCGGAAAGTGCTATCTCGAAAGATAAAACGTGTGTCGTTCGTCATACACCGTCGATATTTCTCAATGCACTTGCAAAATATGGAGGCTGAGTAGTGTAGCAATACAGATCAATGTGGGCAACAGAGGCCGGATCGAAGAAAACTTACTGTGCAAGAAAAAGCCTATATTATTATATTAGGGGGCATTAATTTTCTTTGTTTGACTTATAGCAAAACCTAATCATTAGGTAATACCCGGGAAAAAGGAAAATGTCATACGGCTTGTTTCAAATGACAAAATATGACTTCAGTTTGCAATACGTGTTACGTTACTTCGAGGTAAAAAAATGTACTTAAATAGAACACCTGTCACATTATCCTCTTACAGATTTAGTTGTTATTTAAATACTATTCATTCAGCTTAATTAAAAAAGAATTTCTAAACTTTTTCCAGTGTTTTCATCTGAACAGAACGTTTACAGATCAATCCTATGCCTAGCTTACAGAAAAAAATTACATGATTTTAAACCCCTTTTTCGTCCGGCCTAGCTCCACGCCTGTCGGTACATTGTATTGTGCCTCAGAGGGTCGTTTAGCAACACCGACATCAAGATTCTTGGTCAATATAATTATTTTGGTGAGAAGTGCGTAGGAACGTGTTACGAAATAGCAATTTCTCTGGTAAATATCGTCTCGTAGGTACACGTGCCTTGAGCCATGTGTACTTGAAAGCCTTATTAAGTCATTTGTTTCTGTACTTGATTCAGGGAAATTTTAATGAAGAGC
Organism: Ligdia adustata; assembly: GCA_947049295.1. Lineage (NCBI taxonomy): Eukaryota > Metazoa > Arthropoda > Insecta > Lepidoptera > Geometridae > Ligdia > Ligdia adustata. The sequence continues at coordinate 15,369,623 of OX346213.1, read as the reverse complement.
TGACGAAAGTAAACTTTGAGTCAGCAGCGTAGAGATTAATAAATATTTTTTGTAATTTTGTATCTATCACCTAACTTATTAGTTACCTACAGTTACCAGAATATGATCTTAAGAATTTGCTCTTGAATTACGAGAATACCGTAGATATGCGTTCACACATATTTAACTAATTATCCTGAAAGGGTCATCAATGCTTCGACCTTCGAGTGTTATTAAGTTTTTGTAATCGAAAGTTTTGAAAGTTCCAAATTCAATGTAAGGTAACCTACTTATATCTTGATGAGGACTATGAGCTCCATCTTTATACAAATACTCCATATAATGAACCGTGCGAACGAAGTCTCTCTGTTTCAAGTCCGGAGAAATGTTCTTTCGCCTGTAAGTTAGTATGTTTTTATGTGCGATGTATGTAACAATTTTGCAATAAAGTAGCTTTCGCGGTGTTGGCAGAAATTAAATAACACGTGGTAATTGTGGAATCTCACTTCTGCGATTCTTGTTATAGACACAGTATTTAAGACTTTATTAGTGGAGTCATGAAATCTACTTTTATTGATTCGCCGTGTTTTTTGCAGATTTTTAGATTGTCAAATTTTTGAAGGAAATACGCATAATAACCAATAGAAAATCTACGATGCGAAAACTAAGACCTTTACGCAAGTACGATATTTAGGAGACATGCAAATAATAATAATAAATAAACATACAAATATCGTAACTAACAGACGAAAGGAAAATTTGCCAAACCCGAAGTAGAGTACGCTTCACTTGTTCGATCAAGATGAGTATTATGTAATATTTTGTCAATTATTTAATGCATTCATCATACTGCACATTTAGTATTTTTTTGTGTTACTTACTACTCTAGACTAAGCATTAGATTGATAACTATGTTAGTGGTTTATTATAATAATTCAAGAAACTATAACTACGCCTTATATAACGTATTTAGAACTGTTAAACAAACTTTTTATAAAAGGTACAGAAAAATAATTGCAAAAAAATTGCACGATTTGAATATATTGTTTGGTTTTTTGAAATTATTATTAATTAATATGTAAGGATACACACAGGCCCCGTATAGCCATTGTGCTGGGTTTCAAACACATTAACTCGTTAGAAATTAGAAACTTAATGTTGCACTGTAACCTAATAAGTATGTACCTGCCTACATAGATTATGGTCAAGCGTAATACCAACGTTTTATAAATCAGATTAAATTATAAAATTTGTAAACTTCATTCTGACATAAAATACTGTTAGTTGCTCAGTGAGTTGTGCAATAAAATATCTACAAATTAATTTAAAAAAATATTTAACATACTTTACACAATACAAAATAATATAACGAGGAGAGTAGGTACGCATTTGGTAAGTAGTAATTCAAATTTCTTGCATGCGTATACAACAAAGTTTCTAGGTAGTTGATTAAATTAATAGTTCTTCGTACAAGTGCTAATATTGATTATGTGACCATACTTAGAAACATATACCTAGGCGTTTTTATTTCCTTTCTGCTGATACTGACGTATACTTTTTTAAGAACACGTGGCCTAGTGTTTAACTTATGAGTATTAAAATGTTATCTATGTCAGTTTAGGCATCGGCAACAGCTTCTATACATAGCTACTGGTACGAGCAATCACTTGGCAGTCTCGATGACTATAGACAAAAACTTTTGAATAATTGCACTAATATAATTAACTGTAACATACAAACGATCATCATGGCACGGATAAATATATAAATGTGTTTTTCTTGCGTATTTAGAAAGCCATATAATTAAAAGTTGCTGTGTCTGGTGATCAGAGTGCTCATTGATTGCTAGTTACCCGTGTACATACAATAACTACGAGTATAGCCATATACATATACATATATATATATATATATATACATTGACGTCGCATTAAAACGATACCTATAGCACAGAACAAAATATAATATATATATATACAAGCTACTAGGCTTTACATTGTGGTATTATTTTTATTTGTCAGTCATTTCTGTGACTTCGAAGTCAATGCTAATGGTTGAATATAAAATATAATTAAGTAATATTAATTTAAGATATTCAAATTAAAAATAAATAAATTTAGTATATTTTTAAATAAATATATATGAAACCTGAAATGTGTGTAAATGTATGTGTGTGTAATGTGCAATATTTGCCGCAGAACCGACAACCGTTGGAATAAAGTTCTGGAGTGGAGATCGCAAACCGGCAAAACTAGTGAAGAATCTGCTGCAGGCAAAGGTTGGACACGAGAACTCAGTATCTGACTGAGTGGCGTGCCTTGGGAGAGGCTTATATCCTGCAGTAGATTAAGATAACATAACGATGATGATAAAAGAATTATACTTACCTATGATACTGAACTGATATGATTTTTATAGCTAGATATATAAAGCTGTGGAAACTTAAAACCCTTAATTTCGATAAAAACGTTTAGTGCTAACCGCTAACGGTATTATCACTTAGGTTGCAAAATTTTTCCTCATCTTGTCTATCAAGTTGTTAACCCATATTCTCAATTACACCATGATTGAATCTTGATTAGAGGCACGGTAAAGCTCCAATCTATTGATCGTGGTACCCTACTTACGAAACTCAGCAAATCGATGTCGGTTTGTACATAGGTACTACATAACACAGTTATTGTGCGTAGAGAGATGAATATGGCATTATTCGTCTTTGGAAACTGTGAACGAAGAATTTACCGGATCCATATTTTTCTTTAACATAGGAGAGCTGGCTTTCGTAATCATAGACATCAATAGAAGCCTATTCTTACATTACCAATTGTAATTGTCAAAGATGAAATCTTATAAAAAAATAATATAGGATATAATCTTGTCTCAGATTATGCGAGATAGTAATAGATCGTAATAAGATGAATTAATTGATAACACGCTTCAAACTTAGCGTAGCCTTTTGTTTGAAAAGAGCTATATCGCAGGGCGACAGCAGCATCGTCCTGTAATTATATACGAGATCTTTTAAATATTTAATGGCTTAAATTATACACAATTTACTTCATAAATTACTAAGATATTATCTACTAATGTATATAATACAAGCGCCTAGTACTCGTAACCGGTCTTTGTTTGATATAATATATAACGCACGCGTTTGCGTTTAGAATTTAGTTTGAGATTAGTTAATTGACAATAAAAAATGCAGTAAAGAACATAATTATACCTAACAATTAAATATTCCGTCATTTGTATCAATCTATGTATCTAATAAAGAAAAATTGAACAAAAACTTAATCTCAACAAACTTATACTCTATATTATGTACTCTACTTATATTTAATTATGTAAAGATTTGTGGTAGCGAAGTATTGTTAAACTATATGCAGTCTTTAGTTTTGATCTTGAAAGTATTTTTTTTACGCTGATAACAAAATACTAATATACAAAATTCCATAGGGTAAAATTTGTTTTTAATTTATTTTATTTATAAAATAACTACATATTTTCATTCTCTTTGGTCGATTTATACGCACATGGTTTAATGAGTATTATTACCGACATCTTAAAAATTAAGAAATTTCTCAATTCCACCTTTTTATGTTTGACAGCAAATTTATCAGAGGCAGCAGCGCCGATTTTTTATTTTTAAATGACTCCTGAAATATTTGTGATTATTCAACAATAGAATGCATTATAGGACTCTTTGATTATGGGACGAACTCTGAATTCGAGAAAAAAACCCTGTATAAATGATAACACATCGATTTTAGTAAAAACATCTCCATGGTAATTGGAACAAAAAGTATTGTACTTTCCTGTATTAATTACCTAAATTCAGAAACACACGCATTATGAATCCTATGATTCTTCATATATTAATTCTTAAGGCATATATTAATTTACGTAAAAAAGAAGACCTGTAATACATCGCACAGCTGAAAGAAATATATTATCCAAATAAATTAGACTTTATTTTCTTCCCTTCCTACTAAACAAGTAATTAATAAATATATTAACGACTCGCAATGCAACAGAAACAAAAAATAGTTTTTTAAATATAATTTATCGCATAAAAAATATACTCACTCTGCAAAAAGTTACGCGGTAATAATTTTAAAATCCGAACTTTTCTTATGTCCTCACTGGCACTGCACTGCACATGTATTCACTGCGCCAAGATCTGATGGTTACTGAATGTTTCTCCTAGGCCTCTTGTTGTTTTGCTAACACCGGCTACTAGTTGCGTCTTGGATATCAACGTGCTTTGAGCACTTGCGGTTTTAGTGAATGTTTCAGAGGTTTAGAACCTTTTTGGTAACGATAGGATAGCGGGAAGGCTCGGCTGGCTTAGACTAGAGATTTGGATTGGTCAAAAGATAAATCGCGAGATTATTCTGTATAAAATCAAGTTTTTAAATATAGAACAAACGCATGTTATGTTGATTGAAACGGGTTCATGACATTTATGGTACAAACAACAATTTACAAAGAGAAATGTTTGGTTTTAATAAAACGAAAACGAAATACTTCCAATGATTGGAGTCCTGTCAAGGACGTCAGGAACCAAAGCACCTTTCAAAAAGTTGCCTACTTGAGGTTTAAAAATAAATTCTGTAAATTATAAGGAAACAATTGAACAGGTATAAAATCACCTTGTATTTGGTGTAAATCAAGGACTTAATTAGGTCCTTAACGATCTATTATCTAACAAAGAATTCAAAGCGGACTAAAGTTATGCAGGCAGGCAAAGCCCGCTTATTATGGCATAAAATTTTTGATTGTGCAATATGATCCAAGATTTATGGCCTGCGTTAGGCTTGAAAATGTTTCAAGCCCCTGGATTTTGTTTACGCATTTCCGCTACGTTTTATATAACACATCTAAATCTATTCTGAAACGAAACATAGATGATTAAGGTCGTCATGAAATACAATAGAACAGTACACGCGTCAAGAGTATTTTGTTATACCCGACCGAAATCGTGATATTGTGGTCGAGATATTTTTTCTATTTTTAGAAAGTTTGCTAGTGTCGCAACCGTAAGAAAACAAGACACCTTAAACAGTTATATTATCAATTTTTTTACTGACAATTTGATAAATTTTGACACTCTACGTAGAAGCATATATGAGTTACAGTTCTGGTATTCTTAACGTGGGGAGTAAAGCAGTGGTTCACCACGCAACCACGAAATTTGGGATTCACTTAACTTCACTTAACTTTGAAAGATTTTAGTTCTCTTCGACAATCAAGTTTGTACTACCACAACAATAGACCCACAGTCACACTCAGCTTCATAAAACCTACTTCACGGCCACCTGGAACTTATGGTGAAAAAGAAACTCTCCAAAGAAAGACCTTGAAAAACTACACACCTTTCTAATAGTCCTACAATCCAATTCGGAGAGGAAACAGTTCCGGCTAATTTACCACCTCCTTTTCTTCAAAGTCAATTACATACATTATCAATGTTTAAAGTTGAGAACTATTTAGAACAAAATGGAATAAAAGAAGCTTTATTTAATAGCGTTTACGAAAACAATCACTTAGTTCAGAAGATTCGTTACGTAAGAAATTAGGCTTAGATTTAGGAACTGATTATGATCAAGCTGTCTTGGCGTTTCTCAATGCAAGCATATAAAAATGTAATGTTCAATCCACAATGTTGGTGTCAGTATGTAGGCCTAATATTTAGCAATGTTTTTTTGTAACTTAGCTTGCGACTGTTCTCATTTAATGTCTAGCAACTATTCCTAGCCAATTACTTTTTACCCAACCATACAAATTTTACAAATAGTTCGAATGTTTGTAAAATTTGATGTCTATATATTTATTTGTATGTATAAGTATATGAGTATGTTTATACATACACATTTATATACATACTCTTTGTGATCTTCTACAGCTTAAACTCATGGACCGATTTGGTTGTGTCAGGTGTCATTTGACTTCTTTTTATCTGTACTAGGGTATAGGCTATGCTTGTTGGATCCTGCGATATCTCTCGACAACATACAGCGGTCTAAAGTTTCCGTAGTCGGGGTTTAAAGGAAGTTGGTTCGTCGTCAATAAATTTGTTTATGAAATCAAAAAGGCAATCCTAGGCGGTCTATGGTGATGAATGGCAATTTGAGTAAGTAAAAGTTATGTTTGTAAGTAAGTACGTATAGAAGATAGTGACGTGCTTACTAAATCACGTTGTAATTTTTCAAATGTGAGTATTTTACAATAAAATATTACTTTCGATAGTTTTCTGTCTAAGTGCTTACATCTTGTATGTTATGACGTAAGCCGTACTGATTGTATTTAAATCGGAATACAGGATGTTTGCATAAAGTAAACATAGTATTTGATTTGACATTAAACTCATCTATACCAGACATCATTTTTTGTACTATAAAAATCTGAATATCAGGAGAACAACCTAAATATCGGTGAAAAGGTTAAAAAAACAATCTATAAATAAGCTCTGTGAACGTGTTTAAGGATATAGTCCAGATCTTAACTTAGAAACCATAAAACTACGTAATTTAAATGTTTTTTTATCCTACACAGCTGAGCATTTGACCACAAGTTCGCACGACAACGGAAGTCAGCGATACTGTAGCCTAGGGCTACATACTACTGTATGGAGCATGCGTAGTCTGGAATAAGCTGATTATATATTACCGAATTATATTCTGTTTTGTGAATCAATATACTAAATATACTATACAAATATACTTAATAAAAAATAAGCTTTACATTCATACAATACCCGCACATCGATGTTTTGTAGCGATTATGGTCGAGTGGTTAGTGGGGTCGATTGCCGTGCAAAAGGTACGAGGTTCGAATCCCACGAAACATGCAAAAAGAGCCTGAGCTACCGGTGAAGGAAAACATCGTGAGGAAACCATATCATGGTGGTAGGGCGTTTCCTATCGCTCGCCTGGCTAGCTACCACCCTCAAGTTGTAAAATCTGTCGCCAAGCACCTAACGGTGTGTTCCGGCAGCCTTCCTTGAGAGCCAGTGTATTCCAGACTACGCATGCTCCGTCTAGGGCTACAGTGTCGCTGACTTCCGAGGTAGTGCGAACTTGTGGTCAAATGCCTAGCTATTCAGGATAAAAAAAACTACAAAAAGCGGTTAGAAGCGATTTCAAAGAAAGGCTGACTGCGAAAACTTTAGACCTTTGCATTTTAACAAGTGAAGCCGTGGAACGTAAGATCCTACGATCATAATATAGAGCAACACGGACCTCCGCGCACGCCCAGAGTGCTCTATGGCAGATAAAGACGAATCCAATGACACGTCGCACGTCAAAGTCGGTATACTAGTTAAAGCTGAAGACTGTCACATGGAGTAACATATATAAACAGGCTTACACACTAAAACGCATACATAACACTCGGAAAACATAACCCTCATCTTACTAAGTTAAGTGCCTGGAAGAGGTCGCTTTTACCGATAATTAAGGCCGCCACTTGTTACACTATGTCAGATATTTCCTGTGTATTTGATGTTGTGTATCTGCAATAAAGACGTAATTCATTCATTCCAGTCAAACGTATCAATCGAGTTAATTTAGGAAGGCACTAGACAGAATAGATTAGGTACTTTGTTGTTTTAAATATTTTTTGGGTATTAATCTTTTGTATATGTTACTATTGGTCATTCTATGGTGTGGTTGAATACATTAAGGTTTAGTAGTATTTATCAGAATACAGCTCAATGGGTATGTCAGTTGTTTTTTTGATCGAACACCCCGAGCAAGATCAACGAATCAGATGTCATTACCTGTATTAACATCTACTATTCATAAACATACTTAGATATTGTTAAATACGAAGTCAAAGTTCTTGTCATAAGTAATTTGCAAGTAAAATATTATACTTTACTACAACAACTAAGTATCCATCTTCAAAAATTCTACACTTATTTTTAATCAACAAACATAAAATGTCAATCAACTGTGGATAATATTCTTAGTATGTAGGTAGCTGAGCTAACAATAACCTGTAGTAGGGCTAGTTATTTCTGTCAAATAAGACTTACTATAATCACGTAAATTTGATCGGGAAATTGACCTGTAGGCAAATCATCCCGACAAACAACCACAAATATACTAGAAATATTTGCCAAACTTGAAGTAAACATTCTAAGTAATATATTTTGATGATTTTCGTGTATTTTACTGAAAAAGTACTTAACTGTCACCAACCACCGGTGAGCGAAAAATTGGTAGTAGCCAACCACTTTAAAAGTAGCTTTTCATTTAATATATACATATATAGGGTTATCGGATAGGGGTGTACTAAGTGGAAAGAGGGTCATTATACACCTCCCAATGAACAACTTTCACTATAGGACCAACACTGAATTCGAGAAAAAAAATCAGCTATTTCATACATTTTGTCGACGATGGATAAACTTTTTCTATGGAGCAGCTGTTTTTTTCTTGATTACAGGGTTGGTCCCACAATGTAAGTTGTTCGTGATGAGTATAGTGAACTCCTTTTGACTTTATCTGCTGGGGGTGTACTATACACCCCCAGCAGATAAACCTGTAAATAAAAGAGTAAGTCCTGACTGACTGATTGATATTCATTAAGATAATCAACATTTCTATGTTGATTATCTTCATGTCTTGATTTAGCGGTCTATTTTGTCGTAAGTGACAGCTACTAGTATTCATACAAATGATAGTAATTATCTTGCAGGAAATTGTTTCAGCTCAGTGTCATTATAATTTACATAAGTTTTTATTATTAATTACATTATCATTTACGATCTATAATCTAAATTGATACTGGATACTTATTGGATCCTTATTTTTGAAACGTTTGAACGAGTTTATCACTCGCTAATGACGTCACTTACGAACTATATTCAAAATAATTTCGTATCGTTCATAAGTGATATGATTAGCGAGTGATGAAATCATTCGAACGTTTTAAAAATTGAGCCCTTGTCATCTAGATTAGCAATTCGCGTCATCACATTCACACATCACCGCGCGACCTGCTAACCCATTCCTGGAAAGCCTTACGTAATATACCAGATTACGATACTTGTATATCAATTAAGAGGATAAAATGTGGGAAAATTGTGGCCATTCGATATTTTTTAGGTTACCGTAATACTAAAAGGAACGTTAAAAATTAGGAGTAGGCGTAGAAATTATTTTTTTGGACTAAATATCTCTTTTTTACTGATTTAATTTTTGAAGGACAACCCTTATCTCTCTCTACTTATAAAAGTACTCTTTGTCCTAAGTTTCTTTGTCTTAGTTCTAATCACAAGAGGCCCAAGTCTGTTATTTAAATTGTTTAAAAATTAAAATTTTATTGCGTCATAATGGTCATTTTGACATTTTGGTCAGAGTAAGTATTGAATCTTATGTTAACAGACTGCCAAATCTGTCAAAAATGACCATTGCGCCTTTGAGATTTGGGCCTCAGGGTTTAGATCTTATATGGCTTGTAAGTATGCACTTTTTTAGCTGACGTCGGTTATTTATAGACGTGAGAGTAAAAACTGCACTGGCGATGGCGTCTGGTTAACCTTGAAAAGTAGGTAATTAGAAGACCCCAAGGTCGATGATATGATTAAACGAAGCATTCATTTTTAAGCAGACGGCAGGCAGAACTGTAAAATCGTTACGGACGGCCTAAGATGTAGCATAACTCGTTTCAATTTCGACTAAGACGGTGTACGTCTACCAAAATATGCATTAATATGTGGTTAATATAATGTATTAATGAAACCTGCATCAGTTGCCTACTTCATTGTGTACAAAAATATCTAATTTCTTTCAATTATAGCGGAATTATGGCATCCCTGGAAGTTTTTTTTATTCTAGGTTGATCCAACATAGAGGAACTATCACTACGGATTGCAATGGTCACATTGGTCTGTCAATTATACCAGCCGTCATAAATGTCAAAATTGACACATCAAAAACGCGAAAATGGCTTTTTTGATTAAATAAGGTGGAGATATTTTGATTCTAAATTAATTTGGTACACTGCGATAAGTTACGTCATTTTGAATTTGGTTGATATTTTCATGATCTCTAACGTATTTATGATATAATGTACACTGCCCTGACCAGAGCTCCATACATTAATGAAACATCTCTTGTTGATGTATGGTTGTGTAATTTGATATAAACCGCTTGATCAAAATAATGTTATAAGTATTGAGATTTACTGAATTTTTTGATGTTATAAACGAAAATAAGTAAACTTAGAATTAAACATAAATAAAGCCACAGCTCGCTCTAATACGACGGGCAAAAACGTTATAAACACTGAACAGAAGACTTTTATTTTCGTCTTTAAAATAATTATTTATTATAACAAAAGTCATTAAGAATTAATAATGAAAGGAACCGCAACCTTAACAGTAAATTATACATTAGTTCACCGCTTCAACTCTGTCAAAACAAAGCCAATACGGGTAGCATTGATTTCACTTCTCTCGGCGCTAACTTTAGCCGCTATCACCACTGTATAAAGTAGTATTGAAAACCTAGCCAATGTCTGTTATAAATCTATATTATTACAGAGCGAATTATTACTAATGCAATCGAAGCAATTTCTTCGCAAATATACTTAAGCCAAAGAAGACATAAAATTATACGCTTTACACAGCTACGGCTTGGCGAAGCCTTAGATTATATCAGTTAACGCTAGTCATTTCAGATAATTAGAGTACTTTGAAGCTTGTTAGTTCTTGTAGTTATTAAGCTAATAGGTAATAGTTAACGTTATTATACAGGCATGTACGAATCATTATGTATATGCGTAAGTAATTTTCCATGATCAAAAACTTCATAAGGGTAAATAAGATGCACCGAGGTTTTCATACTTGTATTTCCTATGTTTAATTTGCTCCTCATCATCTCTATCAGTAATGTTTGTGATTCTTCAGGCACAAATATGACTAGACCACGCCCAAATTATTCCGCCTGGGCATCGCTGGCCGATTTTGTATTCATTTGTTTTTTTATATTCTAAACTTACCCGCTAACCCTGCCATTTTCGTATTTTCTAGGTGGACATATACATACATATCTTTGTTTATAGTTAAGTACAATAAAACAAGACTATTCATGTCATCGAATGCAAGCAAGCGAAACAGCTTTAAGGAGATGGCTTCGTTGCCTCACAGCCTCAGTTACCTATTATGCCATAAGTCAAAAGGTTGGCCTGAGGTGACGACCTACATTTCCAGTGACTCGATGCACTTGCTGTCGTTCCATTGTTGAAAAAAACTGGCTATTTTACCACAGATTTGCGTGAACAGCATCTTGCAAAAGTTTTCTTCGCTATGTTTTTTTTACGTTAACGCAAAATTTATTACACATAAATACACGAAAAATTTATCTATGTTTATTATACTATCGAGCCTAGTAATTTTAAGCTGCTTTTGATGCCATCCGATGTATTTTATAAAAAAATATGAGTAACAATTGGAACGAACAGTTTTAAAATTAATATATGTAATGTAATATAACAGAATTTGAAAAAAGTGTTATTCTTGACTTTGTCCATGGCAATTAGTCAAGTTAGATTTATAATTGATATTTTACTGAAATTGATCAAGTTTTTCCGGATAATCGCGTTTATTTATTTTAGGGCCTAGCTTTTACGTGGTCATTAAATCACTACCTTGAATTATCAATTATTTTGGGGATCTTATTACTTGATACTTGATACTCTTATATGTATATTTAACGCGGCTTACATTGATCATAATATACAAAAAAATATCCGGTAACCAGTTTCAAACAAATTATTTATTTATTTCGATACAATCGACCTATGTCACATTAAAAATCAAAAATAAGACATTTTAACGTTAAAATAGCGACCAGTGTAAAAAACTTATTACAAAACGTTACCATGGTCCAGAAACTGCAATGACCGCTTAATTCAGTTCAGTTTTGAATAAAAAGTCAACAGTCTCGAAACCGGTTTCGTTTGAAAGCATATTGGAATGAATGCCCGCGCGCAATGTCGCTGTTTACACGCTTATTCGCTACACCACCGATGACGACATCCAACGTAACATGCTTAAAGGTTTAATTCCATTACCAATGACAAGCTGCGCTTAGTTTCAAATCTCAGTCAGCTGCGGCAACCGGCGACACGCGACACAACTGACTACCATGCATATTCTTTCGATTGGTCCGGCGACGTCGTCGCAACTTCACCAAATATATCGTGAGGTATCCGTGGTCAGATCGATTGGTCAAATTGATCTGACTTATATAGGCAGAGAAATGATGCAGTACCCCTATCATGTGTCTTGAGGTTGGCGACGGAATCAAGCCTTAACACAGATGCGGGGAGGTTTTAAGGTAGCTTAAGTTTTACTAAAAGTTTTATGCGCATGATAATGTTATTATAATAGTTTTTAATTATACGAGTAAGGCAAACTTACGAGATAGCTTACACCCTGGATTAACAAATAGGTTATTTTTTATCCTATATTACAGCGGGTAACAGCGCAAAGCGCAGATAGTTTTATAATAATTAAGAAACTGTGACTAAGTCTGCTATTAAAGCAGCCTTTTCTGCATGATTACTTCTGCTCACGAATGAGACGATCCAAAATTAAGTAATTTCCGATGAGAAATCGGATGTCAACTATAGTTACATAACGAAAAGACCTACTTTTAGGCGAACTAATCATGGACAAATCAAATTCGATCCATGTAACATTAGGACCAATGGTGCCATGTAGATGAGAACTATGGCTCATGATATGGGTTGACATTATGACATGTGTCTTTATAAAAGATTTATAGCTCCAGGATGCAACGGCTACTGCCTCCGCTCAGCAAACCATAATTCACTTAGAATATATCTCCTAGCTAGATGTATTTGTGGCTACATAATAACATAGTAGACAGGGCACTGGAACTTAGTACATCATTCAGTTAACTTCATTTGGCTAAAATAAATCGTCTGTAAAATGGCTGTCCCCAACAGAAGACAACGAAACGTAGTCATCTCAGTTTTTTTTTTGACGTTGAATACAGTTTCTTTAATGCGGTGGCAATATAATCTATCTCTTAAGTTTCCTTACAGTTACGCCATATTTGAAATCAAGAATGCATATTACTCGCTGGCCCTACATAGTCACGCTTGAGCCGGCTCTGTCCAACGGCACACATCTCACGCCAGACGAAAGGCATTCTCCGAACAGGCCAAGGTCATCTGCAAAGGGCATCTGCGCCGCGGCCGTTTAGCACCAAACTTGCGATAGAACCCAACAATTCGCTAAGCGTTTGTTGAAGCATCATTTCAATTTCATTAACCAAAAAGGAAGGGGTTATCAATTCGCCGGATCCCTTTTTTAAGTATTTTCCCCGTTTTAACTTGACTGCGTTAATTAGAAAGGGTGGACGGGAATTACCTATACCTACCGGTGAGTGAAGCCAGTGGGTGCACGTGTCGCGAACCGGTTCGTTTATTCCCTCTTGTTCTTTTGAGTAGTTTTGTTTTAATGGTTTAGTTTACAATTCAAAATGACCACAAAACTTGAAATCGCTTTTAAGTTTTTCGTTACAATTTCGATATAAGACATTCGTCAGATATTTTTAACTGCCAGGTGCTGCTCCATCAATGGTATTTGTTTTGTTTTTGTTCAAACTTATTTACTAAATACACTAACCTTTATCTACCCCTCGTTGCTACTTTACAACTTTAATGTAATAAATTATTACCAATAAAAATTCCAAGAATCGATATTAAATTATCTATTGTGAATAGTCGTATATATAGGTAATTTGTAATTTGCATCAAACAGACAGTATACGAGTACATACAGCCTGAACAGGAGATCAAGTCACTTATTTGAATTGTTGAAGAATTAGATTTTATTGGACGTTTTTGACAGATTAAATAGTAATCATTCAGTTTAAAGCTAACTCTGACTTATACCTAATATGTCAAAGAGGCCATACTGACGCAATGCGATTGTAATTCCGAAACATTTCAAATAACAAACTAGGGCCCCTCATGTTCTGTAAATCTCTGTATACTCATGCAAATATTATTTTTTGCGAGTTCTTAGTGGTTAGGTAGGTATACATTAAAATAGTGTCTTGGTATATGTAGTGATAGGTCAACATCTACTTGGCCTATGTAAATAGTTAGCATTAGATATGAGTGTGTAATTTGCGTTATTAGGTACTACACAAATATAAAAACAATTCATTATATTTAAAACTCACGGTTTATTGTTGATATTTCTTTTATTAAATACTGATGATTTTATTTATGTTTTCTCCCATCAATATGTGAAGAATTTACGGGCTGGCAAAGCTTGATTTGTTTTTGCCTGTCTGCAACAAGATTAACTATTAATTTGTTTACAAACGAACTAAAGAAATACTAAAAAAAATGTGCGGATTGGAACATATTAGTTTAGCGAAGTCCCCTAAAATCCAAAATTAGCCAAAGCAAATAAATAAATTGAGACAAAACCTTTGCCCAGCAGTGGGACATTTCGCGCTATTAGCAACAACAATGAAATCTAGTATTGTCAGCTTTTATACGGTTCTACGAAAAATAACAAGTTAAATATATAAACCAACCCACATCTCTTAAGGACATAGACTAAGATGAAACATGTGTGGATAATGTCAAAGATAAATAAGGCGAGGTGTGAGTAGAGGATGATAAGGAGACAGAACATCCTGAAAAATAAAATTATACTTAAAAAAATTATAAAATCTCACAACATCCATACCTCACTGTCTGATTAGACAGAAAGAACAGGAACACGTCAATCGATTTCTTCTGTTCCTATTCTTAACGTATGTGCAGATCTTTCTTATAATCGCCATGATGAATGTTAGAGCAAGAGCTACGAGAACGATGTCGAGAAAACAATTGCCAGTTGTACTTTTTCCTAACGGTTTAAAACCAGATCCCGTGCTTTCAGTACTTTCCGTGGTCCCTACACTTGCATCTGGTACTTCATCAGCTCCAGACGGAGTGCTCGCGGATTTTATACCTTTCATTCCGTCACATGACGGCCTGGAAAAATTTACCACGTTATCATGATCATGTCATCTTATTAAGTAGATACCGAAAACTATAAAAACGCCGCAAGTCACTTTTTTCAGTATGTGACGGTGATCTGATGATCTGATTACGACTCAATGTAATATTAATGCTAAAACGATTTAAATAACAGACTTGGGTTTTTGGTGGTTGCAGCCAGCTTTGTTCAGTTGGGGAAATATGTTTCAATCTGACCAATGTCTTCTTTAAATGTGAGATAAATATTAGGTAATGAACCAAAACTTGAATCAATTGTTTCGTCTGCACTTTTAAAATGCATGTCAATTTAATTGTAACAGGCTCAGTTTGTCAAACCACACGGGCCCAAAAGCAAGCCTGCACTGTTCGAGCGGAAGGCATAGAATTACATAACAATTATGGCAGTAGGTAAGGTACCTACGCAGCAATCTGTTAAAAAATCGGAGCGTTGCGTTAGATGGTGTTACCAAACGACCATTCAGCGCGACGTTTCCCAACCGAGTAATTGTTATTACATCTACATTACTCGGCAACTATAGTAAGAAACTGAGATAGAAGGGCAGTGGACGCACTCTGCTTCGGTTTGGATGTTGCAAGACGAATTTGCCAAAATACGCAACGCGTGTACGCAGCACGCACTGAACTTACCGCGGCGCTGTCGTCACAGACATTAGTCAGTCATATTGCGGAAACTACGTAATTAGAACAAGGCAAATTATGTTACATACTAAGCTATGTAACTCCTTTAATACTCACGACAAGTACAAGCTGTTGGGCCAACTAATCCAAAGTTGGGTTGGGATTACAGATTTTAGTAATGCCTTAGAAAAGTCTAGAACTATTTGCTAATGCTAGGTGGACAGCTACTAGATTGATAAGTTACGCCTATGTCCGCCTAGATTTTCTTTGGGAAATATTGAATTTTTACATTGTTATCATCAAAGCTGTTTAGATTATTGTTTAAAGTTAAAAAAAAAACAACGATTGTAAGATGACGGAATAGGTACGTACGGTCGTCAATATAAAAAGTGCGGACGTCAAAGAGCACTAGAAAAGAAAACCGTATTATGATAAAAAGAGTTATCTATAAGACATTTTGTCGACAGACGATACACTTATTCCATTAAAAAGTTGATGTTACCCCATTAAAAGACAATAAGTCAGAAAATACAAAGTAATTATTACGTACGGACAACCAACTTCCATAATACGTTCCAATCAATTTTCAAAGACTTCGTGGTTCCTGAGCGAGAAATCGCCTAATTTCTTCACATATTTCGTCACAACCTCTTCTCGGCTGAGCTGATCTGGTTTGAAGAATCACACTAATATTATAAAGGTGAAAGTTCCTCCTTCATGTTTAAACAAGATAACGGATTAGATGAAGTATGGCAATCTTCTTGCCATATTACATCCAAATCAGTTAGCTATAAGCTTATACCCTGGATTAACGCAGGCTTTTTATCCCGGAAAATTTAAGCGTTCCCAATGAAATGATCCAATATCCACTGCAAACCGCAGGGCGCAGCTGTAAGTATATATTATTACTTACATTTATATAAACGAGTAATATTACTTAGACTGTCCACAAAAAAAAACATGAGCATAAGTTAACATAATTTTGTTTTACGATTAAATCTATGATCTCGACCTAATGCACTTTATTATCATAAGGTCGCACAACTAAAAGTGGGTATATGGACCTAATTTGGCCTTTCTATCCCTTTTGTATTATTATTAGTAATAAACATATTACCAATATATTTTGATTCACTCATTCTTTAGTATAGCGAAATATCCGATTGTTAATGGATATGATGGATGGAGCCAAGTCACCAATTAAAGCGAATGCCTACATAATACAAGGTATTGTTGTACCAAGACAAAAAAGATCACTCATAATTACAGACAAATATGAAAACAATTCTAAATTGAAAAAAAAAACAGCTTGGCTGATTCATAAAAACAGTATCGATCGATGATAAATGTATGCAAATGTCGATTTATTTTTGAAATTAAAGTTAGTCCCATAGTGAAAGTCGTTCCCTAGAATGAGCACAGATAAGTCTATTCGGCTTATTATGCCCCTAACTGATAACTATGTAAGTGTAGCTTACATGCCTTATAACTTGAACAGCCTGCGATATTACAAGTACGACGAGCGTCAAAGTCCCGCAGACATACACCAAGGTCACAAAAATTTCATCGAAGTCTTGTTTTACTGGAATAATATATAAATATATAATAGAAATGTGACGAATGAAATGATTCCATAAAAAGCAACCTTAAATTACTTTTTATTTGCATCATCATATCAAATGATGGTTTTCAGTTAGCGACCTCTTCCATGCAATTTTGGTATAGAGATTGGAGAAGATCTATAACATCAAAATAGGTGCATACTTACATAGTTTCCTAAACTTCAAGTGACAATGTTTAAGAAGCCCGCGGCAATAATCCTGCAAGCCTGAGTGACCACAATCAGCAGGAACGTGAAGAAGACGCAGACGAACACGATCTCGATGAGATTGAAGTTCCCACATAGCCCGTATTTAGCGCGACCGAAGTCCGGATTCACCATCTTGACTATAGGTTTTCTTCCGTTGCTACTGTAAAACTGCTTTACAACATCCTATATATTAAGTAAAATAATTGCCTTACACATATTATAAATACGAAAGTTTGTTTGCTGGTTTGTTTGTGCTTCTTAGTTGTAGTAACTGAGTGACGTATCATTTTGATTTTTTGCACAATGATAGTTCAAGCGTAAGTTCAGTATCTATGTAACCCTCAGTGACAGTTCTATAGAGGAAGACAGAGTGACTTTAGACCTATAACTGATCCTGAGCTGTTGAGCCTACTGTCAGTTGAGATAGAAACGTTTTTTTATATCGGGAAAAATTAAGCTCATATTTTTCAGCTTTAAAGTTAGAACTCTGTCTACCTCTATATAACTGTGATTGGTAAACCTATAGGTTATTTTATATAACCTGGAATTCTAAATCGTTTATGAGGCTGTGAATACAAAATGAGTAGTCAACAGTAGAAAAATGGGCAGGTACTTACGTTCAAAATGTAACTATTGTATTAGTTACGAACTGTAAACCGAACTTGTAGCGGAGGCAAGATAGTAGATAGGTAGATCCTGAAAAACATACAATAAGCAGCATTGTCAAATATCATGCAAAAATGATACTTCAGGATACTAATGCAGCATTCCAAAAAATATAAAAGCTAATTATACAGTAACAATAATACGCTTACAATTCTTGTAATTGGTTTACGATTTTTTGCAAATGCTAAAGGCTATTTTTCGGATTCTGACTATGCATTCTAAGGCTATATTCAAATGATATCACAAACTATTTCATTAAGATATTCCATTTTAGATGAAATGTACAACATGGATGTGTCGCATAATGCCGAAATAACACAGTAATTTGGACGTTTATAAAATAATTAAAAATTTATAAAACATTTTTCCTCAAATTATTGACACAAAGACATCATATTATGTTTTTCAATTCTGACAGCACAACTACAAGAAGTTCAATTTAAAGTTATATCTATGTAAATTTGAATTACTGCCAAAGCGGTTCTGTGAGTTTTATTGTTATCTTTGATAGAATTAGATCGTGGTTGATATATAATAAATAATAGAATTTTTTGTTCTGCTACCTCTGCAACTCATAAATTTCAAAAGTCTTTTTTAGCAGAGCCATCTTTCTATTCTTACTTAAACTACCTAGTAGTGCCTCTATCTAAGCTTCGTTGAGCAAATGTTACCTTTCTTGCATGTCCTGTACACAAAACCTTAACGTTTTACGCTTACTCTCTGCTTGAAAATGACAGCTGCAGATGGCGCTATTCTCAATCATATAGACGCGCTATTTAACATTGAATCAAGTAGGTAGGTACATACAGAAATTCTTGGGAGCAGTTATCACCACCATAATGAATTATACTACTTTTTAAACACATGCAATATGGTATCATAATCAATATCGTATATATTTCATAAATAAATAATAACAATAGTAATATATCGTTGTATCGAACGTGCCATCAGCGCCAGCGGCAGGTGTCTCGTCACGAACTGTTACCCCGATCCAGTACAAAACACGCCGTATCCGCCAACGGTCGCGTCGCCGCATTCGTTTCATTTGAACTTTTGAATAACGAACGTCTTCAATGAACATCCTCGTTTTATTATGTGACTTTGAGCGAAAATGTTTATGCAGCCTCCAGAAATGATTGGGAAAGCAGAGGAGGAATTCAGCCGGCCGGTAGAGTCCATCATGAGATGTGAAGACTTCAAGAGTAACTTTGCAAGGAGGCTGTCAAATAGATACATCTCCAGGACTCCTGTGACCACCAAACAGGATACTTCTCTCAAACTTCTTCCGAGCGATCCCCCGGAAAATGTAAGTTCAGTCAGTTCAGTCAGAGATTTTTACTTGCACATTTTTGGGCGTTTGACCTAATAGCGAAATTGTGTAGCGAGTTTTTTTATACGCATTGAGTGGGTGTCACGTTCCACCGGTACAATGAGTGACTAGTTTTTGCGCTGTATTAATTCATTGTTGATGTAGAACTTTAGAAGTGAAAGTGTCCATTTATTTGAGTGAGACATATATTAAGCTGTCCGTAACGAACGTCTGCTTGCTTATTCAGTGTGGCATCGTACAATGGTTTATGAATATGCATGCTTCCTTGAGGAAATGTCTATACTGTGTTTTGTTTACGTTGAATTTTTATTATGCACATTAACGGCACGGTAACCTCGTGAGCACGAATCACGATGCTAGAGCTCCTGTCGAATCGTAACTAGGAACTATAGGGGTGATTAATTAACTTCATCGATGCGTGGCAGAACCGCACGATTGCACGAAAAGGGCTCTATCAATCCACACTGATAAAAATAATATAGCTTAATCATGTGTCAGTTGTACGTCACAGGTAGACAAAGCTCCGTTTAATTTCCATTTCTTTCCTATTTACTTTTTTTTTAGAGTCCAATAGGTAATTTCAATGCGTGTTCTGTGTTCAAACGGTGAGTTTGGAGAGGGCAGGTCCAGGCCGGAAATTGAATTCTGACGGGCTCTTGGAGTGCTCAATGCTAACAGCTAAACAAAGTTCGAAGTGCCATAATCTGTTCCTACTAAAATCATCTGGGACAAATTGCTTTCTTGCTATAAGACCATCTTTAGTGCTATTTTGTAACGTTTTTTCTCTCTGGGTTCGTATCTTTGTATAACTTAATAATTGACAAATCTTCCAAAATTTTGCAGGAGTCAATTTGGCTCAAATTTTTAGCGCTTGTATTTAAAGGTTGATCAGTTTATTAGGTACCCATCCAATTTTCGGGTTTGACATTTTCGGGTCAGACTTATCTTTTGTCTTATTTTGGCGCATGACGTTCTCTATCGGATAAAATGAAACAAAAGCTGTATAAAGTTGAAACATTTTACAGATACAGAGAATCATCGGTTTCATTTTAAATTACCTTTGGTTATATTATATAAGTATTGATTCATGCTATGCCACATGCACTACTATCTTATACAATGACGTTAATGCGGCCAGTATCACTGACTAAACTAAAAGTTATTAAAATTATATCTATTCTTTTCTCACTTTCGGAAATAGAAAGAGAGAAGACAATTTTAGTACTGTCATGTTACGTTAGTTTAGTAAATTTGGCCTGCCCGAATCAGAATCAACGTTATTTGTAAATCTAGCATGCATTTCAGGTGGTTAAATTCGATTGGTAGCTGGAAAAGGCAACCATGCTACATCAATGGTTTCTAATTTGTATATTAACTTATTTATTTAAGTACTAGCTGTGCCCCGCGGTTTCACCCGCGTAGTTCCCTATTGGATTGTCGAGATAATGGGGGAACTACTTTTTTGAAGTCGGTTAAAAAGTATCTTATGTCCTCTCCCGGAGTCCAATCTACCTGTGCACCAAATTTCATCCAGATCGGTTTAGTGGTTTTGGCGTGAAAGCGAAACAGACAGACAGACAGAGTTAATTTCGCATTTATAATATTAGTTAGGATTAGGATTAAAAAAATTAAACTTACAGATATAGTAAGGAAAAATAATACTTTTTTACACAACATACCTCCAAGTTGCCCAGTAGTACCTAAGTATAGCCAGAGTCATTCCCTTTCAAAAGTAGCGAATTATTGTTTATTTCTGGTGATTACTTTTCTTAGTCTCTTTCGTTCAGTCTTTTCGGTACATAATATAGCCCTCCTCGTCGTTTTCAAAGACAGCGACTCTAGACTAGTGTTTCTAGAATAAACCCTGACGTGGCTCGCTGGACCAATCGCACGTGTAGGTAGCAAGAAAGTTGACAGGCAGAATTGTATGCATCTATATGAAGGCTTGGGTCTATCTTGATAGGTTAGGCATATTTTAATTATTCAGTACATCCTATTCGGATACTACTTAGTTCAAATGAAGAAAAATATTAACAGAGTTTAGTGAACCATAGTCACATTATACCTCAACCCATGATAATATTTGCTCCAACTATATAGTTCACAGCTTTCCCTGCCTTGCTATTGCTAGAAATTAGCCCGTTCCAATTCTCACATTATTTTGTCATTGTCCGGAATGCCAGGTAGTGGAGCTCCACAGATGGCTTTTCTATTTCTTGATGCGATTTTGGCTCTTTGTCTATGATTTGGGTATTTTCAAGTCACCAGTAAATAGGTTCCATATAGGCTAGGTAATTTTACTTATTTTAGCTCGCAGACTCGCTTTACATGAGGCGAGTGGTGATTTTCCATGCCTATCACAAGCTTCTCATCTGTTGTTTTTTTGAAAATTTGGTCTTGTGTACCTACGCCTAAAAAGAAATCTAATATTTTTGATGCTACAAATACATAGTTATTGTGTCCGGGTGCGTTTTGTCTATCCCGGATGTAGGTATAATGTTTATTGTGCAATACAACTCTTTGGTTATACATAACTGTGATTCTTATTCAAAGCACGACCATCGCGGCGTCATTAAACATAAAAATTACGTGATTACTGTCTTTGGGTGGTTATAAATATTCATTATAAGGGAGCGATAGCACTGGAGAGGGTGTCGTGGGACTTATTGTAAATTCAATCGAAATCATAAAGTAAGAAATAAAAATGTAAGTACTTTTCTGATAAGTCTGATCATAAATGTATTGTTGTAAGGTTTGAAAGCAGAGCTAAATACCTAATACCTATAAATATGTCTGCCAAGTCGATCACGGCCTTACTATCCTTACTATACTTACGGCCGTACTATCCTTTTCTCGAAGCGATTCGAGCCATTTTCGACCCCTCTGTAGCTTTGTTGCGGGAGAAGCTTATCATTAGTGGTAGCCTAGTCTCCGACCCGCAATTCAGCCATTGTGGTGGTCTATGGCCTACACTCCCTACATAAGGGAGACCCGAGCCTAGCAGTACAAAAATTGGTTACGTGATCGGTAAAATTGTGTAGCGGACGCATTTTTTTTAATTTGGCAAAAAAAAAAATTTACAGTGGATTCACTTTGATGACCCTTAAATATTATCGCACCTTTCTGTAACACGTTGTATATTCTTGTACAATTAACCCATCTAAACATGCAATATATTTGATAAGATTAAGAATATAATGAAGTACTCAATAAATTTATACGTAAAATTGTCATTAAATCAGTCATTATATTATACTCGTTTTGTGCAAGTGCTTTTATTACCTAAAACGAAATGACTAAACACAACAACATAAATAAAAATACATATTATATTACATTTACATATTATTATTGGTTTACTGCTATCGGTCGACCAATTGCAAAATGTGGTAATCATCGAACGCACTACTCTACTATTTGATTGTGTAACCTATAAACTGGCATAAAATGTCTTTATGTACTTTGTACATTGTTACAGATAATCGTTAGTACTCGTAAGCACTTATGTCTTTAAACATCCTGACAAATGAGAGTGATGCAATTGATTTAATGTAATACAAACTTATTGAGTATTTTATTGAGTTTGATTCATTTTGATGTTATTTGACCGAGGGTCTTTGTTTCGAGTCTGGCAAATTAATCCTTCATAAGCTAATAAGATTATCGGAAAATTTGAATACTTGCCTTCTTACGTTTGATGACAATATAAAAAATAGAACAATTTAAATACAAAATAATTCATTCAAGGCTTGGTCTACAAAAAAGCCATTTTTTTAAAAAGATATGCTAATCTGAATTAAATTGTTTAAAGTTAAACCTTTACAAAACGTCGATTTATACAGTTAAGCACAATTTCCATGTAATTTTTCAAATAACCAAATTAACTGAGTTATATGGGATACATTTGACTTAGACTTACATATGTCAGTTTGTTTGTTTGGATGTTCAACCAAATTTGCCGAACCTTGTATTTTTTAAGTTGTAGGGGAAATTTTATTTGGGGAATATTTCCCCCTAAGATAGGAGATATTTTGATGGCCTGCTTTTAACAGACTGGCAAAAAACTCAACGATGTGATGTCTATTGCATCATACACGTTCGAAGCCAAGCAAAAGTCTTCAACGGCGTTTGGCTACTATTGTTTAGTCAGACAATGCGAGATATTGTGGATATGGACAATAAACCGTTTAGCATTCTGAGTAAAGGTTTGACCAGATATAACGCTTATAAATGCAGTATTAAAAGTATGTTATTAAATTGAACCACGGGACGAGAGCGGATATAAGGGTACAGTTGTTAGTTTTTCGTCCAGAAAATGAAAAACAACGTGACAATACAAAAAGATATAAAAAGAGCCTTAACTTAATTAATGAAAATTTGATCTTCTAAGTTTCGGTTTTATATTATATTTTCTACCTTTCCCTTAGATTTATGAACATGCAGAATTACTTCATCATATGAATGTGACTTTTGCATATTTTCAGTCGATTTACTGTTCAACTAGATTGCTCAACTGCATCAGGTTGAGCTGTGGGTAAATATCATCAGCTCAACTGATACTTCTGATGACAGTCGATACGAACCTTTCTTCTTCTCAAAATTGACCAAATATGCTCTTTATTATTCGAAAAGTGATTAATTTTTGTAAAAATCAATTCTAAGACATTAAATCTAATCTATAATCTATATAGGTCCTGTCTGAACAGCTGCTAAGTCCTATTCAAAGCAGAGCCTGAACCGGGTGTATTCATTATGTGAAGAGAGTGAGCAAAAGGGGTCAAATAAGGGTTCAAAGTTTGAAACTTCTTTATTTACATTTTATGCCAGTGACATCGATTAGTTTTATTATAATAACGTAATTTTACTTCGCTAAGTCAGGTCAGTGTGAGTGAGTCTTTTTAGCGTGCAACCCATGGCCGTCAGTAATGAATTGCCAAACCTCTTTATTCATTCGTTAGTTAACTTAACCTTGGGGTATTGTTTCCCTGCATCAATGGTGGCTTATTTAGGACGCAAATCTCTTAGGAAATTTACCATTTAGGATGAACAGCTATACTAAATAAAAAATTAATATACACCAGTGTTACGGATGGTAAACTATTAACTAGGCATCTAGTATCTTTTCATATTTAGCACTCTTATTTATTATTGTGTTCTACATAATTGTAATTGTTTCTAATATAATTGATATCAGCCGGTAAAGGGCGCCGTAGCAAAGATGCCTTTTTTTCGGCGAAACGCGTCCCTGATTGAAAATTCCAGGTGTTTAAAAGACTGGCCGGTTGGCGTAGTTGGTAGCAACATCCCCTTCTGCGCCGCTGGTCCCGGGATTGATCCCCGACATTTGTGTGCATGAAAATGTCTGTGTCTGGGTGTTTATTACATGTATATAATTATAATTATCAGTCATCAGGTTACCATATCACAGGCTTTGCCTGCTTTGGGATCTGAAGACCTTTGTGTGGATGTTGTCCCATATTATTATTCTATTATATATGAATAGTATATTAAGAATAAAAAATAAAATAAAAGTCAATCCTGGTGCAGACATGTACATCAGAGTTGGAGTTACATTATAGAATAATTTGGCAGTAGGGATAATTTTTGCAGTAATTGTTTGGAACTTCCTTGAAAACTAACACTCGCCTACTGGACTGTCTTTGTTGAAGTACTTAGATGCAAATAACGCCAGTACTAGGAGTTCCCGCGATATGAAATGATGATAACAAAAACCATTGTACAATTCTCTATCTTTCCAACAAACGTGGGAGAGCGATCATTCCCGATAAGTTTAGAGATAACGCACTCAAAATGAAAAACAGTTGCTGTAATGTATGGGAATCTGCACAACTTCCTTGATCCGTCGTTAGTTTATTATTTTGTTAACATCCTATTTCTCTATCTTTCTTTAATCTTATCTATCCATCTGTCTTGTTTCTTCAGTACTAAAATGTAGGTTTGTTCAGAATCTAAAGATGTTTTATTTGTATACTTAAGCATAAGTTTTCCATACATGTATTACACAGCGTTATCAGTTTGAATTAGAGAGAAAAAAACAGCTTTTATTAAAATTTGTCGACCGATAAACTTTTTGTATGGAACATAGGATTTTTTTCGAGGAAGAGGTCCCATAGTGTAAGTTGTTTCTTAGGATGAGTTTAGTGACCCTCTTTCAGCTTACCCTGTTTGATAACCTTGTTAAGATATAAGATAACCCTGTATACTTAATTTTTTACATACATACCTACATTTTTTGCCTTAGGGCGTACAAGTATGTTAAGTAAATTTTTTCCTTCAGCAAAACAAATTGTTAGAACTAAGTTTAACTTTTTGTTTGTTGTAAGGCCGTTGTTCTTTTCGTGAGCGAGAAAATCGCTTGCTCGCCAGCGCGGCGGCGGGCGGTGGACTTAGTTACGTAGTGACTTTACATATAGAAGCAGTCATAGCGTACACTGAAATCATAAGTTACAAAATGCTTATTTACATGATTACATGTTAATAATTACTGTTATCATTCTATGCCTCAATAGGTAGTTTACGTGAATTTGTTCTAGTTATGGTAATTGTTGGATGCCGTTACACTAAATCTGAACGAGCGAGCGAAACGTCTCTGCTCCGACTCGCGTGATTTAATTAATATTTGGTAGATATATGCGGTATTTGAACAATAACAATTCTAAATAATTATGAAAATTAAAATAGGCAAGGCAATTAAATCGTAAAGTTACTGTGGACACATGGTCAATAGTTCACAGAACTGCTCGTTCAAATTTATATTATTTTTATAAATAACGTATTATTTTAATATGATTAAAATAATACGTTATTACGCTGGCACTTCTATGTTTGTTTATTCAATAATGTGCTATAATAATATTATATCGACGCGTCGTCTCACCGTTCAATTTCTCCAGGTGAGAAAACAACAATTTGTTATTGTTTGTGCATGCCAGTTGTTATAATTAAAGCCCATCTCCATTGCTTTGTTTAAGAGATTTCTTAAAAATTATACACTACTTTCGAGCTTTAAAAATAAAGTATTAGATAAGATAAGGAATCGATCCAGGCGTGTCTGAAAATGAGAAAAATACGTACAAAAAAAAAGAACATTTTAGGTCACTTAAAAAAAAACAATTAACATTCTAAATAAAACAAATATAATAAATCGGCCTTACACATTAATGAGGAGCATTGCCTAGTCTACCGTCACCTTAACTCTACCTGTCGGTTTGCTTTTGTTATAGCTTCGATTACGCATTCCACCGGTCAGTTGGTCATCATTATCTATAGTTTACAAATACAAACGTGCTCTCTCTATTTGTTTACTATCTCTACAATTATTTATTATTGTCACAAGTCTTACTTTATTGGCTTTATCTTGTCGATAAATAATTTCAAAATATATCAAATTAATAAAATGCTTCTTTTTAATTATACTCAAATTTGAATAACTCATTTTAATTTTTGAATGCAGTGACCTTTGTGGCAGATGGGAATCCTTTATTTCCGTTTAAACTACACTGTAGCAAGCATCCCTGCTTTTTGGGAAAAAATCACTGATTACCGAAATTAAAACAGTTGTAGAACCTATACGTGACTACCAACATCCAGACAAACATTGATACATACAAGCTGACAGACAAAAGAATATTTTTTGACAGTCTCGAAGTCATATCTTCATTGTTTGAAGCAGAGACGCTGAGCTGCATCAATGTATTATTTATTTAAGGATTTTATTTAAGGTGTTGACATTTTTGTTATGTTTGATTTATTCTATACCGTAAAGCAGGTTCATTTGCCGACCATAGAAATGGCAAAATTGTTTTCCTTACCACTAGTCTTTTTAAGTAAACCTTGCAAATCTTGCGATCTGACAGATAATCTAAATCACCTATTGAATCGTGAGGACGGTAACACAAAACCACTTTCATATTAATTCGAAGCCATTAGAAAGCATGATATATGTAATATTATATAGCCCTAATTATGTAGGATTGTATAAGGATAAGAGACGAACACATTTTTTTTTGTCGATGGTATAGCCTTAATCCTACCTGTGGTTGGAAAGTATCCTACAGCAAGAAAATAGCTTGGTTTTGATATGCGTAATATGTAATAATGCGTGACTGCAAGCCAATTCCAATGCAAAGCAAGACAAGATTCCTAATTAGGGCTTTAATCTTGACCTATGAGAGACATCGGTGTCAAGTGCAACACATGTTTACGATTATACGAGTACATAAGAATATTAACATATTTACGAGTAATACATACAGAGTACTAAGCCGAAAGGGGTTACTATACTCACCATTGCGAACAACTCTCATTATAGGATTAACCCTGAATTTAAGAACAAAAATTAGCTGTTCCATGCAATTAGTTAATCCGGTCTGCGACAAAATGTTTGAAACGGAGTATTTTTTTTTTCACTTATGTAACACATACCTACACATAAATCATTGATACAGTTTTAAGCAGATGATACTTGATTAAATATACCGATTCGTTGGGCAATCGAAAATAACGTTAAAACAATTTTCACTATGTATTTTCAAAGATAATCTCAAGTGCCTTTATTAACATTACCAAAATGACTAACTACGACAACAATAAATTATAGCAGAAAGATTACGTATAGACCACTGAAGATCTACAGATTATGCAAATGCTCCAACCTGCCACCAGATGACAAAAGAAAAATAAAAAATATAATTAAATGTTATATTGATTGATTCCATAAAAAAACAGCCATACCAATTTTGTCAATTTTTGAATGGAACCAATTGGAACAAAAAATGAATTTTCACATCGGTCCAGCCATCACTGAAATCGGGGAACATATTACATTAAAAAAACGGATGAATTGAGAAACTTTTCCTGTTTGAAGTAGGTTACAATTAAATACATAGACTGCAGACTAACACAGAATTACAGCTCAATTTGAGTGTATAATTACCTTATAGTACACCCCTGACCAATGGTTACCAATTAAAATTCGTACACAAGCCAGATTATACACTAATTAAGTATCTATGTAATCTGGAATCACACATCAAATCTCCCAGAAGATGAACAATGAAACGCAATAAAGTACCACAAACGCGAAGACACCGTAATAAAATGTAACAACAACTTAATTACGGGTAAGTTTTCTACCTAAATTTGCATATTGCGCGATACGAGAACACTTTGCCACACGGACATTTTTTATTTTATTTTGGTTTATAGATTATTAAAATTGACAAAAGTTTATGTATTTCTTTTTAAATTAATGACTTTTTCCAAACTCTTTGTAAAGATTGTCCTGTAGTTGTAGAAATTTAGCATATTTTTGACCTCATGCACTGGTATTCAAAAGTACTTCTATTACAGAAACTCGTATAGGTATGTATAGCAAAGTAAACATTTTTTACGTGTTCTCATAGTTGGTACTCTTGTTACCATTTACTGGATGGCAGATTTTATATATTAAAAAGAATAAGTCCTTTCTAATATAATGACTGTCAGGTCGCAATGAGCTCACAGCCTAAACTGCTGAAACTAGAGACACGAAGTTTAGAAGGTGTATTCATTACAGGTTGTACCAACAAAGGAATTTTGATAATTTATGTCATAAAACGCGCGATGCCGGGACGCGCGTTTGAAAGGACGCGAAGCGAAGAAGGATGATTCGGGTATCAAATGAGGGTTCGAAGTTTCAAACTTCTTTATATTTAATTCTATGTTGTGCTCAACGCCACGGGACAACTACTATATTTGTAGCTTAGTTTGGTATATAAGACTCCTCTCTGTCTTACCAGCCTCCGTCGACAAGGAAGCTGAATTTGGCATAGTTTGCTTGACATTACGCATATGCTTTGATTATTTAAAAATATATACTTATTTACTTCTTTACGTATTGATTTGTGTGTCATATTGAATGTCTTCTAATTTGTGTCTTTCTTACTTTAACAATGACAAATATGAGACTAATCTATGATATAATAAATATTTAATTCAAATTAAAGCTAATCTTTCATTAGTTATTTCGTTTCTCTTTGGTTTCTTAAATTAGCTGTTTCAAACTTAATTTTCATTGTCTTCAATTTGATGTGTTCTTTTTATCTAAGTATAGTATTTGCAGAGTAGCTTGTGTAACGTGGGCCACCAATTTGACGGTCTGTTAACCATTACATGAGAATCTTGATAGAGATCAGCCATTGTGGAGAGTTGTGCGAACTGTTGCTCATTTCCATAGGCAGAGCTGGTCTATTGGGGTCGTTAGCAGTGGGCCCAACTGGACCTGTTTGAAGAAATACTTGGCGTCATAAAAATAACTTTACTTACGTCAATGCAGCTACACGTATACAGATAGACGTTTTGCTAAATTGGCATTTTGCCAATTAGACTTAATGCCTCATTATACGTGTCGCGCTGTTAGACATTAAGGTACTTAGTCATATTTTACGGAGCCAAAAAAGTGACAAGTAGAATAAAATGTAACAAACGCCAAGCAAAAAGTAATTGTTATTTTGATTTGAAAACCAAAGTACAGGACTGATTATGATAACATTTATACGGGACACCGCTGTAGCCTTCCAAATAAACACATAGTAACAACACACATAATATTCTCGGAGTAATCAGAAAAACAGTAAAAAATCAGCCACGTCCAAGTCGGACTCTCGCATCGAGTGTTCCGTACAATCCTGTAAAAGTTTTGGTATTTTTATTGCTGAATGAAGTCTATAACATTACAATATGGAACATAAATGAACTTATCGTTTCAGTAATCCTTCATTTTATATTAAAACATAAAAGTATTATAGACCTGAGTAATTAATATGAATTTCAATTGAATGCCTTCATACGCGTTCATGAGGATAGGGTTATTAAATTTAAAATTATTTTAAATATTTTTATTAAGTATATGATGTAACCGAAAATTTACGTTGTTTGCATTGTTTTCTTGGTCTATTATAAATATAAGACGTTGATTTGAACTTAATTTCAAGATTGTGTCGAATTGAGCACCTTTCATGCTAGTAATTTACACCTACAAAAATTTAAAACCTTAATTTATTTCCAGTTAAACATAAAAAAACCTTTTCACTCATACAGTTTTAATTTGAAAAATTAAAAGAAATTTAAGAAATAATTAAAAGCTGTATTTAGAAGTACGCGAATGAAGCAAGTAATTTCGTAATCTATTGTTTCCCATCAAATAGAAAAGTTCAAGTTGCAATTATCTGCTTTATATTATAAGACGAATAGCCGACAGAATCGGCAAGGTGGTAATTAAGAAACCATACAGTTTGTTACTTCACGAAAACGCTTCAAATACGAGTACATTTTCGCCAGTTCGGCCAGTCACACTGACTAAACTAAAACTTCCTAAAATCATATCTATCCTTTTCTCACTTTTAGAAACAAAAAGAGAGGAGACAATTTTAGAACTGTTAAATTAGGGTAGTTTAGTAAGTTTGGTCCGTCCGAATCGGGGTCAATGTCAAAATTTGGTTGAACAGGAAGCAAATTATACGTTAGAGTTGATTTTAAGGGTTAGATTAGGTATAACTTCTCATTGTCCTATCCTAAATCTTGTCTGAATTCTACAGATAAGTGCCAACATTCGTGGAGTTTGGCACATTAGGTATTAATATTATGTTTATTGTGATATTTTTGCGCAGAATAACTATATTGTAAAACTACAAGATGAAAAAGAAATTTCTTGCAGTAATTGTTACTTAAATGGCCAAGTTTGTAAGTCAAATGATATTTAATACAAAATACAATTAAACTCTATACGAAAAAGCATTTAAAAAAAAAATTATTATGTGACTGCCAGACAACTTCTTTAGTATCATTGATTGAACTATCAATAGCTAAAAACTTTACAATATCATAGCTCTCGTTTGAACGCCCCGTAATCTCTGAGTGCTATAATTAAATCCATCGCTTGTTTATGTTAAAACTCTATGTACAGTAATAGTGTAAGTGAACTTTTGCACGTGACATTGACCCTGATTTTAGGTGCCATACAAATCGGTCGGGCGAATGCTAAGCTACACGTGATTGTGCGTCAAGTATGGCCATAGAATCAATAAAGCTCCTTTGATCTGTGAGTATGGCAGGTAAAGTTTGATTTGTCCAGCATCTATAGATATCTTAGAAATCTTGTAAGATCGATGTATATTGTTGGGGTGCCATTTACTGCTGGGACGTGTTCGGAGCCCACACTGTAGGTGCAATTATTCGCTCTACTAGCGTTCGCAGTCTCAGAGTAAACGACGACTGACGCGTTCGGAGTGTCAGTTTTTCTCTTCATCTTTATTAGTTTGCATTCAGCACTCTGTGTATTGTAAAAGCTTTCAAGTTCTTTAAATTTTTACGATAAAATATAATCAATTGGAAAAGTCACAGCCACATGCTGTGGTCATAAGTCGTCGTGGTCAAGTAAAGTCATGTCAAGTGGCCTAGTAAAGCGGTGGAGATTTTTCTAGATCTTCTACACAAATTTCCTGTGAACACAAAACCACGTTAATGCGTCTTTATAGTCTTTGTTGTCTTGTGGCGTGACGTGTACTGTAGGCTTACCTACACTACACGACACATCACAAAACAATAATGGTTAGTAATACACCAGTATTACACATTAAAGCTCGAAAAAATTATGAACACTAGTTTTGCAATAACTACACAGACGAATAAGCCATTTATTTCAGCGAACGCGAGAACACTCGGAGCGCACGTTAGGTGCAACTATTTACAGAATAAAATATTTGGTAAAAGCCGTACTCAATTTAAATAAAAGTCAAATATTACAATACAATATAACTTTACTGCATACTTAAAAAAGCAAAATATAATAAACATAACATTGGAAGCGTTTTCATCCAGGCAACCTTTGGATGGATCGGTCTAAGTGCGAACAGTAACGTCGGTGGTATACTAATAAAAAAATGAAAAAGATATGGTACAAGTACTGTTATAGTTAACAAGCTGCGCCCCGGGGTTTTACCCGCGATAGATAATTCATCATCACTTCAATTTTCCAGGATAGAAAGTAATCTACTCGTATGTGTTAATCCAAGGTATAAACTATCTTCGTGGCAAATTTCATCCAAATACGTTACGCCGTTTGAGCTTGAAGGAAGAACAAACCAACACACACACATAAAAACTTTCCCATTTATAATATTATAGTGTAAAGTGATTATGATTAATAATTTATTGTTGTTGACGTCTTGGCAGTCCCATGCGTTGTTGTATTTATTTTAGATGAGGATTATTAGGTTTACTTAGGTAATGTGAATCCGGATGAAGATTATAAATCTGTTTTATTTCAAATCTCTGGGATCTTGTTATCAATGTGTGCTTGCTATTGGTCCATTAGACAGGCATGCGTTACTTTGGCCTCAGCCATATTCCTTTCATGACGCTATTTGCTCGCTAGCACTAATAAGTATGCATTTTTTAAAGCTTCTCTTGGAACGTTGATATGAGGTTACAAAGAATATCCACAATATCCCTGGTTTGGATGTGTAAAATGTTGGTACTTATTATCTAAACGTCATAAAGAAAAACATAACAATGTACAAGAAGCCCATTGAAACCAAATCAACGCTTTTCCCGAAGCAACACTTATTTACCTTTATATCGAAACCTATACCTAGGTGGTCAAAGCTTTAAATTAACAGACGCCAGACACCATTCTGAATCAAATGAGTTCTCGCAAAAAATTTGGTCTCTGAATTTGTCAGTCATGTAATGTAGTTCTTAAGGTTTCGTACCTAAAAATTGTGTTATTGAAAAATGTAATACTAATTTAGAAATAAAAAATAAAAACGACCCAAATCATCAAACAGAATTTATCGGCCTAGCTAGACTGAAAAACATCCTATTGAAATATGTACTCTGAGAATACATCATTCGTATGCCTATACAGAGGTACTACTAGACCAATAGCGTACCCACCCTAAAATAAGTGGATATACCCTAGTTCCCTGTATTTATATAATACTTTTTTATGTCTATTATAAGTACGGAACCCTGTGAGCGATTTGAGAAGCATTTTGTCACGTTTATTGCTCGTATTAACGTTGCAGTGTGAAATAGTTCGTTTGAGAATGCTGATCGATTTCTCGGTAGGTGTATGGTGGTGCCCAATGATCTTTTTTAATCGATTGCAATAGCCACGTCTTGTATTTCTTTTTTATTAGAAAGGTGTATTATTTAAAAATAAAGTAAAATAATTTCGTCCAGGCCGCATTTATACGATCGAAGAGAATTAATTGATTGATGATTTGCTATTACGCTGAATAATGCACAGTAACTTTCTGTTTTATGCAGGTGTTTTTTTTATCAAGTGGTATTAGAGTATTATTATATGTCGTTGGTGACGAGTTGTTTTTGTAATGCTAAGAGTATGTATTTTAAGTTCGTTTTCCACACAACAAAATGTAGACTAATTTAGTTTATTGACTTTAGTGTAGGTAGATACATACTCAACAGGCTAAGCTAGAGCTAAGTGATGTTTATCGAAAATACAGAACTAGGGTAGCTTAAGCACAAATTTTTTAGTTTGTTAAATTTAAATAAGACAATGCACCGAAGTTAATTTAAATAATGTTTTATTCGCTTAGCTTCGATTAGGTTAGTTCTCTGTGTGGCCTAGCATTTACTAACTATAGTGTGAAGTTAAAAAATTAAATAATATTTCTTACAGTCTTAATTATAAAATCAAACTATATTGAAAAATATGAAGTACTTAGAGAAAATATATGACCCGAGATAACAATTAAATCGCCGATAACATCTATAATACAGTTTTTATCTGACAAAGAAAGAAAACGTTTAAAAAGTAGCACAAATAGAAAACTATCATGTTACTGCTGGTTTCTAACCAAACAATCGCTTTAAAAAACCCTAAGTAATAAAGCTTTTGAATTATTAATGCGTGTCGGAAACCGCGACAAACCCTACCGTTAAAAATTCACACGCAAAAGCTCTTGATACTTCGTTACATACGAGTATACGAAACAATGACTAACGCGTTCGTACTTACTTTGTAACAGAGACGAACTAAGGACAGAGGTAAAAGGGGGAGAGAAGAGTCTGTAGTGTGTCTGTGAAGTCTGTAACTGTTCTTACCCAATTTGTCACTCGTGAGATGCCACCTGGCATCTATATTATATACAACTATATAGCTAACGTATAATCTACCTAGTCTCGCAAGCTTTTATTTAACTTGCAAATTTTTTTTGTATGTTAAGGACAAAGTTAACACGTTTAGTTTGCATGAAAACGGTTAGTGACGTTATACTGAATGTAACGTGACGGACGGCACAACTTAGTTTAGTTATTATTTACTCATCACTCAGAAATACACAACAATTTGCACTCTTACTGTCACCCATTACGGGCGTAAATTGCTTAATAACTTAAAACGGAGGAAATTATCAATTCAACTAAATGATTTATTTTGTGCGTTGAATTAGCACACTTCTGTCTATCCTGCAGCCGACCCTGCTTACAAACTTCCTTATAAGTTCCGCCTCGGTGGCGTCTTGCACAATCGACGGCGGAGTAAAGAACTGCGTGTTTTTTATCACAAAGGCAGGTGGCAGGTGAGTCAGGCCCGGATCCCGGCCATTTGGATGTATCCACGATGAGAGCCAGCCAAGCGAAACAGCTTAATATGTATCTGCATGGTGGCTGGGCGCACCTTGGAACGTAGGTTAAGAGTTTGTGCTGTAATTATTAACATCCTTAGCTGTAAGCCAAGCTTATACTCGAAGATAGGTGCATGGCGTTTCTCTGAAAATTAAACACCTCAAAGACAAATTGATACACGCTATAGATCACGTGTTAGTATGTGATCTAAGCTTTTGTTAATACCATGCCCGGTTACTAGATACTTAATGGGAATCAGCAATCAGCATATTCATTTTTCATGCACGGATAAACTATAATTACATATATTGGAGATTCTTTATACTCTAAATTAACTCTCAAATAATGCGGTCCGCCAAAATATTATAAAATAACTTTGTATGGCTGTAATGTATCAGATTAACAAAAGGAGGGGTAAAATCTAGTTAAAGAGTGTGCATGTCAATAATTTATTGATTTGAGTGGAATTTTATTGAGTGGTAATTATTTCTTATTTATTATATATTTTCTAACTGTATGGCAAACTCCCACCATACAAATTGTCAGATTAACATATCAGAGACACGTATCGGCACAGAAAATATCATAATATGACACCCTCGAATATGTACATGTTTGTTTTTTTTATTAAATAAATATATATCCTTCTAGATACTTTCTTCACCGCAAAAATGGGATATTCTTATAATCTAAACTTTAAAGTGCAGTTATAGGTCTCCATGACGCTCAAATTACTACTCATTAAGCACTCCTCTTACTTTATAGCCGAAGAACCGAAGAGGAGAATTGTTAACATTTCCGATTCCTCCGCCGGTATGAAAATTAGGAAAATGATTTAGTCTTTAGTGAAAATATCCTTTCCAACTTATATACAAGACGCTATTTTAATAAATATTTTCCAAATAATCACGCCTCGGGAAATAGGTAATTTGATATTGTAATTGCAGATCGGTTAGGAATTATTCATAGCTCATAGGATGACGACACAATATGAATAGGGCGATGAAGTTGCTATGTTTTATTTATTTTAAATGACAATGATACAGTCTGTAGAAATAACAAACAAGATGCAATCAAACAGCCTACGTTATACGAAAATGATCTTATATCTTATCTATACATGTTTTTGTATGGAAACTCGTTACTTTTTGTAAAAAAAACTTTTTCTGTGAGATTTATTAACAGTAACCCGCGGCGTTGGAGATAAAATTGAAAGTAAAGTAGTTTCAAATTTTGAACTCTCACTTGACACGGTAAGGGATTGAATTTACAAAAAAAAAACTTAGTTCACACGCTATAAATTTCATGTCTCTAGGTTTAGCAGTTTAGGCCCTGTGTTAATTGTGACCTATGTTGATAAATTCCTTGGAAATAATAGGTCCAATATAATATGAGTTATCAGTATTTTCTCTAAATTAAATAAGTCTTAAACGCTTACTACCCACCGATGTACAAACTCCCCAGGGGTATGGTAAGTCCGGAACGAAAGTAGACTAGCTTAGCAGCTCGTCCACTCTACTCGTAGCGCTCGTTTGAATAGATTTTGTTAAAACTATATAACTTATTAAGTATACTAAATAGAAAGTGTTCAGCTAATATTAATACAACTAAAACCGTAATAAATCGTATCTACGCACAAACAAAGCAAGCGAAGTCATCACGCATACGTCGTCGCTTCTCGCACGCAACTGTACCTACCATGATTGCCGCCGATGCTTCCTACTTAATGGAATTCTGATGAAAACTGGTGATTACATCAAATTACTTTATTAGCCTATTTGGTGAAGGGAATCGAGCATGCGCTTATACTTGTTGTTACCGTATTATATGTTGTTTCTTTTTATTACAACAAATTAAGTTTCGATACGTCATAGTATCAAGTGTAGAATTTTATGGGTTGATTCATTCAACCATTAAAACTTATTATCGAAGTGAAAAGCTTTTGTAGGTATATGCATTATTGTTTGCAAGTCTTACACAAGTTATCGGTTAGGGGTGTACTTAGCCGAAGGAGGTCACTATACTCATCATTACAAACAACTTTCGTTACGAGACCAACTCTGAATTCTAGAAAAAAAACTAGCCATTCATAGAAAAAGTTTATCGATCGTGAACAATATCACTGTATGAAAAACCTATGTTTTACCAGAACTTATGCAGTTAAAGGTTGACCTTGTGATTACGTTTTCGAGGGATCGTTTTCTACATGACTGAATATGATATGGGACTATGGGAGAAGAGATAAGATATAATTAGTTAGTGTTATATCGCAGCCTTAGAGCAAAAGTGTTCTTTTAATTTTGGAGCCTTCTTAGCATTTATGCGTGTATGCCTTCGAATCTAGAAAACACAATTGTCGAAGTTATTTTTGCATTGGACACCTATGTCAACAAAGCACTTGCTTTTCAGAAACAGAACCCATCTAGTAAACGGTTAACTTTGAATTTGCCACATCAAGGCTAAGCAGAAACAGGGCTAAGCTATTTGTGATGCAGATATGCTATTTTAGCGTAATTTTTGCCAACTTTCCCTCGTCAAGACAGGAACTGGATTTAATGCTTCAGACGCTAGTGATACCTAATTGCTTATAGAATACTTTCATAACAATTAAGCCTTAAAAACAATATATTTAAAAGAAATCTTACATTTCTTGGCAGCGTTACCATTACCGTAATCCAGTAAAATAGCCAAAGCTAGGTACAAGGTACAAAACCACTTGCGTTTAGAACTAAAACCTGTCCAGTCAAAGGTCAACCTTGTATCTCCCTCGTTGCACTGGGAGGAGGGTAGGGCCGCTTCCGACCCGGCAGGATGTAGGGTCACGCTCGGCCGGCGACGCGTGACGCTTGCTTCACCGCCATGCGCGAGCGCAGGGCTTGGTTGGCTTGACTTCGTGTCACACTGACATGATGTTATGTCTATATGCTAAATATTAGCTTTATATTAATATTAGTGCACCACCACTTATTTTTTATTCAAACTCGAGATGCATTACATTCAGCCATACCAAATGACTAGCGTCCAGCTTTAAGTGGACTTTTGCTCGGGTTACTATTTTGAATTCAACATTAGTTTGTTCCTTAGGCTATTATTCCTGAGCCGTTTATGTCTATAGCACTATTATATATAACAAACATACATATAATGCTATTCATAATTAACTCTACGTATACTATAATTGTAGGTGTATATAATAAATTAATTATATAAAATTGAATTTTATTCTTGCTTTTCAAAATAGCCACTGGTAATAATAATACCATGGACGCCCAGCCAAGCTTCTCGAAGATTATAAAAATCTCACCACACTGTTTATTAATTATGAACTCGTTAATTCACTCAGTCTGATTACCAGCCTTCTAGAGACTCGTGAATCGAGAGTAACCCAGTGGCCTTGATCACGCATGTTCTGTTCCATGCTGATGCACCGACGACGACACCTGAGAACCTGGGAGCAACCCAGCACTGAAACCTGACTCTGTGTGACCGGAACATTCTAATTATAACTGATTAACACACATTTTCATTGGCTACCTCTGGGGAATGGGATATCTGGGTTGGAACGTCAGAGATGATTATTTAATTTAAATTTTGAACTTAATGATTAGACATGCATATTAGAATGGTAGCTGCGCGCTTTTTGTAGTCGGTGTGAGACAAGAATAAAGAAGAGTTCTCCTGGTGTGATAGAAACGGGTGATACTATGCCGCTATCGGATTAAGCAGATACTGTCAATTCATTAATTTGCTAATACATATCAAACTAGAGCTCGCGTAGTGATTCCTTATGCCGACCACAACCTAAGTTTGTCAAATACTTGACACGTTAAGTTCTCAAAAGTTTTAAGTTAAAAGTACTAATTCTTTGTTTGTCAGATAAGGTTTTAGTCAAGCACACGCAGGTCGAGATGAAAATAAGGTCATAGGCATGTATTTGTATATACAAGTATATATACTTAACCTCTGAATAATTACTAAATTATCCAACTCTCCAAACCGGGTTTTTTCCACGAATTTGCATCTTTGAAAACCGAATGTGCCAAACATACGCACAACGTAATAGCAATTTAAACTGTTCAGTGGATGCTATTTCAAGCATTTACGAGCTTTGCCCCATAATCGTTTCGACGTGGAATTCTTCTTGCGATCTCATACAGTACATTAACACTAGTTCTTTTTGGTTTGAGCCAATCTAGGCGTATGAGAAAACCATACGGGATACTACGAGTATACGAGCTATATCATAAATAAATCTTATTGGTGTCTGAAATACTCGTAAATATATTTTGAATGCGATATCGTGTATCTGATCCCAAGAAGTAAGACCACATGATCACCACTGGAAGAACGTTTTATTGTAACTAGCAGTAATGTAATATAAAATCCAGCAAGTGCTAGTCAAACTCTCGCACGAAGAGTTCCGTTTCATTATCTTATACAACATTAGTCAAGTCGCTATTAAAATCGAGCAAATACGGCATAAAATCACGCTTGATGTAGTTTCACCTTAAATGTTTTTATTCTTTTTTCATTATCATTTTTATTTTTTGGAAGGAAAATAGAACTTAATATGCAGTGAATATTTCTAGCATGTACATATCAAGCAAAAACGACAAAAACACGTTAATTATATATTTTAGTATTTGTTACTGTCTATCTGTCACAATTCATGAGATACTACTTAGTGACACACAGATGGACGGATGGATAGACAGTAAAAACTTAGTAATAAGGTCACGTTTTTACTTTTTAGGTTCAAAACCTAAATAGAAAAAAATGTTTAACAACTTATAACTTACATTACTCGTATCAGAAGCAGCGGTTTTATTAATAGTAGCGATTTCTCCGTGGCATCACATCAAAGAAGAAGATTTTAGAAAATGACTATTAGTTCAACGACGCCACCAATAAATTACTGTAATATCTTTTTTACAGTAAATATCTGCACTCATTTAATAAGTAAAATGAATACACAATAAATCACCGCCTTTTCTGATAAGCCCAATACAACGCAGTCGCATCGCCAAGCGCTTCTAGTTGCGCAAGTAGGTACATATATTATATGGCTGGGAATAATGATGGAGCCATACCGCCAGTCGGTATGCATGCACTCCAAAGCTTATAAATACATCTGATGCGATGCAACTAATTTAGCGATTATTTATTTAATTACTCCGCTCTGCAGTGGTAAACGCGTTAATACAGGATCAAAAGTAGCCTAACATAATACAGGGTCACGAAAGTTTGTAAGAATGGATGTGTTTGTTACTCTTTCACACAATAACTTACTAAGCTTACCCGATTTGGATTAAATTTGGTACGGAGGTACCTTAGACCCTGGATTAACACGTTATTATAGTGTTATTTTTTGTCCTGTATAAAACCTGTATCATCATTAAATAGCGGTAGCATCTATGTATATAAAAGAGTAAATAATATGACTGGAAATCAATAGCAGAACCTAAACCGCTGAATCTAGGGACATGAAATTTAGAGGTTCTATTTATTATAAGGTGAAGAAATGTACTAATAAAGGGCTTTTGGAAATTCAATTAATTTCGGCACCCTAAACTTACGTTACTGATAATATCGTCTTAGCAAATTAAAAATTATTTAAGTAAACATAAAACACTCGACGTTTTCGACAAAATTTGTGTGGGACCTTGGGAGTATACCTTTTGAAACTAATAAATATTCAGCTATTGCATTGCTTTTACCGCGGGCGAATCAAGAAATTCCGTAACGAAAATAAACCTAACACTCGTCTCTGTTCGGCAGACTTCGACACGGAGTTTGTTGCGTGCGACTAGACGTATGCGTATGCAATAGCTTTACCGCGACACTCCCCGAGTGACACACGTATAAATTTTTTTTAATCGGTTTACAATTATTAGCGAAATTATCGATGAACATACACAAAAAAATAAATACAGACGAACATAGTAGAACCTTCTCCTTCTTGGAAGATAGTAAAAAAATATAAAAAAAAACAAGAAATTGCAGTTGATATGTACGACTAAAGTTATATCTAATTGCTAGAGATAATTATGCATAACTGTAGAAAGTTTGTCATCGTATTAGCCTGAAAAGTAAAAACAATCATGAACAGAATTGTCATCATTTTTGTGAAGACTATAGTCATTTTCCCGACGATTACAGTTTGGAGGTCAGTAGGCAAACCATTACACGTACATAGCAGCATACCTATTTCTTTTCTGCATATGACCTGCCCCGGTTATATGATCTCATAGTTCTGTTTTCATATAACGGGAGGCATAATTTTTTGCATTGTTCGCTTAGAGGTCATGCAGAATCGAAGCAAAAGCGTGGGACGCGTGTGGCACTGTCAATCGTTGACACCCACATTAATTATATCTTACATGGAGTATGACCAACATATTTTAAAGTCTGGTTAGTTATGTTGTTTGTGAAGAGTTTAGTGTCATATATAGGATTATCGGTTAGGGTGTACTAAGCCAAAAGGTGGTCACTATACCCATCATTCCGAACAACTTTTATTGAATACCCAATCCTGAGCATTTGTGTCTGATTGACTATTTTTTTATTATAGACACATATAAAACGAAATACAAGAGAAAATTATTAGGTACATATACAAAGGTGACTGGCCGGTTGGCGCAGTTGATAGCAACCCTGCCTTCTGCGCCGCTGGTCCCGGGTTCCCCGGACAGGTCAAACATTTGTGTGCATGAACATGTCTGTTTGACCTGTGTCTTATATATATATAAGTCTGTATTTATGTATAAAAGTATGTATATCAGTCATCAGATTACCGTAGCACAGGCTTTGCCTAGTTTGGGATCTGAAGACCTTTGTGTGGATGTTGTCCCATATTTATTATTATTATTATTTATTATTATAATAAAAGTGCCACAAATGACAGCCTTATTACTAAAAGCGATTTCTGCTAGAAAATCTTAGGATCATCAAATTTAAATTCAATTCTTTAGGGATAATACAAAAGAAAGATAATCCCAGGCGTATGCACGTATAGTTTTGTAACGGTATTATGTGTGACTATGAGCACTGTAACTTTATCTTACGTTCGTGAAAGTATCATTAGCCAGTAACCATTGCGTTGCTAAACAGTCCAAGTCATCGATCATTATATGTAAGTGTGTATATTTGTATATGTGTAATTAAGAATAGATATACTTTCTTTATTGTAAGTACACCCCCGTCCTATGCATGTTTCTTTTTTCTAAGGTCTTCATCCTAAGTTTGCCTGGAAGAGATCGCTTATAGCGATAAGGCCGCCACTTGTTTCACACACACACACACGACACTAAGTTTATATTTTTGTATATTTATGTTTTGTGTGTCTATAATAAAGCGTTGATGTATCTATCTATCATTATACTAAACTAGCTATTGCTAGTGCCAATGTTCGTTATTTCACCCGCATGTGTGTTTGTTTAAAAGGTGAATTAATCGGGAGTTATTTTAGCTATGTTTAATGAAAATAAATAAAAAATGGTGGCTACCTCAACATAATGACGGATCAAGCCAAGTAGGCTTGATCCGGATGGAATGGATTGACTAATAAAATTTTATTCTTAACTGTAGAGAGATGCATGATACTTACTTCATAGTAAGTATCATGCATCTCTCTACAGTACTAACTGGATAACTAGATGGCAACCACCACAAATGGCGATATTTATTGTCAAGGGCGTTTAAATGAGAAGCGCTGCTCAGCATAGTGCGTTTGTTGTGTCATTTCCCATAATGTTTCTT
Organism: Ligdia adustata; assembly: GCA_947049295.1. Classification (NCBI taxonomy): domain Eukaryota; kingdom Metazoa; phylum Arthropoda; class Insecta; order Lepidoptera; family Geometridae; genus Ligdia; species Ligdia adustata. The sequence continues at coordinate 15,326,739 of OX346213.1, read as the reverse complement.
ATATTACAACAACTGCTTCATAAGCCGAGCTGGGCTAGGTTGCGCTGCGCTATATGCGGCCTGCCCCACGCGTAATAGATAAAGCAGAATGCAAGCAACGCAGCACAGCACAACACGTCTTATGACGTTGTAATGTAGGAAACATTACGGGGAATGACACACCTAACGCATGATGCTGTGCAACTACGCGCGCCATCGCAAGTCAAGCCAGACTACGTGTCAATACTACGCGCGTATACGCTAGTCATGTTTAACACATACAAAAAAATGCCAGATGACAAGAACGTTGCAGTAGTGTACATTATAACGAACAAAAATGGCCGGTGGAACATCCTAAGCAAGGCGCTATTAGACAATGTAACGCAACACGTGCGCTGTACTCTAGCCCTAAACGTCATAAGCCGTGATGTGCTAGGTTGCGCTGCGCTGCATGCGGTCTGCTCCACGCTTAACTCATACTATGGTCTCACTTGAGTTTTTTGCGACTGCATACTCGTAAAGTTCGACTACCGAAGACGACCCGTTAGATCGATTGTTGTTTTTGTTTTTACCCGTTCTACTGTTACGTATTACGAGTACAATTGAATCTCTCACGGTGTTCCACTGCGTAGTTTTAAACACAGTCACAGTTTTAAACAAACATATTTTTTTAGTGCATTTACTTGAAGAAAGCCGACTGGGTTATTAAAGTTGTTGACTTGCATAATTAAAGAGTAACCGCAATTGTTACCTTTGTATTTTTTACTGCCTTTAAAATGGAGGAGGTTCTCAGGTTCGTAGTAATCTTTATTTTCGCGATAACTGGACCGATTTGAAAAAATCTTTTTCTATTTCAGGGGTATGCCTTCCAATTAGTCTCGTATAAATGTTTTTTAAATCAATATAACTTTTTATTTTCTTTGCTATACATAGATAAAATTATGTTTTTATTTAGGTTTCACTTGACGAAATGAAGTCGATTTACAAGATATAATTTTTTTCAAGATTTACTTTCATTTAGTTTAAATCAAACTTAAAGCACATAACCATTTAATAGATAGTTCGATACTAAAAATGCCATTATATAATTTCACATTTTTGAACTGTATTAAAATCGTGTCCAAAAGATATTTTATGGAGTTTACCAACAGCAGTCTTCTATTTAAATATAAGTGTTGCCTATAATAAATAACCTGTAGTCTATGACCTTGTCATGCACTCAATTACTGTCTCAGGCCAAATTTGATACTCGTACATGTCGCATTGTATGATCGCCTTGGGTTTATCTTACTAGTCATTGGCCCATGATAAAACAGCTGTGACTATTTGGTCACACTAGACCTAAGGGACAAGACATCAATATTGAAACCTAAGCAAAAATACTGAGAACTCCTTATAGAGGAGATAAGTAGGATGGAGATAGTAAGGAGGGAGGTAAAAAGATAGTAAGGAGAGAGGTAAGGAGATAGTAAGGAGGATGCCTAAGTACCTAAATATTGGAGGAAACTTTGCATATGTCCGGCTAACGATTTCGTCCGTAACGTTGTCATCCGCTTTAGATTAATTTGCTGTACTCTCTAATTGTATATCATAGACCCTAAGAATAGGTAATAAGGACCTACTATATATCAATATTAGTTGCTGTCACCCTCGGCGTTAAACGCGCATAACATGTAATGTAATTTAAAGAATTTTCATACTTGGATCCCCATTCTAAAAACCCTTTTTTAGTAAACCTTTTTTTTTCTATACTCTACATTGAATACACCCTCCAAATTACATGTCTTTCAGATTTAGCAGGTTAGGCTCTGCGATGACTTCTAGCTAATATCAGGCAGCCAGTCAGTCAGTCAGTCAGGATTTACTTTTTTTAAATATATATTATATTTTTTAAAAAAGGTATAGATTGTCCAGCTTGGACCAGAGAAATCCAGATCCTCGTATCAATGTGATTGAAATTATTACTTCTTTTATTACGAGTATAAACACTTTTTAGAACTTCATGTAGTAATATGAATCCGAGGAAGGAACTTCAATGGCTTACTGTGTCGAGCTTATCTAAATCTACACTTCTAGACTAATATTATAAAGACGAGAGATGTAATGTCGTATGTAACGATTAACTACAAGACCGATTTCAAAAAATATTTTGCTGTTATAAAACTACATTATCACTGAGTGGCATAGGCTATATATATGTTACGTGACTTGTAACTTTGGGGTAATTAAAATTATTTGTATTGTATTGTATTAACAACATGGATCTACTGTTGTTCGAAATATTGTAATTCGAAATTTCGAAATTTAAATTTAAAATAATGTCGAAATTAGGAATAATTTAAGTTTTTAAAATTTTGTATTGAATTATAACTAGAAAAAAATACGCGATCCGCGGGCAACATTGCGGAGCACATTCTCAAATATTACTGGATAATGCTTACGAGTAATTTGAGATTACCATTTACTAATGAAGTCATCGTTTCTAGCTACGCTTCGCTCGATCTTCTGAACATCGCGTTATACTAATAAAATGGGTAAAAGTTTTATATTAATGGGTAATGAAGTTTACGTGTATACAAGTAAATCTAGTTCTTGGCCATCCTCCGCCACTTTCATTACGCGACCCGAAGGTAGTTATAGTGAAATTATTCGTAGGTGCGTGATTCACCAGTTTCCGGCACCAATTCAACTTCAATATTACTAGACAGTAATATAGTTTATTTTGTTGCATGAGTAGAGTAGTGCTGCCAGGCAGCTTTACTCAAAGTATCCACCTATTCTCAAGGTTTGGTACAAGACAGAATGGTTTGACTAATAAAATTTTATTGCCTAATAAAAAGGCGTCAGATAATAAGTAATTAATGCAATAATTAATTATAGAAAGTTATAAAAACTAACTTTATTTCAGTATACTCTTGTAAAAGTTTAATCTTAGGTATATGAAATCAAAATATTTAGTAGTTACACTATAATATATTATAGTATTACTACTTTATTATTAAGATTTCATATTATCAAATCTCTACGTACATTATGTATTAAGACAGCTATAGACTGCCAACTTGTCCGTACAATAAGATATAGCTTCTACCTTTTAATGTTGTTCGATTCCTGTGGTTTTTTTCACACAGCTAACAGATTATTTACTAGGCTTTACCTTTTTATTTTTTTCTGTCTTTTATATCACTTTAAAGTTACAAGCTTCCTAAGCAGTCATCATATATTTGCGCTGATACGATGCCTATTACAAGCTTTTATTATGCAGAATTCAATACTTCTTTTAAAATAATAAAACGTAGGCCTAAAATACTTCATAGTGAAGCGATTGACACTAGTAACAAAAAAAAATACGTTACAATTTAGGGGGTGGAAAAAGGTAGGCCCCGGAACGAAAATTCTATCAGAAACACAAAACCGTGAAGGGTGAAGGGGCTGCTTTTTAGTTGCTTACGAGTATAAAAATGTAGAGCAATTTATTGAGTCATTTGTTACCGAAAATGTATGAACCCAAGAATACCACTCCTAGGAAGGTATAGGTTCTCGCATACGTAACGAGTGTTAACACATTCGTGATGACGCTAAAGCACTATAAAATCTTAAATGTAAGATATTTCAGATATATATTAAAAATATATATAGATATACTGGGAATTTTATACAATGACGGATTATGACATTCCGGTTACAAATAGACAAACAGCATTTCAGTCAGTAGTTAATAGTCATAGTTAGAAATGTTTTCAGTATTATACACTGTACATACGTGTCAATCCATAGAGTCTCACGGCTGAGCACAGGTCTCCCGTATGAAAAGGGGTCCACAACGCTGGCCAATTTACGGGTTAGGGCCTTCTCTTATTTTCGAATCATTCTCCGACAAGCAGGTTTTTTCACCATTGAAGCTTATGGTAATAAATTCTAATGTACACATGAGCTAAGAAGCTTATAGGTAATATGCCTGGATCTGGATTTGTTTTATGAACCAGCGCTCTATCGCCTGTGAGGCAAATGGTTTACCGAATACCACTCACTTACAACACCATACATACACACTTACCATTCATATATACACTGTACTATTTACCATTTCTACGCTACTTGTATTTCATAATAAAGCAAGGGTGAAATGTGATAGTGAATATAACATTCTTTGTTGCAGGCTCCAGAAAGCATTGAGCTGAGTTCTCAACTTTCCAACAGCATCACTGAACAAAATGGCGAAGTGATTCGACTTACTGAGAAAACCGACAGATCAGACTTCAGGACCACTGAAGTCAGCGCCCTAAACATGGAAGTAGAGACATTGAGGTGGCAGTTATCGCAGGTAAATAACAAAGTTCTTCAAGCTTCAATATGCTTATAGCTGAGATGTTATCTAAAATATATAATGAATATAAACAGTAAAAAGTACGACAAATGTATCGCGTATCGGTATATTCTTGTCATTTGTATTCGTTGTTAGTATGACAATTTTAAAGTTAAGGCTGAGGGAAAATATATAGAGACACTAATAATCTATCATCGTAATCCTTCGAGGCTATGATGCATTTAATCATAGAATCAGTTTCTTTTTTTCTCTTTTTTAAAGTGATAACTTTTTTAAACTTCATTTACGCACATAAAACATACGTTACAAAAATTTCATATTATGTATTGATACCCATTATATTTATACTCAAAGAAAATTAAAAGTTATATTGACTAAAAAAGGAACTTAACAATACTTGATAAGTCTATATGGGACCAATTTGATAGTAATACCCTTCGAACAACCATCTCTGAGAAACTGAAGAACAAAAAAGGCTCCGTCGAATTAAGAACCACCTCATTTTGCAATCGGATAACGTCAGCTTTATAAATGCATCATGGTCCTGTTTCTTATGTAGCGTTATGTGTACCTATATATATAACTTATACTTATACATATACTGGCTTGCCTGCAATATTTGCGGGTTCACTTGCGAGTACTCGTAGTGCATTGCGAAACTATGTCATAACATTGCGAATCGAATTACGCTCGCCCAGCGATTGTCGATAAAGCCCGCTTGCGAATTCTATGGCTGTTTATTTACAATAAATATAATATGTGTTTACAAAAACATGATCTGAAAAATATGTTTAATGACAAGATTTTATGAATTCTTTTAATTATTTACTATGACTAATTGATATGCGTATATTCGAATTGTTTTCGCCAGCCCAATTTTACTGAAAAACTCACGCACGTATTTTTCAAAAATAAAATATCCTGAGTTTCTTTTATTTTCAGACTGAGGCAAACAGACAGATGCACATAGCATTATTAAAACAGATAGTGAGTTTTCTGAGTAGAGTGAAGGAGCATATTGAAGGCCAGAAGCCAGAACTGGGGTCTAGGAAAGAGTCCATGCCAGCCAGAATAGTTCAGAGGTCGTTCAACGTCGCTGACTTGCCACGTTCTCGGTCCGTCGTGCATGTTAACAAAAATACAGAGTATTCTTTGAGTCCTGCAAAGAAGATTAGCACGAGGAAGATAAGCAAGTCCATCAGCAATGTCAACGGATACAGAGACTGCCATGGGGCTTGGTATGTATTAAAACAAATCAAAATTAAATAGATATTTTGAGTGGTTCTAGTAAATGTTCGTTGATATTTCTAAGAACTTCAATCTATGTTGATAGCAGTTAGCATACATTTTATCGAACGGGCAGTTGTTAAATACAAAGTTGTCCATTTCAAAGTAATCCTGACCTATTATTTTAAAGAGGTCGTGTATTATTATAAAATAGTTTAATACTATTACAGGAGCCCTTCCAAGATGTCTCTAACATCCGAAACGGATTCTACACAGAAGATATCAGAAGAGATGTCCAGACTGATTACTCTTGCCAACACCGTTCTCAGCACTAATATTCCGGATCTCGCGTGCACCAACAGCCATGTCGACAACCAATCGATCGAAAAACTCGACGAAATAAGCCAACAAACGAATTCTACGTCCTCTCTGAACCTAATAGAAGAAGACTCAATAAACGTCTTCACTCCAAACACAACATGCGATGGAGAAAACACGTTTATAGACATTGCAAACAAATTAATCGAAACAAATGAAGCTGTTCAAGACTTTGTTTTAACGCCGTCACCACTTAGCTGCGGTTTGGAAAACAACTTCGCGGACATAAAGATTATAAAGGAAAATACTAAAACAGAAACCTCGGTGAAGACTCACAGATTAGTAGAAAAACGGAATGAGTACAACGCGGCTAATTTTATAGAAGACGAAAGCGGATTCTCGTCAATGAGCTCATTCCAAGAAATAGGAATTCCTATCATAAGCATCATACCACCGTCGCCGTGCAAGGAAGTCAGCTACATCGATGAGATTACGGACATTCTGGACGATTCCACCAAATGGAAGAACGACGCGATGGACTTGGAACAGCAAGCCGTCAAAGTGTTTTGGGTCTGATTAATTTTGTGTACAAATAAGGTGATTTGTTTTACCTTTTTGAAATTCGATCATTATTAAATCAAATTAAATCAATCGAAGATATTTTAGTAGTAGTTTTTAAATAGATTTGCCTTACTTTAAGATTTGAAACTGCTGAGTAGATTATGATGACAATAAAACTTTCTTAATTAATTTCTTGTTTGAATAATTAATGGCCCTTGTAATAATGAGACGGTTTGTGGAAAGCCTTGAGGGAATTCGATTCGAATTATGTTCGGCCACGGTTGTTAGTGGAAAGTTTTGTTATTTAGCAATAATGGCACGTTGACTCTGATGGTAAATAGCTATTTAGGTTAAGCTTGTTTTCAACACCAAGTATTAGTCTACGAGTACCAAGTTACGGGCTTGTGCTTAGTTTTAGGTTTGAGTCCTAACCGGTCTTAACTATAGGCGTAAATTTTTATGAATATTTTTTTACTCGTACCTGTGTATGGACATGAGACGATACTTTTAGCTCCCAAGTACTTTTTTTAAATTCAAATTACCAATTAGAATTAATTTAAATTTGTGAAACGTTATTATTAAGTTTCAAAATGAAAAATTCCACTACCTTTACATACGTTGTTACGGAAAATTTGAGTAGTGTTGTGAAAGCGAAAAGCAATGGACCAACGGACGGATTAACGGACTTACGGAGAAAGCTAAACTAGGGTTCCTTCTCGTGATGGGACCTAAAATTTAAGATAATGTACAACCTAACAAAGAAGGTAAGTTAACACTTTTGACCACGCAATCTTGTCATACCTATATAAATAGAAACAGTCATCAGTCATAATAAAAAAAAAAAACAACTAAAATGACAGTAAACAAAATATGACACAAATCCAAATTTACAAGATATTCGTAAAACTTTTTTAAATTATATCAAGAAAAAAAATTAACTTTTAGCTATCTAAATTTTAAGTGATATGGCCGATCCAGAGCAGCTTGGTGATGGGGATATAGAACGAGAACTGACCGAAGTACCCTCGCCCCCTCTACCTCCACCCCCGAAGGTACCCGATGTCGAGTTGATAGTGGATGGCTTCGGATTCATGCCCAAATTCGAGCCAGTTGGCAGAAGTAAGAGCCATAAGACCACGGTAAGTGATAATATTATTTTTGTATTTAGTATGGGTATGGGGGACTGGCAGGCAACGTATATGCTTTTAGGGGTAGCTATTTTGAAATATCACACAAAAAATGTTGTTTGTGTTTAGCAGAAGCGGCTACCTTTAAAAAACTTGTTAATAACCAGTCACCGTGTAGGTAGGTATAGTCAAAGTGGCTCAAAGCTCCAGATAATCGTGTTAAGGGTGTACTAAATACAGGAGGCTAATACTGGAGAAATTAAAGTGGAAGCTTTCGCCTTGGTCAGGAAACTGTTGCATGGCATCTCAGTAGATAATTACAAAAGTCTTTATGACACAACAAAAATAAATTGTAATAAATACGAGAAAAAACAAGTACAAGAGGGATCTTGTCGTTAAAAACCGCCCTCCCCCAAATTGAACATTCCCGACGACAAAAAATTTCGTGGATCCCTGGACTTGTACGCTAGTACGAAATTTCTTGCAGACAAATATCCATACATTTAAACATACAAACTGACTGTCAATGATCAGATACTTTCAGGAATTCGATAAGAATAAAAGAGCTTCTAAGAAATCCGCCCCAGAACTGGCTACAGAAGAACAGGAAAGAAGTCCTTGTGCGTCAAGCACTAACGTCGACATTGTGAGAAGATACACCTGGAAAACGAAGAACAGAATGTTAGTTCAGGTAATTAACGTTATGACGGTACGGAACTCGCTCGTTATGCATCATCAGAATAACGTATTGCGTCAGCCTCTAGAGAAATAAGGGCCCAGTAGAAAATAAATTATGTGCCTAAACTATGGGGGCTGTATGTAACTGGATCAGGTTATCCTATATTAAGGAAAACTTGACAATACTTAACACTGATGCACCAAATAGATCAGAATGTCCTCTATGCCTTTCTCCTACAAGCACTAGACTATTTAATTGTACAATTGTGAAACAATAAAAATACAATTGTTTTCCTGAACCTTAGATAAAATAGGATCACATAATAAACGGGCTTATGACCGAGTACTGGCGGTGTTTTCGTAGGTAATTACGTATGGAGCAACCATCACTGCAATCCGGGTTCCTGACAAGAAAGGGAATCCCGATGATGTGGTCGCAGGCTTTGACACTTTAGAAGGTATTTTTAAAGCAATATTATTTTTAATTACTACGGATAAGATGAAAAAAACGATGAGTTATGTCAAGATTGAATGTCACACTATGGTGCCGTGGTGCAGTGTTGCTGCTACATCGCTGCGCAGCTCAGTAGACATAAAAATGTTCACATATATTACAAATGCGAAAATGCGTTTTCTGTTGTGTTTGTCCTTTTTCTCCTCAGCAACTCTCCAGTGCCATTTTAGTGCAGTAACCATCACTCAATGAGCTTTCAATGAAATTCCGTCTAAAATCTGTCTAAAAGTACAAATGCCTTAATGTTGGCACCCCCTAATAGTATTCAGGAACTTGATAGACATATCTTATTTTATTTTTTTGTTATTAATTGTCTTAATTTTAATACAGCAGAACTTTTTTCCAGAATATTTCCAGCCACGAAACCCTTACTTTGGCGCCACGATTGGTCGATATGCGAACTACATCCGCGATGGTACGTTTGTGGTTCGGCCTTCAGGGCGCATGTACATGGTCTCCACTAACAAGAAGCAAAATCATTACAATGGAGGGTACATCGGATTTGACAAGGTACAGAAAGTAAACCGTTTAGGCTGTGTCTAGAATGTAAAGCGCCTTACGCGAGAGGGACTTTGTCTAAAAGACCAATATGCGAAAAAACCTTTGTTCGTCTGTGCCAACACGCGAAAGGCCAGTACTGAAATAGACCAACACGAAAAATTAATATTATCGAAGTGAGCCGTTAAAATACGTCGTAATAAGCTTGTCACCCTGGTTCCGAGTACATGCATTCAAAGACATAGGTACTGATCACAAATTGAGTAAAAACAGTGTTTTCCCAAATTCTAGGTGAATTGGCGCTCGTTCGTGACCGGGAATAAGGTGATAATGAGCCACGTTTCAGAGCGGTTCAGCGAAGGATATCCTGGTACTGTGATGGCACAGGTATTCATTTGCGCCAAACTAAATTTAAATATTAAGAGGAGATCTCTTGTCGGAAAAGTTGAATTAATGTTGCAAACACATTAATTCAACTTTTAAATATTTTTCGCTTTTTTCGGGCTCAGATCATAATGAAATGGGATGACACTAGATATTCTTTAAACAACATCTTTGCAGCAAAGTATCGACTCCATTGAGTATCTCTGTGTGGAGTGTAGACGTTTTTTTGTATATTTTTACAATGATTCCTAAACTAGGTAAAGCATTTGTTCACACTTTCCGTACACACTTCCATGTCGTCTAGTATATTAATACACCTATAAAATTATATGTAGCGTATATGTGAAATTCCTGCTAAGTCCTAATGGCTCCGTTATCTGTTTAAACAAATCGCTGGTCGTTATATTTCAGGTTTGTTTTGAAGTGACTTGCGACAACACCATCAAGATTGAAATGAAGTGTACCACCAGTGAACCGACAATCATTAACCTGAGCAATGCGCCCTACTTCAACCTCGCTGGACATGTTAGTTTATATATCCTACTAATAAACCGCAGTAGCGACAGTTGTTTCCACTTTATTTGACCTACTTGTAAGGAGGAGGATACAATTCGTCAGCCTGACTGCGCTAGAAAAATTCTTTTTGTTTTTTTTTCTTTTATTATCATAAACAAAATGACCAACTACTATAACAAAAAATATAGCAGAAAGATCACCTATCTTTTGCTATATTTTTTTTGTTATTGTAGACCTACAGATAATCCAAATGCTCCAACCCATCACCACGAATCGATCAAACGCTCCGATATGTTTTGGAAAATAAGATGAGCTCCCGGTCCCCACGGCCCTAAAGTTGGTCCAAATGGCTCAAAGACGAGTATATATTTTCGCCGCTTGTGCTTTCGGCTGAATAAGCCGCCGCCCCTGCCTTACTCTGTGTCAAAGGAAGATGAGATGACGCTAATATGTCGACGCATGTCGCGTCACACACAAAAGGCCTACCCAACTACTTGTACCCAATCTTTTGTTCCGTATTATTGAGACAGAATCAAGATTATTCTATAATTTTAAATTATTCTTCTTCAGCATGCTGGAAATGAAGTAATGTACGACCACATCTTTACGATTAACGCTGATAAATACACCGTCACTGACGAAGAAGGACTTGTTACTGGTGTGTATTCCACTAAGTAGGAGTTTTTCCAGGACTCTAAACTATTAATTTAAATAATACAACACTTTTAAAGTAGTGAAATCTGACTTCAATTCTTGAGGCAAAGATTTCAGTACACCCATCTGCGAGTAGGTGCATGTCCGATTAAGTTAAGAATATTTTTAAGACTTTTTATACAAGGTTTTTGCTAGAACAACTTAACATATCTATATATTATTTAAAAAGTTTTTACTGGTGATATCAGCACGAAGTTTTTCTGGAAGTTTCTTACATTATCCTACTTCACGTGTACCGGAGCCACCTACTATAACTGTACCAAAGTTCAGGCATTTTGGTACCATCATTGCGAAAGTTACAACGGGCGGACAGACAGGCGGAGAAACGGACGGCCCGTCCGTCCAGAAACAAAGAAACCACCTGCAAACCCTTAAGAGTTCGCTCTACTTGTTACGCTTCGGAGCCCTAAAGAGGCTACAAAGTATGTATAGATAGAACATAATGGACCACAACTGTAAGGAGCCGGCCAAAGAAAAATATATAGGTATATATGTATTATTATAGTATATGATCAAAGGAATATTTTATATTATGCCACTAACCTCTATCTATTATACCTGAGTTGTTATACATAGTTATATTTTCGATTTTTCTTGCATTGCAAATAAAAAGGGCTCTAAAAGGTTGCGGAATTTGTGATTGTTCTAAGACTTTCACCGAAAAAATAATTGGATTTTTTTATATGTTCCATCAACAATAGTTATAGCTATTCTGTTTGTGCCTGTAGCACTTGGGTCTGAAAAAAGACTTTCTGGAACACTTAGATTTCGTTGTACTACATCTTCTCGACGTTATTTTCTTGATTTGTACATTAAACGATGGTTAAGTCTTGTAACACTTGATATTATACATACCTTACTAACATCTTTTCCAAAATAATATAAAAGTATACTTTATTTACTACTTCGTTAATATTAGAGCATTCAAAAATACAAGCTGGAAAGTTCCACTTGTTTGACACTTACGCAAATACGCAAACAAATAAACACGTTCAGATGCAAGAGAAATCGAAACATAAAACAATGTATAACAACTCAGGTATTGTAAATAGAGGTTAGGTGCTTTAATATAAAATGTTCCGAGGGTCATGTACTACAATAATACATATATATTATTCTTTGGCCGGCTTCTTTACTTTTTGGTCCAAAAATTTATGAAGCGTGTCCGTTCTCCTTTCAGGCGAGAAGAAAGTAGTAGGCGGTACTCCTTACGATTTCAGAGTGCCTCGGGTCTTAAGAACCATGCTACCTCGGATTCCTATGGGGGGCTACGACCTTAATTATTGCATCAGCCAAGGGACGGAACAGGACCTTACGTTCCAGGCCAGGTACAAGAACCATTATTTTTTAATCGTTTAATCGTTGGGGTCGTCCCTAAGGTAGCGAAGGATCAAGTTTAATTCTGGCATTTTGTTCTTTGGTCTGTCAGTTCGTATGTATGGATGTCACTATGGACATTATGTACTCACGTACAGGTCAACCAATTCATCAAATCTTAATACGAGTATGCAGGTTCTAGGATTCTTAGATTTTTTTACCGTCAGGGATTATTATATATATTTCCCTCAAAAGATTGAAAGTTTCTGAGCGATTTCAATGATATTAGGCAGGTACATGCTTAACACAACCACAAACATAAATTCTATAAATATAAAAAACAAAACGGCCAAGAGGTTGCCTTTGTTTAAAGTCTCGTAGAGTTACAAGTACATAAAAAGTCTTCAATGATCCAAATACCCATATTTATATTTCTACCTACACTGGTGTCAGTTTGGGGTGACTTTGTGTATTTTCCTCGAAAATCATCATCATCATAATCATTCATTGCATAACTGTACAGAAATTGTGGTTAATGTAGAATTCTTAACGTTTCAACAGTATTGTACTTGCGAACATACAATAATTTTATTATATAACTTAAATCTAACATGCAAATTAGTATTGAGAAGAAAATTATGCTTATGTCCAGATACAAAATATACAAATTACTTGAATCGGAGAATATCAATATATTTAAGAGACAATTATTTAATTTTTTGATATTGAAAGGTTACTAAATAAAGTAAAGTAAAGTATAAAGTAAAGTACAACTTTACTTTATAACTACTTTTTCTTGCACAAATTCTTTAACCGAATACAAAACAATACAAAAAAATCAAATCAATGGAAATCTCCAAGATGTACATGCCTGACCATAGGAATGAATTCGAGCCCTTTCCCTTGCGACGCAAGGGGTTTTCTGACTAGACTACCACTAAGTCTTATTACCAGTAGCTACTATAGGCTTTCAATTTTCTTTACACAATATTTTAGACATGTAATATTATCTCATTCACATTTTGTCGGTGACTACCAAGCAGGTTCTGTATTTTGGAATAGATTTTGACGATAGTGTGATATTTGTAAAGTTACAAAATAAGGAAAAGCTTCGGAATATACCCCCTCCACGTCGTTTCATGCTTAAAGTATTTTAAGAGCATTGCATAATCATATATTTTTGTTGGTATGCTACAGGGCTTTACATCCGGTTTCGGGTAGAGTTCTTGAGCTCTACAGTAACCAGCCGGGGATGCAGTTCTATACAGGAAATCTTCTCCCTGATCCGTACAAAATCGTTGAGGTTAGTTCTTCCATGAGTTTGAGAATAACGTGGTCCACGTAAACATTCTTATTATTACTTATGTTTTATAATAATGTTTTAGGATTCTATACTTATAATCGGGATAAATATTAAACTAATTGAGATGCGACACGAGAATATTACTTTACTGACATCGGAGACTGTTTAAAAAAATAACAATAATAGAGACAGTTATATTTTTTTTTAATTGTAGACATACAAAACATTAAATACAAGACATTGATCGATAATAGTCTACTATTTTTTATTACTATAAAGCCAATTCCGGGTGAAGATGAGAAGCATGGAGAGAAAGAGATAGAGGAAGAGGAAGAAAGCGAGAGTGAAGGAAGTGAGGCATCATCCATTAGTGAAGAGTTCTCCGAGGAACAAGAGGTGGAAGGAGAAGCGGACATTCGCAGCGAGGTGAAGTATTAGGGCCCTAGCAGGGAAAACACGTAGAAACTGTTTAAAACTGTTCGATAAACTCATTAACAAACTGACTTTACCTTTATTTAGAAAACTAACGCGTGTTTGCCTCATTCGGTTTAACGATACGGATTTTTACGAGTGCGAGACGTGCCTTCGTTGTTGACACGAACGGCTCAGTTTAACTCTGATGAAGTTCATCGAATGTGAACGAAACTATAATTGGACCTTTTCAATGATTTTTTTTTCTTTTTTTTAGGCCTTTTTAAGTATTAGCTTTTTAAGCCTTTTATTGACTGTAACACCAATCATGTCTTGACCTATGCAGAACAACCCATGAACCTATGAAGACATTTTCTGCAGTCTAGTAAAAATTTGTTGAATTGAACACAGCCTGATAATGACACATCATCGTTTAACGAGTGATTGTGATGCTAAGGCTGAAATAGTTCTTATTCACAAAAGCGAGAAAATTAAAAGGAGACTCATTTCATAGAATCTATCTAAATCAAAATGCAAGTAGTAACATATTTTATAGATACGCCTCGTTATTTGGTTACAGGGTAAAGAGAGCTACGGTTACGTTCCTCTGATGGGCAAGTCTGGTACCTATTATAGAAAACACGGTCTATTTTGTATGATGCCTCAGAATTACCCCGACGCTTGCAATCATGTTAGTATCTAGGTAGTAATAGTTTATTTTAGTTCTAGGCATACTACTCAAAAACGTCTGTAACGTTGAGTGTGTAGAATCATGAGATGATTTTCACATGACTAATTTTATTTTTCGTTATTTTTTTATTACGTGGGCCTAATTTAAAAAAAACATATATTTTTGATACATTTTTCAGTTGGTCAAATATACATCTAGTAGATAAGTTAATAAATAAAAAAAAAATTGACGGTTATTTAATGAAATATTTCTTGATATTAATTCATTTTAAGTTATATTGTAAATGTAGTGCCACGCCAAGTCGAGCCAAAACGGCCGTACCATCCTTTTCTCGAAGTGATTCGAGCCATTTTCGACCCCCCTGTAGCTTCATTGCCGTTACGCTTTTTAAGACGTGAACCATGAGAAAAAATGTTTTTCTTAGGTTCACCCAGTAGTCTCAGTAAGTGGAAGTGGGCGATACCTAACTAGACAAGACATTTACGTTCTAGTCTGAATTTGGTTCACGAATAGTGAACTAAGTTCATAAAAAAATTAAGACGTATTTAAAAATCTGGACGATAAATTTGCTTTCACAAAGCGTATCCCAGAATGCTTCTTCGAAGTTTTGTAGGTACAGGTTAATTTTAAATAAGGCGTAGGTTTTATTAGAATTCACATTCTTTTGATTAATTGCTTTAGGATCTAGTCTAGAATTTAGGAGTCACGCTGCTAATAGTAATGTTTTCTCGAAAATAACAAGTATTCCAACATTTTTGTGCAATCAAGCATGTTCAGGCCATTTCTTTAGATTAAGATAAAAAGTTATACGTGGTAGAGATGAAAATAAAAGGAAGCAAACTTGGTTTCCTTTTGACAGTTCGCTGCTTCTACGTTGTCATACTGAAACCGAGTTTGCTTGCTCTTGTTTTCACCCTTTTCATCTTAACTCGAGCCGATAGATATGCTGGTCAAAAAAACACTTTTTTATTTCCAGAAAAACTTTCCCAACTCGGTGCTGAATCCCGGCGAAGTATATATTCACAGAATACAGTATAAGTTTGGTTTGTTACTGGGAAAATACGTGTGAAAATGCATTATGATGTAAAACATGTGTCTGAGTGCTTAAAAATCAAAAATACAGTACCTATATTTTTTGTATACTGTTGTTTATTTGGGATTCCATCGCCGGATTTTTTATCAGAACCCGTAACATTTTCACTTTAGCGTGGGTTGGGATTTTGTTAAGACGAGACATTTGATTCGTCAATTAGTCAGTTACCAGAAATAAAAACATATTTTTGTATTGTATGTAGTTTATTGTATGTAAATCAGCTTTTGGTACAAACAACCTTTATTTAATTTTCGATTGTATCATCATCGTATCATGGCATCACATAATCGACTATTTTATATACTAATATATAGATAGAATATTTTTAAGTACTTAACAAAGAATATAATTAATAAGAAACAAACACATTTTTAGCTTTACAACAATCATGAAAAAGACGCTAATCAGTAGGTTATTACAAAAATCTTTCTTTCATAGGAAATATAATCAGTTTTACAGTATATAATATCACACACTCTTTTATTTTTAGTAACTATTTTGAAAAAAAAAAAAACAAAAAAAGTCCTTCACTAGGTGACAAAACAATAACATTTTTCTTGCATTTAATGACTACCTATTATAAATCATCCTTTGGTACTTAACTTATTTATTTAACAGTACAATGAAAATTATCGATTATTTAGAAAATTATGGGTATATATATATTTGTTAACATCAACTCTTAATACTACGTGGGTACTATGAAAAGACTACCATAATAAAGGGGTGTTTATGGATTCACAAGGAATAGAATGAGATTGAAAGTGTTCATTAAAATAAATAACACTAGTGTAATTTTATAACCATTTGAAAGATAAGCTTAATCAGTAGATGTTCTACAGTATTCATAATAAACACACATCATTATTAGGAACTCTATCGAAAAACAAAAAAATAAACAGTATTTCACAACGGAAATATAACACTTTATTTTTTTTTATTTATCCTTAATATTATTTATCTCTATCCAATGAGTATTATAAAATATATATTTTTTACCCATAGTTCTTATGGCTTGTAAGGTCTCTTTTATATCTTAGCAACAGGTATAAAACATTCCTAGACCTTTACGTAGATGATGTGACATTTTTTTCTTATTTTTTTCCATTTGATGATGTGATTTTTTTTTTCATTCTGCAAAGTGAAAGAAAAAAAACATTATATTTTTTGTTTATATGTAACCTTAACGCTTCAAACGCTAAATTTAATTAACATACCCTGTGCGGCAAGGCGATACTTTTATATCATATATACATGCCCATAACACAGCTGTAGACTGCCAACTTGTCCATACAATAAGATATAGCTCTTTATTACTTTTTAATGTTGTTCGATTCCAGTGGTTTTTTTTCACATAGCTAACACATTATTTATTAGGCTTTAATTTTTTATTTTACTCTGTCTTATATTTTTATCACTATAAAGTTACAAGCTTCCTCAGCAGTCATATTTTTGCGCTGATACGATGTCTATTAAAAGCCTTTATTATGCAGAACATCATTCATCAACATCTTTCAAAATAATATAACTTGTAGGCCTAACATACATTATAGTGAAACGATTGACAACAATAACAAACAAATACGTTACAATTCAAGGGGTGAAAAGAGGTAGGCCTCGGAACGAAAATTCTATCAGAAACACTAAAACAGTGAAGGGTCAGTGATCCTCATGACGCACTAGATACTAGTTAACTTATGAATGCACACAAATTCTCAAATTGTTAGTTCCGGTATAAGAAATATATTACACCCTCATGTGTTACTTATTAGTGATAAGAATTAAATATACATATTAATGAAATCAATTTGATATTCTACCCTCGTTGGTTATTTTTCTTTAGTGTACCCAACATAATTGAAAACTTAAAGATTGGTTGTTTTCACCACTGCACACCTGGGGTGTACTGCCAGCATAAAATGTTATTTATGTTACTTCATAAATTATTTAGTGGGCTACCACTACTATGTCGACTGATCTAGCCCCTGTGGCAAACAAACCGATTCCGATATACTCGTATTCTGACCTACCGCTTTATTCCTAACCTAATAGAAACTCGATGGTTAGACAGGTCACTTTCTCAGTTTATTATGCCCGGGACAGTATGTGTGGATGCGAACACCATCCGCCTAATTAATAATAAACGCGTCTTAACATTAATCGTCATTTGTCTTGTTTTGGCGCGTGACGTTCTCCATTGGATAGAACAAGACAAAATATGCTCTAAGTTAAGACGCGTTTCAAGACGAAAATTGATTTATGATATAAAAGGTTATATTATATACCTAAGTGATACCATTAATTTTTTATCGTAATCGGTCTACTGGTTTCATTATTGAATTGAAATAACCTTAAAAATACAAATAACTGAAAATTTTTAACGTCGCCCTGCCGCATTGATATTAGTATTTAATTTTCTTTAAAGAAATTTGATTTATATCAACATTTATATATATATATATATATATATATATTTGACTGTTGTGGACATAACATAATGGAAGTATATTAAAAGTTTATAAAAGTTTATATTTCGAGATAATTTACAATATTTTTTAAATATTAACATTAACTAGTCGGTAATAATTTTTGGTAACACAATATTACAATTTTCAATTTGTATGTCACGTGGCGTTATACTACAATCGCCTTGCGTGACGTCATCTTTCACAAGCAAATACGTTTGGAAACTATGAAATTTTTTAAGTTTAGTTGAAATTATTTTAGTGGGAGCGTGTTTTGCGTTATTCACAGTAAATCATTATACAAACCAAAAGGTTTGAGAACCGTGACGTATATATAAAAAAACTATTATGGCGTTTGTTACATGGAAATGCGTTGTTCATTAGAAATGTCATTTATGACTGTGTTTTTAAAAACAAAAAAGTACACTTTTGTTTCTAAAAAACTGTCATAATGCCATACTACATTAGCAGAATTATTCGTAACATTTTAAAAGTTAAAACATACCTCCTCCTGAGTTCCTTCAAAATCTTGCTCGATTTATTTTTGCTGTTCACCGCCGTCGGGTGGATTGTCATCACGCTGTAGAATAATACAAAGAAATATAACAGATTGTTTTATATTTTTTAAATTTTCATAATTATAAATATTTCAAATAGGAACACGAAATTCTGTATCCAATGCAAGGAGATAAATGATACGACCTAATCGGTTGTGACTATGTTAATTGCTAGCTCGAGTTACAAACATTCAATTTGGACCCAATGCATATACTATATGCACATATTGAGAATTTCCTCCTGATTGAAATAGATTACTAGCAATAATAGGAATAGAAATGTTATTTCTGATTTAAAATAATTCAATAAGAAAAGTAAAAATAAGTCATTAACGCGTTGCTAGTAATTCTTGATTTCTAGCAACGCGTCTAAAATGCTGGCTGCGTTGCCCAGCTGTATCGCTTATACACTTATTTTTTGGGCAAAATACAAGCCAGCATTTTGGCTACAAGTAGTCCGGCCAACAAATCAATAAAAAAGTTTAGAGCTCTCGGTCCCCACAGCCCTAAATTTTTTACCCCAAACGGCAAAATTATTAGGCAATATTCAACGTATTTAACGTTCTATCAGGAGTTGAATATTTACGTCGCTCGAGGCTGCGTTTACGACGCGCTCAAGGTGCATTTGCAGTATGTCATTCTGTTCGCGCATATTCTGCGCATCTCGACGCGCAAGTTCCGCCTCATCGCGCCACTTCCTCACTTCTGCGATGACATTCTCCATCGCTGGAACAAAATCGTTCAATATACGACACATGAAATAATTATGTGAAATTTTATTTAGCGAACTAACGCGTGTTTGATTCATATTGTTTAAGTAGATAGGTTTTCACTCCTACCTAATACGAGACGAGACACACGCTTGCGAGACGTGTCATCGTTGTTGACACAAACGAGCCATTTCATACCTGATGAAGTTCACCGAATGTCTATGAAGCTATAGTTGGACCTTTCCAAAAATCAGGTAAGCGTGAAGATCTATCTTCTTAAGCAATATGAATTATGTGAAAAATCCAAGAAAACCACATGTCGAATCGGATATCTGTGAGAAAAATAATAATAAAAGAATTGTTGTGCCTTGAATGTAGCTTTAAATAAAGATATAATAATAATGTAAGTACAATAAATATATTCGTATATAGACAAATGTAGTACATAGGGCGGCCCTCATCACCTAAACCAAATTTTTCTAAGCTTTTGTATATCACATTACGAGTCACAAACCAAAAATTAACTTTTAGAGGTAGTATTATCTCAATAATCTATACAATAGTGAGATGTACCAAAAAGGTCGCCAGGAAGAGATCGCTTTTAGCCATAAAGACGTTTCTTGTTTCAGTGTTATTAATAAGCCGTTTCTGTTTCCTGTGTATTTTTTGTTAGTATACTAAGGCAAATAAATAAATATAATATGTGACAACATTCACACAAAGGTCTTCAAGTCTCAAACTAGGCAAAGCCTGTGCTATGATTTAAATACTTATATAATATAATATATGATATAATAAACACCCAGACATAGGTCAAACAGACATGTTCATGCACACAAATGTCTGGCAGCAGTTCTCTGTATCTATGTACCTTCAGTGTGTTGCGGCGAGTCGATGTCTGCCAGCAGTTCTCTGAATCTATGTACCTTTAGCATGTTGCGGCGAGTCGGTGTCTGCCAGCAGTTCTCTGTATCTATATACCGTCTGCGTGTTGCGGCGAGTCGGTGTCCGTCAGCAGTTCTCTGTATCTATGTACCTTCAGCGTGTTGCGGCGAGTCGGTGTCCGTCAGCAGTTCTCTGAATCTATGTACCTTCAGCGTGTTGCGGCGAGTCGATGTCTGCCAGCAGTTCTCTGAATCTATGTACCTTTAGCATGTTGCGGCGAGTCGGTGTCTGCCAGCAGTTCTCTGTATCTATATACCGTCTGCGTGTTGCGGCGAGTCGGTGTCCGTCAGCAGTTCTCTGTATCTATGTACCTTCAGCGTGTTGCGGCGAGTCGGTGTCCGTCAGCAGTTCTCTGTATCCATGTGCCTTCAGCGTGTTGCGGCGAGTCGGTGTCTGCCAGCAGTTCTCTGTATCCATGTACCTTTAGCGTGTTGCGGCGAGTCGGTGTCCGGCAGCAGTTCTCTGTATCCATGTACCTTCAGCGTGTTGCGGCGAGTCGGTGTCTGCCAGCAGTTCTCTGTATCCATGTACCTTCAGCGTGTAGCGGCAAGTCGGTGTCTGCCAGCAGTTTGTATGTATGTACCTTCAGCGTGTTGCGGCGAGTCGGTGTCCGGCAGCAGTTCTCTGTATTTATGTACCTTTAGCATGTTGCGGCGAGTCGGTGTCTGCCAGCAGTTCTCTTAATCTATGTACCTTCAGCGTGTTGCGGCAAGTCGGTGTCCGGCAGCAGTTCTCTGTATCTATGTACCTTCAGCGTGTTGCGGCTAGTCGATGTCTGCCAGCAGTTCTCTGAAACTATGTACCTTCTGCGTGTTGCGGCGAGTCGGTGTCCGCCAGCAGTTCTCTGTATCTATATACCGGCTGCGTGTTGCGGCGAGTCGGTGTCCGTCAGCAGTTCTCTGTATCCATGTACCTTCAGCGTGTTGCGGCGAGTCGGTGTCTGCCAGCAGTTCTCTGTATGTATGTACCTTCAGCGTGTTGCGGCGAGTCGGTGTCTGCCAGCAATTCTCTGTATCTATGTACTTTCAGCGTGTTGCGGCGAGTCGGTGTCCGTCAGCAGTTCTCTGTATCTATGTACCTTCAGCGTGTTGCGGCGAGTCGATGTCTGCCAGCAGTTCTCTGTATCTATGTACCTTCTACGTGTTGCGGCGAGTCAGTGTCCGTCAGCAGCTCTCTGTATCTTTGTACCTTCTGCTTGTTGCGGCGAGTCGATGTCTGCCATCACTTCTCTGTACAAGTATAACGATTGCTCCAGCTGTGCGACGCGCGCCGCTAGCAGCTCCGCGCTGCGCGCTTCTTCCTCGCCCCTCTCACCCAACGACTTCATTTTCAGCTCCTCTTCGTACCACTTTAATTGGTCCCTGTACGTATGAGTGATAGATATAATGAAACTTATTCAGGGGATGGCAGTCTTCATTCAAAATGCCACACTTAGGTTTTTGTCACGTAAACAATATACTTTAGGTAAAATCGCGCTTTTTACCCAAAATAGGAAAACGTACCAATTTTTGTTTTAATGTTTATTACGTAATTTTTTTGAAGAGACCTGGAGCGTTGCAAAAACATATCATACTTTATTTGAAATGATACCCTGCCATTTTCTCACTACTTAATTTAATTAAAATGAGTTTAATATTTTATGTTTAAAATCAAAATCACAGATGAAAATCTAATCAGTGCCTGCCGATTTCAAGTTGGTAATCAGTTTTTCTTAAATTTATGAAAATAGCAACACTACTGAAAGGGAAAGAATATTAATTCGAGAGCATAAACTTTTTCATAACATAGTTTGTTGAAACACGCCACTATTTATATAAGAGATAATATACGTACTATTTCGACAATATATAGATATGCCTATCTACCATACCTACCATAACATATCGAATTCGATAAATGACGGAGGCGTCAATAATCACAGCCTCTATAAGAATTAAAATAACAATTTCGTTCAATTATAATCTAGAATCACTATCAACAACAAAAAAAAAAAATGACATATACAAACACCCGATATCGCATTTAAATTTTTGAGTTGGGGTCGGGTTGTGACAAACACAACATTATTACAAAATATGTTAATTTTTGTTACATTTTTTGCTAAATGTGTTTGTCACAAAAAAAAAACCATTCACTATTTAATTTTTTTGGTGGCGGCCATCTTGAATTTGAAATGTATCATAGTTGAGTTGTACTCAAGTCCTTTCATTTGATACCCATACTGAGGTACGAGTAGTTGAGAAATATATAGATAGTCCTTGGACTTATTTTTATCGAACATAATTAACAACGCTCCCGAAAACTTCATCTTTCAACCAAAAAACATAATCAGAATCGCATCCTCCGTGCGCGACTTACGATGCCACAGACAGACACACGCACACAAAGACATGTCAGATTTATAACATACGTAGTACTCGCATCGAGGATTAAATAATAATAATAACAACATTCACACAAAGATGTTCAGGTCCCAAACTAGGCAAAGCCTGTGCTACAGTAACCTGTTGATTGATATACATACTTATATTGATATTTCTTTTTTAACCTACACTGTCCCACTGCTGGGTAACTATCTCCCCCATAACCACTCTTCACTTTCCTGGGCCATCTCCAGCCAGTGCAGTTTAAATGAGTAGATATCGCGACGCCAGCGAGTTTTAGGCCGTCCTCGACTACGTAGGCCATCAGGGTTCCACTGCGTCACGATCTGTGCGGTTGGGATGTATCCGCATAACATGACCCGCCCAATCCCATTTAAGTCTTGCGGCTTTTTGGCATACCTCAGTAACACCTATATACATAAATACATATTTATAATATAATTTAATGTTATTATGAAAGCAAATCAAAAATGTAGACCTGTAGGTGTCTGCCTCCCTGGTCGTGAGCAGCTGTCTCTTCTGCAGGCGTAGTATGAGAGTCTCTTGTTGTTCGCGCACCGCCTCCATCTCGTTCAGTTCGAGCGTGGCCTTGTCGCGCTCGAGCTTTACCATATTTAATTCCTGTAGCGTATAAACACTTTATTCACACACGCACAAATATAGAATACACACAGAAATGTATAAATTAAGTATCACAAGCGGCGCCGGCAGCATTTTTAACATTTTACAGTCACAAGATAAAATGCATTTACTCAAATATTTTACTAATATCTTCAAGTTGTTATCAACTGAATACTATCGTACCCGTACATATATAAGTAATATTTTATTTTCTAGACTAAAAAATAGTTGAAAAATAGTAAAAACGAATGTGGTACATGGAGTGTTTTACAAAGAACATTGGGCACACACCTCATTTCTTAATCTTATTTGGTGTGGGGGCGATAAGTTGGTCTATGCGTATAAAAATAGCTGTAGATGTACTCGTAAATGTGTCAATTGTTCCCACTGAATGAATTAACTAATATACGAGTATATACTGTGTACTGGTAAAATGCTATGATTTAGTAAAATATACACAGTAAAAGTATATCATTAAATGACAATTATACTTAAAAGATTGATATACTCATTTTAAAATGCTTGGCAAAATGTTCAGTATTTGTGAAACCAGAAAAATTACATGCATATATGAAAGTTGACATCGACACTACAAACAACAGAAAGTACCTCGTACAACTGTGCTCTTTGCGAGCTGTGCGCGTTGCTTTCGAGTTGCAAGTTGCGCGCCTCGTACAGCGCCTTCGATGCCTGCGCTGACTCCATGCCGTAGAAGCAAGCGATGTTCCGCCATTCCTCTAACGAACACTCTAACGTAGTTATCTTCACCTGCAGATTGAATTAGTTACTTTTGTAGCGATGATGGTCGAGTGGCTAGAAGCGTCGATTGCCATGCAAAAGGTACGAGGTTCGACACATGCAAAAAGAGCTGTACTACCGGTGAAGGAAAACATCATGAGGAAACCATAGTATGGTGATAGGGCGTTTCCTATCGCTTGCCTGGCTAGCTACCATCCTTAGTTTCGTTAAATCTGTCGCCAAGCACCTAACGGTGTGTTCCGGCAGCCTTCTTTAAGAGCCAGTGTATTCCAGACTAGGCATACTCCATCTAGGGCTACAATTGTCACTGACTGCCGTGGTCGTGCGAACTTGTGGTCAAATGCCTAGCTGTGTAGGATAAAAAAGTTAAAATGCTATGAACTCGGCATAATATACGGTTATCGGGTAGAATGTAATAACCCACTTGATACTAAAACCTCTAAATTGTTTCAAACATTTTGATATTTACTTGACGACCTATAATAATATGTATTACTGATATTAGGAAAAATATTAATAAAAATCATTGGAAAATTTGGAAAATCACATTTTCTGGTACCACAATCAGCTTTGTATTGCAAGTCCTTATTGTACCCTAAAGATCAAATCGATATGTTTTCCCGTATAAAACCCGAAGCTTTCAAGCCTTTTTCCTGGAGTTTATCTATACGACGATCAGATGTGAAAATAGAGATGGAAAATTGTTCATTGACTCTTCAGAATGCATCTGGAAACCATATAACATGCTGCAAAGAAGAAATAGCGGCGAATTGGTCATCACTGCATGGACATTAGAAAATTTATCATCAATCCGTCGTGTTTTAGTGAATGCAGAAAAGCTGCTTTTGTCGTCAATACCGACTGTTTAGGATGTTGCAGCATCATAAAACATTTCAGATGTAACTCTTAGTAGTCCGCCTGGAAAAGTCCTGAAGTTTTGACGATTTTTTTCCATGAGCTCTGTATTACACGCGTCCGGCGGTAAAATGTGAATGAGCGAACATTTGATTGACGACGTCCTCAATAATATTAACAGTATATTGAGAAATTAACGTTAAACAAATTTATTAACAGTTCTATACTTTGGCCTATAACAATAAAATCACAACGCCATAGTACCCCCATATCGCGAACGTTCTTTATAAAGATCACTAATTTGACCGTTATAACAAGTAGGGAGCTATAAAATGAAAATAATATTTTCCTTTAGTCAAATACACACATGTATTTTATATCGAATCGAATCTTTTTTATTTCGGAACCAGTCTACAGTTACACGTACAAAATTATATAAATTAGAACAAAATTAAATGCTCAATGCTAAATAATACTCATCACGATTTTCAAAAAATAACAATATCAAATAGAATCGTCGAATTATCCCTAACCTACATGAAAACATCACAAATAAGGGCGGTTTAGGCCATAGTCCACCACGCTTGCCGAATTGCGGGTTGAGGACTTCACTTGTCTTTGAAAGTTATTACACTTGTCTTTGAAAGTTATTACCTTCTCCGACATGTAGGTTTCCTCACTATGTTTTTCCTTCACCGTTAAAGCAAATGTGCACATAATTAAAATACTCAGCCACAACCTTGATTTGAACCCGCGCTTTTTTTCTTGTGAGCCAACGGGTTTACCGACTAGGCTACCACTAACTTCGAATACATACCTCAGCCTCGTGTAATTGTTGCTGCATCGGTTGCAGCCCGTTTAGCCTGGTGGTGAGATGCTGGACTTGCTCTTCCAAGAGCAGCGTGTTGCACATGCCAGCACGTAACAACCGCTCCTTGGCCCGCAGTTGCTGCAGCTCAAATCTCTGCTTCTCAAACTGTGTGCATAGTGTCGTACTTAGCTTCACGCGGCTTGTTTGTAGTTCCACTTCTTTCTTCAGCAGGTTTACTTCAAACTGAGCGTATTCTAGCGCCTGTAAGATATGTTGTACTGTATCCATCTAGGATTACTTTTTGTATGTCAATTATTAAATAGCAGTATTTTTACATATTATAATATATAACTCTTATTAGCACTAACCCTTATTAGCAAGTTTCAATGAACAAAATATTAAACAAGCACAAATATGTATATTTATTTTGATCTCAAAATGAGCAAGCAGATATTTTGTGAATCCATAGGCTCATGAACTGGTCAAAAAACTGTGGCTTAAGACCCAGTGGCTTGGAAGACCAATATACTATATCACATGTACTGGTTAAAGTACTATGGATTAGTTAAACTTACACAGTATAATATCATTAAATTACAATTATACTCAAAAGATTAATGTATCCATTTTAAAATCTTTAGCAAAATGGTTTTAGTGTTTGTTAAACCAGAAAAATGACTGCTAACTTAAGACACATGACAGAAAATGAGTAAATGTTTAGTAGTACTTACATCAATATTTTTTATTCCATACCTGAAGCAGTTCATCTTTTGATTTCTTCATTTCTGACATCTGACTCTTGCTACTAACTTCGGACTCTAACAGCTTGTCCTTCAAGTCGGCTACTTGTTTCTGCAGCTTGGCTTTCAGTTCGTCCCATTGAATTTTGGATTCTTTATACTGTGTAACCACCTAGTAAACAATGTTACAAGCAGTTATTAGCTAAGCAAAGCAGATCTCAATATTTAAGCTCTCGGATACATTTGCATATGTATTTTTTATTTGTTCATGTCACTTTATTTTTAAGTACGGTTTTCCCAACAGTCATGGACAATTTTAGCCAGCAGATATTATAAAATAAATAATTTTTGGGTCTAGACCTAAAAATGTATAATGTATATATGTCACCATAAAATTTTTTGAACCATAAGTTTATAATTAGTATTGAGAGATTATAAACTGTCAATAGATTGCGAACACTCACTAAAGTTTACAATCTAAGGCTTACATTTTGGTATATTTATAAACTAATCATGCCTAGTTTGTTGTTTCCAATGTGACATATATTTAAGATGGATTATGATTGAGACAGTGCTTGTAATAGTCAAAATGTTACACCATTTTTCACAAGTAGAGATTGTCCCTTCCGCACTTGTTCGAGGAAGCAAAGGAATGAAGGGAAAGATATTGATATTATCATCTGTTAATTCAACCCTATTTATATTTACCTTACTGTAGTCAAGTTGAAGTTCTTGTTTTCTTTGACCCTCTGCCAACTTCTCCCCCATATCTGACAAGGCCTGTTCATCTCTCTTGTGCTGCTCTTGCAGAGATGCCTTCTCATTTCCAAACAGAATTTGCTCTTTAGTGATTATGTTTTTGTGGTTTATACACTCTTCCATTTTTGTGATCTGACAAATTTTTATTCAGTTTAACTACATACCAATACCTGCCAAATTTGTGTTGAGACTAAAATTCAATCACACATGGTTGATCCAATGAAATATACAATGTTACATCCATATCAGGTAGTCATATGAATATCTGGAGAGAGAATCAATTGGGTGTGAAACATTTTAATAAATACTCATAGGTACAAAGTGAAATTGTATGTTGAAGCATGTCAATAGGCCTTTGTTAACACATGCTTACCTGGGCTTTAGCTGCGATCAAATCGATTTTCATTCTCTTCGCGTCCCAAGAGGACGGACGCGACGCCATCGATTTATTAGAGCTAACAGAGTTGGTTTCTTCACTTTTTACCACTGTGCCGTGAATATTGTCATCAATAACATTTCTCTTAGATCCTGCCAACATAGTGGACAGACCTGGAAGTAGGTAATTGAATAGAATGAACAACATAGCAACAACAAAAGTACAACATTAATAAGGATGAGTATGTTATGGAAATACCTTCTTTAAAAGACTGGTTACTATCACATAAATTCAATTTAGATGACTCCGAGAGCTTATCTTGCGGCGGGTCAGTGTTTATTATCTCCTGAATATGAACTAGAGACATTTGACTCTCTTTATATGGATAATTTATTAAACATATAATTATTTGGCTGTATTCGATACAGTTAACTGCTATAAAGCACACGATCGATGTTTTTTGCTCGCCAGGATGTTGTACGTCTACCAAAAAATGCCTAAAGATGTGGGTAATATAAATGAAAAATGCGTCAGTCGCCTCCTTCATTGTGTACAAACATATCTAAATTTTGTGAATTGTAGTGGAATTATTGCATCTATGGAAGATTTATGTATCCTAGGTTGACTACAATGGTCACATTGGTCTATAAACTATACCCACTTCTGGGGCCTGATTCGCGATGACCACTTTAACACCTAACGCGGGTTTGTTACGGCTCGTGGTAAAACCTTTAAACAACATTCACGAAGTCAATGTCAAATTTTATAACGTGCAGTGGCACGAACGCGCTCGTTTGTCAGCTGTCAATTTAACGTGTTGCTTGCCGGCGTGAGCTTCGTTTTAATCGTTTCGATTATAACAATATTATCTTAATAAGTAAAATTATTTTAATAAGTAAACTAAATAATTAACTAAAGGTAAATAGAAATACATTGCGTGACGATATAAAATTACATTTACATGAAACTTAGTTTTATAAACATGTACGAAAATGGTGAATATAATGTTGTGATTTGAGTGTTTACTCTTATACTACGTTATTTTTATATTCAAGATGAGCCGCAGTAGTAAAGCCACAGCAGCCCAACTCAGCTATTTAGTGGCTTATATGAAAGACCATCCCAATATGGCTTCTGGGATCAGCCAAAGCCTCCAAGGTCGGGCGAACTTGGAGGTTTTATGGAATGGCTTGGCCACTACATTAAATTCGCAGGGGGGGGCTATTAAATCAGTGGCTAAGTGGAAACAGGTAAATACTATATTGTTTTTGGTTGTGTGAAATCAGTTTTATGGTTAGCCAAGGAATCTTTAAAAATTTTGTTTATTAAGTACTTATTTTAGGCGTGGCGTGATTTGAGGAACAATATAAAAAAAAAAAGTGTCTCATAATCACAGAGAATTTAGGGGGTACGGCCCCGCCAGTACTGGCAATGGTCCTTCGACCATAAAAGAACTGACAGAGGTGGAGGAGTCAGTGTACTCCATAATGGGTCCTGTGGCTGTCTTCGGTATAGAAGACGTCATAACAACTGAGGTAAATTTCTGATGTGTTGTGTGAGTGTATAATACTTACAATAAATAATATTTATCTTTAATCTCTATATGTGACACTTATTTTTTGATTTTTTAAGCCTCCAGTGAACACGAACTGGCCAGGACCATCGGGCAGCTCTAAACTAGAGCCTGAGCCTGAAGCCGAAGGAGTACCTTCGCAGGTGCTGTTTCTTGAGGCTGAAATGGAGCCCTCCGAGCCTCCAAACCAACCCTGCCAGCCTGTACCACAGCCCGCCCAGCCCCTAACTACTCCTTTAACACGCAAGCGCAAGCGCTCTCGTGTAGTGACTGGACATGGTATGATGCTAAAGATAATATTTTACAAAGATATAATACATAAATATTTCTGTACAGAAAATATAAAACAGTTTTAATTTTAGATAATTTAGAGAATAGACTACTTAAAATTGAAGAAGATAAAATCCAAATTCAAAAATAAAGGAATGAGATCGAAAGGCAAAAATTAATAAAGCAGGATGAAAGTAACCGATTAAAGAAAGAAATAAATGCAATACTACACAGGTAATAAAATATTTTAAGATCATTCCACTTGTAATTTATCTTACAAGCAACTAAATAATACTCTCAATCTTTTGTCTAAATTTTTACAATAAACTATTGTTTTTATTTCCTGAGCAGGTCATTTAGGATTGTTATTCTGCAAATAGATCTACAAGAACTACTCGTATGTATTCCATTGGCTGGAACACACACATCATGGAACAATAAACTTGCATATGTGAAGTAGTACTTTATTATTGCAGAATTGATGCTTTCATTTTTCACAAAAATACTGCTTTGCTTATTTGTGTGAGCGATGGTCTTTGATTACTAATTAATACTAACGTGAATGGCCTATTTGCCTTGGGAGCCGGCGCACCCAGTCTATTCTTGGTCAGGGCAGGTGATAGAACAACAAGGTTCAATATACCATATATTTTATGGTCTGGATGTTTGTGTGTATACCATGGCATGGTGAATGTATAATAATTTTGGGAAAACTAACTGCATGTTAATTGTGAAGGTTAGCATTGAAAAGAAACTATGCAACAACATTTCAGAAGTATTTTCATTATAATAATTATTTACTTATTTGGAATTTACAGAATGGTGGATGTGCTACAAAACATATCAAATAAATTAGATAAATAATAAAACATTTTTAAATTAAATAAACCTTTGTTTTATTTACATTTTAGTCCACATAAGTAGGTAGGTAGGTTTTAGTCCACCTAAGTAAATTCTAAGTCAGTGTGCGGTTTTGCCACAGAATATCAATTAACTGCTGTCTAGCATGTATTCCAACACCAGATCCCGGCTGAACTGATATTGTGGAATCATTTTCTGCGATGTCAGGGGCCAGGTACTATTAGTCTATTTACTATACCTCCCGTCACAAATGTCAAAATTGACACAATTAAAACGCGTAAATCACCTTTTTGCGTAAATAACATGAAAATATTTTTATTCGAAACTTATTTTGGACACTGCGATATGATACCTTATTTTGAATTTGGTTGATGTATTAAAGATTAATCATACTTATGGTATAATGTACACTGTCCTGGCCGAAGCTCCATACATTTGTGAAACAACTCTTGTCTTTTGTTATATGGCATCGTATTAAAAAGAAAATACGATTTGTATATTTGCCAGTGTCAAATTAATCTTAGTTTCATTTTATTAATCAATCAAGTCAATATTTAAGTAATATGTCATCGTGGTCAAGTAAAAGTCATATCATGTACCCTCGTAAAGCGGTGAAGACATTACCAGGGTTTCTATGGAGAATTTGGTGGTCGCTTGCCAACACTTGTGCACATAAACAAAACAT
Source organism: Ligdia adustata (assembly GCA_947049295.1). Classification (NCBI taxonomy): domain Eukaryota; kingdom Metazoa; phylum Arthropoda; class Insecta; order Lepidoptera; family Geometridae; genus Ligdia; species Ligdia adustata. The sequence continues at coordinate 15,295,710 of OX346213.1, read as the reverse complement.
AAATGGTTAATAATTCACCAATATTACACATACAAACTTGCAGAATCGCTAGTTTTTCAATAAGTACACAGACAAAGATGCTATTTATTCAACATTCGCGGGAAAAAACTACTAAATCACTTTATATTTTAGATTAACTTGACATTGACAGTGACACTATACTAGTAAAGTGACGAGTGACAGCAAGTAGCGGCTACCGTAGACAGGATAATTTGAATATTATAGTTAGAATAAAACTCCGCCGTTATTGTGGGAATGACTATGCAGTACTATAAAGTACTAGTAGAGTCATTCTCAGAAAGTCGGCGAAAAGGAATGTAAACACCATGCCCCACCACTGAAGCAGGATAACAGGAAATATGATAGAGATCCGCTATACCTATTACCTATTGTTTACATGGAGTGTGGAGGTAAAATGTTTTTATATTGTTTTATGTAAAAAACTGGTGATAATGGAGCGTAAGATGTTGAAAAGTGGGGCTATGTTTAAGGGTGATATGGTTTTCAAAGTGATAAAATTTTAAGAGTTGAAAATAAAAGACCAAAGCCAACAAACTGACTTTTTACGTAGGTGGAGTACAGTAGTATACAGGGTTATCGGTTAGGAGTGGACTAAGCCGAAAGGGGTCACTATCCTCAAAAAAAAAAATTCACTCTGGGGCCAACTCTGAATTCGAAATATAAAATCAGCTGTTGTATATTTTGTCGACGACCAATCAACTTTTTATATGGAACGGTAGATTTTTTTCTCAAATTAAGAGTGAAAGTTGTTCCTTAGGCTTAGTATAGTGACCCTCTTGGTAAACCTGTAGCCGATAACCCAGCGTATGATAAAATTTATACTATATTCGGTAATATGTTGTGGAAAAATCAGTAGAGAAATAAACAAGAATGAAATTCTGTTTGTCATATCGATGTCGGCACTGAATTATTTAAATACTCTAACCACGACTTTCGAATACAAGACAATAAGCCCGATTTGGACAGACCAAACTTGTAGTAAGTTTGGTCTGCCCAAATCGGGCTAACCTTTCTAACCTTATTAGACAGTTTTAAAATTGGAAACAAATAAATAAAAATGTCACATTATGCTGTCAGAGTGACTAAACAATTTTGTCCAGATTTCGCTAATTCTATGGATTTATTTTCAAACGTCAACCACTTCAGTCGTTTTCCCGCGTTCTCCACAGAACTGGAGTCTTATTTAAACTGATGAGGTACATTACTCAAGCCGACTTTTTTTTGACCGTGCAAGCGTAGCGTCTCTGCTTCCGAGTCTGGCAAAACGTTCTTCCGTCTGTCTGTCTAGATGTTTGTAATAAATATACTCGATTGAATAGGATAACTTTGCACTGCGAATTATGCAAATCCCAAACATTTATGTGTGATTACTTTTGTTGAATAGATTTACAATCGGTTATTAGTGTTATAATTTATTAACAAGCTTTGCGTAATTAGTATTGCTTCTAAAGTTATCGAATACGGGCGGAAACGCTTCCTGAATCGTGTTGTCGGTCGTAGGCTTGAGAAGGTTGTAGGTGCCTACATGTAGTTTTCATCCAACCTTGTCGAAAAAGCAGAGATTTTGATAATTCTTCTATGAATGCAGTAACGTAAGTTGTTAATTGTTTTTTTGGAGACGGCTGACCTGTTTTTTTTTTGAAAGGGAACCTCTGTATTGGTCTATTATAATAGGCTCGGTAAAAGTAGGTACCTGAATCGAAATAACTGAAAAAATTATATCGGCGGTGAAAGATCGGCCCTTGCCGAATAAAGAATGTATTGTATGGAGCCTGTACCTTAACTTTTTTTTAGAAATAACATGTGTGTAATAAAATGCATATTATTTGAATTTCTTTTTAATCTAGATCACATTAAACAATAACTTACATTATAATATACCTAACACAGATTATTTTAACATAATATTTCCTCTAAATTGATATAGGGATTAGAAATTCAAATAAACCTTAGAATTGTTGCTGTAACAATGGAAACATCGAAAAAATAACAACAGAATAACAAGCCCTGAGCGTATACATAATATATAAAACATTATCAATTGTGCTAATAATAAATGTACCTATCACTCAATTTTAATGTTATATAACATGTAAAATATTCGATTCTTAATCATTTTAATAATATAATATATTATGCACATTGCAAATAAAATTGCATGACATAACTTACCTAACAGTGCTCAATATAAAATATTTTATGTTACGCTACTAATATATATTTAGAACTAAATAAATATATGTAACAATATAAAATTATTTATGATGCATAGCAAATACGTAAAATAGACAATCATATAAGTATTTATATACGGGTAGGTAATAGTCATGTATAGAATAATCATGTCTGCTATTTGAATTTCAGAATTACGATAGCATTATACATCATAATGGTAGTTTTTGACTGATTTAGTAGCCTGTTAACATGAAGTTTGACACTAGCTCTGACATATATCAAACCGACATAATTGACGCAATTCAATCGACAACATTTTAAATTGTTGATTCCCCCCATTTTTATTACGATAAGTAATGGAAATATAAACAAAATTTACGATTTCTATTTTTATTACCTTATTTTATTTTTATGCAGATTGTAATAGCTTAGTACCTAGGTAGCTTAGTTTTATTTTTGTCAGAATGTAATAATAACATATTTAGAGGTTTTTGAAAATATTAAAAAAGTTTAGCATAATGTCATTCTCGTCAAAAGCTCGTAAAAAATGATGTCATTATTTATATGTATTTTTGTTGTTTGTTTGGTAAGGTTCGCAGATGACAGATACAATGATATTTTTTATTGGTGGCATCTGACGGTCTTAACATAAATACGAGAATTTATTTTATCCAGTTTTTTGCAAATAGCTCGGAAGTACGTTGATATAAAAATCTGGTATTTTTAGTATGACCTCTTAATTAAATTATCTTGAAATAGTTTTCGAATTACCATCACTTTGCGAAAATGAAATGTTGTCAATTGATATTTTGAAACAATTTAAACAACTGACTCGGGCCCCAAAGAAAAAATAATTTAACAAATCAAAAATATACAGGTAGATTTCTGTTTATTCCTAACTTCCTTACTTTGGGGAGAAATCGGGACTATGGTGGTAAAAATAATATCATTGTATGTACCAAAATACTAAGTAAGTACGCATTTATAAAAATATATTACGGGAAATAATGTAAGTACATTACCTTTATGCACTTCTACTTTTACAATACTATTTCATTACCTACACATTTATGTGAAGAGTTAAAAATTGAAATATAGGTAAGTATGTACTACGAATTATCTTTGATAATATTATATGAGTGATGATCACTAATCGTTAATGCTTATACATCCAAAAATAAAATTGAACAGAAATCGTATTTACAGAATCAAAACTTATAGTATATTTTTTCTAATGCATAATAATTCTCGCGAATTTTGAGAGGAAACTTTTTTCAAGGCTAATGTCAGGGACAGTTGCATTTGTGTGTAAAGAAAAAAACTGCAATTGTATACAATTGTATAAAATATTTTTAACTTAAATGTAGTTTTGTAGATACATTTTTAAGGGGGCTGTTGATTGGCACATATTTTCATTAACCTATAACTACACTAATTAGGTTAAATTAAGATTATTACCATACAATATAGGTAAGTATAAAGAAAATATCAGGTAACTTGCTGTATGAATAACAAAAATCTAATACTTTACATTCTTCAACAATTTAGTTTTTAGCTTGAATACATTTTTTTATTGGAGATAGTAAAATCGGCTGTCAATAAACACTGCAAGCATGGGTACTGTCATAAAGCATTTAGCAAATTACTTAGCATTTAGGTATGTGTAAGAAATATAATTATTGGTATAAGTTATTATTTGCAATTGTTAAACCATACTAAGGCATTTTGAAATTCTTATAATAGGGCGATCAAAAATAACACGACGAGTAAAATAACCAAAGATGGCGCTAGCGGTCACTAATGAAATGTAAATAAGGGAATTACGCGGCTGGCAATATATCAAGGGTCGCTGGCTAAATGGTCAGACATCATGGTGTTTCTGCCCGTCGTGGTATATACATATATATATTCGATCGCTCTCTTATGAGTATCGTTAATGGTTTAGTAATTGTGTAAATTCTATTTGATTCTAAGTATACCTATAGTTCTTGACGTTTCATTTGGAATTAGATACATACTCTTGATAAAAGATGGATGTGGGTCAATAGCTACATATTTTTGTGTTAGTAAGTTAAAGAGTAGGTAAACAAGTAATGAGTTGATTACTAAAATTTAGACAAACAATTTATGCACCTTTTACAAAGACTACAATATTCCAATTAGATATAGGTGTCAGATAGTTATCAACGAATAAGTGATTTCGTTGTCTAAAATATTTTTACTATTAAATAGTGTCATATTTAGTTACAATTTTATTGATATATGACTTACTGGCAACATTCACGGCGTGCTTCCTTCCGACGTCAGCCGATATAATCAATTGCAATTCTTGATTAAGTCTATGCGTGCAGAAGAACGATCAAAGAATATCTGTTTCATATACTTTGTTGGTAGTCGCCACTCCGTCAGGTTTGTTGCCGTTGGGCAGTTCAGTGAAGTCCATGGACTTCTTCCTATCGGCGTCTGCGGCAAGATGCGTCATGCTGCCGGAGATAGAGGCGGGGGCCATGTTGAGGTTCATCTTAGTGAGGAGATTGGACTCGCTGCCAGTTTTCTTAAGATCAGGCTGCGCCCCATGCGGCAGCGTCGTCCCACTGCGCTGGATCATTTGCAAGCGCGCGTATTGTTCCTGTAGCGCTTTCTGTTTTTTCAGTAGCTCTTGGTGTCGTTGTTCGAGTAGAGTCTGTCGCGAGGCGGACTTGTCGTCCTCTGGCGAGCCAGGTGAGGGGGGTGAGGCGAGCGGGGAGCGGGAGGTGGTGCGCGGCGGCGGCGGTGGCGGGGCTCTGCGCGCGGCGAGCGCCATCAGCTCGGGGTGCCGCTCGGGCACGGGCGGCTTGGGCGGGTGCTGGCCGCGAGCGCGTACCGGCGGCGAAGCGTCCGTATCGCTGCCGCTCGGGTACGAGTGCAGCCGCCGCAGCGAGCCCGACGTGCGCGCCTCGCGCTCTCCGGGCTTGGCGAACGTCTGCAGCTCGTCTAGTAGCGCATCGAGGGCGTTCTCGGGGCGCAGGTCGGCTCTCGGCGGTCGGCCGCACGTGGAGCCCTGCGCACCAGGCACGCACTCTAGCTCTGTTCGCACATTGACGCAAGATAAAAGCGCGGCTGTAAACCACGTGGCTGTAACCCCGTCGACCCCCACTGAAACCAGCTGCGTTTATTTACGCGGACCAAACGGCACCTATATGTGCCACGTACTGTACGTGTTGTAAGTAGACTAGATATGAAAGTTACAATCGCGCAGGTCAGTCGGAAATCGCAGTGGGGTTATATCGTGGCACTGGCAGTAGCTTTCAGCCGCGCTGTTTTACCATTACGTATACACCAAACACCAATCATTCATAAATTTTAGACATTGATTTCACGAATATATTCGTAATAAACACTCATACAAAATAGAAACAAAAGGCGAATGCCTGTGTCTTGTCGTCGAATAAAATTACATATAAATACACAGATATTCATATAAAATCCCAAAAGGTTATGGCGTTGGCGCACTTGCATTATAAGTTGATTCGACGACTGCATGATTATTATGCGACTGTGCCCTATCGCGGTGTTGACAAACAAAATAAGTGATTAATATTCAACCTAACGAAAAAGGTGTGTAAGATAGTAATTTAAAAAAATATATATAAATAGTTGTCGAAAATACACTTGTAAGAATTATGAATGTGAAAAATATTATTATCGTGTGTATAATACAATGGGTGATCGAATGCATGAAGAGGTATCCAAGAAGAATTTAAAATATCACTCTTAACAATTGTGATGATTTTGCCATTAGTCAAAAAATTTAAATAAATTAAATACTTTACCAACGTCTACTTTAGAGAAAGCTATTGTTTGAGCGACTTTCGATACCCAAAGCTATCTAAAAGCCAAAGTGAGAGATGCCATTTGCCAATATAATAATGTGCCAATTATTCCATAATATTATATTTTGATATATACTATATATATATATATATTAATAAGCAAAATGTCAAGAAAAAGTTACCTGTGCTCCGGAAGAGTGGGTTAGTTAATTCAATCACTATGATGGGTTATTGGTGAGATCAAGAATACCAAGTGAAGTGCCTTGTGAATCTAAATTTAGGAATTTTTGACTGTAGTTAAGTTGAAATTATCGCGGGTAGAGACAGAACTTATATCAGTGTGGTAGTGATAGTGTGGTAGGTCTACAACTACAATCGAGGAGCTCCGAAAACAAACCCGATAACGATGTTTTTTTTTCTTTATACATAAATTAATCAAAATTCAGGATATGAATATAGCTGCAGTATTAATATAATGATTTTTAATAACGATGTTCTATAACGGAAGAATAGAACTAAGAAAGGTTTGCCATGGAATAGAAGAAGAATTACTGTCAGCTGTAATTTTCTCTATAAAGCTGTCATTCGTTTTTTTTCTTCAAAGGTATATTTGCATGGCTTTTTAAATTGAGTTTTCAAGTAATTGGCTTTATTTTGAGTTATCTGTATTATGTAGGTACGGAAAGAAATATAAATAAAATATACTAATTCAAAAATCTAAGTGATATGTCGGAGTTTGTGTCGAAACTCCTTTTGTGGATTTTGGTGAAGTGGATTTTTTAATACAAGGTTTTAAGTAAGTGTGGGATTTTAATGCATGTGATTCATCTCCTGTACTGGACTTTGATCCGCTCCTGACAATGTACTGCAACAAAAACAGAAAACAGCGAGATGCACAAACTATTTCAAAAAGCCACTCTAAAAATAAACATGCTGTTAGAAACACGACATAATGTTCCTATCTGTTTTTTTTTTAAATATAAAATGTTAGATAAAATCGTCACGTAAATACAGCTTGGTTTATACTGGATGACATCACGGGCACAGTGAAGTACCCAAAACATCGAACGAGAATGTAAGTTGTGACTTTTACTTAACCGCGATAACTTATTATTTGATATTGGACTTAACTTGAATGATTAATAACATGGAAATTTATAAAATTGATGCTGGCAAATATACATATCGTATGGTGCCATATATCGAAAGCTATTAATAAACGAAAAACTAAGTATATCGCATATAATTATGACTATAGTAAAGATCTTATGACTTTTGATTTTACAAACAGATAAGAAATTATGCCAATCAAAACAACAAATATAAAACCTACTACAGGTGCATATGACAAATCTAAAAAAAAAATTACTTTCATATTTTAAAGTATGATTGTGATTAAAAATTCACTAGGCTGGTTGTTATTATAAGAAATATACAATACCATGCGACGTGCAAATATGTACCATTAAATCCAGAATACTAAAAAAACTATAGTAGAAAAAAATTACAGTGCAGTGTCGTTAGTGTCTCATATTCCAAACATTATGATAATAACTAAATAATTAGATAATAGTCACACACATAGAATAAAAACTTTCAAAAATATGCTATAGATTTAAAATGATGAAGATTTAGAATTTTGAAATATCTAGACTGTAAATAAACATAAGCTGAATTGATTTCTGAAAACGGCTTATATTTATATTATATTAAATATAAACCTTCTAAATAATCTCTTTACAAAGCCGTTCTCAAACAATTAACCAATAGCTTCATCTTCATTTACATCTAAAAATAGTGTGAAAATTGTTGGCCAAATCGTTGAAAGTTGCATGCGTACCGATTCTTTCAATACTGTTTGTACTGAAAATAAACGCAAAATGCATTTAAAATTTTGGAATCCCTTTGATCAGACAAAGCAGACTCTATCTAATATGAAAATTAACAATATATATATTGCTAAAGCAGTTTAACAGTCTTTAGTGCACCAACATGCCTACAAAAAGATATTTATAGCAAAAACCGCGTTTAATTTACAAAAGAATTATGTTAATATAGAAATAAAACAGTTACTCCAAAGTAAAAACATACGGACGTGATATGTAAGATAAATAATAATAATACAGAAATAAATTTGAAACGTAGATAATGAATAATAAAAAATGTATAATATATCGAAGAATTTGTTTACTCGTTAATAACAATCGCCTCTTTGAAGTAATGACTGTTTCTCCAAGCGAACTGAAGGGGACGATAACAAATGAAATATTCAATGTTATAACAGTTCAGATACAAACATAATCTTATATTATCAACACATAGCACACTGGTTCATTTGAAGATATCTAGTGATAGAATTTCTTGAGTACGTAGATCACCTGAATCAATACCGCTAGTAGAGGTACGTAAATACAGGAACAGTGCCTGATGACTACACAGTAATTGTAAATATGATATATTAAAGTGGTAACAAATTGCCATAGAATCAAAGTATTTTATAGTAGCTAACTGGCAAATTCTAGAGAGTAATATATAATTTAGAGAGGAAAACGTGGATACGCTTGAGTTACAATATGAACAAAGTCTTAATGAGTAAGTATACTATTATTAAAATTGGCATTATTTTCCTTAAGCGAGGAAGGTGCATTGGTTGCGGGCGAGGGTGCAAAAGAATTTGAAAATTCTTCTTATTCTGACGTAACTTAACAATCACACTCTGTCCTTAACTTTATGAGTGCACAATAAAAAATATTTAATCGTAGGTACTTACAACGCAGGTTGAAACCGAGTCCGAGAGCATTTATAGGACAGAGCGTGACGTAGCATTTGGAAATGCCATGAACTTGTATGCCAATTTTGTAAAAAATCCGTGTAATATCCATAATTGTACATGCATTACAAATTTTGATGTTCCTACTTAGGCCGTTTAATCACTCATAATACACACAGTCACAAATATGCAGTTCGGATGTATTCCAGTATAACACGAAAATAAATACAAAATAGGGCAGAATATTACCGGTGTGAAATCTAAAATTAACTTTGAAGCAGAACAGAACATCAGAGTAAACTTGATTTAAATTAACTTAAAGGGTTCGTACATGCAAAATAACAGTTCAACTTCATGCTTTAAAGTGTGAAGGTAGTTAGGAAAATCTAAGTGCTAATATAACTATGAAAGATAAACTAGCTAACAGACCTAGGGTCTTAGGGAGACTAATAAATGATAAACACGCCTCTAACGTAGTAATGGAAAAGAATGCAAATTTTATAACTTTTGGCAAACCTGCAATTGTTAAGCGCATGTTATGTTATTAGTGAAATATTCCTAAAGTTATCAGCTTAAATATTCTGTAAATGAATTTTTATTGTAAATATGTCTAGAATTAATTTTTATTGTAATAAATTCATGGGAAGAAAATTTGTAATGATAATTAAGTTATTGCTGATTGAACAAGAAAAATATTTATGCTTATGTAATTTATGATAGTTTTATTAAGTGCTAATGGTTAATTAACAATATTATAATATCAATTATACATTGTACGGAGAGTGCATTTAATCGTAAAATTCTGTAAAATTTAGGTTTCAGATTTAGTATAAAAAAACCATAACATTAACTACAAATTTTCTTCCCTCGATTACTAATATTCTAATTTGAGTTCTTTGAGGGTAAAATGTGAAGTGATTGATACCTTGTTGTGGTTTTGTGAGCAAGCTCCATTATCTGTGGGATAGTCTTCGGACGTGATGACTATGCAAGATGACCCTTGCGATAGTGTGGGGGAAGTCCGCCCATCGGCCATTGGCAAGCGTTGCTCTTGCACGCAGGCCAACCTTAAAAATAAATGCACTTATGTTTAGTACCTAAATGTTATGAATACATGAGTTCCACAGTTCTTTTCCACTGTTGGCCACGACACGCCACTCCGCCATATTATTTAGGCTAGACTATTCTTCTTTAACCCCTGCTTACTATAGTTATCGGGAAAAGGAGAAAAAAGTAGTGAATTCTACAAAGTGGCAGTTCGAAAAATAAAAGTAGTCGCAAATCTTACGATTGTAGAATGGGAATGGGGGAATTAAACTATATAATTCCACTTTTAAGCTCTCTGGGTTGTGTCAGGTCAAAAACATTTTTCTTCAGGCTTTGCGATGAACTACATAAAACTCTACATAAAACTAGAGAATATTTAAGCATTTTCAGTATAATAAATTTAGGTAAATGTATGTATAGAACATTATGAATGAAGTACGAATATTTAAAGAAAGGAAAAGTTTCATTTTAGACCGTCAGTACGTCTTCCAAAAAATGAATACAGATATTGTTAATATTATGTATTAATGAAGCCTGCATCAGTTGCCTACATCATTATGTACAAAGATACTAAATTTCTGTGAATTGTAGTGGAATTCTGGCATCTCTATCATGTACACTGTCCTGGCCGGGGCTCTAAGCATATTAAAACATTTGTTATAATTATTCTATAGCCGGCAAACAACCTGAATGACCTTGCCTCATAGTGATTATATGTTTAGGTATCTATGGTTAAGCGCGGAGCAGGGATTACGTCGACAAAATACACAAACTGTTCATAAACTCAAGGATTCGTACCGTTTTAATGTGACCAGTGTACCAGTCAGCTTCTTGCAGCGACGTAAAGCCAGCTCCAGTCTTTCTGGTTCATCTTCAAGCATCTTTTCCTTTCTTACCACCTGAAATAAGTTTAAAATAGTTGATAACTAAACACATGTCTGTACATATAACGTAAGAGTTGAATATAATTGTAAGTAGGTATTTAAAAATATGGAATAAATAGCCCAGAAAATGCATATAACGTGTATTATTATCATTGATCACCAGGCACCAGCACTATGTTTACATGTTTACGAACGTATAAGCCAATTTTGAACATATATCACCAGTTTACGACAATATCGGTTCATCGACGATTAGTTTAGTTCAGTCTGAATACAGATACATACAACCTTTTATTATTTACATTTGTAGAAAGAGCGACGCACTTCGATTAAACGAAAAGAAACATGACTTAGTATTGAGTCGGTTATAGTTAAAAATATGGACATTACACATGTTACGTTTAAATAATACAAAACATCATTTACGCAAAAAATATGTCAGAAAACAGTTCCCCTTTTTTTTTAACCGTCGGAATCTTTAATATAAAATTTTTGAATAATCGAAGCATACCGAAAACAACCCTGCAACGACCCTTATTCGGCCGTGCTGCACTGACAGTTCTTAAAAATATATCTATCCTTTGCTCACATATGGCAAAGTAATGAGAGGCGACAATTTTATAACTGTAAAAAAAACAGGTTAGTTTAGTAAGTCTTTCTTGCGCGAATCGCCGAATATTTCATTATCTCTCAATTTATCGACGACAATTTTCATCGTCCGTGGTTTGTCTACAAATCTTTTTGTCTTTGTGTTTGTGTGTTTGTGAATGTTTAGTGGCATCCCCGACACAGGAGAAATCCTAGTGATGAGCTATGAGTGTGAGATATTATTTATTTATTTATTTTAAAGTAAAATTTTAAACCTTTTCCATCTCCGCTGCAAGTCTAGCTTTCATTGTCTCCTGGAGGGTCGGAAACTTCAACTTCCAGTCGGCTACCGTCTTGCTACTCTTAGACAGCACCATAGCTATCCTCTCAATGTCCGTCATATTGACGCGAGTTTCTCTGAAAGTCGGACTGTGGTAGTTGATAAAGATACCCTTTTCCAAACGGTTACGATATATTGACAACTAGTTGATAATAAACTATGCTCTGATGTAATTTAGACGTTGATAATTTTGGGTGCATAATTATAACTTTAAAAAGTGACAACCAGCTTGAATTCGACAGGCGAAGTATATTCATTTTAGGTTATAAGATATTTAGTTTTGAAGTTTTGAATCGAATTGAGATTGTCTCTTAAGTATGCCTACCTAATATTTAATCATTATTGGCGAAAAAATTGCTTAAAAACATACAAAACAATAAATAAACATACACAGTCGAATAGAGAATTTCCTTTTCCTTTGAAGTTTGAGAAACTAATATTTTCTAATCATTCGTTTTATTAGTTAGTTTTCTAATCTTTATCTTATCATTTCTAAGCTGTTTATAATTATTTTCTTTAAAAAGGAGATGCGTTTTTACTGACATAAAAAAATATTCTCATTTACCTCTAGCCATGACATGTTAATCCCCACACATTATTATAAATGCGAAAGTGGGTTTATTGGTTTGTTTGTTCGTCTTCTCCTTAGCAACAGAACTGAGTGACGGATCGACTTGATTTTTTTACACAGAAATAGTTTAAAGCCCGCAAAATGTCACAGGCTACTTCGAACGTGAAAACAAACAACGGGCGGAGCCACGAGCACGAGTTTTAATTTAAGTAGGTATCTTGAAAAATTCTTATTGCTGACACTTTCACAATTCTTTTCTTCATTTAAAGGTTACTGAACAGCATTAACCCTAGCAAAAAAAGATGTGTATGTTAGCAATTGTATTTCCGTTATTTCTTCCTATAATTTCCTATCCAATGTTTCTACCGTATTATACCTAGGTATACTCTATCTAACAACACACTTGTACCTGTTAGCAGCCTGTCCCCGCAATCGTTCGACCGTAGATTCAAGCTCGTAGAGATCATTTTCCAACAGCAACATGTCTTGTCTGTAGTTCTCTTCTTCGCGAAGTATTTGCTGAGAATAATTAAGTAATAATTATTCTCAGCAATTATCTCCTAATTGAGCCTGCGTCAGGGTCAGTTCATAGCTTGGCATCGGGTTGGTTGGAGATGTAAGGAAAAGTAAAAGTGTCAATTTTATGTACTTAATACAATATTGATTTGTTTGCTATTAATTTTGCATTTATGATTAATATACACATTGGTCAGAAACGTCTCTGCTTCGAGTCTGGCCAGTTTTCTTCCGTCTGTCAGTTGTTAATTGAAATCGTCGTCGGTGTTTATTTATCGGATGAGTATTTCTCTCAAAATAGGGGTGAATTTGCTGCAGTGTCATATACCGACTGATTTCGATAATAAGCGGAAAGAACCTGAAATCTTCGTAACTGGTTACTTAGCTCCAGTTTCTTAATTATTATTACTAACTTTCTTGGTGCTTACCGAATCTGGGCTATGATCGGCGTGGGAAGACTGCAGAACTCCAAGCTTCACGATAGCATCTGCCATCATTTGTCTCATCTGAATTGCGTGAGACATCGCCGATCGGCGCAGGTTTCGTGTCTAAAATACAATGGCATATTGCTTGCTTATTACGTTTAATGGTGATTTCATTAAACTAATTATACAAAAATAGTGACGAAATTTCAAAAAGTACTACTCATATATAAATAGGAACACTACCCTTATTTTTTCTAAATCAAAACATAACACAAATCTAGAGGCTCTTGACCAAGGGCGTTGTTTAAGTGTTTGTTCATTTCTCACCTCAATCCGCACATCCCGAGTCTGCTTCTGTACATAATGAAACTTCGTGATGAAATCTGGAGATACTGTGAGGGTGAACGATTTCGGCTGCGCATGGGCTAGTTGTTGGGTGGACAGTCCAGCAGGTTTGGGTGGCGGCGCTGGTTTTAGACGGTCCCGCTCTGTAAAATAACAATGCTGTAACTCATCTCTTACGCTACCGTCAATTAGGATTACATGAATAAGCTGACGTATCTCTAAAGCTTCCAGGCCTGATCGCTACTAGTTTATAAGCTAGATGCACAAGCGCATTCTTAAGACAGTGTGATCTGTTCGCGACTCAGACTTAACCATTTCTCGGATGATGTCAAGCTACAATGGATCTTAATGTACGAATACCGTATGACAAATGATACCAAATATCTTTACCTTGTGACGATGTCCTCGGTAATGTGGAAGATTTTATGGCCGGTTTGGTAGGCTTGGTTTCAGCTATAGGCAAAGAAGTAAGCAGAAAGATATGAATGGTTATGACATTAACTACCAGAATGATGGACAGTTTGGCAGAGTAGGAACAGATTTCTAAAGTGAAAAAGTTCCGTATCTCTTTTAAAAGAACATCTTCACTCACTATCTATACAAAGATTGACCGACAAAAACTGATTGAAAAACACAAGATGAATAAACGTGATAACAAAAACATCTGATCTGGGACGTGAAACTGATGACAATGAGAATGACTGTCATTAGTTAAGTCCTAGTCTATCCAGATAATAATGCTGGTATTTTTATTTGTAAAAATACGAACACCACCGGAACTCGAGAAAATACGTCTAGAAGTTTAGATACAGGTTCATGAAAGTTGCTTGCATCATTCTTGGCGTTATTTGTTGCATAGATATGTTTGCCAGAAGATTCGACTTTCCAAAAGGGTCTAATCTACCATCACCATTCATTCCGCCCTTCACAATTTCTACTTCATATTTGTATTATAATGGCTATATAGAAGGGCATATATATTGTTTCCTAAGTAAAAATGGTTCGTATGCATACCTGCGTGTTGCGGCGAATGCTGTTTTGGTGAATTCATGTCAGGTGGGTCATCACTAAAAGACACTGATTTTTCAAAGGACACAGACTTTTCTGAAATAATAAATGTTTAAGTGGTCAGGCATGGTCAGTAGCATTAGGTTTAACAACTTTATCGGTCAACATCTACAAGGACTCCTGTACAATCAAATATATACAAATTTATTTATTTTCATTTTTCAAAATCTTATAGTGAGTGTGCTAGTGTGAGGTAATTTTGAATAATTTCGTGAACTTGCTCTGTGTTCCAATCAAAACGTAATTCAGGTGTTACGAGCATTCGGATATATAGTGATCAATCAATACATGAAAAGATAACAAAAATATTATCAATGTACGAAACGCCTTTGTTGTATGAAAATCAAATAGCTGTATAATATTTGATAATGCATTTATCATTCTAATTTCACATTACAATAGCGTCTACTGAACTGAATAAGTTAATTTCAGCAAACATTTCTACAAAAAAAGCTTCTTCGTTCAACAAAATGTCAAGATACTTACAGATGGCACCTACTCACTTGGTAATTCATTTAAATGTCTGATGCTTTCAAAAACTAAACTGATGCTTTGAACATGAGGTTGGCGATCGAAAAGAGTGGAATGGATATGGGATTATATATTGACATATGACAATATATATATGAATCAAAGACTAAAAACTTTCTGAAGCTGAAATTAGGAAATGTCATTTCGAGTCAGCAAGCAAGCGATTTGCAAGAAAACTCATAAGTGTATCCGATGCATTGCGAACGTCGTAAATTTGGTCGTTAGGACATGCATACGAAACAGTGTCGCGATTGTTTGCTTGTACAGACATTTTATTAGCTTTGAGTGAAAGTGACACTTTCTCTATTTAAGTTAGCAAGATGTGCGGAAGCGCCTGAGCATCAGGTTTTGCATTTACTATCTTGCAAATGGAATGCGGTGGCGCCTTTAATTTGCGGTTTCGTTTTTATTCACACACTAGATTAGCTACCTGAGTTATGATACCACTTAAGTACTGTAATACAAATTTCAAATACATATCAACGTTAGCAATGCATCAGCAAATTTCGGACCGTGTCTCGATCACACTTACGAAATTTATCCCTCCCTAATTTGGGAGGTCTCTCGTTGCTGGCAAATCGCGCAGGATCTGAGTAGAAAAAATCGCAAGCTACATTAACGAACCGAGCCGATTTCCCGTGGCTTATTCAAACTATATTTCAAAGCCAATAAAGAGAGAGGTGGAATCTAATTTTGAATATGGTTCGTTAACGATGCGCTAACGATATCCGCTGAAATTTAATCTTAAGAGCCAGTTAGATCAGTAGGACCTGAGCTTAGAGCTATGATAGCTTACCTTGTGTAGATCGTCCGGCGCAGTTTGGGATGTCTTGTCTCGGCGCGACTGGAGGTGAAGGTCCAGAAGGAGTCTGTAGAGCTTTTTGTACTAGGCCAGTCAGACTCGCTAGTTGCCTCTCCATCATCTCCACACGAAGGCTGTTATCGTCAATTGGTATCGGCATTCTGGAATTTAGATTTGATCTACGAATAAGAAAATTATTCGTAGAAGTCAAATATAACCAGTTGAAGATCAATTGATAGTCATATATATTTTTATAACTGCAGCACCTAAATGTATTGTGAGATTCTATATTTTTATATTCTGCACAAACAATTTAAAAATCAGTACGGAGTTCCAAAAATAACAGCAAATATTTGTATAGTCAGCTAGTGTACATTTAGTTTTTTGGTATCAGTCAGTAGTATTATTCGAATCAGTCAACATGATACAAACAAAAAATAACAAAAATAATACTGCAGCCATTAAACATCTTCCTAGTTGTAGCATCAAAACTCGAAATAGTCATAACATAACGTGTGACTCAGTTGCTCAACATTAAGTCGTCTGCATTTCAAAACCAGTTTTGTTTGTACAGTAATTAATTAAATACAAAAAAAATACTGTATTCGCTCTTGCTTTGGATCGCCGTTGCAGTATCATTAACATTTAGCACAAAGACGCCAGCTTACATTACAATAAAGTAAAATATATACATTTAAGCGACAAACGACAATGAATACAAATAGTAACTAGGTATATAGATGAGCGTAAAATAGATATTTAACGGTGAAGATGATATTGCTTGTGAAGATGATGGCAGTGAATGGCGAATGGTAAATAAAATTACCTTCCATTGTAGGGTGGCCGAGGCATTGGGCAAGGACCTCCCATAGTGCCGTACATTTGATAGGCGTCTTCTATAGTCACAGCATCCCTAAAATTGGGTTTGATAGAAAGTTTGTATAGATATATAGGTATTTAAAAAACTATATACAATCGCGCTATCTAAAATGTACCATACATGCTTGAAATATAGCAAACACATTGTCTTGCATTGCGTTGCGTTCGGTAAATATATTAACAATCTTGCCATCGCCAGTTAATTTTATCACGTAATGTTTCAAACACGTATAAATACTATAGCTATTGTTTTATTTATTACGTACCCAGCTTCTTCGTCGATGACAGGAGTGATGGTAGGTCGCCCCGCGGCCGGGCCTAAAAACGCTGCATAATATGGATCTTCAAATGGAGCTCTAACAGCACTTCGTTCCGGTGATGACATGTACCCTTCAGAGGCATGGCCTGAAAATTCAAATGACTCACATGAACTTAACAATAATTCTTTGACCGAACATGAGAATCCTAAACAAAAAACATTAATGCCACATCAGACGATTTAAATAATTTTCTTGATTGATTAATTTTGGTAATGGATTCCCCGAGATCGGTCGAAACAACCAATTTTTAGCACTACATTCAAAGTTATAATATATTTAATAAACATTGATTTGTGTAAATAAACAAGCTATTTCTTATCAAAATATATGAATGCATGCTAGTATATTACAGATAATAGAATTTAAACTGGATACACACATAAAAATTAACACTTAATAAAATGTACATAATAATTGTTAAGAAGTTAGATACTATACCTGATGCGAATGCTATTTTGATTATAGTTGCTGATAGAGGTAGGCAAATGTAGGAGAAGAGGGCTAGGAAGGTATTTAGGATAAGTATACTCAAAAGACGATGTAAACGTGAAGACAAAAATTAATTACGTCAATATGAGAATAAAAAGGCGAAGCTCTTATAAAATATTGTGTTGCAAGCGAAAGTAGATTTTGAAATGAAAGGCATAATGAGTAAGTAAAAAACTTATGACGCGATAGTGTATGTTTTATGGCAATGGAAACGAAAGAAACATATCACAATAGTAAAATAAAAATGAGTTAAAATAACAATATGTAACGCGTGTTTACAAACCACTTACCTATAGGTATTGAATACAAAGCTCATTTAATAAAAATATATTAAGCATGGTATTGCTAAAACATTAATGTACTCGTATTTTCGTTTCCACGCCATTATAACACAATGATCTGAAATAATTGCGCATTTTGTTCTTCCCTAGAAAGGGTCAGGTTACCGGGAATGGTATAAAGTTGTTCGCCGCGAGGACAATCAGGAGCGGCGAATGGGAAGCACCTTTCGGATCCACTTCCAGGGATGTATGCGCGTATAGGCTTGGTCGGCGCTGGGATACCTATACACATATATGGCAACTAAAATGAAATGGAAGGCCCTTGATGACACCTTCAAGAGTCTAAGAGTTAGCGAACTGCTATTTTTTCGAATTCTCATTTTCAAATTTTGTTACTCACAAGTATATGCCATGTAATTTAAATGTAACGTCCTGAATTGATAAGTTTAATGAATACCTGTAGTTATTTTTCAATAACATATATGCGGTCACCTTCACGATACTATCCTATTATAACAGATCTCTTATCCTCAGGTTTTATAAGACGCTATAGTTTTGATCCTATCTTGTGCGAACAATACAACACTCTTTTAGAATAACAGTACCGTACACGTGATAGTGTCAACCTTCAGATTCAAGTGATAATCTCGAAAGAAAATCCTTTTTCCTAACTTCTAAAAATACATAAAAGTGAGTTTCATTTTTTTTACAATATACATACACCCTGCCACGATATACACACTATGATGATCAAGTTCCAAAGTAGACTACTAAATGAATGTATGGTAGATAACCGAACTGATACGCATGCTAAATCTTTACAAGTAGGTAGAGCAAGCAACGAACCAGAAGCTGGAATATTGCCTGTCTTGACTCTGTCAGCTGGTACTGGGGGTGCGGCTGGAGAGAAGGCTCGGAGCATAGGGCCTCCTCTGGGCAGAGTGCTTGGTGCAACATTCCCTATGTAGTAGGCAGGCGCTTTCGCCACCTGGGAACAATTAGAAATATGACTGGAAATCCTGGAAAAATACTGGAAATTTCAATACAAAACTGAATGTTCATTGGAATTGTTATACTGATTTACTGGTGTTATCTACTTTCCGTATGTCAACAATTTTCTTTTATTTATTTAAAAAGTAGACCTGTTACTTCATTTTAAATATATTTAAACGTGGAATATATATTATAATTCGTTTATACAATGCTTAAGCGCAGTTTGATAAACGCTTTCTTAGATATTTACAGATAGGTTATTATATCATAATACGAGTAATAATACAAAGTTGAACGAAACAATAGTTTAACAATCCCGATGAATAGTATGTTATTACAGATGTGAAAACTATTTTCTTTAGCTCAATCAGAACGCAGCAATGTTGAGAACAACATGCGGTTTGTAAACATCATTCTTCGTTAGCAATCAACAACAATGCTTCTTCAGTTGTCGTTTGGGATTTCTCCTTTACAAACGGTTCCTTTACATTACGAGAGCATTAGTTTAATATTATATTGTTATATACTTGTCATATCTTTGGTTAAAAGTTAAAAGAAGTCTCGCAATACGTCGTTTGGGACCGGGTATTTACTCGTAAATGTGAAATATTTGACACATCAATCAATCGACATCATCAATTTTCCATTCCTGCCTTAATTATTTGCTGATATTTTATATTTTTAAAACGTAATCAATACATGGGTCAGTATTTGTATGCTAGTTCATTATGAATTGTGCTGTAGTTGTGGCATTTTTGAGTTTGGTGGTCGTATTGCACGCTATCAATCGACCTGTTTACAAAATCGTTTTAACTCAGAAAGGATATGCACAGGTATGTTTAATTTCTTTTACATAAATGCTTTTAAATATAAATATAAGATTTATTGTCCTAAATATCAACACTCTAAACTATAACAAAGAGAAAAAAATATGACAAATAAACTTTGAAACTACTAGACCGATTTCAAAAACTCTTTTGCCGTTTGAAACCTACATTATCATTGAATAACATAGGCTATAATATTACTAGAAACAAGTAGAGATCCTTGGAAATACCTAGTGAATCCAACCCAAGATATAAAAAAATAGAGATAAAAAAGTCCACTCTTTCGAAGCCGGGACGGGCCGCTAGCATAAATGTCTATAAATGTCAACTAGTCAAAAGCAAATCTCCCTTATCTGTTCGTGGCGCATAAAATGGTTGTCTCTCAGCTTACTATTCCGGCATACCTATACATAAAAGAGTAAGTCCTGAATGACAGACTGATAAATCATTAGATATAAACTGATCCCAGAGACAAGAAATTTGAGTGCGTATTCATTATATAGTGTAGAGTGAAAATTAAACCCCTAAGATTGTTATATGGAGGTACATATTTGATAATTATTTATTTTAACGATAATATTAACAACGTATTTTTTCTTTAACATATAAAATATCAAAAAACGTAATATGTGTAAGAAATGTGTCATAAATTCTGCTACAAACCTTTAGTCTTCAATCAGCCGCCGTCGTTCCGGAGAACTTGCATAACACTATGACTAGCACGAGTTTATACAGGGTGTAATGTAATGGAAAGATCTGACATATTTGTGCCTTTTAACTTGTTTTGTATAGGCTTGCGCTTGACCGCTGATGTAAAACGGTGATGCGATCTAGCCTACAACATTTCATAAATGTTATTTTGCCAATTTCTTGGAACTCTAAATCGGCCCAGGGGCTCAATCAGCCTGAGTTAGTCTTGAAAAAAGCGAAAACTACAGCAAGCAAACTGGGTTAAATTTTTGATAGCGATTTGGCAACGTACTGTCTACAGTTATCTCAACTGCGAGTTTTCTTGCTCTTGTTTTGCCCGTGCCTTACGTGCCTCAAGCTGATAGCACTGCTGGTGTCGTCAGGAAATCGGTAACCAAGTTTAAATTAAAATAAATATAATAAGGAAAGAAAACAGATTAATCGAGAATCCCCATCCTCTTTAAGATTTATTCCTGTTTATCATTTGAATTCTATTAAAATACCGTCATCTAGTAAAACGCATCTATCTCGTACCTCAAGGAGATAATGACCCCGATTCGGTCAGGCCATACTTACTAAACTAACCTAATTTGACAGTTCTATAATTGCCTGCTCCCTTTGTTTCTATAAATAAGAAAAGGATGGGTATAATTTAAGGATCTTTTAGTTTAGTCAGTGTGACTGCCCGAATTGGGGTCAACATACAACTATATGTCTTCCACATAGCTAAATAAACTAAAACTTAAAAAATACTGAATCTAATCCTACGTTTGTGACATTCTGTATAGATATAATACTTCGATAAAATATGCTGGTTATTACGTATAATACCTACAAGTAACTAAGGTCAATGCTTACGACGCGTCGTGAGCGCCCGACCACTTATAGACGTGGTTCTACTATAGTTTGGTATTTACGTAAAAGGTTGTATTTCAAAACATGTGTGCGTATTTTTGTTCCGGGTTTTGCGAAGTGGTCACTGGCACTGACATTGTGAGAAGTTTCGTTTTCAACATTGCTAATTCTATGGAGGGAGATGGGTGACATCGGACTTAAAACAAAGTGTGATAGTCATCGCAGTTGAGCCGTTCATGTTGAGCTCATGTTTTTCAGCTTCGAAGTTAGAAGGTTACCTGTCTACCTCAATAGAACTGTCATTACTTTCAAACCGAGAATTTCGTTTATAATATAACTATAATACGATATACTTAAGTACTGCCACAGGCTACTATTAATACCGAACAACAAACAAAACGCGAAGCCGCGTGCATAAGTTCCGTTTTAAATGTTTCGTCGAGTGTGTCTTGGAATTACCTACATGATTTAATTCCCCATTACTCCCCGTTCTAAATAACGGGCAAATGGAGATACTGTGAGACGACACCGGTTTATAGACGAGCGAGCGAAGCGTCTCTGCTTTTAGACTGGCAAAATGTTTATTTGTCTGTCAGTTTATATGTTTGTATGTATGAATGTTTATCCCGCAAGAAAGATATGATTAAAATACAGTACTATATTGTTTACTGTTAAGAAGCCCGTACTACTTGAAGGAACCGGCTCAATCCACCCACGCAACCGTCTGTGTTTCCGGTTTTCCACTCACCACACATTTTGAATGTGGTCATATCATCATTAAACAACAAGTGAAAATTGACTTTGAGTTTGCCAGGCAATAAAAACGTAACAAAACGGAATGTCATTTATTTATGTGTATTCAAAAGAAAAAAAAAATACTGATAAAAAAATCTTTTTTTGCATTGTTTAACCGTTTTTATGCACCAGCTCCTATTCGATGTGAAAATACACAACACACTTTCTGTTTTAAAAAAGGAAGCAAAAATAATTGTGTAGGTACATATAAAAATAATAAATTATGGGATAACATTTAGTTACGCGTGTCAGTGTGTGTGAGTCAGAGTATGTGTGTCTGTGTCAAGGTAGCTCCCATGAAATGAAATTGAAATCCCATAAATCTATTTTGATTATGGTTTTTTGTTCGAATTAGTATTCTTAGCTATGTTATGTAAATGGCGGTCGCGTCGCCACAAAATGCCGGATAACATATATTTTTACAACTCCCTCAATATGGATATCAAATGAATGAGTATTATTAAAATTCTAATTTAACTTATTCACCAAAGAGTAACAGTTATTTTTTTAATATTTAGCTGTTAACCAGTCACTGTGCTACAGTTGGGGGTGTTAATCGTTAATCGTTAATAACCTTTCATAACTGAAAAAGTTCAATTCACATGACAAAATGTTTTCATCTTGATAAAAACTATTATTTGATATAGAAAGCTTATCTTTAATAAAAAACTGTTTCTGAGTAATGGGCGCAATGGCATATTACGTGTCTGAAATCGATGCAATAAGAAGACTTTAACAAGAACTCTTTCTCGTTAAAGTCTTCTGAAAAATGAATCACGTTAATAAACGTTTATTGATCTGTACTGTAATGCTGGAAACACAGGCAGGCGGCTTGCATAGCGCCTAAATTCTAGTAGCTTGCATTCCTAGGAAACGTGGTGGTTAAACGCCAAGCTCGCAGTGCGGCCAGACTAGAACTATGTACTCGTAGAACATTGGCTTTTCTATGGAAACAAGTGAGCCTCTAGGTGCCAAGTAAGTCGCCTGCTTGTGCTGACGTGGCCTAAATAGGGCGTCATGCCCAAAAATAAGCTAATGGCACGTGTAAGACATTAAATATACATTCAAAATTATTGAAAATTAACTATTTATGCTCGAAAATTAATTGAAGTACTTACTTAATTTAAAGAATTTCATCGAGTCATCGACAATTGTTTTGTAACTATAAAGCTCTGTGATTTGTTCTTTAATAGTTATTAGATAAAAGTGCTATTTCGATCTATACTCAATGTTTGTCACGGGTCTCTATAAAGAGAAAAAATAAATGATAATGATAACGCTGGCCTAATGCGAGTACCAAATTTTATTAATCTTCAAAGCGAAAGAAGGCCTTCTCTGACAAGTTTCCTTTTGATATATTCCTTCACCATTGAAGCTAGTTGCAATTTATAAATTAATGCATATTTCTCATCTACAGTTTCTACAATACGACGTAGTGACTCCTCCGCTGAGAGAGTTCACTTTTTGCACTTGGATACGGGCATATGGCCTTGACCACGACCAAACCATATTCACATATGTTGGTAAGTACTCGCGAATTAATCCAACTGTTGTCATTAACTACATTCGTTCCGAAGGCCGACGTAAAACTGTCAAGTGGAAAGGTATAACGAAACAAAAATTTATTGAGCAAATTGTATTGCATTACCATAATTAATTTGACCCCCTTTAAATATGAACTTGCAATGCAACTCGCAGTTGCACAATTTTGATTTTGATTTTGCGCCTCAGTTTTGCAAGTGTCGCCTAAAATGGTATGAGTAGCAAATTTTGTGATATATTCTCGACCGGTTAGGAAGGAGAGTTTGTTAATTTGAGGAATTAATTTCAAAATAATGTTAAACGTACCGTTATATTTTCTGGTCTGGGTTCATTATGTGAGCACTCGCGATAAAATTTAACAAACCACTGTTCTTCCATAGTCTCTGGATAATACTGACTGGCGGGTTCATCCCGCCCGCTCGCTGTGTTCACACCACTGTGCACAGGGGTGACTAACCACTCGACCTCGATACACCTACCCTTATCCGCGTAAGACCAGCTTTAAAACAATGCCACAAAATATTTTTAAAAGCCAAAAATCTTTCTTAAATATATTATTTTATTAATAATAAATATATTGAACGGATCAGGACAATTTTCTACGGACTTTAAAAAAGGAGGAGGTACGATACTCAATTCGTCGGGTGTGTTTTTTTATGAGAAGCCTGGACAGACTAGAAAAAATATTTTCTTTGTTTTGTTTCCTTCTCCTATTGAAATATTATCAAAATTGGTCTAAAGGTCTGATTTATAAATCGAAATATATGAAAAAGTTCTTTCTGCGTTTGCTGTAATGGTCAGTTAACACTTTTTTTTAACTTCTTGTTCAACGATGAATACGATAAATGACGTCAATTAGCAACACGTAAGACATTTTTTAATTTTACTTGTACGGTACGTGTAAGTGTGAAAATAGTGACATGTATGATTCAATTGAGCGAGTCATAGTCTAATAATCACTTTTTTCGCTACAATGCTGTGCTACATTTGTATCAAATTTTTTGCAGCAAACGGTAACAATCGCATAGTACGAGTGTGGTTAGATTCCGGTGGCAGGTATTTGAAGGTGTCGATAAATGGTAAGGCAGCTTCCAGTGTGCGGGTGGACATAGTGAAGGATGTCTGGCGCCATGTCTGCCTGTCTTACCAGTCTGACTACGGCGCCTGGGCTGTGTACATAGATTCTCGACTTGTAGCTTGTGAATCTGCTAAAGCCGTAAGTTTGTCACACAATTTTTGGAAACTTAAAATATAATAAACAAAATCTATGAGTGTACGATGTCAACGGTATATGATTTAACTAGACACAAATTAAAATTAAATATTGGTCGTTGACGGGCGCCGAAAATACTTTTTGATTAACGTCGAAGTTGGAGTATAGTTTAGTAAAAAGAAAATTACATTATTAAAATCCACAATTTTTTTTGGTATTATAAATTTTGCCAAAATTAATTTCTTTATAAATTTAGAATAGCAAAATAAGTAAAAACACAACTCTATTTGGATAAAATAATAATTATTATATAGCTAGAAACGTAAAAAATAACATAATACTCGTATGTTATTTTTTTATAACTTAAGAGTTCGTAATTTTTTCTGATATGTTTAGATTTTTGACTGCATACTTGTATCTACTATATTTATGTATATTTTTATGTAACGAATAAAATTAAAAACTACGGCACCGAGTTCCAAAAATCTTTTGAGGTTAGAATGCTACATTATCACTGAGCCTATATTTATTATTTTTGCAAAGTTAGAATTATGCGTTTAACACCGCTTAGCGCAGCTAGTCAAATTTATAGGCATGATAAGCTATTGTTGAAAAGGCCAACACGGTGGTATTAATTCAACAGTCAAAAACATTACACTCATGAAACCCACGCATAAATCATTGAACCGAATTATGGCAGACGACAGTGCGTGACATAGCTTCATTCGCCCGAACGAGGGTCGGCGAGACCACGAGCGTCGATATCTCTAGATTATCATGTGATAAATTGACATAGACACCAGTTGCGAAATTAGATCATAACACAAGGCCACATGCTATCCGTTCAGAGATAGCTTGCTCCTTCAGATCACGATCACCTCAGGCCAATTAATGCCTTGAATGTGTTGAGCAATTGCAGTTCGCATTTTGGATCCTTGTTCTCGAATATCGTCATATTCATGTGTTGCTTAATTGATCGCAACGATTTAATGAAAAATGAAATGAGAACCCGTTCTTTTGCAGCTCACTGGATTTGTACTGGCTGGCGGTGGTAGCGTTATAATTGGCTACGGAACAGCATACAATGGTAATTATGCCAATAATTTAATTTCCTTTAATGTATAATGAAGATTGCTCTGACGTAGTTAGGATATATATCTGGGTCTGTGATAATGTTTGTTTACATTTTGAGGCTTTTCGACAAAACAGTCATTTATTGTAGGAGTTTGAAAACAGTACTAGTTGTGGACTAATTCTACTATTTTTTATTGCAGGGGAATCGAATGGCTTCGAAGGAGAAATATTTGGAGCTAATATGCTACTTTCATCAACAATTGAAAGAAATTACACACTAAAACTTGACCCCTTATACAAACAAAAAAGATTTCCTAAAAATAAATTAAAAAACGACAGTAGGAATAACAACTATGTGGTTTTAAGTGACTTACTAAACGAAGAAATTCAGAACCACTACGAAACAAGGCAAAGAAATAAAACTAAAAGCTTTGTTAAATTTAAAACGCCGCATGGATTTGTTGAGCACAGTGTTGGCATAGATGTCCCAACAGCCATGATAACACAAATAAATAACAATACTTCAGCCTCCCAAGAAATTCTCGATTTTACTGTTTCCGACTTTATGCAAACAAATCAAAACAAAATAGATTTTTGGAATACCCCAAAGTTTACATTTTCTGATATGTATAAGTCGCAAACAATAAAAGCTACTGGGCCAGAACTATCAAAATCTGGCACCAAAGTTGTACAGACCGTGTCGGAGTTCGAAACTCCACCACCACCACCACCACCACCAAGCACATTCTTTTTCGATAATACTTTTGATATGGAACCACCTGCACCTACTAAATCTATCTATAACTTGAGTGAAAATACATCACAATTTGATAGAGACAATAGGCAAGAACTGTATGATGTGGAAACACCTCCTCCTTTAGATAAAAACATGAAAGTATATGGGCAGTGGACTAGTTCAAAGTATGCGGGTACAGTTTTAAATTATCTCAAAAACATCAATTTCAAGAACAGAGAACAAATTATAAAAAAGACGCCACAAACGATACCACTTCATAAAATATCCGACTCTCACCCATACCCTTCTGAATTCAAGCTAAACATAGTCCGTCATCCAGCACAGTTTAAACGACGAAAACTAGTAGAAAAAAGGTACGATATAATCAGAAGAGACTCTCAGATCAATGTACAAATATTAGAAGATGACCTGAGAAGCCGTATTGCAAAAATGCATGCTGAAACACAGCCTACAAAAGTTGAAATAACAAATAGAGGAGCAACACAAAAGCGCCAAGAACATAGATTTATTAGACATGTCAATGGTGGAAAATCTACAAAAAAATTAAAATCTAGCTTTCAAGAATATGAACCAAAAGAGTTCCAACTTAATAAAAATATAAATAACAATCATAGATACTTTTCACAACAAGCATCATTAGTAAAACCACATCCAACTATATTGCCGCTTATAAAATCATTAGAGTATCTCATGAAAGATCCTTATGACTTCGAAACACAAGCTTCAAATGATCCTGACATAAGTAAAGATACATCCGTTAAGACTTTGGATCAAAGAAATAAATGGCATAATGCAAAATCATACAGCAACGATTACACACCACGCAAATTTAGTAAAGATTATTCTGATGAAATTGAAGATGATAAAAATATATATCCATCAGTAAAATTGAGATACAATCCTAAAACTAAGCTACGAAAATACGTTCAAGATGAAGATGATCCATCTATAATAAATGGACGTAAGCTCGCTTCTGATGTGTCCGATAAATCCTTTGAACCCAAAGATTCAGTATCAATATTAAAATACAACCACGGTTACCTTAAGACTCAGAACGACAGTGTCAGTATACGTGGGCCTTCAAAACGGAATATGGAACATTCAAATTTTGATAAGCACGTAAAGATTGGTAACGCTTTAAATGAGCGTGATTTAATAGGAGTTAACGAAGAACAGAAAAAAAGAAGCTTTGTAGGAGGGGACGAAAATATTCCAGACATAAATAAGTACAGGTCAGAATTAGACAATGAGAATGATAATGTGCCACCTTCTCTTGGTGGTAGGATGTGTAGGAGCGTGGAGCTATATGACAAGACGTTGTATGTCCAAAACGACGAAAGCATTGACATGTCACCTATAATTTCACCCGTCAAAGAAAAGAATATGGCTATAGAATTTGTTATTCAAAATTACAAGAAGTGTTCGTTGACCGACTCTACTTTTCAAAAGAATGCAATGCTTCTCATTGATTGGAGTAAAACGCCTGTGAGACTTTTTGGTGGAGCGTTTCCTAGGACTACTACAGATTTGTGCGGTTTCTTTTGATATCCTTTCGAAATGTTGTTTTGTATAATAAAATGCAATAGTAAATAGGTGAAAGTATAAACTCGATAACATTACTAATTTAAGAGAGTATTTTAGATGTAAAGTAAGTGACTTGATGTAAGCGTCGCTGTTTTATGAAATACTTGTTAAATCGCTTAATTGTTAGTAAATTATTGAAAATATTATTATAGCTGTTGTTTTATTTATGGTATAATCAACACTGAATACTCTTTTTACTGCGAGTGGCTGTACAATAATTATATACTTCATGATAAAAAATATACAGTATCTGAAGAAATAATCTCTTAATACACGTTAAATAGTTTTAACATTATTTTTAGCCTAGAAACTCTGACAACAGGGCTAACCACTTCACCTACACGAAGAAGAAGAACACACAATCTACACCAAATCTCATACATTTGATGTAACATGTATATCAAATTTTATCATAAAAACGTCTCATTTGTTCCCTACAAAAATTAATGTCGTATATGTTACAGTCGATTTTTCCAAAGCATAGGTTGAATACGATGTTATTTACATTGAGCTATCAATGTCCGTCTGTCGTTGCTATGTTCAAGCGGTCAACTTGATGTAAATAAGCATTAATCAAAGTCATTTTATAGCGGCAAATCGATAGACTTGTTTAGTTCCCACGCTCTATGATATAATAATTTAATAAACAGGCTCAATGTAAAGTCGTAGGTAGAGTACTCGTCGTAAAACAGACATAGATTAACAACTATCTCGCAAATATTAGAATAATATTATTCACTATTATTGCTACTTGTGTTACTGAGGTATAAAATGTTCTATTTACATAGATCGAGCAGCACAATCTTCATTTAGAATGTGGTGTGAAGATAGGCAAGTCGGATATTTCGAAACCTATCATTTGTGTTGTTTATTTCTTACCTTCACTACAAAAGTTTCATCTTAAAACACTCTTAGGGGTTACATTTCCAAAAATCTTTGTTGGTACACCCCTACCTTTATAATAAATACAACGTCCAAGTGTCAGACAGTGAGGTCGTACTCTTTTATATATATATATATCGGTCATAAATCTCGATTGACTAAAATTCGCTAAGAATCAACGCAGAACCTAAACCGCTAAACCTAGAGACATGACATTTGGACGTTGTATTTATGTATTATAGAGGTAGGAGTGTACCAAGAAAGTTTTTTTTGAAATTTAACTCCTAAGAGTGTTCTCGAATTTTGCAATATTTTGTTCTACATTGGGTTGACTTGAATGGGTAGACGCCACACATTTCTTTTACACATGTAAATATTACGAACATCATTTTCCTGTGTACTTAAAATTTTTTGATTGTTTATCAGTATAATTGGTACAGCAATAAAGTAATTTTAATATTTTATATATAAGAAACAGCACACTTTCTTATTAATATCGAATCACTTGTATAGCATATTTCTTTATTTTTACATTATATTATCCTTCATTTTTGACAGCAAACAACAATGTGTGTTGATGTCAACTATTATTTTGATATTTAAGCCTAAAATTCATTCGTATCGAAGTATTTAAGTTATAGTGACGACAAATGTTTTATTATATACCTTATCTATGCTCTCCTGCTAAAAATCACTTTTAGCGATAAGATCGCTCAATATACTGGCAATAGTTTATAATATAAAATTTATCGGTTGTAACAAGATTCATTTGAATTTAAATCAAAGCAAATACAATAACATGCTTTCACTCGTATTTACATCAAACAGGTGAGATATGTCAATGACAGGAATGAATTTGCTCGCCCGGTCATCTGCCCCCTGGGGCGACTGTACATTCGATTCCAAACAATATACAATTAGGTGTTTTGACTTTTGATATGAATGCATTATAAAGCTATTTATATTACGCCTGCGTGGAATAAGATATTAATTACATAAAAAATAGTTGTTAGTTTTCTCATTTACGTTTTACAATTGCGATAGAGACAAGGATGTAGAAATTGTATAAAATGAATATAATTTGAGTCGTCAGACAGATTAGCTGAATGCAATACCACTCACGCAGCGCATTCGCTCCGTGACTACCCTAAGGCTGAGAAATAATGGTAATAAGTTTAAAAGACTACGGTTGCAAGCCACATTCCAAAATGTTTAGTTTAATTGTAGGTATGTTAATAAATTTGTGTTTTTTATATTTCTCCACATAGGTATACGTATTAAAATATAGCGTCCCGTTGCTGGGCACTGGTTTCCCCTGTGACAGGAGTGTAGGCCATAATAGACTCTGCTGGCCGAATTACTGAGGAATTCTCTTATTTTCGAAAGCTAACCTTTTCCGATAAGTAGGTAAATATAACATCCACATGCAAGAATTTAAAAAAATATTCATTGAAGTATTAAGATTGGGACAAAAAACATTAATATATATGGCAGCTGCGAGAAAATATAAAATTTGATGGCCGTGTAGAAAGTTTTCACGGACGCTGGCTGCGTTTCCCTGAAATTCGCCAAGCGAGGAAAGAGTCAGCTCTCTTGTCACCAACTTCGATAAGTTAAGTTTATTTTTATCTCACTGCCCAAAAATAGGGTAATATTTTTCGAGTGTATATTTGAATGTATGTATGTACGGATGTATCGATGTCTGGCTCTCTACAACCTAAACTGGTTGATTGATATTGATGTGCGAGGTTTCATTGAAGGATTTGTATTGATTGTATCTGTATCTGTAGATGGTCGTGGACTATAATTTGCGTTCCGCGGTTTCACTTTAAGTTACAGTGGTATACAAATTAGCAGTCGAGTTCTTTGAAGTCGCATTTAACCAGCCGTGTTTTGTTTTTTGTCTTGAACTTTGATAGAAGTGATACAAGGCTATCGCTTAGAAAAAAAAAGATCTGTTCCATAAAAAAGTTTATCGCTCGTACATATCAAATAAATGTATTTTTTCTAGAATTCATGGTACCCTTGTAAAAATTGTTCTCCTTAGGATAAGCGTAGAGACTCCCTTTCGGATTAGTACACCCTTACCCAATAAACCGGTATAAAAAAAACAACTTTAGGTTTACATGTTCTAAAGCTATTTACTACACAAAGTGCAAAAGATTATAAGTACCTAAGGATTAAATTTCGCTTCATTAATAGATATCAAAATTTACCCTAAACGTCGTTATATTTATGTATTAGATACATAATCGAGCGAGCGAAGCGTGTTCAGTTCGTGCTTGGAGTATGGAAGAAAAACCTATCGTTTGGCACTGCAACCTATCCTTTTCTCATTTATAAAGTAAAAAAACCAAGGCACATAGAAAAGTGAAAACGATAATTTTAAAAAATTGCTATTCGGATCACGCTGTCGATAACCAAATTAAAATAACAATTTAAATCGAACAGCAGATCTTATTTTTCAAATTTATTTACATACCATAAGCTTAACAATTTTACTTTTGTAAACAACCGGGCTAAGAAGTTGAAAATTCAGTAACGGATATTAATTAAAATAAATAACTGATCTATTAAAATATCTAATCGTCGAGAAACTATTTTAAGTATTGCATCTCATCGTTCCTTGATGATTTTCAATGTTCAACAATTTCAAATCAATTCGACGTTTCGAAAAATCAAGTTTAAAGGGTCCATTACATACATAAAATAAAATAAAAAAACTAAAGAAAAATTAAGATTACAAAAGCGTGTTAAATATGTTATTCAGTGTGGTCTAGGTCTTACACAGTTTACCGCGGTTCACATAATTTTGGTCTTGTGCAGTAAGTAACCTAGATTGAAACCCCATGACGGCTTCCTTCTTATCAATCTCAGTGAGAAAATTACACCTCGTATCTTGGTATGTACTTGCGAAAAATACTGTTTTATAATCTAGTGCAGGAACAGTAAGTTGGTATTTTTTTAAACCAAAATTATTTAGATTTCTTATGTACTATCTACAGGTTTATCGTTATTAACCGATAACCCTAGAAAGGGCGTCTAAACCCAATGGTTTAAAGCATTAGAATTATCTGTAGATGTTAAATGGTTAATAGGTAATCTGTTTTTTTTTGCTGTAGTTAGTGATTTAATTTTTCCTAATATAACGCACTTGCCTGGTAGTTAGTACCTATTTACAGCACCATGCTGACGGATTGCATAGGATAATCCTATAGAGATAGTGCGATGAAATATATCGTTGAGTTATTTTTTAGCAAATTTAAACACATGTTCTTTGGATCGAGATTTCCTTTTTTAACTTTTGTCTATTTAATACGATTCCCAAATTACACCAGCTGGCTGAGGTGGTCTCAACATATCGCAGAAGTTATGTTTAGCTCTCGAAATGTGTTACATTTCCAAATTATGATTTACAAGTGAGCATCTCTCTTATCGGATAGAGTTAGGTATGAAAGAGGTGAAAACAAGAGTAAGCATGTATAGCAATATTGGTTTCATTTTGACGGCTTTCAAGCCTTCATGCCGACAAGGGGGCTGAGCACATGTTACGTAGATACAAACCCATTGCTAAGACATAATATGATCACTGATATGAAAATTCAAAAATCCTATAACTATCACAAAAGACATTGGATATAATTATGTACTTGATGGCATTGATGTAAATACACGTTATTAATTGAATATTTTAACTGTATTATTATTCAACAAGGCTGAATAAGTCAGGCAAAGCGACGTACTGTTAGCTCTTAAATAACCTATTTAAGACATTCTATGAAATTAGAAGGACAGGATGCTAAAGAAATAAGGTTTACTTAATGTTTCCTTCATTAATTTAATTCGATCAGACATTCAGAGCGAGTTTACGGATGTCTTGATAGAAAAAGCGTGTTTTCTAACATATCCTGAGAGGTTTGATATGTATGACTACCGGCAAAATCAATCGTATGTATATGTCAAAATTGTCGTATAAGCTCGTTTGTGTCGTAAAAATATCATCTAATATGTCATTATTGGTAGTTTATCCTCGCATGGTTCAATTAGTAATAACTTAAGATATAACTTATATTATAATGTGATAGCACACTAAACAAAAATAAGGTTATATTTAAAAAAATAACATATGAAAATAATAGTTGTACCTACATCGGAAAGCATTTCTTAGTTAGAAAACAAAGAAAAAAAATTAAAAGCACCTATAAATGGGCGCTCAGTGATAGTTACCTTAATTAGTTAGTTACGTTAATTATTAAATCCATTTCAGTCTGGCTTTCGCCCTGGGCACAGTACGGTTACTGCACTAGTTAAAATTACTGATGATATACGTCTGGGGATGGACAATGGTCAGTTAACCGTTTTGTCGCTTTTGGACTTTAGCAATGCTTTTAATTCTGTTGACCTTGATATTCTTCTGGCTATACTTCGCTCTTTTAACATATCTCCAACGGTAATCGACTGGTTTCATAGTTACCTGTTCGGGCGACGGCAGAAGGTTCGCTTTGAGGAATCTTTTTCTTCGTGGTGTGACCTATCTGCCGGAGTTCCTCAGGGTGGCGTCTTATCACCTTTGCTTTTCGCTATTTTTATTAACTCTATTTCACTTCATCTCTCATCGTCCTACCACCTTTATGCAGATGATTTGCAGTTATACTGTCAGGTTCCTCACAGTTGGATAGCCGAAGCAGTAGAGGAAATTAATCAGGACCTCTGTCGCATTTCTGACTGGAGTAAATCCTACGGACTGAAAGTCAATCCATTGAAAACTCAGGTCATCATCTTAGGGAGTTCTCGTCAGACATCTCAGATAGACTGGGACACACTGCCGCGAGTAGTTTTTGATGGCGTCACAATCCCATTTAGCGATACCGTGAAAAATCTAGGAATAACATTTGATAGCAACATGTCATGGGATGCGCAATTAACAGATGTTAGCCGCAAAATGTTTGCTTCCGCAGGCTCTTTACGTAGGTTACGCAATTTTCTACCCATTACCACTAAAACTGCGCTTGCACAATCTCTCTTACTTCCAATTCTTGACTATGCTGATGTTTGTTACCTTGATCTCACCCAGGAGCAGTTCGATAAACTTGAGCGCCTTCAGAATTTCTGCATAAGGTTCATATTTGGTTTACGCAAATATGACCACGTCTCCGAATATCGCACTAAGCTCAAGTGGCTCCCTATTCGCCGTCGCCGGGATGTTCATATACTTTCCCTTCTTTATAATGTATTGTTTAACCCTTCTTCTCCGCGGTACCTTCAGAAGTGTTTCAAATATTGTCATACTACCCATTCCTATACCTTAAAATCATCTGAAAATCTCAAGTTATCTATTCCATCACATTCTACTACTTTTTATAAGTCGTCATTCACTGTAAAAGCTATTTTGTTGTGGAACAGTCTTCCCGTTGACATTAGACGTGCTCCGTCGTTGAACGTTTTTAAGCAGAGAGTCATAATACATTATCTATCGCTATAGCACTAAAATTTGTTTCTTATAATTATTATTTCTTATAATTTGTCTATTTATTTCCATGCATAGTATAGTATATGTATTTATATATGTATCTTTGTAGTTATATTAGTATTGATTGTATTTATTATTATTTATTATAGCTGTTTAATTGATAGTGTAATATTTTAAGGCCTCTTTAATATAAGTTATTATCATTTACGTGCATGGTTGCCTGGAAGAGATCGCTTTAAGCGATAAGGCCGCCATTTAAAAGCCTGTATAAGTAAATAAGGTCTTCTTTAATCATATTTTATGTATTGTTGCTGGTTTTTAAATAAAGAGTTGTCTTATCTTATCTTATCTTACCTCTTAATTGGCATTAAGAATGCGGTATTTGCAATGAATAAAGATGAAACACGTAAGGCAGCGCCTTTGTTATTAATTATAATAAATGCTCATGAAATACGGAACTGAGTTGCAATATTGACTACATCAATCCCCAATATAGTTCGATCAAGTAAGCAATTAATCAATTACTTACCTCACTTATTATATTATTAATTAGTATTTACACTGTATTTACACATATACAGACTGCATTAAAAATATATATCGGCTAAGTAATCTACATGTATACGAGCATATAAAAGAGTGAGGATAATTGCTTGGAATCAACGCAAAGCCTAAACCGCTGAACCTACAGACATAAAATTTGGAGAGAGTATTCATTATATTAAATGGTTACTAAGAAAGGATTTTAGGAAATTCAAGTAGTAAGGAGTTCAAATGAGTTCATAGTTTGTAGTAGTTTGTTTCAGTAGTGTAGTATATTTTTTTGCTTAAAACATGTATAGGTATAATATTATTACTTTAACAAGAAACACGATAGTCTGATTTAAAAATACTAACGTTGATTGCGTAAAAGTATCTGGTAGTGCTTAAGATTTGGTTTGAATTAATTTAAGAAGAACAATTACAAAACTAGGCCGTCTGTCAGTTTTTTTTGCAAATTACTATAAGACACTAATTAACCAACTTTGCGTAGGCTACTTCGACTAACCGTTTATTTTTCGCAACTCAACAGTTTTATATAATTCAAAGAAGATAAGATTCAACACATTTACAGTAAGTTTAGTCAAAAAATTAATAGCCTGCGTAACGCGCTGGCGCTGGGCTTAATTGTAAAATAATAATAAAAAACGCAACGTGTGCTTCTGAAGAAGCGGAAGAGAAAGTGGACTTTTTGCATTTGGGCAAAACCTGCTGGAATAAAAGAAATAAATGTACATACTATGTGATGTAATGTTATACCTAGTTATGTATGTCTGTTATAGGTAACGATTATTATCAATTGAAAAGTGGAGCGTAGAAGACATCCGCATAAATTCCGCAATCCCTATATCAATTCACGTATAAAAAGTTGTTATACTTTTAAAGTGAGCAACAAAACAAGTGGTTTATCAATCGTGTGATCTTAAGACTAGGTAGGTACTTATTTGATTGCTTGTGCCCTTAAGGAAAGGGTTAAATTATTGTTTCTGGATTGGTCCAATTAAAATGTTTACCTTTTTGCGTTACTCGTGAACTGTCAAACGTCATGACCCAAATTAAAATGACAACTTGTGGCTTCCATCGACTATTCTCGTAGTCTGAAAACATGTTAAAGCAATTATTTCTGAGCTAATAACTACACATTTACAAGGCCGTTAGGACGAAGAAAACAGTGTACTTATATACATCAGACACAAGTACGTCAAACACTGTTTTTGTTGATAGTGTAAGCTGATTCGGGAACGGTAACCTAATCTATACCTAATACAGAATAGAGCAGATGGAATGTTGTAGTTATTATGACAGCGCACTCTCTTTGCAACAGGCTTGCAATAAGCCAATAAAAGCATACCATATCGTGATGTATTATGCCCTGGCGGAGCCAATATTGAACCAATATCACTTTTGGAATAAGCAATTTCGTTACCATACTTTAAAGTACTGGGCACTGAATTTTAAGATATCCTCGTTCCTGTTTACTATAAGCTCTTTCTAGGTAGGTGTTTTTAAGATATAATACCATATTTTTAAAAAATTTCCAAAAAGTAGGAGGTACTAAGTTCGTCTGTATATATTTTTTTTATGTTCATAGACATATTAGCCAATTGTAAACCGATTAATTTGTATTATATAGATTCAAAGGGTCACGTCTATATCTATACTGTAGTGATCCCAGATATTAAAAAAAGTGGTGGTCCAAAATATTTAAAAAAAAACAGTATTTTTTTTTAAATAATTTTTTTAACTTAAGTTTTGTATCATATTTGAGTCGTACGTGTGTGAGTACCTAAACGGGCCATGAGAGGACAGATGTCGTAATTTAAGATATGAAAACCCTATCTTAATACATAATGCCTACGATAAAATATATACGAGTAATAAGACGATATAAATCTGACGCGTTTTTGGCGCAATCAATACCTTTAGACTTTGTTATAAATAACGCAATAGACTGAGCGCTTGCGATGTATCTATTATTTTTCAGCTTTGGACAAATTGCTTTCAAACTTACAGGTCACATAACTCACAGATTCCCGGGAAAAAGTAAGCAGGTTTGCTATGTACATTATGAATATTTTGTTTGTAAAATATACTCGTGCACAGACAGCATTACGAAAGTTAGCACTCACAGAACCCACTTCTAGGTAGGAATATAAATAGATCACTTAAAACTCGAGGATTTCTACACGTTAAGCACATAAATTTTCCACAGGTATCAACTGATTAAAACCATATTTTATTCAGATTAGTACTTTACACGGTTCCAGGCAAAGGGTCACACCAACGCACTTTCTGTAGTAGAGCCTAATTCAATTATATGCTTTATAATTATAATGGAGAGCACCAACGGAAGAAAAAGTTTTGGCAGCTAAAATATGTCGCCAAAATGGGTTCCTGATCCATTCCAAATTCCAAAAAACCACAGAGGATTGTTGACGAGTTACTTTGAGAATAAGACCCAATTTTGAAGGGTTTTAGATAGATAGGTTCAAAAATCGTAAAAGTTTATCTTCGTTTCCCACACCGGTTTGGCTTGTAACCTTCCACTGTAATTTAAAAAAAAAGGTTTCCTCTGGTTTTCGTTTTGACCAACTTTAAAAAGGAGGAGGTTTTCATTTCTTCTGAGCTGTTTTTAATGTATTACTTGTGATTCTGTATGACATTAAGTTTTAAGTCTAGACATAAGTAATACAATAAATATTGAAACATAAATAATATGTATTTTTTAAACATTGTTAGCGCTATAACCTCTACCAAAGGACTTTTTGTGGATTATCATATTTAAAAAAAAACACATATAGAAAGTCGTGTCGCATTCCTATTAGCATACAAAACGCATCACCGTATTACCCGTGCATGCAGAAAAAATTTACGTCCTACTTACGAATACATACGTATATAATAATAGAATATGAGCGTATCACTTATGTGACGTAATTATATCACTTGATTACAAGCTCCAAGTACGAAGAAAGCCTTCATAGATTACGTACTAGTTTGTTGAAGGTGCAGCAGATTACGTGATAGTCGGTATGTGGTTTTTGGTGTAGATTAAGCAATAGTTAGTGCGGAGTAGGTGGGGAATCGGACAGTCGGTGAGAAGGCTTAACTCACACCGATCAGTAAGCCGTTGGTTAGTTTTTGTGCTCACACGCGCTCGTGATTTCCTAATAGAACGATACCGTAAGTGATATACTTTGATAATGTTTATTATGATGTAAATGGTGATAGTTTGCATGCACTATGATAGTTAACGCGTTGCGATTTTTTTATTGCTTTGCGAATTTTGTTAATTAAGATTCGAAGTGTGATAAATTTTCGATGTAAGTTCAGTGTAAGTGAGGGTTTTGTTTTTTATTAAGCATACATAAAATATAAAAATTAACGTAATCATTAATAATATAAAAATTTAAAATACATTAATCCGATTTATCTCGACTTTTGATTTCTACAAATTTTAGGTACCCGAACATAAAATGTTTCATACGATTGATTTTACCAAACTAGCTTATAGTATCTACTACTATCGTCTGACACTCTTAATGAAATATCTATGATTGTACTTCATCAAAAGTAAGTTAGAAGTAACAACTCTGTTATAATACATCATCATTATAGCTACTGTGATCTTAAGTAGGTAGTCTATGGGTGATTAACCGCAAACTTATTAGTATATAGTTTATATTTAAATTTACAGAAATTTATGAAATACAATAAGTTGTCATAGCAGTCACATTTTTTGATGATTATTTAATTAATGAAACTAGAAACTAAATAAACGAACTACAACAAAAAATAGCACATGGATTACCTATGGATCAACATACCCAGATAATTTAAATGCGCCAACTTACCGAATATAAAATAAATGAATTAAATATTATCGTACAAACTTAAACAAATAGTCCGATCACATGAAATTTTAACCACCCATTAATCCGTGTAGATAAATTAAATCATTCAAATTTCAGTCACCAAGATTTAAAAGATAAAGCTTTGTAAATAACAACAAAAGTAACCAAAAAAATATAGTACACAATCGTTCCGTGATAAATCAACAATAGATTCGACAAGTTTTTGTAGGTAACAAAAAATCTACGTAAGAAAGAGGTTTTAAAAATAAACACCTTTTTAGTTTTAATTTTAGTTTTAGAACGCATACAAGACTATTCAAGTAAGTTAAAGGTCACAGTGACTCATGAACTCTTTGCTATAATACCTATTTGTTATCAATGCTTTGCAAGCATAGCTATTGATGACATTCAAACTTCGTCACATCAACGAATTCTAGATATTTTTTTCAAATATTATATTTAGTTATTTAATTAATTTCTATGCTGAACAATTTCATCTCTCAATACCTACGACATTTCTTTTTAGTAAATTAGTCACAAATATTATTATAATAACGAACTCGTTAGGTATTACAATAAGAATAAGTTCTCGTTATACATATTTTATTTTTTTATTTTTTAGTCCGCATATTTCGCTTCGGCCGCGTACTTAACCCGAAGTTCGTAACCATTTACGATCAAACACTTTTTTGTCATCTTCGCGTGACTTTTTTCTTTTGCCGTTGCTCTTCTGTTTCTGTGACGCGGTTTTGTTCATGTTCAATTGTTCCTGCGATGTTCGTTTGTTTCTTAGATGTTCTATCGCATTACGTTTAAATAAGGATTATAAGGATGAAAAAAACTTCCATCGAAATTCGTTACAAACTTTAGGTTTCGTACGCGGCCAAAGCTGAAATCATCACCTTAATTAGACTGATATTTGAAGTTTTGTGCACCAAGTATTTTGTGCACCAAGTATTTGAATCTATAGGTATTTTCTTTTTATTCTTCATCATATGTGACATTGATATAGTTCATTTGATTTGGAAAGATTGCTATGATTAAAATAAAACTTAAAGCTTTTCGTTACTATATAATTATTTATTCAATACGTAAATTTCTATACAAAAACTGGAGATTATAGAATACTAATTACCTTGATAAATCAATACCGTTACAATTTAATATCTGACATCTTTTTCTGAAAGTCTACCATGATATTTTATTCCAAAGAAAATTATATTACAAATTAATAAAAAAATCGTTAAAAAAATTAAAATCGAATTACATTTCATAGGTAAACAAATTATGCTCTAAAAAAGTGAAGTTTTAATATAAATAAAGATAGTGGACCGATTTTATAAAAAAAAATATTAAACAAGTTAGAAAGTATACCTAACCTAACAAAATAAAATATTTATTCAAATCGTACCAGCACTCTCTGAGAATACGATTGGGAAAAAAAAGTTCTCAATTCGTAATCTATTTATTAGCCCAAACGTTTAGCACCAAAGTCAGTAAGTACCACATCACTGCGTAGATAATGAACCAATAAAAACTAAAACGAGTGTCCACACCCCATCGTTTCGTACAGCAGATAGCTTGCATTTAGCTTGCGAGACTTCCAGTCTTACAACCAATTGAATCGCAGAAAAGTGATTCCGGAAGAATAACCAGAACTTACATAACTGCTTGCGCGGCTGTTCCTACTCGTATATACAGCGAGAGAATAATCACTGTTACTTATAACACCAAGTGGGTATGAATGGTAGGAATGCACTAAAATATATATAAATCTTAACGGTTTACCTCAGAGATATGAAATTTGGGGCGTATGTTTATTATATAGTGTAATAATATCCTGTCTAATGAAATAAAATAAAAATATAGTGCAAGGTTTTATGCAATTAATTTTTAGGCTTAAATAAATCATTTCCTTTACGTAAATTTTATGTTATAATGTAATACTTTAAAGCCTGTAGTATTTTCAAAATAGACCATATAACTAAGTTTATATGGTCTGTAGGTATGTAGGTAGTCATTTGTTTTTCGTAATAAACGTACTTGCCTCATTAAAAAACCATCTAGGTATTGTATATACATCCAATATACAAAATTATGTTTTCTTTTTCAATGCATGTGAGATAAAAATACACTAATGTTGTACTAATTAATATAAAGTGTTGCCTTGTGTCAACTCCCTTTAGCGGCTAGCATAGATATTTCTTTACGTTTCACCTGCACGAAATAAAAAAAGTCGCCAGATCTGACTCACTAAAGTTGAGACAGGAAAGCACAATTTAGTCAAAATGAAACTCATATTTCCGTCGCCAAATAAGAATTTCTCCCATCGCTAAGTACGAAATGCACAACTTTATTTTCACTACCAGTAACATGATTACCTAATTATTTTAGTTATTATAACGTGAGTAGTTCTAAACTAAGATAACAAAGTGATGGTTGCCAACATGAACGAGTTTAGAAAGCATGTCGTAATTTTACAATGGAGAAAAAAACTAAAAGGAACTTTTCATATCGGTCCTATTATGGCGTAACAGCATGCAAAGATATGTATCTTTGTAATTAATAATAATTCGCTGTTTTATTCTCATTTTTAGACAAAGTTATAATTACAATCAGCCAGAGTTCAGCAAGTTATACATGATTCAAAATGTCAATTATTATTTTTTTAGTTGGTAGTACAGGTAGTATCTGACAAGTAAGATACAAAGTTTGGAAACTGGACTACTTAATACAGTAACTAACAATTAGTGAGCTATCAGCTACAGTCAGGGCGTGAAAAAGGTGAAAACAAGAGCAAGCAAACATGCCCCCGATAGCCCTGCTGGACCATAGTAATATAATAATCTAGTCAACGAACAAATTTTCGAAAAGTAATCAAAGCGCTTGATCGATACGATGCGTGACAAAAATGGTCACGATGTTTATCTGGCCCAACGTATAAGCATTGACAACCAGTAAAGTAATGCCGCTAGTGTACTAGGAACGCTGCTTTCTGATAGTAGGCATTACCTGTAGATTACTAGTGGTCTTAAGGTAATATAAATGCTCATTTTCCCTAACAAAGGCACATACAGACCCGTTAATCAGTTTAGTATCTTCTAAATCTAATAATTCAAACGTATGAACACACCAGAGCGTCAGAGTTGTGAATAGATCAATTATCAAAATCTGATTAATTATGAATGTAAAAAATATATAGATAAATAAGTTTTGGTAGAACACGGGTCTAGAGTGAATTTATGAGCACCGTACCACAACTTCAATGTCTAGAGTAAGCGTGTGATTTTTTAAATGTATCCGAATGTTTACGTAACTTCCGAAATTCAACAGACAAAGTTATATTACGTGGTAGAATCGATCGATCGATCTACGCTTTTACATTGTGATATGACTTATTAAATTGTTTCTATACAGTCTCTACTCATTCGGGAGAGTTAGTGTCTCAACTCGGTAGCTGGATGATTAAATGGAGATCGCGAAGCCGAAGCTCCGGGATCGATTCTCAGTCGGGCAGGTTAGAATAATGAAGTTTAAATGGTACCGTGACCTTCACAAAGACATAATTATCCATCTTGTGAACACCTGCTCAGGCTGGGAGTCTAAAACGGAAAACTCTCTTGCTCTGGCTCTTGTAGCAAATATTTGATGAGCTAAGTTAGCCAGCTAGGCTAGCAACAGCTGTAGGTATTTTGACGTCAATAAAATATTAAAAAAATAATATACGGCCGGCATTGTTGTCTGTGGCCTATACTCGCTTTATAGGGGACACCCTTGCCCAACAATACTATGGGTTAATATGTAATCTTTACTTATATCGTAAAGATCAAAGATTTGTATTTTTGTAACTAACGAATAAACTTAAAAATTGCTGGATCGATTTCAAAAATTCTTTCGCCCATAGAAAGCTATATTATTTTGGAGTAACATAGGCTATGAATAATTAGAGATCCACGGGTAATACAGCGGAGTTCGGCTAGTATATAAATAAAATATTTTGTGAGTAGTTTCATTAATCGGGACAACGAGTATTAAATAAATAATTTAACTAAAATTTGATTATCCCGACGGAACACAGCATATTTTCGGAATAAAAAGCATCTTATGTGTTAACTTAGGACATAAGCCATCTTGCCAAATTTCATCCAAATTTAGCATTAGCCGTTTAGAAGTTTTGTATGAAGGAGTAACAAATATACATATATCCATACGTACAAACTTTCACGTTCATAATATTAGTAGGATTAATAGATTACATCTGAATAAAAACCTAAAAATATGTATTTATGTACGTCATAATGACGAGCTCAGTTGCTTATATACTAACTTACTTAATAGGTACTCGTGTTATAAGCATTATATAGAAGAACATAACATCCATTATAAATAAAATGATTAAACAAATCTTCCTAGTTTCTCTTGTATCTTCCTAGTTATAAGTATGCTATCATAGAAATTACGCAAGCTAGTTAGAGCATATTTTGATCCGAATAGAGGAGGTACTTAATTTGACTGTTTTTTACCCGGCTCTCTGATATTGAAGAATGTTCGTAAATTTGATTTAGTATTTTTATATCTTGACTACGGTCATTCACTAGGGGCAGTGATACAATCATTTTATAATTTGGTTAAACGCCATGTTAGGGTCCTGTGATCTAATTGTTTGAAATAAAAACAGTATAGAAATCAACATCAGTATATAACTGCATCATAGATATATCAAGGGTTCAAAATGTACAAAAAAATAGTAAGTTTATTGGTAAATTTTATGATATAAGGGAATATAAAAAAAGTTTTAGACTTTAAACTCTCAAACTTAAGTGCTAAATTTCCAAAAATCATATCTTAGTACATTCTACACCCTATAATGAATACACCGTTAAAATTTCATGTCTTTAGATTCAACGGCATAGGTTTTGCGTTGTTTTTGTCGTGTCAATCAGTAAGTTAGTGAACCAAATCTAGAATATATAAATAATTCGAAAAGTGCAATTAAATTCTGAGACTTGAGATTTATGTTGTATGTACTAGCTGCGTCCTGCGATGTTACTCACGTTGATACAAGATAAAAAGTTGTCTATGAGTTAATCCAGAGTCTAAGAGTCTATCTCCAAACCAAATTTCATGCAAATCCATTCAACCTTTTTGTTTAAAAGAATAACAAACATACATTTATCCATCTTTACAAACTTTTGCGCTAACAATATTACTCGGATTAAATATTTTAAGAACAAAATTACAACACAAATGATTCGTTTAAAGAAATTCACGTAAAGTTCAAAAAACTTTGTAAAGATTTGTTTGGAAAATTATATTTTCATTACTACAATGACAATGGCTTTGTTTTACAACATTTTGTTACACATTGTGTATTATTTGAGCGAGTAATTTTAGGAACAATCGTTAAGTCTTATTGCCTTATTTATTTTTCTTTTGTTGTTTTGTTCCTTTTCTCTTTCCTTCTTAAAAAGTTACAAAATTTATTTGGTGTAAATTAAGAAATAACCGTGACTCTGCAATTAATTAGCCTGTTTTATTTTAAGCATTATATTATTTTCAATAGGTCTTCTATCTTTTCAATGGTACCTAGTACCATAGAGAACGAACTACAAAACTTTTGGAAGAAATCAAAGACAATCTGTAACGTGAGGATGCTGGTAAAGCTACTTATGGTTTTCACGGATAAATTTTTCTAAAATGCGTTTTTTCGTACAAGGTATATTCCGAGGATCTTAGTAAAAGTAATATTTAGAATTTAATACTAGTTACTGTTCGTATTTTAGTTGCTATTAATTTGTTGATTATCTGATTGTTTTATCGTTATAACCAACACACAATTATTTTAATAACTTATTAACAATACCGGGTTAAACTAAATGAGTTTTTAAACATTATTATGACGAACAGAGAGACGATAACAATGATGGACCCTCAGTACCAGCTACTTTTGCATCTCAGCTAATAGCAGTAATGGTATCGTTTCATATTAATATTAAAATAAAAACAATTGTTTCTTCCATGCTTTAGACGTGAATTGATGAATTCAT
Organism: Ligdia adustata; assembly: GCA_947049295.1. NCBI lineage: Eukaryota > Metazoa > Arthropoda > Insecta > Lepidoptera > Geometridae > Ligdia > Ligdia adustata. The sequence goes on along the minus strand of OX346213.1, from coordinate 15,250,723 downwards.
CCCTCGCGAATGCCATTACTTTCATTTCAATTTATTCGAAGGTTTCAAAAATGTGGCCATAAGGCGTACTTTTTAGCCATAAAATATTCTATGGATATTTGAATTTAAGTCATCGAGGATAAATTCTCTCAAAAATTAATTAATTAAATAAAATAAATTCTCTCAATAAGGGGATTTTGCTACGGCGCCATTAACTAGTTCGATATGTCGATATTCGATTTAAATAATATGTAGTATAGTTATGCGGAACATAACATTACTTAAGATCGATAATTTTCCATGTGGTAATATGTATCTGTTTGTTATAGAAAATGCTGATATTGCTTCTATTCGCCCTCTCCGGGGCCGCGAGAGCTGTAAGCGACTGGCAGCCTATAGTGCCGGAGGACTCCTTCTCTTATAGCAGCTATAAGTCATCTGAACGAGCTCTTCGGCCGAGGTTTGTCAATACATTCATATATAAATAGGAATGACGGTTATAAAAACAAGATTCCGATCATATATTATTTTCTTTTTTGACGTCGGTTTTTTCCTTTTTAGACGATTGCGAAATAAGGAGGGTTATGTTTTTCGAGTGTATGTATGTATGTATATTTCTTTGGCACGCCCTAGAGCCTAAACGGCTTGTCGTATTTCTATGTGAATGGTGTAAATAGATTATTCGTCTTAGCCGTGAGAGTGACACTGGTTACATAAAAATTAAAAAAGGAATTAAGGATAATAAACAGGTTTATCGATATAGCAGTCGGATTTTTTCGAACACGCTTCTAACCACTTGTTAAACCTTCCGTCTTTCTTCAACTCTTTAGTACATGAATATTTGAGTCATATGACATGTTAAATTGTAAGACCAGTGATGGTATCACGTAAATGTTGGCAGCGAAACCAGTGAAACTAGTTCTGACAGAGGTTAAGGGGCGAACTGTTAAAATAAAACCAAGATGGCTGTTACTTGTTTTACTTCTTTCGCCGCTAACGTTACGCGATACCACTGTAGGCCATGTCCGAAACCTTCGGGCGGCCTAGAATATTTGACACTAGGGCGAACCGTTCCGCCTATAAGAAAATGATGATGAGTAATATTAATTTTCCTAGCTTGAAAATACTGAATAGACGACCAGTCTCCCACTACGTATCCAGCAACAAACTGGGCGCTTCGCTTCCATCCCAGGGGCTCCAGAGCGACGCATGCAGCGTCTTCAAGGTCTCCATGAACCAGGAACTATTCTACCAGTACTTGGAGTACGAGAAAGATATTCCAGACCTTAAGGAGTTCACGCTTTGCATGTGGAAGAAGTTCCACAACCATTCGGACGACCATCCGCTGTTTTCTTACGCTAGTAAGTCTATTTTATGCAAAGATTTTATTAATAACATAATATTGGCTAATTTAAAATTGAGTGCGTATATAATGAAAGAATATTAAAAAATAAAATACCTGTTTTTTTGTTTAACTCATTTTAGTACAAAATTATCAAGAAAATTTTACTTGAAATCATCCAAAAATAACGTGAAACTCATATACATCCTAAGCCTTAGCGCCGCCCGGTGCAAAGCTGGGTTCGCATGATCCAGATTTGTGTAATTTGTGTTCCCATTTCTTTGTAAAAAAAAATAAAAAAAGTGTTTTTATAGCGAAGCATGTTATATTAACAATGCTGATTGCGTGGTAAAAATATACACAGTCAATTTAAAATAACCAAATAGAACTTCTCTACTCTTTTCTACTTTTAGTTCTCGTAACTAAGTATGATTCCCGATTTCACAGAGATGGCTGAACCGATATGAGAAAAAATCTTTTTTCGTTTGAAAGGGTCGAAGGTCGACGAAGTACTATCTAATTGGTCTTATAAATTATATCAAATTGGTTCGGTATTTTTTTTATCGTAATAGCTTTTACTACATACTCAGATGGCATTCTGTTTTGTAACGTTTTGCCTACCCAGTCGATTTCACTTTTTTTAAAGTATTACCTACAACCATGGCTATGTTTAATTAGTATTTGAAATGTCACCTACATCTAATTACTTGTTGTCTATTTTTTGTATCACGTATGAGCATTACTATATTAATTAAATTAAAAGCTCAATTTACAACAGCACACTGCACTTATAAGTATAGTATTAAATAATGTCAATCTTACACTTTCGATACGATCTAGTCTAGATAGGATTTCGCAAATACGTATACAGATTTAGCAAATTCGTGAGTTTCATGCCAATAAGGCAAAGCGATACATGGTATGTCTAGAGATTAATGCATATCCATATAATATTCGGTGTTTGGCCGAATGTTTCGATAAGTATCAAGTCGAATACCGAATGTTATCAAACCAAAATACTTTTTATTGAAATCTAAATGATTATTATTTATTAAAATAATGTTTTTCTTACTTATTAGGCTGTTTAAATACGGTAACATCTATTATTGTGATTACGCAACGTTTGACCGCAATCATACCTGACGGTAAATGAAAATGTGTTCAAAGACCACTAGGTAGTATAGGATCAAAATATTTTTTTCTTAGATGTGTAGCATGATATTATGATGAGAGACCGAGAGAGCGCTGATATTACGTACGATTACCGAATTTAACTACCTGCCGAGTTTGACCAGTACAAGCATAGGAGGAAAAAAAATATGATATTCATAAAATAGTGAAATAAATTTCTATTTGGCACGCAAAACTCATATTACAAAACAGAATGTCATCTATGTATGATAGTTAAACAAAATTAAAAACTATTTTGATTAAAAAGCTACTAGAGCAATTTTGCTACAATTTATATGTGACGAATTGAAAAGTATTTTCAAGCAAAACATCACTGAGATATCGGGAAACATTTGAGCAGCTTGATTGAATAACCTTTTTTTCTATTCTTACCTTTAAGAAAAACAATTGTTTTTTTTTACAAATTGATATTACTACCATTCCATGTATGAAATAGTAGCCGAAAGTTCGGTTTTCGGTTTAGAGCCATCTCTAGTTATTTGGTCTGTATTCTACCGTTATGCTTAGTCAATCGTGTAAGCCAATACGAATAGTCGAAGCAGAAAAGACAGATATTACAGAATTTAATCTACATTCAAAGTGCGCTCGAGCAACGCATACATAGACACCACTCATGGACACAACATCTCGAAACAGAACGAACGGGAGTGCCATTTGCTTAAGACTGAAGTTTATTGTGCAAAAATTGAAATATTTTATTGTTATTCTTCGTTAATATTATCGTTCTTCTTGTTTCATTTTCAACAATAAATCAAACAACTGGGTACGAGTACCACGATGTTTTTTTTTTGTTTTTATGCCGAAGTTGACTTACCCTATTAAGTATAAAAAGTGAAGCACACACATGAGTTTGATTTCTGTACAATCTGTCTTTTGTGGCCGTAGTCTCATAAAAAAACTTTGTCAAACGAAGTGAGGTTTTCCAATTTACTATAAACCCGAATGATATACATTCTAAGCTGCCGTCATGCGTGTTATTGTTGCGTAGGATTTTCTTTGGTCGGTAGGTAAAGGAAAACTTTGGATAGAACTTTTCATACTAGATATTTCATATATTCTTCGTTTAGTCAGCCAACAATATATATTATAAATGACTGGGTAGGCGACGCGTCTTTTTAATCCTGAAAAAGGTTCTTTCGTTTGTCAGAATGTTCATTTCAATGCTCGTAATCGTTTATACAATATCTACGAAACTTCCGCAAGATACTTTTTTTAATATTTAGAAAGCTGTTTTTAAATCTATATTTATAATAAAACTGTAACATGTCGAATTCTGTTCACTTGATATATTTTGAGAATGTCACTCAGTGGGACCATTATCGATGTTAAACCTGAATCTGCAACTTTTTAATTTTTGTCTGTATGTGTGTACTACTGGATGGATTTAAATGAAATTTAGTATATATATAGTTTGTACCGTGATGTAACATCATATCAATTTTGTCCACCTAGTTTCCCGTGGGAGAGGCGATGAAAGACATAATGGTGTATTAAGTGATAACTCAGCAACGCGTACTTTAATTTCGATAATTATCTTTTTGCTAGAGAGAACTTAATAAAATTAATTTTATTTCGAAAATTAGTAGGGTTTTGTCAAAAAAAGGTACCTTTTTTCGAGTATATGTCTTTAAGTATGTGTGTATATCTGACTCTTTGTGACCCTCTACAGCCTTATCCGGTAGACGGATTTTCTTGTGCGAGGAGTCATTAGAATCGTCTTTATCTGCAAATAGTCGTAGGTTATACGAGTTGTATTCTGAGGTTTAATTCACAAAAATACAGGAATCTAAACTTTCTGCAGTCAGATTTTTTGAAGTCGCTTCTATCCACTTTTAAACCATATTGGTGTTAATTGTTAAGGAAAGTATGAATATATAAATATAACAGTAAACTTTAAATCACTTCCGCTAAGCTATTTTTAGATTATTATATTAATGTTACAAGATTTAGAACATGATCCTTTCACTTTAGTTTAGAGCTAAATCTAGATTTGTGTTTGCCATAAAATTAAGTAATTTATCTCGTGATGTGTCTGAAGCAGGAGTTCGTGTGATGGTGTAATGAATCTGCAAAGTAGGGCTTGAACGTTGCGTAGGACTGTAGGACTGGTTTGAAACTGGAGCGAGAACCCTTTCTCGCCCTTCATAAGTTTGGCAATGTTCATTCAACTAATCTTCTCTTATGTAACAACTCGGAGTAATGTAATGTAAGAATCATATAGAGTCACTTTGAATAATTTCTTTATTTGTAAGAGTACGTACTCAATTCGTCAGAGTATTTTTATGTGTGTTCCTCGATGTCTCAGTGATACCCAATTAAAAACTTCTTTTTTTAGTCGAAAGGGATTTTTCCAATTGCTCCCTGTAGCTTTTTAATCAATATAACTATTATTTATTGAGTAGATATACATAGATGATATTTTAAATTACTCAATATTAAAACGTGAAACCGACTTTAATTTTCACTTTTTTTGGTATTACTTTTTATTGATTAGCTTAGAGAATAATTTTGTAGGTTTTTTTTATCAAAATCTAAACTTAATAAAAGTTTATCGCCACTTTTTATCCAGGTTACTTAAACTTTGTCCTTTGTTTAAACAAAGGACAATAATTCTTGAACGAATACAACATATAATTAGTTTAAAATCATACGTGTTTTGTATGATTTTAAACTAATTAAGAATTGCCATCTAAAGCTTTTGGAATTGGTCTCGTTTCCCATTTATTTCAGTAGATTATAATTCAATAACGCAATAAATCTTCCAAGTAATTTTGTATGGATATATAGATAATGGACACGGAATCCTTAGTGCGTGAGACCAACTCACACTTGGATGTTATTTTTTACCATAAGTGTGGTCCAGCCTGAGCACGATGACTGAAGTATATAATATGTCATCGTATGACAGAGGCCTATACCCAGCAGTGGGTTAAAGATACATGATGATGCCACAAGTGGCTTTTTAGCTCAAATTTTATAAAGACCATGTACCATATACCTATCTATATCGACTTACTACAATAGTACTAAGAGCGAAAACTATATGACAAGAATACAAATTATACAAAGCAAAAGTGTTATTAGAATGTTTTGTACATGTTAAAATAGAAATACAATAGAAAGTTTTTAAATCGTTATGCAAACTTTAACAGAATATTTGTTTTCACACGTACTAAGGTCAATGTTACAATTTCGATTGAGTTGTGACTTAAATAATACGCATACCATTGTACAAGAAATATACAAGATACTATCTAATGCATGAACAAAATAACTAGGCCCCCTGCCTGTGCGGACGTGGCTTAAGAATTTTCTAAAAATATATTTGACAATTATAAATAAAATTCTGTCCCTTGCCATAGGATTTTTTTTTGTACATTATTATTAAGGTTATATTTAAATAATTTTATAAGATTATTTATTCGCTTTTTAATTTCACTTTTCAAGCAAGTAATAAGTTACATTAGAAAAATAAACAGTATTTCAGTTTTTTGTCTACGCTAATATAGAAGGTTTATATATGACTAAAGCAGATAAATGTTATGACGTAAATATATGTTTTTTGGTTATTTATACTTGAAAGACAAAGTTACGATGAGATTTACGACACGCACATAGCTTGAAAAGACGATAGTAGCTACTACTCGTAGTATATACTAATGCTTACTTAAGTTGCGTAATGTTAACCTAAGTTCATAATGTAACAAAGTGCCATTTTGAGGTAGAACGTGCAAATCCGTTAAATAATAATAAAACACACTGATATAGAATTTTTTTTCTCGATCTTGGTAAAACATGTCATAGAGCAAAGTTACGAGGACTTTCTCTGTTTTTAATTGTGTTTTTGATATTATTTATAATTTTCATATTTTGGTGTTTCCATTTAATTCAAATTCGACATAGTGGGCCTGAAAAGGTTTTTAATATTTAGATATTTATGTTTTCAATATTATGGGAATTGCAACAATTTGAAACTGAACGTAACGAGAATTAAGCATTCAGAGTTCCTACATTCAGGTATCTTGTGAATATATACCTATTCCTCATTGTGTTCCTGAAGGGATTTTCCTTAGACAGTTTAAAAAACCACGTAAATGTATTTTCAGTTGGTGACCAGCCAAAGGAAATATCTGCGTGGATCTCGAATACTGACGAAGCTAGTTACTTCAGCATGGCTGTGCATGGCCAGACATTCTTCAGGCTGAACTATCCCTTGAAATTGAACACGTAAGTACTTTTTAATGTTTGATATATGCGAATTTATTTAATCGAGCGTGTATCTTCTATATGCATATGTGATAAAAATGCGTGAGTGAAATGAGTCTAGAAAAAAATAAATCAGAAAAATTGGGTGCGCACAAAATATTTACATGTCATAATTCATCAAACTAGAATGTTTAACTTTTAAAGGGCAACTTTAATGTACATAAGCTCTGTAAATAATCCAGTTGCAATCTGATCTCTTGGCTTGTACTGATTGTTATTGGCATTAACTTTATGTTTGACATTTACACTTACAAAAACTGCTTTCCACCATTAAGTACCAAGGTGAGCGATGTCCATTAAATGCGGACAAGAATGTATTTGCTGAGATCATGGTGACGTCGACTTGTTTGAAATGATTTCGAAATGGTACTCAATAGCTACGTAAGGTCAATAGGTATGTAGGTTTCAAATGTGTAAGACCCTTTTCTTTAGGCAATAAGCTCTTTACCGTTGAAAGAGCGACGTGTATTGCTATGGTTTATCATCATACTGGCAGGTACTAGCGACAGAGCCAATATTAACTTTGAACATGTATTCTCCGTTGACATATAGGAACTAAATTACTTCCTATTGCCTTCTTCGTAAAAGACGGCTAAGTTTTACAGTCTTACCACAAAAATATTCTTAAACATAGTTACTAATATTTTGTTAAGAAGGGTCAAAATCAATATTAAAAAAAAAAATAGAACAAAATACTTCAGATCGCATGTCAGAATTGATTATGTGGTGGTACGAGTATAAACGTAAAACGAGGTATTTATCTATACACAAGTGATAGCCGAAGATTTGTAGTAAGAAATGAACAGAAACATCGGATCAATACTTGTCAAAGACATGTCTATGAGGTATAACGGTTAAACCCGAAAGTTTGTATTATGCAAGAATCGTCCTTAGGATAATAACACTCGGAGATAATAAATAATTGCGATGGTCAAACCTTTCCTACCAAATTAAAAGTTTGTAACAAGTTGCTTTTGGTTTAGACGAATATTAGTTTGAGGGAAATTATAGTTTTAATTAATAAAATTAGACTCGTTTAATACAATACTAATATTTCGTAACCAGCTGTGTTAAAATGAGCTGCTAAAAGTGTTACTTTTTACATCTGGCATTAGGTCACTTTCGCAGAAATCAACAGTGTTAAACTTTACAATCTTCAACGTTTTCACTTAGGAAACATAAAATAAAATTGCCAGTATGTCAAACCTCACGGACTGATTGGCAGATACGAACATGAACAGATACGGATCTGGGGCACACGTCGCCTGAGGCTTCGACGGTGAAGTGAAGACAGCCAATTTACTGCTGGCTTGCGCAATACCACGCAATGCACTCACTGTCCGGCTTTTGTTTGACAATTATTTACACTTGGAGCATTGAAAAGTACACCGTCGGAACCCCGCGTAACTTAATCGTGATTTGCTTTATGTAAAGACTACTTACTGACAGATGTGGTTTTAAATCACTACATAGTATAAATCAAAGTCGCTCTCTCTCTGTCCCTATATCCCTATGTATGCTTAAATCTTTAAAACTACACAACGAATTTTGATGCGATTTTTTAATAGATAGAATGATTGAAGGGAAAGGTTTATATGTGTAATAATATGTTAAGCGGTACAAAGTTCGCCAGGTCAGCTAGGATGAAATATAAAGTCGTTTCAAACCTTTATCGTTTTGGAAATTGTCTAAAAAGATATATGACAGAAATGCTCGCTTACTCGTATTAAGTACTAGCACATAAGCAAACTAATAAGAGTGTTTTGTTTAAGGCATGTTATTGATAAATGATGCGGCATCAAATAAGCTTGTTTATCTAGTAAAATCTGATTTAACCTTATCAGCTTCTAAGCAACATCTTAACTTACCAAAACATATTCGAAACATTTTGTCTCCACTACCTACTAGTATAACACAAAGAAGTGACGAAAATTAATGATCTTTTGCAGTGGGTTTAGAAATTAATGGTAAAAATACTAATTTTACTTATTGTTTAAAGTAGCTGAAGGTGACATTAAGAATTTAATTTCTCGTACGTTTCAAATTTCGTGTAATAAAATTACTTAAATTACAAGAAAGTCCTTCCTTCATTGTCATCGTTCTCAAACTTCGAAAAGTACAAAGTTACTTGACGGCTCTCAAAATTATTTCTTGCGTAATTAAGAAAGTAAGAATTTGCTCAAGATACAACACTTGTATAACTGACCAAGCGAGCGAGCCGTCTCTGCTTCAATTCTAGAATTTTTTTCTTTCGTATGTCTGTCTGGATGATGAAATAGTCCTATAGATCGTAGTTTTCAACCAATCTTGTTATCTTATCGCAGCTAGTAATTATATAAATTGGCCTGTGAATGGCGGAATAGCAAACATTCTCTTTTTCAGGCCTAGTAATTTTTAAAACATAACTTCTTTAAATAAAGTGATTACCAGCTTCCATTACGGCAGGTGCCGACAGGCATTTTTCAGCTATTTCGATTTGTAAATCGAACCTATGGACCGATATTGACAAAAATTGAATCTTAAGAATATAAATATATATACATATAGATAAGTATACAACAAAAAATATTTTTTCAATCGGTCCATCTGTCTGCGGTAGATCATGCAGCAAGCAAAAAAAAACTTCCTTCCTATTTGGAAAGTCTTTAAAAATAAGTAGAAAATAGAAAATAAAACGTAGAACCTGTATTCTAAAATCAAATATTGAGAAAGTTTGCTATTCCGCCATTTACAGGGGAATTTATATAATGACTAGCTGCGCCCTGAGGTGTTACCCGCTTTAATATGCATAAAAAGTAGTTTTTGTGTTAATCTAGGGTCTAAGCTATCTCCCTACCAAATTTCATCCAAATGGGATTTGGGAAGGACAAGCAAAACACATTTATTTTTTTGAATTCTAAAAAAGTAAGAGGTCTTTTTTATAGAGTCGCAAAAATATTGTGGTCGTAAGATCCGGTCCGTAGCTTATTGTGCTTTGAGCGCAACACAATAATAACACGAAAAATCACGTAAGCACATAATTTAGACTATGTATTGTAATCCATCTTAATTTGAATAGATATTCACACGACAAAAGACCACCAAGATCATGTAATCTTCTGTCGCGACGTGCGTGAAAATACCTACTTTCTATTTCGAATTTCACTAGTTAGTGAAGAGCATCTTCCGCTTTACTAAATAGTTATGAATGCATCAAATAATGGGGCTCCTTAGGGAAAAGAAGTAGGGTACATGACTCTCTAAATACTGCTATAAATTTTCGCATATTATTTCCGAGTACAAATTAAAGTTTTTTTAATTCACTGGCCCTTATTTTCATTTCGGGGACAATTCAATTCGAGTTTCCATTCCATTGTTCTTTATTGATGCATTTTTAGTAAATCGCATGAAAGCCTCACTCGAAAGCACCATTACCAATAGTCGCTTTTGAGTTACTAATTCTTGCAAATAAAAAGTAGAACTCTTCTCAGGCTATTTCGAGATGTTCGTTGGGTGGTCCAATCGACATTATTGATTGATCGATACTTTTGACGGTAATGAGTGAAATAATTTATTTCTTATAGAGATTTATTATACATTTGTACCGTAATCTATATATACTATAATACTGAAGTACACTACTCACACAAAACGCTTTGCGTGTACTATATTTGTGTGAACTGCCAGGTTATGGAAATAGCTGCAGAGTTCTCTATTTCCCGATAGCTATAATCTCGGTCATTTCAAGTCGCGAATGCATCGATTTTTTCTAGGTCAGCGACCTACATCCTAGGGCGCATCATCATTTTATATCAAAAGAGATACCATAAAGCACAAGTCTACAAAGAAAAAATTCGTCCTCGCTTCTACATTTGCTGACAACTATAAATTCGTATTTTAAGTTGGGAGTGAATAAGTCTTTTCTAAGTAAGTAATGCTTCATCTTAGGCGATATTGTCACATTTACATCAGGTTAATCACACTTTTATTTATTTTCTATGAAATACACAGAACATTGTTTGATTTATTAGCTCAAAATCGGCACAAAAATAGTAGTAGAGAAAAAATATTTTACGAGTACTTTATTGCATGTAGCCATGGATAAAATGATCAGCGGATAACTTATATATTTGTATGTCAGTCCAAAAAGAGATCTCGTTATCAGTGGAGAAATTGCTCCGTGATTCATGGCTACACAGTATAGTTGCGCGCTCCGTGGAGTCATACCCAGCCAGATCACCAACGTCATAATCAGAATCAGCTTTCTAGATACATCTTCAGATATTTTGGTTTCATTTGTTACAAGCGGTCGCGTCAATCAAAACTTTTCTCATACCTTTTTCACCTTAAAATTAGACTGGTTTCGCAGACACCCTATAAAATATTGATAAACATTCGTAACCGCGAAAACTTACACGCATATGCTAATAACCGCAATAATTTCGAAATGCTCTGCGGTGGCACTGATTAGACATGGGTATTGCGGTAAAATGCCCTTGACTCGCATGTTTTATAGAAACGGTATCGTTTTTTCTGCGTCATTTTATTTACATCTGTTTAGAGATAATATTTACCGACTTTGGTCCAATAAAATCGTTGTCATAGACAATTTTTTATTCTCAAAGACACCGTCACGAATCGTTTTTTTTGTCACTTTTTACTTACATCGGCCTACACTATATTTTGGTTTGGTTATAACAGCCAAATAACCAAAATTGGTATAAACGCCTGTGTAAAACTTTTTTTAAAGTATATTTATTAGCATTGTTTAATGGCGCCGTGTGTTTTTGCCTATATCACGCTATTAAAGCAGTGAGCCGTATATGAATTTCCTATACATTACGCATTACGGTTCATAATCTGCGGTTGCAATATTACGAACCTTAATTTTATATTGTGGTATGCTTTAATTAAAGCTTTGAACGCTGCATCAAACCGATTACAAAAGAATCGCAATTTCGACTAATTCTTTTGTTTTCAATAGTAACGAGAGTAATACTACTTATTTCAAAATTGTAGAACCCTTTGTTTGATTTCATGTTGAACCTATGTACCACAATGTAACTATTTTCACATTATTTTATTGTACCAATTAACTGAGCGATTAAATTATTCAACGGGGCAATGCAGCCAGCACTTTTAGAACTCACACTTCTACTGGGGTTTATTATTACATTCCTTTTTATTACTATGAATGTTTTTTTACTTTCCTTTTGTGTTTTAATAAACTAAGTACATTTAACTGAGTGATTTTGTTTTAATAATAGTGTAGAGTTATAATAATTGTTAGATGATGTTATTTAACTCTCTGATTGTATTTGACACTCGTATGGACTTCAATTAAACATCATTTTAAGTTACGCAAGCGTATTAAATATAACGGACCTATGTTGAATAAGTACCTATAATAGGCATTGCGTTGGCAATAGATTTCTTTGGACAGCCTAGCGCAATTATCTAATAAATAAAGCGACTAGTAAATTGGTATCTGCGTAATAAAAACACGTCGTGCTTCCGAATGCGTGGCATTAACTATATAAAACACATAACAGTAGTTTTGCCAATTGTTGATCTCGCGAGAACAATACAATCGACAACTCCTGACTGACTATTTCAATATGTAAAACCTCAGAACAATAACATAAGAAAGAAGTTTATTTTACAGAGTTCCAAAGCTTTTTTTATCATACTCTTGGCTGTGTTCCGCATATCAATAATAATAGCCGATTTCAATAATATCTGTACATATATATGAAAATAAAATATATATATGAGGCGGACTAGCCCAAAAAAAAAATATATGTCAAAGTAGAAAAGATTATTATCATTGGTAAATAGCGCTATTGAAACATTTTCTGCATCTTTGGGTGAAATACAAAACCCCCAACGAAGACCTGTACACGAGTACGAAATTCCTGCACAAAACTTTCCTACATACAAATATACAAACTGAGAAACGAATGCAAACATTAAAATTAGCCAGACTCGTAGCAGAGACCGTTTACTAACTCGATCAATTACTAAAAATTACCTATTCATAAAAAACTGGGCGTAGTTATTATTACATTATCACTCCAGGCAAACGTCCATTTAAAGCATCGTTGTAGGAAATTATCAGAAAAGAAACCAGAGTCGATACATCCGCCGTGCACACATATTACTCAATTCCATTTAATGATACACATGTACACCTACTCACTATACTCGTAAACAAGGTTCTTACTCATGCACGTTATGCGTGTCATATGAAATAAGTCTCAAGAATCATTTGGTATAAAACATGGAGGACATTGTTGAATACTCTATTTTTTCATGTTAATGAATGTTTAGGCTGGGTACATAAAACAATAGCATATTAATTGTATTTTAAACGTATCCAGTAATGGGACGCTTTTGGGTATATGCAAGTGAGAATAAGCCATCTTTCCATAGCCATAGATTTATACGATGAATTCCATATTCATTCTATTTAGTGCAACTGTTAAGTTGATTTAAGGCTATTTTAATTTTATTCTTTTAACCCTACACTGCGTGGTTGTGTTTATGTAGACAACAAGTGAGGTCATACAGCATTTTAATGCTAAAACTACACAAGATTGGAATAAAGCGGACACAGTAATTTAAAAAGTGACGTTACCATGACGACATATTAACTGAACAACGTCAGTTGTAGTTTTTGATCTTTCTTGATTATTTCTTAGCAATGTGATACGTGTGAGGTCTTCTCTAAGGTGGCTACTAGATAGAACTAGTTCTCTATAGTGATTACGGTAATACATCTGTTCGTAAATCAAAACTTATTTAGAAGCGATGTTTTACGTCGATCCAAACGCATGCATGAGTAAGCAGCTATTCTACTACAGCTGTATTCACTAGAAACAGTTTCCGATGCAAGAATTGCGTTCACTTTCAATTTGAGAAAGCGTTTTCTATAGGGTTCCGTTTGAGTATTTATGACTATATAAACAGCTATAACAGATACTCCATATCGTGCCATGTATTATTTATAAAGAAAGCATTATCAATTTAGCATTATCAGGCCGTTTAAATTTTGAATGATAATATTGAGAAACTTGCATTTCAATTTCGCAATCTAGTTCACCAAACCACTTTGATACAATAAACAAATCTAGAAAACTTCGAACAATATTTATGAAACTAGAATATAGAAAACAAAATCTGCAATACGAGTTATGTATAGTAGATTTTGTTTCTTTTTTATATTAAATCTGGTACAAGAATAAAGATATGTATTTGCTTAATAAACTAAGTATCTAATATTAGCAGCTTACAACTTTTTAAAATAATTAACACATCAATAAAGAATTTCTTGTACGACGGCCATTTTGCTTGCCCATTACAGCTGTACATTTGAATCTCAAACTGCAAAACCTAGAATACATTAGGTTAGGTTTTTCGAGTGTATGTTTCTATATTTGATAAGTATGTCCAACTCTTGTGACCCTCTACAGTCTACAAGGATAGACCGATTTTGATATGCGAGGTGTCATTGGATCTGTCTTTATCTGCATGATAATGGATAATAGGCTATATTAGGTACATCCAGCGGTTCTACTTGTTAAGAACGGATTTACTCATTTTAAATACGCTTCTAACCGCTTCTTGTATAATTAATGCAAGTGTGAAGATTTTAATTATAGGTAGGTATAATGCGTAATTTCGTAAAGCATTATGAGTCTACATAACATATAGTTCGTAGTTATCTTACGCGATTCTAAGCGGTTACAGAGTTCTGAGTCCGGCCACGTCAGTCCTTACTATGAAGAAGAAAAATAAGAGTCTATTAGCATGGCATTGCATAAAACTCGATAATTACAAAAACCTTCAGAATAACAAATATGTACAGTGTGGTGAATGTCGCATATATAACACTTCTTGGGTATCACAATGATGTAGTGTTGAGCAGAACAAGTCCATTTATTTTATTTTAAACATTAAGTCATTTAAGAATTCGGATACATAATAAGAATATTTATTTATAAATAAGATTTTTTTAAACTCCTATTTTTTCTTCGCTTTTATCTCATCGGGTAGTTGATGAAAAATTCTAACTGCCTTAGAATTTGGCCCATAACTATGAATTGCAAGTCTAGATCTAGATATTTTTAGAATAACTATTAGTTGCAAGTTTTTGAGCTGTGTTAATATTCTAACCAAAACGAACTAAATTTTGTATATATTTAATGTCTACCAGTAATTTAGAAAGAGTGCTCTAGATGATAATAAATAACGATAAGAATGTCGCATATTTATAATAAAATAAATAAACGGTTCCCAGCACGCGATAATCAACTTTTCTCGTTATCTCGTCAAATGTAATTACAAATTCGGTAATACGAAAAGCTTTATTTTTCCAATACTCAATTTTGCCGTTTGTAGAATAAAAATATTTTAGCAGTAAATAATTTTTGCTTCGCAATTTTATTAAGTACTGGTGGCAAATTAGAGTTTCCCATAAAAATATTGTAATTTATTTGATGTGATTCCAGGAAAAGTTAGTTATATTTTATTAAATTTGTTCTGTTTAGGATTTCTCGTCCCAAATGTTGGATCTTGGGCGTTTTACTTCCGTCTTCAACTTGCTAATGTCAATGAAATATCAATATTTACTATATCGATTCAGAGCGAATATAATTTTATAAAGGTTTGTTTTAAATATAGTAACAACGCAATGACGAAAATCAAAGAAGTTAGTCCATTTTGAAACGATATATGTACTTGGATTTATATGATTTTTTTAGTATGAGATAATAAGGCAAATGAAAAAGGGAAAACCTATTTATCTATGTATATATCTATGTATTCAAAGAAAATTGTATGTTACTTATATTTTAAATAACCAACTGCTCCTTTATTAAAATTTATGCCTGTGGGACTTATTGGAGAGAATACCTTATAGAACAAAAATATATTTCTAAAGGTCTAGACGTCTATGATAAATCGTCGAAACCTATTTTATGTATGATCCCCGTCATGAACATAACAGAAGGCTTCGACGATTTGAAAAGCTCCTCCTCTTTGAAGTCTGTTAAAAAGTAAATATTAGCATAACATTACGCTCATATAGTCCGTCGCTTACGTAACATATTTACAGACACAAGTAGGCTATGCAAAACTGGATCACAAACGGAATTTCAAACCGTTTTTTTTGCATACTTGATTGTGCAACAGTTAATGCACGAATTGGGGACGAATGCCGGTAGAGCGTGAAATGTGCGACTTAACTCGAATGAATATGTGATCGAATGAACGCTTTTACTGTCTGTCCTGTTTTATTGGCCAAGCGAGCGAAGCGTCAGGTGTTTGCTTAAGGTCTGGCAAATTTTTCTTTCATCTTTAGTTAGGTGATACACCTAATTAAAGATGAAGTCTACTGAAATTTCACACTCATGTACATAGGTTTTACTTTGGAAACGTTCGATGTCAATTGCTAATGACGTCACTTACGAACGATATTCATAAACTTGCATTCATATCGTTTGTAAGTGACGTCATTAGCGAGTGATGAATACATTCGAACGTTTCAATAACAAGGCCCAGTCAAAGTTTCCAAACAAGCTTGACGAAATTTGGTGGTGTTTTTTTAGCTCTCGGGGATTTTGATTTACACATTTCTACCATAAAGGAGGGAAGTTATACTGCCCGTTAACAAGTGGTTGTCGTTTTTTTATAAAGACTAAAAAACTATCGTTGCCTATAGTATAGTAATATCTTATAAATCTCTATCATTGACAGGGTGTATATAATACACATATCTTCAACTCCAAAGCAAAAAAACGACGTGATGCTATAAGTTTAACGCGTCCGCGAGTGTGAGACACAATTTTAAATAGTTAAACGGTGCTTAAACGGTAAATTGCGAGAAAACCTGCTTGTCGGAGAAGGTTAATATTTTTCAAAGATATATGGAGTCCTCAACCTGCAATCTGGTCAGCGTGGCCTAATCTAAGGCCTACACTCTCTTTTTAGGGAAGACCCGTGCCCAGCGGTGGGACATTACGGATTTTAAACGTTACTCCATTTTTATACCCCCTAAACGATAACCCTGCATACAGTGTCTGTTTACATTAGTCAATCTTTTAGTCAAAAAGCCGAGACAAGTTTTTTAATAACACATCTTTTTATTCGGCCTTGACCGCTAAACAGCAACTTAGACACGATCTTGCGGTGCTAAGTGGTTTCTAAAAGATATCTTATTAATATTCATCGAGCATAAAATATTATATATTGATCGCAATTTGGATAGAATAAGTAATGGACATTGTAAACATTGATTGGAAGTAATTAGTGTTGGTTAATTTTGATTAACAATACGGGTTTTCGCTCATACTTGGTTGTTAGAGAGGTCCGACTATAGTTTCGTGCGAGGCGGGCCTTCGTCATGGACATGACGGGCTCTTTTCATCTCTGATAAAGTTCGCCGAATGTGAATGAAAATATAGGTGAACCTTTCCAACAATCAGGTACGCAAGAAAACCCGCTATTGTTAATCAAAATAAATCAAATACACGTAGATTTTACAATTAAAACAGTGTAGGTTATTCGACGTTCTATTTTGGCAGTCGTATATAAATAGCCTAACCAATTCTTGGGTTATTTAAAGAAACAAATCATTTTTTTAACTATTAAAAAATTATATAAAAAAATAGTTTTCAAGTCCATTGTAATGGCTGAATGTTAAAACTAGCTGGAACGTAACTATATTTCCCTGTTTGCTTAGAATTTGTTCTAAGTTATTTAAAAACTATATAGGTGGGTACGTATTCAAACTTGATGTTTTTTTACGTATTATGTAGGATATATATTTATGCGAAATAGATCTCAGAAGAACCTAATCTCTTTTTTGCCCGACTTCAAAAAGTGGAAGTTCTTAATTCGCCGGAATCTTGATTTGAAAAATCTGTTTTTTATTTGCTTTCCAATTTATTTTATATATATTTCAACAAAATTGATCTTTTAATTTATTAATCAAATCTTTTAATTTTCTTTGAGTATCAATAAATGATAATTTTGTTGCCTGCCGAATTGAAGTTGGTTTTTTTTGTGAGGGAGTTTAAAAATTTATCCCCCTTTTCTAAAAACTCTAAGGTACTTCTCTAGGTTCGGCGGTTTACCTCTACGTTAATTGTTACCTACTCTTTAAATAAACAGATGTCTTTCTCATTTCAGTTGGTATCACTCCTGCTCTTCGTGGAATGGAAAAACTGGCGAATGGCAGATATGGGTGAACGCTGAAAGAGTGGGCAGAGGATTCCACAACAGGGTAATGTGTTACGTCTTTTATTGGATTTAACTGTCTAATTATGTCTTAACGCGCGTCGATGAATAAGAAAATTATGTGTAGCAAGTGATTTCATCGTTCTGCATAATGAAACAACCACTTTTGGATTGTCTACCTCAATTATTCGACTTGTATATTCCGATTAAAATTCAAGTTCCGGCCGTAATTTTAATGAATCAAAGCTGTTTAATGTATTAAAAATTTAAGAGACAATTACTTACTAATAATTATATTACAAAACGATGTATAAAAATAAATCAGTAATAGATTAGTTGATCTATGATTGAAGCAGTGCTCCGCGGTGTTACCCGCGGGTTTCTAATTTTTTATAGCCGGATATGAGACACGTTTTTGTATAGTTACTCCGTGATAATTTAACTTACTAATGGCCAAAGAATTTTTGAAATTGGTCCAGTAGTTTTTAAGTTTATTCGTTATACAAAAATACAAATCTTTCCTCATTTTAATATAAGAATGGATTAACCAGTCAGGCAACAAGCTACTCAAGAATTTTAAATATATTATTATGTGCATTGCAATAAACCTTTCCAAATACTGATGTTATAAATTCAACTTTAAAAGCATTTATACATTTATTTTAATGTTGACATTCAATTTGAATTGTAATATCTATTTCATCTTTTGATTATTTCATTCGGATCATTTCTCGTTTATTGAATTTTTTGCAATCGACATATAATAAAAGTGAAAGTGTGTTTGTTGATATGTTTGTCTTTCTACTCATCAACAACTAAGCGACAGATTGACTTAGTTTTTACACAGATATAGTTCAAAGTTCGTTGCGCTATTTCTTCCCCACTGGAAAACAAATACGAGTATAACGCGAGCTATGCCGCGGTTACAAGATAGTCTCAAAATAATTATGTTTAAATGTTATATCTTTCTTGTCCGTTAGATTTTTTTGTAATAATCCTGTCTCTTCATAACACTCTCAGACTTTTTACTAATACGAGACGTATAAGTAAAATGTAAAAAGTTCCACGCTACTTTAGTTGTGAAATCATTATTGTGTCTCTATTTTCTTCAATATATATATATCCAGTTTTTTCTGAAGCACTCAGTTATTTGTATTGTTTATGTATGACTTAATCATTACAGTTGGTTGGACACGTCATCAAGGGAGGCGGCGTGGCTGTCACCGGTCAAGAACAAGCTTTTCTTTACAACAAAGACAATATTGAACCTGTTAAAAGTACGTACTATTTTGGCAATCTTAAAAGATAAAAAAAATACCATTCTCTATTTATCTCCTTAATTTTTTCCAGGACCACCCGGTCTTATGGGAGAGGTGACGATGGTCCAACTTTACCACGTAGCCCTAACGGCGGGTAAAGCCCACAAAGATCACAAGCACCATCACGTTCACCATTTCAAACACGACGGAACTCCTCTAGAGTCCGCTACAGAAGCCGCCACCGAACCCCCACCCCCAATGGCAACGCCCCTCGGAAACGGGAACTTCTTAATAGGAGGCCAACTTCAGAGACCTGCCAACTTGAACATAGTGCCTCAGCAACAAATGATTCCCATCCAACTGTCCAACGGAATTCAATATCAACAGCAGTATGTCAACGGGCAACTTGGGAATCGTATCGTTTCAGAACAATTATTAAACAGCGTTCAAGTTCAAACAGATCAAAACGGAGGATCTGTTTCATATCCGCAGTTTACAATTCTGCCCGCTTCTGGACAGCAGACTTACTCATCAAGGCCGCTGAGACCTTCGAAAGGAACTACAGTCTTACTGTCAGGGTCACTTTTGAACCCAGCTAATGTACAATATATTGACGATACACATAACGTGTATAAGAGAAATTCTAAGAGAGATAAGAGAGATAACCCGGAAAAGGAACTGGCTGAAGAGACTAAGACAGGTAAAATAGTAATTATTATTTCAAGACAAGCTAGGTGGTGTTATTAATTGGGAGGGAATAGATTGAGCCTCTTTAATCTATGTAAAAGGTAAGAAAATAAAAAAGGAATGTAGTAAGTAGTAAACAAAAAATACAGTGAAAAAATGGCTTGACTATGTTGTACACCTCTGAATTTACAAATGGCACTATGAAATTATACAAAAAAAGATCACAACAAATCTTATAAAGTCACTGGCACATTAAGTTTAATTTTTTTGGAATATTTTTTACAGGAGGAAGGAAAGATAAGCGAGGACTAATCGCTTTATCAGACGGTTCCATCGTGGACGAAGCGCTATTGAGTCCTGATTTGAATGCTGAAAAAGACGAAGACGAAATTTTCCAAGAATCTCTTCTAAACGGACTGGCAGGAGTTGTAGGCAATATACCAGTGCAGAACGTGCAGAAGGAAACTGTAAGTATTACGTGGATGCTAATTAGTAATTTTGGAAACCAGAAATATATTTGAGCTGATGTGGATAATACAAGAAATCTAATAGAAATTGTTATAATATAAATATCATTTAGCTTTTTCAGTAGAAAGATGTGATGTAAAGATAAATAAAAAGCAACGAACTCAAAATATGCATTTTTTTTAACTGTGTATCTTTAGCAAGTTTTACACTGTTTGCGATGTTGGGTTCACTCTAACAAATTTTCGTGCATTGAAATTGAAGTTACGATTGTAGAATGACTTTTTTTCAGTCATGTAAATTTCACTCACAAATATGTTTTGCTATTATTTTATGCACTTATAACATTGTAAAATTTGTTCTCTTTTATTTTTGTTTCCAATAAAGAGTTGATTTTTCTATCTATCTATTAACCATTTCCAGGCTGACGAAAGAGAGCCAGCAGAAGCCGAGGTGAAGGCAGTAATGCAAGTATGCAGCGGATGCGCTGCAGAACCCTTCAAGAGAGCCCTAGTTTTATCTTGGAGAAACACACCGAAGAAGCTATACAGCGGAGCACACTATTATAAAGGTCTGCCTATTTGTAAAGCATTTTAGATGTAACGGGAAGAAAGAACCCTTAGTGAAGAATTTAAAATGTCGATGACTTCAATAGCCAATATAATGCAAGATTTTTATGGCAGTTACTGGTCAATTATACACAGGTTTTGATAATTTACAGTTGTTCCCTGTTGGTCACACTGATTGAAAGTAGAGAGTTGTTCACACTTCAAAATACCTAAAGCATGAATAGCAAAATCTAGATAAGTCGAAATCGCCATTTTATTATGGAAAGTCTCTATTTTATTTACTTTGTAGATTCATATGGTGCACAGAAAAATATTTTTTTTATCACGCAATACAGAGTTTTACAAAAACGAGCGAACGAGCGCAGATAAAGTGGTGCTCTTTTAATTTTTTCATAAATACTTTTTAGGGCAGTTTTTACCAGACGTGTTTCAGCTTTGATTTTGCTTGTATGATGCGTACTGCTAGGTTGTCATTTTAAATTCTTAGTAACGAAGGGTTTGTGTGTACAAATGCCTTATTGTATTATTTTATGTGAGGGACCCTAAATGTCAAAGAAGCAATGACGGAACTAATTTAATAATACAAAGGCCATGTTCTAGCCATTACGAATGTCTTTGATCTGAATTCAACCGAGAACTGCAATTAATCTATTATTCACTGTTTTTTATAACTTATTCTGAGACTTCATAAGCATAGATTGATCGTTTGGTAAGTCTGAAAACGCAAAGGCAGGCGAAGTCGCCTGCCTTGCGTGCTAAGCGCCTAGAGCCTAGTAGCTTTAATTTTCCTAGAAAACATAGAGGCTAGGCATCAAGCTCGCAGTGTGGCTCCTGCACAGTACGTACACAACAGTGTATAGAACGTTGTTTTACTAAGGTGACTAACTAGGCTCTAGGCGGTGAGCAAGCCGCCTGTCAGTGCGTTCATAAAATCTTCTTACACAAAATGAAAAACAAAGAAATATTACTTGAATTACGAAGTGATTATATAATCAAATTAATACTAATAAGATTTTTGAATGTAAATTAATTTAATGGTTTCCAAACAGCTCCGAAATGGTTAAAATGTATATTGAAATGTTGTAAGTTTCGATGTTTAAGATTTAATTATTTTAAGTCTAGCCATGTTCTATTAAAATCGTTACCTAAGTGAGAATATTAAATTTTTGTACCGTAAAAATGTTACTAATAATTATGTAAATAGTCGATTGGTCATCTTTGTAAAGCCATTGGTAGATAATATTTATTATAGTTTTAAGTTAAGTATTTAGCAGATGTGTACCTTATATTTTAGTTTAAGCTTTATCTTCTTACCATTTGTTACCATTTTTAATAAATACTTCATAAAGTGAAAAAACTTTTTTTGTTTTTGCTTTAACTTCATACATGAAAGCTTGAAAGAAATCGCTATAGGCGATAAGGAATTTCAATACTACCCGTGTCGCGACCAATACTGGTAGTGCAAAGGTACTTGTAAATTGTAAACACTTACCTTTGACTTGTGGACGTGATGGCTATGGTGATAGTCTGAATCGATTTCCGGTTCCGAAAAATATGTGTCCTAGAACAATATATAGTAAATTAGGTTCAAAAACCCAAAATTAAAAAAATACTTGTGATCACTCGTGAACCAACAGTCAATACTTTTATTTGTATGTACGAGTAATTAAATGCAAATGAACAATCAATTTTATGACAAACGACAAGTACATCGTACCTGATAGTTGGGTCTTTCCAACAATTAGGTACGCACAAAAGCTCGTATTGTTAAACCAAATTAATCAAACACGCATTAGTTTTAAACGAGTCCATCAATTGTCTCAGAACAATAGTCTAAGGTAAAAAGGTCTTTAACAAGGAGTCCAACGCTCTTTGAGTTGTCTATTCAATTTCATTATGTTTACTTACCACAATTATTAGGTTTTATTTATTGTTTGTAGTTGCTTACCTGCTCCCAGCTGGAAGGCCCCGAGCACGGTGGAGGAGCATTCTGCTTGCTAACCGGAACAGCAACGCCCCTCACTTGTGTAGGGAAAGCGGTACCCTCCGGAGACTCGAACAAACGCAGAATCGAGCGATCACTGATCTCACGCAATAACTCCCTGCAATACAAATCAAGTTGTATATTTTCTGAAGAGTCCTATACTACATCTGGAGAATCCTATATAATTTTTGAACAATTTTACATAGCTTTTGATTTGAAGAATCCTAGATAACTACCGGATAATCCTATAATAACCATAAGAGAATTCTATGTCATTTCTGATTTTTCATTCTGAATACTCGTAGTAAACTCGGGAATGGCATTCACGAGCGTTAATTAAAATAAATATATATATACCTTTTGGAAAATCCTATCTAACTTTTGAGGAATCCTATATAACTTCAGGAGTTTTTTTTAAATTCCGCATATATCTTCTGATTCTGATTAGTTTAATCGTGAACGGCAATTACGAGCGTAAAGTAAAATAAATACCTCTCAATAAAAGTATTGCTTCCAAGAAATTGAGATTCAATATCTCTCAAGGAAAAGTGAAACTCTCATAATAAATTGAAGGCTTTCTTGATTCGATTTCTTTCAACGTTACGGATGGATTGATTGTGTTCAACGTTAACGAACTTTATAAATGGAACTATGACCTATATAATGAGCTCCTCAGATTTCGCTGTCTAAAGATTTCTGACAATACGCTACAGTAGAGCTTGCATGTGGAGTACAATTTTAAAGGGCTGTTCGAGGGTCAAAATTTAAAATTCGAAAATATAAGTACTTCTAAATAAAACCGTATTTTATTACGCAAAAAATAAGAAAATCGTTCTTTTAATATAAAATTAGCTGTATAGAATTTAATCTTTGTCTCTCCCATGCTTTGGCATGTTTTGTTAGGCCTGTAGAAGTTTATGGGGATATTTAATAAC
The DNA here is from genome assembly GCA_947049295.1 of Ligdia adustata. Lineage (NCBI taxonomy): Eukaryota > Metazoa > Arthropoda > Insecta > Lepidoptera > Geometridae > Ligdia > Ligdia adustata. The sequence continues at coordinate 15,226,829 of OX346213.1, read as the reverse complement.
AAAAACTCACTGACCTGTCATCTTCGAGCTCATAAAACATGTCTTTGGAAGAGTCGTGTATGTAAATTTTGACCATTTGGCTATCCATGTACTGCATGGTCAGTTGTTTGGGGAAACTCCTCACAAATAGTGCCTTCACTGTGTCTATGGAAGTGATTTCATTTGGCAACAGAGCTCGCTTCGTTTCGTTTCTGTATTGTAAGAAAACGAGGCCTGTGAAAGAAAATAATATGAATCTTAGTCGTTTTTTAGTTTGTTAGTGATTTTAGGCGATGTTTTACATTGTAATCTGTCAAGGATTGGCGATTTAGCAAATATTTTGCTTAAAAAACAATGACATTTCTGTAGAGTTTAACTAGTCCACGTATACGTTATACGTCTTCCTAAAAAAATGTTTTAACTTCAAAGTGAAAAACACGTGTTTCGTTATTTTCCGATTAATACCTGCTTTTGGTTTCTTAGTCAAGTGGCGGCGCACCTGTGATAGACATCACACTTTGGTAGACGTCAGCTTTAGGTCTCAAGTCACTCATCTCCATACAAAAACAAATAGTAAAATAAATTTGCTGCGCCATTGGATTGAAGATTTCAATAACACTTGGCAGTGACTTAAGTGATGACAGTATGTTTTTGTTGCCCCCAAACTCAACGATTAGCAAAACGACTAGAAACCAAAGGTTTGTTAGTCATGGTAACACTTTTTCGATGATGATAATCAATTTATTCCCTTGACAAAAAAGGGTAGGTTAACCTATACATGAAAATATGTGAAGCTTCTCATCGGCCTCCCAAATAAGAGTTTTTTTTTACAAATATGCCAGTTCAAATGCTCTTTTACTCTTGACAATATACCTACTAAAAATATGATGATTGCTGGAAAAGCATAATTGCTTTTGTTGAAACCAAACTGTGATTCCACTTACCAAGCGGTCTTTCCAAAGTTTTGCTAGGTGTTCGAACTACGGGCAACGAAGATCTCTGCTTTCCACCGCGTCTGAACCCAGTGGACGCGGTCTCCACCTCCGACATAATCCCTGGGTCATCGTCGAAGAGGAGAGCGTTTGAATGCGGAGGGTAACCTCGTGGTAAGGGTGGCTGTAACAATTTATCTTATTAAACTTCAATATAACAATACTTAAGCATATATATATATATATATATATAAGCAAGCGGGCTGAGTGGCGTGCCTTGGGAGAGGCTGACATACAGCAGAGGATTAGATAAGCTGATGATTATGATGATAAAGCAAGTGTAAACCGACTTCTATTCGTCAAAACTTACGTTACAAAACAAAATGTCATCTTTGTAAAGTCAAAGAAAAATAAAAGTTATTAATAAATATTTGCAAAAATCTATTACCGAGTTTGACAAAATGTATATTGAATTAATTGGAAAGTATGCTCTTTTGACAAAATAAAAGTTTTTCAAGTTCAAGCCACCTCTAAGAAATCATCATAAAAAAATTCCGACGAATTTTGAAATTCATTATTTTTGAAGTTAGTTAAAAAAGTTATTCAGAGGCGCCTATTTGTATTTATTTTACAGTCATTTTGATTTACATAGCATACTATAAAATTTTACATTCGACCGACCAGACCACCACCACCACAAACTATTACAAGTATAAAGATCTTTATAGGAACTTTTTATCTTGTATCTTTGTAACATCTTGTGACATTAGATGTAAGATTTTTTCCTGTATATTTGATGTTTGTGTGTCTGCAATAAAGAGTTTATTCATTCATTCATTCATTCATTCATCTTTTTATCCAAGCGTCTCTGAGATATCGAGCAACGTACGTAAAAAAGATTCCGACGCCTTGAGAACCGCCTTCTTGTTTGAAAGCAACTAAAAAAAAACATCATTAATAGCACCTAAAAAACCAGTGTTACTAATTTATAACCCTATAGAAGTTCATTCTATGGTTACAGACCTCCTAACTCTTTCAAATTTATAGTTAATATGGTTAGTCGAAGCAAGATCGGGTAAACGGTATCAATTAATATCATTAGTTAGCAATATATTATATTAATTTAATGTGCCCCATTAATAATATACTAGTAATATTACAGGTTGACTAATCGGTAATTTTGTAAAGTTAAATATCTGTATATCTCCACAAGCGTTCCTCAGGTACAATATTATACATCTTTTAAACATAAAACGTCCATTTAATGATATAGCGTCTGCTACTTCGTACGAGTAGTAGCATATAAGTAAAAGTAGACAGTTCATAGTAATCTAACAAATCTGAATTGTTGTAATGAAACATAAACATGGCACCCATTGCGTTGTATTAGATAGACTATTATCTATAACCAACTGCGCCTTGCGGTGTTACCCGCGTTAATACAGGATTAAAAGTAGTATGTGTATTAATGCAGGGTCTAAGCTATAACCCTACTAAATTTCATCCAAAGCAGTTTTTGCGTGAAAGAGTAACAATCATACATTCTAACAAACTGTCGCGTTTATAATAATTAAATAAACAAAGGAGGATATTAATTTTGTTAGTCGAAGCAAGATCAGGTTTGACTGGTACCTTTTTCATTCGATGATCTAAAATCTTGTGGGATCTCATATCTCTAGGTTTTGATATTGTCGCGTATTCAGGTTGATTCTCATTCGTAGGCCGAGTTATCGCCGCGCGCTGTTCAACATAAGAAATAAAACAACATAAAAGTGAAAAAATATCTTTTGATAAGTACAAAAAGCTTCTAAAGGAAAGATAAGAAAGGGCGAAATATTTAGCCCAAAATATATATAGAGAATCCTTTAGAAAACTCTTGGAAGTAAATATAAACTCTTAGAAATACATGAAAAGAAGTTTTCTATCGAATTCAGATCAAAGTGGAATGTTCATTTCAGTTTTGCCAATTCATTACGGAGTGGTTTTGTGTTTAAATGCGTAGGTCAACTTGTACTTTTTATAGATGAAATTAAGATATAGAAATTATGTACCCAATAACATAATTACGAAAAAAGTCTATTTAAGTACGATATATTTGTACTCTATTCAAGTTTTCTTGATTTAGATGTAGATACATTAGTAGTTAATACATTATTATATTTTATTTTTATCTACCATTTAACTACGAAATAAACATGTCGAGTTAATCGGTGTCGAGAAAATAAAATTTCTTCATTGCATTACTTTATGATGTTTTCATATTATATACCTCTATCTAAGAGTATATATATATAAAGAAGTAAGTGAGCATGAGTACTTACTACATAAGGCAGGTGTAAGAAGTAAAATAGGGATATAGTTTAGATTATTTTTTGTTTCTCTGTTTGTCAGTCTGTCTGAAACGACATGACTGATTTAAATAAAATTTTGTTAGCTTAGCTAGCTTAAATCCCTTCTCAACTTATGGGATACTTTTGATCCCGATAAATTAATGAGAAGTAATAACCACGCGGACGAAGTCAGCATCAATAATAGTAATAATGAACCGGTAAACAATATGATAGGCGTAGTTGTGAACTCAAATTAGTAGTAGGTACTCGTATATAAGGTGCCCTGATTGACTGGTCACTTGGGCTCTATAGATTATATATTTGACCTTATATTGCGATGAGCTTATTTTACAAACAATATAAATCGTAATTTGATTTCATGAAATATAAAAACGGATGAGCTAGGAACACAGGAAGGATGTATCAAGAGTAGTATATATATTTTATAAGAGGCTTGCGTTTGGCCGCAACTCGCCTGATGTGAAGCGACGATACGGCCTAAGACGTGGCACGCTTGCCAGGAAGAAACGGATTCACTCGCGACTTGAAAAGACCCCGATTATAGTTATCAGGAAATAGAGAAGCCAGCATCGTGTTCAACAATCTAGCAGTTCGCACAATAAAAGTAGACGCAAAGCGTTTTGTGCGAGCCTTGGTAACTTCTACCATGAACTGGTGGCGTCTGGCCATATCTCAACCTGTCTGATGGTGAAATGGGGATGGGGGAATCAAATTGTGTAATTCCATGGCACACTCTCAATCACACAATTTTTTTTCACACCAAAATGTATCCTTTGTATATATATTTTTTTTTATACATTAGTGACTACATACTTACATTACGACAGACGCCGAAAGAACTTTTTCAATTATTTCGATTTTAAAGTTCAACTACAGTATTACAAAAAAATAAAAGGTGGACCACACGTGAAGTACACCCATTCAAACAAAATAGTATTTTTTAAATCAGGTAACAAACATACAAAAGGCAAAAAAATAGTTATAATTATTAGGTCCTTACATATGAAATTGGCGTTTTGTCGTACTGGCCACTTTGATCTCAAATATCTCTTCTTTGGTTAGGGATTCCAATTTCAAATTTATACAGCTATTTATTCATACATTTGTATTTCGAAAACCGTAATTCGTTTGTTTTGTCCTCTTTGGTTTTTTCTTTGCGTCACGCAGTTTACAAAATGGAAAACTTGAATATAATATTTATATAGCTGTTTAGTTGATAATGTAATATTTTAAGGTCTCTTTAATATAAGTTATTATCATTTACGTGTATGGTTGCCTGGAAGAGATCGCTTTAAGCGATAAGGCCGCCATTTAAAAGGTGGTATATGTGTATAAGGTTTTCTTTAATTATATTTTATGTATTGTTGCTGGTTTTTAAATGAAGAGTTGTCTTATCTTATTTTAATTTTAAATGATACGCAGCAAAATATTCAATATTTTAGAATATTTCGACTTTTAGTATTGAGTAGCACAAGTATTTTATTCATACATAACTAAAACCGTGATGAGTAAATAAGAATCTTATCTACTCCCCCTCCCCATCTACGCAACCTAATCCACAAAATCAATGCTTCTATCATTCAAGCCTTCGTTTCATCGACCCCGGGTACGGTGCCACAGACACAGTAATAGTAGCTTCCTACTACCCCAAAGGCCACCCCTTTGTACCACCGCCCTTTAAAATTCCACCACCTGCGGTATGACTAGCTAAATTTATTCTAGCTTCATGTAATTTTTTTTGGGAAAGACGATCTGTCTTCGTTGTGCTTTTGGGTTATTCCATCGCATTTGAGAAAATATAAAATTCACTTTACTTTGACACACAAGCCAACACAACAAGCTTTTAAATAAAATTTTGACTTAAAAAAACATTTTTTTGATACAGTAAAGTAAAAAATATTTGCATGCCTAATTTGCATGTCATTGTATAAGAACCACCCTTTTTAATATGTGTTTTTTTAACCGTCTGCAAAACAAGTACTACTATGTCTTTCAAGTGTATGGATTTATGTATATTTCTCCGGCACGCCTGCACTAGAGCCCAAACGGCTTGTCGTATTTTTATGTGAGTGGTATCAATAGATTCGTCTTCACCTGCAGATGGTCATAGGCTATATATTAATTGCATCCCGCGATTTCATTTACTAAAAAAATGTGGATCTAAAGTTCCTGCAGTCAGGTTTTTTGAAGTCACTTGTAACAACTTATTATTTATCACATTATTTCTAAAATTTAAAATATCATTCGTTACTTACGCAACCTAAACGCAATCCACTTTCACGCATTTTGGTCCAGAACTGAATAATTTAGACCCTAAACCGACAGGCATGAAGACGGACCGACGGACAGACGGACAATCCGAAACTATAGGAAAAGGTTCCTTGTAGATAGTTCGACATAATCGAATAAAGCAGTTTAAAAGGACTACCTATTTAATTTTCTCAAATAGAACATGTATGTTAGCTTAGGATACGTACGAGTAATAACTGAGTTACTTCATTTGTTCCTCGTGTTTGCTTTCAATGTATTTCTCTGAAAACTATTATGCTTAAAGATGATTACATAATTAAATCTTGTCGAGTTAAATACATACATCTATACCCATAATGAAAAACTTTAACAGATCGGATTCTGTACATTAGATATATATTTAAAAATGTCACTCTTGGGGGATGTAGTTATAGATACTATATCCGAATATGTAACATTTTTGTTTGTCTGTACTTAGTATGTATCTTGACTAGGCATCACACTGAAATTACTGGATGGATTCAATGAAACTTGGCTTACATATAGTTTGTACAATGATGTAACAAGAAGTGAGCTGCAACGTTAGTAGCCTGCAGTTAGTGGAGGGTGGCGACCACCGGTGCGTCGTCCACCTTGTATGGCGAGTCGATTTATAATTAACAAAAAGGACCAGGAGCTTTAAACGTCCGAAAGAATACTAGACTCGCTAATGATGTCACTTACGAAACATATGCAATAAAATCGCATTCTTAAAAATTCGCTTACAATACAAAATGTAATTCAACGGCGATAGCCAAGGGTATAAATTATCAGGAATGCGACTTTATTGCATATGCATTGCATATATATGTATATATATTTATCGTTCTTAAGTGACGTCATTAGCTAGGGATGTATTCATTCGACCGTTTCAAAAATAAAGCCACAGGAAATACGTCAGTCGCAGCGTTTTGAAGTCGTGATCGGTGGCCCGTCTGCGGGACACTCCGCCTTAGCATACGAGTAAATGATATGTACATGCCTATTGAACAGATGTTTCGATACATATTTTATACAATTCTGCGGCTATAACCTTTATAACTAGTGTCTGGCAACCAATTTTGAGATTTGTTCTCTAGTATATTTAGTTTTATTAGTATGTATGTATTAGCATATATGTATATATGTAAATTTAGTTTATGTTATAGAATGTAAGTGTTTATATTTGTATATGTGTTTTTAAGTATAGATTACTTCTTTTATTGTAAGTACACCCCCGTCATACATATTTTTTACTCAAAGGTTTCCATCCTAAGGTTGCCTGGAAGAGATCGCTTTTAGCGATAAGGCCGCCACTTGTGGCACAACATGTAAATTGATATTTTCGTATTGTAATTTTTTGTGTGTGTACAATAAAGCGTTGATCTATCTACCTATCTATATTTTTTGAAATTTTGAACTCAAAGTTTTTTTCCTTTTAGCAACCTTTTAGGAACACGCATTTTTTTTGCTGGGCACGCTGCATTTTGGTGGAGGGTTAGAGCATTTGGATTACTTGTTGACCTTAAATGGTCTATAGGTAATCTTTCTGCTTTATTTATTTTTTATTTTTGTAGTTAGTCATTTTGTTCATGTTAATTTAGGAATAAAATAGTTTAAACTATGTTCGAAAACATTTTTGTGGTAAGTCCGTAATAACTTTCTTCTATTTTTGTGACAAGTAACTATTTTGAAACTAATTAAGTCTTTTTACCAGTTTGTCACCGGATACATAATGTTACATAATAACGCAATAAATAAATGACCTCAATAGACCCCTTTGACAATAACTTTAATGATCGGATTGATAGAGATACTAAAAAAATATTACGAATGTATGAAAACCTATTTTTTTTTTCTAATTGTGCTAAATATTTCTTCTACATTGGGTTTACCTAGATGGGTAGACTAAACACCCTTAAGTATTGTCAGACCTTTCAGTAGGTATGTATGCCTAATTCTACTCATATGTGACCCTCTACCACCTAAATCGGTAAACCGATAAATTGATGAGCGAGGTGCCAATGTCTTAATCTGTATATGGTCATAAACTATACTGGTTGCATCCCGCGGTTTCACTCGTTAATAAAAAAGTTTAATTTTTTTGCATTCGCGATTTTTTGAAGTCACAACTTATAAGTGTGTTTGCATACTTACAGAATGATCGTAATTTTGATAGACCAATTCCTGAAAGGAATCCTTTTGAAAATCAAAGAACAGGGCCCTGATTTGACGTCAAAACAAGTGACGTCTCTAAAATTTATATATATATATTCAATAATAGACGAACAGCTTGCAGCTGATTTGCCTATATCGTTAGCCTCTGATATTTATGGTTAAGTGAATACAGCTTCACGCGACCGCGGCCGCGCTACTACGAGTAGTTCTAATTGTCATGGTGAATAAGGGTTCCAGTGCTGAATTTCTTTTGAATCGAAAACCATAGATGAATTCGTTTAGTGTACATTCAATATGAACCTTCATTGCTCGTATTTCCTCCAAAACGGTATTGCAGGCAAGCACTGTAAACCCTTGCTAGTTGAAGCCTTACCTCAAGATCGTGAGCATTGTGCTGGGCGTGATGCGGGTGAACATAAAGATGGTTAGCGCCGGCCAGAGTGTGTCTGCGAGGATCATCACGCCTAGAAGAACGGTTGCGAGACAGTCCCCGACTCGCTTCACCGTCCGAGAGACCGCCTGTGGACAAATACGTCACATTTCAATAAGGCCTTATTTCCTATGAAAATAATAAATGGATAAGAGTAAATACATTTGCTTGTGCAGAATTATTATCGCTGAAGCAATGTCGCTTTTGAAAGTTTATTATATACTAGGTACGAGTTATATACGAGACCTACTTGCTATTTGCATCGGTATTTTTTCGGATTTTATGTATTGTTCGTCTAATCTCATTTTTTATTTATTACGGTAAAGAGCTGCAAACGTTTCCATGAGATTAGTAATCACAAACATAACATAACTTTAATTAACATTTTCACAAAAAAATAATATATTATAGGGTTTTGTTCTAATATCTCCATTGATAGTAGAGAACTTCTTAGATATTTATTCACTGGAAGTTGTCTCTACATGAAAAATACCCAGCGGTCACCCGCGGCATTGCTCGTGACATGCAATTTGATAAAGAACTTTGAACCCTCATTTCACACCTTTAGGGGTTGAATTTCCAAAAATGAGTACGAGTATACTGCTACATTTTAAACGTCCTCCAAATTTAATAACTCAAAGTTTAACGGTTTAGTCTCTACATTCCTAGTGAATCTCGGTCAGTTAGGATTTGTTTGGTTAGACAGTCAGGACTTACTCTTTTATAAGTATAGATTTTAAGTTTATCTCAGTCCAAAAAAAAAGCATTACTCTAGTTTAAACGATATTGAGATATCGAAAACACTTAAAGTCCTTTTTGCAGACAAATGTAATTTCGTAAATTTTCCATTACCATAATGGTTTTCAGAGACGGTTTAAAATTGATCGCGAAGAAAAGCGGTACCTGCAAACAACAAAACGATTGCTGTTATATTATTTCAGGCTACTTAAATGGAGAACCGAGAAAAACGTTTTAGAATATCATTAGAATAACTAACATGTATTTCACTAGGTACGGGTTATCACAGGTATCGATTTATAACGTATTGTATCACTTTTTCTTTTTATCATAGCAAGGGCTATCGGCTAGAGTTAGACATAATAGAGAAGTAAACAAGAGCAAACAGTTTGGTTTTCACAGTTAGCCGCTTGAAGTTTAAAAACTAAGTTTTGCTTTTGTTTTCGCCTCTTTCATGCCGACATCCCTGCCGGTGTTTATCTACCTATTGTTTATAAATATATATACATATACTCGCATATGTATTTATTATATGTATGGTATGTATTTGCATTTATTTACAGTGTGTTGGAAAACTAGCACACGAAAATCGCAATAGCAGATATCGCAAGTCGCAATTATTTATATTCGAAACCTTCTTACCATTAAATTAGTTATTAACGCGTCTCAATTCGGAGTGCGTTTTGTCTTACCTTATCGACAAAACGCGCCTATAGTTTTACTTTTGTTTATTATAAATTACACCCACAGACTCCTTATTATTGTTTTGTAATTTGTATATAGGGTTGGAATATCTAAATTATCGACGTTGGTTGCCAACTTCAATAAAACGTAAAATACACTATGCTTATATGTTATGAATCATTAATAAAAATTCAAAATATTTTTATTCACTTTGGATAGTTGCATTAGTGATGAAGCTATTGTCACTAAACTATCGAGCTAGCTTTCCCAGAGATTTTTCAATATTTTCATGCTTGTAGATATTTTTATTTTATTCTATGATTCTCGTGTTTTAAAATTGAGACTGAGAGATATGATATAATATGGCATGGATATAAAGATGTAGAAATTATACGAGTACTCTTCAGAATATGTTTTGGTATTTCGCTCTGATGTGTTAACAAAAAAGTGAACAATAGACATTTAGTAAACAAAAATAGGTTATCGAGAATGAAGCTCCGTGAGGTAGCGCTTGCCTTTATAAATATACTAACAGTGTTACCTGCGGGTGTCTAATTTTTTATAGCCTATGTTACTCCGTGTTAATTTGGATGTCGAATGGCTAAAGAATATTTGAAATTGGTATAGTAGTTTTCAAGCTTACTCTACTCGTTACTTACAAAGGTACAAGTCTTTTCTCTGTATAATATTAGTATAGATTACTTATAGAGTATGAGTTAGTTGACTTAGCTACTGTTAACAAGACAAGACGTTATTTGAAATTATTTATGGAGAACTCAGTAGAATTTTCACGCAGTTAAACAATGGAAAAAATAACAATAAAAATGTCCAAATGTCTCCGTAGACTGGTCGAGAGACAAGCGTTTTCGGACTTAAAGCTGGTCCTACCTACTATTTGGTGTATCTAAAAAACCTACATACGTTTGCTATATTTAAACAAAACATTTAAATTTAGAATGTCACCTGCTCATATCTGTAGTCGTTGCAGCTAAGCTCACAGAATCAGGAACCCTTACTACGTAACGTTAAACTAATCCCTGAGCATATAGCACAAAGAAGTATGAGGTTAATAACACACAAGGAGCCGATTTGCTTAGCCTCTAGAGCCCAGTTAGTCACCTTTGTAAAACCAACGTCCTACAATGTTCGAGCCCGGCCGCATCGCGAGGTAGCCGCCATGCCATTACGTTTAATAGGAATCCGAACCACTAGGCTCTTGGCGCTCAGCAATTCACTGCTTGTGCGTTTCCAGCCTAATAGTAAAATAGATATATATTTGAAAATACTTCGCTATGTAAATCTGCATAGAATTCCTGATAAGCTTCTAGTTTTGGTCTCTATTTTCTCTCGAACTATTAACTAATATATATTGTTAGTCTCATTAACAATGGTTAATCAAAAAAAGTGTCTGTTGATTAAATAAATTAGATACGAGTAATTAAGCTCACCATCTATTCTGGACCCGTCACCGTGCCAGTCTTCTTCTGAAACAAATGGATATAGCATTAGACAGGTACTATAATTTACTGTATATAAGATATTATGATACTATGTTGTATAATTGCTATATTTGAATTTTTATTAAGATATCCTCGTTGACAGTTTATTTGACCAAAATGTTACCAGTCCTACACCAATTTCCATCTGGAACCAACCTTTTCTTACAGATCCTAAAAACGTAACAATAGAAACAAACATCATACTACATTACAACAGTACCTACTTCATTTTAATAATGTAGATTCGCGGAACTTATAACAGGCGGCTATTTTTACCCGACTGCGTAAGAAGGAGGTTTATGTTTATCGAGTGTATGTATGTATATTTCATTGGCACGCCCTTGAGCGTATTTTTATAAAAGGTGTCAATAGATTCGTCTGCACCTGCAGATGGCCATAGGCTATACTTCCTGCATCCTGCGGTTTCACTTGTTAAGATTGATTTTCAGCGATTTCACTTGTTGGGTTCAAACTTCTTGCAATTGGATTTTTTTATGTTACTTTTAACCATTTGTTTATTCTATTAGTTATTTGCAAATTCTCATATAAAAAGATATCAGTTATCGGGTCGTCTCTTAATTTTAGTCTCTTTAAAGTTCCAAAATTATTATATCGCATAGCGAGGATTTATTAAAAATATCTGAAAAATTACATAATTGTTTCATTTAGAAAATTATAATAGAATATTACTTTGGGATTATTTATCTTATTTTTTCGTTAAAGATTTTTGTTAATTAATTACGTGTGTATGGATACCTCTCTCGCAAACTTTTATCCGCCAAAGAATCTACTGACTACATTTACTAGTGCAGATTTGCTGGAACCTACAGCAAACGGCTTTATCTTTTGTTAGTTCAAAAGTAGGTACCAAGGTATGTAAATTCAAACCCATTTATTGGCAAATTTCGTAATAAAACAATTTCACGTTTATTAAATTTTACGAATATTTACTGCAAGGACTTGGTTGATTTGCTTATTTTAGACCAGAATCGAGTACCTACTGAACACCCTGTATAAAAATTGTGAATTTTCGAGTGACGAATATCAAACTCGACTAATATATAATTAATGACTAACCCATACCACTATTAAAATTGGGAATTCTGTGAATTTCTCAAGGCAACTTGACATCGTGATATTTTGGCTAGAGGACAATGGCTTTAATAAAATAAAAAAGCTTTTTATCGCTTCATCCTATAGTAGAGGAATATAAATATTTATTTTTACTTAATTTCAATTAGCCAAGCCCGTATAAGTACTTCAAATAACTCGCGTAAGTGGTTATAATTAATTTCGTCTAACTACTTTGAACTACTGTAGCGATTTTAATAAATTTTACATCTATACTCGTAGACGACGACTACGACGAGGCAACCCTTTTCAACAAACAATAAAAATTCCATATATCAAGTATAATATCTATTGAAAATCGACAATAAAGTATTGTATCCAAACTTAGTATAAACATAAAAGCACAGAATACCTACAGAAGCCGCAGCAGTAAAATATCGTCACGGAAAATAAAAGAAAATAATAATGTTTTACAAACTTTATTAAATAAATGACGATTATACAAACAAAAGTTACAGAAGTAAATCTTACCGTTGTCTCGACCCTTGCGTTTCTTTTTGCCTCCCGAACTTGACTTGGATGTTTTCTCCGATTTGTCTTTGCTCTTCCACCGACTCAACATTTTAACTTTCTTCACAAGACTATAGTCATCGAAGGACCATTTTGCTCTTCAACTATTATTCACTGTTTCACTGAATATCTTTACACACCAGTTATTTTTAGTGTTACATTAAAATTAAATAGAAAACGCGTTACTTTTGGCACTTCGGTACATCTTTTGTAAATTGTTAAAAAAACAATTCCAATAATCATTTACTACAATTTTACTGAGGCCTGTAAAAGTAAATATAGTCGGTTCATATCTATAATTGTGAAATAATAAATCATCTATTTACTAAATTAATTCATATTTAAAACAGATAATCATAATATGTATCTACTTTTTACTTAGTAGTTAATATAATAGTTTGAAAAATGTACGAATACGTATGTGTATGGATTCGAAAGCTGTGGGCCGACTTTACTTGCAAAATACCTACCATTACTAACTTTTCGTACATCTGATGTCACTAAGCCGATTTTTTTAAATACCTATATGATTTGTGACCACTCTATGCCCGCGAGCGCTTTAAGCCGAATACTGATTTCCGGTCACCGTTATAGGATAGTAAGAGACCTAACATTTTTTTCTCGTCGATGTATCCCCTATGTAATGTTTGTGCAATCATGCAGTAAAGTCCGGACGTGTTTCCTACAAAAATCAATGCATCAACTTGTGGTTAACGCCTGAAAGTAAAGCTCACTCGCGCCACTGAGTATGCAACAGAAAATCAGCGAACTACTTCCTGCAGTTTGACGACTAGCGCTTGATGCAACTGCATTACTTTACTAGATGGCGCATTAAACTGTAAGGAATGTTTGCAAAGTTGTGAGACTTAGCGCCTAAATTAGTTGAATGAGCAAGGAAAGTTTGGCAAAATGTATTTTTTTTAAACGGCACCATAATCAGACCGATTTCTTAAACATCAAGCTTCAAGATTGGTTGGGATCTACGAACTGTACGCGAGTACCTACTAACATCCAAACAATCTAACAGACAAAACATCATTTTACCAGACTCAAGGCAGAGTCGCTTACCTCGCTCTATCAGTTATTACGATGCCACACATAAAATGTGTGCTTAGTGCGAGTTTTCACATCTGCTCGGTCACGTTGGCGTAAGCCGGTGTAATAAGAGTTTTGTATAGAATCGAACAGCGCCACATAGCACCAACGTTCTGTTTAAATATAGATTCCATAGAAAAATGACTGTACACCAACGCGATCATTTACGCAAAAAACTCGCAATAAGCACGCTGGCAAAAAATACAATGTTACATTTCGAGAACCTACTAAATCAAAGCGAAATTCCAAGAAAAATATGTTTACCACTCAAGAGCACAATAAGGGACTTTACCTATTTATGTCAAGAGGCAGAGTACACAAGCCTTTAAGAGCAGGTGAAGTAGAAACCTATATTACCCACTAGTAAAAAGTAACAGCAAATATTAGAAATGTCTTTTTGTAAGTAAAATACGTAGTGTTCTATAGAAGGAGGAAAAGGAAAAAACCCAGTGCTTTCGTTTTAGTTGCATTTGTGATACGCGCGTTTTTTTTTTAATTAGTTTATTGAGTTTTTTATTTATTCTATGTAAGAGTGTGGTAGAACTATATTTGACCATATTCTTGCCTGTTATTATGCGACTTTGTAGTCGTGCTCAAATTATTTTTCTTACAGCGCTTTATTAGTGGGACGCGCGTTCGTATAAGCTTTACCATTTTGAATGGTAATGTAATTAGCATGCTTAGTACTGCAATTCAGAATACAATAAAAATCATAAAGCCTATACATATAGCACGAAATATAGGCAATTGCCAATGACTTTTTACCCGGTTATTGCAGAAGTGAAAAACAAATACAAGACTTATGGTTGCTGTGAATATATGAAATAAGTGCAATCAATCTTAGTTACGTAGTGATACTTCGCCGCTTCAACTCGGTGATGAATTGACCAATATGACATTCTTGAATGAAACATGTTTCACTTCTTTCATCGCTAATTCTACGCGATAGATCCACTGCACAAAAATTAAGCAGACTGCAAAAGACAGAGCTAAAGGAAGAAGCGTCGTATCCTCTCGTATCGTCGACTCTGATGAAGTCTTAGTAACCTGAGAAGCAAATAGCAAAATATATGGATCCTTGTACCATAACAGGTATTTCATAACTACACACACTGTACTAAGCACATCGCACATGTTTACTAATTAAAATGTGTTTCAAGTGTGTTTTCGTAATTCACAGGCGGCTGGTGAGCGTCAGCTCCAAGTTATATGTAATTATAGCCACGAAACGGGAGGTAACTCAAAACACGGCATAATTCAAATACATTTCTCAACTTCTGTAGAGAAAAAAATATTACAGTAGGGAATATTATTCCCGCTTCAAAGGTTCTACATGATTTCAGAACTTATAAAGTATCCAAAATATTGATACCATACAACAACGTCTGGCGTAAAGGTTGAGGAATATGTGTCTGAGCCACATGGTTGTGCTTATTTTAGGTTATACACCAATATTTTAAGGAATTGAAGTGACTGGGGTAGATTAATTGTTGGGTTTGTTTGTTAGATATGTTCTTAACACCCTTAAAGAGATTTCTGTACGAGAATTATCAGATTCAGTCAGGGGGACGTAGCAAGTGGAATATAATTTTTTTTTCGTTTTCTAATTTTTGTTTCTCTGTTTGCCTGTCTGTTTGTACGGACTAATCTCCGAAACGACTGGGCAGTAATTTTGTATGGTGGTAGCTTGTATCCCTGGTCAACATATAGATATAAGAAGGAATAATAAATGCCACCCGGACGAAGTGGCGGGCATCAGATAGTATAGAAGAAAGACTTCATTGCACGGCACGAAACGGTAAGGGTAGGTGAGTTCAGTTTGTATCAAATCGTTACAGTATAAATATTCATATGTTATTTATATGGTATGTTAGTCTGTAAGTTTGTAGTGGTAATTACTTACCACATTAGTTCCAGTTCACATATGGATAGACAGATAAATCATTTTTTTATTGCAGTTAGTTGAAAGTTACAAAAATATAGTAAGTACTTCGTAGTGAAATTAAACTCTACTAATTTATTTAATCCGAGTAACAGGACTCATACAACTCATATAACACGTCAATAGGTATTATAATAGAGAATTATATTAATTATATAAGATTTTTGTAGTACTGCTTTTAAGAAAGTAAATACTGTAAAGTAGTCTAAGTGTAAAGTAAAGACTGGCCGACTGACTGGTAGCAACCCTGCCCTCTGCGCCGCTGGTCCCGGGTTCAATCCCCGGACAGGTCTAACATTTGTATGCATGAACATGTCTGTTTTTCATGTGTCTGGCTGTTTATTAAATATATAAGCATGTATATCAGTTATCAGGTTATAATACCATAGCACAGGCTTTGCCTAGTTTGGGACCAGAAGACCTTTGTGTGGATGTTGTCCCATATAATAAATATAATAAATAATAATAAATAAAATAAAATAAATAGGATTATACCGCTTCATTGCCGCAGAAAAATTTTTCGATGACTGTACCAGAGCCTACCTTTATAAAGTCAGATTTAAATTTCCAGAACTTGGAAAATGTGACCAATTATTGAATCAGTTGACAAAGTAAATGTAGAATAATTAAGTGAAGTCTTATAACATTCATATTATAAGAAGAGCATAGTCCTGTCCTACGTAGAGGAGCCGTAGCTTTGCGTAGCAGTACCGTAGCCGTGGCAACGGCCTCAGTCCTTGGATAAACGTCAACGAACTTTGTTAAATTTTGAAATATTAGTTGACCGACAGAGCAAAGCGTCTCCCGGCAAAATGAAAGTAAAACAAAACAATAAAACTGTACAGACTTTAATTCATCACGCGCTGATAAAAAAAAACAGTTACTATGATTTAAAATTCAAAGAGTTTTTAACAACAATCTTATTTCAATTTACATTGGTTGCCATCATTGAGAAATCAGCTAACAAACTTAAACTTGAGTACCTATTTAGTGAACACCGTTATAAAATAGAGTTAAGAAAAATATTGAAACAAAAGTTTTAAATTGTGTGTTAAAAATATATAATATTGTTAGTGTTTCATTGTAGGTTAGTTCCGAGCTAGATTCAGTTACATAATATGAATCAAAGTACACAAGCCGCCGTACTGTTTTTAACTGTAAGTAGGCTAAAACTAGTTCAGAGTTTATAATTATTTTGTGCCACGAGCGACGAGGTGAGAGTTAATAAACACTCTGTTGGAAAACTTTTGTGAAATCAAAATGAACTTGTTTTGCAGCTTACCAGAAGCATGAGTCATAAACAAGATTTATATGAATAGGGTATTATAGAAGTTTATGTTCGAGTAATTTAGATCACGGAGTTTGTTTGTTATTGCATTAAGAGAAAAACTACAAACTATCAATAAATAGTGAACATATAAATAAAAGGACACCATGAAATTTCGCGACAGTAATATGGTGTGCTTGGTGATAAGGTACATTGCTTTTTGTAATACTGTTAGTATTCCTGAGTATAAAAACATTAACAATTTTCGAGTTGTATTCTTTAATTGGAAGAAGTCAAAATTTGTAAGCTGTTTACGAGTACATCACTTACTGTAACATCTCAAACGATTTGGAAGAGAAATAATCGGATCTATTTAACGTTCAATGCGACCCAAAGTAGTGCTCATTCAATTTATTTATCGTCAGCTGAGTATAAAAAGTATACTTGCGAAGATAATACATACCTAAATAAAAATATATAAAATACAGTCTCTCGGTCTCGTTCCGGCTCCACGGTACCACTGCTATTACCTATTATTGGTACGGCGGGATTTTTTTCGCAAAACACTACCCCCGATAATAATAATGTCAAAAGAACAAATTTTCAAATATATTATAGAAATATTATAGCTAAAGTGTGATTGTTAGTTTATTGGATTGGTAGATTTGTTGTTCGTTTTATTCTCAGCCAACGGATCAATTAAATCTTTGAAGGACATTTTGTGCAGGGATAAGTCGAGGTCCGTAGCATGACATGGGCAATTTTTTTCGTTAAATAAAACATAACACAAGCTGAGCGCGGGTAAAATCAGTCTATAACTAATTGGCTGAAAAGTTATTCATTGACATATGAACATTTTTCGTCTGAAGGACTCTGCTTTTGACAGAAATGCTGTCCTATATTTTGCGCAAAAAATAAGTCCAGCAATCCAGAGGCCAGCGAGGCAACGCAGTTTTGGGCACGTTACCCAAAATTCTATTTTTTAAAGTGGCTAATTATTTTTTCATCCCACCATATCGGAAAGGGTATTTTTGCTATTCGATATCTGAGTGCAAAAGCCGTTTTTATCCGCTAGAGGATAAAGTAAATTTGAATTTAGAATATCGTGTGCACTAAGTTTGTGAATTAAAAACCACTATGGTGCCGAATTCATCATACAACCTTTTTATTTTGTTAAAAACTCAGACTAAGAACCTTTTTGCTGTACTTTTTTTTAATTTGTTTTGCGCGCGCCATTGTCTTTTCACGTCATATTGTTAAACCTTAAGTTGAAAATAAGTGAAAAAACTAAAATGAGTGATTCAATATATGTAGTCATTTCCTCGCTGAGGTGGGGTGAAAAGTTAAGTGTTGCACTCGAGTGCAAAGATTTTTCGCCTTGTGCTCTTTTAATTCCCTCGCTGATGCTCAGGATTCTAATTTTTGAATCCTTCGCTTGCTCGGTCATCAAAACTGAGCTCGCGGTTAAAAAAGCAAATTTGCACTCTTGGATAACAAATAACTATTCCACTATAACTTAAGGGTCTCATATCAATTATATCACCTTATTACATATAAGTAAAGTATCTATATATTCTAATTTAATTGATAATTTCTAACATAGAAACAACGTTTATTACGAGACACTAATCATTGTAGTGTACTGTGTGTACTGAATGAATTCTTTATTTCATTATCATACCATGTTGATAACAATTTGTTTTATATTATTAGAATGGTGGTACCATGGCTCCGGAAGGAACGTCCCGGTTAGTAAAACCTCAACTAAACAAACTAAGCTCTGCAAAACAATGTAAACAGAGAAATGTTTATTAAGAGCTTTTACCATTAGCAGATCAAACGTGTTCCATCGATACGATAGTGCCGTCTTTTGTTTACGTTGTCCGAGTGTAAATACTCGTAAGTAGACTACGTACTACGTTCGGACTGTCGAACGATTGATGAAAGTGTGTATGGACACGCGGACGTAAGCGGAGTTATAGTAAACATACATTTCCGGCCTTATTAATCTGATACTTACACATTTGTTGATGAATCTGTCAAACAATGAACTGTGAGCTGCTCTGTGAAAACTTTGCAAGATGGTTTTCACTCTATATTTTTTACGTTTTCAACACCCATCAATTCATCAGTTTGATAATTTCCAATAATTGAATCACTAAAAGACTGCGGTATTTATTATCGTGCTTACAAAATATCGCGAGAGCCGGTTGAGAAATGCCACTGGCAGAGGACTACAGTCTAAACAGAAAGAAAACTAAGACATTTTTGTTTGTTTGGTTCAAATCTATGGATAGGCTAAGCCCTATATAGATACATATACCTAGTGCATCACACGATATCAGGCCGTGCCCGAGTATATAACGAATAAATGACGTCTTATTAAAACTAAAGTTTTAATATTGTATTGTTTTCTTTTCGAAAAGTTTTCATTGATTATGACAATCGGACACTCTTCATTACCAAACTGTTCATAAACAGGGTAATGTTTTTCGAGTGGATGTTTGTTAATTTGTACGTAAGTATTTATGTATGTTGGTGATCCTCTAGAGCCTAAACTGGTAGACTGAGTCTGATATGCGAAGTGTCATAGGCTATACTGGCTTCATCCCGCGGTTCCACTCTTTATGATACAATGGTCAAAAGTTTTTACTCATAATTTTATGTATCTTGTTATCACTTGTTACATATTTGTCATTATTATAATATCATTTGCCTGTCAAACGACGTGTTTTGATTTAACCAAGATTAATGACTGCGATTATAGAAACGTACATTACTGACAGGCGGAAACATTTTAGCTGCATTAAAAGCATAAAGCGCATCGCTCGCTCGGCCACAAAAAAAATACGAAATTATATCGGTTGATTTGATTGTTCTTTTTTTTGACGAAAACTTTAGAGAAACAGCTTGACATTAATATTAACACTGAGGTAGATTAAGGTCAGTGTGCGAGTTACGACCTTTAATATGGGAATTTTAATTTTAACAGTTATTTTATAATGTGGAAATTTTTACTCCTTAAAATTATTAAGCATTTCACGTTAAGCTGTGGGATACTTACTGTTTGGTTAAAATATATGTAAAAATATATAACTGCTAAGATAGGAAGTAAATTATGAGAAAAAAAATCACCTTTGTCGATCAGACAGGCTATAAGTATCCATTTTAAAATTTATGAATTTATTGAGTAATAATTATTATTTTTCAACCAGTTATAAGTTGGAACGTCTAGTTACATTTTTGGTGTACAATAAAGTTATATTTTGAATTTGAATATTAAAATATGTGGGTAGGAATGCCAAGAAAACGCTTCATGACTGCGCTGAGAGCATGCAATTGATATTCTTAAAGTCTGGCTTAGTATTGTCGTAAAAGTGGATCATAATAATGAGTACAATGACCTTTTTTTAGCTTAGTACAGGGTGTGCTAGTAACCCTGTAAAAACTGGCGAAATGCCAATCAATGCGGCGGTAACTGATATTGAATTTTTTTGACTTTCGAGATTACGCACTAGGATAGAGTTAAGCTGCTATCTGTCAAAACGATACCAAGTTTCTCTATCTCTTGCTCTTGTTTTCACTTCTTGCATGTTTCACTCTAGCTGATAGCTTGCTAATATATTGAACTTACTCGTATTTTCAATCATCAATATTTTATAAGATGTTCAAAGGTTTTTTTCAAAGAGTGTTGGACTTCTTGTAAAGTACTAAGATTATTTTTCTGAGGATATTTTACTAACAAGAAAATTTGCGGTCGACTGTAACTACAACTAGCCTGACACGGACTATATAATATTTATACGAAATAGATATTTTAATTACATTTGTTTGCTGTACACAATTTTATGATCCTGCCCCTAGTAATGCAGAGTGCAAAGCTACGAGAGTGTATATATATATAATAATAATATATGTTTGAGAGTCAATGTTCTCCCTTTTTGTATAGTTTTTTTACTATATTTAACACGTGAATTGATATAGTTATATAGGCCGGCAGTTCGCAATTCTACGGTGCGAATTGTTCGTAATGTGTCCCTGTAAGAAGTGGTGATATTATCCTATATTTTGGTAAATGCGACTTTTAAGGAAAATTGCCATCATAAACAACGAGGCAATTTTTCTCTATGTAGGTAAGGAAAAAAAAGAAATGGTACGTGTTAAGCTTGTCTTTGCTCAAAGTAAAACAAAGAAATGTGACATCGCTTTGTGGTCGTAGAGTCAGTTCACGAATACTGTGTATGAATATACGTAGATAAATAAAATAATAGAGCTATCAAATATGAGTTCAATTTTTCGCTCGTATACTCTTAAATATATAGAATGACAGCTACAGCTGATTGAGTATTTTCCACGTGCATAGGCTACGTTTATTCATACTTGTGGCATTGAGCATGGCCGATATACGGAACTAGAGGGTTCCACAAATATATTCTAACCGGCTTCTCGCTACGAGGAGACATCACACAGACACCAGAAACGTTTGTCTCTTTCACACCGATCCGGGAAGAAATTAGGCCGAAAAGGACGGACATACTTAGCGGTGTTAAGGCTTATATTGCTTTAAAGCGGCGTATACAAGGTGGAGCGCATCGATTTGGTTTCTGTTGACGTTGGAAAGCGTCTGTAAAAGTTTTTTTTACGGAAATGGACGTATTACGGTAATGTATATAACGTAATTTTGTTACAAACTTTTGAACTCAATATTGCATAATATCAGTTCAGTTTAATATTAAAAATATTTTTTATTTATTTTTAATCTTATTATTGTGCTATTGTAGATAATAACGTTAGGTATTAAACAACATAATAACAAGTTTTTATGAAAATGCTAAATATTACAAGATATTGTTTATTTTTAAAGTATTTTTTCAGTTTACGCTTCTGAATACACAGATACCTACGCGTTTAGGAACGTATAAACGGTGTAGCCAATACTTTGTAATAGTTTTCTTTTAGGAACAAAATAAACCATGAAGCATAACTTTGCGGTTCATAATATCTCGGGAACCGATATATTCCTATAGTGAAAACGTGCTTCGATTACAAAAGCCAACACCCTAAAACATTTTCCGCAGTTTTTGAGCAGTGCAGTAAAGTAACACTTTATTTTCTGCACTAGTGCGTAATAAATATACATTACTATATAAGCCATAGACATTTAAAAATGAATATTATAGAAATAGTATTTTATAGTAAATAGTAGTTTTAGTAGTAAATCAGCTGATATTTATTAATGGAGAAGTAGGGCAGCATTTGGGTTATTTTTGTACGAGCATCATTGCCAGAGTATTTTGTTAGTAGAGTATTTTGTAAGTTTCAAGAACGTTAGTTGTTTTACTAATTCTGCATGAAAATTGTCTGTGAATAAGATTACATTGTATGTATTCGTTAGTAATTTAAATATATTGCCTCTTGACATTCCACTAACAATACCTTTTGATCAGCAGCGAAGCTATAAAATTTCCCACTTAAAATATTTAAACTACATAAATATTAAAAATAAACCAACTAATAATATAAATTAATTTTGTTATGATGAGTTAATTGCAATCACTATATCGTAAAGTAGAGTTTATATGTATAACATGTGATAAAATTAATATTACAGAACGGGATTGCAATTCCTGAATGAACACTGAGACCCTTAACAATGCGCCATGTTTTAACCGTCGCGGTACACCAAAACAAATGTCTGGGTGTGGCTCAATGTGAAGTTTGAGAGACTCGGCAGCGGCCCAACGCGTCCGACCGGCGCGACTGACTCCGGTATACTGAAGTCAGATTCTCATGCCAGAAAATCTCCCAAAATTGCATTTTCTCTCTCTTTCCCTTATGGAACAACCTTTCGTCTTAACCCATGGCCTTGGGTATGTCCCGTGGGCAACTTACATGTGAGTTAAAACCCCACAACCACTAAACCGTCCTAATGTTTAGCGCGGAATCGGCACTTCGAAAGAAACCTTAGGCCACAACTGTAAGTAATTGCAGTTTCATGAAGATAAAGTAAGCGTCAATTAAACGTATATTGCTTATATTAGAACTGAAATTTCATGAATTGTATACTTCTTGCTGATAAAATTTCTTTTTTCGGAACAGTATACTGTAAAAATCTAAGTATGCCAAAATTCCACTACATAGCACAGAAATGTTTGCACACAATGAAGTAGGCAGCTGATGCACGTTTCATTAATACATAATATTAATCACATCTTTAGGCATTTTTTGGTAAACCGTTGTGGCCGAAAATAAAACACGTACTTTGTATTTTTAGTTCTCAAGAGCACAGTACAGTAAAGATAGGTTTGAAGAGTAAATATTTAACTAAATACGATAAGTAAGTTTTTTATCAGAGACGCAAGCGCGAATATATTGTAGGTATCATCGGGTAGGAGTGTTTTCATCGGCATCATCGTCATATAAGATCAGATAAAGAAATCTTGATAAGTGTGTTATTTAACACAAGAGACGAATTAGGCCAAAAAATGTTGGGGCGTCATGTGCATCCCCGAGTGCGGAGGCGTTCTACTACCAGGCAACAGACAGGCGTTTGTTCATTGCGAGTATGAAGCCTTTGCATACTCATGTAGCGCTTTTAACACTCTAAATAAGAGCAGTATATAGTTTTATAGCAATGACAAAGAAGTTTTTTGCATAAATCAATATAAGTATAAGGAATCCATGAACGGCAGTCGTTCTTGTATGTTTTTAAAGTTAGATCGATCGGCGTTATGTGATACTTGGAATAATGTAAACTATTACCGTACGTAAATACGGAGTTCGGCAACCTAGCGAGGTGAACAACGGGATGATTAATGACGTGTATATTTGAGACACTGTAGAGTTTTAACTCGATTCATTATTATCAGGAAAAATCTTAGTCCACTCGGGCAAAGTCGCTGGTAGCATATAATAAATTAACGTTATCATCATCATTATCCGCAGCCGTCCTTATCCCGTTGTTGGGTATGGGTCTCTCTCATTTCATACCATCTGCCTCGGGCCCGTGCTAATCTTTTCCAGGTTGGAGCGGCGGCAGATTCTTGCTGGTGGCCGACCGAGATAGCGCTTCCCTATTTTGGGCCATTAACATTGTTACATAATTATAATATACAAAACGTAGACATTATTCTTTTCTTTAATCTCTCAATATATATTTTAACAGCAAATTACTAAAATAAAAGCAAATAAAATCAACCGATGTAATGAACCACACAAAGTTAATAATCCTCAAGCTCGCACCAATAAATATAAAAACACTGTAAGTACAGTGGGCGATTATTTAATAAAGATTAAAGAATTTTAAAAACACATTTATTACATTTTATAATCGGATTAATTTTCATATCACAGAAGTGCCGTTTTTTCTTTGAGTCCAGTCAAACGGGCGCTGATAATTCTTTCTCGTCGCTGATCTTTGCAGTCTGATAGAATAATATTGATATTGTTGACTGTTGATAAAAAATCCGATTTTTTTAATCCGAAATGTAGACCAATAAGTGAAGCCGCGGAATGTAACCAGTAGATTATGATCAAAAGTAAAGATCAAGTTATTTTTTGCTTAAGGACACCCTGCACATTTGTATCGGTATATCAGTTAAGGTTATAAAGTGTCACAAAGAGTTGGACATATATACATACTTACACACAAACATACAGCCTCTAACGTGACAATACTTATGGGTGTTAGTCTATCAATCAAAGTGAACCTCTTTTAGGAACTAATTTTGCAAAATAAATATCCTCCATACAACTTGGCCGTTCACGTGACCAATTTTTGTATGGATAAACGTTTTATTTAAATTTACATAAATTTTATGTTGCTACGGCTTCACTTTAATGTGTAGAATAACACCTTTAAGTATTGTCACACCTTTCTATTACACGTTGTATACACAAACATACACTCGAAAAACATTACCCTTTTTTAGAATCAGTTAATTCAAAATTTTTTGCAATGTTCGGACCGTTTATCTAAAATTAACACTCACATGGCTTTTACAATTTTGCGATTCTGCCTTTTTGTTCCTGAATTTTGTTACATACATTGTTCGATGTTCGCATCTTTGGAAATTCCCTGATCTTATTCAACATCTCGACAAAATTGTTAAAGACACTCTGGCTCTAATTTTAAATGTAAATTTATCAGATCGAGAGTGGAAACAGGCTTCTCTTCCGATTAGATCCATATCTGGCGTAGCTCTTCCCGCGTATCTGTCCTCGGCTCATAGCAATAAGACTTTAACAGAAAAAAATCTGACAAAGATGACATCGGATGTCATTAATGTTGCTTATATGAATGAGGCTAGGATCGCGTGGACAGTCCTTTGCCCAAACACTGATTACCCCCAAAATCCATCTTCACAGAAGCAGTGGGACCGGCCGATCTGTGAGCAAGCGCGGAAACTTCTCCTTAATACGTGCTCCAGCTCACCAGATCGCGCCCGTCTCTTAGCGGTTTCTGAGTGGGAATCAGGTTTGTGGTTACAGGCACTCCCTTCGCCTAATCCTTGATAACACTTCATTCAGAATCGCAATCTCCCTTCGCTTGGGTGCAACGTGTTGTGCTCCACATCGCTGCCAGTGTGGCGCAAATGTCGACCAGCTCGGCCACCATGGCCTATCATGCTCGAAAAGTTCAGGCAGGATGCCCCGTCACGCTAGCCTTAACGATATCCTTCGCCGGGCTCTTACCACCGCTAACTGTGCAGCTATTCCAGAACCGAGTGGTCTTATGCGTAGCGATGGTAAGAGACCCGACGGCATGACACTTATCCCTTGGAAGATGGGGCGGCCTTTAGTGTGGGATGCGACATGCGTCGACACTCTTGCACCGTCTCATCTTCCCGTTACTAGTAACAAGGCTGGCGCGGCGGCAGAGTCAGCTGAAATCCTCAAAAGGCGCAAATATAGTAATTTAGATAGCGGTTATATGTTTGAGCCTTTTGGGGTTGAAACTCTCGGGCCTTGGGGACCGGGAGCAAAATTATTTTTTAAAGCCCTAACAAAGCGTCTAGTTGACGCTACTCGAGATCAAAATGCTAGCCTCTACCTGGGTCAGCGCATTGGTATTGCCATTCAACGAGGCAATGGGGCCAGCATTTTGGTTACTCTACCAACTGGCAGTGGTTTAGATTTAAGTTAGTTTTAATTTTTGGATATTGCTTTTGTACATATAGTTTATAACTTTGTATAGTTGAAGTAAGGTAAATACACATAAAATACTGTTCTAGAAAATAAATATCGATCTAGTTAGTCAAGCTCCATAGGACACCTATAACCTAGGTAACCTAGGTCACGGTGTTCGATGTTGCGTGGCGATATGGGCCAGTGTTTATGCATAGAATATAGGTATCTAAGGCCTTTCGTACACAGGACTACGCTTAGTTCCGATATCTGACGGTTTTAGTCTTAAAGCGACTGTCGCAATTCAAAGTCAGATGTCGGAAACGAGGCGTGTGAATTTGTATTGCTGAAGTCGCTTAGACATTATAATCGACAGGTATCGAGGATTCACGTAGCTTTCTGTTCGTAGGGCCTTACTATTACGTGTAACGATGGCTCTTTTTACCCAACTGCCGAAAAGAAGGGTAATGTTATTCAAGTGTTTTCAAGTAAAATTTATAAATTTTTATTACAATAAACCAACTCAACTAGTGATTTTGCTGGTGGCTTCGTAGCAATTTCTCTCGTAGGGAGACCATTAGACACTGCTAGTGCTTTTGTCTATTTAAAATGCTTGTGTCAGTCAAAAGTTATTAGTTGAAATTTGTCGATAAATGGAAATACAAATAATCAAATATTTATGTTGCAAATTCTCTCACTTTTTGGAAGAAAACTTCAAGAAAGCCAAAAATGTCTAGTATTTCCAACTACACAAGTCATATCTTATAAATGGGAAATCTAACTTTAATTTGGTAGGTGAAACTTACATTACAACACAGAATGTCATCAATGTATACTCAAAACACAAGTAATAATAAAAAAAAGTTAAAACCTACATCTATTCGGCACGCAAAATAACGCCACATTAGTTTATTCCCGATATCCTAGAGATTCCATGATGATAATGGGACCACCTTGGGAGTATACCTTTTCGGACTGACATTTTTTTTTATCGGTTCACATTTGGCGAAATTCTCGACGACATACTATTTTCTGGAGGTCGGTTAAAAATGATGAGTTATTTTGATATAAAAGACTACGGGACCGAATTAGATAAAATGTATTAAAAACTTATTGAACAGTATTCCCGTTGGAACAATAAAACCATTTTTCATATCGGTCTAGCCATCTCAGAACAGAGAAATTTCCTCAATTTCTCTTCCGCAACATAACGAATTCTTTTCGATGTTGGTAAAAAAATCAGGTCATTTCAAACGTTTTAAATCGGGAAACAAAGGTAAATAAAATAAGACAAATTGAGAAATGTCAATCGCAGAAGAATAAGAGGAATGAGTTTATTTAACAAGGAGCTCTTTGGTTTCTATCTAGAAGTGGGTTAATAAGAAGACAAGCTTTATAGTGAAACGTCATAACTGTTAAAATCGCACAAGGTATATCTAGGTATAGGTACTCTTGTGTATGTGTGAAACACAACGTAAGTGAAGTAAAGTTTTGATATTCACCTAGCGTATCCCGTGGCCGTAGCGTAGACCTTACCTCCCTGCCCCCCCACCTGACTCGACAAGGCTATAAACATGAAAAGATACCGCCAGCCAGTGTTACCAACTTAGAGGTTTTTCCCTATACGAGTATTTAAGGGGAAAATTAGTAGAATGGGTTGGTTTTAATATTAGGGGTATGTTTAGGTATGTTTATTTTCTTACCATTTTTCCTTGTGTTGTTTAGGACGTTTCTTTTTTTAACTGTTCTGTTCTTTATTCCAATTTCGATTCGGCTGGCTTTTATTTGACAAAGATTTACGAGCAATTATTTTGTGTATTGCCTAACCTTTGTGACCTCTGGACTAATTAAAAAAAAACGTTATTTTTGAGACGTTGATACTTTCAAGGAAATAATAGTTAAAATACCATATTTATATATTAGATATTGATATAAATGCAACCCAATATTTTTTTTTTTTATTTTTTTCTTCAATGTGTTTTCTCTTTGATGTGTAGATTAACCCTTAAGTATTGTCATACTTTTCTGTTACACGTTGTATAACTAAAAAAGTATATAATAAAAATCTTAACTTCTGTTAAGATTTTGAATGAAAGAAAATGACGACAGGAAGTTCTCCAATAAGCTATGATAGTTTCTTGTCACAAAAAGTAGAAAAATATATGCAAAACCATTCTTTGAAGGAAAATAATAGTAAATAATCCATTAGAATAAAAAGTTCGCTTAGATTAATAAGTGTAGATGAGTTTTAAATGGGTTAAAGTTTTTACTTTGATCTGTTAGAGAGGGTAAATATGTAATATGTTAACTATATATAAACATAAGGTAACCTAAATCGCTGAACCTAAAGACATGTAAAAATCTAAATTTCTTCATTATAGGGTGTACTAAGAAAAGACTAGGAAATTCAAACCTAAGGAGATCAAATGAGCGTTCAAAACTTATTCAATTCCCATTTTATGTCGCGGACAGCGCCGCGTGTGACAGCTACTATTACCCAAATAAATACAAGACAGTTTTGAAAACAAAGTCAGTAAAAGTTTTTTTTAAGTAATTATTTTTTTTAAACTGGTAACATAGTTTCAGCTCCCTCGCCGTAGAAACTACGTAGTTTTTTTATTTCCGGGCCCACGTCCAGGATGCGCGGATGAGATGCGTAGAAACTTATTACCACATATGTCTCTACAACCGATCGCAAAAATAATAGGTACTCGTCAGAGGCTTTTCAGCGACAATACAACTACTAATTCTCAATTTTTTACGGACTTCAAAAGGTGAATGTTATCAATTCATCGAAACTATGAAATATGTAAGATTTTTTTTCTAAGATGGCTTGACCGAGAACAATAGATGTTTACAAGTAAGAATGTACTTGAGTTCGAGAGAGATCCTTTTTTTTCTATGCGCCATAAACAATAGCGCGTGCGACTATTACTATGTCTTATTCTGTGCATAAGGCGCTGGCACACTAACTACTGCGTATTCTGTGAGACATAGGGCACGGCCGTAACAATATAAATATTCTCCAAAGCACTGAAAATAATACTAATATAAGGGAAATAGTTCTACGACGCCATTTACTAAGCCGATTTGATTTGAATAATATTTGACGCAGATACACAATTCTTCATTCGAAATATATTTAAATATAAGTGAACATATACTTCTGAATTTATGTCCTCAATCGGTCCTCAATAGCGCCTTTATTACCAAAACCGAAATGATGAACTGTAACAAAAAAAAATAGAAGATAGATTAGACCTTATAGATCTTTAGATCATTTAAGATCTACAGATAATCTAAATGCTCCCACCCACCACCAGAGGGCAGCGTGCCCAGTGCTAGCTGCATTACTACGCTGAATTTCAATGCGTATACGTTGGGGATAAAAACCGGCATTCTGGTCCTGCATCGAATCGATCAAAAGCTCCGATAAGTTTTGTCGATATCCATCTCCGATCTCCACGGCCATAAAGTCTCGACTCCAAAAGGCTCAAATATGTAATCTCTATCAAGACTAGCATATTTCCGCCGCTTGTGCTGTTTTGCTGAATATGCCGCTGCCTCAGCCTTAATAGTTGAATGTTGGTCACCGTTCTTTAAACCTGCAATTATTATAAATACCATCCATATGTATGTATATGACCGATGATTTCTGAAGCCATTATAAATTTAATACGTCTGCCTTCTTTACTCTCCCATAAACTATCCCATGCATCTCAAAACCATTTTCCAGGTCACCAGCCTTTACATCTCGAAAGCGAATGTCATTAATGTAAACCCAGCGTCAAGCGTCAACCATGTTACTCGTAATTACATGTTCCCTATCAACGCATTCGTTACGGGTTGAAGTGCCAACTTTGCATAATCTTTGAGCTGTGTCTAACTATACTTGCTGAGTAATTAGATATCTGGAAGCCAGTATGACATCCAGGTTGAAACTGTTTATTTAGTTTAAATATAAAGAAGAGATAGCTCGTGCACATCGCTCGAAAACAGGTGGGAAACAAAGATTTTAGAGCGGCGACTATGAACTAGAAGACACAGCGTGGGTAAGCTCCCCACTAAGTGAACCGGCGACATAGTAAAAGTCACAAATAACCAGTGGATGCAATTGGCAGCTTGTCGTTCGGATTGGCGTAGGTACAAAGAGGAGGCTTATGTTTGTAAAAACGACAAGTATTTGGAAGGTCAGAGCGCACTTATCGCAAAATCGGCCAAGTGCGAGTAGGATTCGCTGTAATTCCAAAATTAAAAAGAAAGTATAAACGTTAAATTGTAATGTATAATATTAATTTTGAATTCAAAGTTGTGATGCTTACATTAAGTTAGTAAATTGTTATTTTCCAGAGAACTAACCACCGGGCAAGTGCCCTTATTAAGTTAAATTAAACAACAAACTACATCAAACAAATTGCTGATGTATTACCTATAAACCATTTAAAACCGTCGTAAGATCTACTATTGAATGCCAAAGCGTTCCTTGTGATTGCTCAACTAAATATTGGTATATTTAACTAAGTACTGACTAAAACGTACAGCGTGTAATCTCCTAAGAACTCGTGTCTTGATATAAACCGAGATGTTTATATATGCTTCGTATCCCTAAGGGCTCTACGCACTTTGCATACTACCCTAAATAATTGATATTCATCTTTTATTCACATAAAAATCTGGTCCGCCCGCTTTTGGGCAAAGGATGGTTCTCGAAATAAACGTTAGATACCTTCTTTAACACCTGATTGATGGCCAAAGTTTTATTTGCAAGAAATGCGCGGTGTTTTTAGAATTTTGTCTAATTTTTAGATATGTTGAATAAACGTCAAAAGCGACACTTACTCAAATATTTTATTTCTACACGATTGGTTAATTTGATTGTTTTTTCTCGCAGATAACCTTATTCAAAAAAAAGTTTTACAAACATGTACAAAAATGCACAAAACTCACAGCGCAGTTTTTCTGCCCTAAAAAGTTTTGAAATCGAATGTTAACTAAATCAGTTCATTCAATACCTATATTGTGGTTGTTCCTCAGATCCGACGTCGAAGGACCAGAAATATTGTGGTTCTCTGCAAATCCGGCACTTCGACGGTTCAGGAATGTTCTGTTTTTCTATCTTCTTAGTGGACTGTATATTGGCTCGTTATTAGGGATGGTCAGGCAAAATCAAAAGACGTGTGTTCAGTTCAAGCTCCAGATGCGTACTACATTTATTTACAAAAATCACTTATATCTATACGGTCGGCACGCTATTTCACTTAGTCACTAAGACACCGCGCTTGCACTCGGCGCGCACCTGCGCGTCCCCGCCCCCGTCTCGCCCCGCGCCGCGTCCCTCCGTCGCCCAGTGCAGGTATCGGGCTCGGCGTCCGCAACATCCTCCCCCCGGCGCAGCTCGCGGAGCCCTCCTCGGGAATCCTCTCGAGGACGGCGAGCTTGTAGCAGGGACGGCGGAAAATTCCCGTCTTCGTGCGGATGTCTGCGATGCGTACTTCGCCATCGGGTCCGGTGAAAGTGCGCTGGACGATTCCCATCGGCCACACGTTCCGCGGCAGCGCTCGGTCGACGACCACGACGACGTCTCCGGCCTCGATGTTTTTGTTGCTCCCGGCTGCTTCCCCTCTCGCGGTGAGCGTCGGCAGGTACTCCCGTACCCATCGCTTCCAAAAGATGTCGGCGAGCGCCTGTCCGGCGCGCCACGTTCGTCGGTCGGCTTCGCTGCATGGTCCGGTCGTCGGCAGGCCGCCGGACGAGCCCAATAAGAAGTGATTGGGCGTGATGGCCTCTGGATCGCAAGCGTCCACGCTCACGTGTGTCAGTGGGCGCGCGTTGATGGCGAACTCGGCTTCCACCAGCAGCGTCTGCAGTACCTCTTCCGTGGGAGCCCTTTCCTTTAGTGTGACTGCCAGCGCCGTTTTCACGGAGCGGACCAGTCGCTCCCACGCTCCTCCTTGTCGTGGTGCTCCCGGCGCGATGTATTTCCACCGCATGCGGTGGACCAGTCCCTCATCGCGCAGGAGCGGGGCCCACTCCTCGTAGGCTGTCTTTAACTCTTGATCGGCGCCGCGGAATGCAGTCGCGTTGTCCGACCACATCTCTCGCGGCCATCCGCGTCGCGCCGCCATCCGTCGCAGGGCCATGATCGCTGAGCAGCTGCTTAACGAAGCGACAAGCTCGAGATGTACTGCCCTCGTAGTCAAGCAGGTGAAAAGCGCCCCCCAGCGCTTCTCACGGCGTCGACCGACCTTCACTGTCACCGGCCCGAAGTAGTCACATGCGCAATATGAAAATGCGCGTTGAAAGGGTTGTAGGCGAGCCCGTGGTAGATCTCCCATCGTTGGCGCGTTCGGTCTTGCTTTTCTCACGTGGCAGATCTTGCATCGATGTTCGATTGCTCGTACCGTAGGCCGCAGATGAAGCACCCAGTATCGCTGTCGCAGATCGTTTGTGACACGTTCGCGATTCCCGTGGCCGGCGGCACAGTGCGCTTGTTGCACTAAAAGTTCCTCTGCTCGTTCAATGTGTCGTAGCTCCAGGCGCGTAGATCGGCGCCGACACATGTCGATGAATGCTAGCACGCGTCCCACCGTGCGTGCTAGCGTCTCGTAGCGTGAATGACGATCGGGTGCGGGCAGCCAGTGGTAGTTCGCCTCGACGGTCTCGGTGGTGTGTAGAACCTCTTCCTCAGTTTCGTTCCCAAGGCGTTCGGCGGGCCATTGAGTCTCGGGCGTATGTAGAAAACTCGGTCCGCGGAACCAGCGGTCTTCACAGGCGATGTCGGTGCTCGAAAACCTTGTCGCATCGTCGGCGGCGTTCTCTGCTGTAGGCACCCATCTCCACTGCGCCTTTTCCGATGTCTCGGCGATCTCACCGAGGCGGTGAGCGACGAAAGGCGTGTAGCGTCTTCGGTCATTTCGTATCCAGTGAAGCACTGTCGTTGAATCTGTCCAGTAGATTGTTCGTGCGGGCTTCAGGCGATGTTCTTCCAGGATCATGGCTGCCAGTCTCGTTCCGATGACGGCGGCCTGCAGCTCGAGTCGAGGGATGCTCTGTGTTCGTCGCGGAGCCACCTTCGCCTTCCCGGCGACTTGCGACACGACGATTGTGCCGTCCAACCGCATTCCCCGCTTCGTCGGCGCGCGGGCTTGAGTGCGCACCTCCTCCGGGACGCGATGCATGCTCGTGTTGAAGCCTAGCTCGTCCTGTTCGGCGTTCCAGAAGATTCCGAGTATTTTGTAACTCGCGGCTCCCCCCAGTAGAGTAGGCGCGTTCGCTCGCAGTGTGTCCGGGACGCTGCTCAACACCGCCGGCGCGTTCGAACTCCACCCTCGTAGCGTGAAGCCTGCCGCGGCGTGTACGTCTTGCACTTCTCGAATAGTGTTGCGAGCTTCATATTCATCGTCGTAGCTGTCGACGTAGTCGTCCATATAATGACTCTTCGTTATCGCGGCGTGTGCCCGCGGGTGTGTTCGTGCGTGCACATTTGCGTTGTAATTCCGGACACTGTGCGCGAGGAAGGGAGAGCTAGCTGCGCCGAAGATCATGCTTGTCATCTTGTAGGCGCGCGGCGGGCTCGTTCGGTCGTCTCCTCGCCACAGGAACTGCTGCGCTGGCTGGTCGTCGGGTCGTATCTTGACTCGTAGAAACATCTCTTGAATGTCGGCAGTCACAGCAATAGGTTTCTCTCGAAAACGAAAGATGATTCCCGGCAGCGATAGCAGTAGATCGGGGCCTTCCAGAAGTCGATTGTTCAGACAGACGTTGTTGCTTCGGTGTGCAGCGTCGAACACTAGACGTCGCTTGTCGGGCTTGTTTGGGTTCTTAACGGCGAAGTGAGGTAAGAACCAGCTGACGGCGCTCTGTGTCTCGGTGCCGTCACACGGTGTCGCGTAGCCCTTGGACAGCAGGTTGTTGATCTGCGCGCTGTACTCTGCCGCGAAGCTCGGGTCTTGGTCCATCTTCTTTTCGATCCCCTTCAGACGGTTCAGGGCGGCGCCGTAGCTAGCAGGCATGGCGACGTCATCACTGCGCCACGGTAGTCCCACCTCATACGCGCCGTCGATCTTCTTGATTGTGTTCTTGAAAATCTCCTGTGCTCGTTCATCTGCTTCACTCACTCGAGGTTTGAGTGATATGCCCAGGGATTCAATCTTGAAGTAGTCTTCCACTAATGCATGAAGCCGTTGGTCGTGTGTCTCGCTTTCACGTACACGCTGGTCCGGTGCGTATATGTGTAACACACTCTCGTTCTTGTATATGAAGCTGCGCGGCGCGGTTCCGTGCACCACCCATCCCAGCTGTGTCCGTGATGCGGCCGGTTCGTTGGGCGCACCGATGCGTAGCTCTCGGGACACGATGAGCTCCCAGTAGTCGGCACCAACTAAGATGAGCGGGCGCGCTCGATCGTAGCAGACTTCGTGTTCCAGATCTCGCAGATGTCGATGTTGAAGGAGTGACTGCGGCGTCGTTTGTTCTCGGAGTCGCAGATCACGCACGGTCCGGGCCTTGATTGTGTATTGCTCCGTCTCGTTTCTTCCCTTGAGGCGAATGGTCACGAGCTTGCTATCTCGCTCTCGTTGAGACATGTTGACTCCGCTCATTTTCAGTGGTTGATTTGGTCCGTCGGCGCCGATGCTCGCAGCTAACTCGTGGTCGATCAGAGTTATAGTAGCGCCTTCATCCAACAACGCGTAGGAGTCCACTTCGCCTTTGGGACCAGAGACAATGACGGGACATACCTTGAGCAGTATTTCTCGCGGGCCGGCAGTAGCGTTTGATGCGGCTACAGACAGTACCACTCCGTCGTGACTTGTTTTTGCTGATTCGTTCGACTGCGCGGCACGTTCGGGTGAGGCCGGCGCAGGTCCCTCTTGATGCAACGTCGGGTGATGTGGGCGGTTGCACTTGTTGACGCCACACAGTTTTCTCTTGCAGAAAGCTCGTCGATGTTTTTTCACGATGCACCGAAAACATAGTCCTTTTTCTTTCACAAGCTCCCACCGCTGCTCGGTCACTAGCGCACGGTATTGTGGGCACTGTGGTAACTTATGATGTCCACTGCACTTCACACACTGGTCGAGTTGTTCACTGTTTTCTTGCTCGGTGTTGTAGACGGCTGGTCTTCTCTTTGGAACTGCACTCGCGTTCGGCTTCACCTCTGTTTTCGGAGTCCCGACGGCGCGCTGCTCGTAGGCATAACGAAGTGCGATAGTGGCCTCTCGCATCAGGAACTCCGACAACATCACTATGTCCGCTTCACGGGTGCCGTCGTTCACATGCGCGTACTCGTACCACTTATTTCGCAGTGTCGGTGTGAGTTTTGACATGATTTCTCTTATAAGGCACTGGTCGAACAAAACACCACGACGGTCCATGCACTGAAGCGCGGCCACAGCGTTGTCCACTTTCACTGCGAATCGAGTCGTCGTCGAGTTCGTCGTAGTTAGAAGGCTGCGGCGAGCTGGGTCGCTCCTCCATCCTGGCGGCGATGGTAATAGCCGTTGCTCCGCTTGGCCGGGTCGGTGGGCCTTGATCCAGCATCTCCTCTCCCGTTCTTGCTGAAGGTGATGCAGGCGGGAATCGGCTTTGCCTCCGCTGCCTTTCTTCCTCGATACGCAAGAGCTCTTCAGCGCTCAGTTTTTCCGCTTCCGATCTTGTGACCACCATGGTTCTTCGTCAGATCCGACGTCGAAGGACCAGAAATGTTTTGGTTGTTCCTCAGATCCGACGTCGAAGGACCAGAAATATTGTGGTTCTCTGCAAATCCGGCACTTCGACGGTTCAGGAATGTTCTGTTTTTCTATCTTTTTAGTGGACTGTATATTGGCTCGTTCTTAGGGATGGTCAGGCAAAATCAAAAGACGTGTGTTCAGTTCAAGCTCCAGATGCGTACTACATTTATTTACAAAAATCACTTATATCTATACGGTCGGCACGCTATTTCACTTAGTCACTAAGACACCGCGCTTGCACTCGGCGCGCACCTGCGCGTCCCCGCCCCCGTCTCGCCCCGCGCCGCGTCCCTCCGTCGCCCTGTGCAGGTATCGGGCTCGGCGTCCGCAACAACCTATTTCTACGAGTCTCTACGAGTAAATATATATATGATAAAGTTTTGTAGTAACCAGTTTTTGACGGCATCTTATTATTTTTTGTAGGTACGTTTCCATGTTTATTAAATATTATTTCTTGTAGTATTAAAAATTAAGTCTAAATACGACCCGAACTCGTCCGCAACTCGACCCCAATTTGTCTCCTATCCGACCCCAACTCGTCCCTAACTTATCTTCACCTCATCTCAATGTATTTGAGAAATTATTTAAGCTACATTGGTAAAATTATTTTATTAATTTCTTCCGCTCAGCTGTAAAAGTAACTTTGTATTTACATACAATCTGATGGGATTTATATAGGATTACCAAGTTAATCATTCAGATTGTGTATCTCGAAAACGGATCAATACATTTGGAATATCAGAATTTTTCCTTACTTTATACGCTACACAATAACTGTGTTTGAAATATGTAGGTTTGCTAGAAGTACCTTATATTTCTGATGATCGGTGAGTCAGTGAATCAGTGAAAAAATTAAGGAACTTGTTATAATTCTTAAAGTACCTACTCGTCCAAATTTCATATAATTTGGAAATATATCTATAAATATATGTTTTTACTAGTCAATAAGAATTTGAGCTCCTATATAGCTTCTCCCATAATGAGTCACTGATTCGAGAAAAGGATGGGTTGGCCGTGTGAGGCTTGGCGGGGAACTGCCGTGCGCCCCGATCTTCTGCAGTATCGCCAAATGTAGTGAAAATGTATATCATGTCTTTTAGTCAGCACTCTTAAAAATAACCATTTTATTACAAAAACTATGTTACTCTTGGTTTAAGCCAGAACTAAGAAGTCCGAGTTCGTTACCCTACTAAATGCTTAGTACCTCATTTTATTACAAACCGTACTTTATCGGTGGATCAGCTGACACTGAACATAATTCTTTTTTTGAATGAAGTTCGCAGATAAAATACAGAAAACGTTCGTTCATTAATTTGTTACGTTCCGTTTAATTCATAATTTTATATTCAAATATTTTTCTTCTTTTACATTGATACGTAAATGTTATCCATAAAAACTAAAAAAAAATTGCTTTTGATTAGTACTTTCTTAATCACATACGTTTAATATTCACTTGGCTTGGCTTTAGTATGATGACAAATATTTTGATTATTATAACAGTATTACGTGAGTCAATATATACGTAAACTAAATAAAAAGTTTGATAGCCATAAATATTCAAGTGAGAGTATCCATGGTTAACATAGTTTTCTTCGATTAGTTCATTTCGCCGCAGTATTTTAGACCTGGTTTCTGAATCAAACATTGAAAAATAAACAAACAAAATAAATAATTTGAGATGAGAAGTCACTTTGACGTTCCGTTTGACGTAGATGGCAGTTGACACTTCGTGAGATAATACTCGTACCATAGTTAAACTAAGATATACATACGACTAACTTTACATAGAAGTTGGTCCTCGGACTAGCGCTAAACTTCTTTTAGTAAAATAATTTGATCCATGGATTAAACCTGGTACTTTCGTTAGTCTTCGTATTGTAATAAGACGTTACGGTCCGCACTACCCTAAATTTTCTACCTCAAACAGCACAAATTAATACGCTCTATTAAGGGTTGAATATTAAAATGAGTAGACAACTAGTAAAATAAATAAATAACTCAAGAAATCCTTGACTTAACTAATGAATAGAGAATATTCCTATACAAGTAACATTAAAGTCCCGGCGCTTGGTGAAGTTTACGTAACTCAGTGCGGTTAAGCTAGGAGTTATCTATTGTTTACTAAGCGCCTAGACAAGGCGTCAGTTAGATGTCTAACTTTCACGTTAACGTAGAGTATACTGAGACAAGGTTTTTTTACTTGTGTGTTATTTTAGTGTAGTCTGCATTGTTTCCCTTAGGGCCAAGTGCTAGAAAGATGACGTACATACATGTGGTGTCGTATTGACAATATTTCATGACTTGAGCTTTTACAAGATTAAGAGTTTTGATGTTTGTAGAATATGACAATGTGTTCTTTACAACAGTTGTGGTTACAATTAATTATTTCGCTTACTGTGTAAAGAATCATAATTACTCTTATTGTATTTTTCTGTTATTTTATTCTTAGCTTTTATAATGAGTTCTTAATATCCCGGAAAAATATTATTAAAATCAGGCAGTAAATGATGCCGCAAGCAAACTTTTTGTGAAAAATATGGGGAGTATTTCTCCAATAGACGGGAAGTATCTTCGATTGAAAAGTCACCAGCAAATAAAAAACAATGTTATGTTAACAATGGAAACTAATATTTAAGCGTTTTAAAAATTTTCTTAAAAAATTGAGGTATATCTCATTAAAAAATCACCATATACTAATAAATAAAATAAAATGCTGTGGAAACTAAGACCTACGCGAGTTCGCAATTTCCAGATAAACTACAAAGTAAAGAAAAACTTGTGAGAATCAAAAACGAATCCAATAAACAATATTTAGTATATTTAACTTAGCAGCTTAGAATGACGGTACCTTCTCTTGAGGTATAAGCGACCTTTAAGTAAGCAAGTAGGTACTTGATTATTACCATGGTGTGGACAGTAGCCACATGTAAGAAAGTCATTGGCCTACGAGAATGAAACTAAGTAGGTATTATTCTAAATATATGGTTTGACGTCATCGACCTGATCAGAAGCTACTCCCACTATGGTAAATGAATATTCATTTTGTTTTCACACGGGGCGTTGAACGACACGACTGATAGAGTGACGATGGTAGACGAATTGGCAAAGAACGGTCATTTACTTATCAGAAATCTTATTCTTATAACCGACTTTAAAAAAAAGTTCTCAATTCGATCTTTTTTTTACTTGTTATCTAATTTCCCATACATTTCTACAGCGATTTGGAAAGCTGCTTTTATGTTAGAAAGTATTTCTCCGAAGTGGACCTATGGTTTGATTTGGGCCTAAAAGTTCCATATACAAGTTTTTTTCTCGTTGATGGTTTCATACCACAATCTATACAACATTAGTTCAAATTTCTGCCGCTTGTCGTTAATTATATCGAGCATTAAATGGCAAAACTTGTTTGTTGTAGGAGTGAGATCCCTTTAAATATCTATTTTATTTCGTTTTCATTGTTTAATTTAAATCGAATATAAAATTACATTCTGTAAATATTTCAAACGTCTATATGTTGCCGTTATAAATATCTAGGTTTGTTTTTTTTAAATATCACGTTTTTTACTCATACGACCCCCCTTAAATATTCATTTAATTCTGAGATTAGTCTTTGTTGTTATAGTGGCTACAGAAATTTCAGCAATCTCGTATCAGCACGTAAAGATAATCATGTTCTTTGATCTGCACAAGTATAACATACGTCACTGGCCACGTCTACGGTCTCCTGTCACGCCCACGTTTATCTCATACGAGCACCTGCCATATTCACAATAGGTACCTTTAGCGTGCTTACATTAGAAACACTTTTGATAATATTTCTTTGTGTAAAGAGATAAGACGGCGACGGTATCCTATTACTTATAGAAAATGGCATACAAAGGGAGTTGTTGGAAATATTTATCGATGTTTTACTGAAAGGATTTAAAAGGTTTTATGTGTATTAGTCGAATTCAAATAGGAGAAGAAAAATCTTACTACGGCGCAATATTTTTTTTGTAAATAACGTTAACTATATTGAAATATTATAGTAATAACCCAAATAACACAATTATTTTACTTCTTTTTACAAGTGTTAACCACACTAAGTTATTAGAATACTTATAGGAATAGTTTTGTTTGTGAGTAGTTTGGAAATAACTTTGAAAATGTTGAATAGACAAAAAGATGCATACTCCAAATTAAAAGAAATAAAAGTTAGATTTCAGTAAACTCTAAACTGTTTTAGGTCTCGTCTTGTACTTATTATAAGATCTAAATAATGGATAAATATACCGAAAACGATTAAGAAAAATAATATTAACTTTACACACTTTTACTTTTAACACTAGCATTTTTGTATGAGAATTGCAGCATAAGTATGAAATGCTATATTTTGAATTATTTATAATACAATGTGAACAAGTAAAACTAATAATCTATAGGCAATCTAAATAAAACTTTACTGAGTTAAAAGTTAAACATACTCTTAAAATTCGGCGCAAAGTGGCGGCCGGAGTGCATCTGAGTACAATTATCGCTGACAACGAAGCTCAGAAGCCTAATTATTAATATTACAATGGTAATTAATACTTTAGACGAAGAATCATCTTACTTAAATTCGGCATGCCCTTATACAACATTTTCATGAACAACAAAAATAGGTCTAGGCGCGTCGGTGATATTGGGAAATAAGCATAAAAAATCATACAAATTAAGAACTTCCTCCCACATAGCATAACACAAGTCGGTTAAAATAGCATAACATTCAGTTTTACAATATAAATAACTTGAATACGTAAAATACTAAGTAAATTTCCGTTGTGATCGAACATTGTTCTGAATTGTTCGATCACAACGGAAATTTACGAACCGCCTTGGTTTTTGCTTCCTTCCTCCTCCTTTATACAGATATTAATCCTGCCTTTTGCAATAACATAATATGAAAAACATATACAGTTTCGATTATTTGACAATTTTTTTCTGGTTGATTAAGAGAGCGAAGCGTCTCTTCTATGAGTCTGCATTTCTCTTTTCTATCAGCTTGTATGCATGTATTATTTGTTTGTAAGATTTCATAAATAAAATTTTGTTGGGAATATTAATTGACAGGGAACACAGCTTTATATTTATAATAAGTGTTCTCAATACATAAAAAATAATTGTTAAGATGGCATCATATGAGAGAGGCAGTGGATGATAATAATGAATTGTTAAGTGATTGTCTAAAAAAATGTCATACTATTGTGTTATCAAAGTCAACAGGCACAAGTAGCGTTATAATATCACTGCGATTTATTACGCTCTACCTGCTTCAGGCCTTGGATACGAGTAGGTGATCATCTGCTCTCTCGCTAAATATAGACCGTAACAAAATAAAATGCTAATATTTCAGAAGCGCATTAATACTGCAGCTGCAACCCGTCAATGCACGTCAATATCTATTTCCGATGCAGTGAACCCGCCAAAATGAATAAACTTTCAAGGATAATCGATTGAGAAAGAAATTTTCCAGAAAAATTGTCGCACGACCTTCAAAATATCGATATCAATTCAAAAAGGTTTTGCGATTCAACCGTGATTCCATCTCAGCTTAAGAATTAAATTGAAAGACTGTCTCCCATCTTTAAGCAAAATGTAACTTAAAGGCAAAATAAATAAATAAAATCTTATATATTAAAATTAATTGCTGTTCGTTTGTCTCAGAAAAACTCGAGAACGGCTAAGCCGATTTGACAGATTTTGGTCTTTAAATGTATGTTGTACTCTGGGCAAGGTTTAAAAGGTAAATAACTGTTAGGCGTCACGAAGTTCGCCGGGTCAGCTAGTAATAAATAAATAAATATACTAATACTCAATTTCGAATGCTTAACAAATAAAGAACATATCTTTTTTTTCAGGATTTTAGCACATATATTCAAAATTGATGCAGTCACGCGAGTGCTTAATAAAGTAATGACAGGAAAAAACTTTTATTTTTCGGAATAATACCTCCAAAGCTAAAACGATGTCATTAAAAACTAATAAATTCGTTAAACTTGTTATGTTAGGTACTTATTGGGTACTTAGGACGTATTCTAGCTTATTATTTCTATCATACATAAGATATATACCTACTGACGGATGAAAATGATAAGTGTCTAAAACATTGACATCATTATCGCGCTGAATGGCTAATGACTATACCGCCCAGTAACACAAGAACGACACAGGACGGGGATCTCGACCCTCCCTAGAAGTCTACAATAAATAGGACTGCCTCGTGATCGCTCTAGTAGAACAAATTATTATGACAACTAAAAAATATTAATTATTACTTGCACTATTTTTTTCTGTATAGGAGACCAGTAGCTGCCACCCGCGGCGTTCTCCGCAAAATAAAATCGAGTATAAAAAATATACAAACGTTGAACCTTATATATATACCCTATAATAAATACACCCTTCAAATTTCTTGTCTCTAAGTTCAGCAGTTTAGGCTGTGCATTAATTGTGACAACGAATTTTTTTTACAAAATGTAACAGAAGGGCGTGTCAATAAGTACTTGAAAGTGTTAGTATAATATACGTAATTAGTAACAATAAAAGGCGAACGAAAACATCGTGAGGAAACCATAGCATGGTGGTAGGGCGTTTCCTATTGCTCACCTGGCTAGCTACTACCCTCAAGTTGTAAAATCTGTCGCCAAGCACCTAATGGTGTGTTCTGGCAGCCTTCCTTGAGAGCCAGTGTATTCCAGACTAGGCATGCTCCATCTAGGGCTACATTATCGCTGATTTCCGTGGTCGTGCGAATTTGTGGTCAAATGTGTGGTCAAATGTGTGGCTGTGTGAGAAAAAAATAAAAAATAGTGC
This sequence comes from Ligdia adustata, assembly GCA_947049295.1. Lineage (NCBI taxonomy): Eukaryota > Metazoa > Arthropoda > Insecta > Lepidoptera > Geometridae > Ligdia > Ligdia adustata. The sequence continues at coordinate 15,184,137 of OX346213.1, read as the reverse complement.
ACCCTTTAAATTAACCCATTTTTAGTCTACTCATCAAAATGAACTCATTGCAGAACATAATATAGCAAAATTAAAAAAAAAATATTGTGGCCTCCATACAACTTGATCGATCACGTGACCAATTATTGTATGAAGAACCTTATATTCTTTTTTTGATATTAGTTAATTTTTGTTCCAATGAGTTTACTATGATGAGTAAACTTAAGTATTGTTACACCTTTCTGTTACACGTTGTATACCTATGTTTATAGAGAAAGCAGTTGCGCTTCAAACGAACCTTAAATAACTTAACAGAGTCTCGAATTCGGGTCGATCTGGACCTAACATCCGACTATATGATACAAGGTTGTAAGCTATAGTGCCTAAGAAATTTATAATCTAAGAAAAATCAAGCAGTGACTCGTTTAGAATTATATAGAGTCAGCAGAAAGCTAAAGTACCTACCTAATATACGAGTATCAAATATTCAAACAAGTAATACTTAAAATATATAAAATTTGCCAAGTGCATGTCAAGATAAGCATTCAGGTATATGGGTTCCGTAGCATGTCAGAATGAATCGTACAGATTACAAATATTTTATTTTTATTTCATTTTATTTTATTGGAGTAACTAACAGCTTAAAATAACAGATTTAAATTATAACACAATAACAAACAAGCCATTTAGAAGAAACCACGCATAAATTTTGTTCTAGGTAATTAGGACGCTAAAGTTAAATACGTAGCTATATACCAAACAAGTTAATAAGAAACAAATAATATAAAGTTATGCATTTACATACAAAGCGATCTACACTCGTTAAAAACAGAAAAAATGAAAGGAACAGTCATTGTCATCAAAAAACAGTTTATACCTACTAATAACGAATTGATTAAAAATATGTCAATTAACTGCTTTCTAATGGTGGAAGTATTTGAAAAGAATAAATCTATATCTATATTGTTGTTTATAAATTGCTTGTTAAACGTACATATATTATTATTACTGTTTCAGATTTTTTTTTAATAGTACGTAGAATACTTGTACCAGGCGTACAGAAGTGTGTTAGAGATTAATTATCTGCTTCCGTTTCAGGACAAAGCGAGCTTAGGTATACCTCTGTGTAGGTACCAACGTTACTATACTAGGTCTTCGTCCGTATAGCTAGCATGTGCCCGTTACTCCGAATATCCATATTTGGCAAGTCTTGTTTCCGATACCCGGTGACCTAATAATAATATAGCATTCCAACTGGAGATATGCCCGTACAATAGAGTTAATTTAGGTTACCAAGAACGTGTAGGAGATACGTGGAACCAGAAGCCTAAATTATCCTATTGATAAAGTATGGCATGTTTTGATGAGAATGATTATGTAGGGATTGACCTATACTGAATATTATCTCTAGCTCCGCTAATCATATCTTTTTATTCTTAATCAAAGTATTGAAGGCGATACTACCTACACACGAAATAAATAACATACACAATACAATATATGTTTATTGCATACCAAAAACAAAAATACAGCAAAATAAACAAAATATTGGCTGTACATTCGGCGGCCTTATCGCCTAAAGCGATTTCTTCCAGGAATGAACTTAATGGCATAACAGTACCTTTATAACCAAATAAAGGTACTGTTATGGAAAAAAAACCGCTAAGAAATACAGAACCAAAACCACGATTAATTACAAACTTTGCCTTGCAGCGATAAATAATGTTCTAGCTCTAAGCTGAAACAATTCAAACCACGTAATCGTATATTTCAAACAGAAATTTCAACTTTATTTTTCGGTCAGTAGAATACTTTTTCCAACAACAGAGTCTTCCGAGATGTTAATGAATGCAGTATAAAGTGGCAGGCGCTAGCAACTTCAGGGGTGGGTGGTTCGTTAGAATTATTAAATTCCATGCTATTATACGTCTGGCGGAGAAGAATAGCTTTTGTGTGTAACGAATTAAAGGCTATATTCGTTAGAATGGAAAGTCAGAGTTACCAAATATTCGATTCGTATTGACCTACTGGCAGACACGGATATAATAAGATACTATTGACACCTACGGATAGGTTGTAACTTTCTTGATGCATGCTAGCGTAAGGATTTATTAGATTAAAGTTATTTATTTTGAACTATATGCCCCCGCGGTTGCAGCGTGTTGATTTGATCATTTACCGGAACGCTGAACTTTTCTGGGGTCAAATGAACTGGTGAAAGATTTTTTTATTAATAACGCAGTTGATGAATGAAACTAAGTCGTCACATATTTTTTCACACAGCGGCAGTGTTATCGACTAGTATTAAAGAAATCAAGAGCAAGCAAACTTTTTTTTATTTACACATTGTCGAAGTAGCGAATGAAATAAAAACAAGTTTGATTGCTATGGTTTTCACCGCTTTCATGTCTAACTCTGGCTGACAGTCCTGCAGATTCCTGCATCAGGGCTATCAGCGAGTTAGTATGCATGACAATGACAACTCATATTTATAACCAACCATTGTCGGTAAGGAACGTCGCTTTTATCAGCTAACAACTAGCAACTAAAGCCATATGTCTACGTCGGTAGAATAAGGGAGAAAACTACCCTCGCTATCTAACCCGTCCCGTACCTCAGGGAGCTTAGTTCTCGAGTTAGAAACCGCGAGGGTTTCAAGTCTCAGCACTAGTTTGCGAAGTTTAAATTATCCTATACATACGTCGCGGAAACAACCACTCAGTTTTATCTATCGTGTCACACTACGCTATGTTAGGTATCCTCTATGATTTTCTAGGTACTCTGTAGAAAAATCTGGAGAAACTTATTATATTTTTACACGACTGCCTAAAAGGCAGGTAATATTTTCGAGTAAAAGCTTGTTTATCTGTATGTAATAAAAAACGGCCAAGTGCTAGTCGGACTAAAGGGTTCTGTGCGTTATCTATACAATATTATTAATAACGAGCAAAAAACTACGCTTCTGTATAGGATTCCCCTTAAATATTGTTTTTATTTTGATTTAATTAAGTATTTCAAAGTGAATATACAGGGTTATCGGTTAGGGGTGTACCAAGCCGAAAGCGGATTACTATACTCATCCTAAGGAAAAACTTTCACTATGGAGCAAAGTCTGAATTTAAGAAAATAAAATTAGCTATTCCATACAAAAAGTTGATTAGCCATCGACAAATGTATGATATAGCTGATTTTTGTTCTCGAATTTAGGGTTGATCCTATAGTGACCTAGACCCCCTTTCGGTTAGACCCCTAGCCGATAACACTGTACAATTAAATTTTAAATATTTCAATATTATTTCAATATTTCAGCGTCAAAGTGTAACGCTTAAAAACAAATCAACTATCACGGTTCATGAGATATAGCTTGGAGACACACGCACGGATAAACAGCAGTCTTAGTAATAAGTTACCGTTTTACCGTACGGTACGTTACGGAAATCTTTAAATGTATGTTTGTATTTTTTACTCTTTCTGACCCTCTCCAGTCTAAGCTGGTGGATCGATTTTGATATGAAAGGTGTCGTTGTAGATTTATTTTTATTTGCAGATGATCATAGGCTATACTGGTTAGATACTTATAGTGGTTTAACTTATACAGTATGGCTTTTTTAACTCGCTTTTACTACGTTTATATTCCTGTGGCAGTAATAAAGCGTTTTACTGCTAGAGTATCTGTCTAATACCTTCTTTTCATGAAAATTCTTTAACAATTTCAATTATACTTTCTAATTTATAAAAGTTAGTAAGGGTATTGAAAGTAACAAATGCTTCAGTAGAATATTCAACCTTATTAATAGGCATTTAGCACAGATATTAGCTTGCGGTCAAATCAGCGGTCGCCTTAGCAATACCACTGATGGCAGAAGTTGATTTTTAATCGAATTTCCAATAAGAATTGATATTTGCATTCTTTGGCTTGATTACTTGGAAAAGTAGTTAAACAAACGTTTTTGTTCTTTGACGAATTTCATTCAAAAGAGTTGGCATGGAAAGAGCATATAAACTATCAGGAAATTTAGGTCGAGTCCTCGGCGTTTGAAAATAACAAGGTGCAATATTCTTAAAAAGCCTCGAAAAGTTATTATATTTCAATGAAAATGTTGAAGTACGCTTTCAATTTTCCGGCTTTGTTTCGCCTTTTAGAAGCAATGGCCTTTTAGAAAATACGACGTTTTACGAAAAGGAAAACCAGAATAAGAATTAAGTAATGTATCCAACAAGATATATTATGTTAATAGCTATTGTTATCTAATTTTAGACATGTCATAACAATTACATAACTAAAATAAGTAATATACGACTTGTAAACTGATAAATAATATTCCATGGAATAAAATAAAGATCATTCAAATAAATTAAGTAATACCTTGTCATTAGATAATAGCTTTTGCCCGCAGCTATTAGTTATTTTGTGTTTGTTTTCTCCGAAAAAAGTATCTCAGGGACCTGGAACTATCTTTGTGCTAAAAAATTAAGTCGTTGCGTCATTCAGTTGCTGTGGAGAAGAGGATATGTCAAACCAATAAACCAACAAACACAACTTCACATTTTTAATATGTGTGGAGATATCCACACATATTATAATCTACTCTCATTGCCATTTCGAAAGTATAAATCTTACTAACTCACTAAACTTCTAAATCATTTTATGCTCGAGTGTGGCTAACTTTTAAATTACGGAAACACCCAATGGGCACGTTCAAAGCTCCTATTTCTGAGCGCAATATGTTTCTAAAAGTTTTCTTTCTTTGCAAAGAACGCGAGATATATTTTCGAAAGAGCTATTAAAAATTCCTAACGCTAAAAGCACGATGCTTAAACTTTCAACATGTTTTAGGATAAGTAACTGAAGTTTTGAGAAAGTGCTTTCCTAAGAAAATGTAGTCTTTTATGCTGAACTAAGAGTATATTTGTCATACTGAACCAAATCGCCCGCAGTTGTTATTAACTTAAGTTTACATAAAACATTATGTAAACTTAAGTTAAGAAAAACTGCGGGCGATTTGGTTCAAAATCTAAATATTTCGAGGTCAGTCAAACTGATTAAGCTACTTACGGAAGTTTAGCTTTATAACCAACGTCGGCAAATAATATTTTGTAATAAGTAAGTATACTGGTATTGGCGCAGGGTTACAAAAATATATTAATTCTGCTACGTAATTGATAGATATAATTGAAGTGGATTTCGTGTCTCTAGCATATTTGGCGTGTCGTAGTAATTTTAGTCTACCTCCATATTTACTTCTGTTTACCAATGTTAATATTAAATGTAATATTTTCAGCTCTTCAGCTCTACTTTTTGAACTCTCCGTCGCAAGATTCGATAGCCTTGTTTTGTCTCGAGATGGGATTTTGTTTGCCTGTCCCTTGATACGAGTAGTCTAGGATCGAGGACAATCTCTAGAATATATAAATCAATAAATACCTGCCTCGAAAGTCAGATTTATCTTTTACCTATTTACAGAATGTTTACAAAAGTGTTATCCGTATTGATTTTGGTAGGTTATTTTTGGAAACATTGTTTTTTTTCTTTGTTTTCTAGGCGTACTTAAACGCGGGTTATGTTTATTATTTAGCTCAGATTTGCAGTCTATGTTTTTGCGTGTTCGTTTCATTACTGGCAAACCATTAGTTACAAGTATAAAGGGACGAGCGGTGCTTATGCTATTAGGATTGCAGATTCAAAATTGTACAAAACACGCTGTCTATTCATGCAAGTGTATGATGGTAATATGAAGGAGATAAAAGTGCAAGCAACATGATAAGATAAGACAACTCTTTATTTAAAAAACAGACTAAGCAATAAATGACAAGAAACGATAAATGTACTTACATAGTATTTATAGTAGCGGCTTAATCGCTTAAAGTGATCTCTTGCAGGCAACCATGCACGTACATGATACTTATTAATATTAGAGAGGACTTAAAACTAGAATATTAAAACTTATATAAATACATACAAAATTATATGCATGGAAATATATTGGTAAATAAATTTAACTACTACACACATTAGCAATCACAGCTGCTGATTGTTTTGTAATGACGTTGCTCTCTGAATTTTAGTTGCCTTTTGAGTATTGATTTTAAATTATCATTATAGAAGATACATAGTTATCGGTTAGGAGTGAACTAAGCCAAAAGAGGGTCACTTCATATATTTGCCGACGACTAATGATGATGATGATTTTTACATTTGATTTGTTGAACAGTTGGGTATTTTCTAAAACAAAACTTGTTCAGAATAATGAATAAAGTGATCCTGTATATTGAGAATATTTATCAAGGTTATTCGTTATTTTTTTCAATACTTTAATGGTATTCTGCAATTCTATATCCAGCATATTCATATAATCCAGCAAATTATAGATAATTTAAATAATTGCAGTTGACCTTGCGTTACAAGTGGTATAACTAACCCGACATTTTTTAGTGTAGAGCGTACACGTAGTACGCTACGTGTCCTTACTCGCAGAGGGTAAGACTACGAGCGTAGCGAGAATAAATTCCAACTTGTTTTCTAACATACCTTGTCTTGTGCGTACAGAATGTTTATAAGCCTGGGTTTATTAATTAGGAAGTCGAAGTTCTTCAGGACGAAGGAAAACAAGAAATATCCACGTCGTCAAATAATTATTATGATCCACCTATTCCTATACGAGTATATACGAAGAATGACTAAATGCTAAAAAATAGCTGATGAATTACAAATGAACCACTTGAGATCTACAAATAATCCAAATGCTCCATCTCGCTAGCGGCAGCGTGCCTAGATTATTCTCCTCATAATAACCTACACAGCCGAAACCACGAGCAATAAATTTAGTAACGAAATAAAAACTGAATTACAAAATAACAATATTATGCAGGTACGTAAACTTTGTAAACTTTGATTCTGAAGAAACCTGTTCAATAGATTTTGATAGAAATCTTAAGCCACTTTATATCTAACTCAGCATTTGCAGCAGTCGTTAAAAGCCACGTTAACCGTTAAAAATGTTTGTGCACGCAAGCTTACTTCACCTTAAACAGTCACTTAATTAAATCCGAGCAAGTCCATTAATTCAGCCAAGTTCCAAAGTCAATAAACAAGACAATAACCAAACGGGGCGTGTTTGTTGTTGTTGAGCACCCAAACACAAGTAACGCGTCCTTATTGGACCGCTATGCTAATTCAAGACCCAGAAAACGATGACAGTCCCCACTTTAACTCTTTTAGCTAAGGATTTGATTAGCATTATTGAGGATTACAAACACATAGACGAGCTGTAGAGATTTACTCACTTGTTAGTTGTTTTTCCAATGTCTCGTTATAATAAGCTAACAACGGTTATTCCAATAAACGGGGAAATATTTTGCATGGACACCCTAACAATAAGTTCTCTGTCGCTGAAACTTTGCAGTCTGAAAATGTTTAGATATCATGATTGGACGAATCCGACATATTTATTTTTATTTTGATGTAAGGTATTTGTACCTAAACACGAAAATGACTTCTAGGAATCGCTGGAAAATTTCTCATCCGAAATTCGTTCAGTAAAAATGCTTGTATATGTCAATATGTATCAGAATCCGAGAGATAGAGGCGCGGGAACTTAAAAACACCTATTTTGTAAACTAAACTTGTTTCGGAAAATTTATCTTTCCATCGGGTTCCGTACCCAGAGGGTCGGGACCCTAAAAACCTACTAAGAATTCGTGGTTCGTCCGAATCTCTGTCACCAGGCTGTGTCTTATAAACCGCTATAGTTAGACAGTTGCAATTGTCACAGACGATGTATTTATAAAATAAATATTTAAGAGGGGCTCCCATACAACTAACGTGTTTTTTTTATGACGTATTAACGATGTATGTGATGTATGACGTATTATGGGTATTAATGACGGAAACATTTAGTCGTTTGATAAGTTTACAGGATAATTAGGGGTATACTCGTATTCACTTTAAAAATAAATAATTAAATTAATATAAAATAACAAATACTTAAGGAGAACGCTCCTATACAACAAGGTAGAAACTTGAACTAATGTTGTATGGTATATACTTCGACTCGCACTTAGCCGATTTTTTTGTACATTTTTATTTTCTTAGATTCATTGCTATGCACAATTATTATCCAAAAGATTTTAACATTGCTGTTGTATGATAATATTACATTTTCGACTTCTGAAGTTTTAAATATAAAACCAAAGATAAAACACGGCAACCCTTTCCAGGGTTGAAAAAAATCTTTTATTACCAGATACGAAATGACTACCAACAAAAAAAAAATAAGCAGATTGATTATCTATAAACCATTTAAGACCTACAGATAATCCAAATGCCACCACTAGAGGACAGTCTGCTCAGCATGCTAGCCGCATTACCACGCTGTATGGCAATACTTATACTTTGGGCCAAATAAAAACTGGCGTTCACGTCACGTGTCGAATCGATCAAAAGCTCCGAAAAAATAAAGAAGGATACTAGATCTTTGCGTAAAACAATACGTTGAATTCTTTGTCAACCGCGGTATATTAACATTGCTCTATCAGACTGCAAATGCAAAAAGTTTTGCAACGGAAAAAAACATTGACAGGGTCGAAACTCCGTTGATGGGACTATTATGATAAATAGAGCGTTTGTTAAAACACCACCTCTGGAGACGACTGAACCTGGGATTGTACCCGCTCCATCTCGCTTTTTAGGCTAGGTTCATCGACTAGGCTACCTAACATATCTTTTTTAAATACATGATTTCGATAAGGCGTAAAACAATTTAAGTTACAAATATCATCCATTTACGAAATTCAACAGAATGTTTATATGAATTTCCTTATTAATAAGGCAAGTAAATGACATCAATTTAATTTCGGATGTATTTTACCAGAAATTAATAAATGAATTCCTTAGTAGTAAATTCTATTTAGAGCAAGATTATTCTAGTATTTTCCTAAGTGACTTTGATCAAGCCTGTCAAAGACATTGTACTAACGATCTCTATTTTGTATCAAATATATCTAAAGGCAATTTAATAGGTGAAAATGGAGGCTTGTGTAATTTAATTTCGTAATTTGAGTACTTACAAACGAGTTTTCGTGAATATCTATGAATAAAGACAATTTAATTTTATACACAACACAGTTTACCAAGAAAAGCGTAAACAGATTATGAGGCCTACGGGCAAAAGTGGCTACGGTTGTACTACGGGTAATGGCGAGTAAAGCGGGTAAATACAAACTCGGGTAAAAGCCGTCCGTGGATCCAATAAATACATCAGACGCGCCTGGATTTCCAATATTTCGTAGCGCTCGCAGAATTCGTACAGCCGTCGTAGACGCCCAGCACTAAAAATAAAATATAATACGCCAATACCTACAGCGAGACATCGTGAAATGGCACGGAACGACTGGACTGAAATGTTTATTGCTTTTAAACTCTTTTGTCGAGTTAAGCTTCATACTTTTTTTTTAACTCACTTTTCTTTTATTAGGTGACTGTGCTAAGATTGGGAAACTACGTCGTTGGTTTTCTAAATAAAAATGATGTTAGTTGAATTCATATGGTACATACCAAGCGTATTATTTACGTCTATACTAATTAATATAAGTTAAAATAGGTATAATGTAATGTAATTATATTTTTTAGTTTGTTAGTTTTATGATGAAATGGCGTTCTCTTGATTCTGAGGCCAAGATCCACTTTAGGTCATGCGCCATCGCAGTAAGAAAGTACAATACAAGTAAAATTAAAAATTGTAAATCCTTTGACCTGAAATAATAAAACAATATAATTCGAAATTTTGCTGTAGCAGTCATCTTGGACAGAAATTTATCAAAGCGTTCTAGTTTAACCCTTTCATTTGATACCTTTATAGTAGTGAAAAATTATGTGATCCGCCATTTAGTAGCGGCGGTCATCTTGGACCGATTATCACTAAACAGAGCTAAGAATAAAGCCGGTTTATCCCTTAGATGAAAGTTTATCCAGGTGGGAGCTATGCCACTAACTGTCACACAAACTGAGCCACATCAAACGTATGACGTACGTCTTGTGACAAAAAACTTGCTCCCTCAATTATGTAACTTTAATTTTTCCTATTGTGTTTGATGTTTTTTGTCACAAATAAAGCATATTTTATTCTAGACCATATATGTGTTACATATATTTCATTATATTCTCTAAATAGTTCATAAATATTTTATTTGGAAAACCAACGCGGATTTGATTCACATTGTTTATGAAGGCGGGTTTTTACTTGTACCTGATTATTGGAAAGGTCCAACTATAGTTTCGTTCACATTCGGTGGAAACGCGTCTTGATAAATCAATATATAAAAATCAATGCCACTTTTCGTCTTAAGTTTACTATTTTAAATAAGAGAAATAATAAATCCGGCCACAATTTTTTTGGCTTTGGTTACGTGGTTAAACTTCTCATTTAATAACTACTCGTATGCATCGGGAAAATCAGATGGCCTCTAATAAATTAATTCATTTTCTTTACAACGCCAACTAAAAATGTTAAAGAAAGCGTCAAGTCAAGACCAACAATTATCATTACTTGTCCTTCTGATTTATATATTGGCAACTAATTTACTAACTCGGCCACGGAATTTGCAACTCATCACCATTTGACGTTTGACAGCTTCAAAACAAGATCCACAAAAATTTAATATTTAAGCTTCCATTGACAACATCATATATTGAAACTTAACATGTTAAATAATATATCATAATCTTTTATCGTGAAAATACCCACTGTATAATTTGGCGCGAGTGCGTGATATGACAGCAACCGGCCATTTGCTCCAATCAGAGAGCACCATTCGGGGTACACCCGTTTGCCAGAATTTCATTTGCCGTAATATCATCTGCTATACTAGACAATGGACATAATATTGTTTCTCATAATTATATTATGTCATTATCATTGTTTACTATATTAATCACGTGCTAGAAACTTTATTTCCCATAAAGTCAATTTCAATAACATCATTCGTTATCATTATTGTAAGCCTTAATTATTATATGCCATAACATCATTTGCCATCAAAATTATTTCTAGAATTAATACCTAAAATCAGTATAAAAAACGGGTTTAAGGCTTGAGTGTATATGAAATTAATTAAGTATGGCATTGTTAAATAAAATTAGGTTTGGTTAAGTTAGAACATGAAAAACAACGCTTGCTCTGAAATCCTCTAGAAAGGCTTGGATTTAAAGTAGTAAAGGAAAGTATTTGAAATTAATTTAATAATATTATTAATTGCAATAATATTATTATTGCTATATATTAATAATATGGACAACAATACGTATGCCACTCGTATCATTATGGAATCTAATGTACGGGCAAATAAAAGAATGTCAAATTAAATTTTAAGTAAACGAACAATTTAGGCAAATGAAATTCGGGCAAGTGAAATTCGGGCATATGAGTATTATTGCTTATATCTTTCGGGCAAACAATAGACAACCCAAATTATTATTTTTTATACAAAGTGTTTTATTTTTTCTGTCCTCAATAGTTTATATGTTATAATAGTGGCTTTAATATACAACTATTTGATGTTAATTTTAGGTAAATTTAACGATCGATTAATGTAGGTTGACTTACATTTTAAACATACCAAATTATACAATTAGGAGCTAATAGAATTTCAATTTTATTTTCATATATTAATATTATAGAAATTTGCTATTTGAATTCATAGCACAAATTTAGATGCTAAAAATAACCACCATGCTGAGTTATATTTACAGTGGCTTACATAGAAGATAATTAGTGGCTGAGATACTATTATTCAGACGCGCGTTGTTTGTGGCCGACTTAGTAATTTAGCAGGTGACTTATATTTTCTGAGGCGAACAATGCTATTAAAAAGAAGCTTGTTTAATTAGTACCCTTTAACTAAAGAACGGTCTCACCTGTCCAAACCAAATGTTTAGACTTAGCTAGGACTATTTAGTAGATGGTTTATGTAAAGTTTGCACAAACTCGGTCGAGCGGTTTTTCATTTATCACATTTTTTGTAACAAATGAGTTTAATAAATGACGGATTATTTTGTGAATGGGGATTTTGCTGTAAACTTTTTTGAGTGTTGAAAGTACAAGCATGTTTATACGTAGCGAAGTAAGTACCGGGCCGCTAGTATTCTTATAATGACTCTTACGTCAATTATATCGATTTTATTTGTCAAAAGAAACGTTTGTAACAAAACCTGTACTTGGGCTGGAGAGACAGCAGAAGTCAAAACCTATGAAAAGATTGCAAAGCTGGCTGCGTATGCAGTCTACAGAACACAGAGCCCGGTTCACATATGTTGAATCCTTGTAGCAATATATCTTTCGTGAGTTATATATTACCTACCACCGGCTTACGACTACATCGGTTTTGAAACAAACTAGTCGTGCGATACATTTTTACTCGCTCTCGAAATTACTAGATTCGAGAGCGAGTAAAGTAAAGGTAAAGGTTTTCAATTTGTCGGTTTGTTTTTAAATTGACCCATTTCCCAGATACGCCAGGATCTATTTGGAAAATTATTTGTCTACCAACTCTCAAAAAGAGGAGATAACTCAATTCGACTGTATTTTTTATTTATTTTTTGATACCCAATTTCTCGGAGACGGTTGAATATTTTATTTCACAACTCCCTCAATATGGGTATTCAATGAAAAGGCTTATCTAGTGGAATACTAAAGATAATTTCAAATCCGAGATGGCCGCAACAACAAATATCGGGGCTTAAAAAAATAACAATTTTACTTGTTTTTTGAAAGTGTATAAAACTTTATCGAAGTCAGTCAAGAGGTTTGGTTTTTAAATCGAAATAACTGTAAAAGTACTATCGGTGCCTGCCGCAATGGAAGTTATACGTCACTTACTTTTAAAGAAGAATTATTAAGACTTCAATTAAGTCATTTTGTTATTACAAAACGTGTTAAGGGCGCGCGAACTAAACAGATCAAGCTGGCTTCGGAAAAAAGACTCGAAAAGTTAATTAAAGGACGCTGGTGTTGGTGTTTTTGTAAATTGTTTACAAAACACCAAATTCACTCGGGTGATTTAATTAAAAGATGAAGAAATTTGATCGTTTTTGTCGCTACAAATCGACTGTGTGATAACCCAGGTGTAATAAATGAGTCCTAAGTAAATTAACGACATTTTAATTTCGATTTTGATCTATGCTAATGTGTTCTAGTGCTAGAGATGCAGCAGCATCAGATTCATTCGAGCAGGCATTAATGTAACACTTTAATTGGAAATTGCTTGTGTTTAAACACCGCCCAAAGAAGTCTAATTTTACTACAAAAATCATACATCTCATTCATTCAGGAGTAAAACTTGCATGTGGCTCCAGCTAGCACTTACACCAAATTATTGGAAGAGCAAGTACCTAACATAAAATCTCTACTTCGTGTATGGCACCCTGCCTTCGTGTATGGGCATGGGGTCATTTGGCCCCCACGAAATCGGGGTAAGCGGTGTCGCCACGCACCGAACGGCTTGCCAATAAGCCGCCTCTGCTTTTTTATTATTATCTTCGTATTCATTTTATTTCTTAAATTTACAATATGAATATAAAACAATAAATATTATAAAAAACCTCAACCTAGAGTGCCACCAGCAACGGGGTAGGACCCAAGCTACCGATGGTAGGGACTACAGAGAGAGGAACCTCCTAACAATACGTGCTGGATCGAGGAGCACAACCCTCTGTACCTGACCCTTGATCCAACCATCTAGCGAGAGCCTCTTAAGATGTTGATTGAGACTTCTCGCTATCAGGCCGTTTGCCGAAACGACTATCGGAACAATGATCGTCCAATCAACATCCCACATGGCGGTAACCTCATGAGCCAAGTCATCGACTTGGCTCATGAGGTTGGCTCAAGATCAGCAAGTACCGATGTACTTGCTGATCTTATCCTTTTCTGCCTTCACGAGGTTCTCATCATGTGGGATGGTGATGTCGACGAGCACTGCTCTGCGCTGGGATCGGTCTACCAGCACGATATCAGGCTTATTGCAAACAATAGTCCTGTCCGTGATGATAGAGCGGTCCCAGTAGAGCAACGCACGACCATTTTCAAGAACTGGCAACGGTTCATACCGATAGTACGGCACTTCGGACTCGACAAGGCCGTACTGAAGAGCAAGTTGCTGGTGGATGATCTTGGCTTCTAGATTATGCCTGTGCAAATACTCACCATTAGCAAGATGAGAACAACCGGAAATAATATGCCTGATAGACTCTCCGGGACGGCGGCATACCCAACAAATGTCGACCGTACCGTCCTTCAGTATATATTTCCTATAGTTGTTCGTCATCATTACTTCGTCGGCAATTGCACAAGCAAAACCTTCGGTTTCCCCAAAGAGGTCCCCGAATCGTAGCCAGTTCACCGCAGCAAGTAGGTCCACATCGGGCCCCGTTGGAGCTCGATAGAACCTCCCGTGCAGCTCCTTACTCTCTTCCATACTATTATTATTCTTATTATTATATGTGTATATTTGTTGATAGCATCTAAGTTTGTGAGAGTGTATCCGACTAACTTTGTCACTCATGTCATAACAATATAGGACAAGCCGACAACAATACAACAGATTTATTTTATTAAATCTGGATTTTTAATATAATTTTATTAAAAAAGCAATTATAACTTCAAAAGACCTGCCATTTTGCAATTAACGTTGTTTTCAATTTGTATTTGCAATAAAATTACGTTCTAATTATGGATATTTTTACTCATGCACGCCGCTCCAGCGATAACGGATATATCGCATGAGATGAACATACATATAATATAGTCACTTATTATTGATTATTAACGTTTAACGCTAACGCTACAACAGGAAAGTCATAGCACAATCTGATTTATAAAAACTTCCATACTGTGATAAGCAATAACTCCGCTGAGTTATTGATTTATTATAATTGTAAAATAAAAAATAAAACTATTTATTTATATTAGATTAATAGATGCTATTAAATGCCGTCAAATTGCATAATAATTTCTGAAAGCTCTATAGGAACTGGAAGGAATTGACTTATGATAGGGAGAAGAGGGAATCGTTGGCGACCTTTGTCCAGTACTGTATTAACATAGGTTAGTTAAAAATAACTACGATTGTTCATAATTTTTTGGTATAATAATTTGTGCGATGAGATATAGATATAGATGCCTGAGTTTTTTACTTATATTCTTTACATCGCATCGCGTGCCTGAATAGGAAGGTTCAACTTACGTACTTACCAAGTAGGTACGTTATGTACATAAAGCTTCGCAAAGAAGTATTGCTTTCCTCTAAATAAAATATCATGGCCGTCTTATTTCGGACCACTTTTATCCATTACGTTCTTATTTTATTATTTACAGAGTTTTGGTTGTCTATTTCTTTGCTTGGAGAGAGGTTGTATTAGATTTTCGTTATATTCTGGGTTTTGAGATAGGGGTCAATATAAATTAATCTAACTAATTGTACGTTAAGTAATTGGATATTTTTGATTATTCTGGCATATTCTTTCTGGTAGTGACTGAGCAAAAGTTTAGTTTCGGTTTCGGTCAAAAACGACCGAAACTTTCAGCCGCGCCAAACTCGAGTGTTTGTATTTTATTCTAGACGTTTGCAGTGATTGACTTTTTATTTAACAATTTTTAACTGGCTGTATGTTCATGTAAACAAATGTGTAAAAAACAAACTAGATTAGTAAAAAAAAGAAATTTTAATATTTGTCTGTACGTTTCGGTTTTGGCCGAAATTGAGAGCGTGATTGTAGTTCGGTTTCGGCTGAGAAACCTGTTTCAAACCAGATCGTCTAACGTTTTTTTGTTAATTTTCTATAATGCTGCTTAATAAAATAACCCATGGAGTAATAAAATGCGTTCAAAGTAAAGACTGGACACATTTTTCGCTTCCTAATTTGTAAGAATTGAGACGAAATATAAATTTGCACTCGATTAAACTCCTACGACTGATATTGAATTGTACGACTAATTGGTTGTTAAATGGACTCTAAAATGTTTACTGCGCTCGTTCAATTAGCTGCAGCCGGATGCAGCAAACGGATCACTAGGAAATATAGGACTAGTTCCAAGCTTCCCGGATATACACGTTAAACAGTATCGGATAACTGAACCAATTTCACAATAATATATATCAGAAAAATGCTTTACATTACAGGCTATGAATTACAGCGAGGAGTCTTAATAATATTGAACAACATATTTAACTTAGTACTTAGGATCAAATTTTGATACAGTAGATGTAGGGCTCATAAATTATATGGTACCATTCACCTGTAAACCAATTTTCTTCTTATGTGTGGCTGTGTAAGCTTTTACTAACATTGAGGCAAATATGGTAAAAGATCACGTATGGAAACCACAATAGTACGAGAGCAGAGTTCAAAGAATAATAAAGTAACTTATGCGGAAGCTCAATTGAATCAGTAAAATAAGAGCAGAAACCGGAAAAGTTAATAAATAACAGATATTACTTACCTCTGTTACGGTTAGCCTGCAATATCCGTTGGATTTCGCCCGCTTCGGAGCCGCTCTCTGACTCAGAGCAGAGGCTGGGACCCGTTCCGGATAAATTAGCAACTCGCGAACTGTCTATAACTTTGAAACTTTTAGCACTGACACTTGTCGTCCGAATGGGAGGTGGTGGAGGACTCCCCGTATTCAAATGTTCCCCAACTCTCGTATTTGATTCGCTTCCCCGATTTACTGATTTATAAACGTCATACATCACTTTCGGTTCCACATTTTTCACGTCACTTCGCGAATATTTTTCGTCGAAACTCACACGTTTGGATTGACTTGTATTGCTTGTTACTCTTGTCAACGAGCCACGTTGAAATATCGGCGTTTGAGTTATGGCTTGCGTTGGCACATAGGGGTTTAGTTTTTCTGGATGTCGGTAAATGATTTCGGGTTCCGTGACTGTTGTACGTGTTTTGATATATGTGTCTGTTCGCCTTTCTGGAACACCTCTCACAAACGGTGACGAATATACGCCCTGACTGGAATAGCTCTGCGAGTCTCTTCCTCTGGGTAAGCTGCAGCTTCTCGGTTCAATCAGCATGGCAGTAGGGGAACTACAGTTTGACAGCGAGTACGTTTGTTGTCTTACTGGACTCCGGGGCGACATTTGATGAGACTGTCTCAAATAATACTCGTCTTCTTTTTCCTTCATTTCTTTTAGTTTTTGCCAATAGAAAGCTTCAACTTTTTGTCGTGTTTTCTCTTTGTCTAAATTGCTTTCTCTCAATATTGAGCCAGTCGGAGAAACTGGATTAGATCTTGGGCTGCAGTCAGCTGGCGATGGAGTAGATTTATTGCTAGTTCTGCTGAGAGAGTTGTTTCTTCTCTCTTCTGCCTCAAGCATAGTCTTCCTTACGTGTTCGTAAGGAGATACAGTCTTTGGCATACTTGGTATCTTGTGACTGACAGGCATTGGAGAGGTTGGAGCTGAATAGTTATAAGCTTTTTTATTAGCTGTTTGACTAACCTTTCGATTACTCGGAGAATTTGCAGCATTATGTTTGTCGAATGAAAGACTTCTAGCTCTAGTCGGTTGAATAGTTCGCACTTCAGCCTCTTTCTTTGGCGAAATCAAAAACTTGGTACTGACTCTCTTTATTTCGGCACCAACTGAAGATGGATGTGCTTGAGATTGTGACGCTCTATAAATTTCAATTTCTTCTAATAACGATGTTTTATCTGTTAATTTTTCAACAGAATGGTAATACACATCTGGGTAAAGAGGCATGTCGTTGTTCTTATTGCGACGGTTAGAGGGACGTATATCATTAGGTTTTGGTGGTACCTGCGGCCTCGCGTAGTAACTAGGGTAGTCCTTATCACTGGCTACTTCACTGCCTTGCGATCTGGTTTTCACACTTTCGGATACTAACGTACTACTGGATGAATGATTACTGGTAGACTGTATGTCAATACTTTGCGATACATTATCGTGTCGATTTGTCGTCAAGTTTTCGTATATTGTTTCGTTATCTTCGAACTCACGTTTATCGGATCTTATCGCGCGTGGATCGTGATACTGATTGCTCTTCGTAGGGTTATCATTGACTTTCAAACTTGTTTGTTTACCTTTGTCTTTGGATTTGTTAAAGAACAAATTGGGAAAGAACTTTCGGAAGCTCCCTGAACGCTTTTTGTGGTTTTCTGCCATTGTACCTGAGGATAAAAATAATCTTATTCAAAAGTTGATTGTTACATTGGTGTATGTTATACATGTAAACGTTTTTGTCTTTTCTAGTGTAGTAGATGACTAATCCAATAACCTTAAGACTAATCCAATGGAAGTTCGTCCCCTATTGGTTCCAAAGGAAGATCAACCTTGATTGATTCATCCATCATTTCTCATCTCTCATCTCATGAGAAATACTCTATAATTTATTATATTTCTATTTTTACGTCTAATGCTTTGAAATACCATAGGAATATTACGGATTATTTTATAAGATAAAGTTTGCCAAAAAGGTACTGATGTGTTTTTTAATTGGTAGATAATGTGCGGACTCTCAACATATCCCTACTGATATATCTCCGCTTGTAGGGAAAAACTTCTGTACATTATATTTATATTACCAAAATACAATAGTTTGAAAATAAATATTTGATTACTTTCTGTCTAGAAACTCAGAAATAGGTTGACTACGAACAGGTGAAATCGGCGAGATAAAACAAAGTTACCGCCGTTCTTGCACCTCTTCCAGTTTTCAGCGAAATCAATAATCTGGGCCGGTCCATAGACGTTAAAGGGGGAGGATCGGAAATAACATCGATGTTTAGAGCAGAAGCTTAAAAAATAATAGTAGCCTTGATGTAGCTCTACATCCGATAGAAGTAAACTGGTAGAAGAAAATGAATATTTAAAACATAATTGACGTATTTTGATGTTACAAAGACGTTCAAGTTTAGTGGATTTATTTAGATACCCCTAATCACTTATGCCTCATACTCCAGATATACTAAGACAGATTCAGAAAAATCGCATAGCTGAGCAAGGCAAAATCTAGAGACTGATCTTTTGCCACATCTTGTACATCTTATTAAGTCTTATTTTTGTAGTCTGTAAATTAATAGTCTACTCTACAGACGCAGTGATTACTTTTCTGTGTAAGCTCAGATAAAATAAGTAAAGTTTTAGTAGCGACTATTATATTGACTGTGACACGCTACTGTCTAGGTGTAAGCCTCAGATGTCTCACGTGTTTTTGGTTCGGATTATTAAAATGTTTTAGACATTCCGACAACTATACGAGAAGTTAGCTCCCATAGTATTTTTAAGAGAATCTAATTGAGTACACAAATAAGTTAGCTTGGATACATTGTTTTATGAAGTGTCTGACATTTCGTATTTAAAAAAGTAATAAAATAACAAGCTGATATTACGATTAATTACATTATATTTGATTTTTTACATACTTATTCCAGATAAGTGTTTAATACATTTACGAATCGATCCCAGGTCTGACAGTTAGGAAAAATCCAAGTAGATCTTCGTAAACTTCGTAGATCTTTTCAGTGGGTAGTTTTTTTTACACCGTAGACATTCGTAAATCAGCTGCGAGAGAGAAGCGAAAATAGAGTTTTAGCTATCAGTCTGGCGAAATTTAATTCATTTATCAGGATGCATGTTTGTCTAACTGGACGTCAGGTGGCATTTTTCAACAAATCTTGACAAAACTTACATCGTCTACACATCCGTCAAGAGCAGAAAAATTTGCTACAATGCCATTTCTTGAACGACACGAATATTTAAAACACCTGATGGGGATTTTGAGATATAAGTTCGCAAACGGTTTGTTTGCAATGTCTACTGTTAGCAGAACTATGTAATTTTAATTTGCACAACTCCTAGTAGAAAAGGTAATAATAGTATTTTTTATGATAAACTAGACAAAGCAAACGAGTTTACTAGATTAACTAAATTTATGTAAAAAACAAGGCCCGACCATTTCATAAGCGTCTAATGCGGAATTATAAAGTGTTTGCGCTGATCTTGTTAGAGGAAAATAGGTAAAGCTTTATCAAGTTAGGCTTTGTTTGCGCAGTGGGGTGAAGTTAACGCCTGACCGGAATTTATTAGCATTGCGCTGCAGCAAACTTTGCAGCACCCAAACTGGAGCGATTCGGGTGGCCTTCGTTACTTATTTATATTTTTTCTTGTTTATTGGGTCAGTGGTACTACAAGTTGGGGTTATGTGGCTATAGAATATGTATGATGGTTACAATAGCGAAGCGCATGTGCTTTTAACGGCCAAATTTAAATATTATTAAGCATCTAGGTACTTGGTAAAACTAAGCCGAGTTGCTTTGATTGGGAAGGCAAGTATATTTTGACTCTCTTTATGTAGTTACGTGTTCATTGAACTAAAGTCATTTATGAATATTGTATTTGATGAAGTAAATAATAATTGTTTGAGATAAATGGCGTAACACAGTTTTTATTACTTACTCGTAGTAGGGACGGAAAACAGTAGTGCGGTGCTTTTTTCTAAAACTTACTTTGATAGAGACGGCTATTAACTCTAAGTTTAACAGTGTTTTTATTTTAGATATGTTAGTTGCCTCTTAATTCATTATCACTGCATATCTATTTATATCCTTGTTTTAGTAAGGTGCATTCGACGCCTATACAGAATAGCATGTCGTCGATGATATTTCATAAATTTTTACAGTGAATGACACTATTTTTTTTAAATACATTCTTCAGAACATGTTTTATGCAGATTACTCAAGCACCTACGAGTACACTTTACAAAAATTTCAAAGCTATGACGAGCTTTGAAATTTGAAATTTGCATATAACCGCACCCGCATAAATTTACTTTGTATAATCCTGACATGACCACTTCCGTGAAACGATAAGATATAAAATACACGCAGGACAAGTCGGCCATATCCGTTTTATCTCTGCGGGCCTCAGTAGATAACAATTAGGTACTCGGTTATCTTTAATTCAGGGACAAAATACCTAAACACCTACGTCTTAGAGTTAAAAATTGCAGAGCACCAGAATTAAGGCTAAGCTCCAGGCTGACTAAATTTAATGGGAATTTAATGCATCAATAATGCTCTTTGAAATTAGTGAGAGATTCTAGCCCTAACAGCCCTATAAACAGTAGTCTAGCATGAATACAAAAACTCTATTTAATAATACTTTAAAAAAGTGAAAACCTACTTTGATTTGGCAAGCAAAACTTAAGTTAAGAATATCAGACTGCTTTTGATAAAAAATTATAGGTAATGAGAAATCTGGAAACATAAAACAAAATGCAAAACGGACGAAATAACAAATCGCGTTTTTGAAGTCTATTAAAAAGGGCATTGTAGTTTCGCTGTCAGTTTTTTTGGGTTCTTTAATAGGTAGGTACATGGTCTCATTTGGTCTGTCCGAATGTCTGTCTGTCCACGGTGGGTATAACTCCGAGTAATTTGGCACAATTGTTTTAGTTAACATTTTTTAATTGAATGAATCAAAAAGGTTTTTTTAAATTACATATACCTTTATTTATCTTTGACTACATTACGTTTCCTAACGTAAGTTTTGTCCAAGAATTGAAGTAAGTTTTCAATATTATATATTAAAGTAAAGTATTAATTGTAGTCGTATCTAATGTAGTCTATACTTCTATACTACGAGAAGTACTATAATGAGAAAAGATTTGCATTTTTGTATCTTTGTATTTTTTCATATATATATGATATAATAAAATTAAAATGTACTGACCGATTTTAATAACTAGCGTCGTTAGTAAGGTACATTATCACGCAGTAACTTAGATCATAAAAAAATAGTAGCTAGTAGGTACATAATATTCTCGTAAATTAATTTTGTTTACTTCGACTTTAACCTAATTCATGTCTATCTATCCATTTATTTTATATTTGTCTATAATTTAGCCAGATATCAATGTTAGGCAGTCACGTGGAAATCATCAAGGAAATTAATAATTAAAATCTATTCACCTAGATTCAGCCAGAGCAGTTGGCGCGGGCAGTAATTAATCTGCCGGGTCTAGCCTCACCCGATTGCGGGGTACTTGTCTGGCACAGACTGGTTTTAGTACACACAGAATATGTAATAACTACGTGCATTTTACATAGGAGTATAGATTTGTTTTGTTACATTTTAGATATGCTTGTTGCGGCTACGAAGTTATGGCCGTCTACCCCTGATCTGTAATGTAGATAGGTTTACGTGTGTAATCATTTGGCTAGTAGTGAAAGAATTACTTATGTTTTGTTTGTATACCAGCTGCGCTCCGTGGTGTTCCCGTGGATCCACCGATCCTACTCGCGGATCACTAACTTTTCCAGGCTATGTTACTCATTGATTAAATAGCTTTCTAATGGCAAAAGAATTATGTATTTAAATCGGTCCAAAATACGAACCTCTTATCTTTACAATATTAGTGAAGATTATTATTACCAGCTTAGTACGAGTACGTCCCAGTGTTAGGCAATGGCCTCCTTCCCATTTCTTCACATATTCCTTGATAGTTTTTAGGGTAACGTAACCTAAGGTAACTGGATTAAATAATAAATCGTAAAGACATTCATTATGGATTTGAAAGGAGTTGAATATGGAGTTGTATAAAATATACACCATTTTATGGCGGCGGTCCATTCGTAACGATTTTCCTCAAACATAGCTAAAAACAATCCCGACTAAAAACTTTCAAAAAAATAGGAAACAAAATCACATAATCGGTTCATCCGTTGGAAAGCTACGATGTCAGTGACAGAAACACACACATACACTCACATATAACACCTCGACGTTTTTGGCAACGGAAACCAAAACGAAACATACAATATTACATTGATGTACATGTACTAGATGCGTACTAACCGCCTCAATGCATTGCTGCTTTACTTAAGGCCACAGCCATTACCTCAGCTCAAGTCAGTCTTGAGTGAGTCCAAGCGAGCAAAAGTTCTTTAAAAAAATATTTCGAAATGGATAAATGCGTCGTAAAAGTATGTAACTCAATCACTCAAAAACATAACAAATCCTGCGAGGTTACTTTCCACCGGTAAGTGTATTGTTTATGTGCATATTAATGTAAATAAAGCAAAACTCGAAACCAAAAAATATTAATGTAATTCAGTATTTGACGTTGCCCTTAAAAACATCGGGTTGGGTTCCTACACTAATGGGAAACAATCAATGCATAAAATAAATTTCTTAGTTACATCTGTTTATCTGTTAAAATAAAATATGAAAGGATTAGTTATTGTATTTGTTTGATTTATTTTTTTACGTCGAAAACTTTTGATGCCATAAAACCTTGAAAAATGTTCTTAGGAATGAATGTTTTTAACGAAATTTAGGATAACTTTCTACTAAGTAATTTAAGAAAACCCGAATTCAGTCCAGTAAGTGGAATTTGGTCTACACCTCCTTTGTAGGGAGAACCGTGCCCAGCAGATGGATGCCATGAATTAACACGCATTTAAATATTTATTTGGTTACAAGATAGAGATTCCGGTTATTTCGTACTAAAATGCTTTGCGTCAACTTTAATTGTGCGAACTGCCAGATTGTAGAACTTGCTAACAGTTTTTCTATTTCCAGATATTATAATGTTTGAAGTCCAAAATTGAATTGTTTTAAATAGGTTTCTTCTATGCAAGCGTAGAAACATACTATTTTTCAGTCTTTTTATTTTACTTTAGGGTAAACTTTTCTATGGTAGGCAACACCAACCCGCAGCGCATGTTCAACTGCGCATCACAAAAACGGTTACACTTTTTTCGACGCGCGGTAAGGAGGTTACTACTCTATATATATGAAACTCTTTGCAATATTATTATACAGCAATAAGGTCTCGCTAATATTATCTACTAAGACTTCGCTGTCCGTCAGTCCAGGGGAGGGTTCAAGTATTACGTAACGTAATTTGTGGGAGGCTTGTAAAACGTTACGATGCGTTAC
Organism: Ligdia adustata; assembly: GCA_947049295.1. Taxonomy (NCBI): domain Eukaryota; kingdom Metazoa; phylum Arthropoda; class Insecta; order Lepidoptera; family Geometridae; genus Ligdia; species Ligdia adustata. Next base: position 15,160,191 of record OX346213.1, on the reverse strand, counting down.
AACGGCGGGTTGGGGTATTTAAACAACGCGTTACGTATTTTTTAATTTATTTTAACAATAAATCTAAGGAATCAGAATCTACACGTTTTACGGGGAACCCCTCAATTGTATTGTACGTTAATTTATTTCTGTTTAAGTCGCAAACCTTTCTTTTATGTTTCGGAGAATCCTACGACTATGTGTACGTGACTTTTATTTTATTATCAATGTACGTGTTCATTAGAATTTACACAGAAGCACATTACTGTTGTCAGTGTTGTTAAGTGAGTAAATACTGTAATATCTTCGAAAGCCGAAGATTTGCATCATCAGCTGTTCTTGGCATATTAAAGCCGTAATACTAAGTTGCCACCACAATGTGCCAAAACGAACTCACCAAAGAGTGTGCAAACGGACATGCATGGCAAGACTGCCCAAAAACCTCGTGAGAGTAGAGTACGGCCACAGCGACTTGCTGCCAAAAGGGCAAATGAGCTGCTCTGCATTGTGCGCCATAGCGAAGCATTGTCTGAGGATACCGATTGGCTCGATGAAGACGAAGTTGATGCAAGTGGTTTAACAATACCGGAACCTTCTTCGTCTGCTCTCCGATTAACAGTAATAAAATAGTCTGAGTGGCTGGCAAACCCGTGGACAGAGCAGCAGTAACTGAATTGTGTTTTTTACGTACATTAAAACATAAAATTCGCTCCTTTTGTTTATTACTACTGTAAACGCAATTATTAATATATTATACTTTGTTTAATGGTCACCTAAATGTTACTTAACTTTTAGGGATGGGACATGGGACGACGGGGGTACAGAAAAACGTTACAGTGCATTACATTCTAAAATCTTTAAAAATTGCGTTACGTAATACTTGAACGCTCCCTAGGCTGTATTTCATGATTCGTGATAGCTAGACAGTTGAAATTTTTACATGATGTATTTATGTTGCCGCTATGACAACAGAATAAAATAAATATTTAAGAAAGGCTCTTAAATAGCAAACATGATTTATTTGCCGTTTTTTGCTCGATATTAATATCCGTAACATATCCGTATTTACTTAAAAATAATTAGGAGAGGAGGATAATTTATACGAACTAAAAATATGCTCGATTAAATATTTAACTACGTTAATTTATTTACTTAAAAATAAATTTATAGTCTAAATAAAATAAATATTTAATCCCATACAACAAACGTTATTTGTGCCGTTTTTTGCTCAATGTTATTGACGTCAACATATAGAACTTTAACTAAATATTTGAATATAAGTATTTATTAGGCAAGTAAATATTATAATATATGGGAATATATTCAATAAAAGTTATTGAAAAAAAATGTCACATAAAAATATTGAGTTCGGGCAACCGGTGTGAAGTTGGCAGCCAAACTCTGCAGCCATATAATGCGACCAAATTAAGGAGGAAATTTTGTGAAGTTAGCGGCCAACAATATTCTAGACTACTGGGATACTAAGCTTCTTCTTGTTATAGCTAATCAGGCTTAAACAAGTCTAATGCTGCTCTACAAAACAAGGAGTAACGAAATACCGTGAAAATATTTTTTTTATTTTCAATCAATTTGAAAAAAAAACAGTTGTACCTTGGACGGCTGTTTTGGACTAACTCCGTATGTCAAAAAAAGCTTGTATTTCATGCTATATACCTGTGAAATTTCAACGCGGCAGTCGTACTGTAAGTAGTAGAAAAAGTATATTATTTTCTACCATTTTCAAATTAGAAAAAAATAACAAATGTACCTTATACGGCTGTTTTGGACGAACGCAGTATGTCAAAAAAAAGCTTGTATTTCATGCTATAAACTTGTGAAATTTCAACGCGGCAATCATACTGTAAGTAGTAGAAAAAAATATATTAATTTCTACCATTTTCAAATTTGAAAAAATAAACCAAATGTACCTTGGACGGCTGTTTTGGACTAACGCGGTATGTCAAAAGAAAGCTTGTATTTTATGCTATATACTTGTGAAATTTGAACGCGGCAGTCGTACTGTAAGTAGTAGAAAAAAAATTAGTATTTACTAACATTTTCAAATTTGAAAAAAAAAAACAAATGTACCTTGTACGGCTGTTTTGGACTAACGCGGTATGTCAAAAAAAAGCTTGTATTTCATGCTATATACTTGTGAAATATCAACGCGGCAATCGTACTGTAAGTAGTAGAAAAAAAATATTATTTTCTAACATTTTCAAATTTGAAAAAAAAAAACAAATGTACCTTGGACGGTCGCATTAAATGGCCGCTGAGTTTGGCTGCCAACTTCACACCGGTGTTCGGGCAAAGTGCCCAAAATGCTGGCTGTGTTGCCCCGCTGATTTGCAAGACTTATATATGTATTTATTTACTTATACTTACTTTTTGCCTAATAAATACATATATTACTTTCTACTATATTGAATAGATAATACGCACTGCGATAGCATAAATAATCAATTATAATACTAAGGAACCTTAAAACGTGAGTCCGACTGGCACTTTTTTTATTTATAAAGTTGTTAGTCATTATTTCTATTTATCGTAGTAATCTGATTCCAGACAGAGTACTGGCAATAACTTCCAATTTTAATGAAGTTAACGATTTCCTTATTTAAGGTTAGGATTAGGTTGCCTGGGAGATATCGCTTTAGGCGACAAGGCCACCCAAGTTACTGCCAATGTTTTTCACGATATTTTTGTTGTTATTTAGGAGTACAATTAAGTTATATTTGAATTAGTTTTTTTGTAAGAATGTCCGATTAACATTGTGGATGTAACCTAGGTTTTTCAGAAAGACTGGCGTTATCAAAGTTTTATGTGAAGTTTTAGTTCGTAGTCGGCTCATGACAAGCGTAATTATATGAAAACCCAACGAATATGTTTAATGATATGGTTGATAAAAACCGCAACAGCAATCAAAACCCAATAAAACGAAGGGAACGAACATCCGTTTATTCTTATGTAATTTATTAAATAACACTAGTTGCACCCTGAGTTGCTACCCTCGTTAATACGGGATTAAAAGTAGCTTTTGTGTTAATTCAGGGTCTAAGCTATCTTTTAACCAAATTTCATCCTTATATGTCCAGCATTTTTTGCGTGAAAGAGTAACAAACATTCGTCTATACAAACTTTCGCATTTGTAATAATTAGTAGGAAGAATTAAATAAATTGTGTCTTATAAACAATATAGGATAGCATCCAATAAATTTTGCTCGTTAATTTGTACCTGTATTGTCATTGCATAAGACCTAGTTTGAGAATCTTTATGACCTCAACTAAGTTGATAATTTAGCCTTTCGGCCACAATGTACTTAGTATGCGGACAAACTGACATAGCTTAAATTGGAGGCCAACCAGCTGTTAATAATGCTATTAACTCTACGATCTCACATCAAACTATTATATCTAAAACGTAGTTCCTTAGACACAACCGAATTACGACTCTATTGCTCTGCAATGCAGTGCATTGTTCAATGAAATTCAGTGCATGTTTGTCGTATCATTTCTGTGCATCAAAGACGTCCAAGTTTGTATAGGATTGCCGCTGCCGCTCTCTTACACCCAAGTTTAATCACAAAGACGTAGTTGCACGATCTACTGATATTGCCCATTCAATGTAGAGTGTGACGTCATTGTTGATATGTAACGGATGAATAAGAATGAGAAAGAGATATGGCAGAGCTTACTATAACTGCATACCAAATAATATCAAATCAACAGCCCCAAGCCCACTTTGCAAAGTTTAAATATTACGAGTATAATTCATTTCACATTAAACATGTGGTTGTAAATGACTTCAAAACCCGACTGCAACAACTTTAGAGCCACGTATTCTAACCAGTAGATTCGCATTTTCTTACATTTTAAAAAAAAACTCTATAACGTATTCATAATAAAACGTAATAATCTTTTCATTATCGTAGTAAAAATTTCAAACGTGATCAAGACTCAGTGGGTATATTTTAATAAGATAAAGGAGAAACAAACCAACAAACAAATCCCTTACCTATCCCTATACCCACTTAAGAAGGTATATGGATTAGTAGAATAAAAAAAAGATAGACTAGACCATTATTTGAAAAAAGAAGACCGTAAAAAAAACCGTAAAAGTAGACCGTATGAGTATATTTGTTACTCCTTCCATAGATTAAAATACCTCAAGGTATTTTATTATGCTCCTTCAAACTCAAACGGTTTTAAATGAATGAATGAAGTTTTGCAACTAGATAACTTATAACTTAGATTAACGCTTAGACACACTCAACGTAAAAAAAATTACGTCGGGGACTTAACAGTTTATTTCGGCAGCCTTCCTTGAGAGCCAGTGTATTTCAAACCAGGCATGCTCTATCTAGGGCTACAGTGTAGGGCTACAGTAGGAGCTTGTGATCAAATTCATGGCTGTGTTTGATAAAAAAGAGGCTATATTTAATCCCAAAAAGAAGTATCCCCATGTAATGAATGATCATATAATACCGCGGGTGAAACCGCGGGGCGCAGCTGCTAAGTAATAAGTTATATGTAACTTTAGTAAGTAGTTAATGTACTCGTCGGTAGATACGAAAAAATGTGCAAACAAACTTCAAGTTAACGGTTACGAAATGAACGAGCAAGTACTTAGTTTAGTTGGCGCTTATCTCATATAGATTACGAAGTGCCGAGTACAACACCCGCTTTGGTAATATGCGATAATAAGTTTATATCTAAGTACGAGTGATGTAAACGAAGTTAAATTCTTAGTAATGGATACAAAGGTACTTTTAAAGAGTCGGCGATACACGCGAAATAGGTACTTTATTGCTGCGCATCGCGTGTTTGAGCTAACTACTTTTTTTGGTAGTTATTTTCAAAATAAATTTATTTATTGGGACCACCGAGTTTCTCCATTTTTTTCAAACACAGGAGGATAATATTGTCTATATACATACTTTAGAAAAGTTGGTACCACAAAGTTATACTTGATACTTCCTACTTAAATATTATCAAAGCGAAAGTTTGTAAGAATGTGTGGATGTATGGACGTGTGTTTGTCACTTTTTCACCCATAAACGACTGAACCGATTTAGATGAAATACTGTATGGAGATAGCTTAGGCCGTGGATAAACTAACACATTGCCTAGTTTTTTTAAATCTTATTCTTAAGTATGTTTGCTTTGTAGATGGCTAGACCGATTTGATTTTTTTTGAACTTTTCTTTCACTTTCTAATAGGTAAAATCGGTCTATCAGTTATAATCAAAATATTAAGTATTACTTGTTATACTCCACTACAATTCTAACTAGTGACAATTAGATATAGTCCTGACAAATTGGCTGATATTATTTAGAAACCGCTGAACCTAGAGACATGAAATTCGTAGGGGGTATTCATTATACGGTGCAGGGGTGTAATAAGAAAGAATTTTTCAAATTCAACCCCTAAGAGAGTCCAAAGGGGATTCAAAGTTTGAAACTTCACTGTAAACGCGAATGTCGCGTGCAACGCCGCAGGTGACAGCTACTTACTAGTGACAGTCAATAACCACAAAAGACGCAGGCTTATCGCCTAAAAGCGATATATTCTTGACAGAATCACAAAACGGCTAAAAAAATATCATCTGGATAGAGGCTTTTCGTATCCGTATGACCGTATAAACAGAGAGCATTTCTTTCAAAAATTTTTAACATCATCTGGATAGATGCTTTTCGTATTCGTAAGACCGTATAAACAGAGAGCTTTTATTTCAATTTTTTTTGCCATAGTACCATTACATCGAGATTGTGCCAAGGAAATAAAGTACCTATGTAGGTATTACTAAAGATTATAATGTAGGTATATTAAATGTGGAGCATTAAAAGAAATATATTTCATTGTGTTTGAAAACCGATATCTGATTTTTTTTTGTAAGCTGCATTAAATTTTACGACAAATCATGCTCCGAATATTTTTACCTTTGTAAAATGGCGGCCTTTTTACTTTTTATGATATCGAGTCCCAAGCGCTTTATTTTATGGTTTTCTATATTACTATACTTATTCCTATTACTATAGGACTTTATTTATATTGTTAGGTACGAGTATGTAGCTTTGTAGGTATGTAATTTTATGGTTTTCTATCCTAATAACCCAAGTATGATTTTATTAGTTTTAAATTGTAAGATACTACTACATTATGCTCTATGTCCTTCGAAAGTCGTAAAAAACTGTATTCGTGTTCCTATAGGTAGCTACGAGTAACATACCTACCTAAGTATATATCTGTTTTATTACCAGCTCTAGCCAAAGTTGTAAAAGATGCTTCAAGGACTCGCGACCGCCGATCCAATGAAGTCATTTTATATGCGAATACATTTATAAATTATATATCAAATAACTTTTGCGGCGACTTGGTACCTAAATAAATATGTAAGATAAAATACCTTTCAAAAAATCAATGTTATTTGAAATTTAAATACGTTTTGGGAAATCTGGGGGGGGGGGGGAGCCAATCTAGGAACTACAAATAAGATGAGATATTTTTAAGATGTTTTTTATTGTTTTTCCTGTTTGAATCACGACGCGTTAAATACTACGCGTTAAACTCAACTAAAAAAAAAACAATAACGTCATTTTGTGGTGGCATCGTAAAAAAATATGTAATCTGTATTTTCGTGACGGCGGCCATCTTGGACTGATTTTCACCAAACATAGCTAAGGACACTCCTGACTAATTTACCTTTAAATAATAAACATAAAAACATCGGTAATCAAAATCGGTTCATACTCGTATGCCAGACACACACACAGTTCAAATTTATAGCACAAACAGACAAGCACCTCGTAATTTTTGCGCCGGGTGATAAAAATGAAGATCGTAGGACGTGTGCGAAAACATGAAGCGACGAAAATGTACCTATACTACCATACCTACTAATGGAAAGCTTGGTCCAAGTAGTTCCCTTGGCTAGTTCCATCAAGCTAAGTATACGAAGGAAGATCAACCATCTTTCTAAAGGTAAATTGTATTTTTAACAGAACTAAAAAAATATTTAAGAAAATAGATTAACTTTGTACCTAGGTTTTTACTTAGTTAGCGCCTTAATCATATTTCGCTCTACTTAATCCTGACCCAGCCTAGATCACGCAATTCGTGACACTTAATAGTATCTTCAGAATTATTTTGTACATAGATTATCGATGTAGACATAGTTCATTGCCAACAAATGTCTTCATTGAGTACGTAACCACGTACATAATCTAAATACCACAGTAATTATCCTTAATCTCTATAACGACGAAACACTCCGTAAACACTATTCTTCTGACGCCATCCATAAATTGAACCATTCAGTTATTTAGTACACATACAAGGCTATAATTTAACCTCTTCTTACCGCGCTATTGTTAACATCTATTAACTAAACATGAGTCATAGTCGGCGTAAAATAGAAAAATAAAATATGGTTCACAACTCACCATTGAATTTCCCGCCCTTAGAATATCAACAAACACAGGAAAAAAATCCCCAAACATACATTTTATAGCATCCTACTTCACTTTAGCAATAGTAATAAAATATCAAACATCGCACTGCACACACATTCTCAAAAAACACGAAACATCACAACACAACAAAGTTACGAAAAACTTTTCTTCACACAAGTTAGGTCGTTGCGCGATCTAATTTCGTACTAAGTTTTGACTAAGTTACAAGGCTTACACATAAGCCAGGTATGTGCTACCAGAGGTTTTTTCAAGAATTTTATTTCCACGGCAAACTCCGGAACTCGTCTCACAAACGCAGCTAAGCGAAACATAACAACATAAAATACCCTACACGTTCATATCTGCAATCAAGAGATCATTTTCATATTTTTTTTATACCATGAACGAAGGCCAACCATGACAGCATACACCACTCGAAATGTTTAAAACTAAACTGAAACTCATGCGCATAAAGTTCAAATTTGAAGTTGCGCCTTGCGTTGTATATAAGTTGGGTGCGTTCCGTTATTTCGGTATTGCATCTGTTTATACGGAAAAAATAATTGCTAGTGGAGAAGGTTTCCTAGATTTTATGAGCATTGTTTGTTGCATTAATATAATTTATGTCATCTTGCAACTAAGGATGCAGGGCCGGCTCGACAATGCGTGAAACGGAATGTAAGTTTGTTTACATAAAAAACCAAGGCTGCGGGCGGCACATTCCCGCCTCCGTAAAAAGATGCTCTTCAGCATTTTTACTATTTTCTGCATCATGCGTATAATTCCTTGACTATGTTTAATAAAATAAATGTATGGAGTGTTTATATTTACTCATGAAAGCTCTATCGGTATTAAGCTACAAAAATTAGCCGTGAAAAATAAATTGACGATGTCCATTAAATGGAAATATCTGTAATATCAGAAAATCAGGTATTTTCATAATTTTAATTTGGCAAAAACAGTAATCCTATGACGTCATATTTAAATATTTTTGACGATGTCACTGACATTGACAGTTTTGACATTAATTTCTGTATGTTGTAAGACGTGTTGTCCAAGCATTTGCTATTTAGCTAATTCAAACTTTCGTTTTATCAACAACATAAAATGAAATGTATTACGTGTCTTGTGCCCTACACACTTCGCGCGTGGTCATATTGAATACTACTCAGGCTGTCGTGCTCAATTGCGTTAGAAAAGTTATCAGGTTCATATATGAAAATGACTAACAGCAAGAGCGAAGTTAGGTTTATTTTGTACGCCGTCGGAATATTTGTTTGTTATTTTATATTTGGGATGTTACAAGAGAAAATAACTAGAGGAAAGTACGGCGATAACGACAAGTTCACTTGTACTCTTTCTTTAGTCTTAGTACAGTGTATTGTAAATTATGTATTTGCTCAAATTCTGATGGTAAGTACGTAAAAACTTTTTTAAGTTCACCATTTCATTATTTGTACATTTAACTATGTTGTCTGAGAATATGTTCTTACTGAGGTATTAATTACATCGCGGCTAGTATTGAGAGCGTGACTCTCTCTAAAACATGATTACACTTTTTCAAGAATTCATGTAAGTAAAACATTTTAGGCTGTAAAATGATAAATTTTCAATGGCATGGTATTTATTTATCAAAGTTATCTAATAAATTGGCACAAATATTTATATCTAAACAATTTGAAGGTTCACGCTAGATGATTCAATGGGTTTTAAAATATGTTAACTGAGGCAAAGAACATCATAGAGCCATATATCATTCAGACTGTTAAAAGTAATGAACACATGCTCCTACCATGTAAGGCAACACAAGATTACATAGCTAGGTAAGCTAAGTCCATACAGAGCTAACCAAAAAGGTCTCTGTATTAACCCTTAAAATATTAAGCTTAACCTAACAAGAAATATCAATTTCAGCTCTCTTGGAAGCATGAAAAAGACACTACAAGAAGAGTGTACTACTTCTCTTCAGCGCTCACTTATCTTCTAGGAATGTTGACATCAAACTTGGCGCTGCAATGGATCAATTATCCTACTCAGGTATTTTTTCCATTAATCAAGTCCGGTTTACAAAAGTTATCTGCCAGGTTATGGAATTTGCTGGCAAGTTCTCTATTTCCCGATATCTATTATACTGGCCCCTTCAAATTGAGAGTGATTAAGTTACTTCTAGGCAAGTGCGCTACATACTATGCCACATCGTCACTTTACATCAGATGAGTTGCGGTCAAGCGCAGGCCTATTATATATAAAGAAATAATGCCATTATAATGTGTTAGGTTTATTCAGTACGTTGCTTATAAACTGATTACATAATTTTACAAAGCCTATGTTATTATGTGGTTTTCTAAGTATTGTATACTCATAAAAACATTATTTCAATGAAGAAAGAAAGAAAGAACACATATATTTTGTACACACAGGACACTACTACTACAACCAATTACTTAAAAGTAGAGAAACATTTAAAATAATAAAGTATCAGCATGATGCTGGGGATTGCTCTGCAGCGCTGATTTCACTACACACACACACACATACAATGAACACACTGAACATTTGAAAATTTACTATTGGCTAGCTGACCTGGTGAATTTTTTCCCACCTAACAGTCATGTATGTTTCTCGCCGTTTAAACCTTCCCTGAAGTTTCACAAATATTTCAAAACCTAAATCAGCTGTTCTCGAGTTTTAGCAACACAAATAAACAGCAATTGATTTACGCATATAGATTGTAAAAGGTACATCAGCTTCGAGTTGCTCGCCTACTATTCTATGAGTAAATAATAATTGTTTGTGTAAAATTAACTATATACAATAAATTTATTAAGATATATCTTGATTTTATAAAATTTCAGTATATTTTCAAAATTTTTCATTTTACTGCCTCTGTTACAAAGATAATAAAAATATTGATTGTCTGTATTTATATTCCAGGTGGTCGGCAAAGCAGCAAAGCCAATCCCTGTATTAGTACTCGGAGTTCTGATAGGGCGGAAATCATACCCTCTACGGAAATACCTGTTTGTATTCCTAATAGTTTTAGGAGTTGTCCTGTTTATGTACAAAGATCAAGCAAAGAAAATGTCTGATGAAAGTTCCGGTTTCGGTATTGGAGAGCTTATGGTTGTCTTATCTCTGACCATGGATGGTCTGACTGGAGCTGTTCAGGTAACTTGACTATTTGATCATGTTTCCATATATATATTATCAGGCATGTAGATAAATACTGGTATATCTAGCATTCTTATGTATTAAATGTTTGTTTCATTGGTATGAATTTTATATCCTACATTTAAGTTTTTTTACAACATAAATAAAAAATAGATATTTTATATATTTTTATAGAGAATATTGCTACTATTATGCAATAATAAGTATGAAATCACAAGTTTCCTTAATTTATTCTTTACAACCAAACCAGGTTTTTGTTTACGTGACGTACAGGTACTTTCAGTTGATCATATAAATAGTCAAATTTTGGAAGCGAAATTAGCTTTTTAATAATACAATTTATACTAAAAAGTTTGAAGATTTTATTCAGACTTAATTCTAGTATAGATTTAACATAAACTGATCCTTATCTCTTTGTTTATGCTACAATCGACGTTCGGTCATGGGTGGCGTGATACGCGTAAGCGTTTAGACGCTAGGTCAGCAGCTAGAGACCTACCGCATTCCAGTTGGAAATATGAATTGATACAATGATTAAGATGAGAATCTTACGAGCTTCTCTCCACTCGCAGCCTCATGTAGTGTTGGCTGCTACCCTTAGAGTTGTGCAACCAAGCGACTAGCAGCAGGAAAATTAGCCCAATAGTAGATAGATAGATCAATTCTTTTTTGTAGACACACAACAGAAATTAAATACAAGAGAAAAAGTTCTTACAAAATATAGTGCCACAAATGGCGGCCTTATCGCAAAAAAAGCGATCACTTCCTGGCAACGTTAGGATGGCGACAATTGTAAAAAAAGAAATGAAGTAGTATGGGGGTATACATAAAGAATATACTTAATTAATTTAATACTCAAAATGTTATAACCAATACACACATTTACTAAATAGTACATGTATATTATATTAAAATAAAGCAAATAAATAAATACCTACTTAAGTAATAGTACTTAATTCTGAAAATAAATATTTTTAATTTGATGTTTTTCAGGAGCGCATCAAAACGGAATCGTCCCCAACTGCTTACGCCATGATGCTGAACACCAACTGGTGGTATGTTATTAAATCACTTGTTAAGTAATTCGCCTTTATAAATATTTTTATAAATATATTAAATATTTATAAATATATCTATAAATTCAGATAGATCATTATATGTATATGCAAAATGATTTAAGACTAAAGATCCTGCGCTCCGCGTTATTATCCGTTCTTATGTATTGCCATATATACGCTTATATCTAGACCGTAGCCTTCTCTATTACAATTTTTAACCTTTCTTTAACGTGTTCGCCAAAGCACACGATTTCTATACCTTTTTAATGACTTCCCAAAAAAGTTGGAAGAACCGAATTCGTTGGAATTTTTTATTATACATATTCTTACCTGATTTCTCGTAGACAGCTTGGCCGATGTATTTTATTTTTTGTTCCCATAATAACTGAAAAAGATATATCTGCTTGTCGTATTGGAAGTCGTTAGTAAATATCGTCACCTTACTAAAAACATCATTGGCACACTGAATTCACTATCGCTTGTCAAGAGACTTTAGCGTGAAAAAAGTTACAGGCTTTATTGTACAATACTAAAAAATGAACACACACGCAATGTTTCAACATTTAATGTGGCTGTTACAAACGCAGTCCCGTATACCTAAATGGATTATTTTACTGCCAAAATGGATTGATTGATTTCATTGCGATGAAAAAAAACGCAACGTCTACTTGTCAGAAAAGAAGGCCATGGCTTCTACATACTCCAACTGCATAAGTAAAAATCGGTTTTTATTAAGGCTACTACCGAGCGTGTACCTTTATTAAAAGCAATAAAATTACTTTAACTGCAACAAAAAAGATATACCAGACTTTCTTTTTTCTTCTTATTCTATCTTTCTCCCTATTTTATTTTTACATGGGACGACATCCACACAAAGGTCTTCAGGTCCCAAAACTAGGCAAAGCCTGTGCTATGATAACCTGATGACTGATAAACATACTTATATACATAAATACATACTTTATATTCATAAACACGTACTAATATGCTTTAGGCGATAAGGCCGCCCAATGTATATGTATATATTCGGTGTTATATAAAGTTATATTTGAACTTGAATTAATATATATAACAAACACCCAGACACTTGTCAAACGGACATGTTCATGCACGCAAATTTTTAACCTGTCCGGGATCGAACCCGGGAGCAGCGGCGCAGAAGGCAGGGTTACTAACAACTGCGCCAACCGGCCAGTCTACAATTATTTCTTTATTGTTTCTAGGTCGTCAATAATCGCTTCACTTGGGGTTGTAGTAAGTGGCGAAGCCATCAGGTTCATTCATTTCGTGTCGCAGTATCCTGAGGTGCTAATCTACCTGACCGGCCTCGCTATTATGGGCGCGTTGGGCCAACTCTTCATATTTTATATGGTAACAATTATAAGTATTTACTTATTTTTCATTTTTATTTTGAATATATATTTTAAAATAATATTTATTTAACGATTATTCTTCATTCAAATTAAATTTTAGAATAATTAAGCCTTGTCGTAGATAATTCTACCATAGCAAAGACCGTATTCATTACTAAGTTATGACAAAGAACATTATTTTTTAAGAGGCATGTATGCGTACTAGATAAATTATTATCATTTACGACTTTATAAAATTTTAAGAATTTACTTCGTTTAGTGACACTACAAAAATAAACAATTGCTTAAGAGACTGCTCTAAAGAAAAGCGTTGACTTTTTTAAATATATCATTTTTGAGAGAGAAATTGATATAATTCATCATAAATGTCTAAATTAAAAAGTGTCGATTTCGATTTTATTGGCCAGTTTCATTGCTCTTGTCTTTTTTTCATTCAAAAAACTAAAACTAAACCGAGGATATTGCAACGCGTTTCTGGAGATTAATCTATTAACTAAACGCATAATTATCTTTCTTTTTATAACATCAGCACATCATTCTAAGTTATATTAAACCTATAAAATAATATTAAAATTGCATTTTTTTAAAAAAAAGTTTAAAAGAAGAGTTAGTTATATTATAAGGAATTAATTATTGATATGAAACAAAAAATACAGTTCAATCTCCCAATAGTTAAATATCAGTGGTTCTATAGAATTAATGAGAGAGTTATCGTTTAGGCAGTTCTTTAAAATTATGTTAACAGTCCTATGTGTTCCATAGAACTGTTGGGAGTTACCGGGAATGCGTTTTCATTTTTAAGACTTCTCTGCGCCACCTAGTTTGTTTGTTTTGAGTGAACAAAATAAAGAACTATGAACTTTAAACCCCCCACCGGCGTAAAACGACAGGTGTATCTGTGTGGGCATCGTAGTTCCGATGAAATTTGATGAAACGATTGAAATGAAATGAAATGAATGAATACTATACGCTATGATAAATTTCTGTCCAAGATGGCTGCCGCCACCAAAAGGCAAAATACGTATTAATATACTTCTATCGTAGTATAGTGGAAGCCTAGTCGGTAAATCCTTTGCCTCACAAGCGAAAAGGCGCGGGTTCAAACCCAGTTTCAGGCATGCACCTCTGTTTTTCACTCGTGTACATATTAGAATTAATTACCACATGCTTAAACGGTGAACGAAAACATCGTGAGAAAAACTGATTGTCGGAGAAAGTCAATAACTTTCAAAGATAATTGAAGTGTCCAACCCGCAATTTGGCCAGCGTGGTAAACCACACCCTTTCATAGGGAGACCCGTGTCCAGCAGTGGGACGCTATGGGTTGATATGTATACTTTTATCGCGGATTTTCCAAAAATACTTTAACCTTATTACTAGAATGCAAAAAGACGCTAACAGACAATCGTACACTACCACTATTACAGAACCCTAAATAGATTTTGATGAACAGAGATCATCCTGCTTTTGTAAACTGAGCTTCCTAAGAAGACGTCATTATTATTTGTAGGTGTCGGAATTCGGGCCGCTTCCTTGTTCCGTTGTGACGACCACTAGGAAATTCTTCACAGTATTGGCATCCGTCATTATATTTGGAAATGTGCTGATGACGAGACAGTGGTTCGGCGCCATTTTGGTGTTCTCAGGTACGTTGATTCATAATAAAAACGCAACAGTAACAACGATCATTTTAATTTTATTAATAACTCTCTGCACTCTGCAGTTTTAGCCGCGCATATCTAAATTTTTTTAAAGCCTACTAGCTGACCCGGCCTACATCGTACCGCCTAACAGTCGATTCTTTAAGAGTAATGTTACCATCGTATAAAATATTGACGTAAATATTTATACTATACTAACGTCACTCAATTGTTTCCTGGAATCTCTTCACTAACACTTAAACTTTATGGTATGGTATTAAAGTACAAAATGACTTAAGTATTATTACGAATCGATTGTATAGAAAAGTGTTGTTTTTAGAACTTTCAAAGCAATTTTTTAAATTCTTCTCTCGGTAATAACCACCATAGTACTTCAATGAATATTATAAAAAAAAAATTTGCAAAATCGTTTCAGCTGCTCTCGAGATTTACGCTTAGCAACACATTCAGCGATTCATTTTTGTATTAAAGATATTATTCTGTACTAACATAGCTTTCTAATGGCGAAAGACTTTTAAAATTGCTTTAGTAGTTTTTGAGTTTATTCGCTGCATATAAAATACAAATCTTTCCTTCTAATAGTATTAGTATAGACTAGCTATGTACTGACCTAACTAAAAGTTCCTAAGATTATATCCATTCTATTCTCACTTGTGGAAACAAAAAGAGAGGAGACAATTTTAGAACTGTCAAATAGGGTTAGTTTAGTAAGTTTGGCCTGACAGAATCGCAGTCATTATATTGATAATTTGTTTAACCTTGGATAAGTTTTAGTAAGAATTTCCAACTATCTCTAATTTTTCTAGTAATAAAATATATAGTCTATGTTCAGTAGTTTTTAATTTTATTGGTGAAAAAAAAAATACAAAGCTTTCCTCTTAATAATATCCGCTATTTTAGCGCTGATGGCCGCGTGTGGGTCTACTGTCAGTAGGCGGAACTAATATAAGTGTTGGGATAATGGCAATTTTAGTTCCCAGCACTCACACCAGGCGCTTTAAATCGACAAACAAGTGTCGTTTCCCACTGAATATTTAGTCCATATAGTACATGTCGGCTGGAGAACTGGCACAATAAACAGAGTTTGTTTGCCGATCAATAAAATGGAAAAAAATAGTACATGTCAGATGCTCTTAATGTAATATTTATAATATCATAAGTTGATCATTGTAATGAATTATTATCTAACAGCAGCGCTACTCGGAATCTTATTATCACGCTGGAACATTCCATTTTTCTGGAATGAAAAGTAGAGTATGTGTTAATCCAGGACATACAATAAAGACTTATGTTTATAACTACCCTGGTGCCAAATTACATACACATACGCTTAGCCGTTTGAGCGTGATGTAGTTACAAACGAACACACACACAGCCAAACTTTCGCCTTAATTATTGTAATATATTGAACATTTTGTATTTTTTTTCAGGACTGTTTCTCGACATATTCTACAGTAAAGGCAAAAAACAACTGCCAAAGAAAGAATCCGCGGAATTAATCAAGTAATTTTTTACATTGACATACGGAGTACGTTTAGTTGATCCTGGCGCCACACGTTGGCCCAACGTTAGTCAACATTGTGATTAACAATATTTATTTAAGTATTTTATACAGTATAGTAGTATGAATTACACTGCGACTAAAGTTGCAGTGTAATAAAAAGTGCGTACTTGGTTTCAATAAAATCAAATGTATCAAGCCTGCTTTTATTATTCAATTGCATGTAAATTCATGGGTACCTCGTATGTATATATTTTTATAAATCTTTAGTGTTCTTTGACATTTGAGGTTATATTGTTCTAAATATTACTTATGTATATTTATTAGTACATACACATATTAATAATTAATTACATGTTTATAAACTTTCGGTGCTTTACGTCCTTAGGTTGTTCTGCAGACTTTAACTTTCAAATGAACATAATTATATGTAATAAAATTGTAATGCTAATCAAATTGTGTCAGGATTGCGATTGCATTGTGCCGTAATGGTCGTTCTTGACAGATTGCGTAGTATGCTAACATCAATTTTAAAACCAACTGTGTTCTATTATATGTAAAAACCTATCATAATTGTACAATTCAATTACAATACTGACACAATTTAAATAGCAGATAGTTTCCGACGTCCCAAGTCTATCTCTTTTATTTGAATTGTGTCAGAATTATTTGCGTCATTAATTTCTATACTAACTCTTATATGTAAAAACCTATTATAATTACACAATGCAATTACAATACTGACACAATTTAAATAGCAGATAGTTTCCGACGTCCCAAGTCTATCTCTTTTATTTGAATTGTGTCAGAATTATTTGCGCCATTAATTTCAATACTAACTCTTATATGTAAAAACCTATTATAATTGCACAATGCAATTACAATACTGACACAATTTAAAAGGCAGAGAGTTCCTGACGACCCAAGTCTATCAATCTTATTTGAATTGTGTCAGAATTACTTAAGTCATTAGTTTTAATACTAAATCTGCCCTATCATATGTAAAAACCTGTCATTATTGCACAATGCAATCACAATAATCACACAATTCAAATAGTAGAGTACCCAAGTCTATATTAACTTATTTGAATTGTGTCAGAATTACTATTGCATTGCGTTATTAAGTTTAATACTAACTCTGGCCTATTCTATGTCAATCGACAATTATGATGCATCTCAATAATTACAAAGCGTCATAATCAGAATTACAACTGTTTTAGCACAATTCAAATAGCAGACTTTACTCGGGATCTTTTCAAGGCATGTTTGTATCGTTAGTGCACCTGTATATAATGCATTGTAAACGATTAGGGGTGTACTACGCCAAAAAGGGGCCACTAAACTCACCTAAGAAACAGCTTTTACTATGGGATCAACTCTGAATTCTAGAAAAATCAATTTACTGCTTCATTCATTTTGCCAACAACTGATGAACTTTATGTATAGAGGAGTTGTTTTTTTTTTCTAGAATTAAGAATGCAATCTATGTATAGTTAGAAAAAATAGTTATTTTAATTTAATAAACTACTGGACCTATTTTGATATAATTGATATGGGGCCAATTAGAAAATATATACTTTCGATAAAAATTAAAAATTCTGTTCAGCCCTGTCTTTGGGAAATTGGGGAATAAACATAAAAAAAAGAATCCATCAAATTGAGAACCTCCTTTTTGAAGTCAGTTAAAATGCACCTCTCAGGGTCTTTTAAATTGCTATTAGTTTAATTAACTGAATAGACTAGGTATATTTATTTATGATTTCGTATCAGCCAATAATGTACCTCAGAACGTATTCCACATTTACTAGAGTAAGGTATACAAATACGAGGGCGGGTCAATAAGTCCGTGACTTTTTGAACTTCTGACCTCTTTACTGAAAAAGCAACACTGCTCCTGTCAACAGGCATCTGTCAGTTGACTCCTGTCAAAATTTGAACTTGCTGCGTCAGTTATTTTGTGTTAGACAGCTATTTTTATCAGACTACCCAGTAATCTGAGAAGAAAATGGAAAAAAATGAATTTCGTGTGCTTATTAAGCATTATTTTTTGCGAAAAAAAACCATTACCGAGACTAAAGCTAAGCTTGATAAATACTATGGGGACTCTGCACCATCGATTTCAATGGTAAAAAAGTGGTTTACTGAATTTCGTTGTGGCCGTAGAAGCACTGAAGATGCCGAACGTCCTGGACGGCCAGTTGAGGTCTCTACAACAGAAACAATCGAAAAAATTCACGATATGGTTTTGGCCGACCGAAGATTGAAAGTGCGAGAGATTGTTAAAGCCGTAGGGATCTCGCATGGCTCAGTGGTTTCAATTTTGAATGATCACTTGGGCATGAAAAAGCTTTCCGCAAGATGGGTGCCGCGTTTACTCACAGTCGACCACAAACGCAATCGTGTAACAACTTCACAGGAGGGTTTGGCGTTGTTTAACCGCAATATTGAGGAGTTTTTTTGCCGTTTTGTAACCGTGGACGAAACATGGATCCACCACAACACACCAGAGACCAAACAACAGTCAAAACAGTGGGTTTCTAAGGGTGAATCGGCGCCAAAGAAGGCTAAGGTGGGTTTGTCAGCCAATAAAGTCATGGCGACTGTTTTTTGGGATGCACGCGGGATAATCCACATTGACTACCTTCAAAAGGGAAGAACAATCAATGGGGAATATTATGCCAACTTATTGGACCGATTCAATGACGATTTGAAAAAAAACCGACCTCATTTGGCCAAGAAAAAAATTCTTTTCCACCAAGACAATGCAAGGGTGCACACATGTGCAGTTGCCGTGGCAAAAATCCATGAATTGGGCTATGAATTGCTCCCCCATCCGCCCTATTCTCCAGATTTGGCTCCGAGTGACTACTTCTTGTTTCCAAACCTGAAGAAATGGCTTGGTGGAAAAAGATTTGACTCCAATGATGAAATCATCTCACAAACATAAACCTATTTTGAGGACCTCGACAAATCTTATTTTTTGGAAGGGATAAAAAAATTGGAGAAGCGTTGGACAAAGTGTATAGAGCTCAAGGGAGACTACGTTGAAAAATAAAATTATTTTTTATCAAAAAATCGTGTGTTATATTCCAAAAGTCACGGACTTATTGACCCGCCCTCGTATTTTGATACATGTTTATTAAAGCAATTTAAAATGACAAAATGATTTTCTATAAATTAAATATATATATAATCAATAAATATTTTCTTTGAAATAAGTTAAATGATTTTCTACAAATTAAATATATATATAATCAATAAATATTTTCTTTGAAATAAGGAATGTGGCGAGCGCGCCATCTATCCAGACAAGCGCGAACCTAAGTGATCCATCGAAATCAACCAATATCACCGCCATCACAAGCGACGCACTCTCATCATCCCAAGACCGTCTCAATACTCTCGGCCAATCACAACGCTAAGCCTGAATCGCGCAAGCGATATCTACTTCGACTGTTTCTTTGAACTTCACTGTGAAAGTCACACTCCACACCACCTCATCCTTCCTCCATAGGTACAATGTTGCATTTCTTTTTCTTAACGCACGAAGGTTATCGGCTAGGGGTATACTAAGCCTAAAGGGGGGTCAGCTTTCGCTAAGGGACCTTGTATTTGAATTTATTTTACGAATCAATATTGTTATACAGGGTTATCGGCTAAGGGTGTACTAAGCTAAAAGGGGTCACTGTACCTATCTCAAGGAACAACTTTCACTATGGGACCAACTCTGAATTCGAAAAAAAAATATCATCTATTTCATACATTTTGTCGACGACCGATCAACTTTTTGTATGGAAAAACTGATATTTTTTCTCGAATTTAGGAACAGTGACCCTCTTTCGCCTTAGTAAACCCCTAGCCGATAACCCTGTATAACTCATTAGGCATACATATAACTTAGTTATGGGATAATCAACCGGCTACCGAAGCGCAGTACGAACCACTTCGAAGCCAGTGGATTCAAAATAATCTTTTTCCTATATTAATAAGCCAAATAAACATTGTTGTATGTGTACTCTGAATTCGAAAAAAAACAGTTATTTCATACATTTTGCTATGGAACAGCTGGTATTTTTTCTTGAATTCAGAATTGGTCTCATAACGAAAGTTTTTATCAATAATGTGCATAGTACTATGAATATAAATTAATTAATTGATAATAATAATGCAGCAGTATAATGTGACAGAACGGGATCTTTCCCATCCGCGACAGCGGTCCTGGAACAGTCGAGCTATTCCAGACGCTATTGCTTTGATTTGCGGTTGCTTTATGTTTAAACAAAATGTGAATTTGTAGAGAAAATCGTTCTTAAGTTTATTCCTATATCTCGTATTCAAAATAAAACTTTAATTTGAGCAAAAAAAAAATCGTTTACTTGCAGTACGTTTATGATTTTAATGGGAAGGTATGTTTTATAAAGCTTACAGACCATTTCAAGGGAGCAACAATAAAAGAAACATTTTCGTATCTTACCTTTATTTTCATATCCAATATTATATTAACATACATTCATGTAAGTACATACATAGTTGAAATTTTAAGAATTAAAAAATTAATCAGTGTGTTGGCCGCAATATACCGTAACTTGTATAAATTAGTACCATGGATGACAGTCTTCATTCTTTTCACATATTCCGTATGATAAGTTTAATTTATAAACATTATTGATTTGTGTCAAAATTCTATATCAATATTGAAAATTTAGGTATACCTATCTATCTATTAAAGCTTTAGTAATTTGACAGTAATTCGTAAGTTTCTGTTCTATTGGCTTATGGTAGACCTAGCACCTTTTAGACTGTTCGAAACGTTATGAGCAACATCTAACGACATTTCTTTCAGGCAGAGGCAGGTGATGCTCTAGCTTAAAAAGCCAAAAAATATACAGCTTCGTTGTTTCCGATCTAGTAAAACTGACGGCTCAACTCTAAAGGCTAACACTATTTGGTGGGTTTATGTCCGAAGTCACTCATCTGTACTCCATACAACTATCATAATTATATACTATTAATATTTTCGAAATACAAGTAACTAATAATTAATTTACTTACACAACGTTTCACAAGTACTGACGTCGATACATTACAGCTGTCAACTGATTATGCAGTTAAAGATAAAGGCTCGCATGAAAATCTTTGGTAGGTTCTTTGGGAATTTATTATCTAGGTAAACAAATAAGTCTGGAAATGCATAGGACCTAGTGGCTTGTATTTCTAGGAAACAGCTAGGCGTTAAGCTCGCATATAGTACGTTGGTTTTACTAAGAAGCCTAGCGAGTCTCTCGATAATCAAGTCGCCTGTCAGTGCGGGCGCGGCCTAAATGCAATTCAATTTGTCATTAAGCACCTATTACATTTTCCACAAGTAAAAAATAACCAGTTCTGCGAAACGATAAATTTGTTTGGTAACAAGAGATCGTTAAATACCAGAAACCCTATACACAATATACTGTATATTATAACCATATTTAATATTATATACTTAGACTATACACAATGTACTGTATATTATAGCCATATTTAATATATTCATATCTATTACATTCACAAAAGTGCTGAATTGCATTAATCTGACACTAATTTTCAATAAATCTAGCTATGAAGCACTCTCGGCGTTAATAAGTAAAAATATATAAGTACATAAAGTGGTATATAAAACATTTAGCAAATAAAGCGTCGCAACGACATCGGTAACAAACACCATATTTTAGTTTGCGTATAAAAAAAATTCAAACAGGTATTCAGAAAGATAGCGTTTTGTAAGATGAACTTGATAATACTAGACGATGCGCTTTGCTGTGTTTACCGCGATGATTTGATAATCCTACGGGAACACTGTAGGTATTGTTTCGGATTTTAATATAGCTGAAGTCACTCACGAATAATGTAGCTTTCTATTGCTGAAAGAATTCTCAAAATATATCCAGTATTATAAAATAAAAACCCTCTTGCCGCTCTTTATAACATTAATTAGTAGGTATAGGTTAACTGGTACTTAACTGACAAAAACTGTATCAAGCTTTATTCGATATTTACATTGTATCTTAAACAAATTACGTTTATTACACATAATACTATTCTAAAGACTACACATAAGACGGTAAGTTTCCCATACACAAACTAATTAACAGAAAATTAAATTAATTAATTCTTTAGTTTTAATGACATGATTGGTGGCTCTTTATACAGAAGTAAAGAGGGGACGTCCTAACTTTTAGGCTGAGGCCAAAGAGCATTGAGGCAAAAGCTTTGTTTCAATGTCGGGTATTTCTGATGAAGCTCCAAGCAATTTTCTTTCAAATGTATAGTTACATACGTCGTATTGTTTTACATACATTTATCTGAATTGAAGTTTATTAATACGTAGGTAAATAAGTGAAAATTATTAGTGAAAAGTATTATTGTTTGCTTTTAGAGTCGTTAAAACATTTTATGACAACAACAAAGTGAAATTATGCTTTACCTTGGTAAAAATTATATTCTAGTCTCAGTTTGATATCTGAGTCATCCGTAGGTATTGTGTGTGGTCCGAGCACAAATAAAACCAACGGAAGCTCAATTCTCAACTTGAGCACATTTAATTAAGTCGGTTAATTTTGATCCGGAATCACTAATCTCCCACTGCATGAAATGTCATTGGTCGAAGGCATAATACAAAATCTTGTTTGATGGTCGTATTAAGGAAAACGTTACCGTACAGTATATTTGATTATACCTATAATAATTGCAATAAACATTAAAAATTTGTCCTATATAAAATTGACCTATACTTAGAGGTCACTATCTTCCTTCTTTAAGAAATCTATGTCGCTTGCCGATCGGACCCTGTGGTAAGTAAATAATTATATAAGTATAAAATTCTTTTAAAGATTACTTTATTAAAAATTTGATCTAGTTATAAATTTAGATAGCGCCAAATGCCTTTTCAAAGACAGCTCAATAGTTCCAGTCTGTTGACTCCCGTAAAGATATTAATAAATAATTCCATCAATTGATTCAATCAAGATAGTACCTATAACATTATAATGTACTCTTGGGATACAAGTAGACTTGAGTCCTCACACCGAAGAAAATATAATATATGGAATCCTGAGATATTTGCGAAGTGCGCCATTGAAAATACAGTTCTTAACTCTCCTTCCAAACCTATCAAACATCCGTTTTACAAATTCTGACTCTGGCCTTCCTTTCCCCATCTTCATACACCTAACTACTTAATTACTACGAACGACTAATATAATTTTTATTATTTTTTTTAGAAATATACGTAAACTGTTCGCATGATTAATTTGAATAATGCATATACGGAATTATGAGTAACGGGTGTGTTTGTGTTCGTCCAACACAAGTCCTACATCAATATCAGCGGTAAAAGAGTACCTACACAATTATCGATTTTAAAATCAGCCGAAAATCTACAGCCTTACCCTTAAAGGTTTACTAATCGTCATCATCTTCCTCAATGTGTTCAATAATAGTAACATTTACAAATCTATCGATACTCCGTCTAGGCGGTTCGATTCGCACTTCTTCCGGCTCTATTTCATTTTCAACCCAAATTTCACTATTTATATCATCTCCAGATTCGCAGTCGTAGTATTTCGCGCTATCGATCTCAGTAGAAATGTCTTCGCTAGATCTGTTGACTTTTAAAGATGAGGAAATGCTGATTTGGGAACGGATTTCAGGCAGCGCCAGTGTTAGACCAGCGCCAGGTGAACGTCAAACGCTTTCCCTGGAATTAAAATTATTAAATAAAAACTTAATTATCAGATAACGAAAGCCATAAAAACTAGGTTTTTTAAATACTTAAATATACAGGGTCATTGGCTAGGGGTGTACTAAGCCGAAAGGGGGTCACTGTACCCATCCTAAGGAACAACTTTCACTACAGGACCAACTCTGAATTCGACATAAAATAATAAGCTGTTTCATACATTTTGTCGACGAACTTTTTGTATGAAACAGCTGTTTTTATTTCTCAGTTGGTCAATTGTTCATGGATGGGTGACAGTGACCCTTTCCGCTCAGTACACCCCTAGCCGATACCATAGGTACCACAAACGTGCCGTACCGTTACTAAATATCTTAATCTATTACTAATTGGTATGGTATTATTTATACAGTGTTTGAGGATAGTACTCATACACTAAAGTCAGTCTCAATAGTAGTCAGAAGAAAGCGCAAGACAGAGCGTTATTACGTATGCAATTCTTTTTAGCAAACTAGTATGCACCAATGAAACATTATAAATAGTACCTAAGCTAACCGAGGCTTAAAGGAGAACCAGTAAATTATACCTATGGGATTTGAGATCTGAATTTTACATTGAAAAGATTAACTTACGAAAAATTGGTTTCGTCGTCAATTCGGATGGTCGGCAGGTTTTCCAGCACGATGGGGTCGCTGTACATACGGCGTCTGAAAAGAAACACATTTCTTTTATAACCTGTAACCATCGGTCGATGAAAACGAGTAGGTACATTGACCTTACACAGTAAACAAGCAAGCAAGTTTTAGCAGACTATTCGCTTCTGCTTTCCCGCGTCTTTCACTCCATCATGCACTAGTAAATCTGCGAACTGTATATTTCGGGACTGAATACAATTTAACACTTCATCATCATTATTTTCATCAACCAGACCACGTTTACTGCTGAACCTACGTAGGCCTCCTTCTTGGAATGCCATTCCGAATGTCAAGTTCCCAATTGCATCCCCTAGTTATTTGTGGCTTTTACTATGTCGTCGGTCCAGCTAGTAGCTAGGAGGCTTGCTACGTTGCGTCTTCCGGTTCGTGGTCTCTACTCAAGTACCTTTCTTCCCCATCGAATATCGGTTATTCGAGCGATGTTGCAAGCCCTTTGTCACTTTAGTTTATAATACCACGTCTCAGTGAAATAAAAGTTTAGATTATAAATCAAAACTGTATCTTAACGAGTGAAACAACAGGATGCAACTAGTATAGCCTTTGACCACCATGTTACAAATAAAGTCAAATCCAATGACAACTTCACATCAAAAGACTCTGGATTAACACACAGGCTTTTATCCTGTATTAACGCGAGTACCACCGCAGGGCGCAGCTAGTCCGAAATAAGTCATCTATCTGTCTGCTGTGTGGAAAACGGTATTAAGTATTAAATACTTACAATGTGTGGTCATCAAATCGGGTGGGATGAGCATGGCACTGTCTAATAAAAGCTGTCTCTTCCCGATCCAGAGGCTTGGCCGTGGAAGTTGAACGTCTGTGAAAATAAGCCTTTTTAAGAACAAGTTATACTATTAAAGAAGTGAAAGCCGACTTCAGTTCGGTCTGATAATTAGCCAATCGCAAAGTATACTATTTCGCAAAAAAACGGTGTAGGTATTTTAATCGATCCAGCCATCCCTGAGAAATCGGGAAACATACGTAAAATAATTAAAAGATGTACTATTATTAGTGTTTCTATATAGAGATTTTCGCCATTTACTGGTTTTTAATATCTCAATTGATCTTACGTGCGTTTTCGGAAGGTAACTCGGGCATTGTCGTGCATGCGCCGCACGTCCTCCCTGAGTTCCCTCCAATCCCGGTACACTCTTACAAGCTGCTGCCGAACCTAAAACAATAAAATTAAAAATTTTATTGGCCATTTTGATTGTTGTATTTGGTAACCTTTCTAAATTTATTGGATTTGAATTTATCATTACCTAGTCATTATCATTATCATTATCATCATCCACAGCCTTCCTTATCCCACTGCTGGGTATAGGCCTCTCTTATATGATTCATTACCTAGTAGTATAGTATTATTATCATAGTAAGTATTCTACTACCTAACAACAAGCTTTTAAGAACATTTCGTTTTTGTAATAAATTATACAAATTCGAAAATCGTTTTGTGATAATGTAATGAAAAGTTGATAATAAGACTACCAGATTTTTATATCCACTTTCTGCAGAGTTATTTACAAAAAACTGTATATATTCACGTATTTCGTATCGCTAAATCCGTCAGATGTCACTAATAAAAATTAATATTGTGTCTGTTATAAAGTGACAGATATTTGTGTGTTGTTTTTTGTAAAAGATATGTTTTAAAATATATGGAGCTCCGACTAGAACAGTGTACATGATACCATAAATACGTTAGGGACTATTAATCTTTAATCTATCGACGAAATTCAAAATAACGTAAATTATAGCAGTGTAGATAATTAATGTAGAATCAAAATATTGTTCTGTTATTTACGCGGTTCACGTAAATGAAAATTTCGCCGTTGTACTCTATTCAGGTGATATGTTTTGCCTTCCCTTGCAAGCTATACGAGTCTCTTCTTCTAGTCTAATAAAAGTTGCTTTAATTCGAATTCTGTCGAAATTAATGTTGATACTCTGTTTAGATATCTGTTCTCGCGTAGGTGTATATTGTTCAAATCAATGAAATCTATATATATGTACATGAAAGAGTAGGTTAGGCCTGACTGAATGACAGGTATTTGCTAGGAAATCAACGTAGAGCCTAAATCACTAAACCTAGAGGCATCAATTTTGGTGATTCTTTATATCAATAGTACCCACGGGTCAAAAGGCGTAAAGTGGGAATTCAAAGTTAATCGTATTCAATTTTATGTCTCATGCTAATCGGGAGTCAACTACTTGTAACTAACATTATATTAAATTTACTTAAAACATAATAAATAAAGTTATTCTCGAATCACAACAAAAATACTGTAAAAGGTGGTTGACAAAATTAGCTATGTTTTATTTTCTATTTACAGATTATTTGTTAGATGCCTTTGGGCATTCTGCAGTGCGATTCTGCAAACGTATCTCGCTTGCGTGACTCCCAAATCCGCGTCGAGATTTGCGATTGGTATTCCAAGAAAACCTCGGGCGTCACTAGCGCCACCCGAACGACCGTGCGTGCGAGAGACACTACATGTGAGTGATCAAATTTTAGAATTTGACGTTTCTTGGTATTCTGCGTCTGCTTATGACCCTCACCCAAATACTCACCTCACGCAAAAACTCGAATCCTAGTGTCAGATTAAAAGTTACTATTTTTCATGCGAGTTTTGCGTGAAGTATATGGGAGATAGTAATTTTACTCCCTAAATAATTTATTTATCGAAATTAATAAGTTTGTCCATACAATTAGGTAAGCTAGTGTAAAGTTGATATTTATATATCTAAAAAAATTCTATCAGTTAATGTCACAAATTATGTATCCTACCTAACTTATTGTTTAGTATCGTTGTTTTAGAATATGGTTCACTTTTTTCGCTGCTGACTAATTATGAAGAGCCCGAGGTTACTCATAAGCATTATATGATTGGTGTCGTCTGTATGTATTCCGAGTGCTTTGATTGGAAACAGCTGCGTTAGGTACCTTTAGAGACTTTCAGACTATTTAGTTGATAACGTAGATCACAGATTTGAGATTTTCCTTATAGTCTGAGACTTAGAATGACATCCTATCTACTAAGAAATTCAAGAAGTATCTGATTGAGGACAAAGTTATATATCCCAAATAGGACACTTGTGGTATATTAAATTCCGAAATAATGTACCTACTTAATAAAAAAAACATTTATTAATATAATCATCTATAGGCACACTATCATTTCTAACAACTAGAAGCTATTAAAATAAGTAGAGAGAAATGTATGTGCCTACATCTTCCAAGCATTAACATCACCCTGCATTTATAATGTTAGCAACCTTGCATTGTAAAAGATTATGATCTGCGCTGGTTGTTATTAGAAGCATTATGCTCAGGTTGTGCCGTTTTGTGCCAGGAAAATTTGTTGTGATATTTAAAATTTATTTAAACGTTTAATATTCTTAGGTTTCTTAGGTTCTGTGAAACATAATAAATTTTCTTTCATTATATCTCAGAAGTGAGAGTACTATGTTGTATTGAAAAGTAACCCAATAATTTACAGATTTTATGAGACGTTTCACAAACTGGGTGTACTGGCATGCATTGATTACATTGTGATTACCAAAGCTTACATTCTGAAAATCAAGTTATTTCTATTTTAGAAAAGTATACCATGTCAGGAATGTCCTACTAGTAAGTTTTCCAGTACTATTGAGTTCAAATGATATTCTGAAAGAGAATTATTATGTAATAAATACAAATATATTTTAATAATAAAAACTATTATTCTCTATACCAGTGACACAGTTAATATTATATTGTTACAGGTGCTGATTAATATCTTACAAGTAATGGCAGTGCCATGCACAACCATCAATATATGCTTTTCAAGAAATTCTATTAATATATTTCTATTAATATATTGATATATAGTTTTAAGTTAGTTATGATTTTATCCCAATTACTTTATAATATTTGGAATAAATGATAAAATATACAATATTGAAACCTTTATTTGGATTTTATTACTTTGGATATTATTACAGTAATTTTGATATCAAATCAGGGTTTTAATTACTGGGTTATTCACTACTGTTAATTTAAAAAGCATTTATAAATAATTATGGTCAAGTATAGTATTTAATAAGCAGGATTAATTAACATTAAAAAGAAATGATTACAAAACACTTACATAGTAAATATAAATCAATGTCAACCCTGTCTACTCGTAAAGTAGGTTATAAAATCAAATTCAAAATCAATAATATATAACAATATAACACTACTATAATACTAAAACCAATATACACAACACAAGCACTTCAAAACAGCATGAAAAATCTTTTAGTAAGGATTACTTTTATATTACAATACATTACATGCAATTGATAATGTATTGCATCACTCAATAGTTTAAAACCGTATATTTTCTGTGTTCACTGCCATCTCCTAATCATTCTTAGCATTTTATTGAGCTTATTACTCTACATGTTCTAGAACAGTTCTCAGGAGTGACACATTCTTATCTTCGAGGTCTATCTGTCTCTCTTTTAGTCTCAGACATTTTTCTGTTATCGGAGCACACTGATTCTGCGTTTGAGATGGTAAAGTCTGACCACGGATTCTATTTTTCCTTGTAATTTTGTGAAAAATGTATTACCATCAATCATTGTTTCCAACGTTCAGCGACACAATTTAATAGTAGCTGTATTTCTTGAACAAATTATATGGGCACTTTGCCACATTTTGCCAGTCTTTAGGATGTCCCACGCTTTATAATTATCCTAGTATCACCTGTAACTGAGCCGCTAATGGTTTCCAGAATGTTGAGGAGTATGGCTGTAATTGAAATATGTACATAAATATATGAGGACTATTGTAAATTTTTAATGAATAGTAATGTCCGTAAAGTAATAGGTCGAGTTTTAAAGTAACTAAGAATGTTTACCTGATGTTGAAATATTGTCTATATTTAGTTTTGTTTATATAAAAGTATTCAACTGTATGCAGCAACACGACACAAGATGCAATCTCAACAGTCGAGTTTCTAAGGAATTCCTTAGAAACTCGACGAAGTTAAGGTTATCTTTATAAGTTCACATTTTGTGGGCATTTTGAGATCCCATCATTTATATTTAACAGAATTACAATCGGTTTTTAGTATATTTCTTTCGAATTCTACATTGACTTGATATTTTGTTTTGTTTACAAAAGTTTTTTCTACCACATGCGTCGGTAGTGGCAACATACGGTTATTATCATTCTGCCAGTATTTAAAAAAGTTTTAAGCTTGATTTACCCCTAAATTAAGTCACGTTTTGTTGTTTAGTTGTAAAATATACTATATTATACTTTAATTTACTAAAAAAAATGCATTTAATGGCCGTAAACACGAAATAATGGAAAACCGGTAATGTCGATTCGTATCAAACTATGCGTGTCAATCCCTAGTAAAACTCCCTCAAGTTTTTTGATCACTCAATTATCACTTCACTACACCTATCAAATCGCTTGGTCACAGAATGCCAATTTAAGTGAAGCTGACGCCAGGATCGAAGGGAATGCCAATCACTCAAACTAGCTCCCGCAGGGAGGCATGTTACAGAGAATCGCACTGCTGAAAGCTACTTAAGCCCAGCCAAAGCAAAATGAGAAAAAGTATTTAGTTAATTGTTTGGTCTTATTTATAACTGGCTATCATTTGCCCGCGGCTCCGCAGGCGTTCTGTTTGATTTCTTTGAAAAGAGGTAGCAACTCCTAGCAAAAAAACTGGTCAATCCGTCACTTGGTTGGAGAGGAGACGACCAAACATGTCACACTAATATTTTAAAGGCGAAAGTTTGACCGCGTGTGTTTGTTTATTCCTTCTCCATGCTCAAACAACTTTACGGATTTGCAGGAAATTTAGCACGAAGATAGGTTATACCTTGGATTAACACATAGACTACTTTTTATTCTGGAAAATTTAATGGTTCCCCGTGGGATGATCAAATATCTACAGCGGGTAAAACAGCTAGTATTATAATATAGATGCATAAGTGTATTAAAAGTGAAGTGACAAAAGTCGTATAAAAAAATAATAAGAGCGGTGGGAGCACCGCTAGGTACAACGATGGTTCACCACTTCGTCCCCCATGCTAGCCAATAATTATTTTTATTTTGTTCACCGACTAAACTATGACTAAAGTAATATATATATATAAGAATAATGCTTTTAAATAAATAATGATACCTAATAGTTATACAACTCATTATTACCACATGTAAAAAGGAAACTCAAGCGTTCGGCATTTGCTACATAGTTTATGATACCCCAATGACGTTTACGTCTTCAAACCTCATAAATTCACCTTCTTATCACCGCGAATGTCTAAACTCTGCTCCGTGAGTCAGAGCTCTCTTCGATAGTCATAAACAGGCGTAAGGGACGCGAGGCAGCGCCATGTTGAAAGATCGCGTTTTTAGAGCTGGGGTATTTTAACTGTGACCACTTTTGTGCGATTCTATTAAAGTGCTGCGCGATCACATATCTTATACTAGCGGAATACGGTTCACAGTCGCACAACGTAAGTATTATCCACGTGAATATAATCGCGCTGTGCTAGCCACAGTAATGCCCCTGTACCTAAGGTAAATAGTTTAAAACTTTGTTTCAAACATTGTATGATTTAGGATACACAATTGTGTTTAATTTTAGTATAGATTCATCACGTAACGTTGGAATTAGTTGTGTTTCTAGTAATGTTTGGAGGTCATGGATCAGACAATGTACATTTATGTGGAGTACATTATTCGAGATTTGAAAATGGATAATTTCTTTTACATCTCTCATATTCGGTAAGTAGGTCCTTAATACCCCCAAATGGGGCTTGTAGGTGACCAATTAGCGCTCTAGGGTAATAATGTAGCTAGAAAAGCCCTAGGGCGGTAAGTAAGTTAAAAAAAACTTCACCCTTTCAAAAAGTTCGCGTACATCTAACCATCAAACTGGCAATATACATCATGCATTCAGCCCAATGACAAAAGAGGTCGTTCTTGAAAATAAATAATTAAAAAAAAAAGATGAAAAAAGGCGGAATTAGAAAACTTTTACTTTAAATATTGTTTGTTTCGGGATTTTTCATAATTACGTGCTAATTAGGAAAAATCATGAGTTCTGCAAGTGATGAAGATAAAAGCTGCACTCCCAATTCAATGAAAATGGAAGCTGAAGCAGCTATTAAAATGTTTTATTATTGTAATGCCGGTTTTTTTCTACTTACCTCACAATCGAGATGTAAAGGAGAGTAGTTAGCTCGGGTGTAAGAATCAATTGCACCCTCGAACTATAGCGGGCTGCAATTGATGCCTTACAGTCCTTGGCTACTAATCTACTATTAATTCGACTCCATTTTTCAAATGTTTTTAACCTGATTTCCGGAATCACCTAAGTAAACCGATTTGATTATTTTTTTTTGCATCAAGGATATAGGTAAGTGAATCTTAAGTAGATTCGACCGATCACCGATGGAGTAAGTAAGCGGCTGTTAGAGTGGAGACCACGTAGGCAGTTGGCAAGAGCTGGATGCATAAAACGCATGATCGCATCCAATGGCGTTTTTAGGAGAGGCCTACTTCCAGAAGTGGATCATACAAAGAGGGCCGATGATGAAGTGGATGATCAATTTAAATTTTATTAGTGTTTATCAGTCCAGTAGCTTCACTTTTACAGTAAAATATCTGAAAAAATTGTTGAAATGTTGAAGTATACTTATATTATCGCGTCATTGTAACTTTGCAATTATTAATAAGTATAAAATCGCGCTCAATATTTACTTGTGGCTACTCTTATATCAAAAATAAAAAAAATTCTAACATGGCTGAATTGCTTGCGAAATGGAGTAACGCGTTTCGGCAACAAAGTTGGTTTAAAAATCGTGGACAATTTGATATTTCCCTACCCTTTAGAATTAGGACTTTACACGTCCTTTATTGGCCTTCCCAAAGTACATGATACTGCCAAAGTTCATAGCTTAAAAACGGAGATCTCAGTGAAATTTAGTTGTAAAGCCTTGTTTTTGAAACGTTCGGATGAATTCATTACTCGCTAATGATTTCACTCACGAAAGAAATAATGTAATGAAATCAGGTATGTTCGCGATTTTTTAAATATCGCGAACATACCTGATCATCCTAACCATACATCTAAACCAAAACGTACCTACTTGGTGTTTTGACGACACTTGCCACCAGAATGGATACTCGTTATGATTCTCGAGTAGGGTATCCAATCTCAATTAGGACACATCCTTAACATTTCGCTCATTGCGGTTAATACTGACGATTTGGTTATAATTTTATTTATTCCCAACAAGATAGAATATATTAAAGTTTTATTCAATTCGAAAAATAAAACTTCGTGTATTTTGATTAGTTTCGTTATATATTCTTCAACAATGATTATTAAAGTATTAAGTCAGTTATTGACATAACTACAATATGATTATAATAAGTAAATAAATGACATTTTATTGAATTGTATTTAAAAGTAAAATAAGATAATTAAAAACAATCGACTGAGGTCTCAGAAAATAACTGACACAAAGTGAAAGTAGGCGAAATTTTATTAGTTTTATTATTTATTTAACTGAAGATTTTAATTAAACTCTTTTTTGAGAGATTCGGTGTTCCACGCGAAGATAATGGTTGTCTGGTTAGTTTGTTTCATTTATACAGTAACAGTATATTTAGATTAGGTAGTACTTTATATAGTTCTTTTTTTATCGACTCGATATTCAATTGTATTTATTTCTCGAATCTTTTACACTAGCCTAGATATTTATATGAAAATTATGTTTTTCAACCCTTTAAACAAAATCATAGTATATCTGGTTACCCTACAATTTGAAGGGTTGCCCTTGCTCTGGAGACTTATTTCAGACATAATAACAGGTAGGAACGGACAAAAGGCACGTGAAGTAACGGAATTTCCACAATTTGAATGTCCGGAGAGACTCTAGCTTCTAGACTTGTGAAGATTCGAGTATGTACCGTTGATACTGTATGCTAAGTTTTCTCTGGTTTTTTCATCGCAAGGGAAAATATGAACTTATTATGTTTAAAAAAACTACTGAATATGTTTTGAATAAAATTATATGGGACTTAAAGGAAAAATTTAGTATATATTATAGTCGATACAGAAGTTTTTATTTTTAATCTTTACATCCTTCACTGAAATACCAAGGAACACATATAACACTGAACCGACGAATATAGGACGGCCTCTTTGATATTTAAAAAAAAACATTTTAACACCAGGAAAATAATTATCCCGTTCTTTTGCATAATGATTTCATTTCCTACGCAAGACTTCACTAAGCGGTTTATTAGCCCACGTACCTATCTATCTACGAGAGTCACAAAACAATAATCCCAAAAAAAAAATATTATAGCGAAATGTACCTATATTCTTATTCAAAATGTTATTTACTAATTTATTTATTACAATTTTATGATAACAAGGTATCTATGACAATTAAGTAACATGTGGTAGAAGCGACATCAAAAAACCCAACTGAAAATCTGCTCCTCAATGACCACTGTGAAAGTGAACTAAGATTAATAATAATAAAATATTTATTATTATAACAATTAATGATTATTATTTCACTAAAGGATAATTATTAAGTGAAACCGCGGAATGGAAACAGTATAGCCTATGACCATCTGTAAAAAACTCGAATCCAATGATACCTCGCTCCTCAAAATCGGTCTACCGGTTTAGGCTGTACTTAGAGGATCAATAAGAGTATGAAGTATATACATATACTTATACTTACATAGAAATTTACAAACTTACTATCGAAAATTTCAACCACCTTTGGGTAAGTAAAAAAAAAAGTTAAAAACTACGAGTCAAATAAATCGATCACAAATTGTGAGGAGTTATGTTGCTTTATCACAAATATGCCGTCATTGAGTAACAAGTAAAAAAAGAATTTTAAATCGGTCAACCCTTCTCTATGTGATCAGGTACCTAAGAAAAAAAAACTGTCAAATTGAATACCTCTTTTTGAAAGTAGGTAGGTAGAATAAAGAACAATTAAATTTACAACTTAAAAAGTTTACTACATATAACCAATTTTTAACTGCATTTAACTTTAGATTCGAATGTATATACATTAGCATCTGACTTTAATTTCAATTTATTATTACTAGTAGCTTTCACACGCACTTTTTATTTATTTAAATAGAATAAAAAAAGTTACTAACTTCGACGACCTAATTGGCATCATTATGGTTTGAATTGCCAAAAATATTTTATCAGTACACGCTACAATGAATACACTCTCCAAATTTTACGTCTCTAGGTTCAGCGATTTAGACGCTACGTTGATTCCTAGCAAATCAGTCAATCAGTCAAGACTTACTCTTTTACATATATACATCTTTTACATATATATATATATATATACATATACGAGTATATACCCGTTATTGACAAAACGAGGCTTTAAGAATCGCTAATACAGACAAAAAACTCGCTTTTAATAATCGTGCTATCGATGTAGCTGCCCAGGCAATAATTTTCTCTTCCCCTTTACAAAGCAGAATAACTTTCGGAAAATAACATATATTTTCCCATGCTTGTAGGTAGTTCAATATTTATACAAAAATGTTTTTATTGAACTGAGTTTTTGGTAATATTTGTATATTTCTATTGATACGACGTGGCTTTGTGCTGGAGCTGCGTAGGATATTGCAGAGGTTGCAAGACCTCGTTAAAAAGACTATTGTGACGACTTAAAGCAGGAGCAGACCGTATGCAGCGGAGCGCACCCTAGTACAGCACGGCACGGCTTATGACGTTGTAATGTACGAAACATTACGGGGAATGATACACCTAACGCACGATGCTGTGCAACTACGCGCACCATCGCAATACAAGCCAGACTACGCCACTACACGCAAATACGTTAGTCATATTTGATACTTTCAAAAGAAAATGGCAGATGTCGAGAACGTTGCAGCAGTGCAAAATACGGTAAACAGAAATGGCCGGTGTGACATCCTACGCAACGCCTTGAGATACAACGCGATACGCTGTAACGCAACGCGTGCGGTCTGCTATACCCTTTACCCAACGTAGGGTAGCGTGAGCGTCTATTACAGATACATGTATATTTTTCTTACGGAAGAAGCTTACAAAGGCACATGTTTATTGCTGATTCTTTTGTTATGTGCCCACGGAATTCAGAAAAACAATTAGTATTGGTTTATAGTGAAATGGTTCTCCGTTTGGAACTATTATAACGCCCACCATGGCACCCTTACGGAGCCAAATCATATATTTTTTTTATCTCTGTGACATTTTTTTGTTGACAATGTATATTTTTGATTAATAGGAAAAAAGTAAAAATAAGTGTTTAAGTCCTCATTTCATCACATGGGGCTGAAGGGGTTTGAAAGTTATGTTTGGTCGATGCGTTTATAGGTATATATTATCAGGTTTAGGTGAACACAAAATTTCGATGAACAAACAAAAAATAAATACACCCAGACGATGATAGAACCTCCTGCTTTTTGAAAATCGCTATACAATTGAGCTTTATTTACCTCTCCATTCCAGAAGCAGTAGATCAACGCGATGAATAGTCCATGGAAAGACCTGAGGAAGTGTGTGGTATAGGACCAGAGCGCGAACCGCCACGCCGACCCGTCCAGTGGAGCCTCAATCATGTTGAGGATGTTGGTGATTCCCAGCAGTGGGAGTAACACCAGAGCCGCTCGAACTGCCTTCCTGCATTCACAATGACAAGTGGTTGGAAACGACTACAAAAAACGCCAATGCTACATTTTGAAATACTAGTCCAAAGTCCAATAAAACATGTAAGTAAGTTATACATACTTTTTTTTAAGATTACGTATTGGTGCCACAATAAAATCCTATCCTAACTAATCCTAACTATAATATTATAAATGCGAAAGTAACTCTGTCTGTCTGTCTGTTTCGCTTTCACGCCAAAACCACTAAACCGATATGGATGAAATTTGGTGCACAGGTAGATTCGACCACGGGAAAGGACATAGGATACTTTTTAACCGACTTAAAAAAAGTAGTTCCCGCATTATCTCGACAATCCAATGGGGAACTACGCGGGTGAAACCGCGGGGCACAGCTAGTATTTTTATAATTTTATTATACCCAGTGCACTCTCACGACTAAGACGAATCTATTGACACCACTCACATAAAAATACGACAAGCTGCTTTCAGTTGGGTAATAATTTGACTACAGCTAAAACTTGATGTGGTACATGATCTTTTTAAAATTTGAACGGTAAAGTTCTAATAATCTTAATCATAAACGCGAAAGTTTTTAAGAATGTATGATTGAATGTAAGTTTGTTAAGTACTCTTTCACGCAAAACTACTGAATAGATTTTGATGAAATTTGACACCAAGAAAGCTTATAAAACATAGAGATACGAGTATTTAGTTTTTTGTTTTTGGGGAAATTATTAAAATATTACACAAACAAAACGTCTGACTTATATTTTGATGTAATAATATAACACATCATCGACGCATAGCTCCTACACTAAGATTGTAAATCTTGTATCGTAAGTGAATGCGTCCCTTCAGGGCGTCAATACAAAGTGTGGACCACAATATCATGGTTAAGTACAATATTTTTATACCAAAAGAGATGTTTTATGGGGCTCCGGCTAGAACAGTGTACATTTAACCATAAAAACGTTAGAAACTATTAATTTTTAATCTATCAACCAAAATCAAAATAACTGAACGCAGTGTACAAGATAAATTTCAAATCACAACTTTGCCACGTTATTAACACAAAAAGGTGATTTACGCGTTTTTATTGAGGTAATTTTGACATTTGTGACGGCAGGTACAATTCATAGCAACAATGGTCACCCATTGAAATCAACCAAGGATACACAAATCTTCCAGGGATGCCATAATTCTACTACAATTTCCAGAATATTAACAATATCTTTAGGGATTCGTCATACACCGTCTTGGCCAAAAATTAAACAAGTCCTTTAAGTTACATATATCCTAGATTAACATAATACACTTTTTATTCCAAGAAAATGCTGTATTCCTTTGAGATTAATCAAATTTCCGCGGGTAACACAGCGGGGCGCGGCTTGTAATATTAATGAGGCGAAAGCTTGTGTGTATGAATGAAATGTGACAAAAAGACAGCTTCTAATATCCTAATCTCAATAATTAGGAATTTTACTTATGTCTTATTTACAACTTTAATCTAGGAACAGAGCATTTTTTCCTTGTAAATAAATAAATATAAATAGTCGCCGCGGGTAGCGCCGCAGGGCGCAGTTAGTATGATATTAAAATTACTTTTAATACTAACCTGACTTTCTCAATTTCCGTATCTTGAGTCCTGTTCATTTTTCCGATCAGCACGCGAAGAATGTTCAGCAAAAATACCAAGTTGATCTGTAGGATGAAAACGATTTATTGATTTAACTATAAACAGTAGTGTATACAAGGCATAAAGGGGGTCACTATACTCATTTAACGAACAACTTTTACTATAGGACCAACTGTGAATATGAAAAATTACAGTAGTTTCATAGATTTAAACGACTAATTACTTATGTAGCTGTTGTTTTTTTTCGAATTCAGGGTTGATGCAATTGAGAAAATTATTTGTAATGTAATCCGCTTTAGGCTTAGTACACCCCTAGCCAATAACCCTATATTTATGACTTTATTAATATTCTATATATACTATATTATGTAGACAAGTACCTATCACCAATGTCGTCGTCAAAATTTACGAACATCTGTTTTACCTCCTTTCTTGTATGATGATTTTTCAATTACTTTCTCAATTCGGCTCTTTTCATGTCGCGAGTTAACCGGTTGTTTCTAGGCAAGCGTGCTATAATTGGCCGCATCGTCATTTAACATCAGACGAGTTGCGGTCATACTTAAACTTATTTTCTACAGGCTGTGCCCCGAAGTTACACCCGCGTAGTTCACATTGAATTATCGATATAATGGGGGAATCACTTATTTTGAAGTCGGTTAAAAAGTATCCTATGTCCTTTCCCGGGGTCCAATCTACCTGTGTACCAAATTTCATCCATGTCGGTTCAGTGGTTTTGTCGTGAGAGCGAAACAGACAGACAGACAGAGTTACTTTCGCATTTATAATATTAGTTAGGATAACAAAGTGACCCCTTTTGTCCTGGTACACCACGAACAGATAACTGTGTATACTCGTATACACGCTGTTTGACAGCTATATGTAAGTATCTACAGAAGACCGACGACGGGAACAAAACCTGTTTTATCCTGGATATGATCAGCCGGATAGGATGTACTTATACCTAATAGTTAACCCACTTCAAAAAGGAATTCTTAATTCATCGGAATTTTCTTTGACTGGCCGGTTGGTGCAGCTGCCTTCTGCGCCGCTGGTCCCGGGTTCGATCCCCGGACATGTCAAACATTTGTGTGCATGATCATGTGTGTTTGACCTGTGTCTGGGTGTTTATTATATATATAAGTATGTATTTATGTATATAAGTATGTATATCAGTCATCAGGTTACCATAGCACAGGCTTTGTCTAGTTTGGGACCTGAAGACCTTTGTGTGAAACAAAAAAGATTAGGACAGATAAAATCTTTTTATTAAAAAATATACTTTCCAATTGATAATTAGTAATTTTTTATCATTTATTTCTCTAGATATTTGCATACATTTCTATATCTGTAGGTATAGGCTAAAATTATTACACCTTTCCAATCGGTTTCGTACGAATTGAATCAAATTCAGTCCAGAAGTTTTTTTAATAAATACAACTCTTAATCTTCGAGGATACGTATTATTAGATTATCTTATTGCAACGTATGTTTTGCGCCAAATTAAAATCAGTTTTTACTTATTTTAAAAGAATTACTCGTATTAATTTACCTAAAGATATAATAGTTAGCATAGTAAAGAGTAAACCTTCGTGTAAAACTTATATCGTTAATAACGTCACCTCTTCAAAACTAATAGGTTCCTGTCAATTTGTTCAGTGTAATGAAATGAAACGGGCTAAAGGTATAGGTTTATTGCGTAGGTAGACGTATGCAAAACAGTTGTAGCATAATTAACGAATATCGATCGCTTAATACGAAACTCATTTACCTATTCTTAGATCATGAGCTGAAAAGAGATGTTTCAGATATGGAAGGAACTACTGCCAGGATAGTGTACATGATACCATACATACATTTGGGATTATTGACCTTTAATATATCGACCAAATTCAAATTAACGTAGCTTATCGCAGTGTACAAAATTTATTTCGAATCATAATTATTCTACGTTTGTTATGCCAAAAGCGATATGCATGTTTGAATTGAACGTGATGAATAAACTTAAAAACTACTGAACCAATTTCAAAAATTCTTTCACACTTAAAAAGCTAAATTATCTCGGAGTAACATGGGCTAAAAAAATTAGAGATCCGAGAGAGAGACGACCAATAAATCTCTCGTACGAAACAGCTGACTTTTTTCTCGAAACCAGGGTTGGTTCTTTAGTGAAATACGTGCATAATGATGAGTATAGTGACCCCCAGTCCGCTTAGGATGTAGGATGCTATTTTTTTTGTAATTTATTGATTTGTATGTCATAAAAACATTTAGTATAATAGCACTAAAGCACCTCGCAGAGTTTTGGCTAAGTGCTAAATCCTCAAGTTGTTAATAAGTATCTACGTATTATAAAATACGTTATATATAAAGATCGAACATAAACAGTTATTCCGTAGGTTATTTATAAATTGACGTGGCGTTTCAATACAATTCATATTATAATTGCCTCTAAAATATAAAATATAAATAAATATATATATATAAAAATGGATTGGAATTGATTCGTGAAAAATTATTCTAGCCTTGTATGTAAATAATATTCAAAATTTATTTCTTCTATTGCCTATAAGAGACCTCCCATTGAAGCAGAAAATTGGCAATTAATAGGCTGAAAAGTCTAGGAAAATGATAACAAATTACCTTTTGCCTCGCCCACCCGTGGATTCGGCGAGACTTTACGGCTAGGTATATATTTAGGCTTATACAAAAGAATCTAGGCTGTCTCCACAGAAACGCGATGCCCCATATCACTTTACCTGCGTTCGTATCAATAATAAATGTTCTTTAAAATGTAAGATAGGGTTGGTACTCGCTAAAATAAAAATAAAAAAATTGACTAGCTGACCCGGCGAACTTTGTACCGCCTAAGAGTTATTTATGTTTCTCGCCTTTTAAACCTTCCCTGGAGTACGGCTAACATTTCAAGACCAAAATCAGCTAAATTGGCCATTCGGCAGCTAAGCAATTTTATGTATAGGTAAGAGAGAAGATAATATTGAGGAATTTTGCTAATAATTCCATAAGTGTTTGAATTTTTTTTCTTGTCGGGTCTTTTGATTATGTGGAATTTTCCTGAAAAACGGAGAAAATTTCTACATCGCCATTTTTTAGACGATATTCAACAGCATTTTTCGCAAAGTTATGCGGCACTCTTACGAAAAATATAAATTATGAGCAAAATAAATTCGGCACAATAGAGACAGAAGTAAATAGGTTTAATAATGTTGTGAAATCACAAACATAGTGCGAACAATGTTCTAAATTCAATTAACTTTATCACCTTTTACACTCAGATATCGAAGAGCAAATTACTCTTTCAGAGAGGATGAAATGGACATATAACCCACGCTTGTCCACTCCGGGTTGGTGGTTATCTTGCTCGGCTCGTTCCTGCCGCCGTTGACGTTGCGTTAACGTTTTTTCGCCGCCAGTCTAGGTGGCTATCCTGTTCTTATAGCAACCATACTGGCATCTAATGAAGTCTGTTTGCTACAACGTTGGCCCCAAAAGGTTCTACCTCCCCAGTTGTGTACATTGCAGCTCAATATACAGGATCTATTGGAACCTGTGCTTCTAATATGTGGGGTTTTCGTCAGAGTCTTCCTTTTCCGGCTTTACGCTCCGGATTGAAATGAATTGATGAAATTAAACATAATGATGGTTAAAACGAGTTCTTTTTGAAATAAAAGTGATTACGGCTGACTTCCTCTTTAGTTATTTCGATTTAAAAATAAAACCTTTGCACCGATTTATCTCAAAATTAAATGGGATCACACATTACAAAGACGAACTATATAATTGTTAAAAGAAAATTAAAATTGGTTTAGCCGTTTCCGGGAAATTCCACCGTATGTCTTTTATGTTTGTAACCTTACAAACATAAAAGACATACGGTGTTTGTATAACATAAAAGACATACGGTGTTTGTATAACATAAAAGAAATACGGTGTTTGTATAACATAAAAGACATACGGTGTTTGTATAACATAAAAGACATACGGTGTTTGTATAACATAAAAGACATACGGTGTTTGTATAACATAAAAGACATACGGTGTTTGTATAACATAAAAGACATACGGTGTTTGTATAACATAAAAGACATACGGTGTTTGTATAACATAAAAGACATACGGTGTTTGTATAACATAAAAGACATACGGTGTTTGTAACCTTACAAACATAAAAGACATTCATGTATATCTAACTGATCTTACCTAACGATAAATTTTATTAAAGTATTTCAAGTTTTGGTTAAAAACCAAAATAACTGAAATCAAATTGAACTCAGCTCTTCACATATCTACCAACTTCCAAAACATAAAAGACATACGGTGGAATTTAGTATCTCCTCTTTTTTGGAAGTTGGTAGATATGTGAAGAGCTGAGTTCAATTTGATTTCAGTTATTTTGGTTTTTAACCAAAACTTGAAATACTTTAATAAAATTTATCGTCAGGTAAGATCAGTTAGATATACATGAAGCCAATTGGAAAGCCTCTTAGACAAAAATAAGTGTATTAATTTAATTTGGTGCAGCTCTTCATTCAGAAATAAGGAGCTTATTAAAAAAATATATCATCTGAGAACTAACGTTAATTATAGGTACCAAACCAATAATTTCAAAGCTTAGGTGGTATTGCGTAACATTAGCGGCGAAAGAAGTGAAAGCAATCAGAGTTAAGTCTACTAAGAATGACTCGAAACAGACACGCTTCGCTCGCTCCGAAATTATTTATACAAGCTGCAGTCTTAAATTAGACCCGCGCAGCTCTTCAAAAATTAGACAACCAATAGGAGTCGTATATTTATCGTCATTGAAAACAAATATTCTCCAGAGTTATTCGACACGATGAGAAGATATCATCGTGTTTTAAGGTAGTTCAGCGCCATCTAGTTAGCTTTAACTGAACAAAGTTTTGTACTAGCGCGAAATATTACATGTTGTACGACAACGCACTTTATCACATGAAGATACAGCACAAAATAGAGTAACTATACGGTGTCTCCTTGTGTCTCTTAGGTAACATACGTCATGTCGTGAGAGCTATTTATTCTTTTGGTTACCAGCCTATAGCAGTCTCCAAGTAAACGTTAATTATCTGGTTAAATTTGTCCTGATTATTGCATTTTTATCTAAAACTACGTAATTAGTTTAAAAACTATGAAAATTAGGAGAAAAAAATAAATTTCGAGCAAAACAGGAAAATATTTCGCAACTCAAATGTTCCAATCACGTTTTCATGGAGTATCGTTGGTCCAATCACGTGGACGGGGAACAATAAGAAATGTGTCTAAAATACGAGCACTCGAAAAGTTTTGCAACAACTTCACCCTTGTTACTTATTTCAAATGTTTTACTTTGGTTGGCTTCGTTTTTCTGAAAGTTGTGAAATATCGTTATTGCGCCTTATTTTTTTAACCGCAGGAGCAAATATGACGGTGTGTTATATATAAGTTTTACGTGTAATGTATGTGTGTCTTTCTGAATGTTTGGTATCGTAGCTCCCGAACAAAGGAACAAATTAAAATTTTGATATTTGCTTTAAAGTTGAATTAGTCGGGTGTATTATTAGCTATGTTTGATGAAAACTGGTAAAAGATATAGTTACCGCCACGAATGGCGGATAAGGTACATATTTTTCACTACTTCCTCAACATGGGTATCAAAGGAAAGGGCTTGGCAAGAATAATACAATAAATATATTTTTATCAATATTTTGATAAAATTTATCGTCTGGTACCCGATGTTAAATCAGTTAGTGAGTTAGATCTACATAAAGCCAATTGGAAAGCCTATTAGGATGCTTTTAGACAAATATATATATATATATATTTTAAATCGCTTCAGCCTTATTCAGATATAACGAGCCTTACTTCAACGATCATTTGAGAACCTTCTCGTTTTTGAAGTCGGTTAGTTAATTGATTACATATAATGCAGCAAAAATATAACTAACGTTAATTATAGGTACCAATAATTTCAAAGCTTAGGTGGTATATCGTAACATTAGAGGCGAAAGGAGTGAAACGAGTGACAGCAATCAAAGTTAAGTCTAGTACGAGTGTATTACTAACCTAGACTCGAGGCAGAGACGCTGCGTTCGCTCCGACATTACTTATACAAGCTGCAGTCTAGAATTAGACCTACGCAGCTCTACAAAAATTCAAGAGCTAGATAAGGAGAAGATATAGAAATATGTTTATACGAGACGATGAGAAGATATCATCGTGTTTTAAGGTAGTTCAGCGCCATTTAGTTAGCTTTAACTGAACCAAGTTTTGTACTAGCGCGAAACATTACATGTTGTACGACAACGCACCTTATCACATGCAGATACTCGTACAGCACAGAATAGAGTATACGACGTCTCCAAGTCTTAGTCCAAGATGTAGCTGCCTTCTTAGAGTTCCGTACCTTTAGACATTGGTTGTCATATTGCTGGCAGTAAGTTTACTGATTTAGATTTAACAGAGGACAATCTGCACCCTGTGGTTTAGCAGTATAAGCGTGAATAACAACAACATACACTCATATATCCATTGTTTAAATTTTCGCGTTTATAATAATAGTTGGACTTGAAGCATGGTTGTAGATAAAATACCTACATTTAAACAACTCTAACGACAGCTTTTTAACTCCAAAATTATTTAGATTAGGTACATACTGTGGTATTCTGTGCAAATGTAAATAAAGAACTAGCAATACAGCGGTTGACGTCGGATATAATATGAGACGCTTTGGTACGGCCTATACAGTTATACTCCTCTACGGTGCGGCGACTGGACGAAAGCGGACGTCTCCGCTGTAATG
Organism: Ligdia adustata; assembly: GCA_947049295.1. Classification (NCBI taxonomy): domain Eukaryota; kingdom Metazoa; phylum Arthropoda; class Insecta; order Lepidoptera; family Geometridae; genus Ligdia; species Ligdia adustata. The sequence continues at coordinate 15,115,409 of OX346213.1, read as the reverse complement.
TGTGTGCTACTTACTAATATTTGGGTATTTTTTTTGAATAAATTTACCCCAAAATTAATGTGAACATCACACATACATCAAGTTGTAAAAGCTATCAATGCTTTTGCTTACCAGCCTATAGCAGTCTCCAAGTAAACGTTAATTATCTGGTTAAATTTGTCCTGATTATTGCATTTTTATCTAAAACTACGTACCTAATTAGTTTAAAAACTATGAAAATTAGGAGAAAAAAATAAATTTCGAGCAAAACAGGAAAATATTTCGCAACTCAAATGTTCCAATCACGTTTTCATGGAGTATCGTTGGTCCAATCACGTGGACGGGGAACAATAAGAAATGTGTCTAAAATACGAGCACTCGAAAAGTTTTGCAACAACTTCACCTTGTTACTTATTTCAAATGTTTTACTTTGGTTGGCTTCGTTTTTCTGAAAGTTGTGAAATAACGTTATTGCGCCTTATTTTTTTTACCGCAAGAGCAAATATGACGGTGTGTTATATATAAGTTTTACGTGTAATGTATGTGTGTCTCTCTGAATATTTGGTATCGTAGCTCCTGAACAAAGGAACAAATTAAAATTTTGATATTTGCTTTAAAGTTGAATTAGTCGGGTGTATTATTAGCTATGTTTGATGAAAATTGGTAAAAGATATAGCTGCCGCCACGAATGGCGGATAAGGTACATATTTTTCACTACTTCCTCAACATGGGTATCAAAGGAAAGGGCTTGGCAAAAATAATACAATAAATATATTTTTATCAAATACTAAAAATTTTTTTAGTCGATTGCGTTCAAATTTTATTTTTTATACTTTGTGAAATTAAAAAAAGGTCGCACAATAATTTTACTTTACACCTTAATTTATGTATTCTGGATATCTAGTTCGCCAAAAATATTTTAGTGGGAACTTACGTTACTTAAGATCAATGCAGTGATTTTAGGTGTTTCGCAAAAAGTTGCTTGACAGTGTTGTCTAGGGTTGGTGATAAATGTACCTTAGTAACATTCGGAGTCGATACTTTAGGGCCGTGGGTACCGAGAGCTCATTATATTTTCCAAAACTTATTGGAACGTTTTAGCGAAGTGAATGCTTAACCAGAATTCCGGCGTTTATCTGGCCTACCATATAAGCATTGCCATTCAGCGTGGTCATGTAGCTAGCATTAACTATTATTGATTTTTTCAGTTATATTCTTAATAGCTCATATTCTTTTAACCATCCTTTTGATATAACTGCGTGTAAAATTATTAATGCAAATAAGCATAATATGCTACTAATAATACTTGTGATTCTTGATCTCGTGAACACAACTATTGATCAGTTCAAGATCACAAAAATTACCTAACTACAAACTGTATCTACTGACATAACATCCTCACCAGTAGCCACGGCCCGATAAACGTGTTCGATACGAGTTTTCATTTCTTTGATTTGCTTGCCACAGTATTTGACATCACGTTACAAAAGTAATAAAACGTACAAATACTTATTTATAGAATTGCAGGGATTTTTGCATTTTCAAACGAAACTTCCTCTTTTTAGAGAACCGTTCATTGACGTATCCTATATTTCTACATGACATCTCGCTGGAAACGTCAATCTAAAATCCCCGACGGCAAAAAAATTTAGAAATACCTACAAACTGACAGACAAAAGAGCCTTTTGCCAGGCTCGAAGCAGAGACACTATGCTCGCTTTACTCGCTCGATCAATTATTATCGTTAGAGAATAAGAGCCCACGTGAAGCAAGCGTTCAAGAATGTGTAAAGTGTAAGTACCTATGTGATGATATTATTATACACAAAACTATCTAAAGTTACGAATGAAAAAGTACTCGCTTGCGAGTATTTATACCATAAAAAAGTTTTTCATACTTACCAACACAATAGCCAGCCTTGGTCCTTGACACAGCCAGTACTGGGCCAAGAAGTTGTATCCATACCAGCATCTGGAACAAAAACAAATGGAGAAGTATTGCTGTGGTAATAACCCTGAACAGTTATTCTAGGGATGAGTGATTTCGGATCAGGTTTTGGAAACTGTGATTACGAGAGAGAATTGGCTGCTATACAAGAGAGTTTCAAACAAATCACCGCAGTCAAATACTGGTCTACGGTCCTACAGGTCTCGGATCCGGTGACCGTTAAGTGGCATTTACATCTGATTACTACCACTACTAAACTGTACTCTGTTGTTTATCTAATAACAATCGGAGATTATATCACAAGTTTGCAAGCCGCTCTCTAAATTCATCTACGATAATGAAAATGAAGGAGGAACAGAGAAGTCCATACTCACTGCTGGCCAGCTGTATTTTTGTAATGCGTAGCACTGACGATAGTCCAGATGCTGGTGATGATCACAGGGATGCCCCAACCCAATATTGTAAACTGGCGATAGGTGATAATCTCTCTCAAAGCATTTGCGGTAACAATGCTGTGTAAGTAGAGACCTTCTATGAACATCCAGCAAAACATAGCAGTTATACCGTACTCGAGTAAAACGTAGCAAGCTTCGCATACGTATGGCTGTGGGAACAAAACAGTTTATTTAAAGATACAAAAGAAATATGGCACGCTCCGGGTCTCGAACTAATTTAGTGCAAAAAATTAAGCTGATCATCCAAAAACCGTTATTCAGTTGCTGAGGAGAAGAATAGGAAGATGAGGACATATATACTTACATATATAGTAAACTAATACACTTTCGTATTTATAAGTAATATGTGTAGGAATGTGGACTTATGTCGGCTTCATAAAGTATAGAGTAGAACAAACATACAGACAAACTGTGAAACAAAAAAAAATAGAAAAAAACCAAATTAGTTCTATTTCACTTTTGAAATCCTAATTTAATAGCTATATATGTATTAGTATTATATAACCGTTTCTTAAAAACTGAACTACTAATAATAATATACCTTCAAGAGGGCGGGGTATAACTGAACTTGGGAATGTCTGACAACGTTTGACATAAAACATTGCAAAGTACTTAACAGGACAGATTTGTGGGTTCAATACATATTCAATTCACGAAACATTAAACAAGCTTCGCACTTCTGTCAACGATTGTTTCCTACACAATAATTTAAGAGATATTTTGTGGACTGATAAAATTTAATATAGCTACGTAAAGGATCTGTCATAACCACAACACAATGGATGTACCGTAACGTGACCTATTTATTATATGCTTTTATTAACCTTCGCCGCATATATTTGCAAGGAATATTTTAAGAAAAATCAAAACCAAAAAAATCAATCTATGAATAGGCAAAGACAATAATATAGTTATCATGATAAAATCGATTTTAATTATTTTTTTATGATAAACTGGATGTCATAAACAGGAAAGTATAGCCTAAGCCTTTCGAATTAAAAAATATTATTATGAGCGCTAAAATGTCCAGAACTTGTGAATACATTATAAATTATGGATTTTTTAAATACATAAAAAAGATTCGGATTGAGTGAGAACCTCCTTATGTTTGAGCTCAGTTAAAAATTTAGAAAAACATCTGCTCTGGGATTTGTCTGTAAGTCGTAGGTACGAAATTTCAGAAGATTTTTATGTCTGAAAACTGTATAATCACAATTTTATTAGTGGTTAGTACTTTGTTACACATCACGTTTCTTATATACAACAAAAAGTATTAGAAAAGCTCTCTATAAAGTCCATAGTGACGTAATACCTCAGAACAATAGCTTTATTAAAAGAATGACGTTTCTTTTACAAAGGTTTCACTGCCCTGAGTAATATTACTGAAAATAGAATTTCAAACATAGGCTACTTATATTTTTAAAGGGTTTCATTTCCGTCTTTAAGTATTTATATAAGATCGAGGCTTGTTTACGATATCGTGAAAGTATATTGAGAAAAATATTACTGAACGAAAAATTGAGATATGATTGTTAGAAGTTTAATATTAATAACACAGTAATAAAAGGAATAATAACTGTTTTAGTCTCACATTTTGCAAATCTAAATTACATTTTATCTGTGTGTCAATCTTATACGTGTTCAAAACGAGATCGGTTTCATTTCCTAAATGCTAGTAAAGTTCAGAGCTAAGACGGAACAATGCTTTTGCCATAAAAGAAAGAGACATTCAAGGAATGGAAAAGGAAGCCTTGAATAATGTCTCGTAAGTAACCTCAAGGATCCTTCCACTCGATGAAGTACAGTCAATTTACAAGAAAAACGAAAACGTAAAACTAAAGAGAAATCAAAAGTTTATAAAAAAACTGACTAATAATAAATAATGTTAAAATAAACTGGTATGTTGTCTAAAATAATGTCCCCGATTCTGTCCGAGAAATAAATGGTAGAACAAAAAAAAAAAAACAATAAGGTTTAAACAAAAATCCTAATATATGGCGGCCTTTTTATTTGTTATATTCGATTTAATTCTATAAGGCTTGATCACACGTACAGAAAAGCCCAAAACAAAGTATTTGACGCGTCCGTCCGTGAGCCACGACTGTAAGCCACGTCAGGATATAGAGTTTTAAGAACGTCAAGGTCCAATAAAACATCCGACGCGCAAATCTACTTCAGACGTCCGGTTGGTTGAGGTCGATCGAAGGAAAAGTCTGCGACCTAAAATGTGCATTCACTTGCATTTGAAGTACAGCCTGGATAACGTCGCGGCTGCCAGTTGCCTCTGATAGTATGTTTAGAGCATTGAAGCAGCACACCGAGTACTATTCAGCCAACACTCTCTCGCCCGTTTACTTGCTATTGTGATCAAAGTTATAGTGGCATAAATCAAATTAATGATACATACCAAACTATCCAATCCTCTGACAGATTTCAAATCTTCAGTAAAGCTTGGTCTGCTAAAAGCTTGATCTAAATACAGCACCAATCGAACAATCACCTGTAGGATCATAGCTAAGAACAGGTTACGGTGAATCTTTGTACGGATGTTGCGAAGAGCTCTGAAAATAAGTACAGCTGTGTTATAGAATTTATGATAACGGTGCATGATGATGAAGTAAAAATACAGAATAGCATGCTAGGCACGTTACCCTTGGGTGGTGCGTTGGAGCATTTGGATTATCTTTAGATTTTTAATGGTCTATAAGTAATCCATCTGATTTTATTTGTTTCGTAGTTAGTAATTTTGTTTTTTTTTGTAACCAAAAACAAAACACGAAAACCAGCGGTAGTTTTTTTTACAAAGAATAATTTAATAAAACAGATTTGTAAGATTATCTTAAAAATGATTAACAGCTTTAATGTCACTATATGTAATATTTTTCAGTTATTTTAATTTACAAACCAAATTAACTACTGCTAAAATTTATACAGAACCCTTTGGACAATTTAGAGTCATAGAGATGTAAATTGATACAGGCATCTCTGAGAAATCGGGGAACATTAGAATTTACAAAAAAGAATCTGCCAAGTAGAAAACCTCGTCCCTATTTAACGTCACTAAAGAAAATTCCCGCTTGTGGACATAAAATTGTACAATACAATATTTCTTTATTGCACACCAAAAACAAAATTCAAACAAGAACAAAACATCGGTAGTACACTGGGCGGAATTATCGCCTTAAGCAATTTCTTCCAGGCAACCTTGGGATGGATCGGACTAAGTGAAAATAAGTGAAGTGTATAATTTTGACACAGCCTTTACTCATTTATCTCAAGATACGTAACCGGTATATTTATTAATGGTATTTGTAATATCTTAGGAAATATTACCCATAAGAATACTTTAGCTTGGCTACGCAATTTGGAAAACGTAAGCCTTCCGAAAGCGTTTGTCGGGTGCTTTTTTGATAATAAAATTGAATTGCCATTGCACAATACGCTTGCAATTTATCGACAGGGTAGTAATTACACGTCAAAGCGGATAGGCAAAAAACCCACAAAGCAAGAGTGAAGCACTTGCAAGTCTTGATTTTAATAAATTTTCAATGGACAAACGAAACCCGTGTATCAATGCAGCCCCTTCGTTTTGATGAAAAATATCGGCAAAGAATAAAGTATTAGTACAGTACATATTTCTAATACTGTACTACGGTATAGATATTGTCAGAAGTGTAGAAGCGCAGAGCGGACACTCAATAATTTCCCCATGCAAACGCCGCGGCTTACTTAGGAACATAGACAGCTCAGGACGTTGTTTTTGTACACGCGCTAATGTGAGCGTGCTATGTCTAGGAATGGCTGCACGAATAAATGACTAACCGAACGAAGCATCGCTGTTGTCTGGAAAAATTAGCTTTCATCTATCAGTATGTGATTGTATGTCTGTATGCTGGTATTAAGAAGTAACCAGCCGAGCGAAGCGTATTTGCTTAAATTTTGTCAAAATTTGCTTTCATCTATTAGTATGTATGTCTAAACGTTCTTATATATGAGTGACAAGCCGAACGAAGCGTCATTGTTTAAAACTGGAAACATCGGAAATCGGTAAGGAGTTGTCGAACCAAGTCGCTGAAAGTATGTTCTCTGTAAACCAACTATTTGCATAGCCACTAGCATTATTTCTAATTTATTTAGTATTCATTCGAACAAAGCTACTAAATAACAAATCTGGAATTATTAATGTATATTGTTGTTACGGCTCTCCTTACGTAACTTATTTTGTTTCGGATCATCTTGACAAGACCGTAAATTGCTCAAGACGATTTTTTTGACGTGTAATGAGCCTCAATCTGGACTCCAAATCAGGTGCGGGGTGAGGGAAGCCCGACAGGTGGGAGGCGAGGAAGTATCCTTTCTATACGTTGTATTATTATCTATTCTCTGGTATAAGTACTCTATATAATATTCTCAAAACTGTAGTCCGTTGTATCGTCAAAGCTACCTAGACATTTAGAGGCCTTTAATAATAAAAATGACATCAAACGCATTGTTCGGGAATGCTCAGCTAACTGTAACGCTATTTAAAAAAGAAAGAGGTTTTGATGTCGTCGAAATCTTTTTTTAAGATTCCGTACCCAAAGGGTAAAACACGAGAGTCTATTACTGAGACTTGGCTGTCAGTCCGTCTGTCTTTCACCAGGCTGTATCTCATGGACTTTTATAGCTAGACAAATGAAATTTTCAAAAATGACGCAGTTATTGCTGCTATAACAACAAATACTAAAAAGAATAAAATATATATCTAAGTGAGATTCCTCGATATCTAAATATCCGCACACAACATATGTGATTCATTTGCAGTTTAACCACAACAGGTAAATGCTTGAACTAATTTTTATATTTTATGTATCCGACATCTCTCAAAGACAACTGAAACAATTTAGGTTTTTTTTTTCTAGTTTCACTTTCTAGATGCTAGGCAATTTGTAAGCAATGTCCACTAGTTTGGTTTGTAAATTAAACTAAAAAAAGCCAATCAAAAATAATTTGATTGTATATATTACAATAAACAAAATCATGGCCAAATTAAATCGTTTGCAACAAAAGTCGTTGCACGTGATCATTAGAAGCCACCCTTAAGCGGATGCTAGTTGATTAGGTACCTTAAATTACCTAAGTATGTAACCATGCATAATAATGCATGGTCACATATTGGAGCTATTCTAACGCCTTCGACATTTGAAGGTAATTAGCCAATCTCATTACACATTACATTATTACATTATTAAGTACTTTTAACGAGAGATGTAATGACAATGTTGGTTGGTGTTATCTTGTCACGCGACCGTAAATCTAACACGGACTTTTACTAATGAAGTAGGTATTTAATGTCTCCATGTAAGCGAATTAACTGTTTTTATACCTACTTGTACAGAATTAAGAGGGATGTTATAAGTTTCACTTAGCTACCTATGTGTCAACTTGCGATAAGTACAGCTTCTAAAGTGTATAGTATACGGCGATATTCATGTATCTAACAAAAGTGGGGATATTTCTCTACGAGTACCCAGGATGGATGCGTTCCATACCTCAGGATGCAGTTATTTTTTTTCTCCTACACAGCTAGGCATTTGACCACAAGCTTGCACGACTAAGAAAATCAGCGATACTGTAGCCCAAGATGGAGCTTGCCCAGTCTGGAATACACTGGCTCTCAAGGAAGGCTGCTGGAACACACCGTCAGGTGCTTGGCGAGAGATTTTGCAACTTGAAAACAGTTGTTTCGTTGTTTTTTACCCTGCCCTTAGGTGCCGAACGCGTTAGTAGAGTATTTACACTGACAGCAACTCAACCACACACTTCATGGGAAAATAGCCTTTATTGATATGTATTGTCAACTGTCAGATAAATACCAGGGTGTCTTTACCGAGCTTTCGTTAAATAGTTGCACATAACGTTTATTCCCACTAGTTCTGTTGAGTAGTTCTGTTGACAGAACAAGTGGTTTTTTTTTACCACTTATTCTGTTAACAGAACTAGTCGGAAATCAATTCCCACTTGTTCTGGTACACTGATATTTAATTTTAATGAGCAAGTGTCGCATGTACAAATAATCATCTAAGAAACAAATGAGCATCGCAGAAACAAGTGAATGTCGAAGAAACAAATCAGCATGTCAGAATAAAAAGAACGTCTCAAGAACAAAATAGGAGAACAGAAAACATTTTTTTTTGTTCTTAGTTGCAAATTGTTGGCTATTGCACTTGTTCTGATGATGAAATAACATTTAAATTAATTCACTATCATTGCATATACATATTATCTAACTTAGTTCGATCTGGCTCAACTTTACGAGGTTGTGTTTTTTTGTTTATAGTTTACTAGGTATAGTACGATTATTAATTATATATTTAATTTAGAACCTATTTCAAAAATTGTATGTTAATGTAAGTGTCTTATGAGAAATAAATTTTCTTAAACCGGAAACCTGAAACAAGAGAAAGTCGTTAAAGTGTCGATTAACGATTGCAATTGGAAAATCAGGTTTACGCGATATTACATCTTATCGACATATTTTATTTTGATTATATTTCGTAATATTTGGGCCAGTGAGCTCTAAAATGTAAGAAATTATGATTTTCCGACAAATGTGATTAAGGTCGAAAATCGGCTAAACTTGATTTTTCCAATTGCAATCGTCAATGTACACTTTTGCAACTTTCTTTTGTTTTTTAAAGGTTACAATTTATCGCGTAGATTAGTAAATATGTCGTTATCAACAAAGTCCAAAAATAAATTTAACTTTTGTTCCTTCTAATTTGTTTCTGTGGCGCTCTTTTGATCCGACGATACTGTTTTGTTTCTGTGATGCTAACTTGTTTATGCAATGATCACTTGTTTTCTACATTCACATCGTTTCCGCGACACTCGCTTGTTTCTGCGATGCTCAATTGTTTTCTTGACGCTTATTTGCTACTACGACATTTGTTTACGCAATGTTCACTTGTTTACAAGATGTTAATTTGTTTCCGCGATGTTCATTTGTTTCCTTGATGCTTATTTGTTTTCGCGATGCTCATGTGTCCGCAATGTTACTCCACAGAACAGGTAGAATATACGGACAGAACAGATGGAAACAAAGTCAAGTGTCAAGCATAGTCTTACAACTAACAGAACAAGTGGGAAAAAAACCCACTAGTTCTGTCAACAGAACTACTCAACAGAACAAATGGGAAAAAAACCCCACTAGTTCTGTCAACAGAACTACTCAACAGAACTAGTGGGAGTAAACGGCACATAACATGCGCTCTGATCGCGTAAGTTGCATGTCAGTTGTTATTTACACTGAGGCCGCGAACGCGAGAAGAGCGATTAAGTAGCATCTAGAGTGTGCATGGAATGCATCCCTGCTCCGCACTCTTCCTCGCGACAGAGAGTCATTAAACCGTCACTACGCATACATAAATAGTCAATTGTCCATATTGTTTGTCGGGAACTGTACATGACTTAGGTACCTACCTGAACGAATTTCAAAAATTATAGTTAATACGAGTAGTTATGCTATAATTTATATAAATACATTCAGTCATTAATTTTAATCATCATACAATTATGAATAATTGATATTCACTCACCGGAAATAGCAGAATATGTAAATGGAGAATACCAACGCAAATAGAGATAAACTGAAACCAATGATCTCCATATCTCTAGTAGTTTGCGCTATTTTAAACATGTTCTGAAACAAAACATATAAATAGTAGTAGCTTTCATCCGCGGCGTTGTCTGCTACAGAATGGAATATAAAAAAAGTTTTGAACTTTGAACACCCATTATACCCTTTTAGGTTTTGAATATTCAGAAATCCTTTCTTTGTACAACCCTATACTTTATAATCAGTTCACTCTCTAAATTTCATGTCTCTAGGTTTAGCGGTCTCGTCTGTACTTTGATTTCTAAAAAATATCAGTCAGTCAGTCTGATCTTACTCTTTTATATTTGAAACATGTTCTGAAACAAAATATATAAATGTATCGGTTACCTGAAATTACAAGGCAACAAAGAATTTATTAGCCGACCTATAAATAACTCAAAATAAATAATGTAGGTATAAGAATCCACTCGAAAGCTTTTCAAGGCAAAATAGCTGTGATATTTTTATAGTAAAATTCTTTGAATTGGACACCAGCGTCACACCTAAACACCATTGTCCCTAAATTTGCAAATACTTGTATGTTGAATGCCAAAAGGGGTGTTTGCTTATAACTTTTGTATAAAAAGTAGTTGCGTCACCCGCGGCATACAACATTGAGCCCCATTTAACACCTTAAGAGCTGAATTTCCAACAACAGTTGAATACAGCCTCCAAACTTCATGTCTCAAGGCGGCGCAGCGGCTAGGGCTCTGTCTACCTTGATAGTGATCTGTCAGTAAGGCAGTCTACTCTTCATATATATATATAAAAACGTCTAAAAACAATAATCAAGAAATATATATACGTGTCATGTTACACACTTTAACCTAATTTAACGTGTCTCACCTTCTCATCCGCTTCAACCTTTTTGAATAGATCCTGAACAGCCTCGGGAAAGCATGGCGTAAAGTTCGTCCACCCCTTAGAATCTGTTTCTTGTGTAGTTCGTCCCAACCAAAGTCCATTCTGGCCACATCGGCGGAAAGCCAAACCTGGTAGTACAAAAACGCACATGTTAATTCGGTGAATTTACTGAGAAAATACGATCGAAAAATACTTGTTTTGCAACTCTTGGCCCTAATGACCTTAACCAAAATTAAATTTATCTTAGAAACACACATCTACTCGTATATATAAATGAATCCCTATATCCCTTAGTCACGCCATCACGCGTGAATGTCTGGATCGATTTCACTAATATTTTGGTTGAGTTTTTAACTGTTAGGAGAAGTTCTTATGGGAGAAAAAAATAATATATATATAAATGAATCCGTTTGTTTCAGTAAAACTCGAGAACGGCTGCGCCGATATAGCTGATTTAAGTCTTGGAATGATTGTCGTATTCCAGGGAAGGTTTAAAAGGTAAGAAACATACATAACTGTTAGGCGGTCCGAAGTTCGGCGGATCAGCTAGTTACATATAAGGACAAGAATGAAATTATGACATTTTGTGGAAGGATGGTTGTTTATGTGAAAATGGTTACTAGTCAAATAGAAGTAAAAAATAGGTGTAGTGAGAAAGATGTGAAAAGTTACACCTATATTTTAAATTATTGTTCTTAGCTCATCAAACCGTAAGGACAAGCTATTTCTTCTCACTTTCAACCGATTTATGTCAGAAATAATTCTGTGTATACAATTCAATTCAAACTTACTGCTATCTAGTGTAGTGAGGCGTAGAGCAAAGGTGGCCGAACTACGAGATAGAGATATCACCTATCATTGAAAATTACTTCTCAAACATATATAGAAATCGATTCGGAATAATTTTTGCCAAGCATACGAGTGTCTTCCCGTATTTGCTATTTAATTAATTGTCAATACCTACACAGGTTAGCAATTTCCGCCAAAGTTTTGTGTAGTAGTGCTTACGCATTGACAAACAACAAGTAATTCTATTAAAGTAAAAATTTAATTATACTAGCGGCCGGGTACTGCTTCGCTACGTATAAAGTAAAATAATAAAAATGTGATAAATGAAGAACCGCTCTACCCATTTTGTGCAAACTTCACATAAACCATCTACTAAATAGTCCGACCAAAGCCTAAGCATTTGGTTTGGAGAGATGAGCTCGTTCTTGACTTATAAAATTAAATTACAACGAAAAGTGGCATTGATTATATATATATATATATATATATATATATATATATATATATATATATTGATGTATCTATGCGAGGACAAATTTTATAAATAATATTAATATGATTATTATATTAATATTTTAAGAATAATATTATCAGGACTTATAAATTTTAATTAAACGAAGTTTATAAGAATGTATGTATGGATGTATGTTTGTTACTCTTTCATAAACCGTTTTAGAAATTGAAATTTGGTATGAAAATAGCTTAGACCTTGGATTAACACATAGACTACTTTTTTCCTACATATTAAAATATTTAGATGTAACCTACATTTATATTATTATTAGGTTTTTGCCTAGGCTTTTTGCATGAATACCTACCTACTTACTTTATAGAACAATTTAAAAACAATAAAGTGTGTCTGCTTTTTACTTTTAATTTATGCAGCCTTGCAACGCGTGATGTTGCGAAAAAAAATTCAGGTGGTACCGTAGAGCCTTACAAGATTGCCCATTCGATTTAAATTAGCCCATTGACACATTTCGTAAAAAAAATAGCAAGATGTTCGCAAGGACAAATAATGTTTCATTGCAACTTTGATGCATCCTAAAACATACAATAAGTAAATAAAACTATTATGATGATCTCATACAATAAATTAATAAAACTTCTGAATACTATTCTAATTATGATCTAAGATATTATTATTATTGCCTAATACAATGTGAGTTACATAAAATATCGTAATTATACCAAACTTAACTGTTGTAACGAAAACGTACTTACCTATTTAAATAACATTGAGTAATGTTCTAACCAAAAATACTAATTTTAGAGTAACTCTTAAAATTGCAGTTAACTACGAGTACATAGGTATATATAAAAACCAAAAATAGTGAATGAAGGATGAAAAGTTTAGTCTGCCAACCATTCAACACAATTACATTATAATTAATATTCGTTATTTTTGTAGTTTGTTTTTGTTAATTATTTGATTTCTATAGATGTATAATATTATGTGTCTTCATTGCAGACGTTTTTTTTGTTATAAACGATATTAAGTTTCTATTATTTTGTAAGGTATTTTTACAAAAAGACCAGCTGATTTTATCTGCTCCAAAAAATTGCTATGACGTGTTACAAATCACAGGTTATAAAACAATATTAATTGATTTAAAAAAATATTCTATCAATACTAGTCTAATTATTTATTAAAATATATAATACTAATATTTCGAAAACTCGGATGGATCGAAACTGTTATCACGAAAAAATAATTATATATGGTACGCTAGACCGATAGTCACCATATAGAAATCTATTATTGCCATTAGAGTACTTTATAAGTCCTGACTAACTGAAGCCCAGTATAGTGCCCCTCCCATGACACGGCCAGTCTGTAAGTCAGGATTTATTAGTTCATATATATAGAGAGAAATTTACTACTTTACTTTTAGAAACTTACTAATTAGTAGGTTACGTGAATGTAAATTTTTTTTATCGTTACAGACTAGCAACTCCTCGCTCATGTGGTAGGAAAACTTGGTTTTAACTGTCCACCCACTGAACCATCTGAGTCGTGTATATACCCGACTGCCCAAAAGAAGGTAAATGTTTTTCGAGTGTATGTTTGTACATCTATAAGTATATCTATCTATAGAGCCTAAACCGGTATACCGATTTTCATATGCGAGATAAGTATCATTAGCAATCCAATGATACTTGTCTCTTTCTCTTCTTTCATCACCACAATTATTGGAACTGTTTGACAAAAAAAATTTTTATACTATTGTTTTATGTTTTATTTAACTTATTTGGTCAAAAAATACAAAGTCAGATATAACGGTGCATATGCATTTATTGACGAATCACCGATCGCTTATATATATGCATTTATCGGCGAAATATCCCTGTCCTGCACTCTACACTGCGACAAAAAAACCTGAAAATAGTTACTGTGCGTGTATGCAAGGTCCAAGTTGTTTGCCGGGAATCTTTACCAACACGTCTTAAAAGCGATAGTAAGGAGTACATCTCCTTACTATCGCATTAAGAAATAGGAATAGAAAGAAGTAAATTCGATTGCTTACGGGTAGTATCACTGAGTCGTTGTACGGGGCAGTTTTGAAAAGCTATGAGGCCTGCTCTGGTAGGGGGCCAACACAGGTACGAGTCGAAAGTAGCATTGCAGTATTTCACCCCTGAAACAAACACACTCATGTAAAAATTGCCATACGTATTCATCCAAAATAAAATAATAACGTCTATTATTTCCCGTCTTTTTTCTTCGAGTCTATCAAATATTTCTTTTTTCTATCAGTCTGAAGATCTGGAAATGTCGAATTCGAGGTCGCTTTCTACTCATTTTGGTAAAACTTGGTATACAACAGGATATCGGCTAGAGTTAGGCATGAAATAAGTGAAAATGAGAGCAAACAAATTTGGTTTAGGTTGGCCAGATGTTATGGTTGTTCCGATGTATATAATCTCGTACAGGTCGCAGTCTCCAAAAAATCTTTTCACGTACAAGGCACGTTTCCCAAAAAGGTGAAAAATTGCTACAGTCTTTATTTACAGTAATATGTGGAAGGGCCATGCAATCATTAACTTTAAATTAGGGAACTACGAGTAAATATGAAACAAATATGTCAAAGTGTAGTCTTTGTTTTAAGTCGTGAACTTATTGCAGTCGTGAGGTCAACAATTTGCAGAGTAACTAGTTTTAAATCATGCACCAGGTCAAAAATGGAGGGGGCAAAGGACTACCCTTTCCGTTTTTGATTCGAAATAAAAAACATACGACATCTTCACGCTTTTAATCTGATAAATAAAATTAAAACACAGCATGAGCTATCACTATATGTCAACAATAAAAAGAGGTATACACTTACACAAATTATATTTTCTATTTTTACATATTATTTTATGTACTTACAACCAACCAAAATAAAACCAATTACAAAAATATATGTTCCTTATATAGTATAATAATACAATATAATTTTACACAATTGAATTTGTTTTAAATACTGTCTGTATTTAGAAAAATAAAAATTTATTTTTTAGTTTATTTAATTAAAAACACTAAGAGAAGGGCAGCTTAGTTAA
Organism: Ligdia adustata; assembly: GCA_947049295.1. Lineage (NCBI taxonomy): Eukaryota > Metazoa > Arthropoda > Insecta > Lepidoptera > Geometridae > Ligdia > Ligdia adustata. The sequence continues at coordinate 15,100,193 of OX346213.1, read as the reverse complement.
TTTTTTGACTTTTTTTGTATCTATACTTATTATAGAACTAAATAATACAGACATTTGCTTGGTAATTTTTTTGAAGCATATATTTAATTGATCAATTTGTTTTTACTTTCGTAGGTGTCAAAAAAGTCCCTGTAACGTGGGACATTAACTGAGATGGCTCCTGGCAGGCCGCAGTTGGTAAGATAATCCTCCACTTCACTTTGATCCAAGTTTTTTTGTATACACAAATCTTTTAGGTATTCTAGCCATTCATGGTAAGATAGCTCGGATTTACTGAAAATATATTAGTAGACAACTCTTTATTCATAGTACCTATATATACATACTATACCTATATATATATATATATATATATATATATATATATATGTATAGTACCTACCTCTTAAATCCGTACTACGAGTAAATAATAAGCAATGCTTTATTAAAAGTTATAACTGTCTTCAATACTGCACGCAATACTTTAGTTAAAAAATGTTATCTAAGTTTTGAGTATATAAAAAAAAATAGTGAAAAGAAGCACCTGACCGATTTTGATACAATATGGGACAGATAGGAAAGATCGAAAAATATTTTTTCAATTCGTTTCATCCATCTCTAAGGAATGCTGCGATCATTCATAAAAAAGGCTGCGACGAATTGAAAATCTCTTCCTTTTTAAAGCCGCTGACTGACGATAGCCAAATTTGACAGACCCAGAGACGCTTTCTTCGCTCGGTCGGTCAACTAAGATGTCCATACATTTTACTTATCAAATATTTCTCCCTATGTACTTCCGGGCTAATGGACAATTGAGGAACACTTATCTAGGTTTTAATATGATAAATAAAATTATAATTTAAACTGTTTACAAAATGTTTAAAATATTCTATAATGATTTATTTAAATTGCGAAATAATGTTTTCTGCTAAAAAATCTTTTGTTATTATTCATTTCTTTAATGTCAATTCATGTACATTAGTAACAACTTCTTCCTAGCACTTCCAGGCTACTTTCAACCTGCCAATTTAGAAGCGATTATAAAGGTTTTATATTAATTAATTTCTTCCACTTATTATATCCACAGCTAGACTTATTTATGACATTCATGCATTTTATAGAAAAATAAAATAAATGCCGAGATAGGAATCGGATAATCTTGTTTAGAAATGGAAAAACGTAACTTCATTTTCAATTTCCAAAGTGCAACAGGTTCTGTCCTTCCATTGCGACTAATTGGAACACTATAAAAGGTTTCATTCCAATCTTACCAATATAAGATGCATAGAAAGATAAAAAATGTAGCTAATGACACAGTTGAAGGGAAAAAGCTATCAAAAGTTTTAGTGCGTTTTAAAACGTCAAGTTTAAATAATATTATAATTACAAAAACTATTTAGTGACACCACAAAAATAAAACATCAGATAATAAATACAACAGAAAACCAGCACAACAGGCGATCATATTGCTAAAAGCAATCTCTACCAGATAGTATCGTAATCGTGACATTATGTATATGTTAAGGGAGATACCTATCTATTGACTATTGGGCTATTCGAAATAATATAGCTCAAAAGCCTACAGGTTATAAGTTTCAATAGTTTATTTACCACGCATGCTAGCCAAATTGTAGGGTTGGGACTTTAAGGGTAATATTAGTTAAATTAATATTAAAAAATAAATAAAACCAAAACATATTTATTCAAATTTGAAGGGTGAGTACCTACCCAAATTTATAAAACAGCTTCCCAGTTTCAGACATGGACAAGTGCCTGTCTTCGAGTAAATTTGCTTGTCTCAACCAAAAGTCTGATTGATATAAGGATATCGTTGATTCGCTGGACGAAGTCAGATCACTCGGTAGATTTTTGTACTTCGCAAATGATTTGAATTGTTGCTCTAGTGTATACAATATTACTGTATCTTCGTCTTTATCTGAGCTCTCTGGCATTCTTGGAATATATACAGTACCCGAACGAAAACAAAACACTTGCCGAAATATGGATTAGAGATTCCTGATTCTATAGAGAAAATATTGAATAGAAGAAAACTTCTTCTTCTTAGACTAAGCTCTTCTTGCAAGTTACCATAGAATCAGGACCCGCTACAAAATACTGTAAAAAAATTAACAAATACGAATTGATGTTTGGTCGAAATCTATGGTGTTTAGTTGTCATAGCAACGTTTTATTTTTAATTATTACTTCGCACGTTTTGGACAAAATCGTTTTTAAACGGAGCTTATTTACAGTCAGCGTTCAATGGCAGATTTATCGACTACATTAGGCATGAAAGAGGTGAAACTAGAGCAAGCAAGCTTGGTTTCATTTTGACAGCGTTGAAGCGGTAAAGTGTGAGTTAAGAGTTTGGTTCCAGAGCAGTGGTATTAAGCAGAACTTGTTTCACTCTTTTCGCCTTTTAACTTTACGAGATACCGCCATTGAAATCAATGCAACGAAGCGCTTTAGAATATAAATTGAGGAGCATTTGTTAGATATTTTCATTACATCTATTGACTGACAAGGTTTCATTGGCATGTCATTAGCAATTACGTGGGAGTCAGCGGATTTAAGAAAAGTATTGAAATTCCAACTCAGATGCTAGAGTACTGTTGCTTATTTTTTTATTTAATCTCACATTCCGGCGCGTCTGGGAACTCGCCTTGTTTGAACCTTTATTTTAATACTACATTATATATAATTATTATAAAACTTATTTGTGTACTTATTTATATTTTTTTTTCACTTTGTACAAAGTTTATATGCACATATTATTAGCGTGATCATAATATTGAACCTCTTTTTACCCGACTGCAAAAGAAGGAGGATTATGTTTTTTGAGTGTATGTATATTTCTTGGGCACACCCTAGATCATATATTATATACCTAATAATATTATAATTTTGTTTTATTTTTAACTTAAAAGTATTAGTTATTTTTACCACAGTTACCAGTTGTAGTTTATTTTAGTTAACAATACCATAGTTTTGAGTAAATAAACTTGTAGTATTAAAAACAAAACTGAAATGTGTTAAAGTGTAATTTACTCATGATAATAATGTTTAAGTTTACATACAATCACATGTACATAAAATAAGCACGCAGTTAAACAAAAAATATATTTTTGGCTTTATGTAAGTGATATCAATAGATTCGTCTTCATGTGCAGATGTAGTTCTGTGGGTTGTTGACCACGATTATTTTAATAATATTTAAAATAAAGACAACTTTATTTTAGGTTGTATTTCGTACGTTCCTGCCTAATACTATGAATTGGTTATAATACTACAATCCACGATATCTCTTTACCAAGTTTTGGAAAAAATCGACAGTCTGGCAGCAGAGACGCTCCGCTCGCTTGGTTAATTATTTCGTTTGTTCTTCCATTTTAATAAGTTGTATAGTTGAAGAGGTACGCCACAGTGACCTACATATTGGGATGGTACTCGATTATGCGATGTCTACTAATATAATTTTAGATGGCGAATTTCTGAGGGGTCTCATTTTTGAAGTACCTGACTATATATTGCTGACCTGTCGATTCCACCTCGCTACTTGAGTGCCTCCTTAGAATCTTTGCCCATCGATGTTAGTCATATCGGTACCTATTTGTCAATATTAAGTTATCCATTTTACTGTAGAAGTTGGGAGATACGCGGTGTTTTTGTAGTTTTCTTCGCAGTGGTTTCGCTGGGTGGTAAATTTTTAAAAACATTAGGCTGTTTGGAATTGCTATTTCAAGGTTAACCAAACAACGGCTGCAAGGTTTTTAACGAACGAAATAATATATGTCGTATCAACCTATAGCATCGAACTACTGGGCAAAGGTCTCCCGTACAGGGTGTGAGTTATAGTCCATCAGTTTAGGTGATCGGCTAATAATTTATGCAATTTGTTACAGTTGAATGCATTGATAACTAATTAATAACTGTTAGATTTTTTTTGTGTTTAACTTGTGAAAATGCTTATGAGAGAAAGAATGGAAATGTTGGCAAAGGTTGTATCAGGCTCAACGAGCTCCAATTTAAACTCTATCCCCAGCAAAGCAAAGCAAAGGAAGGTATACTAGCCAGATGAAAAACTGACATCGAGGTAATATAAATATGATGGACAGTAATATACTGGATATAAGAGGTAATACTTTAATGAAGTTAATACCGACTCCAACTCCAACCGACAACCGAACATTTTGGTAGACAAAACTTACGTTACACAACAGAATGTCATCTATGTAGTCAAAGAAAATTATGGCTTAGATAAATGATTGGTCTCGCTGTGCTCAGCGCGAAACCAAATATTTATCTAATTTATTAATAAAGTAAAACAAATTAGAAAGTATACTCATTCACACCAAAATATAAAATTCAAATTGTTCCAGTCATCTCAGAAAAATATAAAACAAATAAAATAAGCTCCAAATTAAAAACCTCCTCCTCATATGAAGTTAGAAAATATACAGGAAACGCCATTTCATTGTAAATGTGAATATGTACATAAGTCTTTCGTTTTACTTTACCTACGACCAGCGACCAAAGAAACACAACAAATAAATAAATACACTCAATATTTTGCAGTCCCAGACTGAGGCACAGAACAAATAATGCTCACTGAAGGTATAAAGACTGCTGTAGGCGTTTTATTCTGTCCAACAGTTGCTGTACTTACGTTACAATTAGTAATAACCCGGGCAAGAAAATTATATTTATAGAGCAGGTGAGTCATGTGTGATGTCATACGCCCATGAGATGCTGAGAGGTAAAAGAAAACTTTCAATAAAATAGAATAGAACCTAGAATATTGAATTCAGGAGTTTATGATGATGCCTTTGACAAGAGAAGTGAGAAATTAAGAATCGACAAAGGTAAAATCGTAACAAAAATATGGTTTTGAAGGAATAGTCGTTTAAGAATAATAATAGTGGGAAAAACACTTAGAAGTTAGTGGCAACTTCTGCTTTTGTTACTTGTCATCAAAAATATGATACTAACTTGACATCACTTGACACTTCCCAAAGATAATATTACTCTGAAACAAAGAATGTGGTTGAATTTCTTAACCTTCTTTTCCTAAATATCTTTGAAATCGCGCGATCTAGTAACTTTTTATCGCGATAAATAGAAATAACTACAATACAATTGCTCTAAAATTACCCCATTTGAACTATCATATCTGCGACCGCTAAATCACCACTGTCCTGATGTAAGTGCATTTACTAATTGATTTATTTATTAACTATAAGATTTCCTTGTATTGGTATTAATCATATAATTTGGTAAGGTTAGTACTACATATTACGTTACCTGCTAAGAAAATTCTTTAAATGCTTAGTAGGTATTTAAATAATTTTCTCTTATGATATGTACACGAAGGGGTAAAATAAAAGCTCTCTTACGATACCTACTTATTATGACAAAACCGAAACAAAGGTCGTTAGTTTGCGCTCAGGTGCCTTTAAAACTAAGATTGGCTTTGTTTCACTGCCTTATTTTTATCCTAGGTTTGCCATTTACGGACACGTCAACGAGGAGAATGATCATCTATTTTCTGAATACTCGGTATATTGTCATGGGATACGATTTGAAACAAAAGATATGGTACAGAAGATATTTCAAATTGGCTTCGTGAACGTGTTACTATAATATTAGTTAATCGTTTCACGACAGCTGTGTCTCCTCATTTACTGTTTCGCGGACAGATCATTTCACAATTCTTTTTCTACCATCCTTAGTAATAGCTAAACTATGGGAGATGAAGAAGCTGCAACTCTTGAAGGACAGTTTTTCGAGTTTGCCCGTTTGCTAGACATTAAGCAACGTGATGGAACAACCATAACTCTGTGGAGAAACGATTATTGGATGCGACAGTCCAAATTGTTAGAGGATCGAAAGTTGACAATGACCGATACTGGAATGCATTGGTTCAAATTCAAGTAAACGTCTTTTGATTTATTTTTCTCTTTAGTGTTTCTATTTTTTATTTACTAGTTTTTTTTAAATCAAGACATTTTAGAATTTGACTAGCAGTTCGCACGAGCACAGAAGTCAGCGACACTGTTAGACCTAGATGGATTCCTAGTCTGTAATACACTGTAATGGCTAGTTGCTGGAACACACGATATTTTTCTTTCAGCGGTACCTCAGGCTCTTTTTGCGTCTTTCGTGGGATTGAACCTCGTATTTCTTGCACGGCAATCGACCTAACTATCCATTCGGCCATCATCGGAACAAAATCATCATCGTCATCATAGCTTTAGCTCGCGGCTTCGTTCGCGATATATTTGATTCTCGGCTGGACCTCTAACAATCTCTGTTTAAAAGAATCAAGTCATTACGTTACTTAGGTGCTAAGGAGAAGAAACAAAAACAAACCGACTATATACTCGTACTTTCGAGCCGTTATACAACAGTGGCTTAATATATTACTGTTTTTTTTTCAAAAATATTCACCTCCGCGTGGTTGAAAATACGTTTCTCCGCCTTGCGCGCACCGCTCATACCGCCGCCGGGCGTGATCGAGGCTGTATTGCAGACGATCGATATTCCTCTGAGAACGACGATATAAACAAACAGGAAAAATAAACTCTACTCTGTCCTTTTATCCTCCGTATAATCCGAAAATTTTTATTCCTATCTATCCCCTTAAATGTATCGCAGAAGGGCGCGCACTTACAGGAAAATAAATTCCTATTTGTACCCTTGAAAATATAGTTGGGTGAAACGCTGTATGGTGGACACAGTATAATTTTTTTTCTGTTTACCACATAGTGAGGCATAGACATAGATTTTTATAACTGTTTTGTCCCTTTGAGGTAAAAGGATAAGAAAACACACAAGAATAATCAAAAAGAAAAGACAAATATATATATATATATATTTTGCGTCTAAGTATACCTTTAACCGATAACCCTGTATAAATAAAATATAAAAACGTATCATACTCAAATACATTTACAGTGGCCTCATATTATTATTTATATAAAAGCAGTGTTGTTTATGTAATGCGAAACATTTCTGCTAGGCCCACTGCACTGCACTAGGTACATTGTAAATTTGTCTCGGTGACTGCGAGTAAGTTGGTAAGTCGTCGCGAGCGCGCGGTTCGCGCGCATTTCCCTCTATTACCGCGCACCTCACCCCCTCAAAAGTTGCTGAGCGCTGGACTGATCCCGCCTTAAGTATTTATACCTATCACTAGTTGGTACGAGTGTATGTAGTTATTGGATTCATGCGAACTAGTTGATTTGCAGTGAACATTGTGTTTTAATTTCATCATCATTTACGAAATTCCTTGCCTTAATATTAATATTAAACTATCTTGCACGATATTGTTCCAAAAGTGTCCAGCCTAAATGTCTACATATACCATGATGCATCACTCTACGCTCTGTTCAACAGTAAAACCGAACCCAGCCTTCTCTAAACAACATATATAAATAAATAAAAAACTCATAGGAAAACAGGACTTCTTCATTTTTGAACTTGATTGAAAAGTTGAAAAAAAAAAGTATTGAACAGCTGTTTTTTCTTCTCTAACTCTGTGTTGATCTTATGCTGAAATTGTTAACTACGTTGAATACGATAATTTGTAATTAAATAACAAACACATTGATTTTAGCGTTGACAACATCGTGTAGCTTATGAACAGCAAAAGTCACGTGGAGCAAGGTGTGCCGAAGGTTGGACCGCTATACAATTTACGGTACTAGTTAGGCTTCAATGCTTACAGAAATAGCTTTTAAAATAACTTCAAAAAAGAGAGGGCTATATATATATATATTTATATTATTAAGGCTGGTTCGGAAAATTATTTTCAATTTTGAATGGTAATTTTTACTGGTTTTTCCATATTGTTTTTATGTAATTCGTTTCGTTATTATATAATTTGAAACAAAAATGTAAAATTTACCGACTGAATTTGTATTTGTAATTTTTTTCAATACTTTTTAGGTACCTGTATTATCTAGCGCATCTGGCCGGTTTTCCAATTGTTTTATGGCGTTGTTGTCCTCTGAATTTCAGCAAAACAGAACTAACATTTGACGAATGGCACGAGTTCCTAACTGACCTTTGTGCCACGAAGAGGATGAATCTGGAATTCATCGAGACTGCTATGACCAACTGCGGGATACCAGGAGTTTCTCCTGTTCAGGTGCCAGCGTATAAAGAATTCTACGACACTTATAAACCCAAAGAGCAGATGCAGTTTTGAAAATAAAACGCGTAATTGTGTTATTTTTTATATTAGTCCTAACGAATATAGTTTTGATTTTTAACTTCCAAAACAAATAAAACTAGGAATCCTGAGAACACGTTACCTAGAGATATCAATAATTTTGCTACTTTAAAACATTTCACTCGGAACAATAACCTTATTTCTAGAAAAGAGTTTCTTTAACTTTTCTGTCAGAGACACTTCTTTTTTATTTTTTAGGCTTTTCACGCCACCAGTCAAAATTGTGCAAAGCAATTACACATAAACTTTAAACTAACGCCGTGACCGAAGGAAAACTGAACAGCAAGATTTTTCGGCAATTTCTGCAGTTTCTCCAGTTACTTTGCATAAGACTATGGTTTTCATAACAATAAATAATTACAAAGCTGATGCTTTGATTAATAGCTCTACAGGTTTTATAGAGAGATGACAATATCTAATTGTTCAAAATAACGTAATCAAGAGTTCATACTAAAAATACCAGATTTTGATATCCACTTTCTTCTGAAATTGAAACAAAAACTGTCGCATGAATCTTATATTTATGTTAAGAGCCGAGCTTTTAACGAGAACAATACACCCAACTTTTTCTAACATTTAGAAAATCTCTAAAACCTAAATATTACAATTTTAATGAAAAGAAAAAATTAGGATAAGATATTTTTCATTTTTCTTAAAAATAGCGGGTCAAAAATCTAAAATGTATTCTCTGCCCGAACGGTCAAATCCTTGAAAAGAGACGGTAACATTGGTATCTAAGAAGCGAACTAATAATGTGAATGGATATTGCTACGCTACCGTCAAATTGTATGATCATACTTACAAGCAAAATAGACTACATCTTAGAAGACCTTTGTGCTGATGTCATTATTGGGCATGACATTTTAAGTGATCACTCTTTAGTTGAGATTAAATTTGGCAAAGCAGAAATTTGTAACGTTATAGAAGCTAGTGTGCCTGCAGTCAACCTTACAATCTGCGTGAAACACATCGCTATTAAATCAAGAAAGCATTCTAAAGCTGATAATGCATTATCAATTATATTTAAGTATAATCAATAAGCTCTTAAAGAATGTGGCACGCTTGCCTGAAGAATCCAATTCGCTCGTGATTTCGAGTGATCGATATTATAGAGTTGTGGAATTCGCTGCCGACAACTCAGTGAATTTCACAATCGGACCGTATCCACAATAATAGTCGACGCAAAGCGTTTAGTGCGAGTCCGTGGAATCTCTAGCATGTATGTACGGGTGGCGTCTTGCAGTATTCCTGCCGGTTGAAGAAAAGGTATGGGGAATTATGTAATTCTAAGGCACACTCCTCGAAACGTACCCATAAAAAAATCTATAGGCTAGCAACTATAATTTTAACATACTTTTAACTGTAATTCACACAACGGAAACTAAACTACACTTCTGATTATTTTTATTATAACCAGCTATTTTCTTTCAATTCTGTAAATGTTTCATTATGTGTATGAATATAGTATTTTTTCTAGTATACCATAATAATCATATTCGCTAGTAGTTAGCGGTAGACTAGTCGATAAATCTTGCCTTAATAGCAAAAGGGCGCGGGTTCAAATACAAGTTCAGGCATGCATCTCTGTCTTTTTCAGTCATATGCATATTATAATTTATTATTACATGCTTAAACAGTGAAGGAAAATATCATGAAGAAACCTGCTTGTCGGAGTAGGTTAATTTTTCGAAGATAAGTGAAGTCTCTAAACTGCAATTTGATCAGCGTGGTGGACTTTACCCTACACCCCTTTAATAGAGAAGACCTGAGCCAAGAAGTGGGACGTTATGGGTTTAAACGTAACGTACGTTTAGTATTTTATCAGATTTTTTATAACATTTATTTGTATGTAGAAATATTTAAATATTTATTAGAGTAGGGCGACTTTTGTACATACTAATTACTACTAGCACTGATCAGTTATCGATTAATTCAATTTAGTATTAAGTAATTAAAAAGGTAGTTAAATCACACGATTTATTTGTCTAAGATTGTGATAATTTAAATCTTACTTGTAGACTATAAATATTAATCACTGTTCATTTGTCTCGCTCAAACTAGAGCACGGCTGGGCTGATTTAGCTGATTTTAGTTTTGAAATGCTTGTGAAAGTTCAAGAAAGGTTTACACGATAAGAAACATACATAACTGTTAGGCGTTACGAAGTTCGCCGGGACAGCTAGTACTAAATAAATGAAATTCGGCATTTTATGCTGGCTGCCATTTCAGACTTTAAATGTGTCATAGTGTATATACTATAAGTTTTAAAAAGTATTAGTAAATATCGTTACAGTGCGTTTGTTCCCGTTGAGTCACACCACTTTGTGTAACAGTGTTACTCATTGGTAAAAAACTACCGATTAGTAACACTGTTACTCAATGCCACTTTTTTTTTCCCCTTGAGTTATCACTCATTGTAACTCAACGAAACGCTATGATCCCGTTAAGTAACATCGTCATTCAACATCATTGTTCAAATACATCTTGACTTTAAACAACGATTATCACACAATAACGAGTATCTAATATACGTTTGATGATAAACTATTATATTACTGTTACTCGTTGGGAATAGCATTAAAAGTGTTCCCAACGAGTAACAGTGTAACTGGTTGGTAATTGATTTTTGATTTAGGTGCCAACGAGTCACAGTGTTACAGTTGGGATGTGACTCGTTGGGAAGTACCTATGTAATCCGCTATTTTGTGGCTTCAGCCATCTTGGACCAACTTTCATCAAACATAGCTAAGAACGCTCCCAACTAATTAACTTATAATAAAACAAATTCATAATCGGTTCATCAAGAAAGAACCTGAACGCCAAGTTTCATCAAAACTGGTTTAAAACTACCACCTGTAAGCTAGAAATAACTAGCTAAAAACTTAATCATAAACGATATAATACTCGTATTGAACCAGACTCAAATGAACCGAGATGCTCGTTTGCACAAATACCAGCATAGGTGAGGCTTATCAGCTTAAGTAATAGTTAGTGGTAGCTTAGTCGGTAAACCCCTTGCCTCGCAATTTAAAGGGCGCGAGTTCAGTGGTCAGGTATGAGCTTTTCACTGACGTTCATCTTGGAATTGATTACCACTTGCACGGTGAAGAAAAATTCGCGATAAAGCCCGCTTGTGGGAAATGCTTTCTGAAAATATATGAAGCCCGCAACCCGCAATTTCACCAGCGTGGTGGACTATAGCCTACTCCTTTCTTCATAGGAGATGCCCATACTGAGCAATGAGTTGATAACTAAGGTCTTACCGTGTCGAAGTGGGAACGCTGCGTGGTGCTGGAGACATTCTTCCATAGACTTGATGCCCAAGCCGTCATCTTGAGTGGAGTTGGCTGGAGTCTCCGTGGTGATGTCTGTCACTGTCGGGTTGACACCCGACACCTGGCAATGAAACAAGCAATACTTAAATTGTTGCTCACGCAAAAACTGCCGACCCATTTGTCCACAAGTTCGCACGACCACGAAAGTCAGCGATACTATAGCGCTAGATGGAGCATGCTTAGTCTGGAATACACTGGCTCTAAAGAAATGCTACCGGAACGAACCGTTAGGTGCTTAGCGACAGGTTTTACAAGCTAGTAAGTGTAGTAAGTGGTAGCTAGCCAGGCGAGCGCCCTACTAACGTGCTTTGGTTTCCTCACGATGTTTTCCTTCACCGGTAGCTCAGACTCTTTTTGCATGTTTCGTGCGATCGAACCTCGTACCTTTGTTACGGCAATCGACCACTCTAACAACTCGATCATCATCGCTACGGCTCGACAATACGAGTAGATTGGAGAGATACGAGTAGCTTAGACCCTGGATAAACGCATAGACTACTTTTTATCCTGAAGTAACGCGGGTAACACCGGAGGGCGCAGCTAGCTTAGAAATAAGTAGTCTGAATAAAATATATTTTTTAGAGATACAAAATTATTGATTTCGCGAGATCACTAGTTCGCAGAAGTTCTAGAATCAGACTATAATTTATTGACATAATTGATAATACATAGTTGATATAACAAAGTAAAATTCCTATATCATTAATTATTTTATTACTATTATTATATTGTTACTGGACTTGCTCATTAAATAACTTACAGATAAGAATTGTCATACGTATTCTGATATCTCGCTTAGGACTGAACCAGTTCTATCGTTACTATTATAAATTACAAGATTCATTAGAACGAAAGTAAATGCTACACAAATATAAAAACAAATTAAAGCTATTTCTTATTAATAAAGTAATAATATTTTTTTATTAACATTTGTTTTTTACCGACTCCAAAAAAAGAAGAGTATTGAATTCGATGGGGATGTTTTTTTTATGTTTGTTAGCCAATTATTCGAAGACGGCTGGAAAGATTTGAAAAATTCCTGCTCTTATTTGACTTTCATTGCTGCAGGAGCCGTTAGCATTTAAATCAAACCTCTAGTAAAGAAATAATTTTTCAAATCGATCCTGCGAGAAATTCGGTAATATACATAAAGAAAAAGAAAATGAATCGAATTTGGTAACTCCTTTTTTGCGAAGTCGGTAGGAAATTAGATTTAAGTAGTTCCCGACAGGGTCTATTTTTGTCTAACCTAACTGACTGTTACCCACGGCGTTGTCCGCAAAACGAATATGAAACTTTTAAATAAAAAGAGAATAAATGAAAACAATCGCCTTTTTACTTAAATCTAAATATGCTAATGAAAGCTGAATGAAGACAAAAATAGTTTTCCTATCGAACCGTCTTATTTATGAGGATGACTAACGTATTTGTTTCTTTGTTCAGTGTTTTTCTACTGAAACGTATAATTTAAACGTATAAGTAAAGTGCTTGTAATTTAAATTTACTGCTCAGGCAGCTTGATATTCAGCTGAGCGCGAGATCCATCAGGGGACGCGAAGCTGCGGGAATTCATAATTACCAGCTTATCTCAAAAATACATATCACTTACACACGAAAGAAACTCTAGTGCGTATTGACCTAAACATTTCAAGGCAATAATCGCTTAGGTTGAGGTACCTGTATAATACCGGATGACTGTAAATTGAGTGCGCTGCCTCGGTGCGAAAATAGGTCACGGCGACGACACGCGCATTTGCCTGGCCAACATTTGTGTAATCGCGCTTAGGTGAACATATTTATCAGTTTTTTTTAACAACAATGCAAAAAAAAACTATGTGGTGTTTATTAGTGAAATATGTTACAATAACGGTGCTGATTGCGTGGTAAAAATATTCTCAGTCAATTTAAAATCAGCCCATATTAGTGTGGTGATCGCAAATGAAGAGTTAGCTTCTTCATGATTTTATCAAAGCACTTGAAATTTACAGTCAACAACTCTGTGCGTTTGAGTGTCTAATTCCGATTTGTGAATACTCGTACCTTAGGAATACGTTTCCTCGCCACTGTAATGTCATTGATATGCATATGTTCACGGGTTCTCTTAGTATTTCCTAGATAATATGACATTTATTGACCTTTAAATAGCGTTCGTTAAAGGCAAGTCTTATTACACTTGAATTAATAATTACTTAAAAAATAAAACTTATAAATCTAATTTATATACTAATACTTAATGTTAGTTCTTAGTTTAATAGTTCTCATGACATATATTTACATTTTTATTGCTATGTTTAGTTATTAGTAATATTTTATTATGGTTGATTGTTACACAAGAACGATAATTCTTCAAGCTGCATTGACATAATATTCGCGAAGTTTGTAAAAATGATTGCTTTCATAAAATACCTCAATTTTTGTTTGCATGTATTAAAAGTGAAAAGTTAAAGCCCCTGATTTTTACATTTAAGTAGCTAATTTGTTTATTTTTAGGATTTGTCCTTTTTTTATCCGTGTAATTCTTTTTTCCGGTATTTTTCTGTCCTCGTGTACTTTTAATAAACTACTTACTATAAATATAAAATATATTAGGTACTATACTTATTTTATCTTTTTTAAGTATATCTCGCAGGACTACGTTTCTTCAAACCGTTACTTGTTCTTATAGACTGTTTCGATAATTTTAAGACTTTTATGATATTCTTAGTGTTTCCCCAAACAGTAATAGCGTATCTTATAGAATGCACGTAGGCGTATTAAACAGAGATGAGAGACTTTTTATATGGTAACTAGCTGTGCCCCGCGGTTTCACCCGCCTAGTTCCCCATTAGATTGTCGAGATAATGGTGGAACTACTTTTTTGAAGTCGGTTAAAAAGTATCTTATGTCCTTTCCCGGGGTCCAATCTACCTGTGCACCAAATTTCATCCAGATCGGTTTAGTGGTTTTAGCGTGAAAGCGTAACAGACAGACAGACAGAGTTACTTTCGCATTTATAATATTGTTAGGATGGCTTGAGTTTAAATAAAGCATAATTACCGCTTTCCATTTTTTTGGAAATTTTATCGATGCGCCTAGAAATATATTTGTATTACTGATAGAATTCCCAAAAATACCTAACCTTGACTGATACTGCATACAGATGGTTTTATCAGAGTTAAGAATAATGCCATTTGCATCAAACCATCACTTTGACAATCCCATAACAGTATTAACTTTAATTTCTAAATTACGTTTACATTTGTCTTTTATACTGACATGGATGTCATCTGCAAATAAATTTATGTAAGCCCAACTTGGCAAAGCATTGGTATATATCATTAATATATATATCAAAAATAAGACTGGGCCTAAAATGGAGCCCTGTGGTACACCAATTGACATCCTACCTTCTGTAGAAATTTGTTCATTAATCGAGAGAATTAGACTACTTAATACTTACTTCTAATGTAATATATTTTCTTATAGTTATTTCTGTGGAGCGGCCTTTCCTGAAACCAACGTACACCTTCGATTCGTATTTCTGACCAAAAGCCATAGTATTATTAGACCTTATTTCAGGAGGAATAAATTTACTTTTACAGATTCCTCGTAGTTTTTACATTTTTAAACTAATTTCCTTATTTGGCTGTAATCCCCATCAATCGTCCGACAATCCCGACGACAAAAACAATTCGTACTCTTAGAACCCATGTACAGTAATTTTCATCAAGATTGGATGGAAACTACGACTTGTATACGAATACGAAAATTCTTGCGGACAAACATACATACATACAAACAGATAAACTAAAGAACATTTTGCCAGACTCAAAGCAGAGACTCTTTGCTCCCTCGCTCAGATAAATAAGAGAATTATAACTGTTTAAAATCGAGATTGTGTCAAAAAGGTTGAACGCTTATAAATTACATAAAAGTCAATTGGAAGAACTTGTCTGGCCTCAGGACTATTAATAGACTCTCCTTGCCACTAAAAATCATAATGCTAAAACTTGCGTAATTCGTGAATACTCGTTTCATACTAATTCACTACACCGACAAGTAATTTGAAATTAGCTTCATATTTTTATCTTATAACAATACTGGTAACTTAAGTAATAAAAACTACTTATTATTACTTATTTAGAAAAATATATCATTTAGACCTAGTGAAAAGTAAATCATTTTGAACAAAAACGTACATAAAAAAGATTCCGACGAATTAATAATCATCTTTTTTTAAAATTTTTAGTAACAAGTTAAATAAAAATCGGAAAAATCAAATAAAATTACTATTTTACTCTAGCTCTAGGCTCTTGAAGACTAAACAAAAATGCAACTAATTTTAGCCTTAAGTCATTTCTAATCCGCAGCAATGTAGTGAATCATAGGTTTTATTTATGTTTGTTTTATGGCCAACGTGTAACGCAGTTGTAAAAACATCTCAATTGAACTGACCAAACGTTTCGGAACGCCAACTCTCAAAATATCAAAGATGCCAAATAAAATTTATAAATTACTTGTCTTTTCTTTATCGACGCACAGCCGTGAAACGTGTCTGAAATGTCCCAATATTTTATCGATTACTAGCAGTCTCGACCCAATGCAAAACGTAGATATTCTATATTGTCACCATTTAAAAAAGAGAGCCTTTATTCAATTGCTGCAGTCAAGTTTTACCAAAGTGTAAATAAGACCAACTGTAAATAAAATTAATAAATGATTTATTAAAATTGACGGTTAGACAGTGTGACGCGCGTCTGAAATGTCCCAATATTTTATCTCGACTGTCTACCTGATTATCATACATACATTAGCAGTCTTTGACCCTCTGCAAAACAAGGCATTAACATATTATTCTCACCGATTATAATTCAGAGCCTTTGTTCAGTCGCTGCAGTCAAGTTTTACTTAAGTAACCTGAACCGAAATGACCAACTGAATCAGTTCAACTCATTTTACTTCCTACAGGGCAAAATTTTCTGGTTTATACGAATTATTGTTAGACACATAGAAATTTACATATATTGTCTGAGTGAGAAAGTTGAGCCTCGAGTACATATGGCAAGATGTTCTATCGTCTTTTAATTTGTATAGATATTTTTTACTTAGTCGTCCAGACATTTTGATTGGAATAGCGTGGGCATGTATATTTCTACCAATACAAATTTACGAAACCTAATTATATTTACTAGGCGATTAAACCTTAAAAATACTGTATTAGTTGTCTGTACAGCTTGCAGGACTCCGTGTTAATTCTATTTATTTATTTACAGACATCAAATAAGAGGTGAATCCATACACCAAACTTCTATAAGATTGGTTAGAAACTACGACCTATAGAAGAATAAGAAATTTCATGAGACATATAAGATACAAACTAATAGACGGAAAAAAAATTCAGACTCGAAGCAAAGTTGATGCGCTTGTTGCTTTTGCTCGGTCAATTACCCGCTACGTTTTTAATTACATACGTTACAATAAAAAAGACTTAAAATGAAATAAAAAGACTATGAACGAAGCATAAATGGTTGTAACTGTGTGGGTTTATTCTAGGTTCGTAAAATAAGAAAGCTACAATTTCCACTTAGTTCACCCAGGTGAACGCAATGAAATAAACTGTTCGTGGGACAGCTTACGAGAGACTTACTGCATACTTTAGAGTCTTAAACAGCTGGGAAATAGCCCGCTACAATCAGAAACAGAATTGTTAAAACGTGCATTACTTTGCGACAAGTTCTTTGCCGACATTCCTTCATTAACCGGCCACATAAAGAAGATTTCTCAGATATGCCTGATTATATTTGAAAAATGCTTTTTTTGTTCGTTGGGGTATATTTTGCAATTGGTTCTATAATTTTTATCAATATCTGTCGAGTCGTTCTTATGTTTTTAAATTAATATTACTTGATGTACCTATTACTATTAGTATATTGAAATGTTACATGAGCTTTACATTTTTTAGAGGACGCAATTTTATTTTTGCCTAATGTGTGGGGATATAAAGAAGCTTAACCCCTAATTTGTGGGGTTGCCGCCCATGTCGGCCCGCCATCTTGGAAAAAAAGGTGCAAACGTTTCCCTTGTTCGCGATATCTCAATAACTATGCGTCCTACAAAAAATTCGTCATGCCATAATTGGTAGCAAATCGCTTTGCCTGCAAATATGTTCATAAAACTTTTTGCTCTAAATTTAAAATTAAAGAAGTTATACGCAAGAAAAGTAAGAAAATTTCTATAAAATTATTTTGCTCTAATTTTTATTAAACATTATTTTCTTTTTTTCTTTTACGTATAATGCTTTTTAATCGAGATAGAGAAACATTTTTTTAGGTTTGGTAGGCGGTACGCACCTGTTGCATTGACTGTGTCACGTGGAGTGCGTTGTTTTTCCTCTAATAAATCGAATAGTTCGCTATCGGCTAAATTCATAATATTTGACAAAGACCACACGGCCGGCACTTTTTATCTACTTCGACCATTTTCAGTTACTAAAAGTTTTTTTTTTTATTCCAAAATATATAAATAATTCTGTTAGTAATGTCCCGATGAAGTAAATGATGCCTTAAAATGAAATTTTGTGTAAAAAAAAACGTGTTAAAGATTTGTATGGTAATAATATAAGAAAGTTAAATTAGATATGCAGCTAGGCCGAGTAACTATCCATTTCTTCAAAAAACTAGGCCGATACGATATACGAAACCAAAACATACTCTACTAATAATTCACGTCGTAATTATAATACGATGCGCATTTCATTGATAATTTCTATCAGCTGGGTTACGCCTCTAAATTAAATAAATTTGTTAAGTACGAGTCGAGACACGCTCACCATAGAGTTCTGTTGAATTTAATATATCCAAATGTAAACAATCGATTTTACTTCATACATGTTACCGTTCTATGAATTTATTAAATTACTTGAATAGGTTATTGAACGAATTTGATCAAAACCATTTTAACACTCGACGCATAACGACTGGGCGTTAATATATTTAGAAGAAAATTACCGTTTTATGAGTCAGGAGCGAAAACTTTATGCAAGCTTTAAATCCGATATACTCGTATAATGCATTTTAGTTCATCATTTTAAAAGTACCTAGGGCGGGTAGACAGACGGTCCGATCGATTTACGAACGAACGGAGAGTGAAACTATAAGGATTTCTTGTAGTGCTACGGAACCCTACAGACATATAAACCTATACCTATCAAAGTGAAGCTATTGTTGAACAAAATTTTGCAATATTCTAGAAAAAAATTTCAGAGTATGAGTATTAAAATGGAAGGGTGTATTAATTATAAGGTGGAGGGAACTTAGAAAAGATTTCTGGAAACTTCACCTCTGTGAGGGTCAAATAGGGGGGCTTAAATATTTAAAATTCTTTATATTCTATTTATGTTGCGAGTATCGCCGCGGTTAACAGCTACTATTTCAGTTAGTTTATAGCGGCTTAAAAAGGGTCAAATTCAATAAATAAAATGCTTCTCATCTCTCTTACACTTTCGTAAATGCTTCCAGCTGAACTTTTTATGCTGAACTCGTCATTCTGAATTCTAAATAGAAAGTTAAGCTGCAACCAAAAAAATATATATCTCCCTACTAGTACTAATGACAGTTCTGTAGAGAAAGACGAGTGAGTGACTTAGGATTTATAGCTGTGAAATTGTACCAGCCGTGACACTTGAAGTTGCCATAACCAAACAGCGCGTTTCATTAAATCAAGAATAACGAACTTACGTTTTTCAGCTCTAAAGTTAGAATTTCACCAGATAGGTGAAGACCTTTATATAGCTGTCACTGGTAAGTACTTATCCTTTCGATCGTAGAAAAGAATCTTCTCTAAGAGAAATCCGGGTTTGTAATCGAAGTATACAAACATCTACATGATGCAAGGTTAAAATAAATGAATGTTTAAAAATAATAAATTCTTACGAAACGCTAAATGGTTTCTAAAATAAACTGTAGCAGTGTTTGTGTGTCTAAGTTTTGACGAGTATAGATACTTGTCTACAGAGATGTGATAGCTGTCTAATATTTATACAAGATCATGAAGGAACTTGCTTGGTGCGTTTTGAGAGCAACTTACATAAGATAAGATAAGACCGATTGAGAAAATTATTTGTTTGTTATCGGTACTAAGCCGACAGGGAGGCGCTATACTCATCATAACGAATAACTTTTATTATGGGACCAACTCTGAATTCTGGTAAAAATATCTACTGCTACATACTATAAGTTTATTAGTTGTCGATAAAATGTATGAAACAACTGATATTTTTTTCGAATCTAGAAGTTTTACCATAGTAAAATTTGTTCCTTAAGATGAGTATAGTGACCCCCTTCTGGCTTAGTACATCCTTATAAATTGTATTTCTTGTTAGTCTAGTCTGCACGGAAAATCTCTGATAATTTTCTTGCCGAATTGAAGTTCGTCATTCACTGTTTCTAGGGTTCCGTACCTGAATGGTCAAAACGGGACCCCGTCGTCCGTCCGTATGAACCGTGATAGCTAGACAGTTGACATTTTCACTATTTTCAGATGATGTATTTCTGTTGCAGCTATAACAACAGATTTTAACAAGTAAAGTTGATTTTTTTTATAACCCCCGGCATTTGTAGCGACTGCCATCTTCGATTTAACATTATCATAGTGTATAGTATTATTTTAGACAAGACCTTTCATTTGCAGTTGAAACCCATATTGAAGGAGTTGAGAACAATATTGTATTCCGCTATTTTGTGACGGCGGCCATCCTGGACCGATTTTTATTAAACATAACTAAAAACACTCCCGACTAATACACTTTCTAAAATCAAAATCGGTTTTTCCATTTGGCAGCTACTATGCTATCCAAGTGTATATATGTATTTATATTTTTTGGCACGCCCTTGAGCCTAAATGGCATGTCGTATTTTTATGTGAGTGAATGGTGTTAATAGATGTTTCTTCATCTAAAGATGGTCAGAGGCATCCCGTGATTTCACGTTGTTCTTAAGTTCTCGCAGGCGGATTTTTAGAAGTCACTCTTAACCACTTGTTGCTCGATATCAACGACAGCAACAGGTGGACGCTTGAAGTATTCACACAATATTACTTGTATATACATTTTATAATAAATAATTAAATTAAAATGAAATTAATAATTCAGGGCGGCTCCCATATAAGAAACGTAATATTTGCTGATGCTTGCTCGATATTAATAACGACATCAGATACAGCTTGAACTAATGTGGCATAGATAATGGCAGGGAACTCATAGTGCACGATTCTGACTCGCACATAACCTATTCAAAAATATTATTTGTCAACTCGTTACGTCCCTGGCCGTTCGACACGTGTCTTCCCTATAATGGCGATTCAGGCCATATGAGGTTTCAATTATAACTAACAGCTGTTATCCTTCTCGAACAAGCAGGTATTCTAAAGGTTCTTTTTCATCGTTAAAGCTAGTGCGGGTATGATGAAACGCGTCATCGAACTTTAAAAAATATAAGACTCAGTACATCGAGTAACGTTATACTTAAAATAAACGGTTAGTCTATAAAAACAGAATGTGTTTTTTTTTCTGGAATACGAGTATCATCGTTTATGAAAAATATTGTGACTTTGGTCTAAGTTTTCTAATAAGTTCATTTTATTGGCTTTATTTAGGAATTTAACTCATTTTTTCTCGAAACGATCTATTTAAATAAAAACTTAACGCGTTTGTGTGTACTGTCACCAAACTAAGTGATTCAGCAAATTATCCAAAGTCGTAAATGCTAATTTAGCTTTGACGCAGATTCGCATCTAACTATTTGTGAATCTGTGTATTATGCGTTTATCCTAGTTTTGTAATATTGTTTGAGATTTTGTCTTTTTGCACCCTACTGTCTACGCTAAATCTTATTTTAATTTTCCATACCTACTAAGGATGTCTAGAAGAGATCGATTTGTAGCAATAACACTGCCGTTTGTGGTTAGTTCATTCTAATTAAATTAGTTACAATAATGTATTTTATAATGTCAATTGTGAGTCAAAAAGTAAGAAGTAAACTTTAGAACCCGGTGTTGAACCTGAGTTCTCTCGCTTGACAGGTAAATGCAAAAATGACTACCTACTCCCAAGAATAATAATCGCAGTACAACTCAGTAAATAAATCAATATTATTACGATTGTTTGTTAGTCTTCTCCTCTGCAACCAAGTGTATCGCCTCGATTTTAGCACAGATAAAGTTTGAAATCTGAGAATGTCATACATAGTCTTTTTTTCCTATGAAATATAACGCAGGCAAAGCAGCGGAAAGAAGCTATTAATTAATAATAATAATAAAAATAATTGCTTAATATTTAACCAAATTGTGTAGGTAGTAAATCGCAATTCGCAATAATAATATCCCCAATTCAAACAAACACCAATTGTTTGAATAATATACAGGTACTTTTTTATTCTGTAGCATTATTTTAATCATATTTTTATTTATTTTAATTAATTATGTACAATTCGGACAAAATAATAATTAAGAATTACTAATTAAAAACATTTTTTTTCTCGCAATTGTGTATTCGGTAGTACTCGAACTTTTTTTTGTTGTCAACGGCCGCGTCCTCTTTATGCATAGCCACAACCACTCTCGGGAGAGTTTGTGTGGTGCTCTTTTTTGCACTCTACTAAAATAATCTATCACTCTCTGTCATATTCAATGCCATATACCTTTTGACAGATTCAACACAGATCTACATATACGCGTACCTACATAAGGAACATCAGTTCTGTTAGCTTTTGAAAATGGAAGGATTATTATTTGGGTATAATTTAGACAGTCACCAAATTATGACAATCGGAATACTTTCAGCAACATGGTCCGTTTTAGGCAACGAAATTTGGTGACTATCCCTCTTATGGTAACCGTTTAGAATTTTTCAGGAAGTAAAATAGGTACTTTTTTGGGTGGTGTTTAAACACGAGCCATATTATTTTATACATTTATTTTTGATTTACTAGGTAGCTCACCCTTGAATTCTGGCCTTGAATTGTGAATAGTGACAGTAAACTTTGTTGTGTGCTAACTGACCCGGTGAACTTCGAACCGCCTAACGGTTACGTATGTTTCTCACCGTTTAAACCTTCCCTGAACTTTAGCAAACATTTCAAAACCAAGATCAGTTAAATCGGCCCAGCCGCCCTTGAATTTGAGACAAATTAAACGATTTTTTATTTATATACAGATAAATGGATTTTGTGTAAATTGAAATACTACCCCATATCCCACTAATATTATGAACGTGAAAGTCTGTGTGTATGTTTCTTACTGTTTCACTTGAAAACTGCTGAACGCATTTCGATAAAATTTAGGACCAAGAAAGCAAATTCCTTGAATTGACAAATCGAATGATCTACATCCCGGAAAAATGCAGTGATACCGTGGGATATTCAAACTTCCGCGTGCAACACCGCTGGGCTCAGCTAGTGTAGCTATATAAAAAATATCACTACGTTGTAAATTAAAAATTTACAAATATTTTTATCATTATACATTAATTAATAATATTTATTAGGACAGAAATAATTAAAATATTGTATATATTTATCACTATTCTATTTTAGCTTATTATTTCACATACGAATAGAGTAACGTTCTACTGGTATAAGATTTTTTTTAAATCGGAGAATCAATTTTTAATATCGCTCTCTACAAACTCGTATAATTCCCAGACTCTTTACAATTATATAAACTTTACATATTATCAGAATATATTAGAATAATAATACCATATAAATATCGTATTCTAGTTATTGAAAATATCGTAGAAGTACACATCATATTTTGAGAATATATAAATAACTCGCTAAATTTTATAAAGTTAAAAAAAGTATCTTATGTCCGTCCCCTGGTTCTATGCTTCGTCCCCACCAATTTTCATCCAAATCTATTTAGCCGTTCTTGAGTTATAAATAGTGTAACCAACACGACTTTCTTTTATATATACAAGATGACCCGGCGAGCTTTGTCCCGCCTTAGAGACAATAAATGAGCAGGTTTTTGATTTAAATTTTAATATAAATCTTATGTCCGTCCCCTAGTTCTATGCTTCGTCCCCACCAATTTTCATCCAAATCTATTCAGCAGTTCTTGAGTTATAAATAGTGTAACTGACACGACTTTCTTTTATATATACAAGCTGACCCGGCGAGCTGTGTCCCGCCTTAGAAGCAAAAAATGAGCAGATTTTTGATTTTATTAAATTTAAAATCAAATCTTATGTCCGTCCCCTGGTTCTATGCTTCGTCCCCACCAATTTTCATCCAAATCTATTCACCCGTTCTTGAGTTATAAATAGTGTAACCAACACGACTTTCTTTTATATATAGAAGCTGACCCGGCGAACTTTGTCCCGCCTTAGAGGCAATAAATGAGCAGATTTTTGATTTTATTAAATTTAAAAACAAATCTTATGTCCGTCCCCTGGTGCTATGCTTCGTCCCCAACAATTTTCATCCAAATCTATTCACCCGTTCTTGAGTTATAAATAGTGTAACCAACACGACTTTCTTTTATATATAGAAGCTGACCCGGCGAACTTTGTCCCGCCTTAGAGGCAATAAATGAGCAGATTTTTGATTTTATTAAATTTAAAAACAAATCTTATGTCCGTCCCCTGGTGCTATGCTTCGTCCCCACCAATTTTCATCCAAATCTATTCACCCGTTCTTGAGTTATAAATAGTGTAACCAACACGACTTTCTTTTATATATAGAAGCTGACCCGGCGAGCTTTGTCCCGCCTTAGAGACAATAAATGAGCAGATTTTTGATTTTATTAAATTTAAAAACAAATCTTATGTCCGTCCCCTGGTGCTATGCTTCGTCCCCACCAATTTTCATCCAAATCTATTTAGCCGTTCTTGAGTTTTAAATAGTGTAACTAATACGTCTTTCATTTATATATATAGATGATATAAAAGATCTTGGGTCTGAACGTTATATTAAAAGAATAGTAATATAATTCAATGCTCTGTAATCGTTATTATATTTCAATATTATTATATATTAGTATTAATGTGTAAATTTTGGGGTACTGTTCGTTATCTAATTTCTAGTATTCGAAATTGTTAAGACGTAATATCCTAACTGAAACACAGTAGTTCTTTTTGTAACAAACAGCAATATGCAAGTTAGAAAATCACATATTTTGGAAAAGCATTTTTATTTAGAACTCATTTAAAAAACTTCGCAACTTGCTATGTCACACAAGTTTGCATCGGTACCAAGCAAAATTACCTTCCTAGATTACAACTTAGCAAATATTTTATTTAACAAATAAATAAACAAATATTAAGCGAATACAATCGCAATGAAACGCATAAATCAGCGCAGCCGACATAATTTTTAAATCTTACCTTTGAGAGCACAGGAAAAGTCCAACTCATGTATTGAAAATTGTTTAAGACAAAGTTCAAACTTCTAGATCACAATCCGCGAGAATCGGTAAGTGTGCGGAGCTCGGTAGCGACACGACCGAACTCAACGACTGCCGACGACCGATTGCCTACTCGTTATACCACAGTCGCCACAGATTACAGTTTATTTACTCCTACGGGAACACGGTGGGATGAAAAATTATTGAACTGAAACATATTCAGACATCGAGTTGAATTTCATTGTGATAGATACATGTTTTATTTCGCTAAATGCAAATTCAATTATTTTTTATTCCAGACAACAAAAGATTTACATTGTCGCAACGAGAACTGAATATTTTTACCTTGTGCTAAAAAAATATGAATTAGCATATTCAGGACACCTACGAGTAAGTATATACCGATTTGGATGATAATGGAATTTGTCCGCGCGATCGCACTGACTGCAGCGTGTCAGCTTCGGGTCTTGTATTTTTTTTATTTCCTGTATCATTTTGTACGTTTGTGTGACATATTTCGGATTTGCTATGTCGCCATTGACTGACTAATTTGAATATTTTTTGCTACAGACATGCGAAACACAACATGAAGGGTGAAGCAGACCGCGTTGCGTTGCAGTGCAGCGCATCGTGTTCAATCTGAGCACGTTTTTTTATATCCTACACAGCTAGACATTTGACCACAAGTTTGCACGACCACGGAAGTCAGCGATACTGTAGCCTTAGATGAAGCATGCCTAGTCTGGAATACACTGGCTCTTAAGGAAGGCTGCCGGAACACACCGTTAGGTGCTTGGCGACAGATTTTACAACTTGAGAGTAGTAGCTAGCCAGGTGAGCAATAGGAAACGCCCTACCACGATGCTATGGTTTCCTCACGATGTTATCTAGGCTCTTTTTGCATGTTTCGTGGGATCGAACCTCGAACCTGTTGCAAGGCAATCGACCCCTCTAATCACTCGACCATCATCGCTACAAAACGTTGCGTAGGATGTCACATCGGCCATTTTCGTTAGTCATATTGTGCATAGCTGCAATGTTTTTGCCATCTGTAATTTCCCTCTGAAAGTGTCAGACAGCGCG
This sequence comes from Ligdia adustata, assembly GCA_947049295.1. NCBI lineage: Eukaryota > Metazoa > Arthropoda > Insecta > Lepidoptera > Geometridae > Ligdia > Ligdia adustata. Next base: position 15,074,184 of record OX346213.1, on the reverse strand, counting down.
TAGACGTGCAGTTAAAACATGACTGCACGTCTACGCGTGTAGAGAAGTAGTCTGGCTTGACTTGCTGTACTGAACTGCGCTGCGCTGCATGAGGTCAGCTCCGGCCTGAATTGGGGTTCCTGAATATAAAAAATCGGTAGCAAGTAATACTTCAAAAATCTGAAAAATGACTTCGATTCGGCAGCCAACACTTGCATTACAAAACGAGATGATATATAGTTAAAGAAAATTAGAAGTTATTTCCTTATTAATAAAGAACTACTGAACTGATTTTCATTTGTGTGTCACTAATTGGAAAGCATATCGTTTGGTACAAGAAAATATTTTTTTAATCGTTTCTGCCATAATTTGGTTAAAAATATGAATAAAAAATCAGTTAACAGATTAGAAAGGACTCTTTTTAAAATGAATGTGGTCGCGACGTCAACAGTTTGCAAATCTACTAGTTGTATGACATCTTTGACATATTATAAAATATGTGGCATAAACGCGGCCTAAATGTTTAATATCGAGTTTGACAACTCGCGTGGATCGGTCGTATGCTAGTATCACGTGGTCATCTCTATCTACAAGTAACTGCATCTACAGTCATCTACACTAATCTACACTTCTACATTAAAGTGATACTCGTATAAAGAGAAAAGAATTGTATTTTGTTTTACTTTTGTATGTAACGAGTAAACTTAAAAGTTACTAGAGCGATTTTAAAAATAGGGGAAGTACGTACAAAAAGATATAATTTTGTTTTCCAGTAATAACATTTTTATTTTTTTAGTTACAATCGGTAACTTCGTTCTACGCAATAAGTAAAATAATACTTACCAAAATTAGGCAGGAACCAACCAAAATAATATTTTCTCCTTTGAACAAACACTCCTTACTCCTGTTGTGACGGAACGGAACTACTAAATCATCAAACGATTTATTTCAGCCAAATCAGTCATATTATGATTACTGACTCCGAGCTACTAGAAACTGTTCAGTAACAAGCTCTACTCTTCATAGAAATAATATATAAATTTGCGATATGTTAGCAATTTTGAAAAAGTAACCTACTGTATTCGGCAGTCGCCTGTACAATTTTTTTTTCTACAAAATCCTTAATAATTATTTTGCTGTAATCCCACTAAACTATTTATTTATCATGATGACGACAACCAGTTTAATCTAATACAGCTCCGACATTAAACATTTATGGAAAGTGTGCACTAGGATGCTATTTATTTATAACGATTCTGTTATTGGAACATTGTTAGGAACGTGTGCCTTTGAAGGCAACTCAACTCCGTGACACCGTGTTAATTGCAGAACATACTGAGGTTGTGTCTATATCGCAGTCAAATGTTGAATGGACGTGGAGGTTAGGAGAAATTCGCAGAAATCCTGTAGGTCAGAATATCAGGGTAAAATTAATTACTCTTAGATCTAGAGGTAGAGTAGGTTGAATTTACATACATCATGTTACGTCATGTAATATACTCGTAAATTACTGTAAAAAAATATTTCATTCGACGCCGAAAAGCTACCGATGGGGTTATTAGAACCTGGCACTAAAGTATATTTCGTACGGAATTAGCGGTGAGACCCCTTGCAAACCAGGTTCCTTGCTGACAACGCGTAACGTGTTTAACGTTATGTTTATAACGTTAAACACGTTACACGTTTATATATAAAATTTGACATTCAAATCAAATCAAATATACGTTTATTAGATTGTTTAAAATTACAAAAGACAGTTAACAACACAGAAAAACAATAAAGAAGCAGTTACAACATTGGCTTAGTGAATGCCGTTCCACTGAATTGTACGCATCCATCGGCTTTGATTTAATTTCTTAGCATTCAAGTAATATAACTAATATTATAAACGCGAAAGTTTGTAAGAATGTGTGGGTGTATGGATATGCGGATGTATGTTTGTTACTCTTTCACGAAAAAACTGCTGAACTGATTTGGATGAAATTAGGTACGGAGACAGCTTAAACCCTGGATTAACACATTAGGCTACTTTTATCCTCTATTAACGTGGGTATAATCGCAGGGCGCAGCTTGTTCTACGTAATATTTAAAATGTTTTTGCTAAACCATTACATTTCATGTAGTACATGATATATTTATATTTCAAAATCATAACCCCCATTGTTTCTTAGCCGGTTAAAAGACTTATTTTGAACGATAGTAAAACGTTCATATTTTTTATCATAATAACAAGTTTAGTGTTCAATGTCGTGTAAGAAGTTATGGATAAAATTAATGAATATTTATGAGTTCATTGGTATGGAAATTCAGGTCTGTTGTTCTTTGATGAATATAATCTGCACCGTACATCCACACTAACATTATAAAGACGTAAATGAGTTTGTAAGTTTGTTTGTATGAAACAAAGTTTTAGACCAATCTTTATTTATTTTTTCTTCTGCAATGGATAGCAACATTATTTCTGATTGATATATCATTGAGGAATAATAGAAGTTGAAAATTTGGGTAAAGCCTGTGAGCTACCCATATTTATTCGTAGTTTATAATTTTTTTACCCGACAGCGAAAGAAGGATATGTTTGTCGAATGTATGTATTTATGTTTATTTCTTTGGCACGCCCTAGAGCCTAAACGGCTTGTCGTATTTTTATGTGAGTGGTGTCAATAGATAAGTCTTAGTCGTGAGAGTGACACCGGGTACAACAAAATATAAAAAATCTACATTAAGGATAATACACATGTTTAAATATTTAGGAGTCTTTTGAAGTCGCTTCTAACCACTTGTTTATTTTACTACCGATTTACCAAAAAGGAGGATACCTTCTCCTTTTTGGTAAATATATTAATTCGACATGTCTATTTTTTATGTTTGTTCCTGATTCCTCGGAGGCGGCTGGAAAATATATTATTTTGTTTGAGAGGCTGAAGTTTCTCGAATGGTCTCATTTTAGATGTATCAAAACCAGTCAAGTTGTTTGATTGTAATATCGGAATAACTGACGGAACAGTTCTAGCAGCGCCTCCGTAATACAAGTCGGCTATTACATTTTTATTGGAAAAACTTGTTTAATGTTGAATTTACATTTTGAAAGTGACTGCGCGTAACTACTTTTAAAACAAAATATCATTAGGTTCGGTTCATAGCACTGCAAGAAGGCTTTCTGTCCAAAAGAGAATATCCATCACTATGGAGAATGTTTAATGCGTTAACAGTGATTGAACTGCGACATACCTACCTACGCGTATAATGAGGTTTTCGTGAAATGCGAAGAGCCTCCTGTGCCTAGGATTTTTTTCTTATACCTGTAGTTTATTTTATGTAGTTTAATATACTTATAGGTTTTCTATTTGTTAGTTGGCCATGCATGTGTTTGTCTCTACAGTGGATGCAATTGTCGTTCGGAACGGCGTTCTGCGGAAGGCCTATGTCCAGCAGTCGACGTAAAATGTGACAAAATTGGTACACTAACAAGTTCTACGAACTTTAAGTGATTTTCAGTCGTTGTGGATTTTGAAACGTGCGCTGTTGCTTCCGAATAGGGTAGAAATTTGCCTGCCGATTATAAAATATTTGATATAGACGTGCATACCTTAAGCTATAATAAGCATTGTTGAAGTCAACATTATAAGGTTCGAATAAATTGAAAATACTTCATTCTACTTACTTTTAAGGCGACATAAAATAGAATATAAGTCGGTCCAATAAAATTTCGACTAAGTTAGCGACGCGAGCAAAGCGTCTGGCGGTCAGTTTCTATGTATGGACGTTTGACCTTCAAAAATATCTTACTCGCGTACAGGTCATAGTCTCCATCAACTTGACGAAAATTGGTGTATGGGTTCTATGATTTTCAGAATCCTTGATTGAGGGAGTGTTTCTCCCAAAAGGGGCAGTATGCTACGGCGGTATTTCCTGGCAGATTTAAAAAAACATTTAGTACAGACATACCGATCACAAATTTAATTAAGATTCTTGATTATAAAAAAATATATATTATTAAGTAGTTGTAGTTTATTAATAAAATTGCAAATATATCGTGACAGTTCGCGGAATCACTAGTGGTAATACATTATTATATCAATCTAGTACCTACATATAGATATTTTTCCTTTGTTAATTCAACAATAGAATCCCAGCGACAAAGCTCTGAAACGTGAGGATTGTGCTTTTTCAATATTTCTATGAAAAAGCAATAATTGTGTGTTCATTATAATTGGTACCTACTTACGTTCCTATACCTCTACATATATTTGTTTCTGACTGTAACTTCACGTGGGTCGATGATACTTTATCTTTGACTTATATTTATTTTTGTTTCCCGAATCTGCGGAAGTCTTTGGTATGAACTTTCTTTTGTTTAGAAATAAGACTACAAGAAATATGTGAGCTTTTAAGCATAAAAATATTTATCATAGGAGGTTCATTTTTAAAATGTTTTTCATGAAGTTCTTTGAACGTTCCTTCGTTTATACTGAGTAATAACTATTGACAAAATGTATAATAGTCGGGTATGTAATTTAACCGACTCAAATAGGAGCTTCTCAAGTCGTTATCGGGTCGGGGTGCGGAACCCTAAAAAATACACCCTATTACTAACACTTCGCTGTCCGTCCGTCTGATCATCTGTCCAGGCGATACAGCCTGGTGACAGACGGACGGACAGCGCTAATTAGTATCATGAACCATGACAGATAGGTAAGTTGACTATTGAAATTTTCACAGATGACGTATTTCTGATATAATATCAAATACTGAAAGCAGAATAAAATAAATATTTAATTGGGGCTCTCATACAAGAAACGTGATTTTTTGTCGTTTCTTGCTTGAAATATACACAGAAAATGAAGTTTATATACACTATTTTAATTTAAATAATTAAATTAAAATATATAAAGAGGGGCTCCCATACAACAAACGTCATTTTGCCGTTATTATCTCGATATTAATAACGATAACAGGAAGAAACGTGGATTAATCTTGTTTAGATAGTGTTACGGAGCTCTTAGTTCGCGAGTCTGACTCGTACTTGGCCGATTTTTTAATGCATGTTCTCCGACATCTCAGCGTTAGTGTTTACGATTTAAAAAAAATTGGTTAAAAGAGTATACTTGCGATAGGTCCCGAATATATTTTATCAAAATCGGTCTACGTGTAATTTTAAATCAATATTAGTTTTAATTTCCTTTGAGTATACACAGATGACTTTTTTGTGATTAAAGTTTTGTGTGCCGTGTTACGTCGTTTTTAATTTATTTTATATTACTTGGTCTAGTGTAGTAGACATTACATAATAATATTATTTTATAAATCCCCAGCATACATTTCGGCCAGCATGGTGGGATATGACCTACACCTCCTTGTAAATACCAGATAATTTAAGAAAACCAAGAACAAATCCTAGTACCTATAGCATGCCAAAACAAAGGAATCGTAAACATATATTATCGATTTCTCTTTGATAATCAAAAAACTTAAATCATATCACACAGGGTAACTTTATATGTGTGTGTGTGTGTTTATTGCTCCTTCACAATCAAGCGGCTGAAAGTATTTGGGTGAAATTATCATTGGCACTAAGATATGTCGAAGGTTAGCACAAAAGCTACTTTTCATCCCGGTCAAACGCAAAGTTCCTGAGGTAAGTAAATTTACGACCGTAACTAGTACTAAATAAATTTTAATAATTTATACGGAAAAATGTAGCGCGAATACTTGTGATTGAAGTATTTGAAGTTATGTATCGCGAATATGAAAATTAGTTTACAAAGTCAATTTAATTCATGATTGACAAAACTGTTTAATTTCACGATTCGTTGAACTTCTCTTCTAGATATTAAATTTGTTATTTTGTATCTTACTATTTTCTGAAATGAAGTGTGTTTAGATCACCACATTCCGGCTGCTAACGAAATGACTAAAATAGTAATGTATCAAATATTTTTTTGTACTAATTTACTACTCATCTGGCATGCTATAGACTTGACGTGGAAGAGCTAGGCGCAAGAGCATAAACGTTGGGGAAGCTACTACTTTGGAAATGGAATTTTTAGAATTTAGAAATTAAGGAATTTTGAAATAGGCAAAACTTTAGACAAATTAGATGTGTACAAAATGTTTTTATCATACGTCTGATTTTGGCATATCCTTTTTGTCCAGTTGTAGTAGGGTGAGTGGGGAACATCGTTATATTTTACAGGGCAAGGGATTGGTATACAGGTTCAAATCGATTATAACGGACAGCCCAAAATTATTACAAATAAGTCACAAATTTTTTAAAAGCGTTGTTTTTTTAAATTCATTATTAATCCCATAGTAAAAGTAATTCCTTAGGATAACTAACTAACTTAGTGCACCCCTAATAAATAACCTTGTATGATGTTATAATATTAAATATAAATAACGCGGAGCACCTACACTAAGATAATAAATCCGTTCTAGATGTTAATACAAAGTGTCTTTATGGACCACAATATCATAGGCAGTGACTCCCGTTTCGGCTGGTACATAGATTAAAATCTTAGCCATACAACAAGGTAATGTAGCTACTCGTATAATAGCGTTATTACATTTGCACCAGGAGGGACCCAAGCAACATATTAAATATTACAAAATAGAGTAGGTAGTTTTATATTTCATGACTGACATGAAGGGAGTCTACTATATATAGCAGGTAATCTAATAGTTTTGCTCACAGTAGATAGGTTATTTCTAACTCAACTTAGCCCGTCTTCTAGTGAGTTTGATAATCTTGTCTATCGACTAAATCTTAAGACTACAAAAATCAATTGTCTTTTGGCTTTTGATAAGTCCTTCCAAGCTTATTATTTGACTAATTTGGATATTTTCCATATGCTAGGCATATTAATATATTGTGTAGTAATTCCGTTATGGTTTAAACTTTGTGTTTATATCTTAAGTAAGTGTGTAACTTTTCACATTTCCAGATGATGGCATTCGCGCTAGCTATCATCTTCACCACAGCGCAATCGCTCGAACCTCTGTCAAAGAACGGGGACGATGTTTTAAATAAAATCATCGAACTATTATCCAAAAAACCCAATAATACTGCACAAATAACACTTGCCCAAGAAGTTTTTCGTAGAGCTCCAATGTCATACAGTATGCCATACAGAACATCGAAAAGCAAGCGGAAGGATGTTCTAAGAACTGGCGATGTCTTTCACGATTTCAATGACGAAGGAGTATTTATAGTCGATCCTCAAGATAAACTAACTGAGGAAGAATTAAAAAACTCGCTGAAAAACAAGAAATCCGCGCTGCATGACCACCCTTACGTAGAAACTAAAGGCAAATCTGATTTCCTGGTGTTGAGGCCAGATGTGGAAGACCCGTCAGTGACGGTTATCCCAAATGCAATTTACATCAACGCAGAGAAAAAGTGCGTCAATTGGCTGGACGATTGCAGTCTCAAGGGAATAAGAAATCGACTGTTGCGTGGTGTGCGTTCGCCTTACAGATGATTAGACATGAATAAAGACATTGTACTGTTAACATTGCTCTGGTTTTTAGGAACTCTACAGGCAAAATTCTGACGTAATTATAATACGTCCTACTGCTAAGCCTTTTATTTCAACTGTTGCCATTAGTATGGCTCTTAACAAATCTGTAGAATTCCTTAATGAGGAGTAGGTAATCAATTTCAAAAACTTTTAATTTGCTCATAATCAACGCTGTGTATCAACCACTTAATAAAATTAAAATACGGTCGTGGACTTTAATCAGTTGCTAACATGTTAAAAATCGCTATATAATAGCCAATTTAACATTTTAATAAATTGAAAAATTAAACAAAAAATTTATAATACATAAAACTACAAAGAATTCTGACATTTCTACATTTTATAAACACACTAATAAAACCACCGTACTTACTTTATTATGTCTTGAAACATAATATTGTCTTCACAATATTGGTGGAAGTAAAAAGCCTCATATTTTCTCTAATTCTAATCTACTATTAATATTCTAAATACGAAAGTAACTTTGTCTATCTGATACGTTTTTACGCTCGATTTTGATAAAATTTTGCACAAAGAAAGACTAAATCTTAACAACCTGTAGCAAAAAACCGTTGAAAATGTTGAAATAGGGATGAAAATAATCATACTACAAGACGCTTAGGCTGGAAATGCACATACACCCTAGTATTGATGCACACGTAATTAATTAATCCAAAATCTTGCCCAAGATCAATAATTGCGAGATATATTACCTACCATTTATCTTTATCTCGATAGGTATCAGATATGCAACATTTTATTTATATTCAATTTGTGTAATTACTAATAAAAAAGGCAACATGTAAAATATGACAAACCCCCGACAATTCGCCCATTGTGTTGGCGATCATCTTGGATTTGAAATTCATCATAGTGTACTTACTACAATATGCTAGATAAGCCCTTTCATTTCATAAACTTATTGAAAGAGGTAGTAAAAAAATATGTGATGCGTAATTTTGTAGCAGCACTTTTAACCAATATTCATCAAACATATCTAAGAACACTCCCGATTAATTCAACTTTCACACAAAAAAAAAATATACAGCAAAATCTCATAGACTATTTTGTCCCACTGGTGTGTCCACGGGAAAGAGTAACTGCTCATAGACCCGCCGATTAAATCCGTTTGGAAGCTACGATGCCACAGACACTCACCCAAACACTTCAAGCTTATACCACCCAGACGTTTTTGCGTCGTGGGTTAAAAATGCAATTCTGTAATAATGCAAACTGACCTTTTAACGTAACCACCGCGCTATCTGCGACATCCGTAGGTGGATATTGTTGTGTTCACTACTATTTTGATTTATATTTTATCTATTTTTCACCACCGTCTACGCTAAATGTTATTCTTATATTCCATTCCTATAAAGGTTGTCTGGAAGAGATCGCATTTTAGCGATTAGACCCCATTTCGTGCCATGTATTTGTTTTTTTTGTGTTGTACTTTTGTGGTGACAATAAAGAATTATTTTATTGTTTTGATACATAACTCTCCTCCCGCGGACCTCTCACCCCGCGGATGATCCGCCAGTTAAGTACTCTATGCGCTCAGCAAGCATCCTGTGTGTTTCCAGCCTTAGACGTAGACGTCTGACGTATTTTCAATATCAATACTAACCACGCAATTGAACGCCTACATGAAATGTATTGACACGTAGGCACATTGCTGTTGTTTTTCTCCGATGAACAATTGATTAAGTATTCTCTTATGGAAATCTAATATAGTTGGTATATTTTATACGAACCGTCTGAGAATATATATGAAAATTTTATTTATACATTACCTCTAAACATCAGTATTATAAATTTGAAAGTTTCTTTCTTGGTTTGTGAGTCTTTCTTCTCCTCAGAAAGTGTGTCTCATCGGTATTATTTTTTGCACAGAGAATTCGAAGTCAGGAGAGATTTTCCCGGGAAAATGGAACACATGAAATGGGCAAAACAAAAGTCACTTGTTTTTATTTTGATAACGTTTTACTTTTGTGACAAAGGCTGAGTTTTGTTAAGATAGACTTTCTACAGGGTTATCTTCTAGGGGTGTACTAAGTCGAAAGGGGGCCACTATACTCATCTATAAAAAAACTACTTCCACGAGAGACCAACTCTAAATTGGAGAAAAAAATCAGCTGTTCCATAAAAAACGTTCATCGGTCGTCAAGAAAATGTATGAAACGACTGATTTTTTTTCTCGAATTCAGAGTTAGTCCCATAGTGAAAGTTGTTTCTGTAGATGACCCTCTTTCGACTTAGTACACCCCTAGCCGAGTAGTCTCTGGTAGTATTTTATTCAACTGCGAAAAAAAGAAGCTTATGTGTTTCGAGTGTATGTACGTATATATGTAAGTAGGTAATGTATGTAGGTATGTATGTGTATATGTATTAGGCACGTACTAGAGCCGTATCTTTTGTCGTATTTTTACGTGAATAGTGTCAATAGATTCGTCTTAGCCGCGAGGGTAACATCGGGTACATCAATTTCAAAAAAGAAAATTAGGACGATACACAGGATAAAAGATTTAGCAGTCGTGTTTTTTTTCAAGTTTCTACTAATCACTTGTTAACTTCTCCACCGACCTCCAAAGATTAAATGTACTCAACTCGACTGTATTTTTTTTTTACCAGATTTTTCAGAGAAGGCTCGGCCGACTGAAAAAAAGTCTTTTGATGTTTGAAAGGGTAAAATGATTTTCTCGTGAGTTAAGTACCATTACAATTTAATTAGATTCGAGAATTTCAAGAGAAATCAATCGAGAGGGTAATATAATTATTGTTTGACCAGCTCGACCACCATGGCCTATCTTGCTCGAAAAGTGCAGGCAGGATACCCCGTCACGCTAGCCTGAACCATATCCTTCGCCGGGCTCTAAGCACCGCTAACTGTGCGGCTATTCTAGAACCGAGTGGTCTTATGCGTAGCGATGGTAAGAGACCCGACGGCATGACTCTTATCCCTTGGAGGATGGGGCCTTTAGTGTGGGACGCTACTTGCGTCGACACTCTTGCACCGTCTCATTTTCCCGTTACTAGTAACAGGCTGGTGCGGCGGCAGAGTCAGCTGAAGGCCTCAAAAGGCGCAAATATAGTAATTTCGATAGTGGTTATATGTTTGAGCCTTTTGAGGTTGAAACTCTCGGGCCTTGGGGACCGGGAGCAAAATTATTTTTCAAAGCCCTGACAAAGCTAGTTGACGCTACTCGAGACCAAAATGCTGGTCTCTACCTGGGTCTGCGCATTAGTATTGCCGTTCAACAAGGCAATGGAGCCAGCATTTTGGGTACTCTACCAACTGGCAGTGGTTTAGATTTAAGTTAGTTTTAATTTTTGGGTATTGCTTATGTACATATAGTTTATAGCTTTGTATAGTTTTAGTTAAAAAATTATCATGTTTTATAAGTTTGTGAAATAAATGATTATTGTGACAAAAACTTAAAGAAATTAAAACACTAACTAACCTAAACTTTTTAAATATAAATACGAGTAACTGATAAACTTCTGTCAGCGCCTGTCGTATTGGAACATGGTAATAACTTTTTTAAAGAACTAGTTTACTTATTCTTGTTTTTTCTGTATTGTTTCCTCTAGTCAGTATTTTTCAATAAAGGCGACAATTAGCGTCCATTATCACAAGTTCTTGTAAAATTCTACGTAGAATATGTTGCGATAAAATATTTATGTTAAAGAATCTAGAAAATTCTAAGATGTTCTGGAAAGTTGAAATTGCACACGTATTATGAAATAAACAATTTTAATTCGCTAAATTGTATTTTAATAGCGTAATTTTATTTAGTAGGTACTACGTAAATAGTCTTAATTAACGCAATCTCGGATATTGCGATAACTATGGGTTTTGTGCTAATACTCGGTATTCCATCCGATAACTGTTATGCAAGCTTCTCGGAAGAAATCATGAAAATGTTCAGGTTTTGCTTTTATATGGGGTAAGCCACCTTCCTGGAATGGCATTTATTTAATAAAATTATATTAGAGAACTTTTCACTTTATTTTGATATCAAAGACTCGAGTACCTAAATATTCGTCTATGATCCGATTTTTCAGGTCAATATTTATTTTTTACACTGTAGCCAGTGCAAAATCAGTAAATGACAATACCACGTACGTTCTTGCTACAGTACTATATTTCTCAGAAGAAGACAAAGACCGAACGCTCCTCGTCGTCGGTCGGCTATCAGAAGAAGCAGAATTAATAATTAAAAAAGATCTACAGTCACGTATACCCAAAACTAATATAGCTGTTAAAGTGGTGCCAGCATTTCAAAACATTTACGACGTACCGATCCACACAAATCTGTGGGACCATATGAGAGCTAAATATCCTAATAACGTATTGTTAATATCAAATCTAACCACGGTGCAATCGCGAAGGCTAATGGAGAATATGGATAGACGAATTCTTACGAGTATGTTTCAAACTCGAAGAAAAAACGATGGGAGTGTAACGGTAAAAGCTGAATATAATGTTTCAGTGGCCGAAAATTTCACTATGTTCAATATTACAAACGTGACGACGCCTGTCGATATTACCACCGAAACTACTCAAATTCCGACGACTTCTTTACCTCCACTAACAACCACTAGAAGGAAATTCTATGAACAATATTCGCGGTTCGTACCCAATGATATTTATTACGCGGTAGAGAAAAGATGTGCTAATTGGGCAGACGGATGTGACAGCCGTGTCGGGTCTTTTTTGAGTTTACCTAGCCTCTACTACCATATGCCTAACATAGAATACAGAATTCCACATAAGTTGAGATGGTCGCCGTAGTAATTTCAAAATCAAGAATGTCGTAGGTTTATTTCTTTAAATGATGAATAATTTTCATTAAAATGTTATTTTTAAGTCAATTTTGTTGTAATTACGCAATATTTTTAGATTGGAAACATCGCATATTATCTAATAATCTTTGATATGCTAATAGTGCGCAGCAGGTACGCATCAGCTCCCTTTTTTAAACACCACTACTTATGTACAGCTTTTATTCATCGAGCGAGCGTACAGGTCATGAAATATGGTTATTTATTAATCTAAATGAAATATTTTGAAAATAGCAAAATTATTGATATCGCAGGAGTATTTTTGATACTGCTCGTAGTAATGAAAGAAAAGGTATAGTACCTATCTTGAGCAATCTTTGAAAATAAATTTTGAATAGAAGCTAAAGCACTTAACTGAAATACAATTTCTTCTAGGTAATAATATTCAATGCTTTACTCGAGTTAAGTAGCAGTGGGTAGAGAAGCCATGGAAAAAAATCATCAATAATAAACTGTAGGTACGTAAAGTACCTACCAAATGCCAGTTTTCAACGCAAGTACGAGTATGTATGGCTTCGTTTTTAATTACTTTGGCAACAATTTGTTTATTTCTCATTACCTATTACTGTGAATTTTACGAACGGTTACGGGTAGAAACCAGGTCCTTACCACGGACATATTTTTAAACAGTATACAGGCTTAGCTAGTAATCGTCTTACAACAAATAATTTGGACATAGGTACACATTGAGCAAATGTTTCGATTCATTTCTTAACATAAATGCGCGGCTATCACTTGTTTTGGGGTTAACCATCACTTTTTAAGTTAATACAATCAAATAACCTTGTTTAACCAGTGTCCAACAATCGATTTTGACATCGATGTCTATTATATTTCTAGAGTGTTTATAGTACTTAAATGTTTGTCATATTCAAGAATATTTTTGTGGTTTGTGTAAAAATGTAGAATCTAGTATATAGTTCGAATGTTAAAATTTGGTATGTTAATTATTAGCTGATTAAATAAGGGTTTGGAGTTGCTTAAACTTAAATATCTCGCTAGGAGTTTATCTTTAAACGAGTGTTGGGCACGGGTTTAGTGAGAAGGTGAGGAGTATATATTTAGAAATTTCCGAGATATTTGCTTAATACGACGTGTCATAGGCACGTCCAATTTTTTGTGGTAAAACGGTTGATTATTGTCGTTGCTTTACTTGCTTACGTAATTCTAAAAGAGCAGTTTTCCCGAATACATTAAATCAGATTCAGACGTCAGAAGAACCGCACCAATATTAAAACGCTCAAATGTACAGTTAGTTATAGACCTATAGTTAGCTATAGATCTAAAACTAACTGTACATTTGAGCTTTGACTATCTACAGATTAGTACAGAGTAGTAAAGTGGGTTATAGTGTTTGCAATTTACGAATATTTCTTCTATCTGTTGACCAATTAAACAAGTGTTAAGATGGATCTCAGCACTGAACAAGTATCCTAAACTTTTACCCAGTGGTAACCAATAACTTTAGGGGCGAAATAAGTGAAGGAAGGTTTTTCAAATGTTAAAACCTCGTCATTTTTGCGTCACGGGTTGAAAGTGGTAAGGTATTTTTATGTACGCCATCCCTTAGCTATCTATAATGTTTTTAACACCAAACAACAAAAAATGACAATTCTCATCCAAAGTCTCTGCTGAAGTGCTGAAGGCTCAGTGAAATGCTGAAGGCTCAGTTAGACAGATTTGGGACAGTTACTATGGGAATAATTATGATAGCTTAAAATATTTCCATGCAAACTGCAAGATACGCGTGTATCTCTTATTAGTCTCTGGTGTACTTATTTATGCCTTCGGACAGTAAATGGCTGCTATATTCTTATTCTTATTCTTACATATGTTGTTCCCATAAAACATATTTTGTATAATAAGAACCAACAAATATATAATAATACTGTCACAGAACTAGGTAAAAACGCGATTTATTTATTTTATGATTCTAATTTTACTAACAGAGGACTTCCACTCAAATATGCACTTCAGTTTTACGCTGTTTAATACGTGCCTGAGCAATTTATTTTAACGTTGTACCAAAATCGATACTGCCTGGTAAACCGAATGCGACTACATATATCAATAAACACGATGCCACATAGCTGACGTAGTTTACCTGTATCCGATATGTGTGTAACCAACGTCTGTCCTCACGTGTCTGCCAATTTGGGTAGCCATGTGGCAATAGTTCAGGTGGCCCTTAAACCCCTTAACCGGATGTTCGTTAATAATCTATACCTATACAAGGCTTTTGACTTGAGTGACTAACTGACAGACAACGCACATCCTTAATCACTGAATGTAGAGAGCAGACATTTGGAACGTATGTTAAGAAAGTTTTGACGACTCACTATATGAAAGGACTTTACCTATTTTAACCAACGCAGCGCCTGACAACCAATTCTGTATAGACTGTATTCTCATATTTACAAGTTCATCATCTTTAAATCAACAGCAAAAAACAAATATATAATTGCCACAAAGGTCGTCAGAGTCGACAGTTCGTGGAACTACCATGTTGTTCGTAAAATAATCTGCAGGGATTTTCCTTTAGCTGGAAAGAACAGCTTTCCATATTAGAGACCGTTCGAAAAAAACACGACGGGCAAGACTCAACACGCAACGTAATGGTTAACACCCCCAATGCCGAATGGTTGGTCCCCTCCTGCCTGAACACTGTTCAGTGGTAGAAGTAAGTTGTGTAGAGGCTGTATATCACTTTTGATCTCAAGACCGCAATCATTGTGGGACTTTATATAAATACAACGACCACTAGACCATATTTTTAAATTTGAGAATAATATAATCAGAATTCTGACTTACGGCTATGTTCCACATGTCTTCTCTAAATATTATTTCCTGAATAGATCGGCCGTACCAAACTTTCGAAATTTTTTGGTAAAAATTTTCTTTAAACGAAAAAATCTGAAAAGGAATAAAAATTAAAGTCTATGCTAAGTTTAGTTACGATTTTTGGGTTTGAAGTTGGACCATATGACCTGCACGTCCATACGAAATTTCCATACAAATATCAACACTACTGCTGCTCTAATTTTTACTAGCTAAAACATGAGAGTTCTCTAGTATAGTTGGTGGTTAAACTTAAAAGCTATAAAGAGGCAAATAAAACAAACACATTTATTTATTACACATAGTTTATTCCTAAGTTAGTCGCACATTTGTTCACATGTATGATTGTATACAGATAGAGTAAGAAGGGTTCATAATAAATATAATAGTCTTAGTGTTTTATTTATACTTACATAAGATATGTGTATAATAATAATATAATATACATACAATAATGAAATAGTAGTCTTAGCCAAGCTAAAGATAAAACATTTTCAATGAAGACATTTACGTACATTAATAGTAAACATTACTGTAACATTTATAGATTAAATTAAATGCAAAAACCGATACAACGGTTGGAAACAATTAAAAGTATAAAAAACCGGAAAACTCCAACGAAATAAGTACAAACCTATTTAAAAACATTGTTGTTCAATAATAAGAAAGCAAAAAAAACACCCCAACTCCCTTAACAAAGTTAATATAAAAAAGCAAACACATTGGCAGTGGATAAAAACAATAAAAAATAAAAGCATTTTTTGATTTTTGGCACACTTGAATTAAACTATCACTGGGTGCAATATCATTTGTGGAATTCAAATTGTATCGTAATAGAACTGAATGGTAATAGAAGCTCTGCAATCATGAAACATTAGATACTAACTACGCAATAAAATATAGGTCGTAATATTATGGCACTTTTTTAAAATAGAAACAATTTGATAATTGATATTGAAGACTATCTACTCTATATCCTTATTGTCCAAAAATGTAATCGTAAGGGTATGTCCTATACTTAATACTAAATAAGTAATCTGATACTATATTTAACTCTGTTCATAACATCTGTTTACATTATTTTATTCATGTATTGTTTGTAAATTTGTTTTATACTATTATTTGTCGGAACATTCATTCTTAAGCTTATTTATTTTATAAGAGATTTTATTTCTTCAATTACTTCGTTTCGGTTTGTCATCGTTAACGTATAGGCCTGTGGAACAAAAGGTATAACATTAAAATGTATTATGTTTATACTGGCAATGTAATCAATACAATGTAATCTAGAAAAGAAGACTAGAGGACTAACTCGGCAGCGGAAAGGAGGTATAAAAAGCTCACGATTCTTTAGACATGCGAAGAAAGAACCAAAAAGACAGTGCCCGGCAAACTTCTTGATACAAAAGTCTTATTGAAGAATTACCGAATTCGTCTCGGCGTAATAAATGATATACCTAAAAATTGTTACAGCGTATCCAAATTCCTTAGTCCAAGATGTTTGCCGGGAACTGTCTTCCTATCTCGAAAGTAGAATCAGTTATTGGGATCGTAATTTTAATATTCTTAAATATAGTAAGTACCTAAGTAAATTATCGATATCGTTCTAAAGTATGTTCCGTTGAATATGCTCGCATCTTTTCTGCGATTTAGAATACAAAAGCTTTTTATTTTATTAATGTTAGTACACATTTTTGATTATTTTGAATTCTAGTACCATAGTACTAGAATGCCAAATCCAAAAGTTACAAAATCTAATCAAATAATTCATATTTCAAGTTTCATTTACTATTTCAGAGAACAAATAATATAACGTCGATGTAACGTCATAACGTTTATTACAATACATAACAAAAGACAGATAATTGACAGCTGTCAAATAAGAATTATTAGTTTAATTTTTGTAACATTGACTGTACTCACCGTCAGTCGTTTTCTTAGTTCAGTTAAACATTTCCAAGGGTATATTAATTGCGGGCGAGGATAAGGAATGTCAGGATAATTGTAAGGAAAAAGTCAATTTCATAAAGAGGGCTAGAATTGAAGTATTCGGGCGGGGGGGATTCGAACACGTCGACGTCATCGAAGTAGGGGTAAACATCTGGGAACATTGAACTGATCCGAGCAGCGTGCGAGTTGAGAAATGTTAGTTAGCTTGGGTTAGTTCAGCTTATTCCTATGATATAACATAAACGGCACTGAAGATAAAAGAAGAACAATATATATACTTAATTCTATTAAGAGAGAAAGAGTCTAATGCGCTATCAACGTTTCTATTTAATATTTGTCAATGTTGAATCTTTCGTATTGTTTTGATGCTTGAATATTAATTAACACAAAGGACTTAATGTAGAACATTAAGTCCTTTGTGTTAATTAATATTTTACAGACAGATAATTTGCATATTTTGTGTATAATAAAATTATGTAGTATTATAAATAGAATCCGAATTATGACAATTTATTTCCGACTGGCAGGCTAGTACAACACGCGCGCATTTTTTAGGATAATTTTAATTAATATTTTTACAAAATGCAAATATGCAATGAGTTATCTCATTGCATATTAAGGGATAGGGATTTTTATGATATATATGCTTGTACCTATCAATATTGACAACAATGACGTAAAAAGTATATGATAATGTCAAAATGATACATTTCACAAAAACTGTTTCCTTTTTGGCATTGGACATCTTCGTCATTGCACATCAAAGTGTAAAATAGACTTTATAAACGACCTAAGACCTTGCTAGCAACGTGAGTCGAGTGCAGTGTACGTAACACTAAAGAAATTGATTTCTATTTTCGGAACTGGTTTCCAATTACGATAATAAGTTGCGGCGAACAGCTACGAGTTTAATTAGGTCTAAGTTAATATGAGAAAGCTAAGGGCGCAACTACTTATATAACGCAACAGATGTAACATCAGGTAACTAACGAAATGTTCAAAACATCTTCGTAAAAAACATATTTACTAAGATGACAATTATTAAAATTTTACGCTTAAAAAATATATATTTGACATGTGAATGATCAATTATGCACAATTGTTTCATAATGTACTATTATCATACTAAGGTACTCGTAATAATACACACAACAGTAAACATTACCTAATTTTTGAGTAAGGTTAAGGGTGAGATTTGAGATTAAAACTTAAATTCCAGGTCTCCCTCAATATTCCTACATGCCGCGCAGACTTTGTCAATATCGTAAAACTCAAACAATAGACATCGGGAACCTGTAGTTAGAGCAAATAACTTAATACAGGGTTTATCGGTCAGGGGTATAACAAGCCGAAAAGAGGTCACTATACTAATAAGTATATATTAATATATAATAAAAGTCAATAGTAAAAGCTGTTAGAATAAGAATAAGAAATATTTATTGGCCTTTAAATAACATTCGTTAAGGGCAAGTCTTCTTACATTTTCATTATTAATTACTTTAAAAAGAAATTTAACTTATAAATACTTTTATAGTTCTAAGAACAAATAGTTATTATATTATACATTTACATTGTCATTTATTTCTTTACCTATTACTAACATTTTATTTTAATAGTAAATGTTGTTCCTTGGAATACCAAGGAACAACATTTACTATTGGACCAACTTTGAATTAGAGAAAAAAATATTAAGTGCTCCATAGAAAAAGTTTATCGGTCGTCGACAAAATGTATGAAACAGCAGATTTTTTAATCTAGAATTTTCGAGCTGGAACCATAGTATATGATCTTTAGGCTGGGTAAAGTTAACCTCTTTCGGCTTAGTACACCCCTGGCCGATTACCCTGTATATGTAGGTACGTACATATATGTAAAGATATTTGCTTGCAATATAATGTGAGAGAAATGCGAGTCACTGTGTCCATTTATGCATTGACTTCATAAACCAGGAGGACAACTTATATGCCAATGCATTTATAAAGAAACGACCGCAATAAATACTGTCAATTCCAATAAATATTATTTACTAAGCGACTTAAACTATAGCCATCTCAGGAAAAAATAAATTTTATTTCGTTATTTGAACATGTTTTCTTTTGGAAGTGCTTTTTGGTAAATAAATAATTTTAATATTTGGGTCAACCACCGTTAGTAGGAAGGAAGTTTGTTATTTTGGAGGTATATTATTTCCCTTAAATGATAGTATAACATATACTCACTGACGGCATCGCTGTGCGTTTTTGCCGGCCACTGCCACCTCTCCAAGAAGCACCGGTCGTTTGCCATTCATGAACTCCACTTGCTCGATACAACCCATAAGACCTGGGTACCGGTTGACATTCAGCCTTTCGGGTATACCGCCTGAAAACAACGTTCATTTTCATCTTAAATGTACAAAAACATCAAATGATTTTTCCATAAACAAAGGTAATAAGTTTATGTGTCTCAGAGTCCTAAGTACTAATTTTGTACCATAAAGTTTAATTTAATATACTTTTATTTTGGAAACTAACGCATGTTTGATTCTTTTTTTTTCAGTAGATGGGTCTTCACTCAAACCTTATTGTTGGAAAAATCCAAATAAAGTTTCGTTCACAGTTCAGCGAGAACTTCAACGATGACACGTTTAGCACGCGAGACGAGTCATTTCATCCCCGATGAAGTTCACCGAACGTGAACGAAACTATAGTTGTACCTTTCCAACAATCAGGTACAAGTGAAAACCCGCCTTCTTAAACAAATTGAGATTATAATCTCATAAATAAATATATGACCGGGATGTAATCTGAACCCCATACTAGGTCGAACCCGTGTCGTGGGGTTCACTCTCTACCTGATTAATATGCTCATTGTTTATTATAAACACTAACTGCCTTATTAATAAACGCGACTTAACTTAGATTACATTTTGTCTTATTCTGTCCAATGGAGAACGTCACGCGCTAAAACAAGATAAATGACGATTAAACCTTAGACGCGTTTATTAATAAGGATGTAAGTACGTAACTACGTACTAAGGTTGGATTGACACGTGACGTAAGTGCGTGACGTCACCTGCCGGCACCAATAAAATGTAGTTATTCAATTTTATTGTTTCCAAAACAAAAGATCTTCTGAATAACTCTATTGATCTCTTTTTAAGTAGCTACGAAAAAAAATATATATTTAAAAACGCTCTTTTTTAAGCAGAGCTGTTAAAACAAAATACATTTAATGTTACTTACCAATATAAATATTGGAGTCAACGTTCATTCGGTTAGCAAAGCCATTGGAGAAGCTGCTGATGGGGTGATCGTCTACAGTGAGCTCCACTTTGGTGTCTTCTAAGAACCTCACGATGATCTATAAAAAAAGAACAAGTTATTGTCTATTCAGTCTTCATTTGCTATAAACACATTATACCCAAGTAACATATATTTTTATTGCTTGAAAATATTAGACATCCGCGGTTAACACTCCGGAGCGCAGCGAGTATTAAAATAAAGTCAGGTTAGGTACACCAATCATAACTCGAGATAGGCTTCACTGTTTCAAATTGATTTAACAGAATACCTTTTTGAACATTGAAAAAATGTAACAAAAAAAAATTAAAGAGATAGAAAATATATCTTGCGCAATTAACATAATACCTCATTGACGACATCATTCATCAAGTGTCAGGCTGTACGAAATTTGCCGTGTCAGCTAGTACTAACATAAAGGATCATACGTGTCCTGTGGCGCTATCGCGTAGAGTTAGCGATGAAAGAAGTGAAACAAATGTTATCAATCTGTTTTGACTCTGTAAAAATGAAATCTATATTAGTAACATTGGTTCCGCTTCTTTCATCGCTAATTCTACGCGATACCACCCCCGGTTCTCCTAATTTTAAGGTATCATACTTTTTTTTACAAAATATGTTGTATAACAAAAATCTTCCTCTCTTCAAAACTTTCTTTACACGACCCGAAATCTAATGCTTGTGCATCATTTTATATTACAAAAGTATAAAGCATACCTGACCTATACTGGCATACATAATAATCACGTTACTACTTAAATGAAAAACGGCGAAAAATGGGTAAGCCGCCACTGCATTTGCTTGACCAGGGAATAAACCCCCTACGTTTGAAGTATACACATACAAAACCCGATGCTTATTTGACTGGCCGGTTGGTGCAGTTGGTAGCAACCCTGCCTTCTGCGCCGCTGGTCCCGGGTTCGATCCCCGGACATGTCAAACTTTTGTGTGCATGAACATGTCTGTTTGTCCTGTGTCTGGGTGTTTATGTATATAAATATATATATTTTTATATCACTCATCAGGTTACCATAGCACAGGCCTTGCCTAGTTTGGAACCTGAAGACCTTTGTGCGGATGTTGTCCCATATTATTTATTAATTGCTTACTTCATGCCTTTCGCCGTCCGTCACGAATTTAGAGTCGACAGTGAGTGACGTGGCGCCGCTACCCATGTCCCAATCCAACACGACGTAGCCGCGATCGACTGAAAAATATACACGCATTAATACAAAAAATATTATTCAAAACTACCCATAAAAAAAATTGAAGCAACCGAACGAGCACTAAAATGTTATCCTCGATTTTTATTTTAGTTTCAATATTATATTTAGAAAACTAAAGGTTATTTTATTTATTAGAGAGAGTGAGATGAGTCGTTCGTGTCTTCAACGATGTCACGTCTCGCACTCGATCGTTGAACACACGAACGACTAATTTTTCCCTCATGATGTTCACGGAATGTGAAACTATAGTATACACCTTCTTAAACAAAAATTCAATAGATTTTATCGACAGAGTTGATAGTGGAATTTTATTTATTGTTTGAAGAGGTATTATGTATGCTTCACAAAGTCCCATATCCGATATTAAATAAACAAAATCCATCCAATGTTACGATTATTTAGTTATTTAACTTTTTACCGACTACCTAAAAAATAGGAGGTACTCTTATTAATTAGGCACTTATAAATATATGTTTAATTTGATTTTTTTGGAGACAGCTAGACTATATGAAATATTTATTTTGTTTGAAAGAGTATGCTTCTCGAATATTTTTAATTGAAATAACGGAAAAAATCTCATTGGCGCCTGCCGTAATGGAAATCTGCAATCACTATTTTTTTGAATAACTGTTCTATTACTAGTTAAGCAATAGAAGAAAAAATAACTTACTTCTCAATAGAACAAAGTCACCGCTGCCGTAATCGTCAAGCGCTGACGTCATCTCCTTCTGGTACAACAGTACACCGTTCTGAGTAGTCATTATCGCCAGAGCAATAGTCGCGGGATCGTTGTCGTCTTCGAAGGTCAGGAGATTTGCGGGTAGTTCCAAATACCCGTCGCCGTTGAAGCTGACGCTATGGTATAAGTTCAGACCTAAAAGAATAACAGCTGTAGTGAGTCACGGTGAAACAATGCGATCATTTTGAATATTTTATTCGAGCCTAGACTGGCATAGCAAAAAGACTGAAGAGAACGAAATTGTTCGAGTTAGTGTTGAAAATTGTGATAGTGAAAAAGTATAGTGTAAGTCCTATGACTAAAGAACACATGAAAAAGTGTCTTCCTCTTAACAAAACAATAAGAAAAGTGTCAATGGACAAATTTTTAGAGACATTGTTGAGTAGTATTTTAAGTTAAATTTAAATTACTATTAGCCTTAAGCTATATTGTAATATTTCTAGGAAGGCTCTTAAGAGTCTCCATTAAGTACAAAAAAAATTGAGTCTAGAAACCTAAGGTATTATGTAATTACATTTATAATATTGTATAAAAGTTCATGAATGAGACGGACTCAACAGTCTGTTGAGTGTAATTATATCAACAAAAACATATTGTACTGATCTAAACTCACTGACGAAATATGACGCCAAACGCTTGTCTACGTAAAAGCTGTTGTAGTTGTCATCATATTAATAAATGATTTTGATTCATAAAATCACCTATATAAAATTGAAACTTGATTGAGCAGTAATATTTGGCGAGGAGTTGACTGTAAGGTCGTCTCCTACGTTGTCTAGTCAGCGGGCGGTAATAACACCAGTGGTAACTCACCAATCTGACAATTGGCTCCGCTGAATCCTAACGGGCAGTCGCAGGTATGGTTCATCATATTAGTGTAGCTATAGTTGACTCTACAGGTCCCTCCGTTCCTACAAGGTCTTGCAGCGCAGGGATCTGTCTGTCCTGGTCGGCGGGAGGTCTGACGGGAAGGACCCCGACTTTCACAGTAATAACCACTGGTTCCAGGCGGGCAGGAGCAAGTGCCATCCGCATTGCAGACACCGCCGTTTAAGCAATTGCACGGGTTCTCCTAAATGAAGATACAGTAATAAATATTTTATAAGGGTTTTGCTAAACGAATAAACTTATAAATCTATAACTCGGAACTCCAGAAGGCCGACCCGCATAAGACTAGGTTCTTTGACGTGGGTACAGCGGGCAAGGAGAATAAGACATCGCACATTCTATATTTAGTCAACTTCATTCCGTTACACTGTAACAATGATATTGAGGTTATTCGGAGACAAGGTGTTCTGCTTAGAGACGAACGCTGCCAACCCCAAACATAAACTGAGCTCATCGGAGCACGTCCGCGCGCTCTCTTTAGCGACTCTAAAGGACCGTCTGTGCAACTTCGCTACGCGCTGATTGGTTGCCATCACACAGCAGGAAAACTAGATGCCGCTTTACTCTAGTATACAAATAAAACAAGCCCTGGCGGACTGAAAATTACGAGGAATTAACGCTTCAAGCTTCAAACGCTGAACCTTGAAACATGACAATGGTCAAATGCGATTTAAAAGCTTAAACTTTTTGTGTGTGTCGAGAGCAACACCGTGGATGACAGATACAAGTCAATAATAAACGTAAGGATCTTTTTACGCTCGATTTTTCATTGCCATAAATATTCGCTAGATGATAGATAGATATATATATCAATTCTTTATGGCATACACACAAAAAAAACCGGAGAAAAATAAAATATAGTGCTACAATTGGCGGACTTAAGCCGAGACTAAAGGCTTGTTAAGAATAAAAACGGTAAAGTTACCTCGGGAATGTCACCGCGATGATCAATCATGTTACAGTCCTGCACGTTTCCGGAGTAGTTGTGATTCGTAACGATATTCACTGAGTTGCCTTGGGTCGCCACCTGTTCACCAATCCTCTTTATTAACAAGTCAACTTACTTACTCTTTAAAAATTATTTTAAAGAATATATTAAAAACAAGCTATTGACCCCAATTCGGCCAGTCACACTGAATAAACTAAAAGTTACAAAAATTATAAACATCCTTTTCACACTTTTGGACACAACAAAAGAGGAGACAGTTTTAGAACTGTCAGATTAGGTTAGTTTAGTAAGTGTGGCTTGACCGGATCGTGGTCATTATACGGGATAATTCAACTAGAAAGTTAAATGCTGTAAAGTGCTACTGTGAGGTTATGTTGTAACAGACTTTACAAAAAATTATGAGGTTGCATTTTTCATGTTCGTTACGCAATATCTAAGAAACGTCTGAACAGATTTTAACAATATATATTTTTTTAAATATGCACAAAGTGGAAATTAAAATATTCTAAATTCACCTTGGAATTTTTGCGCTTGGATGACAATTCATGGGTAATACCACGTGAATTGTCGCGACAGAATTGATGTTATTTATTCAATTTGCAATTAAATGGAATCACGATAATATGGGCAACTTTTTTTTAAAATGTATTTTATGTACTTATTAAAGTCGATCCAATAGTCTGGTTTCTAACTAATAATAACTGAGAAATTCGTAAAAGCGCCTGCAAAATCGAAGTCGCGTGCTTAGTTTTTAGAAAGTATAATAGACACAATTTTCACCATATTTAATGAATTAATTTTGAATCCAATTGCGATATGAAATAGCACAATAAAACTACATACGTCTTTGATGCATCCATTGAAACCAGCTATGACTCCAGTATTGTTGTTAAGGGTGATCGTTTCGTCGACACCTCCCACGAACATCGGCGTCTTTATGTTAAGACTCTGCGATGAAAAACAATAAAATAGTTATATAAAATTAAACAATATAGAAATACAATTTAGGTAGGATTTAACATGTGTATGTTCTAGCTTCATATACAATATTATATGTAACATGTGTATGTTCTAGCTTCATATACAATATTATATGTAACATGTGTATGTTCTAGCTTCATATACAATATTATTATGTAACATGTGTATGTTCTAGCTTCATATACAATATTATTATGTAACATGTGTATGTTCTAGCTTCATATACAATATTATATGTAACATGTGTATGTTCTAGCTTCATATACAATATTATATGTAACATGTGTATGTTCTAGCTTCATATACAATATTATTATGTAACATGTGTATGTTCTAGCTTCATATACAATATTATATGTAACATGTGTATGTTCTAGCTTCATATACAATATTATTATGTAACATGTGTATGTTCTAGCTTCATATACAATATTATATGTAACATGTGTATGTTCTAGCTTCATATACAATATTATATGTAACATGTGTATGTTCTAGCTTCATATACAATATTATATGTAACATGTGTATGTTCTAGCTTCATATACAATATTATATGTAACATGTGTATGTTCTAGCTTCATATACAATATTATATGTAACATGTGTATGTTCTAGCTTCATATACAATATTATATGTAACATGTGTATGTTCTAGCTTCATATACAATATTATATGTAACATGTGTATGTTCTAGCTTCATATACAATATTATTATGTAACATGTGTATGTTCTAGCTTCATATACAATATTATATGTAACATGTGTATGTTCTAGCTTCATATACAATATTATATGTAACATGTGTATGTTCTAGCTTCATATACAATATTATATGTAACATGTGTATGTTCTAGCTTCATATACAATATTATATGTAACATGTGTATGTTCTAGCTTCATATACAATATTATATGTAACATGTGTATGTTCTAGCTTCATATACAATATTATATGTAACATGTGTATGTTCTAGCTTCATATACAATATTATATGTAACATGTGTATGTTCTAGCTTCATGTACAATATTATAAGTAACATGTGTATGTTCTAGCTTCATTTAATACTATATTTAACATGTGTATGTTCTAGCTTCATATACAATACTATATTTAACATGTGTATGTTCTAGCTTTATATAAAATACTATATATCCTCTATCAAACAAATTCAATGAAGCAAAAAGCAATTGTTTTGCTCATAGTTGAACAAAAAGCTAAATATGTGGGAAAAGTCACTTAGCAGATAGATTTCGGTTATGCTATTACTTTGCCTGTCATCTGAAGTCTTCATCCCGAAAATAGACAAGAGCAGAAGCAGCATTCTACCTTCAATTTGAAACTTTGTTCTCGTGTTTGTATATACATAAATCTAATTTAATTTTCCGTACCTACAAAAGGCTGTCTGGAAGAGATCGCCTGTTAGCCTGATTTCTGTTGTATTAATTACCTGATGTTCTCTTTTTGTGGTGATTATAAAGAGTTAAGAGTGATTATATACCTTGTTAGCAGAATCTCTTCGTTGCTCGTACGTTTGCACCGCGTTGATTGTAAGCGAGAACATTGGGCCAGCGCGAGTTATTTGCACGTCCGTCCAATCGCGGGCAGGCAGGCTAGTGTTAGATCTCAGTACTATTGGGAAACCTGAAATATTAATACGCATTTAGAACTCTAACTGTATAAAGATTAGAATCACACGGTTATTGCTTACAGTCTACCCCTTAAGACCACCTGGGTGGACTGGGGATAAATATTTTTACTACGGTCAACCTCTAAAACGCCCCTAAATCGGAAATCTCGCCGTCAAGTTAAAGTTAAGACTTGCGGTACACTAAAACATAGTAGGTATAGTTATTATGATCTGATAACAAAATAGGGGATGGAAATATAATATTTTCTAAGTAACACCTACGTGGACAAAGGTGGAAGATAAATATTTCCACGGTTCACCTGGTGAATGGTGGGCAATAACTTATCGTGTAGCGGATCTTAAAGAGTTAGTAATACATACATGCATACTTATTTATATACAAATATACACTCGAAAAATACAACCCTTCTTTTTAACAGTCAGGTAAAATCAATGTATACAAGAGAATAGGTAATCTTACCATCATTGAGATCGTATCTGAACTCCAGCCTCTGATTTCTGACAGCCAGCGATGTGAACCCTCCGAGGCCTCGTTTCGATTCAGCGCAGTACATTATGATACCGTCTTGCACTGGGTATGTTGGTTTGACTTTCATTGAGAGCTTAAAGAAGCGCCCGCCGTTTGGCGCGTCTAGAGCGAGATAGGCTGAGCCTGTGAACGCTGGATACTCCACTGATTGGGTTTCTTCGCAGCTATGGAACAAAATGCAAATAAATAGTTTCGTGTTATTAATATTGTTAGGATTTTTTATCTTCATATGTGAACCATGCTCTGGTTACGCGGCTGACTTTTAAAATTTTTCACTAAAAAAAGTCTAGTAGACTCATGGAATAAACATGAGCTGTGTGTGTCCAACTCTGTGGATTGCGTTTATTCACCTTCAATGAAAATACTCGAAGTTTGGATGTACGTATGCTTCTGACTAAAAACGTCTATAACGGAAAAAACTACCGAGCAATTTAATATAATGGGATCCAATACTATGAGAATCAGCGTTTTATTGTTGATTGTCTGCGCAGCAAAGTTTATTGGTTACGAGTACACTTGTTTGTCGTCGCTTGTAATACTTACTTCCTCCCTATGCATGTAACGGGGCAAGCGCAATGTTGGAGACATTTTAGGGCGTTAGCGTCAAAGCATTTAGAATCTTGAAAAATTTGAAGTTTTGACTACATTTGATAACAATACAACAATAGAACAATTGATTAAAGGATCGATCAATAGAAATGCGCCTTACTAAATAATCAAAAATTTAAAAACATTCATTATAGAAAGTGTCCATTTCAAAATTTTAAGCCAATTTCATTTTACTAAACTAAAAAGTATGTTTAAAATGCTGTACCGCGTACATTAAATTCAGTTAGGTAATAGATTAATCTACAATCTATTATGTACGTAACTGAATTTATATTTCGTAACGCCTAATCTAATATATTTCGTAACCTATCTTCGTATTTATTCCTTAATTTTTGCTAAAGTCCTAGTTTTTGCAGACACGACCCTAACCATAACATTCAAGCCATATCGCTTAAATAGATATCTTCTAGTATACTAATACTTACTTCCTCCCGGTGTGTGTGACGGGGCAAGCGCACTTGTAGCCGTCAGCGGTGTCTTGACATTTCCCGGGGCCGCAAAGTCCCGGATGGCAAGCTTCGCCTTGTCTCTCGCATGTCTGGCCCGCGTATCCGTTCGAACATATGCACACGAAACCGCGTTCGTTGCGCGCTTCCTGTTAATTTTATCATATTTTATTTTGTAGTAATACGTACAATAGATCTTGCGAACATAAATTTTGTGCAATAATTTGGCACTTTTGAGAGGCTAATGAAGTTCAAGAATGAGAAGGAAGGTGTTCAATGGTGTAAAGAAATCTGTGGAAACAAAAAATACGCGACAGACCTGCCGAACGGATTACATTGTGTAAATCTGTATGTGGAAAGCGTTTTTTTTTTCGAAGTAAGAGGCGAATAATTAAACAATACAATAGAATACAACAATTTTCATTACAAATTTTGTTGACATTACATCAAATGCAAAAAAAATAAACACTACAAGACAATGACCATTATATCCATCTTTTTCTTACTGGTGGAAACAGACAGAGAAGAAACAATTTTAGAACTGTCAAATTAGGTTAGTTTAGTAAGTTTGGCCTGAGCGAATCTGGGTCAGTGACTCTGATTTGGACAGGTCAAACTAAACAAGGTAAGAAAAAGATGGATATAATTTTAGGAACTTTTAGTTTGTCAGTGTGACTGGACGAATTGGCGTCATTATAAACATTAACTTACTTCTTCAATATAATAGAACCTTACTAACCGACCAAAGGACTTACCTGACAAATGCCGTCGTTCAAGCAGAGGTTTGGTGAACAAGTGTTGCATTGGCCGAGATTCCTGCGGTCGATGTTGCTTGTCATAATGTCTACGTCTTCGCGGCCAATGACCAGAAGACTCACGCATCCGACAAAACTGAACAGAACAAAAACAAAAAGTAAGCTACCCACAAAATGATAACTCTAAAGTGAAGCTATAAAAAAATCTGTTACTTATTTACACCGGTGTAATCTGCACACTAAAATTGATTAGTTGCAGAAAGTAAACTTTTAAACCTCAAACATTCGACTTAACTCTAACACAGTGTTCAAAAAGGTAGGAAAAATAAGTGTTAATTTTCTCCTATTCAAAATGATATATCTTATTTGTCGCACTCTCTCATATAATGGATTAGTCTAACTAAATCTCTCATATGATGGACTTGCTTAATTGCTCAGGTAGGCAAAAGAATAAAATAATAAATAGAATTTAGGTTAATTTTATTGCATACAAAAACTAATTGTATCAGTTTAGTTACCCAGAAGCCCCGGCGAGTTGCGGCGGCAAATCATTTGCATCTTGTACGCCACCGACGTATAGGGGTTGCCTCAAGTCTAGCACCCAATCTTCGGCGGTCATGTTGGTGAACGGACCCAAATTGTCTACAGCCATTGTAACTGTCAACAGATTAGGACGATGAGACATTGAGCTTGAATAAAACATACTTTAAATATCGGTTAGAACAAAACAGGGGATTATGATCTGTCCATATGATGAAATACATTTCAATTAATTTCTTATTGTTATGCTAAGATCACTCGTAATTCTGATGATTAGCAGATACCACGTTACATTTTATCGGTTCGGAT
Source organism: Ligdia adustata (assembly GCA_947049295.1). NCBI lineage: Eukaryota > Metazoa > Arthropoda > Insecta > Lepidoptera > Geometridae > Ligdia > Ligdia adustata. The sequence goes on along the minus strand of OX346213.1, from coordinate 15,044,148 downwards.
TCAAGTGAATAAGTAGAATAAATTGAACAAAAATTAAGATAGCCAGACTTATTATAAATATTTATACAAGATAAAATTATTGGAAACAATACTGCAGACTAAACAAGAAACATAACAATCAAATTACTTTCAGATCCAATTCGATTCAGCCTAATAGTGTGCCATTCATTGAGAGTCAGAGGTCTATCTCCTTTCACGTAAATTGGTCCGTTTCCAGTTTCTAAGATAAACACGGGTATGTAGTCTTCGAGCTGTAAAGCAAGGAAATCTCCGGCAAAACGGCTCGGGTTCTCGCTGTTGTATAAAATCAGTCCATTGGAATCTGTGGAAGAGATTTCAATAGTTTAGGGCCTAGCTTTAAAAATATTAATTTAATATTGCTGATTATCAAGTAAAGCTAAACAGCAAATCTATATGTAAATAATAAAAAAGTAATCAAAGTTTAAACTTAGACACATATAGAAGCGTTATAAAGAAGCTGCAATACTGATGAGCTTTTTTAGTTATTAACATTTGGGCTAATAAATAAATGGGATATTTACCAGTTGGTTTGAAGGAGACTTCGATATCAAACTGTCGGTAAGCGTCAGATATAGTCGGTAGGGCAGCCCAGCTGTTTCCATTGAAACTAGGAACTATGCCCACGATGCGAAGAATCGCGCGAGCTTCAACAGTCGCTCGGTTGTTGCTTACGCGACAAATGTAGGTACCGGCAGCGGCTTCAGTCACATTGTTCAGGTAAAGAATTGGCTGTGATTGTAAAAAACTTTCTGTTAGTTGTAGGTCAATATATGTAGGTAAAAAAGGACTCATGCAGAGCAGGTCCATTAAAGCTTTGGTTGGGGAAACTGCACACCGAGTATCAAAACATATCAGAAATGCACGGCTGAAGTGTATCAATTTCGTTTTCGTTTGGATCTGACCTAGTTCGTGAAATGGGTGCAACTGAGAACATTTATTTGTTTATATATCGAGCTTACGTAACCAATATGACATTAGTATTTGAGTTACAAATAAATAAAGCAAATCCAGATCTGAACCGTACATTTCTGATTCTTTTACTGTAAATACCATTGTAAAGATCATAATACGTAGAAAATAAGAGATTTACGAAGTAAGTGCAAATTAAGAGCATTCATTCAGCACGTTGATTCCAAAATGACACTTTGTCAATAACGACTTACGACATATGATAAGAAAAGGGTTCTGATTAAATTAATTTGTATGACTTTAAAGTCTCTTTGAAATCATTTGACAGGAAAATATTGAAAATCATGAGATTCAACGACCATTTCCAACTAAAGGACACTAGTAAGAAATATAATGCAGAAAACACTCATATACTAATATGAATAAACTATAGCATTAATTCTACTTATAATCTTGATCCAGACATACTTACACAAAGTCATGCAAAAAAATGCTGCAAAATTGTTCTGAAATAAAGGTAGGAGAAAAGAGAAAAAAGAGGACCAAAGTTTCAGATCACGATGCGGGATCAAAATAATTATTTGAAAGAAAGAAATAAATACAGTGCCATCAACTTTCACAAATATCAACATCACTTTATAAGCTAGCAAACATTGCCAATAGTATATTAGCAGTCATTAACTTACTGCTCTATGAACTAATCAACTGGATCAAAGTGATTAGAAGGATAGATATAGATGTACTCGTGTTTGGATCATTGAGAGTCATGATGGGTTTGACAACAGATATGATTATTAAGTCAATTTCAGTTCAAAAACACAGATATATATACTTAGTCAAGATGGTGGCACTGCGCATCATAAAAGCCGGCTCTGACATTGAAAAATAAACGTAAAACGTAGGTACTTATTTACCAGCTTTCGCAAATACTTGCGGAGCTTGTGGAACTTTCGCCACTGGTTTCTCTCCTTGGAAAACGAACACCGCAGTCAATAATGCAGCAAAGAAACAAATGTGCAAGTGTCAAGCTTCGGAGTATATCCTTTTACTACAAGTTTCGATAATAGCGTTTATATGTTTAAGCCCGTCGTTTCTATATACGGTAAAAAGCCATTGTAAGTGGATACAGAGTTTGTTACAGTAAACTTTTAGATGGAAAATCTATTTATTATTCCAATGTGGTTTTCCGTTATTACAAACATTTTCTGTTAAATTTTTCCACAAAGAGAAACTTATTTGGCTAGGTTTGTGTCTTTCACTTACAACGGCTATGTAAAACGTCACAATATGTTATTTATATCTACTTTTTAAGTGATGATACTTTAATCAGAAATAGTAGCTCTATTATCGATACTTCCAGTCAAGAGTAAGAATCGTCAAACAAACTTTGAAGTGACCCCTTTACAAGCTTGCAAACTCTATCCAATAGTGTGTCTACGTTTCGAATAGTGTATTATTTTTTATGACAATTAACCCACACAACAATCAGTTAGCACTGCGTAGATTCGAAATCATTCAAGCAAGTTCAGATTACTATTTACTTTAATACGAATACTCTATAGTATCGGAGCAAACAAATCTGCATCTAAACATCCAACAACACAGGCTTCAACTATTTAGTCGATATCCTAAATATTTACATTGAGCCGAAACTGATCCATTTTACAAGTAAGTATGTAACATTTTTCGGAATCTTTGGTCTACATTCACTTATATTTTAAAGCCTGCATGGCCATACAAATTATTTATCGGATCGGCGAAACTGTTGTTATTTGAGTAATTTTTAACACAAAATATATTGGGCTCATGATAATTTTAGAAATAATCTGAATCCCATTTAATTGATTTCGAAAACAGCATACGCAAGGTCGGATGTCAGTGGGATAATGTTTACACAAGCTTGGTGTGAGATACCGGTGAAATATTTAATCAACATTAGGTCAGTGCAATCCGTGCTTTGCTTCAAGAACGTACCATTTAGCAGTAATTACATCAACTCTAGGCTATTGAAATGACTTTACCCTACGTTTGAACTGTTGGTGCTTTAGATATTCAAGGATCAAGTGTACATCGTAGTGTATTAGTGCTCATTTTACTCGTAAGTGCCTTTACAAGGTGTATTGCCAACATGAAGACAACATATTATTTTATTTGTGCAATTGCAGAAAATTGGCGGTTACGATTTCTGTATTTAACTGCGTCGTTTAAAATTTAATAGATTATTTTGCTTGCATTTGATAAAAACTTAAAAAACACTGTTTCCTAAGTATTATATCAAAGCAAATAGTTGCATCACACAACCCCAAAATATCCAGATTAACACATGAATAGTAACCTCCAGTGTTTTTGTAGATGGCTCGTATGTTTTATTACAAACAAATTATGCACTAGTAACAACCAACACGAACCGTGAACAATTCCGAAAAAAAAAACACAAACTATCTTTTTATATGTATGTATGTGGAACAGTTGATTTGTTCTCTTGATAGAAATGGTGTGAGCAAAAACAATTATAATTAAATTGTATAAGTTGCGCAAAGAGCAACACATATATACTTTTACACTTGCTAATTTAAAAGCCAGTGTTTACGGGTACAGTCCTTGTCGGTTTTACTTAAGTCAATATTCCAGATGTTGAACTTATGAATTTATTTTATAATCTATGCGTTTGTAGCGACATCCATGGCACCGGTTACTAATAGAATTCGATACTAAACTTTTAAACATCATTTACCAGGTTGTTGATGTCTAAAATATATGATATTTATTATATTATGATATTATATTTAAGCCTATTATTTGTTTAAATTATGTAGAAAATAATAAGAATTAACGCTACCCGCAAACGCGACACAAGGCCACACATACTTTCTTCAGTCTTAGAACAAAGTGATATAAACCAAAACATTTCTTTATTGTTTATTAATTTTTATATTATCCAAAAATGATTGTTCGTAGATGTAAATCATCATTTTTGATGGATTTTAATTTGGTCACGTTTTATAACTTTGATGCTTGATATGTATAATATATTATTTGAAATTTAAATATAATATTCATCGACCTAAAATCTAGGTAATCTTTTATGCATATTATAGCTAGTTAATAATGTTTATATTGATAGTTGAGTATTTGACAGCTTGATATATCTTATTTTAATCGGGGAGACTAACCAGGTGATATCTATATTTGATAATTTGAAATTTTGCTGTATGCCACGTGCACTTTCACACAGCACACAAGGTAGATAAATCGACCAAACAAAGTTTCAAGAGTCCATTTTGCAGAACTAAAATTATAAAGATGTGGTTCCCCCGAAATGAAATATTGTGTCCGCCCCTGAGTTATAAACATATTGCAAGTAGCCATACCTGATCGCTTCTGACGTGCGACGGCAGCGGGACGTACAATCTCTTCCAGTTGATGTTGACTGGCCCCTCCAAGTCGTGGTTGCAAGGCATCTCTATAGAGTCGCCGAGAAGCGCCGTATATTTAGCAACGGGGACGTTACGGTCGCGCGGGTATGACGGGTTCGATTGACCTGTATACAAACATCTGTGTGTTTACATAAGCCCCGAATATCCGGTTATAGCGAACAGATAAGAAAATTTGATAGTACTAAGCTGAAACTTAATGAATTAATCATTTAAAAAGGTCCAAAGACAGAGTTATTTATATATCTGTGAACTCATTACGAGAAATATGACCCCTCCTTTGTCTAATCTGACATGGAATATGTCTAACGACCCAATATACTAATTAAATTCACCTGGTTCCACTCGCAGGTCGAAGTCTTGGTAGCTCTTTCGTCCGTTCAGGTCAGTTCCTTCACATCTGTACTTGCCCTCGTCAGCTGGAGTCACGCCGTTAACAATGAGCATTGCACCGTCGCCGAAACGCTGGAAATTCACAAGTATTATAAAGGCTATAGAGTCGATAATCATTTGCAATAGTAACTGGACATGTGACTAGGAATGTAGAAATATGGGAGTATTAGCGTAGCTAAAATTTTTGTTCTTACATATATCTTTCAAACTTGTTTTTAAGGGCCAATTTTAAAGCAGTGATCATAAACTGATCAAAACTAAATTTTGCATAGGTACACGTTTAGTTAAGATAAATACGAGTAGTTGACGTCATTTTAAATTTAATATGGCGGACGGCCCAAGATGGTGGATTAGTTATTTTTTTGCACTCCTATGTTAAAATTATAAATTACTGAAATTAAGATAACTCCAAATAACTTGTCCTTGAGATATTTGCCTATATGGTATATACACAGTTTCAGAACCTTTGAGTTAATCTAAATATGTGCGACAGATACTGCAATATTTATTATATTGCAGTATCTCTCGCACATATTTAAAGACGATTAATTTAAAAAATGCAAATTCCAACTAGAAAGAAAGAAAAACATTTATATTAACACACATATATATTATGCTTACTTAACAACGTTTAACAAAAAGGTGTGACAATACTTAAAGTGAACCTTGACCGGTCACGTGACTAATTTTTGTACATCCTAAAAATTTTTTTATCGATTTATGCTAAATTTTGTTCTACAACGTGTTTACTTTGATGGGTAGACTAACACCCTTAAGAATTGTCACACCTTACCATAATACGTATATGCTTACCCTTGAATCGACGAACTGGTTGGTATTAAACCTCTGCCAGTTGACGTCGACATTCCTGTACAGGGCGCGGCAGGCTATCTGAACATTTTCCCCGGTCATGAACCGTCGGCGGCTTTGGTCTATCTGCACCAGCTGAGGAGCTGGCTCTCGCTTATCTATACAAATAATATATGTATATTACTAAACGGAATTAATGAAGTCAAAGAGACTGTTATGCATATTGTGCTATCTATCGTTCGTGTGTTTCTATATTCTTTGGGAGAGATCGCTTTTAGCGGTAAGATCGCTTCTTGTGTTTTTATTTTATTTTTGTGGTGACCATAAAAAGTTTTGTTTTTAAATATAGATAAGACTTGCGTTTTACAGAAACGTGCGTGATGTGAAATGATTTTGGAAAGATGTGGATTTCATGAATGCGTCTTTTAAATAAATGGGGTACGCAGGCGTAGTTTTATATAATATTATAAAGATATGTAGTAGTCATAAAAACTTAATTTTGATATGTTTTCCTATTTCACAGATGATGAAGATGACATCAAGAGGTTACAATACGCTCGAACGACGAAATAATTCAAATTAAGCAGTAACGACAGATTTTAATGTTTTTTGAGTTTACAACTGATATAGTATTATATATATTATTATATATTTACAACTGATATATAGTGTTATTTTATTCAAGAGTAGAGGAATCTCATTTTGTACCGTATTTATTTGTTATAACTTGTTGAAATGTACACTATGAAAATATATTTAGATAACTAACAACGCTGATGCTATTCTCATTTAACTTGGGTATTATTATCTAAAAGCCTTTAAATTATCCATATATAAAATATAGAAACACGCGCAAAGCTACTAAATTGCTTTTTATTATTGCAAACTTGCATAACAGACTCTTTAGAAAAACAAAACGCCGATAACAAACGAGTCTTAGTTTCGGCATCCATTCACCTGTTAATCACAAAAAAAAAACACACAACACCGAGTGATATCACTAAAACTATTAAAGCTAAGCATGCACCCATAAAAAGCTATACTGTACCAGCAATACGACTTACAAATAATCTAGGGAAAAAATACAAAGCACAGAAACAATATCGCGAAATATAATACATATCATATTGGAATACATAACATTTTGTAACGACACGAATAAACATGAACATAAATAATTCCTTGCGGTTGATACGAATACAATCAAACAACAATACATAACTGCTGAGATATTGAGCAATGCTGCATACCAATAACGCTGAAACAAACGGTCCTTGCAGAGCCATCAACGAAACGGCGTCGAAAGACGAATCGTTACACCAATATGAACATTATTACGATGAGCATAGAGCCGACAATTCTACAGATTAGTCCCATCAAAAACGCAAATAAATATCAACTCTATTTCAACGTAATAAATAGTCATATCGGCCTAACCGTTAGAAACCAACGCCGGCATAGACGCACAACATAAGGACTTTCAACACACGATACCCTAGTGCAAATACCCCCACCGATATTACCAAAATGAGGCGAATAGCGCTTGCCTCGTAAAAGGCAGTTTTCTTCGTCACTTCTATCGTTACAGTCCTCGAATCCATCACAGAGCAGATCCTCGTCAATGCAACCGCTGTCGTCGGTACAATGAAACTGCGTAGCGGAGCATTTATTACCTTTACGAACAAAACGTATCTGAGTAAAACTACTCGTAGACAAGCCGAAACGTCACTGCTTCAAGTCTGGCACAATCTTCTTTATAAGTGCGTATTTTTGGATACCAGTTCTTATACACGTCATAATTTATAACTAATCTTGCCAAAACTTAGACTGCAGATACTATGTTATTTTCAGATATCATTTGTTGTTAAAGAAAGGCAAGATTTGCCATGGAGCTAATTAACGGACGATTATGATCGGTCTAGATATTTTTGAGGCATAATATAAGATCGTGAAGAGGCGGAAATGGCTTCGACATCATTTGCCTGCCATTTCAATAACATTTGATAGAAGTTTAAGAAACCCAGATAGGTACTAGTAATGCATGTTGCACAGACTGAACATAATTTCGGCATATATAATGAGGACTTGCAAAAAACTATATATTTGCGAGATCTACTGTACTACAAATATAAAAATTGTTAAAGGAGATACTAGGTTTACGCTCTAAGCATGCCTCGGGTTAAAAATTGGGAGCGAAGGAAGCGTATACGATTGTTGACAGAACAATCACACAGACTGACCCTCGATGTGAAGATTTGTGTAGTTGGTTGTTTCGCGGCCGTAAGCGTCTCTGATATAGCAAACATAGAGTCCGCTGTCGGATTTTTGGACGAATCTGATGATCAAGGACCCGTCCGGTTGTGGTCGGACGCGCGACGTCCTCGGTAGAGTGTTCCCGTCTTTGGTCCAATGAACGCTGACCCCGGACACGGTGTTTCCTCGTTGCGTCATGTTGCAACTTAGCGACACAGTCGCGCCGGGCCGCACCCATTGCTCGTTTTCATGCGATATCGATGTATCCCCATCCGCGTTTTCTAGGAATGGTCACTCATGCATTACCGTTTCGCAAGCGGCAAAATAATAAAATGTACTGGCGTGAATGAACCGGGATTATGAGATTGTTAGAGAAATTTAATCAACGGGTTAAGCAGGCATTTCATTCAGAAAGAAATAAAGTATTAGTTGTATATGGAAATACTAGGCTGTCACCCGCGGCGTAGCCCGCGTATAATATTGAATAATAAAATTAATGGCCGCTTTAGGGTTTAAATTTCCAACAAAAAAAACTTAGTGCTCTATAATGAACACACCCTCCAAATTTCATGTCTCTAGGTTCAGCGATTTAATCTCCACGTTGATTCCTAGAAATATCAGTCAGTCAGAAGACTAACTTTTTTATAAATATAGATAAGGGAGGTGTTTAAGTTTGTACAATCTAATTGTAGAATATGTTTACTTGAAATGTCTGTTAGACCCACGATATTTTAATTGCGTTCGATATTTACCAGAAAATAACTTCCGAAAAAAATATCTCTTGTTTAAAATGGTTGATTCACGCCTAGTTGTAGGATAAACATGTGATTTCTTAAAATGCAAATAAAAACACTCATGTGATTGAGATGTGACGGTCAAAACGACTCGTGCAATGACAAAAACAAAAGAACAGTAGTTATGTTAATTTTAATATTGTACAGTATTTCGGTGAAGGTGACGTGCTTTTCAATTGAAAACTGTGATTTGTGATTCGATATTCAAGTAAACAACTGTATCATAAATTAAAAAAGTAATTAACAACTATTCTTTTTTTTTTTCTACCAGTACATATTGAAATAAAAACGCCCACTCTGATACATTACATTCATACTTTTGTAACTACTTTTTTGAACAGCACAACTAAAACTTCATATTTCTTCTTAGTATGATAATTAGCTACGAAAACAAAGTGTAACTGTTGTTCGTAACCAGTTCAGAAATAATGAAATGTGACAAGGCTAAAATAGACGAAAGTTTTTGTTGCGTTTATGTTTACAGTAAGTTTAGGTATAAGTAAGTTGAAATCGTTCCATAGAAAAAGACCTTCATCTGAAGTAAAATTACACAGACTAGAAAAGTAACATAGTATATAGTACATAGGGCAGTGACATACCTGCGACAATGACTTTAGCTGTGGCACTCGCGTTCGCATATCTGTTCTTTACGAAGCATTCATACTCGCCAGCGTCTTCTACTTCTATCTGGTGGAATATTAGCGTAGAGTTGCGGATTTCTATACGTCTGAAATAGTAGAACAAAATGTTAAAACGCTAGTTGGAAATTTGGTTTCCATTGCAGAGTTTTCAAAAAATTTGATAATCCGCCAAACGGAAACCTGATCATACAAGTTTAGTTGTAACTTTTGATATTTTTTTAATATATTTTAATAATACTAATGTTTAGTTTAATCTGATTTCAGTTGTTTATATTGGTGTGCAATAAATGCATTGTATTGTAAATATATGATTAAAATAACGTCGTATGCGTTTTATATAAGTTTGTGTTACTAAATTACTGTATATTTTCTTATATTTCTTAATATTTTTGCACAGATTTATGTATAATTAGCATAAGAGTAAAAATTATAGTTATTTATAACCTATTGTTTTGACTAATGAAAAACGGGCATACTACAAAAAAAAAATATTTTTAAACATAGTTAAAACTATTACTAAAGTGTGTCAAAAATTAAAACTTGAAAAATATATATTTGGTCAAAATACTAGAGATCAAATGTCAAAATTAGTGGTCAGACTAAATAAAATTTATTTTTTGTTGCATAAACCTTAACGAGGTGGTTAACTGTGATATATTTTTGGATTTTAGTCATAGTTTGGATTTTTTTGGAGAAATGAACCATAGCTCAATAACACATATAATAATAACTCAATAAATCATATCAAGATGTGTTTTGTGGTGAGAGACAGCAAAACTTTATTTCTAATTCCCTCACCTCGACGGATTCCTATTGAGCGGCCGCCACTGAATCGACTGTATCTCATCACCGTCTACGATACATTCGACCGTGGGCGACTGTCCCGGCAGGACCGTTTGATTCTGCGGTCTCAAAGTGATCCTGGGAGGTCGCACGACCAGTATACGTATGTATCTAGCCACTTGCACGTCTTCCGTCTGCGAGTTGTAAAGACTGCATACGTATTCGCCATTGTCAGCACTGGATGCCTATTGGTAAAAAAATAAAAAGTTTCAAGCGCCTTCAAAAAATTTAGACATCACAAATTTCAGAACATGGATTTTAAGTAGTTAGAAGCTTCTTCCAAAAAAGCAGACTGCAAAATTTTTAAGGAGTGAAATTGTGGTACGAGTATGCATGCAACCAGTACAATCTATGACCTTCTACAGATAAAAATAAATCTAATAAAATATCAGTCTACCAATCGAGAGTGTCACAAAGAATTAAATTTAGAACTGCGGAAAATCAGGTAGTGCGTGTTTTCAAATGTTTATGTGCATTGTAGCTCTGACACGAAGCCCATTCTGATGAAGATTTTTATTTTAAATAATAACAAACAAATTGATTACATAATCAGCATAACTTAGATTTATGAAAATATTATCACCAAACTTTTTTATCCAACATTAGAAAACAAGAAGAAAAAATCTCATTTATTTTGTAAGGATATGCTTCACCCATACATTCTGTAATGAAAATTAGTTAAATATTTAAGTTATTAAATAAATATAACTGAAAAAAAGGCGCTTATCTTATTCAATTGCATTTGTTTTTACTTTTGTAAATGTATTCTCAGTTTTTTTTTATATCACTTGTCCAAACTTACATTGTATATGACCAGTTTATTGCCTTCCTGTACCGCATTGCTCTGCAGCGGCTGACGATCACTGCGGTCCCACCGGGCTCCGTAACCGCCGGGCACCGAGGGACAGCTAAGGAAAATAGTATAGTTCGTAACTAGTTACGAAACTCCGGTTACGTACACGGCAGGCGGGCATTTTTTAACCCAAGGTTTGATATATCTATAATATTTATAAAATGATTATTGTAGATTGTAAAAGTCTTATATAAATTGTATCTAAGATATAACAAAGCATTAGGTTTCTACGGGGAATAAAGTAACGAGGTGTGTGATATACACATTTCGGAACTAGATACCCCTGTGCAAATAATGAAGGCGATCCGTCACTCAGTTGCTGAGGAGAAGAAAAACAAACAAACAAACCAAAAGACACTTTCACATTTATCAACTAGTCATACTCATATATATTATCTTTATCCTACGAGTATATAACGGACAATTTATTCTTTTCTAATATTTCAAATTCGCAGATAAAATTTATATAAAGCACTCACTCGACTTCCGATTGGTCTTTTCCTTCGATGAAGTTCAAATCGTTCGGTCTTTCGTTGTTGTAATTCGGATCGTAGTTGGGGTCGCTGTTAGGGTCGTAGTAAGGGTTGTAGTTAGGATCCGCCGTGTTAAATATCTCATTCTCTCCACTGCCTTCTGGAATAGAAGAGATTATGATCATATTTACGCCATTTCATCGACACGTATATTATAAAGAAGATAATATTGTTTATTTTACAGTGCAATAGCAAAATAATGTTAAGAACATAATGGGTAGAAAAAACAAATTAGAAACTTTTTTTTTATAGAAAATTAAACGACACGATATTACTTAAAAAAATATTTTTAGATATAAAAAATAAACTTAAAAACCGCTGGACCTATTTTATAAATTCTTTAGCCGTTGAAAGCTAGATTATCACGGAGTAACATAAGCTATAAAAATTATAGATACGCGGGTAATACCGCGTAGCCTAGCTAGTCAATAATAAAATTAAATAAATATTCCAAAGAATTGTGATCAAAAGGTACCAGGAAAACATAAAACAAAGGAAGCGTGCAACTTACCAACGTCAGGGTAACTGTCACCTCTGTTCACGCGAACCGCGAAGGTCTCTTCCAAACTTCCAGCCTCGGACGTTGCTAGACACGTGTAGACGCCGTCGTCTCTCTCTGTCGCCGATGGTATCCGAATGGTGGCGATGACGGGCGAAGGCGCAGCGAGCTCACGGCGATCGGGACCTTAATTTTAAAAAAAGTATGTTTTTAACTTTTTTTCTGTCACAATCAGGTTTTCATCGGTATACGAGTAGAAACGACTTTTATATTTATTGATTGACCACCACACTTCTTCTTCTTCGAATTGGCAAGTAATAAAGTTAAATATCAAAGTTCGTAGTGGTCAAGTGAATTCACGCCATGTAACTCATGTTTATTATGTGTGACCGTAGAAGTTTCTGATCAGAACATCAAAAATCATTAATAATTGTCAAGTTTTATGCAATAACTTTGCATAAGCGCACCTCGTGCAAGATTTCATACATGATACGTCTGGATATAACTAAAAAAATTCTAGAAAACACTCTTGTCGAATTATACTCGATTGTTATTTTAAAATTATATATGATTTTAAAAGTAGTGTTATTTTAAAAGTTCTAGTCATAATATGATTTTGATTTATAGTTTTAAAATGACATTCATTTCGACAAGATTATTTTCTAGAATTTTGTTATTTATTTTTGAAGGCGCTGAATTAATTTAGATTAAAATTATTTAATAATATAATATGGGACAACAACCACACAAAGGTCTTCAAGTCCCAAACTAGATTTGAAACGAAATATACGAGTACACCTATCAAATCGATTTAATGTCAATAATTAATCAAGCAATTTTTTTTAATAGCGCAATTTTTTCCCTTAAATTATTGTTTTTATAGGTTTATAAAAGGCAACGGCCAAAAAAATCTGTGGAGTGTAATTGTAATAAAAAAAACAAATTAAATCAAAAATGATACTAACCTCTAATCGAGACCATAGGATCAGGGTATCCATTGGCTCTGCATTCCATACGCAAAGGCTCTCCATATTGCACGGTCAAGTAATTAGTTGGCGTGATGTTTATAACAGGTGGCGCTCTAACTTTGATGACAGCGCTAGCGCTCGAACTACCCACAATGTTGGTACCGGTGCAAATGTACTCTCCTTCGTCATTTACGTCCACCTTTTCGAATCTGGAATCGAAAGATGGTTGAGTTTGGATAAGACATGACGTAAGTATCGCATAAAATATGTCGGTATTTATGTAACATGTAATTTAACACTAAGGATACGTATTTGTCTATCAGTTTTGAAAGTTCCCAAGCCGCATTATGTTAGCGTGGACTATGATACGTAACTATGGGTTTGGATATGCCCAACATTCGACAGTGCAATTCTACCAGCACCATGTATTGATTTATTTGTGGATCTTACCTCAATATGTTCTTAGACATGGTCTGAGTGATCCTGAATAGCTCCCCGCTTCCTCTGCGTAACTTTGGGTTTGAATATGTATTAAATTCCCAACACCTAGCAGTGTAATTCTACCAGCACTATGAACTGGCTTATTTGTTCCCGAATAACTCTCCGAAACCGAAATACTCCAAAATGTTATGAGGTACGTTTTAGTATTGAGAAAACTTACTTCAGGCTTCCTACGACTTCACTTGACGTTGGGTTTAAGAATGACCAACCCCATATAATTCTAACACTGTTAACTTATTTGTTGACCTATAAAGACTTACCTCAGTATGTTCTTAGGCATGATCTGCGTGGTTCTAGAAAGCTCCCGTCCCCCGCTGCGGCTCCAAGTGACATCGGGTTCAGGAATGCCCGACACACGGCAGTGGAATTCAAACGTGCTGTTAAGAGCGGCTGGTTGTTCGCCTTCTGGATATATTTGGACTCGCGGTAGTTCACGCCCTAAAGTGATTAAAATTTGATTTATAGTCATAAATATCTACTACATCATTAACGAACGCGTATCAACGTTGAGCGCTTTTTGGCCTGCATTGGCGCGAGATGGTCTATTGGATAAAACGAGTCAATAGACGCGTTTATTTATAACACGAATACAGGTAGTAGGTAAAATATGGACCAAGAATGGATAACACACTAGTACTAAACGTATATATTTAAACGTATTTTGTTTGATAAAATAAAAAACAGTATGACACTCACTTTCGATTTCAACGTTGACGTATATAATTGCGACGGGCCTTGGTTGTCCCTCGACGAATCCCTTGCAAACGTAATAACCAGCGTCGGTTTCTTGGGCGTTGTTGATTATTAGCGTGTCTCCGCGCTGGCTGGTGCCGCGGCCGAAGTCGCCTTGATGCTAAATGATACATGGAAACTTAATAACGTCAAAAAATGTATTAGCATATAAACGATTCGAAAATATAGCAATCGGTTTTAATTAGAACGGCGCCTGTATAATTTTCCTTTTATTTTTATTTACTCATGTGAGAACTATACACCATTTTTTTATGAAGTCAGTTCAAAAATGTCAATTGAGAGTCAGAAATACAAAAAGCACTTTTTGCAACAAATTTGAATTTTACTACTCTAATGCAAGAAATAGTCAAAACATAGTAACGGCAGCAAGACAAATTTTCCGAATTTACAAAGTATCTATGACAATAGACGTTCCATTAAAAACGGTAAAAGACGGTAAAAGAGCTGAATAATTTAGATATTGTTGTTACTCTTAGTAAATTCACTTGGTTGGTATCATGTCACCCAAAATTGAACACAATGTAATAGAAACTTAATAAATCGCAATATTCTGCAATGTTTCTTATTCATCCAAAGGGAAACAGGCCTTCGACACAAGCTTAGTGCTTAGTATGGGTCCTGTGGATAACGTATTGTCATCACATATTGTCTTGTTTAAAATTTAAGTAATCTCTTTAACTGCATATGTATCATTGATGTGAAATAAATAATATTTTGATAACTCACCTTAGTCCAATTGACACGAGGCAGCGGATAACCGGAAGGTGTACAATCAATAGTTCCAGATTCACCAGAGGCGATCTTCAGATACTCGGTGGCGACTGTTATATTAGACCTTTCACCAGGCGGCGGTGTGTTCACTCGGTTTACAGTGACTAGAATAGGGACTGGGACAACGTCAGCGGATTGCGTTTGGCAAATGTAAACTCCTTGATTGTCTGAGGTGGCCACTTCGATGTAAAGGACACCATTGTCGGAACGAACGTTCGGTTGGAAACGTTGGTTGTCTTGACTGTACAAAAAGAGAAAGAGGTTTATTCGACATTCAAATCTGCCCACAAAGTTAAATAGATAGCAATAAAATAATTGACTTAGTATTTTTATATAAATTCATATTTTGAGCAATCATTGTGTAAAAAAAAAATTGACCTGTTTGGAATTTATTTGGGTAATAACTATCAAGGTATTGCGTAATTGAGTATTCAATGTTACTTTTGGCTGATTATGTGTTTGTACAAGCTAAATAGAGTAGGCCAGGTTATTACGCCCTGAGTGACACCGCCGCGACGACGCGCATTCTAACAAAACCTTGCCGTTTGTTTATTTAACACACACTAACAATGTATAAAGTACAAATATCTTAACATTTTGCTACTAAAATATAACCAAATAATTTACCCCTATTTTGATTCCAGAAATGTATGCCTACACTACCAAGTTAAAAGCTTTAGACATTTCAAGGAAATAAGTATTGACTGCACGGGTAATTTATAGATGACATGTTGGGTAATTGATCACCTTTTGAATGTATTAACAACTACACACCACAGATACTGGTATTTTGTAAAATGATGATAGTTATAATATTTTTTCTGAGCCACCATCGTTTACAAGCCCATATATTCAAGTTACAGCCCAATTTTAGTGCTGTTGCTACAGCATTGTTTCATAAGAAACCACAGTTATAGGTTTTTATAATCACTAACCAAATAAATAACATACAAGCAATAAAACATATTATGAATACAGGGGTAATATCTGATATCAGATCAGATATTATGTTAAAATCAATTGCTGTTCGTTTGTTTCGCAAAAACTCTAGAACGGCTAACCATTTAGCTGATTTTGGTTATGAAATATTAGTGAAAAATCAGGAAGGTTTAACATATATAACTGTTAGGCAATACGAAAGTTGCCGGGTCTGTTAGTATCAGATATAACTTACCGAACCCAATCAATAGTACCAGCCGGCACACTTGCGGACCCAGTGCAAACGACTCTGGTACTTTGTCCCTCGTAGACGACCGGCGCCTGAGGGGTTACCATCAACCTTTCGCGCGGAGGTCTCGACGGGCGCTCGCGGATGTTGATTACAGCGATGCTTTCGTCCGAACCAGCGGAGTTAGATGCGCGACAGCTGTCAATAGAGATATGGACTTAAATACCTATAATTGATGAAGAAGAAGGTTCTTGTGTGGCGACCATGAACTAGAAGCCGCAGCGTAGGTAGGCCTTCCACTAGGTGGACCGACGACATAGTGAAAGTCACAAATAACCAGTGGATGCAATTGACAAGGAACATAATGATAGAAAAATATACACATTTGATTTTAATCAAGGTCAAAGTTAATAACAAAACAATTACATTATATAAGCTATTACTTTAAAAATAAAATAAGCTAGTCAATGGCATTTGTCAGCGTCAGAAGTCAGCACAGTATATATTTATTAATTTATGTCATAAATGCTTTATGGTCTTGATAGATAAAGGCAGATTTTGCAATACGTAAACAGAACGGGTCGTCAGTACTATAGTATATATAGGCAATTAATTGACAGTGGAGATAGTTATGGTAATAGTAAAATGGGAAAAACGAGCATGCATAATCGTAAAATATAAATATTGGAAATGTAATTAAATTTTCATACAAATAATTAAGCTCACCTGTATTCGCCAGAATCTTCCCTCTTTACATTGTCAATGATGAACAGTGGACCATCTACAGTGGATGTCAAGGGCAGAGGACGTTGAGATGTCCTTCTCCAAGATACTGAAGGCATTGGGTTCCCTCTAGCATCACATTGCAATACGACTTGATCGCCTTCGTAGAAATCAGCTACGGCTGGCGTTATTGACACAGTGGGGTGTGTCATCGCGTTTGCTAAAGCGAAAATAAGATAAACGTTGATAAGAAGACTTGAAGAACTGAATACATGAGAAATTGCTACGATGATATTTAGAATTGTACTGTGCACAATTTATATATTTCATATATCATATGTGTGGCATTAACAAATATTAACTTATTATCAGCATCACCAAAATATTCAGCTTAATTCTGTTTTGGCTCTAGTACTTCAGAATAGAAAACAAATTAAATGAAAACGCTTTAACACTTTCAGAAATAGTAAACGTTTCAAGTTTTCAGAATCAGCATGCGTGCTTTGGTGAAGTTTCATGATGAAGCTTGGTTAATAAGTACATAATAGGTGTATAATAAGACTACTAAGCTCCAATTGTTACCTGGGGCGTATAGAATCTTTTTCGGCACTCCTGATTCCAAAACGAAGCATGAAAACATACGTCAGTTTAAACATAAGATTTTGTACAACGCCGCCTTAACTAGAAACGAGTCTCTATTTCGAGCTACTCTTGTATTATTCTAACGGCACGCGCCAAAAAGAGACAAATTAAAAGAGGCATTCATACGATTAAGTAAAACTGATTAGATTTTTTTGAAAAGACTAAAATTTATCAATAAATTATCTTACCAGGTACTTGGAGCGTGACAGTCTGAGAAGCGGTGCTGACCCCATCGTTGGATTGGCAAATGTAGACGCCACTATCACTGATCTGAAGATTTGTAATTTTGAGGAAACCAGAGTATGTGTCCACATAAACTCTGTCTTGGGGTAGGTATCCATCTAGCTTGGCCCAAGTGATGGGCAAGGGGTTGTTGTTAATCCTGCTAGAAGCTTGACAAGTGAAGTTTACGCTACTGCCTATCTCTTCGATCCTTATGACATCCTGGTTGATTATGCGGACACTGACGGTCGACTGCGGGGGCGGCCTACTCGTCGTGCCTTGGGATTCTCCCACTAGAAGTGAAAATTATAGTTTTTGATACGATATCTTTAAAGTATTGGTCTATACATTAACTTTGTCCAGAATGATGTATCTAGTAGAAATTTGTACTAGAAATATTTAATTTCAGTAATATTATATCAGGCCAACCTTCAAACGTTAGTTTAGTTCATTTGAAAAGAATTTACTTAGCCAAAATCATGCTGGACAAGATTAATATAAAACAATAACATTATATATAACGTAAATATGAATAACAAGATGAACAATTATTATCGAACGAGCAGTGACAAAGTACGAACGTCTCAATTATGCATTTTAAATACACAAATTGATCCAAAATAGCTTCATAACGGACAACATTTGGTACGAACAAGAACCGACAAAGAAACGTCATTTGTTACTATGTATGAGTAAGGAACGATGTTAGAATACATCCAGGCAAGGAGACATCGATAGACAAAGGGGTTTTGCTCGAACACTACCGAAAAGTATAACGAAACAAAATCCATACAGATTCAAAAGTAGTTCAAACTTGTATGGATTCCGTTTTGATGTTCATTTAAGTGCTTCATAATGTATGTGGAAATCAAATAAAAATACTCGTTTCCAATAATAATTGATGTACATGTCTGAAAGACTCTGCGTTAGACAGAAACGCTGGCTTATATTTTGCCCAAAAAATAAGTCTAGCAATTCAGCGGTGCAACGCAGCCAGCTTTTTGGGCACTTTGCTCAAAATTCAAAATTATTTTAAGTGACATACTTTTCTATATTTGTATAATCTTTATTAAACATTATATTATATGTACATTTAGTTGACAAAAAATAAACGTTATATGTACATAGATATGGGTGCAAAAACAGATTGTACTAAATGATTTCTTGTAAATATATAAAACAAAAAATATGAATACATTTTGTTAAAACCACATCAAAATACAAAACAACGTGGACTTGAATATGAGAGCCTGATACCGATTGACAATAGTAAATAATATCGGGTATCTCAGTATAAAATTAAGATATAGGCTGCTTTGTGAAAGTATTCAAATCGTGTTGAGCATATATTTTTTGGCTGTAATTTTTTTGATATCAGTGATTATTTCCTAGCATGTACAAGTCGGTAGTATCCGAACTTCCCCGGGATATATAGACGCTGTTGCGAAGCGGGTGTTAAGGCCTCCGACGGTTCTACCTTCAGGGTCGTATTCAGTGTCGATGTTATTTCTCATATCAGTCGTAAGCACGCCAAGCGTAGACCCGCGAGATGTCAACGTGTGACATTCGTAAACTTGGCCAGTCTCTCGTATATCCCATACGGTATTTAGCACGTGTTCGCCGTGCCAACCGTCCTCAAATAGCGTCGATTTGTTGGCAGCTTTAAAAGGTCTCTGATCTACGCCCGCTACAACGAATTTTATCGTCAACGGTTCGGGCGCTCGATATTTGCACGTCAGAATAACCCTCCGCCTTATCGGATCGTTGATGTCTGGTAGAATTTCCGGATGCAATTCCATTGTTAGTCCTATTAAACAATTATTGTTAACTTTCTCACAGTAATATAATAAATAAAAATAAATAAATAGCTAATTTTCATAAAATAAACGGTACAGTTATAAATATTTAGCTTTGTAATTTATATGTTATGCAATGCAATACTCATACTAAGAGTGAGGTAGTTAGTTCATACATGTAATATAATCTGAATAAATTGAATATACAAAAAAACTATAAATACATTTTAATATCTACTAGGATATAACACAGAAGTATTATTCAAACACATTATTTTCAGTCATACGAGATTAACGGGTGTATTTTAATCCCAATAATATTATATTAGGATGTAAAAATCTATGGGACAGTCACTATTGACACAAAAAATGCAAACATCGCAAGCACTATTTCTTATGTGATGTAAGAAAAGAGATTGTTCCCAACTTGGCAAATCATGAAAACGCACTTAAACATCACTTGTGACGCGTTTTATAAAAAAGCGCCGTACACATTTTAAAACAGCGGCCAGTTAATTGGCACGAGGCCAAAACGTGCGCTTTTACTTTTTCTCAAATTGGCCATCTAGAACTACTCGTATATATCCACAGTCACTAGACCTCGAGAACTTGAAAAAATTTGAAACTGTAGCAAACTGAGTTGCTGAAAAAACCCTCGGTATTGAAGCTAATGTGTAAAGGAACCGCTGAAATAAGTGCCTTAACTGCGGATTAAACATCAAGCACTATCATAAACTATTCTTGGAAGAAATAAACAACACATAAAAAAATCGTATTTACATGCGATTTGCAATACATTGTGCTCTTTATGACTGGACTAGGCGAGCATAAAAACCAGTTTCTAATGAGTGATTTAAAACTTACCAATAGCGGTACAGTCACGTCCAGTGTAAGGCGGGCGGCAGTTGCACGTGACCTGACCGTACGTGTCCAGTTGGCAGTCGTGACCGGAGCAAGGACATATCTGACAGTAGTCCTGATCGTCTTTGTAGTAACCGGCCGCGCAAGACTCGCAACTGGTGCCGAGATGACCGGGCGGGCATGTGCACAGCTGTTGGCAAGTTATATAAACGTAAATTAAACAAACTGCTCTAACGTTTACACTAAAATATTTGTTTTTACGACTTCTTGCGGACTGCGGTGTTACCTGCGGATCTCTAATTTCGCTAATAATGAATATAGAATATTTTATTCGGTAATAATGTAGCTAACTGCAATGGAGGTGCGTACACTGTTAATCCAACACACAGAAAAAGAGCAACAAAGCCTGTGGCTAAAAAAACAAGACTGCAGACACGCCAAACATTTCTTTCCACGGATAAACAAAAAGGTAACCAACAGCTTACTTAAGCTAACAAGAGCAGATCTACTTCTGATGGTCGGAATCATCACCGGCCACTGCGACCTCAACTACCATCAACATAAGATTGGATCAACGGATAGTCCTCTATGTCGAGGTTGTATGCAGACAGACGAAACTGTGGAACATGTGCTTCTACACTGTGAGGCCACGGAAAACATCAGACAGAGACTGGGAGTGCTGAAATGCGATGAAATTTATGCATCCGAATCGGTTTCGCATCATGAGGGTATTTCTACTACACCTGACGAAATAGGAGTGGAACTGGTGAGCCAGCGACCCAGAGCTGTACTCCGTTACTTTAAGGAGCTTGGCTGGTTGGGTTAGGCTGGCGGGGGGAAATGCACAATACACCCCAAGCGGGACGTCAGTGCAGGTCTTATCGCCCCCACACAGAATAAGAATAAGAATGTAGCTTACCTCCGGCAAATAATATATGAAATTGGTCCAGTAGTTTTTAAGTTTATTAATCAAATTAATTGATTATAAATGATTTATCTGGACGTGTGTACTCAAGTTAAGTTGGTAAAAGCAGAAAACACCATGTGTTCCAACTGATTGGTATAGCCAGTTGGGGTAAATGGAATTGCTTCTCATTGAATACCTTTACAGGAGAGACCTATGTAGTGGATGACATTTCCATGCAATACATTGGAACCAGGGAACAAATAATCCTTACCTCGACTCCTAAAGCAGCAATCGCGCCAGGCTGCGGGTTCTCAGCCGCGGTATCCATGGAAACGTCAGCGATGGAAGTTGATGCAATGTCTCGAGCTATCGTAGCCCTGACCAACACTTGACGAAGAGTTTTCAGTACTCGCATGAAGTCACTACGGGAGGCTGGGACCGTGGAGCCGAGGCGGTACCATCCTTGCTCGGTTAGAGGCACTTGGTAGCTCTGTAAGAAAGAATGTGTTTATTGATATAAAACCACACACCTGACGCAATAGGGGTGGAACTGTTGTGCCAGCGACCCAGAGCTGTGCTCCGATATTTTAAGGAGCTCGGCTGGTTGAGTTAGGCTGGCGGGGGCAACTTCACAATGCACCTCAAGCGGGGCGTCCGTTGGATTTATCGTCCCCACTCAGAATATGAAATAAAACAATTTTTATGGGCACTTTTGCACCGGGACTAGCTCAGAAAATGAAGGAACATTTCGATCAAGGCGAGCTGAAAATACTAATATGCTTTTATTCACTTCACAGTCTAGTAATATTTTATTGATTTTGTAAACATTCAAAGGAAGAACCATAGATTCTCACCAGAGATTGAGACGAGCGTAGGATGTGTGGATTGATCCAGTAAACGGAAATGGTGTCACCAGCCAACACAACATCAGTTCCAGGCTCAGACACTGCAGCATTGTCATTACTAACAAACTCTTGACGAAGAGAGATGGAGCCTCCATATGATGTGACTCGGTTGCCTGAAAGTTTAAATACATGTTAAACACCTTCTTTTAGGTTATTATTCTTATTCAATATGAGAGTTTTAGTCCTTATAATCCAATTGTTACGAGTATTTTGTGCGTTCTGCATGAATCTGCACATACTCAAGAAAACAAGTAAGTAAAACTATAAGAATCTCATATAAAGTTAATCGAACCATCATGAAACTAGCAAATGAAACTACAGAAGATCTAACAAAGGTGTGTGTGATTTTACTACTGCCAGTGCAAACCCTGCTGAGGTAGGTTATTAACTTTGGTCATGATCACACTTATTTTATATATATCTACCCGCTTAATAATATTAGTAAGATTATAACAAACTGAACCCACCTGGGAAGACAGGCAATGACCAGTATAGTTCCTCACTAGGCGGGAACGGGAAGATATACATCAGCTCACTCTTGTCTGGCTGCGGCACAAACTCATCTTTGTATACATTCTCCGAGTTTATGTCTGTAAGGGTGTAACCACCGTTGTCGTCGCCAAATATTGGTGCTGCCACCGCAATACGTACGTAGTGATTGGCCTGGAAATAATAATAAAAAACGAAATTAGGTTACCATTTTTATACTAAGTATTATTTGAAAAATTTCCTATAACGAATATTAAATAAGGGTAAAAAAGTATCGGCATTGCCATTCTGTGTGGTAATGCGGCTAGCATACTGGGCACGCTGCCCTCTGGTGGTGGTGGTGGTGTAGTTAATCTTTTTCTGTTTTTGGTAATAAAGGCAAGTGCCTTTATATGTACTTTATTTACAATAGTTTAGTAGCACCCTTTCATACTGAGATAAACAAAATGAGTGAACTGAACCCAAACCTTTGGAATTGCAGATTTTACTCATCAGTTAGCAGTTTTTATCAATAGAAAAATTGCATATTGGTACAGATGATTAGATTATGCAATGTCTGTCTATATCGAAATGAAGCTTGTCTTTTATGTTTTGTGTGAATAGAATACTATCATGTAATTCATTCTGGAATCTTTGATTTTGTGATACCTAAGTGTTTAGGTGAAGAAGTTAGCAGACCATAATACCAGTTTCTGCATAAACAGGCTAGCTATTATATGACATAGAGGTTCAAAATCAGGAATCCCTAATTTCTTTAATCTGTGTACAAATTAGCTCAAGCGTTAGGAAGATGACAGTTTACAGAAGTACTTACACATATTATTGGACTAATAAAGACAAAAGGTAAACTATAAAAAAGTATTGAAGTACAAGCTAAAATGCTGGCAATTTAACATGTTCTGTTTATAATCCACGACATCATGATTGGGTTTAAACATTTAACTTTAAAGACGAATAGCTACAGGATTTTTGAGGAAAATAAAACGGAAGCAAATAGTATTTTAATTCCTAAAATCATATGAAACCTATAATCGGTTACTTTATGAATCTTTGTTTGTTTACGTCTATTCTTTTTATTTGCACATCGCATAGGCTAAAGCCATTGTGGCCATACCGCCTTGTCTATTATCTCGCCGTTAGTCAAGTCAATGTCACGTCATGTACCCTATTCCATAGATTAAATAAGAGTAAAACGATTCCTGATTATATGACTAGGGCATAGAATCAGGAATCCTTACTCTGTGATCCTAGAGAGGCAACGCGGGAACGTTTTCCCGCGTTCACTGATTGGCCTCAATAAATTTTTATTATTTAACTGGCAGAATAACATTGTAATATGACCAATCAATAAAAAAATACGTGTGGCACTCGGAGACTGCCGCGGTAAAGCTATTACACACGCATACGTCTATTCGCACGCACACAAACACCGTGACGAAATCTGCCGAACTGAAACGACGTTAGATGAGTGTTAGGTGTATTTTCGTTACTGAATTTCTTGATTCAGCCCGCGATAACAGCGCGGGGTATCTCCATAGAGCTCTTGTAATGTCTCCGCCGCTTTACTAGGTCACATGACATGACTTTACTTGACCACGACGACTTATGACTCGATTATCTTATAATTGACTCTCGACTTATGAACTGACTTTTCCAATTGATTATTTTATAAATTAAAGATTGAAACAACACGAGAACTAGCACAATGCGGTAGTGTGATGGCCAATAAATAAAAGAAGAAAATAAAACCGACATGCAAGTAAGTTAAGAACTTTTTCATTAGAGCGATAAAAAAAAAATGTAAAAAAAATTCAACGGTTACGACTCGCTATTCAGGATTGTAAGAGCAGCGTCTGCAAACTCACTTTAAAATATCACCGACCCTTTTCTGTTTTCGTGTTTCTGATACAATTTTCATTCCGGGGCCTACCTTTTTCCACCCCCTAAATTGTAACGTATTTTTTTTTTATTGGTGTGAATAGTGTCACTTCACTCTGATGTATTTTAGAGCCAACACGTTTTATTATTTTGAAAAAAGTTATTGAATTCTGCATTATAAAGTCATTTAATAGGCATCGTATCAGCGTACTTTATAAGTTAGAAAAAAAAATTAACGGTAGGTAAGCCTAAATACAGCTGTCTACAGCTGTCTTAAATGTAATATAGAAAGTTTACCTCCTGGCATTCCTGAGTGACTCCAGAACAGAAGCAGGGGATGCATCCCTCTGGGTTTCTAGCCTCTAATCCGAATGTGCCTGCTCTGCAACGGTCGCAGTTTGGACCTTCAACATTAGCCTTACACTGGCAACGTCCGCTTGCGTCGCAAGGACCTTCACTGCCTCTCGGGTCACAGCTGTGGGAGACAAAAAAATAGTTGAAAATAGTTAATGTTATTACTTAATCACAATTTAATATGATAAGCAATGCCAAACTAAACTAATTTCAGTTGCGTCAGATGTACTTAATCGTAGAAACCTAATACTATCACGATGAGGAGCCGATAATGACGCATAAATTTCATCCCGTTTTAATTTAAGTACCTACTCCCAGTCTGACTGATAATTTCTACACGGTATACGGTATTTCTGTGTATACGGTAACTTGACAGGTATAAGTAGGTTAGTAGGTTTCGTTTAAAAAAAATTAAGTTCACTTAAAGACCGTTGACACTCAAACAGTTACTAAAATTAATAAGCAAACAGAGGAACACTCGCCAACACTTGGTCAAAACTTTTCTTTTGACAATTATTTTATTTTCATTACCGGCAGGGAACTGAAGTGCTTGATGGTCCTTCCACCTCTACGCAGTTGTCATACGCGTCACGCTCGTAGCCAGGCTTGCAGAGTTCACAGCGAGGTCCGTCAGTGTTGTCCATGCAGTTCTATTGACGAAAATATAAGACCGTCAGTCTAGTAGCTTATCGTTATTATTTCGTTCTGTGAAAGCTAAGTTGTGCAAGGTCAGAAAGCCTCGCGCCTCGAACTTGTTCTGCCTTAGCGAGCAGGTGTATTGTATTATGCTTGAAATTTTTATGTCCTCGCAAACCACATGGTCATGTCATGTGATCTGCATTTTTACTACGAGTAGCGTGCAAGCTGCATATTTTAAGACCGAGGTCGGTACCAAAGAGTATGTAGATACTAATCAACCAAATATTAACGGTATACCTAGATATAGTTTTACCTACTGGTTTATTCGTTTACTTAAAACTCGTAGTTATAATGCGATTCTCAGCCAATCTTAAACCCAGTCAAATATAGAATCACTCACGTAACAGTCGCCATTGTCCGGGTGACATTCCCTCGAATGTCCGTTGCAGTCGCACGGAACGCAGTTTTCAAGGTAGAGGCCGGTGAGAGTCCTGAGAGCAACCATTGGTTCAGTTCATTATAAAGATATTGAAAGTTCTGATGGCTTATTTATTGTTATACATAATCGTTGAACTATATGCAATATAAGATTGATAAAAAAAACTCAAAAGATGATCAATTAACTAAGGGCTACTAACCTTGTGAAACCAGGAGCGCAGTCTTCACAAGAGGTTCCTATGTAGCCGGTAGGACAAACACACTGTTCTACGTGCAATGCTGCTGGTCCATTTCCGTTGGGTTCCGCCGTCTCGATGCTAGCGGATAGAGGCGTTGCTATGGTGTTGCCGTAAGTTGCTTTAATAAGGATGTCTTTTACGTCAGCAAGAGCCAGAAGGAAATGCTCACGAGAGATTTCCATACCGTCCGACCTGAAAATGTATATTAATTTGTGTAATTTAAAATTCAAAAATATGAAACGAGAATACCTTTAGATAAAAAAGTTACCTGCGCCATCCAGCCGATTCCAAGAATTGCACTGAAGCGTTGAGAACTCCTTCTGGACTAGGTCTGAAGTCACCGAAGTATTGGAACGTTAAATGGTTAACCTAAAAACAAAACGAACGTTATTAAAATAGCCTTAGATATTTATTTCCTAAGTTTTGGTTATCATAAATTAGATTAAGATACTCACACTGACAAGTATAACATCAGCGGCAACATTGTTTCTAGACCGCGATACGATATAGCTCGGGACATTGTCGAGAACGTACTTCAGATAACCTCCGTATGATGTTACTTTATCGCCAGCAAAACTGCAATGCAAAAAGGGATAATTATCATAGAGTTTTACCGTCACTTTTTATAATTATGCGCACCAACTTCATTTGAACAACATTACCTAAAATGTTAAAGGAAACTCCTATGACCACCGGATTAATCGTTGAAAATGTCAAATGCCGTGAGTATGAGCTTACCTGAACGGCATACTCCAGTAAAGAACTGAAGAGCGCGACGTATCGTATCCTCTTATCGTTAGACCTCCGCTAGTCAGCACTGGCTTCAGTTCAGGTACAAGATCTGGGGCTCCGTACGCTGCCAAAGCACCTTCAGGGTTGCTGCTGTAAACCCTCACTTGGTCTACGAGGTTTGGAGCGTTGAAATTGACTGATGTAGTTTTCCGACGAAGGTTGCTGCTCATGCACTGAGTCGATAGACCAGTGCAGAAGCAAAGGGCGCATCCTTGCCTGTACATTTACATAAAGAAACTATTACGACAAAACACAAAAGAAACGCTTTATAAAGCATCATAATAATGCGAGTAGAAGCAAAACCCGAGTTGTATTTGGCAGGTAATTTTTAAATTTTGAATAATAAACCAAACTGCTGGACGTACATTTAATGGGTAAAACTGGAAAGTATAAACTTACAAAATTGGTCAAGACGTATCTGAAAAATTTTGGAATACAAAAATAAGATCCTGACGAAGTGAGAACCTTGTCTTTTTGGAAATCAGTTAATGTCGGTGGATGGGGAAAGAAGCAGCTGCTTTATTTGCTGCTCGAGGCCATTATGTAGTTGCTCTATAAAACTAGGACAGCTATGGACAACAATAAGAAGTTCCCTAAGTAAGATGGATAAACAACCTATCAGAAGTATTTTTTACCTAAAGTCGTTAGAAAGATAGAAGGAGTTATTTTTGCACTGGTCACAATATCTCCCTTGCACGTTCTCCTTGCAAGAGCACTCGCCAAGCAGCCGAGTAGACTCAGTGCCGGCAGGGTTGCAACGCTCGTTTGGTTTCTGTCGACAAGAGTCTCCTGGGACGAGAGGGTTGCCCTCATACCCCGGAGAGCAGATCTCGCAGCGGTCGCCTTCGTAGCTGGAAACAACAAGGTACTTCTTTATACCGTGACAATAGACTCCAGTCGCCTCGCTGAGAACTATTGAAGCCGAATAGTTGACTAATATATTTTCACTAATTATATTAATTTAAAAACGAAACTGTTATATAATAAGCTTATATATTAATTATTAAGCTAACGCTACAATAAAACCAATTAAATATCAAAAAAAAAAATAACGAATAAAACTTCTCCTTTTTTAAAGCAGTCAGGATAAAAGAAATTGAGTTTCTTACTTTCTTCTTAGCTTAATCTAAACTGATTTCCCAGTCGTCATTATCAATATCAATTAGTTGTACTAACCCAGTGTTACAGTCACAGGTGACGAGTCCATCAGCCCCAAGCCTGCAAGTACTGGCGAACTGGTTCTCGCGATTGGTCAGCGGGCACGGGCAGGGCAGGCAAGCCATACCCCTGGACGGATCACCGTAGGTGCCTGATGGGCATGATTCACGCACGCAGCTTCCCAACCAAGGGCCGCTGTTTTCACGGACATAGCCCGCAGCGCATTTCTGGAAATGATAAAATTATCATGATTTATGTTTAAATGGTGTTCATAAGTGGTGCTCAGTGAATCACATTGTAATTTTGTGAACAGAGTTGTAACTTCGTCACTGAGGAATCGCTTCATTTCATTTTGTTCAAATATTATGTTATTGAATATGTGAGGGCCTAAATCAGCGTATACTATCACAACCATGTCTGAAAACTGGGGGTCACCAACACGTAGTATACAATTTAGTCCGAAAATATTTTACTATAATAAATTCAACCTCATGAAAAATATCTCCTTATCTCAATACGTAGGTAATGTCTAACCTGGCAAGATAGTCCTTCATATCCGGGTGGGCAAGTGCACTCCTCAACCAGAGCGGCTGCGCCGAGGCCAACATTAATGCTCTGAGCAGATTCCATGACAAAGTTGGTAATGTTAACTCCTCCGTTGTTAAGATCAGCGCGAAGCAAGATTGTCTCGATGTCATCTAGACTGTTAGAACGGTCAGAATTTTTATATTTTACATGTACGAGTAGTTTTTACGGTTTATAAGAAATTTAAGCAATCCAATCCATGATTCAAGTTTGCGTACTGTCTTATCCGTATATGAAAAATATTGTTATATATAAGGTTTTATTATCCTAAAAAATTATTGCTTTGTACATAGTACTAGTGAATATCAAATAGGTAAAAAAAATTAGTGAGTAATAAAAATGTATGAACTCATAGCTGCTCTTTGTTCGTAATACGTTAATTATCCCATAAATAATGACAAATCTCTTTTTTTGTTGCCATATTTTGCTGGATTTAAAAAGGACGCTTATGAAATAGGCATTGTTTAAATAAGAAGATTGTTTGGTATACGTACGCCATCATGATGTCTTCCCTGGAAGCTGGTTCAAATTCATATCGTCCAGGTTTTACCCAGAAATCTGGAGTCAATTGGACCTCCAAATGTATTATTCTCTCATTCTGAACCTCATTGCGACTGTGGGGTAAGTGGAACAGAGTTTTGTATTTGCCCTGTAAAATAAGTATGATAGTTAAAATGGCTCACCACTTTCCACCAAAAAATAAAAAAGGAATCTTGCATTTTTGCAAGTTACCGAATATTTACGTATTTATACTACTCGTGTCTCCATTTCCGTAACAATACAACCATGATGTAGTAAAGAGTAGTGTAGTATATAAATTTAATAGGTTTTCTTCACTTATCATCACGTGGTAATAATATATACGATTATAGCATTGACGGTAGACTGCGCTGTTTATGAAGATTTGTTTAAAATCTTCATAAACAGCGCAGTATACCCCCTGCAAGCTATCTCTCTTAAATTTAAAGATTTAATGATTTCTGCCGTCTGCCACTATTCAGCGTAACGCTGGTTTGCACTAATAAATTCTGATCATCAATATATGTCATATCGTATCACTTGCCTTGATAATAATTGATGGCGCAGAATCGTCAAAATCGAAAGATCTGGAATGCGGGGCTATGCTGTACTTGATATGTCCTCCATAAGAAGTAAGCTGCTGGCCATAGTATGTCTCAGGCAAAGCCAAATACGGGTGGAAACTGCCCAAAGAACCACCATCATATGAAGCCAATTTGGTCACCTGTTTGGAATAACATAGAATTTGGATTAGAAATGGTGAGATTAAAACTTGTTTTGTTGCGAGCAATCCTTGATGTTCCGGAATGTTGAGCGTGAAGAAGCAAAACGAAAGAAAATGAAAGTGCATATTGGAAGTTATCAACTTTGTTTTGAATAAGACAGCTGCGATTCGTACCAATTTTATTTTTTGTGGCTCCACCTAAATGTTACTTATAAAATTTCTAAATACTTACAATTGCTCCATTTCTCAACGGCTGGTAGTAATAATGGTTGACAATGGACGGATCTTGTCTGATTTCGCCGCCGGGAGTAATAGTAACTCCTTGTAGCCGAGTGCCCCCTTGACCAAGAGGCGTGGGCATATTGTAAGTAAACAGATCTGCGCTGCGGCAAGTCGTCGATTCTCCGAAACAGAAGCATTTGATGCATTCGTCCCGAGAGCGTGCCTCGCTGAAAATGAGGCCAATGTTTAGATAAATAAAAACCGAAAAAAAAACATGGGATTGATCACATTATAAAATTCACATGACATTATAGATTACGTAATAACTAGATGTTGTTAAAAGTTATGCCATAGGTGTGTACTAGAGCAAACGGGGGTTCATTCTACTCTCCATTAACTACGATCACTATGAGTTCAACTCGAAAGACGATAAAAAGTATCATTGTAAAAGAAATCGGATGTCAACATAATGTACAATAGAGCTGATGAGTTATTTTTTGGGAATTCAGGTTGGTCCCGAATAGTTGGTTATTCAAAGTTCTTTGCCAAAATTAGAACATTAATTGTTTACATTAATAGCACTTCTAGCACTTATTTATTAACAAAAAAACATAGAAATTTCTTGGTGTCGGTAATCTCTTACTTGTTGAAGTATCCAGGAGGACAAGGACTTATTTGGGTGACGAAGACAATAGCATCAGGATTGGCAAAGGTGGTTCCTTTGTTGTTCAAGGCCTCCGCAGAATATGCACCGCTGTGTTCAGGCTGAAGAAAAATAAATAATTATTATTATAAATACATATTGCACATGTTATGGGCACATTTGCACCTGGAGCGATCAGGGACGGGTAGTGTGTTTGTAAACAAAATGTTGTGGCTTGATGAATGTAATTATTTAGATAAATTATTCCTTGAATATCTTATTTAAACATTATAAACGTGGTTATAATTATTATAATTTACAATAATTTTCGCCTACCTGCATATTGTAACAGGTGAGGACGCCTACGCCATTTTCGCTGGTTGACGTGCAGTTTGCTGGTACATGTCCCCAGTTGAGACGCCACGAAATGATTGGCACAGGGTTGCCCTTCGCTTCTGCTCGAAGGACCAGTGTATCGCCAGTGTTGAGGCGAAGATTGGCAGGCGTCGGAGCTTTCACGATGTAAACTTCCGCTGTGCATTCAAACATATTCAACTTGAATCTATTTAGTGATAAAAATTGTTAGCCAGGTGACTCACATTCTCAATTGTATTTATAAAGGAAATTAATTATGTAACAACACGGTATCAAGTTATGACATAGATAGTTAAGTAGGTACCTATGGATAGTTAAGACGTTACATTATGAGAGTTAAGACTCCCATGGATAGTTAAGTACCTACTGAATTACCGACTTGGTTTAAGCACATTTTATTTCACAACTTATAACGGCAGAAAAACTGCACTGCGAGACTTGTGCGTTTTTGTACATGATACGTTTTTGACAGAATTCAATTCTTCGCGACATTCTACGTGAGTAGAAGGTAGTAAAATAAATATTAAAAATTTCTCACGGTATTTTTAATACAGCTAGAGCATTGATTGTACTCACCGCATCCGACTTCATCAGACTTATCAAAACAATCGCTACGTTGGTCACAATGGAAACTTCTTGGAATACATTGGTTGCCATCAGAGCATGCAAACTCCGAGGGTAGGCACGGCTGGCCAGGCACTGATCCGCATCTCCTAAAGAAATTAGCTAAATTATTATCCACTCAATCCCATCTGTGCCAAAAAGCAACCCAAAGGACTTGTTTCATTTTCAGCCAGGACGGTATACGTCTACCAAAGAATGCCTAAATATGTGGTTGATATTTTGTATTAATGAAACCAGCATCAGTTGCCTACTTCATTGTGTACAAAAATATCTAAATGTTGTGAATTGTAGTGTAGTTATGGCATTCCTGGATGAAATTTAATATCTTAGGTTGGCTCCATTAGTCACATTGGTCTATGCATTGTATGGCTTGTCACAAATAACAAAATTGACACAACAAAAACGTACAAATCCTCTTTATGCCTCAATAATATGGAAATATTTTAATACGAAATTAACTTTATAAACTGCGATAAGTTACTTAATTTTTTATTTGGTTGATAGATTAAAGATTAATAAGCCCTAACGCATATATGATATCGTGTACACTGTCCTGGCCGAAGCTGTATACATTGTTGAAACATCTCTTTTAGGTTGCCTTAAGCCATAGCTACCTACCTTGGAATAAAGAACCCTAGGAGTAAATTTTTATCTATATCCAGGTATGCTAGGGTGAGTGACCGTAAAATGACGTACATGTACTAGACTTCATATAACTACGATATAGATAGTACTGTGATTGTTATGGATTTCAGGCACCTGTATACAACATATTATTTATCTAATATAATCTTTAAAAAGATATTAAATATCTAAAGTTGGTTTTGTGCATAAATGCTGTATGGCATCTTCGGTATAGGAATAATCTTAAAGGTAATCTATAAGTGTAAATCGATGGACTAACCTCTCATCAGAATTATCTCCGCAATCATCTTCGGAATCGCACAGCCACGTCTTCAGTACGCATTTGCGGTTGTCACATTGGAACTGGTTAGGTTCACAACGGCCCAGCTCAGCTATAAAAGAAACCATTTTAGAAAATGGCTGTCGTAATTAAAGACATAGTAAAATATTTTTTTTTTCTTAAAAAATGTTGCCTGTATGTTAGTAGGTCACAAATAAGTCCCTTCTAGTGAAGTCTACATTTTGCTATATAGAAGATCAGTTTAAGATCAGCAGAGGCATATTACAGGGCATATACGTATACTTAACCGTGACCGTCTTAACACGATCCAGTTCAAACACATACACACTAATACGCTAAAAATCTCAACACTATAGTGGTACAGTAGGGATATATAGAGAAACCCCCGTACCACCCATGACTCCGGAACAGGAAAATCTGGTGTGATTGTTCCGCAGTAGGACTACGACAAATAGGGCTTCCTCGCGGTCCCACTAACAGGATAAATCAGTGGGACTACGGGAAAAAGGGGGTAATATTTAGTACTTACAACACATGTTTTCGTCAGATCTATCAGTACAGTCAAAACGTCCGTCACAGACGCGGGACTTGTCTATACATTGCCCGTTGCCGCAGGTCGCTTCATGAGCCGCGCAGAAATGTGGTTGTGGATATTCTTTGCCAGCTAGAAAGAGTACACTCAGTTAATGATGCATGATACTAGTAACAAGAAATAACTAATAATTATCACGTGTTATTACGAGTAGAACCAAATTCAAGCTAAAGAGACTGCAAAAACTTTAGACCAATTTATTAGTAGGATCCTACCAGGATAGCTTAAGACTATTAGCAAACGAAGACAAATCCAATGTTAACTCGCACATCAAAATCGCCGGTTTGAAGGTCACAAATTTAAAAATATACACTAAGAAAACATTACCCTCTTTTTAAGCAGTCGTTTAACTTAGCCGGGTACGCGATTTAAGATATGTACTGCGGATTAAATGTACCTTCAACCGAAAAGCAGGAAATAAACACATTCTATAAAAAATCCGATTTGATTATCTAACTTTAGAATAGAGACACTTTATAATTAAACACTATTATTTCGTTAATACCAAAGGATGCAGTAAGTAAATCGCTAATAGTTACTATGTAAAGGTGAGCTTACGTTTTCTTTGAACAGTAAGTGTGACGCGTTTTTCAGAGCCTGCCTCGCTGAGGTAGCCGGGTGTTTGGCAAATGTAGACGCCAGCGTCTCCAGCCTGGAATAAAACTCGATAGTATTATAACAGTTATTAACCCTCAGAAATATCAAACAAAATATTACCATATAGCACACAAAAGATAAACCAGATCAAAACGTTGAAATTCGGATGGACGCAATTAAATGAATTAATAAATAGATAGTTTCAATTATAGTTTATGATAATCAATTGGCTAATTTTATATTTTCGCTTGATTTTCCCGGGTACGAATGTACATGCAAGACCTGACCTGCTAAAATGAGATAAACTAATAGCTACAAGTTGTAATAAACAAAAGTCCTAAAATCCTTACAGTAACTCCATCGATTTCAAGTCTTCCGTGGAAGTCTCTTGCTCCCGGCTTCAGAGGTCTGGCTCCTTCCCTGACCCAACGGACCGGAGCTCGTAGGGGGCCCTCGTCACGGCATTGGAATACCACATCCCCACCTACAAGTTACAGAAACCAATCAAAATACAATCCTCGGAACAGCCAATGACCATTTCTGACGGTCATGATCTTTTTGTATTCTCGCCACTTTAATTTTTTTTGGCAATCGCATTTTCATTAGTAAAACGCTTTGAATTTATAAATCACAGGTTTAGTTAAGCAATAGCGTTACACAAAGTAGGAAATTCATTTAATTTAGTATTTATGAATCTCAGAATTGAGCTGTAGAATATACATTCTAGATTGGCCTCTAGTTCAAATTGGTTCCTATCCAAAGCTAACCTCTTCTATAATGTCTAAAAAATATTTTTTAACTTCTATATTTATACTAATAGCGAGAAAACAAAAATAAACCATATTCCGTCATTGGCCAGGCAGCCCCATAATGCAGCATTCAATGAATCGATTGAATATTTTAATAATTGATGTATTGCTGATTTATTATATTCTAAACATAAGTAAATATATTATCAATCTCATCTATGGCAGCAATATTTTATCACCACTATTACGGAATTCCCACTGTTATAATTCTTATTTGCATGCGCCCTACTACTTACTTACTATTCATTAATTTATGATCTGATTGTCAGATTATTGAACTGTATTAAGATTTGTTGACATATTTATGCAGATTTGCATAATCATGCATCCAGAAGCATTTCCCATTGTAATCGCGTTTATTAATTTTGATGCTTGTGACCGTTACAGACTTTGTTATGAAACAATTCCTTATAGGCATGAGTATGTAACTATCTAGTTACTTACCTAAGGTAGTAAAACTATTAAAGTTTACGTAATCCATTAATTCACATTTGAAGTCAGATAAATAAAATATGATGTCATTTACAATTAGATCAATGCTCTTTGCTTAGCGCAGTACATTACGCATAATTTCTGATATCTTTTTAAATGAAACAAAGAAATTTTACGTCGATAACACAGCATACATAGACAGCTGTCAAATGTGATTTGTTAGATTACATCTCTCTAATATTATAAAATGTTGGTGAAAGGATGTATACAAGTCAATGTGAGTGTTTATTATGTAAAACTTGTTGATTATTGCAAAATTGGTAAGTATTTGTAACTGTAAGTGTATGACAATGTAAGTATAGGTGTTGAAGGGAATCTCTATTAAGGACCTTGTTCCTGTTGTGCTGATCTCTTTCCGCTTGCGCATTTGATCCTCATGCGGGTTCACCGCATTCTATCAGTTAATAAATGACTTTTCTATCACTCGAGCTACACGCACGCGCAACGCGTCTAGCTGCGGGCAAACAATTCACCTGCGGGGCGTGACTCACGCCCCGCACTCACTTCTAATGGCGGTGTTGTTTTTACTGTCACGCAGATCTCAAACATAGTCAAAATGCATGTAGAAATGCTTTCAAAATTAGAATTGATACAGAAATTGTATAGAAAACAGGATGCAAGGGGAAAAAGCTTAGCTTAAAAGTGAGAAGTAATAAATATACGAATTTATTTATAGTTTATTAGTTTTTTAAGTTTATTTCTCTACACAAGTCAACCCACGGGCGGCATGCACTAGACTGCAACAGAGTACGAATCTTCTATCATGTGGCCCGCAGCGTAATTTTATACGCATGCGGATCAAATCCGTTAGCAGGCAGAAATCCACCTAACAGGAAATAGGCATACTGGTGTAAATTAAACGTCACAAAAATGTATAAGTATATATGAAGACAATGTTATAAAAACCGATTAATATAATATGTGATAGCAGCACTCCACATTTCATAGTTATAAAATTTATGATATACATATATACTCGTACGTTGCTGCCATAATAGGTAAATAAATATATATATATATATTAGTAATACGTATATACGATTCATAGTATAAATTGTAGATGGTATAATTCCCAATCAATGGCGATGAAAGTGACATCCACTTTATATTTTATTAAATTAAAACGCCTTGCACTTGTTAAGAATAATAATTATCAAAAAATGTATTAGGATCTCATGTAAATATTGTTATATATTAGACAACCCTGTTATGGTTTTTGCCCGTTATTTAAATATTTAGGCAAACCAACTCACCAACTGTGCGTACCACCACCATGAAAGAAATAATAACTTATTAGTCACTTTCTATTATATTAAAAAAATAACACGAAATAATTATTTTATTTATGCCACTTATGTAAAAAGTTTACTACAACCACGCATTACGTAGAAATTAAATACATCAAAATATTTAAGAATATCTAAGTGAAACGCCTAAAAACGTATTAAATGGAAATGAATATGCATTGTATTTATACCTATTTATCTAGTTGTACGTACTTTAGACACAATCCGTTCAATTCCGTGACCGTTTTACCACAATGATTTTGACAAGTCTTGGACTAGTATTAACCTTATGTTTCGGTTAATTTCTAACTACAAAGTCGCGGCTATCACTTTTTTTTGTTGAGATAATCACACCTTAGCCATATATTTACTAGAACATAACCTTGTTCACCCAGTGTCTAACAACCAGTTTTGACAGTAGATGTGTTTAAATTGACACACTTCTTAGCAAAATAATAGTAGGTATAAATTTGAATTTATTTTTGTGGTAATACTGTAATAATTTATTGCTATCTATAATTAGCTATCCAATGCTCTATTTAGATTAGAACTGTAGTTATTAGAGCCTACAGAATTTACATATATGTGTACTCTACCTGCTTACCTATAAGCTTAGTAGGTAGAACTAACCTTTATACTTACTTATCAGGTATATCTAAGGAGATGTTTTCATTATTATACATTATATACCCTGACAAAAAAAATTTTCGTGTATCAGGAGAAAATAGTCTAATTGCACTTTTTATCAATCGTTAAGGACACATTGTTTGAATATTACCTTAGTGTTAATAAAATATACCCAAATAAATATAAATATTATTATAAAGTATATACTCCTACCATATCGTAGGAACATGTCTTTAATTTTCTGTTAAACAAGATGTCGTCATTAATCAACAATAATTTTAAATTTATTACATATGTTTCAATAAATTTTTCATACGTGACCATATTCATATCACATATTGAGTATTGCCACTAATTATTACGATTATTTCTGAAGATTAAGTTTCCTTAGCTAAGAGTACCTACTTACTTCCATAAACGTCGTGACATGTAAAAACTCTACATAATATATTTTATACATAGCTCACCTTATAGTCCTTGCCATTTGTATGTAAAACTTATTTTAGACAACATAGAGAATTTTTTGATTATTTTGATTGGCAACACCTCTAGCAGGTTTACTTCACCATGTAAGTCCAGAAATTTACAGCTGATGAACTATTGTTTAATAGAGTAATTTATAAAATTTGCACTATGAGGTTTAGGTAAAATCATGTCATAAAAAGGACTTACATTCTTTTGAAACTACTGAAAGTTAAGTCGTTCTTACCTTTTCAGCTTAAGTATTTTTTTTACATTAGCTATAATCTTCTAAACAAATAGTGTGTCGCTTTTGGTTTAAGGTATTTAATGAAGAAACAAACTCTAATTTTAACACAGTAAGAACAAGTAATTGAAGTATTTTTTTATAACGGTCTCATAAATTATTATAAATTTTCTTATGATAAATAAATATTAAAACTTACCGTATCGGATTGTCTGATTGCTGGGATATGTCTTGATCTGCAGTGGCGCGGGACCTGAAAATAACGAAGAAATAGCCGTATAGCAAGTATTTCATTATTATGTCATCGTTGTCGTCGATTTAATATTTTTTAACAATTAGTAAGTTAACTTCATTCATTCATAATGTGGCTTTTTAATTATTTACAATTATATTACATCGGTTACATTAAAAATAAAACTAGATTAATTGGTTACTTCTTGTATTTTTATGTGATATAACTTGAAGTTACCGGTAACAAAAATGCATCCTCATATTTTATAGTTGTTCGGCGAGCCAGAGCTTTCATAGCTAATGGTCACTATATATGCCACTATTAGAGGGTGCTTACTGATTACCAATAACTCTATATTTATAGAAAATAAGCACTAGAAATTGTTAATACGAAGTAAATTTTGCCCGATCCTATCTAGCAGAAGTTACGTTTTTAGTATTATTGCATTTTAGAGTTACACAACATCAGGTGTTATTTTTTTCTACTTCTTTCAACAAGGTCAACTCAAACCCAAGCTGATTTAATATAAGTATATGAGTTAAGGTTGCCGTACACATATCAACCGAGCAACGGTATATCGTCACAACTTACAGAAACTGATGTTCGATATTGCACTTTCAAGTTACTAGACCTCAATGGTTTTAATGTTGTACATTTGAAATTTCCTAATGCAACGGAAAATGATCAGTTCCTATTGCAATAGTATTTTCTCGCCTTAAATCTAGAGGCTATAATGTGACGATCCATTGCAGAGTTAATATATGCGCTTATTTTAACACAGGCAAGCAGACATACTGCCAGCAGGGCAGTCAAACTCGTCGCTCAAGTCGAAAGGGCAGTCCACTCGGCCGTCACATCTTCGACCCGCGTCTATGCACGGTCCATTCTCACATCGCCACTCGTGTCGTTGGCACGCAATTGAAACACCTTTTCAGAGACGCAGTTTAGCATAAGAATTCGCGCATATTACCTATTTTATGATTTATTTATTAACACTACTCATTATGGCTATTTATTTTATTTATTTTAGGATAATTGAATAAGTATTATACAACGAGAGTCACACTTTCAAATTATTTTATCATCACACAAAATAAACAATAAAACATTATTTCGATGTTTTATTTATTTAACTAACACTTTCACTCATCCCTTACACCAAATTTCGAACACGCTGACAATATGTCCCCGGATAATCGTCATCAAACAGATCACATTTTGGATCAGTGGATTGATCAAGTAGAGTGCGACTCATTGTGGCAAAACAGCACAGCAGTCTATTTGCAGTTTGCTGCGACAGTCATTATACAGTAAGTAGAATTGATGTAACTTATCAAGCCGATCGAGTGCATCAATATTTTTTCACAGAATTTTGAGGTAATTGAAAGTTAAAATTTAATAGGCATTTGATGAGATTATTTTAAAATCTACCAAAGAAATTAGTTCCAATACAATTTACAAATCAAAAAAATAAATATAATCTGTAAATTAGCTAAATATTTCTACTTATCTATAATAATTAAGTAAAATTACCTCTTGTTGATCCGCTACCAGACTGAGAATTGTCCCACTGCCGGTCTCCTACATAATTATTAACGAAATATAAGTAAAAGAATACAAAAAAATAATTCAACTTAATGTCTCTAAACTCAGTTATTTAAGCTATTATAAAAACAAATACAAATAGAAATATCTTGGACCGGACATCTGTCTCTATTCTGCAATACGGGGACAAGGTAAACTAAAATTCCCAACTGTCTCTATCTGGGATCGGGGATACGAACAAAGACAATGGACTACAATTGTAAAAACAACAAGAGTGTTAATAAATTAAATATATTAAGAATCGATTACAAATGCCGTAGATATCGTGTAACAAACATAGGTACAAAAACTAAGTTATAAATATTATAATACTTAAAAAAATGTTTACCGTTGCCACCTGGTGCAGACGTAGAAGGTGGGTAGGGCCGTGGTTGTGGATTGTAGGGATTGTACGGGTATGCTAGGAAAAAATAATAAATATACCAAAATTTAAAAAACAATAATTAAGAAATATTTTAGTTGCTCATCCACCAGCAACTTGCTCTAATACCGCCTTGTTGAGTTCGAAGTGCCGTACGATGTTCTACTGGGACCTCTCTATCATAACGGACTATTATTATTTGCAATAAGGCTGATGTCGAGTTGGCAGAGCGGTCCCAACGCGGGGCAGCTTGTCAGCATCACCATCCCGCATTACTAGAACCTCGTGAAGGCCGCGAAGGATAAGTTCAGCAAAAACCTTGAATTGGCTGACTAGGTGACCCCATGTAGGAGTTTGGTTCGACTATTTGCTCCGATTGTCGTTTAGGCAAACGGCTTGATAGCTAGGAGAATCCATTTTTATTTGTAAATCCAAAAAATTGGATTTATTAAATGAAATAATACAATATTTTTCTATGTAAATCAATCAAAAAACAACAAAGAAATAAATTAATTAACCTTTCACTGCGGCTAGACTATGCTTTAATTTTTTTGTACAAATAATCGTAAATTACGGAGGAAAAAAAAACATTACATTAAAATTAAGAGTGTTGTCATGGTGATAAAGTTTTCTCGTCTCATAATTATAAAAGTTCACAGCTATAAGTGACATATATTATTTCTCTATATACCTGGCCTATTTCCATCCGGCGAAGCAGTTGAAGGCGCCGAGGTTGATGGCCCATAACGATCGTACGGTCTACCAGCGTTCGGATCTTAATGAAGTAATACAAACAAAATATAATAACTAACATAAAATGATGGATATAAATTATAAAAATAATTAACATAATGATGCAATGCAATGACCAGTGTTCATCTGGCCCAACGTATAAGCGCTGCCTTCTGGGGTTGGGTTAGCATTTTGATTATCTGTAGATCTAGAGCGGTCTGTAATTAGTTAATCTGCTATTTTTGCCTGGTAGTTTGTATCTAAAAAACCAATCTTTTCGATAACTTCTGTGTAAAGTTTGCGGTTAATTTATCACATTTCAAGCTAGATACGTACGTATCTCGGAATGTGAAATTCCGCTCCTAGCGGACCTGAGGAGAAACTTAAAATTTTATATAAGTCTCCCTACCGAAACTCTCTAAAACAGTTTCTCATGAAACATAAAAAACCCGAGTGAAATAATTGTAAAAAAAGTAATGAACTAAATTATGAATATGAAGGTAAACTCATAGAATTGGGATTACCGTTAATATCAGGTGACGATGTAGTTTGCACGGGACTGGGGTACCCAGGTCGAGAGTTGTAAGGATCGAAATGGCCTACAACAAAAAATAATTGTAAAATAAACTTAAATATGAATTAAAAAAACGTTTCTTTTAATGTTTTTTAGTGTAAGATCATAATTTAACAATTCGTGGACCTTCTGTTAATACGAGTATAGGCAAAGTTTGAAAATAGTACAAAATAACAAAAACAATTTGTAACTGTATCAAATTTTCATTTTACAGTAACAGGTATATTCAGAAAGTTTATCATACATATTTTTAAAGCCGGACCTTTATTGAAGCATCAAAGAGACCGTGCCCAGCATTGAGAGATACTTAACAAAAAAAGTAAGCAAAGTGAAATTCAATGTTTTAACGAGCTATGTATTATTAAGAAGGATTTACTATTGTTATTCCTTAGTATAAACTAAGGAACACAAAGGTACCTTGATCGCCTCCTCCGGGGGACGCTGTAGAAGGTGCTGAGGTGGAAGTGCGCTGTCTATCACTGTAAGGGTCTCTACTGGGGAACCTGTCGCTACCACCATAGGGATCTTAACAAAACAAACATAACAAAATTAAAACGAATAAACCATTTGTGGAAAAACGTATAAATCAATCATAACATTATTAAATTTACATAATGTATAAAAGTGAAAGTCAACAATATTTTTTTATATCGATTAAAAAACCAAATTATTAAATCAAGTATGTTAAAATGTATAAAGTTAGTCCTTTATACATTTTATCATACTCGATGGTATATCATTTCGAACTAATAATCCGATGAATACATATAAAGTAATAAACATAAACCGACGACTTGAGAACCTGCCTTTTTATAAATTTGGCTAATCATAATAAAGACAAATTGTATGGAAATAAAGAAGTAAACAATTTGACTTGTAATAAAATAATATCATATAATTGTATGGAAAGAGTATTAACGAATTTTGATTCAGTAAATCAAACTCTAAAAAACAATTTGTACCGTTTATTTCAGGTGATGATGTAGTAGACGCGGGTTGTGGGTACCCAGGACGTGGATTGTAAGGATCGTAGTTTACTACAAAAAAGCAAATTAAAAATTTGTAAAAGTAATTTCTTTTTTCTTTAAATAAAACATAACAATATCCGAAATTAAAGCGCCACGAAAAAAAACCCATATAAATTGTATGTAGAAATATTTGAATTTGTTAATTAATTTCAAATAAGTACTCGTATTTATTGTCATTATTATGATTTCAAAAACGGAGATTCTACATTAATATGTCTTCGAGCCTGACAACTCGTACGATTGTGACAGAACTTTGCTTTGGGTAAGTTCGTTTAGTCAACAATTATACCGCGTTTTTAATACTATTGAGTCTTAAAAATGTAGCAAAAGTAGTTACCATCAGGTGATGATGTAGTAGGCCCTGATTGATCATATCCACGAGGTGGATTGTACGGATCATAACGAGCTACAACAAAAAATAACATATCAAAACAAATCAACAATAAAATGCACCCATGATAGATAAAGCAAATAATGTGGCAATGAACATTGCGTTAAAATAGCGCAAATAAGTTGCATACAAAGCATAACAGATGATAATGCAAGATAATCTTTACATGGAAACAAAAAATATAAATTAATTAAGTCAGTATTTATGTTTGTGAGTTTTCACAGCGAGCCAATTTTGATTAAAAAAACATGTATTTTAATTTTGAAATTTCATGTTCATACCTAATTAGTTTAATTGTTGAACTAACTTATTTTTAAGTGTTGCAATACTGCAATAACGTATAATTTTTCAAGAGCTTTAAACTAGTAATATTTTTTTAAGAGTATTAAACTAAAAAAGCTTTAAAACTACTATTTTTTGCTGTTGCAGTAGTTTAGAGCCGTATGATTTTTCAAGACTTTAAAAGTACTCAGAGTTTTTGCTGTTGCAGTAACGCAACGACGTTAATGAAATGAGCGTTTTTCTTGATACAGTAATGCAACGACAGATATTTTATTAAGAGCTTTGAAGTAACGGGAGTTTTTGTTGTTGAGTGAACAGGCGTATGATTTTTGAAGAACATTGGACTACTTATATAATCTGCTCAACTGCTCAGGTTGTTTATCTGCTCACAATGGCTGATTCAATTGATTTAAAAGAAACTATGTACCCTGGTACTTTAAAACTTATGGAGATTGGCAGCTGCGTAACTTCAAAAACAGGGCCTTAAAATATGATTCTTAAAGATGATATAGTGCTCACAGATTAAATAATAAGTATTTCTTATTATTAATACCAAGACCTTTATTTTAATAACATAGCCAACCAAAAGCAGCAACAATACAAACCATAATAAACCACGTCAGCATCATTTCAAACATGCAAATAATGCATCCTGATGATTAATGTTGAAAAATCACAGTTTAAGTATTTTTGTAACGTGCTATTATCATTGACTCTATGTCATATTCTCTACCTCAAATAAACAGGCGAAAATAAACTTTTAGAAATATGCACCATAGTTTCCTACACCAAAAAGTTGTTTTAAAACTATTTCCAGTTATTCTTCTTCTCGATTATAACTAAATAAATTGTAAAGAAATCAAAAATTGCTTTAGAACTTCCTACATGTTTTGCAATATTTGAATGAAAAACCAATGACCATCCAAATGTAGAAAAATTTAAATGAATGAAACAAAGCACATCGAAAACGACCCGAAAACCATGTAAAATAGCTCCAAAAAAATCCCAACTCATACCGCCGCCATCAGGAGAAACAGTTGTCCTTGAACCTGAACCACCACCAGTATTGCTATCCTCTTCACCT
This sequence comes from Ligdia adustata, assembly GCA_947049295.1. Classification (NCBI taxonomy): domain Eukaryota; kingdom Metazoa; phylum Arthropoda; class Insecta; order Lepidoptera; family Geometridae; genus Ligdia; species Ligdia adustata. The sequence goes on along the minus strand of OX346213.1, from coordinate 14,999,946 downwards.
AAGCACAAAACCGAAATAAAATAAACAAAATAATAAAAACCCTAGTATAAAACAAACCAAACAAAACAAAATCGTATATACCCTATCACTGGTTACATCTTACCAGCAACTGTGTTAGAAGGGTAACCGAATGTTGCCATCTCATACAGGTCTGGGTAACGTTCTAAAATTCCACGGCACAATTTTAAATACCACAATAATTTACACAACGTACTGTTTGACAGGTTGAACACTGGCAATATTCATATAGGGAGTACTGAGCAAAATAACGAAAGATAGAATACATTTACTATGTACACACAGGATACTACAAAAGTAATTTACAGGTAAAATAGAGTCCAATGCGACAAAAAATATCAACGCTCAGTATGATGCTGGTGAATACTTCTAAGCGCTTATACGCTTCTTTTCATCGTTGGCCTCTAAAGACGCTCAAGTCCGCAAAAATATATAAATACATCAATAAACACTATAAATACTTTAAAATGTACATATTAGATGCTAAATAATAACAATTTACAATATTACTTTAATAATTAAAAAAATTATGTTTTTTTTTTATTTAAAAACATATCATAACCAAATGCATGCACGTAGAAGTTACTAAGGCAAGTACGATATGGGTCGTGAGTCGTAGCCAAGCGAATATATTCTCATAATACAACCCACATAGTTTACTCTGTCTCAGTACAAAGTTTGACTAAAGTTTGTTTCTTATTTACTTTACGTATATTTTTTTCAAGTCTATTGTTGCATTGAATTGTTATTGAATATTGCGAGTGATCAACCAGCTACACATGTTTCTATAAAAAATACTATCTTACCATAAGGAGGTCTAGTAGAAGGCCTCCTGTCATCCGATCCTCCGTATGTTGGGTAACGATCTACGATAAACAAAATTAAACTCAAAATGAAACTGTGCTAGTGAAACATTGAATTTTCGTATTTATTACTTTTTAAGATTTATTTGTATATACAACAGACAAGTAATAACTGTAAAAACTATTTTTTTTTGACTTAAGACATTCAGCATAAAAGGGAAAAGTGAAAAACATAATTGGAATATTCCCATTTGGGACACTTGAGTGAAATGAAATAGGTAAATTCAAATAAATAAATTCCTTTATTTTTTATGTGTGTTGTCAAATTAATTCAAATTCAATGCTTTCTTACTTTCGTGTGTAAATCTACTACTACCTACTAAAAAACAGTTTATAAATTACTAACTATCTGGTTGAGGTCCCGTGCCGGGAGCGTAAGGGCTGTACTGATCTGAAATTATAATATGAAAATCATTAAGAGTCGCCTCTGTGTGTTTTTAGAACTAGAAAAGTAATTGTTGAGTGCACCTCACCAATTTAGTTTATACATAACAATTTAATACTTTACATGTTGTATCCTAAAACTCAAAAAATATCTCGTTATAAAACACTATGTGTGTTACAAAATAAATAAAATTAATATTCAAATCTTACTAGGATTGCTCGGCTCTGGCCGGTTCGGTCCGTTCGGCTCGCGTCCGGGGGTGTATACGTCTACAAAGTTATGTTTATATTAAAATGCGATAAGAACATAATATATAAGAATATTTATTTTGCTTATGTTACTTAATTTTAAAATTGGAAGGATATAATTTACTAATATTTAAAAAAAACAATAACAATAATCTACTCAACTTTTTTCGAATTCGACAAATAAATATGTAGGTAATAATGATTTTATAATATGATCTTAACTTACTAAGAAAATAAATATAATTAATAATATTAATTAAACAAAGTATTATTTTGCAGACCATAGGTATAATATATTGTATTTAAGAACTAAGCGTCTTATTAATAAACGTGTTTCAACTTCGTTCTTTATATCTTGTTTAATCCGATAGAGAACAAATGCCAAAACAAAATCAAAATTCAAATTAAGACACGCTTATTAAATAAAACCATGAGAGCTCCTTTAGTGGTCAGACGGTTGTTGTGGCTTACACACGCGGTATTGTCCCGCAAGCGGCCGCAAAACTTTATATCATATGTGTTATTTATTCATTAAAGTGTGACAATGCACACGGGATTCGGGATTGTTGTGAAGATTCACGCATACGAACCAAAGATGCGTGCATAAACAATACCGCATGACTCTAAAAGAGCCCAAAACACGCTTGTAAGCACAAGAGGAATTAATTACCTGGATCCGTTCTAGCAGTACTAGTATAGCCTCTATCTACTGGGCTCTGGTATTCGGTGGTATACCCTCGTCCTCCAGACGAGCATTCGGAATCACTCTCATCAGATCTGTCCGAGCAATCTGGCATACCGTCGCATTTGAGGTACGAAGGTATACATTCACCCGAAATACACTTGAACTCATCTGGATTGCATGCTACAATAACGAAAAAATACATATACATGAAACATGCAAAATAAATGTAACATAAAAAATATCTAGCGTTCTAATCATCAAATTGTAATACTATGTAGGAAAAAAAACCACTACAGAAATATAATCTATATGTAGTCTAAGGAAACTAATAACCAATCGACAGAAAATAACATGGAACGGGGTGATAGAGACATTAATCGAATAGACTGTTTCTTAGATACCAGCGTAGCAGTTCTGTTCGTCAGAGAAGTCTGAGCAGTCATAGATATTGTCGCATCGCCTCTCGTTGGGGATGCATCGACCCTCGTAACACGTGAACTCAGATTCGAGGCACGGCGCGAGAGGAGGCGACCGGGACGCTCGCAGCATATACCATGCTGCATATGAGTGTCATTAACAGGCATTCCTAATATAAATTAATGTGTGCAATCAACGGTCCAAAACTTGAGTAGGCTACAAATCACTCTTCGATAAATTTCTATTTCTAAATATGTAGTTGCTTTCATAAACATAGAAAATTTCCATTCGCCTTAAGATTCATAACTAATAATGGCATAAATATACGAGTATCTACTCAAATTTGATTCCGAAGATTGTATGTCAAATCAAAACCTGATATATTGAATAGATATCGTAATCCTATTATTTTTAGCATAGCAGTCAACTTTAAGAAATGTGTGTAGTTAGAAATAAGTGAAATTAAGAATATAACAGTGTCAGAATGTAAAGAATAAAATTGTTTTTCACTTTTTACATTGTGCAGTTAAGATAAGTGCAAGAAGAACAAAACAGTGTAAAGAAGAGAGTAACTTTAACAATGTTGTGGTCAAGGCAATAATAATAAAGTTACCTGTGTATACCTTAAAGCAAGCTAGTGCTCCCGGTGTTTTTATTGCAACATTTATGTCTAAATTGAAAGCTATTGACAGTATCTAATATAATTTTGCTAAGCGTGTCTGTGCTCAAAGTGCTTGTGAAATTTGTGTCACAAATTTTTTCCTAGTAAAAATAGACCTTTCCACATTAGACTCTTCCATGTGTTCGTATTATTACAAACTTTTCATTGTTGTTATAAAAAAAATATTTGTTTTTTACACCTACATGTTTTTAATATTCAGTGGTTGAAAACTTTACGAAAAAGTCTCCGCAAAAATCGAATGCGGGAAAGTCAAGTGCATAGATCTGCTTAATATTTGGATCGTAACTTTAATTTCAATGTACATTCATACCTTTCATAAAGAATCCAATGAACAATATGGATTAGATGCTTTTGTAAGAGCTAATATTTTTCGTCTCCCAAATGTAATGGACTCCGATAAAGGTAAATTTGTGGGTGATTATTTAATACTTACAACAAGCAATTTCGTCGGAGCTGTCGACGCAATCAACTCTCCCATCGCAGTAGAATTCTGCGTTGATGCAAGTACCATCACGGCACTTGAATTGATTTTCAGAACATCCGCCTGAAAAAAAAACATACTGATGAATATGTTATACTCGGAAAAGTTTATTAATACCAAAACTCTACTCTACTAATTTAAAAGATTATTCGTAATGTCATTTCAAATTTGTTGCAGGTACCTATTCTATTTTTTTTCACTTTCCTCAGGGACAAACCTCAATGAGGACTTTGAATGATGTCCTTGATTTGCAAAGAAAAAAAGAGAGGACGTACTGTTGGAAGCTATCATAGTTTCGTTGCAGTTGAGCTCGTCGCTGCCGTCAATGCATTCTTGTACGTTGTTGCACCGTTGACGGGCGCTAATGCAGTCGTTGTTGTCACATCTGTGAACAATTAGAGCTTTATAGTCTACGCCTATACCTACTAAAAATTAAATACTTTTAAATAACGTTCATACGATGACATAGACATAAATATAACGATTGTACGCTATTAGACATTTTGGATTGGACAGATTCTAGGTTCAACAGATTCGCTATTGGACGGAAACAGTACAATTGACTGTAAAATTGTTAAATCACTGGATATTTATGTGACGACTAGGACTATACTACCTACTTCGCAAGGTGTGGACGCCAACCATTTTAATGATGCAAACCTTTTTTGGTTCAGCTCAGGTTGTGGCTTTCTTCCAATTTATTTTTTTAAAGTTCATTAAAGTTCAGATAAATGATAATTGGGTAATTAGGTAGATCAAGGGTAATTTTATTATATGTGTCCAATGACCCAATCAGAGAAGTAGTATAAGAGAAGTAGTGGGAAAATTAAATTTCCCATGACACTACCAGTAGTGCCAAAAGTAATAAATGGATCATTTGTGATTTTCCCTGACAGCCCCAAAATAAAGTAATATTTTCAAATGTAAGTAATGTTTAGAAAAATTACTAAAAGAATTTATTTCAATTAATTCTCAATTCCCCTTTAACTCCAGAATTGGAAGTTTTGTTATGACTCGTTTTATATGTATGCCTACATAAGCAAATTATTTTATAAATATTATATAGAATAATAAATAATATATTCATTACTATCTATTTTACAGTCGCAATGCTTTAATATTCGCTACTTGCTTCAATGCAGCCGCAATTTTCTTAATATATACACATTATTTAAACACATAATTATCATCAATATTTTGCACAGCCAAATAAAAAAGTTATTCTATATATTAGTGAATAAAAAAGCAAATTACGTATAGTTCAATGTTTTGTTAATAAATATGTCTCAAATTAGAGCGTATTTGGTCTTGTTTAGTAGAGTTAATATTTTCTATTTTTTGAATTGTCAATATATTGGACATAGCACAGTTGGTTTTCTGTACGCCAAATTCTGTATTATAACAACAGTAAGCATGTGCTTTTAGAGAAGTAACTGCAAAAGTCACTTCAATTTGAGACATTTTTTATGCATTGTTTACTTATTAACTTATTATTTTTAAATTTACCTAAAATCGTCGGGTCCGTCGCAGTTGTCACAAACTTGTTCGTCACTGCCATCGAAACAGTCCGGCACCCCATTGCAAATCTTCGCATCTTCCAGACATCTGCCGTCGCACTCATGTTGACAGGCGTCTTAAAATAAATACGATATAAATTATAAGTCGACTAAATGTTTGTTTAAATTTCACTCTCCGGACCGATAACGAAATCCTTCCATTTATTGCTTAAAATTTTTGTTGGAAGTATATTTTTTATTAAAAATTTATACCCTACAGACTCCAAATTCCGTCCCATTTAAATGTAGTAAAACCTTGATAGAAGATCGCAAACCAACAAATTCACACAAAAACATTCAAACTTGCACACCAATGTAAATTTTGTCATAATCTAGATTCGTAAATAACCGATACGTATTCAGAAACTATAGTTGGACCTTTCCAACAATCAGGTACGCGTGAATACCCGTCTTCTTAACAATATTAACCGATACGTACTTAAAAAAAACATACTTGTGACAGGTGTGTGAAGTACAGGTTCACAAGGCTTAGTATTTGTAGTAGAAAAGAGATCGTTTAAAGGTTCTAATATTAATTATTATAGTCTAAGAGACGTATTTTTAAGATGATTTCAATTCGCAATTGCAAACAAAAAATTCGCTAATACCTATGAGTTTATCGCTTTATATTTAAACTTTATATAATATAGATGTATAATACAATTGTTATCTCAAAGAAGAAGACGTAACCAGTGAAATTTTAATTACATCATTGTATTTATTACCTCTTCTTCTTTAAAATTTCTTTCAAACTGAGACAACACACATCACAATAGAAGGACAAACAAGCAATGTAACAAATTCCATTATCTTATAAAATAGTTTTAGTAAAGCCCAAAAAGTGTATCGATTACAAATATTATAATTTGATACAGGCCCAATTTTTCATTTATAAAAATATTCGCTTAATGGCCTATTAAGGCCATAAAATATACGGTCCACCTCCTTTGTCTTCTTGCCTCAATAACGAAAATGCAATTGACTCGATCAAAATTGGATCTCGCTATTGGATCTTTTTATATCTATTTAAACATTTGATATAGAAACTCAATACAGTGATCCAATATTGGTCGAGGCACATGCACTTTTACTAGAGGGGAATTAACCAAAGACGGTCACCGGTCTCTTTTACCCTAATAGGCTGTTAAAGATTTTTAGCAACGAAAAACCGGGACTAAGTATAAAATTCCGCTCCGCAATCGACGAAAGAAACAAATTTCAGATGATGGAAATCGTATAGAAAATATAAATATATCTAACTACATGAGTAAACACGCAATAATAAAAGAAAGATCAGAAATAGACTATCCAGAAGACAGACTAATGAAGATTTGAAAAATTACTGTTTTGGTTTAAAAAAATCCTACCTTCCTGACATCCGTCTTCATCTTCGTTGTTCTCACACTCTGCAAAACCGTCACACCGCGTGGCACATTGTACTGAACCACTGTCACAGGTGAATTTATCAGCTGGACACGTGGCACCACCTGTAATGTCACAAAAATAGGTTAAATACTCGAAATCGGCAACTGTTTCAAAAAACAAACTCCGTTTTAAACACGAGTGCCGAGGTAAACGCAATATCGTCGACACTGAAATTATAGGACAAAATATTGGATGATAATCGTAAATAAAACTATTCTGACTAAATTCTATTTCATGCTTATAATCATGCTCGTGCAAATATTGTTCCTGTATCAACAAAATATAAAACGATTAAAAATGTGATCAAAATACGCATTCATGACTCAAACCTTTGTGGTCGTCCTAATAATGAATATATAGTGACCGTCTGAGAGAAGAAGGGCTTAAGAAGCTCGCAGAAAATTATCAGTTACCAGTTGTATGTATTGTTATTCACAAAAGCATTTGTACACAAATCTACAACTAAAAGTACACTCACCGCAATTCGTCTCGTCTTCACCATTCACGCAATTTCTGTGTCCGTTGCACCTAAGTGCTATATTAATACAAGAGCCATCGTGACAACGGAATTGACCTCTTTTACAGGGACACGATATCTCGTCAGATGTGTCGTCGCATTCTGCTGTTCCATTGCAGCGAGATTCGGCGTGCACGCATTGTCCGTCCGTGCATTTAAATTCATAAGCCATGCATTCTTTGCCTGCCGTAATAATGCACCATAACCATAAATACATTGAAGTACACCAGAAGGGGATCTTTTGCAAACTAATAAAGTAATATTGAGTATGGAATTATAATAATTCGATATATTCCTGTTTCCCCTGCTAGTGCTTTATTTTCAAGTGTAAGCATTGAAATTGTCGAGACTTTTGTAAATACTATAATATGAATTCTGTAGGACAAGCAATAAAAAGTCTCAACAGTTTAATTTCATGTAACCATATTTTAGTTATCAGATAGATATCTACAACCAAGTCACATGAAACATTTCATTAACTTCACATTTTATATTGTGTGTGCTGTGCAATGTGCTTAGTAAATTATATCAAGCGGTAAGTTAAGAATTGTAACTTAAAAAAGTCATTTCAAATCATGCTTATTCAATTAACAAAATGAGGAGTAATAAAAGTTTTTTCGGAAATTAAGAAGAAAAATTTAAATTTTTACTCAAACAAAATTGTAACATAGAGTAAGGATAAAATCATGACGAAAACATTTTTGAAAAAGGGTCAAACCATAACTGCAGTACAGTTCATCGGAACCATCCTGACAATCACGCGTTCGGTCACAACGCTTGGTTTTGGGAATGCAGTGTCCATTTTTGCATTTGAAGTCCTTATCACCACATGCTGTCCGATAAAAAAAGACTAATTAACAATAATATATGAATATGATATGAAATCTATGAATTCAAAAAAGCCATGACAGATGTCGAAACAGAAGATGAAACCAACAACTGAAGAAACAGAACAGGAAAATAACAGAAAGCTGATGGTTAACCATCACCGTGAACGATAAGTAACAAGTACTAGAGAAGTACAATAAAAATATAGTAAAGTTTGATACACATGGTGAAGAAGATGAAAGATCGTGGCGACGAAACTGAGAGATATTTGATGTAGCGGCTGAGAATTTTCGACTGCTACAAAAGGATGCTTTTCAATGAAGAACTTTAGAATACGTAACGGAAAACGAGAAAAGAGTAAAGCAGAACAAAAAAGAGACCCACAGTGATTAAACACTTACGACAATTTTTTTCGTCTGAGTAATCTCCATCAGGGCAATCATAACGTCGGTTACATCTGAGAGTTTCAGGAATTATCTTTCCAGACTTGCATTTGAAATGTCCTTTTGCTGGAAGTACATGCAAAACCGGTGAACCGCAGTGAGGGTAGAACAGAAAATGGTTATTCTCGTAAACAGTAGTAATAACAATTGCAAACATTAGAATAGTTTCAAACATGTGTGAGGGGAGTGTAACGCATTCCATGAATTCGTAAAATGTCGTATAATAATTGTTTTTTTAATCATGCTAATCTTACCTACGCAGTGTCTTTCGTCAGACCTATCGGATGGGCAGTCTACTCTACCATTGCATCGCTTGCTTCTGGGAATGCAATTTCCTTGATCGCATTGCCACTGATCAGAGGTGCATGCTTCAAAAATATAAGAGGTTAGTAATGACAGCTGTTAGATATAAAAGCTATAGTAGTGGCATAGCTTCAACATTCACGTTTAGTACCAAGATGTCCAGTAAAACTGTTTAATAGGCACTTCTGCTTCGTAGTTTCATTCAAAAAAAGAAGAAAATGTAACAAAATATCTAAAAAGGGTTTCCTTGGAGCATTCTTGATATTTTGTTAGTTTTAGCAATAAATCACACGGACATCAAACTATTTAGAATGTTAAGACATATCCACTTAATTACTTACGACATTCATCCTCGTCACTTCCATCGTGACGGCAATCCCTGAAGCCATCACATCGTAACATGATGGATATACAAGAACCATCTCCACAGCGGAACTTTCCTGAGTCTTTGCATACATGGTGTCCAGACCAGTCTAATATCCGAGACACTTACCGTTTCAATCCAAATTGAAGCGTGAGACAGAAAGATAACTCCATTATAGTCCACTGAATTGTCTTTATTTTTCCCGAGTAGGAATTTGTCTAGTCGATTTTCGGTCTTATCCTTTAAAACTATTTCGAATGGATAAGAGAAGATCAATGAAGCGTTTACTATGCTCTGGCCGTTATTAGCCAATTGGAGAATCACGAACAGTGTCTCTAGAATATCCAACATTTTTGTCATATATTAGGGATATAAACCGAAAATCGGAAGACGTCTATAGCGTAGCAACTTTGTGTGCGAACTTTGTACGCTTTAGTCTTTTGCACTCACTGGTATCGATCTGAGAGGAAGACAGATAGAGACAGACATATTTGTTGCACAAAGTTACCCACGAAGTAACTACCTACACTAGAGAAGCTGTTATCCTCATGCTTACCACAGTCTAGCTCATCGGTTCCGTCCCGGCAGTGGTTGAGACCATCGCAACGCTTCCGCGCTTCGATGCATGCACCGTCGGAAATGCATTGAAATTCGTCGGACCCGCAAGCTGTTTTAAAATTACCACAATCACAACCCATTCCAAAAGCACCTCTTTTATAGTTGTCCAAATCCAAACCAATATATAAATGAATAGCATGAATCAGCAACCCAAAATGCTACCGACTTAAATTGAAGTAGGAGTTGTAGGGTGAAGTAAATACCGAGTCATACAAAGTTGCCCATATTTATAAGAATATGATTATTTTAAAATTGATCTGTTTACCTACCTAGATGCTTATATAAATAGCACAGACAATAAAACAGATGACTGTCTAAAATTGGTTCTTTCACCAAAACAAAGTTTTTTTAAAAAGAAACAAAAAAACGTAAGTTTTACTTTAGAGGTATCTAAAGAATCATTAATCAGCTGGTTTACTAACGTTTAAAAAAATATCAATGTTGAGATTGCAGATTAAATTTTAATACTTACCACAGTCGCGTTCATCTTCTCCGTAAACACAGTCCGATACCCGATCACACCTCCTCCGGGATTCTATGCACTTCCCATCATCGCAACGGAAATCACCCACACCACACTCTTCTGCGGACAAGGGATAAAAAGTAGTGAGCAAAGATGGAATTCGACTAATTTCATTACAACAAAGTGAACAACGTGAAACAACAGGTGGGCAGCGGGTGAACCGTTAAAATTAAGTTTACCTAACCAACCACCCAGGTGATCGACGGGTCGGCCGTTAGGAGCAAAATTCCTAACCGACCACCAATGATGCTATTTTTTAGACAACTATTGTTAGCAACAACAAAATAAATGAAACGCGGTGTAATATTACGTTTAATAAAAAAGTGAAGTGAGTGTTTACCTAAATAAGTAATTACATTGCTAAATAAAAAACCACAATCCTTTTATTTTACGCATAATCGTATGTATATACAATATCTATAAATTATTTTTGCATATTTTGTGTCACCAACCAAACCAGAAAGCTTTTCAATATTATTACCGATACACGACGTCAAGTAAATCTAATTATTGGTCCGTACTTTCGTAGCTAGATATTTGTGAAGCGTAGCCATGTCGGGAATATCTTTACCACGAAATTCGAAATTTTATTGATATCTATTTTTCTAAGGAGTAAAAACCACTAAGCTTACATAAACATTTATTGTAAAACATTCATTTCATACATTGATAAATTACTTTTTGCTAAACTGGTTAAATAACTTGGGTTTTTCAACTAGATCCCGTATTTTGATATGTCTAACGCCTTCTAATTTCAAGTATTCAATGTTAATTTATTTCTAAGTGTACTTGTAATATTAAATTATTTAAATGGTGTTCATCACAAAAGAAACAAGTTTGTGCTGATAACATAATATTTTAATGTAAAGAAATACTCGTATTTACAAAAAAATAAGTATTGGGTGATGGTTAGAAACATAAGAAAATACAACATAAATACCTACCCTCTTAATACGTCTTTACGACAAAATCTATTGATTGTCCATGTGCCGAATTTGCCAAACATCCTTCTATGGTTCAAATAGTTTTTGTGATTTTATGTCTAACCAGTGACAGAATCATAAATGATCATTCGCTTTTTAGAAAATATATAATAATACAAAATTACTTATGTGATTCTAATAAACTATAATTTATTAGATTTCCATAACAGAATACAAAAACGATTGTTTATATAATAAAAAAAAACACAGAAAAGTCATTTTACGTCTCAGTGTCTTTATCTCGGTTGCTATTGAAATTTTGCCTGGCGTGTTGGTAGTATGGATATTTTCATCCCCAGTTTCAACACTCATGATTTTTTCGCAATAAAAGGTAACCTGTCTTTTTTCTGGATTGATGATTTTGCCAATCATCATAATCAGTTTAATAGTTCAGTTGTGGAAGCGTATCAGACAGACAGATATAATATAACCTACTAATATTACGAGTATGAATGCTAAAGTAACTCTAGCATTTATAATATTAGTAGGATGTGCGCCATTCAAATCCAGTATGCATTAAAACTAAACCTTGGCACAGTCGCAATGAAATATGTTTGTTGTCAAACCACAGGCTTGTGCGTTTAAGGATCACGACCAGAACTGAATTATTCAAAAGCTTTGCTTTGTTGTAACACATTGGATTTAATAATATGTTTTTGGTAAAGTCACGGATTGATAGTTAGCGAGAGCTTTTTTAAATTCTACTCGCATTGTCGTAGACTGACTAAAACTGGCAGACATTAGACAACCTGTTGGTTGAACTATTGGTGCGTGGGAGACGATATTGTCAAGATGATTTTTTGGTTTGGTTTGGTTTGGCCTTATTAATTTTGGTCTATTAAATAAGCATTGTATATTTTAACGACCTAGAGTATAGCATGTTGAGTACGCAGCCTTATAGTGGGATAAGCAATCCATAATTCCTTACCCAAAGGGTAAAAACGGGACCCTATAATAATAAGGTTTGTACCCAAATGTCTATATTTTAAAGTACGTACCTTTGGGTACGTAACCCTAAATATAAGTGAGTACTTACTTAAAATAAAGCAAAAAATAGGATCGAAGACTTCACTATCAGTCCGCCCTACCGTCTGTCTGACACCAGGCTGTATCTCATGAACCGTGATATCTATATAGTTGCAATTTTCACATAATATCATGTATATATGTTACCGCTATAATAAAAAATACTGAAAATAAAATAAAATAAGTATACAAGGGGGCTTTCATACAACAAACGTAATTTTCATGTCGTTTTTTGCATAAAGTTAATAACGATAATAGGTAGAAATTAACAAAGTGCTTTTTCTTCGTGCGCGAGTTGATTCACTCTTGTCCCGATTTTTTCTGGATACAAGCTTATATCCGATACATATTTTTATCTATCTATTTGATTTCTATCTATAAACATTGCTTGTTTCGGCTTAAGGAACGCCTAAATCAGTTCTAAGAGGAGCAACTGGCAGTTTACTTGCCTATGTTTAAAACTAAACTTTCCTAGTCGGTAAGGGTAAGCCGGTGCCTGGTGCAAGCGACTACTTATTATAGGCTTTAATTTATTTGCCAAGTCCGCGACGTCTGGGACCTATTACGCTATTACGAAAGATCCACAAAGATAGCTGGATGTGGCAATTGGTAATAGAAGTTTTTAATTTGTATCTCTGCCACGCTTTTTTTGCGTTTAATGAAAATAATCTGACATACTCGAACTTAGCAAAGTAAAAACTACCTTTATACATATCTAACATTATTATGGTAACTATTTCTTCAAATTGTATGTAGCTGTCCGTCTGTGCCACCGTAGCTCACAAACGGGTAAATTGCTTTTAATCACGGTTTATTTTATAAAATATTTATATAGCGTGTTTTTTAGCGATTGTTCTAAGATATGTTTTATCAATAGCGGTTCCATCGTTTCAGTGTCATCAGTTCTTTTGCTAACAGCGGTAGGGATCTTGGGCTAACAATGAATCGTTTTTTTTTAAATTCATATACTTGTCATTTACATGCCTAATCATAATCTACTTTTTATGTATTTCTTCAAAAATTTTCTATACATTTCCGAAGTCAAATAAATTTTGCGAAATACCTAAGCCAAGACGTTTATCAGTCAATGCAATGGCAACATACTTTCCCAATCTCTATGACTTCAATAATTTCAATAATAAGGAATATCCATGAATGATATGAAATTTCTTCCTACATTAGAGAAAGGTTGAGCTTTTGTAAATGCTCAAATAACCTTGATACTCGTACCACTATTCGTTGATGCAATCTAACAAGTTTTATTATAGGAGACAATTATTTTTTACAAAGTATTTTAATTTGATATTTTCATAGGATAACTACAGAATAATAGTTTTTATGGCGAATTAATTACCACTTGCCTAAATGGCGAAGAAAAACATGGTGAGGAAATCTGCTTTTCGGAGAAGGTTAATAACATTCGAAGTGAAGTCTGTAACTCTCATTTTGGCCAACTCGGTGCACTATGGTCCGCATCCCTTTTCATAGGGGAGACCCGTGCCCTGCAGTGGGACGCTATGGGCTAAAACGACGACGACGATGATGACAGTGGAGAGTAGCTCCATCAATACGGAAAATAAGAATAACGTATGTTTTATCTTTGCATGCCAAACGTAATTAAAATAGATGCTCAATTTGTACTGCCTTTTATAATTCACGGATCCTAGTACAATAATTATTCTAATTCAAATTAATTTAATAATAAATATAAAAATCTACATTTCAATTGACCTGTTATTGGATAAAAATAAACAACAATGTAGTCAACTTATAATCTACGAATAAGAACGTTGTGTTGATACGAGTATAAACAAGTGACTAATTTCAATAAATAAAGCATACGCATTTAAATAAATTAATAAAAGAATCCTAAGACAACATCTGACTAGGACAGCATAAAAAAGACCAGCTGAGGGCTCTTCGAAGCACCTCAACGCGTTTGCCAACCTAAGCAGTTAAAATCTTCAACTCAATACAATACACGACGGAAGAAAAAAGCTAGCTTCTCCTAAACAAAAACACTGTACGTGTATCTTAACGTAGTTAAAATTCTGCGGTAGCCCCTCAGGCGGGCCTAGTCAAAGTACGTGATAAACTTATCATCGTATTCTAAATAGGTGTTATGAGCAAGTTTAGAGATCGTGCATACTGAGTCTCAGGTACACTTGCCTCTTTTTCTCCTTATATATCGCCGCAACGTGTTGGTTTTAAAAAACTCGTCGCCTTCCCCTTTCCGGAGGAAGTTTTTAGCGTAAGGATTTTGTCGGGAATACCTTGAGATACTTTGGATGGGATGAAAAGCTTGTTTTGTTATATTAATAAGTCGTTCTATTTGCAGAATGTTTAGCAAACTTAAAAAAAAACCGTCTGTTCTCGATTCCACTTTTTTAAAATGTAAAGTTTGAAACATGTAACTAATTTTGTTGAGCCTAAAAACTTAAGTAATATTAAGATTGAGTATTGGTTTAAAATTAAGTAAGAAAACAATAAAACAACATTTATAAAAGTTCAAACTAGACTATTCTAATATATATAAAACAATAAGTCCTGACGGAATCAACGTAATGCCTTGAGACATGAAATTTAGGAGTTATGTTTATTATAGGATGTAGGTACTAAAAAAGGACTTTGTTTGTCGGTAGTTAAAGTATTAAACATAATTTGATTACTAATATTGTAGATGCACTACTTCAGTTAATTGTAATTAAGGTATTTTATGATAGGCCGTTAATCCTTACACATATTTTAAACGCGAAAGTGTGTTTATTGGTTCTTCTTCTCCTCAGCAACTAAATGACGAATAGACTTTTGCACAATTACTGTTCGAGGTTCAGAGAGTGAGCGAGTTTTTTTGGAAAACAAACATAAACATAAACTGCGTAGCCATTGAGAAAAGCTGATTAATTTGATTTATTTTATCAACTTTTTTAACAATTTGCGATGAGTGTGGTAGGAGACGTCTTTAGAGTTTATCACCACTTGGCATGCTTAACTTTGATTTGAGTATGGAAAATATGAATATTCTATAATTTAATGTTAAGTAAAAGAGGCGAGACTAATGTGTAATTTCACATAATACCTTTTTGACCACAATAAAAAATTGGACATTTAATTTATTAAGTACGAAACCTTGCCATGATTTCTAGTAAAGACTACGAAATTGGGAGAATAGAGCTAATAAAATTTATTCGTCATCGATGAATCATATTTATATGAGACCACATAGACTCTATACCTTGTACTAAAAAACCTAATGGATTAAGAATCTTTCTTTTTTGAAGACATCATAAAGCATTTCAGTACATTACGATAGGCTCTTTATTTGCACGTGTACTGTATATACGTAATGAAATTGTCACGCATAACACGTTCTTTTATGCGAAAACGGAACGTGACGATTTTTCTTTCTATAAAATAGACATATTTATTACAATTTCAGCGACGTCCCAACAATAGTTTTTACACGGTTTGACAGTACTATTGGCGCGAAATACGTATTTGATCCTACGTGATTTACGTGCGATTTCGTACACAGTGCACATCCGGTAACACCAATACATTAGCGTGTTGGTATGTAAGCAGCAATGTATGTTACGTATGTAACTTATATCTATGTGCTAAAATGGAGTTAATAATGGTTGGTTATTGAAACGATTTTTATACATACTTTGCTTGCGCTTGATAGAATATGTTTCTTTTACAAGGAGCCCAACGCTTTTTGCGCTGGACCATAACTAGCCTGAAGTAAAGCGACGATGCGGCCTAGGACGTGGCACGCTTTCCTACTTGGTACTATGTTCTCAGGGTTTTGTTACGACAGCTTAGATTTGAGTAATTGAAAATTACCTCTTAAATGATTGCAATAAAACGTCTTAATTAATTAGCATAATGATATGGTTTCTAAAAAGGCTGTTTATAATAAAATTAAACCTATAAATACTTTTTAACTTCTTATTTTTGGAAGTGTGGTAAGTTACATGGGGATATTGCAAATAATGTAATTAAAGTTTTGATGTCTGCCCGCCCCGAGCGCCTAAATTAATTTGATAGGATAAGCTTCCTGTTTAAAAAAAGCTTCGGTGAAAAGAGAGTGAGAACCGCCACAAAATTTGTATTATTTTATATTATTTACTTTACCTAGCGCGATACAAATATGTACGATGTACAATCAAAACTAATGTCTGTTATTTTGATTTCAAGAAGCTGAAGAGGTATCCTATAGGTTGTAAGTATCCTATAGCTGTTAAGTTGCGTACTTAAAAAAATGCCATACACAAAGCAGATACGCTTCGCTCGCTGGCTCAGTTACAGAATTTTTTAAGTACGCCGCGTTGTTTCTAAGCAGAGGGTAATGACCAGAGTATACCCGTGGTACCGTAGAGACTATACAAAGAGAAGCTAGGATTATAAATGTGCCTGTTCACATATTAAAAAATACGAGTATGTATAATGCCTTTGATATCATCATACGGGACAATCACATTAAACTACGTTGATAGATTTTTGCCATTCGTTTAGCTAAGGTGAAGCCGGAATACGTAAGTGATAATAGATATTTTTTGCCAAAGCACGAGTATTCAAACACATATATAAATATTTAAAAATGGGTATTAGAGTTTCCCTTAAAAATTAAAATAAAAAATGTGGCGTTAAAACTACAGCACAAAAATTGCAACATGCCAAATCGTATAAAATTTATTATCAAAATGTAAAGAACTATTACTGTTGTTTAATTAGGTTTAGTATTTTCACAAGCAAGTTATCAAATATCTATCTTGCCAAAGACCCTTAAGTAGGCATGTTATTCTCGTACTTGGCGACATAAATAAGTAATTGAGAAGTCATGGCGTGTAATGAAAACTGACAACACATATTTGTACATCGTTAGTGACACATACACAAAAGAGATTGATGAAATATGCAAAACGAGTGCTTAATCCGAGCTTTGGGAATATTGACCGACGTCGGTTTGGTATTAGGCTGGAAACGCACAGGCAACAAAAATACAGATAATTAATGACATAATTTTTATTACGAATTTTTGACGACATTATTAGGAACTGTTCTTATATAGGTATCAAAAAATCTCTAAAAACGTAATTATTAAATTCTGAATAAGATAAAAAATTGGGGATACGTTATTTTTTATTTATCTCTCCATTATCGTAACAAACATGGGGAGTTAAAAGTTTGTAATGTTGTCAATTAAAGTTAGGCGCCTAGCTGCAAAGTTTTCTAGGAATGCCAGTAGGCTCTAGGCGCATATTAGGCCACCTGCCAGTGCGTTTTCAGCCTTAGGTCATTGTGATGTTTCTTCATGCAGATTATAACGTTGCGATTATTGTTTGCCTTTATATCCCTGTCGTATATGCTCTATGGATTTGTTTAATTAATTCTAAAATACAGTGAATGAGTAATGCAACGTTCTATGACAATTTATGGACATATCAATCAGTATAAGACTAGTTATGCCTTAAAAGTTAGTATACTCGTAGTATATTATGATACATATAGATGTTGTTTACAAGACCGCCGACGTTTTACAAGATATTTATAAACTGAATGCTAAATTCAAATTTAATGTTTATTTCAAAACAAATTAAAACGAGCGTCAGAGATCTGTGAATTTCGTTACTAAAAATAAAAGTGTATTATACTGTTACAATCAGGAGATGGGTTCTTTTTTATGCTATTAGAAAAAATAAATGGCATATAACTGATAACTATGACTGCAGGCTATTGGTTAGAGTTATCAATTATCTGCTCAAATGAAAACAAGAGCGTGCAAGCTTGCCTCTAGTCGATAGCCCAGCTGGTCTCATGATAAGTTAAAATTTATTAGCCAAACGAGTGCCATAAAGAGGTAATAGGGATTCCTGATCCTACGGCAAGTTGTAACAAACCTTATGTGTTCAATGTTATTTCCACACAATGTTTGCTCCATAAGTTGACTATACCGCATCGCATGTAGTACATACTCATATGTTCATTGAAACTATTAGTAATATTTCTCATTTCATTTACACACGTGCGACTTTATATATGCTTTCCTTGTTTAATTCTTGAAGGCAACTGTGAGAAAGATATTTAGGATTTACCAAATATCTGCAGTTCACTTGTTCCTTATAAGGTCTTATTTTCTAAAGGATTGAGTTTATAATGCTGGTTACTAAAACAAATCAACGGTAAACTAATATGGTCATTTAATTTCTGAAGGACTTTAAGCGTTGAAAAGTAAAGTAGGTCGAAAAAATTATTTCAGGGTAATAACTTTACTAGCGTATCTAAAAGTTTGACAACATTGTTGAAGTGTTACGATAAACTAACATTTACCTAAAAACCAAGTGCTAGACGTAGGGTTCGCAGCACAAGAAATTGTAACTAATTAAATAATAATAATGCGTATGTTCTGTCCGAGGTTAATTAGGTCTGTAATGGTTTATTTGAGGTGTATTTAATTGTAGTTAGTAGAATCAATACTAATCATTTACACGTTGTTTTAATCAGTTTAAAATACACTAAAAGTAAAGTTATTTTTCACTGAATATTATCAATATCGAAACTGTTATTCTAAATTTCAACTTATATTTAGAATTTATTTTAGCTTGCTGAAGTTATGATTAAGATAGAGTACGTTAGTTCTCAGGAATAACTTTAATAAATAAAAATACAAGCAGAACTAATTTTTCCAACCCTACAATGGTCAATACCTTATACCCTAGCGTTGAAAACATATGAGTGTTTAAGCAAGAGGGTTTAGTATAAACAGTAACTCAATTTTGGACAAATTAAAGACGGTGACGAATTGCGTTTTAAGTAAGTTAATAATGAGTAATACAGTTATAATGATAAACTGAAAAATTGTAATATGTTTTAATAAATATTTAAGTTCATAATTATGGTAATCGGATGTAAAACAATACAGTCATTTTGAAATTACGTTTTCCAAATATACTTAATAATTATTAAGTATAACATTACTAAGCATAGATCGATTAATTACATCTAGTAACAACATTTAACAATAATTTTGATGTAAGATTGACGAGTTTAAACATCGAATAGGCATTGTAGAAGTTTCCTTACTGCATTGAAAGTATACGATGTCGACCAGAATTTTTAGCAAAAAATTAATGTTTTCAAGTGCGTTTCGTTTTTTTGTTCAGTTTTACAAAACATCATAAATAAAATTTTATTGCCTGACTTATTTATTTGACAGAATAGAATTTCAAAAAATTATAAGTGTTCTAAGTGCAAGAGAGGTTGCTGGGAATTATTAAAAAAGTAGGTTTAGAGGGACAGTCTAAAATTAACCACGGAGAGAGATGGTCGAAGTTGCGGGCGCGAATTAAAAACAGAGTTATATTAAAAACTCTGAAATTCGGGAGTGTTCCTAAGTCTATTTTATTCAACTGAAATAAATATTATAAGTGAAATTTAAATTATTATTCGTTCCGCAAATATAATTTTCGTTGACGACGGATCTTACTGTGATAGTGGAATGAAATATTGTGAAAATTTATATAAGTGATCTAATGATCCATTGTGAATGTGTGACGAAACCTTGGATGTGCAGTGATTTATTTGGGAGTATACCTTATATATTATATTTTATAACTAATGTTCGCTATTTTCCTAAGTTCTCAGCTGGTCAGGAGGTGTCGTCGGTAGACTACGTTGTCTTTACTTTATGTCACAGTAGGGACAAATTAGGAGGTGCGTTACTTCCTTTTATTTTCAGCAAGCTGTTTGCGGTGGCGGTGTCTACGTTTTTATCACGGGTTATTGTATGGGCAGGATTCACAAGTCGTTATATATAGTTATAGGGACCATACTAGGAGGAGTGGAATTTGTGCTGATGTATGAAAGTGTTAAACTTAAACCGTTACAAACTACCATTAGCTAGGACGCTTGATTTTGAGAACATGTAGTTTAAGGTTTAAAATAACTACCACAGCAGAAGGATGTTGTTGCATTGTACGAGGCTAAAAGGAATTTTAACCACCGACTTATTATACCTAACGGAAAATACGAATGCTGTAAAATATTATCTTCTCTATTAATTTAAATTGCTGGATCTATCACAATGATTATGCACTCATCTGTAATTCATCTGCGTAGTTATTATTGAACCCAAATTCTTATTGGAATTGAATAAAATTCCAATTAGGAAAATTTTATTGATAGTTAGTTATAATATAAAATTATTATATTTTTACACACTTGCACGCTAGAACACACATAGAGCGACCGGATTTAGGACATTGCCGGCTGTATCCGAGAGACGGGCGCTAAATTCCGTGGCTCATCACTACAGGGATCCAAGTCTGATCAGCCAGGATGGGGCGGGAACTCAGAATGTAATTTTGATGCTGGCTTCTGACTAGCAGGAGTCAAGCACAATCTTACATTCGCTCATGCACTAGGTACACACACCACACCGTCAGATCATTTGATTCCTGTAGGGATAGTTAAAGTCGCGAGGAATCTCTTGGTCATAAAACCAATTAGAATAGGATAATAAAAACAAACCGCGTTAAACGATGGTATGACTGAGATGAATGATTGAGAACTGGTGATGAATGAAAAGGATCGGAATGAGATATGAAGGTTTGCAAGATTAGAAGTCATTAGAGGCGAGTAGGTCAAACCCCGACGGATTTGCTCTGGTCTGGAATGAGGTGCTAGGCTGGAAGGGAGCCTCATTATAATCTTATCGCTTAGGCTCCTATTCAAAGACTTAACAGTCTTGTTTCCCTTTCCCCTTCTTAGTTATTATTTCAGGATTCTTCCGAGCTGTTGCTGTCGATCGGTTATTTAGATAAGATTCTGTTTGTAAATAGATTATCAATTAAAGTTATCCCTATTAGAATAGAAGTTTTACTTAAGCTAAACCCTGTAATTATACCGTATATGTATAAGTGACATGTTTATTATATCATATTATATTTCTATATATATTTATGGGGAAAGTAGAGTGGGAATCACGGTAATGGCCATGAAGAAAGAAGAGGATCGTAGGCGGTTCCAGGTTCCTGAAATTTCAGCTAAGTCGCATGCTTTCAGTTGCTCTATGCAAATGTTGTTCTTATTTAATTCTGTTCTTGCTGGTATTTTACGTGTGTCTTACTTGATTTGATCTTACTTTATTTTATTTGCACAGTATTTTAAATTAATTTTGTTATGTGTTTAATTTAAGATTACGGCTAATTTTATTTACATAATCAATGTAAATTAATGTTTCCAATACTTTGATTGCAAACACGACCTTTAATTCGACGCGGCAAGGACTTTATGCCTTACGGTTACGGTTACGGTTAATATTGCGTTCGATTCAAAGAGGCCTTTAAGTCTCTCGGTTACCGTTAAAATACATTTATTTATTTACTTTAAATTACATATTTTTACCTTAAATACTCTGATTTTCTAAAAGCTTTTTCTTGTACATTAAACTTAACGAAACAATAGTTAATCACAACGTAGAAATAACACAACGTAAAGGGTCCTTACAAAATAAAACACCATAGACGATCACATCCGGCCAATTATTAGAAAAATGTTCAGGTAGCTAAATAGGATCATTATGGATAGGTAGATCTAGTTTAACTCGTTTACTTAAAATTTAGAAATTTATAATTTTTAAATAGGTAGCGTGTTACAGTTGGTGCCCCGTGACCAGGATTTTGCGTCATTAAAAATTGAATCAGTTTGATTCAATTACGCGAAAAAGAACATGAGTTACTATGATTTAGGGTTTTAGGTATATTAAAATTCTTAGTATTTAAGTAGAATTAGGTTATAACTAGATAATTACAGCGACATTATTAAATTATTTTGTTTTTATATATAGTAGTTACCAAAGTTAGATATAGAAGTAGGTATAGATTTCCAATAAGACACATTCGTGTTGGGCACGGGTCTCCCCGTAAATGGTGTGTTTAGGCATATATGTAGGTATAGAACTCTAATAATACACATTCGTGTTGGGCACGGGTCTCCCTGTGAAGTGTGTGTAGGATATAGTCCGCCACGTAGGCCTAATTGCGGGTTGGGGACTTAACTAATATCACTTATTTAGATTTATAATTAATAATAAAAGATTAGTAACAGACAGGTTTATAGTAAATAAGAGTTGTCTGATATTATAGTTACGCTAGAACCGATAAAGTAGACTGCTAGTGAAATACATCCACTACGACTACGTGGGGTAGGCAGGTGATGATGATGATTTTAAAAGAGGTAAATTGCGAGTTACTCACCCTAGCGTAGGAGTATATTTTTTTAGCCAACCGATAATTATTGACATAACAAATGGATTCTGTTAAGGGAAATAACCGATAGCTCTTAGCATAGAAGGTATATTTTATACTAAGAATTAATCATGTTAGAAAAAGATTAATCATAAAATAAGCAATATTAGCTCAAAGAATGAACTTTACAAAGCGTAAGTGAGAGGTATGAAATCCGGTTAGCAAGTTCTACTTATAAAAGGGATGAGCGGTTGTAGTGTAATGCAATGTTTTTTTTTATTGGTGAGATAAGGATGTAAAATAAATGATGATGCTGAAAATAGAGTAAGGATATAGTTATAGTTTAGTTTTTCTACTTCTTCTTACCCGACTGCCCAAAGTGAGGTTGATGTTTTGCGAGTGTATGTTTGTATATTTGTATGTAAGTATGTATGTTAGTATGTATGTATGTCTAAATTTTGCGAGCCTTTACAGCCTGAGCGAGTATATTCTCATTGTAATTTTATTTGTCATTATCTGCAAGTTAGAGAGTACACTGGTTTCATTCCGCGGTTTTCACATGTAAAGATATAACACTGTTTCTCGTTTCATTAGAAAAGTTGTTGTATGAGTAAAAGTTGTATGGTAAATAAACACGATATAGTGACTATACAATACTATACTATACGACTAGATAGGCTGAATACCTATTTGTTTTATTATCAGGTCAGTTTTTAACAATGAAATAGTGTATTTAACGAGTAATAAAAAAAATGACAAAATATAGAAGACGTGTATGTAAATAAGATTGTTGAGTCGAGCTATTATGAGTTTTTTGTGTCTATGTTGGTGTGTGGGTCATATAAATGAGTTGTTTTAAAAATGTATGGAGCTCCGGCCAAGGCAGTGTGCATGGTGCCCTAAATGCGTTAGGGATTATTTATCTTTAATATATCAACCAAATTCAATAAAAAATATTCAATATTAATTCGAATCTAACTATTTCCGCCTCACTAACGCAAAAAGGCGATATTCGTGTTTTCTGATTTCAATTTTGACATTTGTGACGGGTAGTACAATTGTAGACTAATGTGACCATTGGAGTCAACCTGATATATAGAAAATTTCAGGGATGCCATAATTCCATCATTCTTTATGAAATTAGATATTTTTGTATGAAATAAAGTAGGCAACTAATACTGGTTTTATTAATATATAGTATTAACTACATTATTAGGCATTTTTTGGTAGACATGCACCGTCCTGGCCTTTAGTTATTTGAAAGTGTTGAGTTTTTATTACGGGTGTTTATTGTGAGAAGGAGCAAGGTTTGCTACGGTGCATAACATCTGGCAAGAACAAGGATTGTATACAATACGCAACCTTTTTTTTTTACAGAGAAAAAATGGTCAAGTAGTTCTTTTAAGTAGAATATAAACAGTAGTAGTGTTTAATTGAATAATTAGTATATTGCTTAAATTCTTTTCTTGAGTTGAGTGTTAAATTGGTAGTCATATTATTAAACAAAACAAAAATATACTTAAGGTGTCTAGTAAAACATGCTTTGCTTTGTATCTTTATAAAACTGGGTTTAGAACTTTACAGTAAGCGTTTCGAAATCTAAGGGGTGTTGTATGTGAGTATTATTATTACCTTAACATAATAATCTCAACATAATTATCATTTCAGTATATTCATTAAATGTCACAGTGTAGGATCTAAATTTGATGCTTTCCAGATTTGTATATAAAAAAAAATGCAAACCCTACTTGAATCAAGGGGGTGACTATAAAGAACGTTACATGCGTTTAATTTATTATTATACAAACATTATGTTTTCAATATTTTCCGTACACAATATTAGTTCCATAAATTAACAATCAGCGAGATAGTGGTGTATTTTGTTTTCCGAATTTTCATTTTCAAAAATAAGAACCTGACAACAATCAAAGGGGTGACTGTAACAAACTCATTATGCTTTTTACACATCATGTTTGTTCCATAAGTAAAGAATCGGCAAAGGTAGTATATAGTTTCTTTTTTGTGATTGTTCCCGAGTTATCCTTTTGAAAAGTTAGAACTCGGCAATGATCAAAGGGGTGACCGTAATGAATATTTTGTATCCAGTAATACATCATGTCTGTTTTACAAGTTAACAAGCGGTATAGTGAAAGTGTATTTATGTGATTCTTTCCGTGTTTTCCTTTTAAGAAATTTAAACCCGGCAACAATCAAAGGGGTGACTGTAACAAACCTTATGTGTTCAATGTTATTTCCACACAATGTTTGCTCCATAAGTTGACTATACCGCATCGCATGTAGTACATACTCATATGTTCATTGAAACTATTAGTAATATTTCTCATTTCATTTACACACGTGCGACTTTATATATGCTTTCCTTGTTTAATTCTTGAAGGCAACTGTGAGAAAGATATTTAGGATTTACCAAATATCTGCAGTTCACTTGTTCCTTATAAGGTCTTATTTTCTAAAGGATTGAGTTTATAATGCTGGTTACTAAAACAAATCAACGGTAAACTAATATGGTCATTTAATTTCTGAAGGACTTTAAGCGTTGAAAAGTAAAGTAGGTCGAAAAAATTATTTCAGGGTAATAACTTTACTAGCGTATCTAAAAGTTTGACAACATTGTTGAAGTGTTACGATAAACTAACATTTACCTAAAAACCAAGTGCTAGACGTAGGGTTCGCAGCACAAGAAATTGTAACTAATTAAATAATAATAATGCGTATGTTCTGTCCGAGGTTAATTAGGTCTGTAATGGTTTATTTGAGGTGTATTTAATTGTAGTTAGTAGAATCAATACTAATCATTTACACGTTGTTTTAATCAGTTTAAAATACATTAAAAGTAAAGTTATTTTTCACTGAATATTATCAATATCGAAACTGTTATTCTAAATTTCAACTTATATTTAGAATTTATTTTAGCTTGCTGAAGTTATGATTAAGATAGAGTACGTTAGTTCTCAGGAATAACTTTAATAAATAAAAATACAAGCAGAACTAATTTTTCCAACCCTACAATGGTCAATACCTTATACCCTAGCGTTGAAAACATATGAGTGTTTAAGCAAGAGGGTTTAGTATAAACAGTAACTCAATTTTGGACAAATTAAAGACGGTGACGAATTGCGTTTTAAGTAAGTTAATAATGAGTAATACAGTTATAATGATAAACTGAAAAATTGTAATATGTTTTAATAAATATTTAAGTTCATAATTATGGTAATCGGATGTAAAACAATACAGTCATTTTGAAATTACGTTTTCCAAATATACTTAATAATTATTAAGTATAACATTACTAAGCATAGATCGATTAATTACATCTAGTAACAACATTTAACAATAATTTTGATGTAAGATTGACGAGTTTAAACATCGAATAGACATTGTAGAAGTTTCCTTACTGCATTGAAAGTATACGATGTCGACCAGAATTTTTAGCAAAAAATTAATGTTTTCAAGTGCGTTTCGTTTTTTTGTTCAGTTTTACAAAACATCATAAATAAAATTTTATTGCCTGACTTATTTATTTGACAGAATAGAATTTCAAAAAATTATAAGTGTTCTAAGTGCAAGAGAGGTTGCTGGGAATTATTAAAAAAGTAGGTTTAGAGGGACAGTCTAAAATTAACCACGGAGAGAGATGGTCGAAGTTGCGGGCGCGAATTAAAAACAGAGTTATATTAAAAACTCTGAAATTCGGGAGTGTTCCTAAGTCTATTTTATTCAACTGAAATAAATATTATAAGTGAAATTTAAATTATTATTCGTTCCGCAAATATAATTTTCGTTGACGACGGATCTTACTGTGATAGTGGAATGAAATATTGTGAAAATTTATATAAGTGATCTAATGATCCATTGTGAATGTGTGACGAAACCTTGGATGTGCAGTGATTTATTTGGGAGTATACCTTATATATTATATTTTATAACTAATGTTCGCTATTTTCCTAAGTTCTCAGCTGGTCAGGAGGTGTCGTCGGTAGACTACGTTGTCTTTACTTTATGTCACAGTAGGGACAAATTAGGAGGTGCGTTACTTCCTTTTATTTTCAGCAAGCTGTTTGCGGTGGCGGTGTCTACGTTTTTATCACGGGTTATTGTATGGGCAGGATTCACAAGTCGTTATATATAGTTATAGGGACCATACTAGGAGGAGTGGAATTTGTGCTGATGTATGAAAGTGTTAAACTTAAACCGTTACAAACTACCATTAGCTAGGACGCTTGATTTTGAGAACATGTAGTTTAAGGTTTAAAATAACTACCACAGCAGAAGGATGTTGTTGCATTGTACGAGGCTAAAAGGAATTTTAACCACCGACTTATTATACCTAACGGAAAATACGAATGCTGTAAAATATTATCTTCTCTATTAATTTAAATTGCTGGATCTATCACAATGATTATGCACTCATCTGTAATTCATCTGCGTAGTTATTATTGAACCCAAATTCTTATTGGAATTGAATAAAATTCCAATTAGGAAAATTTTATTGATAGTTAGTTATAATATAAAATTATTATATTTTTACACACTTGCACGCTAGAACACACATAGAGCGACCGGATTTAGGACATTGCCGGTTGTATCCGAGAGACGGGCGCTAAATTCCGTGGCTCATCACTACAGGGATCCAAGTCTGATCAGCCAGGATGGGGCGGGAACTCAGAATGTAATTTTGATGCTGGCTTCTGACTAGCAGGAGTCAAGCACAATCTTACATTCGCTCATGCACTAGGTACACACACCACACCGTCAGATCATTTGATTCCTGTAGGGATAGTTAAAGTCGCGAGGAATCTCTTGGTCATAAAACCAATTAGAATAGGATAATAAAAACAAACCGCGTTAAACGATGGTATGACTGAGATGAATGATTGAGAACTGGTGATGAATGAAAAGGATCGGAATGAGATATGAAGGTTTGCAAGATTAGAAGTCATTAGAGGCGAGTAGGTCAAACCCCGACGGATTTGCTCTGGTCTGGAATGAGGTGCTAGGCTGGAAGGGAGCCTCATTATAATCTTATCGCTTAGGCTCCTATTCAAAGACTTAACAGTCTTGTTTCCCTTTCCCCTTCTTAGTTATTATTTCAGGATTCTTCCGAGCTGTTGCTGTCGATCGGTTATTTAGATAAGATTCTGTTTGTAAATAGATTATCAATTAAAGTTATCCCTATTAGAATAGAAGTTTTACTTAAGCTAAACCCTGTAATTATACCGTATATGTATAAGTGACATGTTTATTATATCATATTATATTTCTATATATATTTATGGGGAAAGTAGAGTGGGAATCACGGTAATGGCCATGAAGAAAGAAGAGGATCGTAGGCGGTTCCAGGTTCCTGAAATTTCAGCTAAGTCGCATGCTTTCAGTTGCTCTATGCAAATGTTGTTCTTATTTAATTCTGTTCTTGCTGGTATTTTACGTGTGTCTTACTTGATTTGATCTTACTTTATTTTATTTGCACAGTATTTTAAATTAATTTTGTTATGTGTTTAATTTAAGATTACGGCTAATTTTATTTACATAATCAATGTAAATTAATGTTTCCAATACTTTGATTGCAAACACGACCTTTAATTCGACGCGGCAAGGACTTTATGCCTTACGGTTACGGTTACGGTTAATATTGCGTTCGATTCAAAGAGGCCTTTAAGTCTCTCGGTTACCGTTAAAATACATTTATTTATTTACTTTAAATTACATATTTTTACCTTAAATACTCTGATTTTCTAAAAGCTTTTTCTTGTACATTAAACTTAACGAAACAATAGTTAATCACAACGTAGAAATAACACAACGTAAAGGGTCCTTACAAAATAAAACACCATAGACGATCACATCCGGCCAATTATTAGAAAAATGTTCAGGTAGCTAAATAGGATCATTATGGATAGGTAGATCTAGTTTAACTCGTTTACTTAAAATTT
Source organism: Ligdia adustata (assembly GCA_947049295.1). Taxonomy (NCBI): domain Eukaryota; kingdom Metazoa; phylum Arthropoda; class Insecta; order Lepidoptera; family Geometridae; genus Ligdia; species Ligdia adustata. The sequence continues at coordinate 14,971,377 of OX346213.1, read as the reverse complement.
AGAAATTTATAATTTTTAAATAGGTAGCGTGTTACAAAGTGTAGCTAGCCTCTTTGCTTCAAGTCTGGTTGTTATTTTTATATGGTTTAAATTTTCATGTATACCCACTCCTATGTTAGTTTGTATGTTTGTATGTATTTGCGTATAGGCCGTGGTTTCCAATTAATCTTGAAGAATCTTGGTTTATAGGTAGGTAATATGAATTGCTTTTACGCCGATTAAATAAAACTAATGCAAATTAAAAGGGACGAAAAGGCTTTCTGATACTTTAGCAATAGAAAGATTTAAAATGTAATTTTAAACTTTCGATGTCAAGTGACAGTTCTAATGACCTAATAAGCCTAATTTCTCATTCTCTCGTAGCAAGTTTGATAGAAACAATATAGATTTAAGGAGATTGAGCGTTGTGGGAAAAAATCGTTTGGAACTTTGTAAAAGAAACTATTTGGCTAGTTTATAATCCTCAAGAACCTGCAATGTTGTCTCAATATCATGCAAATATAAGCTCTTCTGTTGAATAAATAACGGCACAAGTCTAAGTCGGTATAAGTAAGCATGTCGTGGTTAATCTTTCGTGAACCACAGCGGGCCATTTAGCCTAAATTAGGATGAATAAAATTGCAAGCATATTACCATCATAAAGATAGCATTAGCGTTATGAAAAATCATTCAGTAGCGTAGTTTACTCGATTTTTAAATGGTGTCAATGATACGGTAATTAGATTATGTCGGTACATAACAATATTTTATATGAACAGGTGACCCCGGAACCACATTTCTTTTGCAAGAGTATATACTGACTTATTTGAATCATATTAAGCGTAGGTTGAGAACTGCATAGAGACTTGACTCTTTTCGTCCGGATTAGATGAAAAATACAACCATATAACGAGTACCAAAATATATGAAATAAAAATTAGCTCGAGTCGAAACGGAAACGCCTTACTAACTTGATCATTTAAATAATTTTATAATTCATTTAATAAACTAGTAATTTTTGTTTATGAATGATGCGTGGAGAGGAACGGGTGAGAGCTGTGGGACATGATAGGCTGAGGAGAAGGAAATATCAAACTCATGTAATTTTTTATGTAATAAAATAAAATTATCACAGTTTCTAAGCTATTACGAGTTATAAGTGGATTAAATGAATTAGCATTTTTCACGATTTGACAAACACAAAGGGGTTAGAGGGTGCAGAGAGTTTAGGTCGCGAGGCAATCGATCTTAGAAGAACTGCCATCAATATTCATGTCTTTAAGCACTAGAAGCCACAAAGAGATATTATAATTTTACAACTAATATCATAGATTTTATACTTACGTGTTTACAAACTATGAAAAATGAGAGTTATAATTTTGATTCACCAACTTGGTTTTTTTTTTGACAAAATTTCGTATGGGGGAGCGAATAAGACGCTCAGCAAGGATATCTAAAACGAATAAAATACTTTATTAAAATAAGTAAAGTCCTTATCTTTCCTAAAAGTACAATAAATCAGCTTCTATGATGATCAACAGGGCTACAATACCTACAATTCAAAATTACAAAAATAATACATGAAAAAATAAATATATAAAGCAAACACAATGCCAAAAGGCGATATCATCGCTAAAAGTTATTAAGATGAAAAGTGGCAAGCTTTGTTCATATCGTTAATTAAATTAAATTAAGGCAAAAATAACTAAGAAATCGAAAAAATAGATAACAAACGAACACCTGGTAAATCAACCTAGTCGTTCTATTTTTGTCATGATAATATCGAATGCACCGCGCGACACAGCCAGCGTTCAATCCGATGACTGTGACCCGGCAATACTAGTATAATTAGAATGTAGTTCACGACTTACTACGTTACTAATCAGGTACTGTCACACTGTAGAACAAGACTGCCTGTATGAAATGGGAAATACGAGACAATTTGTCGAATTTCCGCTTAAAAATAGGGAAGCTTTTCACGGCGCCATTTCAGTCAATGGTTGTTGCTGCGCATCAAATATTACTCACTCATCGTTACTAAGTCAACACATGTAAAATTCCTAGTATATAAGTGTTATTCTGATCTGCAAATTATGTTTCTTGATACAGTCTATAGGTATGCTGTTCCTTACTTTAAACAGTAACAAAGAATCGCCTGTTAGCACAATGTGAGCTTGTAAACACGGGATGTTAAACAGACGCTATGCACAAACGCAGCTTTAAGCCTCTTGAATTACTAGTTCTTTTTACCCGACTGCCCAAGAAGAGGGTGACGTTTTTCTAGTATAAGATCGTATAACTCTTTGTGACCCTCTACAGCCTAAACTATCTCTTTTGATGTGCGTGTCATCGAATTTGCCTTCATTCGTAGATAAAATAGGCTATGCTAGTTTCATCTTGCGGTTTTTAGATACAGCTTTTGCAGTCGGTTTTCGAAGTTACTTCAAACCACTTCTAAGAAGTTAGTACTGACTTCAATTTAGTAGGCGCTTCATTTAATTGAATTTCAAAATCAAATAGCTGAGCCACGTATAATAAAATTTAAATAGGAGTACCTCACACTTTTACTATGTACGCGTAAATGTCACATTTTCAACTAACCTCGATGAAACTTGGTGTATAGGTTCTATATTTTTTAGACATCGAAATTTTTTGATAATAGGATTTGGAGGGTTTCTTCTATGATTTTATTTTAAAAGCTTAAGCCCAGATGTATTGATTAACGAGTAAAATATTAATTTGTTTCGTTATCGGAAACTAATCCCGGTATCGGTGGATACAAAGCTCCGGGATCCTCGGCTAAATCAAACGGATCTCGGGATCCGTGGAGACGAACCCGTATTTTGGCTGATCACTCAGAGAATGGAAATGACTTTTATAATATTGCATGATCGACATCAAAGAAAACAAAAAAAACGAGCAGTCGTGTAAAATGCATGGCACGATGAAAATGTAAACAAATTAATTAAGCGGGACAGCGTCACGCCCCGTCCCGGCATCGAGCGCGGGACAACGGGACATAATGTTTTGTAACGACTTCGCGAGAGGCGCCGGTCACGGAGACTCTGATTGTGTCCCGCCCAGAGCACATTCAGATATACCACTGGTTTAAGGATACTAGAAAAGGCTCAAATACTGTCGTTGTTTTCGGTATGAGATTTCGGTAAAGTGTGTTCCCACTTGTTATATTAGACACGCTTTTTAAGTAAAGTAAAGTAGTAAAGTAAAGTAATATTTATTGACCTTTAAATAACGTTCGTTACAGGCAAGTCTTATTACATTTGAATGAATAATTACTTAAAAAATTTAACTTACAAATCTCTTAAAGATTACTTAATATTAGTTCTTAGTTTAATAGTTCTCATGACAAATATTTACATTAAAATTGCTTTGTTTAGTTATTATTAATATTTTATAATGGTTGTTTGTTACACAAGAACGATGATTCTACAAGCTGCATTGACATATATTCGCTGAGTTTATAAAAAGGATTGCTTTCAAAAAAATACTTCAATTTTTGTTTGAATGTAATAAAATTGAGATCCATTACACTATTAGGTAATTTATTATACATCAGTATTTTAGTATAAAGCCCCTGCTTCTTACATTTAGCTAATCTATTTATTGGTAGGATTCGCCCTTTTTTATTATTGCGTGAAATTCTTTTTTCCGGTATTTCCCTATCCTCGTGTACTTCTAATAAACAACTATAAATATAAAGTGATATAACTGTCATTATTTTATCTTTTTTAAAGTGTTTTCTCGCAGGACTACGTTTTTTCAAACCGTTAATTGTTCTTATAGACTGTTTTTGACATTTTAAGACTTTTATGATATCTTTAGCATTTCCCCAAACAGTAATAGCGTATCTTATAATAGAATGCACGTAGGCATAATAGACAGAGATGAGCGACTTTTTATCTAGTAATGGCTTAAGTTTAAATAAAGCATAATTACCACTTGCCATTTTCTTGCAAATTTTATCGATGTGCGCATTATGGCTAATTGTATTATCTATTGTATAACCTAGAAATACATTTGTTTTACTAATGGAATTCCCGAAAATACCTAACTTTGACTGATACTGCATAGAGATGGTTTTATCAGAGTTAAGAACAATTCCATTTGCGTCAAACCATTCCTTTAACAATTCCATAACGATACTAATTTTATTTTCTAAATTATGTATACATTTGTCTCTGATACCTACATGTGTGTCATCTGCAAATAAATTTATGTGAGCCCAACTTGGCAATGCATTGGTAATATCATTAATATATATCAAAAATAAGACTGGGCCTAAAATAGAGCCCTGTGGTACTCCAATTGACATCCTACCTTCTGTAGAAATTTGTTCATTAATCGAGACAATTTGACTACGGTTCTGTAAGTAAGTTATCATCATATTTAATTCATGACCTTGAAATCCGTAATATTGCATTTTTAAAATCAATATATCGTGCCTCAAACAATCAAAAGCTTTTGAAAGATCACAAAAGATACTTGCACATTTATTTGACGTATCTAAGGATTCTAGAATGTAATATACTACTTTTCTTATAGCCATTTCTGTTGAGCGGCCTTTTCTGAATCCAAACTGTGACATTGTAAATAAATTATTTTCTTCAAAGTATTTAACAATTCTCGATTTAATAATAGCTTCTAAAATTTTTGATAAAGTTGGCAAAATGCAAACGGGTCTATAATTACTAATATCCTCTATATCCCCTTTTTTAAAAAGTGGGATTACCCTACCCGGTTTCAATACGTCGGGAAATATTCCGTCAGTTAAACATGAGTTTAAGACAATTAATATTAATTCAAATAAATTATCGTTATTTATTATTAGGTTCCGTAAAGTCTTAGTACTCATATCATAAATATCTAACGTAGGTTTTTGCTTCATGTTAACTACTACCTTTTTGAGCTCAGTATAATCTACTGGTCCGAATGAAATAGATGTCAACGGTTTACTACAGTAATTTAAATACTTTTTGCAATCATCCGCGTCAATTTCTAGATTACAAGTTAACGTATGAGCTATGTTGCGAAAAAAATTATTAAATAGAGTAGCAATTATTTTAGATTCTGTAATACTTGCTCCGCTTTCGGTTTTTACTGATTTTATTCTATTACTTGTATTGCGTCGCGTATTTTGACCTGACTGTTCGTTTATGATTTTCCAAGATTCTTTAATTTTATTTTTTGATTTTTTTATTCTATCTCTATACTGTATTTTTTTTGCTACGACCATTGTTTTACGTAATATTTTTCTATACTTTTTAATGTTTAATTTTCTTGTTCCGCTAGGGTCAACCTCTTGAAGGATTTCCATTTTGGCTAAATTTTTCTTACTAGTTTCTATACCTAAAGTCGACCATTTTTTCTGAACATTTATTACTTGTTTTTTCATTTTTGGAAAAGCTATGTTATAGTAGTATATCAAATCATCGTGTAAAATCCTCGTTCTTGCGTTCGCGTCACTAGTCATTAGTATTTCTGTTTTTATTGACATATAATTTTTGTTAAACAAATAGTTAAAATAATTAAGGTTATTTTTTGAAAAATTTCGAGCTATATAGGCTGTATTTTTACTATTAACATTTTTGGTATTGAACAATTCCAATTTAATTACATTATGGTCTGATAGTTTACATCCTAAAACTGATCCTCTACAACCACTAAAATTTACAATAAAGTTATCAATGCATGTGGAACTGGTTTGGTTCCTTTTATTTGTCTCGGTTCTAGTAGGTTCATTTAACAACCATTTACAATCAAATTTCTTTAGTATGCCGTCAAGTTTCTTAATATTTTTATCTACTTTTAATACATTTAAATTGAAATCACCTGCTATAATAATTTGTTTCTTTTCTTTGCAAAGTTTATTTAACAGTTTTGTCAATAATTCAAAAAATAAATCTATATCATATTCTGGACGGTAAAGAGCCATAATTACTATTTTTGACAACCTTAACTCTATAGCTGCTAATTCAAAATTTGTTTCAAATGACATTTTATTCAAATCGTTTCTAATTTTAAAATCTAAACCATTTTTAACATATATCGCGGTCCCGCCATGTTCAAAAAATATTCTGTTAAAGTAAGTCGCCAGTGTGTAGTTCTCGACATTCATCGCCTGCATCTGATGATCTTTTCCCCAGGTCTCTGTCAAGCATAACACATCACAATCTTGCTCATTTGCTAAGCTTTCAATCTCTAAGTACTTTTTGTGTATACTACGAACATTTGCATGAAGAATTATCGTTCTAGAGTCGGTGTTTGTGTAATTTGAAAATTTGAATTGTCCGGATTTGTTGTGTTGTATTGGCACCGAATGAAACGCAGTGTTGAAGAATTATTAAATTTGCTGTCTACGCATGCTACAACATTTTCCATTACAAAGTTTTTCAGAGTATTGTAATTTTTAATATTTTCGTGTCGCACATTCGGGTCGAGATATTTGACATTTTCGTTATTTTTTGCTATATTAGCTATTTCACTGTTAATATTGTATATCTCTTTGTCATGTGTGTAATTGTAACGCAGGCCAGTGATAATAACTTTAAATTTCCGCTCGGGACTAATTACAATGTTATTCAAAGTTTTTATGTACTTTTTAGGATTATAGTACAGAGAGTTTTCATATTTCGTAATTAATACTGCTACGGTATCTTTTCCAGTTAGATTTTGAATTTTTTTAGAATAAGCATAGCTTTATCAAACTATGGGCACAAAAATGTAAATGTAAATCATACTCGTTATTTTGAAATAACTAGATTTAGAAAAACGAACGAGTAATCAATTAATATGGTTTTTTTATATGAGTCTTCAAACGTAGCTGAGGAGCGGAAAGGTCGGTCCGACTCTTACACATTTGGAGTTTTTATAATGAGGCGATCGTGACTTCAACTGTGGCACCTATAGTTAGATTATCCTAACAATCTGGTAGGTCAGAAAACCCATACTGTAAACAAATTTTAAAAACTTTACTATATGACACATAACATGGTACCACGTAGGTTCAAAATGAGATAGCGGAACAACCTTGACGCACTGCAGCGATTGGACTTAAAAGCTCCCAATTGTGAATAGGGAACAATGGGGAAAGAGGCCTTTACCATGCATTGTGGTAAAAATTGCTTATATATAGGTACATAAATTTTATAGTATACTTAAGACGAACATCAACTAGCCATCCTGATAATGAAGTAGTATTTTCCCAGTACTCAGTCCAAAATAGATCGATAGAAATCGTGTCAGGAGATTAGTCACACGTAACTAAAGTCTTGTACCGGTGTCGCAACGAACACAGTTAAATTGAACCGACTAAAATAAGTATGACAATGAACAGTTTACGTGAAACTGGGTCCACAGATGTTTACATCGCTGAAACATAATATTTTGGTAAATTTTATGATGTTGAACTAAATACAAAATTAAAGGTAGGTAAAATATCCTCAAGAATATCTAGAATGACATAAATTTAAGTAAGACAAACATTATTTGTGAAATGAGAACAGACCTTACTACGATTTCTTCTAAGTAATCAAAGATGCATACTACAGCATGGTGCTAAATTGATACACTGTCTAGATGACATACTACGAGTACCCAAAAAAGCTTAATACGACATAGATATTTTGCCAAATCTAGGCTTAAAACGTCGGTGACAGAGGAAGCTGGTCCAGCACTAAAACATGATTAAACACGCCCCCTGCGAGCGCGGACGCAAAACCAGGAATCGGACACCACAATCACAATACAATTAACACATTTTATGAATGTTGCTGGAACTGGTTAGTGTGTGGAAAACGTAAATGTTGTGGGCTAATTAGTTGGACTAAATGATGTAATTACTATAATTAATAGAAATGGAAAACGTTTCAGGAGCAAAGTCGCACAAAACAAACGTAATAACTAAAACAAAAAAATATATAGAGTAAAACTAGATTTTATAAAAATACTCTCCAGAAAAATGAAATTATAAATAAAATAGTCTATGGTATATATATCATACTATTATACGTATAAATAGTTACGAAGTGATTTAAGATACTATTGCTTTCAACTGCGATAAATATTCTTTAGAAATGATTTCAAATCAGACGCATTATAAAATTTATTAGTATTTTTTAAATTTTTTTCGCCAGTTTTACTTGAGCTATGTGAATATTCAAATATATATTTTCTTTTTCGTAACAAGAGTTATAACATCATAAGCAGCTTTCCACCTTTACATTGAAAATATGTTTACCTGTGCCTTTACTAACAGTTAATAGAGCTTATTTGCACGTCGCTCTAAAGTAACAAATCGTATTCTAGATTAGATGATAAATGTTACAAGTAATATTTATTCTAATACTTACGATAGAATTGAGCGTGGGCCTCCCACAAACACAGCACCGCTATGACAAGGCCCACCCATGGCCCTTTGTGACACTTCATGTCGTCAGGAAACAGTCAACTTTCATTTATACCCTTGTAGTCACCAACTGAAGATCACTGCACAAACTTTCTACTCAGTACACTTTTTACATCTAACGCGATCCGTAGACGTTGATTTACTTACACATTGAAATTTAGAAGAATGAGGTGTAATAAGTGATATTATAATCAAACTTATTCAATCTACTATTTTTTGTATTTATATTTTGGTGTTCAATAAAGACATATTGTATTGTATTCAATATTACTAGAGGTACTTTAGTTTATAGAGCTTAAGTATAGGTACGTCAAACAGATCGCGTTGTAAATCCCAATAAATAGCGAGGTCGTTTATACTTTGCACAAATACGTATATGCCGCGTATTTTCGGTTGTTTTTACTAACAGTACAATCATTTCACACAACATCGACTGGGACACCGAGGTGTCAAAGGGGTGCTTTTTGCAAACGAAATTACAGGTCAACGGATATTTTGACAATACGTTTGCTATCTTTGACCACTACTTGTTTGTTGTAACGCTCGGTAGAGTTTCGGGAATATAATTTGGTATTAACTTCAGCGTCAATTAATTTATGTTTGTTTATCATATATAATTATTTCGACGGTTTGAATCGTTTTTGTTTTGTGCTAAACCGAACTGAGCTAATATTTACACATACATTATTAATATACGCGTCTTAATACTGGCATCACCTGTCTAGCTTTGGCGTGAGACTGTCTCTATAGGATAAAACAAGACAAAAAGCGCTCAAACTTGAGACGCATTTACTAATAAGAATAAAATAAATAAGTACGCAAAAGAAATACGTACTTACGGCACATTCCCGTTTATTTTATAAGGAAAATATTATTTGTTCTATATTGGTATCATCTACGAATATCTATATAAAATTGTAAAACTGACTGATATTCGCTACGAATCAACGTAGAACCTAAACCGCTGAACCTAGAGACATCAAATTTGGAGGGTGTATTCATTAGGTAGGGTGTAAGTTTTGGGAATTTAACCCTTAGGAGGGTCAAATAGGGGTTTGTAGTTTGTAAGTTATATTCCGTTATGTTATATTATATTATATTATATACATATATGTCATGGGCAGCGCCGCGAGATAGTACTTTAAATAGTACAGATTCTTTATTTAATTTTGTGTATTTTTACCTTTTTTCGATTTAACTTTATTAAGGCCGACTCAAATGAAGTACCCGTAGCCTTTACCTACTATTATTTGATTGGCAGAAAATCAAGAAACACGAAAAACTCAAAACTAAAGGCAGTAAACATTTTTATGTTTTTAATCAGAACCATATTTCTGCTTGACAGTTTATTAGCGTTCGTCAAAAAGTTCATTTTTCGTTTGGAGGCGGTAAAGTTTTGATGAGTGCGATGATAGAGCGCGCAAATGGACTGTATAGGGTATTCTGTTTTCAGTGCGACTTAGATTAGTCTAGTTTAGTACTTGAGTAACGGGTAATGTATTTTGTGTATTTACGGGAACATCGATCAAGTCTACCGGCGGGTTTAAGAATAGCTATCAAATTAGACACATTCTAAAGAACTGTTTTATCAAGCTGGTCTAAGATACGAGTATGTCTCCCAGCGTTCGAGTATTGTATAAGTACATTAGCTACGTATGGTTATCAAAGACAATTTATTATTTTAAAACATGAGATAAATTCCTACGTTATTTTCTATGTTGTGAATTCACAACCACAATAAGATACGAGTACATTTTAAGTACTAAAATTTCACAAACAACATTCAGATATTTCACAAGACTACACTAATACTTTAACGAGTAAAACAATTGAATAGGTAAAACGTTTTGCGCTACAATTTCTTTTGTTAATGGAATTAAATGAAATAATATGCAAAAACAAACTGTAATTTTAAGATTCTCTACCGAGAATCAAACCCACGACCGTATGTCTAGCATGCCAACGAACTTATTTCTTAGAAATAAAGATGTAAACTATTTATTTTAATCCGTTTGTTTTTGAAATAGTGTATGTATATGTAAGCATGTTTTTATTATGTAATGCCTTTATAATATCTGTCTAGACACTCTGTTGTTACCAATAGTAAGTCTAATGCCCGTTCTTTGATTCTATTCGTATGTTGTCATTATCGGTCGTTCATCTTTGTCGATTGAGCACGGTTGCCTTCGGTCGCCGAGCGCATCTGTCATGTTGACAGCTGTCATTAGTTTTCAAACTTTTGTTTTTGCTATATGCCAAGCCGAGGGCAGGGAGGTGGAAGCCCCGTGATTACGATCACGCTATGAGGTATCCACTATTAGGTACAAATAAGTTGAATATTATAAACAGTTGTTTTAAGAAAATTTAATAACCGACTTCTTTTAATAACGCCTACAGCCTAGTGATTTGTATTCATAGGAAAGCCAACCTTGCAGTGTGGCCGGCATTGTGAAATGGTGGTTTTACTAAGGTAACTTGACTAGGCCCTAGTTTACTTACATCATAGAATGAAATTATTTTACATAATAAGGATATATTGTTTGTCGTTCATGAGTTAAGTACTCGTATCTATGCATAGACACATACGTTATGAAAACTGCCCCTGCGCTTTAACTACCAAGCTAGAGCTAAAACTACAGGTTGACTAATCTTCGTATAATGTTGAATGTTTACTTAATCTTTTATATCTTTGTTTGTTAGACCTTTTATTTTAAATATATACACACGCACACGCACACGAACGTGGGTTCTTATAGCTTTACATATCCATCAGCGATGTTGTAACATGAAACACTACAAATCAATCGATCTCCAATTACTTATTTGATATGTTATAAATCAATTCGATTTTTATGTCGTGTCTTGCTCGTGATATCCAAATAGTGTGGGCTCCGATTTCAATTGGAACATTCTATGTTAAAAAAATACAATTTGGTGGGCACGTTTCTAGTTATATCTCAAGTTACGTACAAACTAAGTATATAGGGGTAATTCTAAGTAAAATCCATTACATCCCTTACATACCCCTTTCAAAAATACACAAAATTGTCAAGGCGATATCAATCTTCCCAAATTCAGTATTGAAAAATTAACATCTCCATGGTTTCCTAATAATTTTATGCGGTTTCAGTAAGTAAAGTTTCAAACTTTTTTATTAATATCGGTCCAGTAATTTGGTTTATAAATCAAAATAACTAAATAAAAACTTAATTCTTTCAGATCTATTTTATAACATTTATTTAATTTATTTGTCGAAATAAATTTATTCATTATTTAAATAAAAGGAGCCGTCACTATTTAAACATAAATCCTTAAAGTAAAAAATATGTACATATGTAATGTGTGTTTCATGTATACTTAAGCAATAATTCAAGTTATTCTTCGTTTATATCAATATCTGCATTCATATTATACGGTACCCATCAACCATCTCTTATTGTAGGCTACTCTTAAAAATGCACTTACTTACAGAATGTCCCAATACTCGAAGATTCAGCCGTATTTATAGCATAGTCGATATTGCATTCGTACCTTGCTACAGATAAGCTCAGCTAAACTTCCTAACTGTACCGACCACAACCTACCAATCTTCACTAATGCTAAGACAGAACTAGTCGAAATTCTCACAGCTTTATAATTAGTCTTACCAACTGCGAAGCGGATACAGAATTATTCTTTTAGATCAATTTTATCAAATATTTAAGTAACGGATTATTATGACGATTTTTACCCGATTTCAATAGAAAAAGAGCTTCTCAATACATCGGAATCGTTTTTGGATATGAAATTCGATTACTCTGAGAAGTCTGGACTGATTGGATATTTTTATTTGTATTTGCAAAAGATTTTCCTCATTTTTCATATAATCTTATCAAAATTGGTTTAACAGTTAACCAAAATAGCTAAAAAATTGCATCGCGCCCACTAAGTTGGTTAAGTTTTAAAGATCCTAAAAATGTTAACAATACAAAACTATAAATTATTTTGACTTGCCCATGATCCGTTTGTAGAAAATGTAGCTAATACTTAATAAAAAATCATAACTAACTACAATTCAGCACACAAAACTTACGTTACAAAAAGTCATCTACATAGTATACTGAAAGAAGATCAACATTTATATATAGACTTTCTAACAAAAAAAGTTTTGCTGGAATCTGTTCTGCTATCTTTGAAAGTATCGACATACTCGTACATAAAAAAGGTCTCTGACGAATTGACCTTTTTTGAAGTCTGTTATGAAACAATGATTGTTTGGCGCAAAAGGGTTGCCATGCTACATCAATGCTTTGCCGTGTTTTTGATTATAACATAATGCAATATTTTCTTTGTATTTTGTTGTGATTCGATTCCACTGTCACCGAGCGATAACAGCAAAGCTTATAATATTTTACTAGTGTTTATAATTATTGGGATATGAATATAATATAGCCTAGTTTTCGAGTGACCTAAAAACGTTTCCCGGAAAACCGACGTGTCACAATCAGACAGTGTCGTCATCAAGGTTGATAAGACTTATCATCGTTATCAGTGTCTGATAACATACCATCTCTATGACAAAATAATAGACTCAGATTTTTCTACGATGCTAGAATCACCTATGAAAAATGTACTGACGCAAGCGTTATATAACATACAATTATTAATCGACTGTCTAAAAGGAGGGTAATATTTGTCGAGAAAATTTGTATGTATGTCTGACCTTTTGTGACATTCTACAGCCCAAATCGGTTGACCGATTTTGATGTACAAGGTGTCATTGGATTTGTTTTTATCTGCGGATATTTATAGACCAACTAGTTTTATATATAATACAGTGGTTTTAAACTTTCTGCTGGGTTCTTAACAGTTGTTAACCTTGGATATCTGTGTAACAAACAGAATTTATTATAAGCCTAACAATAGACTGATATTGCCAAAATCAGCAAATATGAAAACGTTGACAGAGGTTTTATAGCATTCTTAAAACTTTTAATTCTACTGGGGGATTATTATTAGATTAGTTTTTATAGCTGTGAATGTTTTTTTTTTCCTTTACTTTCGTGTTTTATTAAACTAGTTTTTTTTTTCGAATAAATTGTATTATTTAAATGAATTTTAATAAAATATAATACAATTATTAGTTAAATAGTAGCTAGAACTTAAACTATATAATTCTTTAAAAAAATAAAGTCCACGTACCGACTCACCGCCGACAGACCGACCGACTGGCGCTGACTGAACTTTTTCAGTTATTTATTTCGGTATAAATTCGAAATCACATGACCGCTTTTAAGTACATTTAATTTAGACCACACGATCCTTTTAAACCAAATTTTTTTCTAATCTGTCCTTCCATCTCTAAAAATCAAGTAATTAAATAACAAACAAAAAAACATTCAGTCTAGTTGAGTATAATTAATTACTATTTATGGAAGTCAGTAGATACAACCATAGTGTTTGATAAGAACCTAAACTGTAATTCTAAATAAAAATATGACAAGCCTAGCCAGGATTAAGTACTCCCTTCTTTGCTTGATAATCGATTGAAAATTGATGTCTATACGGATTCGAATTGTTTTCAGTGTAATATGTCAAGATGCACTTATTAAACCTACATAAGAACATTCATAATAGTTTCTCTTCAAAAGTGCATTAATTTCTTTCGTAACAAATGTGTACTGACGGGACGAAACATTGGTTGTAATGGAGTTGTCCATTTCAAGACGATTAGTATGATTGATAGTATTTTTATTTAATCGTGCTGTCGGTAGTGGCCACTCTACGCTTGGACAAATAAAAAAAACAAAATGACAAAACCTGTCATCATGTGCATTCCTTCTAAAAGAGTTCTTATTAAAAGATTCCGAGCGTACATGATGTGACTTAACTTGACCACGATGGCTTATTACTTGATATATGAATTAACTTGATTGATTAATAACTTGATTTATTCATAATGTTGACGCTGGCAAATATACAAAGTGTATGGTGCCATATATCAGAAGAAAGTAAGTACGATAAATTCTAAAAGTGTTACTACAATACAATACCAAAAGAAAAATTTGTGGATTAATGTGATTCAAGTAACACTATAAAATTAAAAAAAAATGTTATAGACATTTTGCAGTGGCAACTATCTTGGATTTGAAGAATATTTTATTTACAGTAATCTTTTTGTTTTGACAAGCTCTTTCATTCCATACTTTTATTGAGGGAGTTGTAAAAAATATATAAATGGGTATTATGTGGCGGTAGCCATTTTACATCGATTTTATAGAACAGTGCTACGAATACATACAACTAATTCACCTTTGAAACAAATAAAACATAATCAAAATCGGTTCATTAGTTCGGGAGCTAAGATGCCACAGAACCTTCGCTTGTGCCTAGACATTTTTCATTTCTAAATCGAAATATTTTTATGATTGGGCCCAAAACGTGGGCCGTCTTCTTTATTGCCTTAATAAGCTTTACAGCGAATATTTTTAGCTAAAATAAATCCCAGATTACTTAGCGCTATGAATTTTCAGTTTCTATTTTCTCCTACGTTATTGTCATAAAACGAAATAAATTTGCGTTATAAGTATGTAAAATGAGGGATAGACTACATATGTATGACATTAACACAAAAACAGCCCTTTCCGTAGCATCACAACCCCTGGACATGCAAACCGGTTAACATGCATTTATGCACATTAATGTTGACGTATACATTTTTAGGGTTCCGTATTAACTATAAAACTTACAGTTTTTCTTATCTGAGACTAATGAGTCTCAGATAAGAAAGACACAATCTCTAGTAAATGAAGATTTTGTATTTAATTATATACCTATAAGTACTAACATACAAACTGACAAACGTTAGAAAATAATGCCAAACTGGAAGACGCTTCCCTCGCTCGGTCATATAAAAAACAACTGTTGAATCTTTTTTCGCTGCTCTGTATTCTAGAATTGTAGGATCTGCTTTATACTACGGAAGCGTAACATCGTTCGTTACGAGTACACTCTTGACCACTTGTTACAAAACTCATACTAATATCTGCGATTATCTACATGTTAGATATTACTTTAGACCTTTATGAATTGTTCTAAAAACATTAATAGTTTTTTTTTGAATTCACTCCGATTGTCTTGTAACTGCATAATAAATATTTTCGTAAGCATTCAGGTTGGTAAGAATGAAAGGAATATATTATTCAGCTATTGGTACAAGAGTCATTTAAATATCTAGGAAATGATATCTAGGTATGGAATAAAATCTTGCCTGTCACATTTTGCATAAGTTATCTACACTTATATTTTAACGAGGAAAGATTAGTATTATAATATGCCACGAATAAATAAAAAAAATTAAAGAACTGATTTAAAAATTCCTTCGCCGTTATATAGCTACATTGTCACTGAGTAACATAGGCTATATTTATTACTAGAAACAAGTAGAGATCCGCGTGTAACAGCTAGTAAGATATAAGTTCTTGTTAGGCAAATCAAGTGAGTGCATCGGCAGGCCGGATCGGCCGGGGCGGTCTGCGGCCGGCACAACGATGGTAGCTGTTCACGTTTTATATTATTTTTACACCATGAGAAGCCCTTGAGGCAACATCTGGTTTCACGCCGACATTGAAGCTCACGTCATCCGCAGACATGTGCTCTGAGAAATTTAATAAAACTATAACAATTTCATTTTAATCGTCCGCCGGTTCGACTGTGGAAATCGTGTTTTTGTTGCTTCAATTTTAAGTTCTGTATTTTTTTGAGATTGGTAGGCGGTGTCGTTATGGATACTATGTTTTAAGCTCAATTATAGTAGGTAGAAGGCTTTTAAAATTTATTTGAGAATAAAGTTGTGCGTCTAAATTTGGTTTGTACTAAAAGACATTCAGGTGTCGATTACCTTGTACTCGTATTATATTATCATTTTTAACCGTTGTTAATGTAGGAGTGACCTAACTAATTGTTTGCGTAGGCGGTACAGCCTAAGCTTACTCTTTATTACTAACTGAGCGAGCTTAGCGTCTCTCCAGTCAGGCAAATTTTGCTAGTGTATTATTGATACGGGTTTTGCCTATTTCTAATAATAGTTTCGAATTGACTGAGCAAAAACAGCGACAGGCAATACTTTCCCTGTTTTGGTTCTCGCATAAAGATCGCAGTTTTTAAGCTAATCTGAACGAAACATTATCAGTAAAAAAAAAGTGCTCTATGATTTACGTAAAGACATTTTAGTTTTATTTGACTACTTAATATATAAAAAAATCTGGACTCGCCTAAACTAAATCGAATTTATACGATACAATATGTGTGTCAATAAAAATTGACACTAGTCGATTATGACTAAGTTGTTGGTTTGTCGATAAGTGTCAGAGATTTTACTGATTGCGTCCCGATTAAACGAAAACGATTTTATAAATGTACAGCACGATTAGGCTGGAAACGCACTGGCAGACGGCTTATTTAACGCCTAAAGCCTAGTTAGACACCTTACAGTAAAATCTACTTTCTACAATGTTCGCGGCCCACCGCGCTGCTAGCTTGGCGCCTAGCCACCATGTTTTCCAGGAATGCCAGTAGGCTCCAGGAGCTGTTCAAGCCGCTTTGTGCCGCTAGTGCGTTGCCAGCCTTACGGTATTTGATTTGCAGGCAAATAATGTCACTTAAGTGTAACAGAAAGTAATCAATTTTATGTCAAATTTACCTAAAGATATTAGACATAGTAAGTACTACGAAGTATTTGATATGCTATCAGATCAGACGAAAAAAATTAGGAATGATTTTGAATTATGATTACATCATGTGTTCCGGCAGCCTTCCTTGACAGCCAGGGTATTCCAGACTCAATTTTAAAATTGAAAATTGAGTGTATTCCAGACTAGGCACGCTCTAGTTAGGGCTACAGTATCGCTGACTACCGCGGTCGTGCGAATTTGTGGTCAAATGCCTAGCTGGGCATTATAAAATACACCAAGCATCATATAACAAGAATTTAGAAGCGACTTATAAAAACCAAGCGCAAAAGCTTTAGACCACTGTATCTTCTTAAAGATTGAAAAAACCGAGGATGTTACCACGATGACCATTTACAGATTTAGATAAATTCACCGCGCACATTAAAATCAGCAACCATTTTGGTTAAATAAAAATCTTATTATAGCACAATTTCAAAAGCGAATCATTATTCGTAGCGTATATTGGCTGTAATGTAAATCCTTTTATACAGCTCTTTTAAGCGCATCAACAAATGTTGATGTCTAGTTCTGCTAAAGCTTTTGTTCAGTAAAATTAACAATTAATTAATGAGTCACGATATAAATACTCATCGTCATAATATTGCACCAAAAACGAAGATATAATGTATTCAAAGTAATAAGTACCCACATCACATCGTGAGAAAAATGCTCATTACTTCCACATGTTTGTGAAGATGATTTGTCATCATCGTCTAAACTTAGCCTTTTAATAATTATCAGAGCTGATATAATCGCTTAACCTAAACAAAAGAAAATTTGGAGTGTATATGCATCATAGTATACTAAGAAAAAATTCTTGAAAATTCAACCGTTCATTAAGGGTTGTTGAATGTCTGAACCTTTTTTATATTCCATTTTGTATAAATATAATTAAAGGGAGTAATTAGCTATTAGTAAAGGGAGTAATAATTTTAGAAAAGCTATACTTACATTATTATTTTTTGCTAACAAAATTAACATAACGAAACAAATATTTGCAAGTAATCCCTTACCGTACAAGTTTCAAACGTTCATTATAAGTAGATATTTAGTGCCTACTTTAGGTTAGTTATTAAGATATTTCATTTTTTTTCTAAAATTACTTTCATTACAGCATGCGCCGATAGAACTTTTTCTTTTAATTATTTTGATTTTAATTCAAACCTCTTAACATAATAAAATTATCATAGGACCTGGTCATGGAAGGTATACTTATACACTTTCTAACAAAAAAAAAATCAAATCGATCAACCCGTTTCCGAATAATCGGGTCTCAAACATAAAAAAAAACAGTCGAATTGAGTACCTCCTCTTTTTTGGAAGTCGGTAGGAAAATTTGCTTATTGATGCGAATAAAATTCGTTTTCCTATTTTGATTATATGTAAGAAAGTCCGTCTAAATAAGCGTTTTTTTAATACTAATACCAGGAAAACGAACAAATCAAAGCCAATTACGAGATGCAAGCTCTGGCAGTTGCTGGTAGGAATAAAACCGAGAGCAACATTTAGACACAAAAATTCTGAATGCCAGGTGCAAATCGGGATGGGTAGATTTAGAAAAAAATACTGAACTTGTTTACCTACTTATTGTGAGTTCAAAACTACGAAAATGAAAGTTATTAAGTTAGGTAAGTAATAATTATGCGATGATTTTTTTAACATGACTTCGTATACGTAGTGTACATATTTGTATTCGGTAATGTCAAGTAATTAAAGTGTCAAGCTGCATCAATTGAATAATCGAATACAAGTTTTATCAAAACCGTTCAGTCAATGTAGGTATAAAACAATATGTTTTAGGTAAATAAACCATTAGAAATTAAAGAAAAATATTTAAATATTTACTTGCAACAGAAAACCAACTAAATCACAAGATTTATAAAATCAACGTAAAATGAATTTCTACTTGCTGTCATAAAGTAGTGTTATTATTTAAATTATTGAGAAATTATTACGTATAAATAGAAAAAAATATGCTTTAAAATTAAATGAGCTCGGGAAAATAGTAAGATCTACCAAAACTAGGGGAGAAAATGTGACATGGGTGTTGAAAGTGTGCCATTCATTTCAGTGAAACCAAGGCACCTTGTAATCAGTGCCACGGGCAAATGCACCATGTATGTCTAAAAAGGAGTAGATATATCATCTGCAAAAATACTTACATTGTTTGGAAAAAATATATTCCAGATTTTTATTATTAACCCGTTCCATTATTTAATCGTTTAGTATTCATAAAAAAGAGTAAGTCCTGACTGCTTAATAATTCGCTAAGAATTAACGCAGTCTAAACCGCTGCACCTAGGAGCATGAAATTTGTAGGGGTTGTCGTTTTTCATTATAGGGTGTAATAAGGATGTATTAAGAAAGGATTTTTGGAAATTCAACACCTGAGTGGGTCAAATGCGGGTTCAAAGTTTGAAACTTTTATAATTTCCATTTTATGTTGCGTGCAACACGAAGGTGACAACATAAATAATATATAGAGTGTCACAAAATACTTACGATGAACAATGTTACAAATAAAAAAACACGCAAATTCCAAAAAAAATTGTGTTTCGCGGGTTTGTAATAACATACATAAGCGAGACATGAGAATTTCCAAATACGTTATATTGATAAAGTTCCAAACCCGGAAAAAAGTAAATGTTTTTGTTTATTACCTGAAACTTATATTTTAATAGCAATTATCAAATCAATCTTTTTAAAATTAAATACTGCCTACAAACAAAAAACTTAAACTTGAAAAATAAATAGCATTTATTTTTGACTTAAATTCTGTCTTATTCTGTCTCATTTTTGTTTATATCTAAAACGTTTTTAAACCCGCAACAATAATAAATCATGTAATAATGTGTTGCCAAGAATATTACACAAATACTAATTAGTAGCTACTATTTATTAATTTATGATAGGTTAGTGGGTGTATACTCCACTTTCAAACGAAACGCCGTGAGTTCAAATCCTTGTCTATTCCTGCACTACTAAGAATTTTTGTTTTCATACTGATTAAAATTTAAAATATGCTTTAAAAAGCAAATATCTCATGGACACATGGACAGTATTTAATAATCCTCGAAGTCTCACATCTGATACCAGATATTCTGAGCTGGAGACAGGAACAAGTTAGTTCGCTTATTCACACACGTCATCGTATCTTGTGGCACGAATCATTATAAGTTAAAGTATACATTTTAGATCGAGGTACGTTAATTAGTTTGTCTTTCGCACAGTCTCTAGCTGAAGTTTGTCTGCAATTGCAACGATAGCGTCAATGATAAACAAAAAACGTTATATTGTTTCATATACCAAGCGAACGAATTGTCTGTGATTTAAATCTAGCAATTTATTTCAATCTCGAACTATGTGTTTAGTCTGAAATTATGTTGTTTTTTTTGTTCATTTAGAAAAATTGACCATGGGTGGTTACTATGAATGATTTTAATCATATTTGTCAGAGTTGACTTTAATACAATTTTTGGATATCAAGTTGTACAAGATTTATACAGTCACGAAAAATTGTGAGTTTAAGAGAACTAATACGTATATGTAATCGTCGATCAATACGAATAAAATGTATTACGAAATTAATTCTGAAATCGCGAATATATATCACGAATTCCATAGAGGTAACCTTGAACAAAACGTATGTAGGAATAAACGTATTAATAAATGCTTTTTTTAAATTCCACTAACACACTAATTTGATATTGAATATAAATTTAAATTGAATGTTAAGGCACACGTAATAACGTCGACATTTTATATTTTGACCCTCATTGCTGTTTTCACTGGTGTGTCATTGGATTTTTGTAGTAATCGACTAAATTGTAATAGCTAAGGTACCCGTCGACCTATTGTAGGGAAACATCGCGTCATTCCATTCAATAGGTTATTTCAGCAACAATCGTTTTAATCAACAACGATGCTAAAAGCAAATACTAGTTTTACTAACGAGCCAAATCGTTGTCGTATTCATTATTTCGTATTATTTATTCACATAATTATTTTAATATTCAAATAGATAATATAATAATCTGATTTATTTTCGAGTTTCTATTCAGTGCCAACAAATATATATAAAACTATTGTTCAATTTCGTCTTCTTCGTATAGGCGTTGTAGCTCATCCTGCTGTCAGAGTTTAAAGTTAGTCCCTGAGTACGTGACCTCTTTTCAGCTTAGTACATCCCTTGTTAATATAATTGACGTTCTTGTTGATCATTTCCTTCCGTTTTGAGAGAAACTTCTCCTTGATATGATTAGTTAATTTTTTTAATCATATTTGCTATTAGCCTTAGTTTATGAGAAATATTTACGGAGCGCAAAAAATCGACACACGTCCAGCTTCGACCGCGGCGGTTTGAGCGGTACGCGCTAGGCGCAGAAACGAATTTTCAACCAAGCGGAAGTGGATAATAAAAAAAAAAAGAATATTGTATCACAACAACGATCTAATCTGGGGATATATTTTTTAGAGATCTGTCTTGTAGAGTAATCTTTGTGCTGGTATTTAATATAGTAGGTACATGAGATTTTTTTTATATTACGTTTTAAATAAGTAATTAAAAAAAAATCGAGAGAAGTTGAAAACTTAGAGATTTTAGTTTTTAATTTAAAAAACAGATCTCTACAAAACAGAAGAATATTTGCAGAATTATTTAAGTATATTTTTATTTATGGTCTATTCAATAATCATAAAGCTTTAAGCCGCCTGTAAGCCCCTGACGTAAGTTACGATTGTGTGTTTCGGTAAACTAACGGAAATGTATAATTTGTACTAACAGTAGACAAACTTTTCGTTGCACAAAAATACAAAAACATAAATCCTATTACTGTTTTACTATTTTATATTGATATTTCTGATTTAAACGAATTATGTAGATCTGCTGAACAAAATTAGAACATTCTTGGTATTATCTTTCGAGCTTATTCAAGCCAAGTGTCCAGTGTATCAAATTTCTGTGATGTTGCGGTCTGATCCAGTTGATACCAGAAAAATCTGGAATCATATCATCTGACGACGACGTCCTGAGACTACGAGTGTATGAAGTTTTATTTTTTAACATTAATTCAAATTTTATTCTATTATCATAATTAAAGATGATGTGATGAGTGTATGATAATAATTACCTACGGCTTTTGAAAATATGTATAATAAATATAAACTTTATGTTGTTTAGTATTTAACTGGCTTTTGTTGTAACGAAATAAACACGCATACATTTATATAATTATTACAAATAATTATATAAATGTATGTATGTATTATAGTCTCCTACAAAATTTAAAATTAAATTTAGTAGCTCCAACAAATGTTACAACCTGACCAGGATTAATAAATAAAACTATCAAATTTCACGGTTAGCAATATTAAATAGCGTGACAAAGTTATCTAATGGTTTTAAAAAGCAGTTGAGACACGAAAATAGTTATATTATTTTTATAAAGTCGACAATTAATCTTGAATAGTAGCATTTAAACCTCATGCTCGTATAACGACTAAATTTAATTTCCCCTAAGTTATTGAATACAGAAAATGCTAATTTTAGTAAAATCGTGATCCAAATAAGGCGGTTAAAGAAAGTGGTAACAGTAACAAACAAAAAGTTTCAGTTGAAGGCAGAATTGTAAATAATTCGTAGTAAATCAGAATAGTTCAGCACATGGGCGTAATAAGTTATAAAACCAGAAGGGCAGCTTCAATCAGGTCAAACGACACCCTGTAGGTAGTAGTTCTGTGAGCTGTTGCTTTATAAACATATAAATTTATTTTACTATATAGTTTTTGCTATATTGAAATAAAAATTAGAACTTTTCCTGTTATTAACTTTTCTTAATTTTTATATTTTAATTAAATTATTACTTTGAAAACGCACATATTCAAATTGTAGGTATTTTTATTACATATGTAAAAATTTACCGTTCAATTATGTTCATAAACAATTTTGCTATACAATATAATATTACAAACCCATTAAGTGAAATGCCTTGTATCCTTATAAATGGGAGTAAAGTAATACTATGAGTATTACCCCACATGCATACCCTAGGTTCGTGCCTGTTTTCCGCATAGCGTTCCGGTTGTTCGACAAAAACGTACAAGCAAGGTTGCGGGACACTTATTTTGAAACTGATATTAATTTCAGCGAGGATACCGCTTGCGTGCCCCTTCCCGTTTCAAGCCTGTGGTTCAAGGCAAGAAAACTAATATAAATATATTTTTTTTTAAATAATTCATGGTAAGTAACTTAAACGTATTCTTACAGCACATTCGCACTTATGCTCGTATGTATTATTAACGCTTTATATGTATTATTGATGACAAGTAAAATACTCCTAAAAATGCTGAATAAACTATTTTTTTCTTACTGTGTATGCTACGAGTATCTTCAACCCTTTCTAATCAAAACATTAGCATCCCATTATCTAACCGGTATACATGTTCAGTTATTTTAAATAAAAGGCTCTAGACGAGTTAATTTCTCATGTCTCAATCATTTCATAAAAATCATGTTTTCTAACTAAGAGCTTTATTAATTCACTACAAAACCGCTGCTGCTTGTCCATTGCGGCCTAACCGTAATAGTTAACCGCCTGGCTTTTATGCTAATCTGGCTGATGGCACGACATCGCGAACGTCTTTCGAACCTAATGTCACCAATGAGCTCATCAATTTTCCAATATTTGCTCTAGTTTCAGAAATTACCGATTTTTTTATGAAAGAATTATGGACTCAGTCTTGTATTTTTTTTGACTTATTAGTTTTGTATCTCTGTCTGTGTCTTTGCTTAGAATTGTTGCAAACTGGGTAACACAGTTTGTTTTTAATAAATTCAATGTTATTAATTTTTTAAGCATTATAAAATTTTTGGACTTAAAAATAGCATTTACTCAAATTACATATTAGCTTTTATTTAACTACTCCTCTTATTCGTACCTGTGTAATGTGACATCTCAATTTTAATTTTTAATAAAATCACGTGAATGAGCTTACGTATGAATAATCTAACATACACTCAAACTGTCACATTGATGTTATTAGAATAAACCCACATTATATTTTAATCGATTTTTCTTTGCATATATAGTCAGTTTTAGGACAACCGTAGGTACTAACACACTTTTGCTATTGTTAGTTATTAGTCTTCTTTTACTTTACGCAATACATTAAATTTTCCCCTTAAATAGACAAAGTAAGTAGGTCGTGGGTAGGTCATGAACTTTTATCTATTTGTTTTCCGATTTCTGTAAAAAAAATCTGTTTTTAATGGTGACCTGTAAAATATGTCCCTTAAAAAATACTATTTAGCTAATGGCCGACTTCATATTAATTTGAACTCTATCAAGTATTGTCTCTAAGAATTTCTATTAATACGTATCTTAAAATTTCTAACCTCTTTTTCAAAACAGAATCCTATTGACCGAGCGAGTAAAGCTAATAAAGTGTATCTTCTCTGCTAAAATTCTCTTATGTTTGTTAGTATTGTATGGAAACACCATAATGGTAAAAAACAATTTCATTTGCAATTGAAAAAATAACAACTTCTAATTACCGGCCAGTTAGATTTAAAACTTGTACTGTATTCTAGGTAATTTATGTGAATTCAAGTGATTTACTCAGTTTTTCCCAACGTAGCTTTGTAGATGGTTCTCAGGTATTTTAAATTAAACCAGTCCACCGGAGACGTCGCCACTCGAAGTGATCCGTGAAGTAGTAGACTACGTTACACAAAGTTGAACCGAGGCAAGACGAGAAGCTTTTGTTTAGTCATTTGAGTCGACGCTAACTTCACTGCGATTCTACTCGTACCCTCCACAATCCTTCATTGTTGAATACGGCTAAGTCGCTCAAGAATGCTCAAGTAAAGTAGTTGATTGAAAAACTATGTCTCAAGGTGTTACTCAAAGTACTTCAGGTTCTTGACCAGGAAAGATAAGGCTGAAAGTCTATTCGTATACATTTTTAAAACTTCTTATTTACAATATATATATAAATATATATATAGTACCTCAGTATACTACAGTCTAGTTTTAATAAGTCACGGGATTGTCGAAATATGAGTATCACGAGATAACGTTAGAGAAAATTACTTAATAGGTAATATCTGATAAACCTTACAAAATACTTTAATGCAATGTAATTTTTTACAAAATTAATTATGTAGGAATTAATTTCGCTTTAACTGAGTTTTTGTTTAAGCAGTATAAAAGTAAGTAAATATTCATAGTAGTTTTCTTTTTGGATTCAATTTCACGATTTTTTTTCTGTCTGCAACTGGCGGAAATTTCACGTAAAGTAAAAATTACGCTAAGGATATTTTGATCGTTTCTTGTCACACATTTTGATGATTACAAAACCAGGCCCGCGACTTGTTAGTATATAAGCGCAAGCCTACGCATGTGTCAGGTCCAGATGTATTTGTAATTAGTAATGTGTTATCTCCCGCCTACCGAATGGTAGCTTAAAGTTGTTGGACCGCTCCAGTCTGTTGATTGTTGAAACGAGTCTTTAATATGAGGACTTTGTAAGATACGACAGAGACAGTGCAAAAACTATTAGGTATTTATTCTTTGCTAAAAGTTTTGGTACATCGATGGTATAAAGAACGATTTCTCTTGCAAATATAAGAAACAATTCTGCGACCTAGCAAAAATATTAAAAAAAGCATGTATGAGCGCAGCGGAAAAAAAGGCATAAACCAAATGCCATATGCATTTGCTACTTTAATCGACACATTTTCATTCTATTCGGCATTTTTACTTCATCTGCTACATATTACTAAAATTATCCAGTAGGTAACTGGCACCGAAATAACTACCCCTTTTTTGGGGGTCTCTATGCTTTCGCAACTGAAATCTAAGTTCAAAACATTAAGATTCACACAATTTAAGTAAACTTAATAGTCTCATAGAAACTTTAACATTTGTAAATCGAATGCAACTACAAAACATCACAACTAAAAGAACAACCCACAATTAACTCAGGCTAAAATAAAAAGAGGTATACTATCCCACAGTGAACAACCCTAATTTTCCTAGCAGACAATGTAGAAATGTTGATAGTTAAAGTTGTAGCTATTTTGACAACTGGTGACAACTTTACTCGTTTAGCAAGAGAACTTTGTGCGGTGCAACGCGTGTGTAACTAGGCAATGCGAAATAATTGGTAATGAGCGTTATTTTTCAGTTCAAAGAAATGAAATTGACAATAAATAACCTATCGTTATTGCCCGCAGCTTCGTTCGTGTTCTGTTTGTTGTAAAATAACCACGAACAGTAGACCTCAAACTATCTTTGTGTAAAAAATCTAGTCGATTCGTCACTTAGTTGCCGAGAAGTAGTGCAATCAAACCAACAAACACACTTTCGCATTTATAACGTCTGGAGATTTTAAACAAACAGCTAGTAGTGATGCTAGAAAGTGGAGTATGTTTGACAAAAAGTAAAAACAAAGCATTATTTTTCCGTTGAAAGAAAAATAGATCGCCAATGTATTATACCGTGTTGTGCCTACGTCTACCGTCTGGTGCGAAAAAGTGGATTTGGAACAAATGTTTCTTTAAGTTTTAGTAGAGTTAGAGTATTATCTGATGACTACCGTAGCCTCGTGCTTGGCATATTCTTTACAATCTCTAGCGAGGTCGCAAAATACAATTTTACGCTTTTCAATTGTTATAAAGTATAGGTAGCTAATAATTTGATTATCATTTTTAGTATCAGAGCTACTAATAACCTATGGTGTGGACGGATATACGAAGTATTCTGTATTGAAATACCGAGAACCAAGCACTCGGTAATCTGACGCGGTGTCAAGCTAAGGCGCGACTACACTCCAAACAAAACAATTTAAATGACGTGTCGATTAAAAGTCGTTGAGATTGTCCGGCTATATTTAAGACAGGGATGTATTTGATTATTCAATTATGATTGAATCATTAACAACGATGATTATGAAAGAGTAAGAGTTTTCGCAATAAGGTGGGGTTCTCAGAGTGAAACTTTTTATAATCTAATCTAAAAATCTGCAAAAAAAGAATATTTCATTATTATTATAGAGATGGCTAGATGAAAGTTAATTTATCACCTATTCAACATGTTTTTTTTTTTTCAATAATAGTGCCTAAACTATTTTTTGTACTATATAAAAAAGAATTAAATGTACTTATCTAATAGTAAAACTTAAAACGTATGTCATAAAATAAATAAGTTCTTTAAATATGGCAACGCGCACAAAATGCTGAAGTTCAGAAGAAGTACCAATTATGTTATATTGCTTTTTTGAACTTGTATAGAACAATTTATAATGTTCCTAGATCTAGTACTTTTACAAATACGTCGACATAATAAATAGAGCTTACGACACTGCCTTAAGGTTCAACCTCTGAACGATTATAGTGGTCGCGAAGTGCTATTAAACTACTAGATTGTAGCTTGTTATGTTTATAACGAGTTTATCAAGCAATTTGACTCCAATAAAGGTAAAGTAGATGAATTATTAGTAAAATATTTATACGTTTGGATTTTATTTATTTATTCGGTTGTAATATATACTAGTTGTTCTGTGAACTGTTGACATCGAGACCACAGTATTTTTGCAGTCACTTTAAAATAATAAGTCGAAAAAGATTATATGCTGCAAATCATCTACAAATAGGTATGATTTTGAAACAATGACATTTACAAGGCTATCTTTTTTGCCACGACATGAAGTATTTTCGCTAGAAAGTTATTAATACATATTTTTTCTATTATTTTATTAATAGGAAAATAATAGGGGCGCACGACCAATGCGCAGATTCAACGTTAGCGTCAAATTATGGCGTCGCTAAATTAGGCTTTATTTCAAGCTCATCAAAACTCACTTTCACTTAAGTAACAAACGTTATTTGTCTTATGTATACGCAGCTTAAGAGCATAGTTTACCGTGTCAATGATAAGTATATTTGTTTAATGTTGAATGACCTACAATCGGCTTATCTTAGGGTCTGTAAGGGCCGAACGCTGCCAGATATCGAATGGTGTCAATACATTCTCAGATACATAAATAACAAAAGATGATAGGCACCTACATTATTAAAAGTAAAACTAAAATGACGGAATGTATATATTTCCGATTACGCAGATGGCTGAACCGATTTGGAAAAATCTTTTTTTTGTTTGAAAGGGTAAAAAAGAGTTTCTCTTTACTTATTATCAAAATCGATCGATATTTGACAAAAACTACTGGGAAAATTTTAATAAAATGTATTTGATACTAATTGGAAAGTAAACCAAAAATAAATTTCTTTTTTTGGAATTGAAATTCCTTTGAAATTGGTCAAAAGCAGAGAGATATTGTTAGTTTGTGTTTAGCAAATATATCTTATCCAAAACATAATTGACACAGTTTAGAGAAAACTTGAAAGTGGTTTTGTCACATCGAGCTAAAGACTCCTACAGATCATGTTTGCGTTCCATTGCTTAGCGAAGTGCTTATACCATTGACACTTCAAAGGTTTATTTAAATGGTTCCCAAACAAAATAACCAACAAGGAGCTTCGTATAAACATCTGTTCGTCTAACACAAACATTTGGGGCTCCTTTGTAACGGGACACGAGTACAAAGTAGTGTTTTATTTCGATATATATTGAATTTAATTCACGAAGCTAGACTCTCGAATTTTTAATAGCAATTGAGGTGAATTGCAAACGAACCCTTTAATGTATACGAATAAAACTTAATTTTATTTAATTCCAATTTTATCGAAGCGATTGATCGATGGGATGCGTGACCAAATGCCGGTGTTTAGCATTGCCATTCATCGTGGTAAAACTCCATACTGACCCGTGCTCAGCGTGGTGGTGAGTTGGGATTACCTGTCGATCGTAAGTGGTCTACCTACATATAATTTGCTATGGACTGGAGTGGATTTGTGTTCACCCAACAGCCAAATTAAATATTTATTTCATCACAATCCCTTCAGCCGTTTCACCATGGATACGTTACAAGTAAACCGATATAAATACAAGCTTTTGTATTTATAATGTTGATAAATATAATTTCAAGCACGGATCCAGGTCGGACGTGTATTGGACAAACACCACAATACACAGATAGTACAGAAGTCAATCTACATACAAAGTGCGCTCGAAAACGCACACAACAGCAACAACACGGAGACGATATCTCGGACCAGTAAGGACCAATGCGAGCGCGGGTGCCATCAGTTTCGACTTTTAAAGAGAGAGAGAGAGAGAGAGAGAGAGAGAGAGACAAACAATCGTACATCTAATCTGTTATACTTTTAAATATAATATTATCAACAACTAGATACGAGTGAAACTACCACGACAGATTTTGTGCATATGCCAATGTTGACAACCATATCGCAATAGCCGACAGTGGGTATGACAAGTGAAGAACAAACATGTGATTGATTTCTGTACCAATCCGATTTGTGCCAACGCTGCGAGTCTATGTGCCTCGATTATTTACATGCGTAGATGAAGTGTTCAGGATTTACTTAAAAATCAAAAATTATATGAGTAACTGCAACAAAAAAATTGCAGCTGGATTAAGTAATCATGATAAAAATATGAGAAAATATATTAACATTATTTTGATTATAAACAAGATGTGGCCGTAATATGCTTATATTTTTGGCAACTAGAATTTCAGACGCTATTCGGATTACCTGTGATAAAAATATTCTCTTGTATAACTTATTTATGACTTTTGGTAACGTATAACAAAGTAAATGGGATCAAAGAGACTAAAGAAATAAACGTTTAACAATTTGTTATTGTTGGTACCGGCGCACCCGAAGACACAAAAGAATAACAGAAAACGCGTACCATGTTTAAGATACATTCGCTAACTTTCTTAAACGACTTCAAATAGGAGGAGGTTCTCAATTTGTGTGAACTTATTTTCTATTGTTTCCAGGTTTCTCAGAGATGGCTGGACTTATTTAAATAAAAACTTTTTTCCAGATAGAGTCGAATCCGAATCTATGTACAAAAGTTACGAATCAATATTATCAAAACTATACATATGTATAAGGATATAATTATTCAACTTAACAAATAGAAGAAGGGAACACCTATTTTAAAACTACACAGTAAAAATACTTATATAATAAATTGTCTAAGTAAATTTGTTTAAATTGTTTTTTAATGTTTCTGCAAAACGTGTCGCTTTGTAAAATTCTGGATGTGTTGCGATGCGACATAATTATAGAGACTTTTATTTTGTACGGTTTTGTCCACTTTTACATCAGACGATACCAACGCGATATATAAATCTGTCCTTCCACTTCAACTAACTCTACGAAGGACTTCATTGTAACTTAACCGATTTGTAGCGATGATGGTCGAGTGGTTAGTGGGGTCGATTGCCGTGCTAAAGGTACGAGGTTCGATCCCGCGAAACATGCAAAAAGAGCCTAGGCTACCGGTGAAGGAAAACATCGTGAGGAAACCATAGCATGGTAGTAGGGCGTTTCATATCGCTCGCCTGGCTAGCTACCTCAAGTTGTAAAATCTGTCGCCAAGCACTTAACGGTGTGTTCCGACAGCATCCCTTGAGAGCCAGTGTATTCCAGACTAGGCATGTTCCATCTAGGGCTATAGTGTCGCTGACTTCCGTGGTCATGCGAACTTGTGGTCAAATGCCTAGCTGTTCAGGATAAAAAAAATAGTTTATCATATATTTTAGTTCTGAGAGAAATTGCTCCTAAATTACGTTATTCCTTACATAGGTAGCGTGAATTTATAACTGGGCGGTACTGTGGGACGAAGAACACGTTAAATTGTGGGTATCATTTGCTTCTCTGCGATGGAAAATCATATCTCAAGTCAGAGGACTTTGACTCTTGGTAAACATTACTAGCTTTAATAAGGTACAGACAGAGATCACGATCTTAATCATGTCGTGGTCTTAGTCGTGTCGTTGTCGTTCAATGTAAAAATGAACAAGCAAAATAACTTTTTCAGATTTACTTAATACAAACATGTACTAACAAGCAGGATTTTTCACAATAATTTAAGCTCTAATTTAGATGTGTCTGATATTCTTGCAGTTTTACTCTTATGACACATTGCAAATAAAATGAAAGAAAATTATGAGAGTCCAAATTAAAACAAACAAAAGGGAACAGAATATTTCAACAAACTCTGCATAATACAAAGTCTGTCATAGGATAATAATTGCTGTAATTGAAATACAAACAATTGACAACATTTTATTTTTGCAAAGTGTTTGTTTCAAAAAAAGAACTCGTATTTATGTTAAGACCGTCAGATGCCATCAATATTGTTTTTTATTGTATCTGTCATTTGTGAACCATACTAAAACAAACTACTAAAATACAGATAAATGATGACATCATTTATACAAGCTTTTGACGAGAATAACGTTATGCTTAACTTTTCTTACGTTTTCAAAAATCTCTAAATTGTTATTATTACATTCTGAAAATAGAAAAATAGAATATAAAATTTTTCATTTAAATTTCCATTTTCGTAATAAAAATATAATAATAATAATATAATAAAAAGAGGATCGTAAGAAAAAAAGCAATTTGTGTTTTTTTTTAAATGTCAACTATTTTTGAAATAAACTACCGGGCTAAACTACTAAAAAATAGTTTAAATTGAAAGTGTGTTCAAGGACGTCGTATGCCACTCGTGTGCATCGATCATAACAACCTCGGCTTCTTAATCGCTACCAATATAATACCGCTTGATCCCGTTTTATTCTTTAGAATTTTTAATTACGGTTGAGTTCTACGTTTCGCCGAAAACTGTTTGAAATTGAGAGGTAAATTGCACGCATTGCCAACTTTCCCCTTTTTGGAGAAACACTAAATACTCCCCGAATCCGAAATCTCCGATTAAGTCTTTTTTTATTCGGAGAACCTACATACCTACTGGGTTTAAACAAGTACCTACAACTTTGAAAAACTAACAACCGATGAACTGACTTTGGTTGATTAATTTGCTGTTATTTACGTTTTGTTAACCGAAATTTGAATTGATTTTGAAAACGGTAAGATATTATGCTACCACCTAGAAAGTATACCCTATGAAACAAAAAAAAAATTAAATAAACTAATCCAAACGTCTTTCAAAATTTTGTGACTCTTGAACACGTTTTTCTAATTTTTTCTTCTAGACATAATTTTCATTAGTCAAATGAGTATGTACAATGTCATGGTTTATCTTGGCCACGTTATCTCAGCTGGTTGTTATGGCTTATGTGATGTCACTTATGTATTTAATGATGACAGGCAAAAGATTATATGGTGTGAAACACATATCTGACATGACAACGTAAGTAATAGGCTTTTATTAGACCTTCATTACAATAATTGATCGCACCTCAGCTTCGAGCCTAGTAAAATGTTGTTTCACTAGACAATATGTTTAAATGTTGGTACTCGCGTGCAGATCGTAGTTTTCCACAGACCTTTACAAAATTAGTTCACAAGTTTACAAATTTTTTAGTCTCTAATCTTTTTTCTTTCCTTTAACCGACATATTTTGACGACCGCCGCGTTGTGTTTTAGTGGCTAGCATGCATGTACTCGTAGATACGAGTAGATACAACGCGACGACACCGAAGAAACGTTACGAATGTGAAAGTTACAAATACGTCAAAAATCTTTCAAGTGCCTGTCGCATTTTCCGTTTTACCACGAGTAACTAGCATTTTTTCTTATAAAGTTGCAAGTAGTACTCGTGCTCTCGAGATCAGTTCCCAGAACTAATACACATATTTTATTAGCTTCTGTTCGCAGAAGTACTTGGCTATGTATTGACAACGTCTTATCATGCATTTTGTAAGCTGATACAGGTAGTTATTTTGCTTAGATACCATATGTAGCGAAGTCGTAGGAAACAATACCTAAGATACTATCTATAGTCTCAAGTAAATCAGAGTTCAGACTGGCAAAAGGGCATCTGCGGCGTAGGGTTGTTAACCTTCATTGGGGTCCCGTTACACACCCGATCTGCGCTTGCACATAATGGTTTGAACATTCTGATAGTCTTTATTTCTTACATTTTGGCGCCACTTTTAGTATGTATGTTAATGATATTTGCCATTACGATATTCAGTAAAAATTAAATAGCTGACCGCAACAAAAATTATCCGTTGGATTACCTATCACTAAAAATCAAATAAATATTGTAATTGGAGAGAATTCTGAAATCCTCAGAAGACGGTTCTGAACGACCATCCCGTTCAGTCTCTATTTAGTTGATTCGAGAGAAGGAGGCGAAATTATTTTACGATTTTTATCATCATCATCTACGGTTTTTCTTCTTGTTGGGTATATTCCATTTGCCTCGGCGCGATGCCAATCTTGTCCGGGTCGGACGCGCGATTAATTCTATAATGCTGACCTAACTTATTAGTTAAAAATTTCAAAATCTTCAAATTCAATGAATTGAAGTCTCGGTAAAGTTATAGTAGAGTATACTGATATCATCATAATATTTTACGCTGATATCCTTGTATTGAGAAAAGTGTTATATATAATTGTATATTAATATAACACTTTTCTCAATGATTATTATAATCATTTTATAATCATAATATTCCAATATTTTTTATTTTTTTAAAAGAACATAAATATTAATTTTCCAAGTCAAATTATTTAATACCTACTATACATTTTTTTTAAATATCACTATGAATGCTCGTCAGCGATCAAATAGCCTCTGATAGTACCCGGTGCAAAAGTACCCATTCAACTATGTGCAATTACCCGCTGGTTAGCAATGACCAGTCTTTGCACCAGGCCGACCCGGGAGTCCTCAGATTTTTCCCTAATCATTATTAAAAGTGTAGGTATTGTTATCTAACAAAAAAATAAATAAAAAAATGTTATATACTTAAAATTTAACTCATTGTTAAGTCAACAGTAAGAATCAACTTTTTATACATTCCAGCCAACTGTAAGTGTGCGTGCGTGCTTACAATGCATGTGCCCTATTGTTCTATCTATCATTTCTGTCAAGCGATGGTATTTTATGTCATGATTCCATAGCGGTTGCCTTGAGCCGCGATATCGCTATATATTCCGATTTGACAGTTGAAGCTTTCGCAAAATGAATGTTTAGACAAACACACATAACTATAAACGGATATATAACTTATTTAAAATAATTGTGTTATACGAATGTACATTATTGGGAATTAGCTGACTCAGCGCACTTCGTACCGCCTAAAAGTTATATATGTGTAAACCTGCCCTGAACTTTCACAATCATTTCAAATCCAAAATCAGCTAAATCAGAACAGCCGTCCTCAAGTTTTGATACAAACGAGTTGCAGTTTAAGAGAAACGTCTTGCACTAAATATCGTTTCGAAACTGTAACGTATAATTTCATTTTTTTTTTGTTTTGATTCATTTATTATTATTTTTTAGATTATATTTATTTGCTTAGTATTTTTTTATTTAATTAGTACATAAGTTTTTTTTTACTTTGTTCAACAAAGTGCAGTATTATTGAAAATATATTCCATAATATTGGATTGGAATAACTTTGATTTCATTGTAAAAGTAGCTTTATTCAATAACTGTTAATTATATCGATATTATGATCGATACGAAAAAGACTATGTTGTAAAAAGTCAATATACCTGGTTGCTCCGTATGTAGAAAAATGTAAACTACTATTTAAGTTAAATAATTTAGGTCCTATATACAGGATTGTAACTGTGTACTCGTATAAGTGTAAAGTAAATAAAGCGTTTGTTTATTTAGACGTAGCAAATAACTACGAGTAAACGCTTCATACATATTAGGGGATAAACACGAAAGCTGTAAAATACATCTCTATCTTAAATCCTATATAGTCACAATAAAAAAATAGTCATAATAATCATCCGATCTTCGATTTAAAAAAATTAATACATTCAGAATGGAGCCGTTGTACTATTTTTTAAAATAAACTCAATAAACTACACTACACAATAAGTCAAAGCGTAAAGTTTTCTGCAAAAACGCTTAATTAGATACATCGTTAAAATATCTGTCTAATTATATACGTATCATATCAATTTTGTATGTCAAATTAAATTTATCTTTTTCTGCAAGAATAACGAAAATTTTATCATAATCTGTTAGTTGTTTAAAGAAAAACTTAAAATCAGGGAATTTTCTACTTGGATTACAGTTTTTTTTTAAACAAGAAGCAAAAACCATTGTGTAAAAATAACGAAAGAATTAACTAAATGTAAATGTATGTTTAGTGTATTTAGGAATATTTATATTGAAAAAGCTACGACCATAGATTTAGTTGAAATTTATAAATAGAAATTTCATGCAACTGAAATTCTGGTTTATATTTTCTTTACTTTAGCAAAGTTTGAACTTCGGTTGCAGTTATATACTAAATTTAAAACTTTTCAGAAAACTATATACCTAATAAAATTAGAAAACTTATCATATTAGTCAACGATTAACTAAATAAATAAATAACTGCATCTCAATTTGCTCAATTTAATTGTAAGTTCGTTCCAGGTATAAACATAATAAATTCTATTGATATAGAAGAAAGAAAAGGTAGTATTTTCTAAACATTAGCAGAATATAAATCCTATCATTACAGTAGGCAATCAGAATAAAACAATTATATCGTTAAACGTTGCACGGAATCTCGTGTAATATAACAATTTGTAACTAATAAAATATAATACCACAGAAATAACTCTACGAATAAACAAAAACAAATACTTACTTACGTTAAGTAGAGAGATTTCAATGCGGACCGGTACATTAAAAAGTTAAATTTATTTAGTATAGAATTTTCTTACCGACGTTAATATCCGTAAAATGTGTCTAATTTGAAGTTTTATTGAATAGAAAAATGTAATAATATATTATGCATGAAATGAGGCTCATTTTGAACAAATTGGTATGGCGTTAGGTCATCACCGTTGAGATTATGGTCGTAAACCATCTTGCGTGTGCCTAAGAGTACGTCCTCATCTTAGTTTTGTTTGCGTTGATAACGAGCGATAACGATACCATTCAGCACGCTGACAAAAAAAGGTTACAATATCATTTAAATTGCACAAAAAATTGTCAAAGAGAGAACTACAAGTTCCAAACTGCAGCGACAGAAACTTTGCCGGCAGTTTAAACAACCCTCAAACAGTTCGCGGCCAATTTTTCTTTCGATCGGAACCTGAAGCCGATGTTGCCAATTTTAAGTTTTAAACAACTAATCTAACTCAGGTAAATCTTGAAACGAGTAAGTTTTCTCACTGATTGGGATGTTTGTATTTTTCGTTGTTGTGTGGAATGATTATTTATTATATTTTTTATTTTGTATAGTATTCACGGAACTTACGGGAAAGTGCGAGCGCGGGCGTGATGTGGGAGCGTGCGTCGGGGCGCACGACCTGACACGGACTGAGTGTGGACTTGTGAGTACTGAGGACAGCAACCGGGAGCCGCGACTTGGGTATTGTTGTCGAACTAGGTACATCTTAGCCTATGGCTTAGTGCATTTGCGAACTGTACGACATAGAATATTCAACTGTACCTATAGACGCCCTTCGTCTGGATCTCTGATCGGGTTTCGATAGAGCCTTCTAAAATACATATCGCTTTTTTACTTCATAAAAAGTAGGATGTTCTTTTGTATGTACTCGTACTTATTACAAGAAGGGCGGTTTCTTAATGCGACTGCATGGGCTTTTGTATGCTTGTTAACGACTTACAGTCACTAAATTCAAGTATGGTTTTATTTCAGTGACTTTTTTTATTTTTGATAGTACTTCAGAGACGGTACATAAGTTTTTAAAGAAATGTATTTAGCTCGTTTTCTGACAATCAACAACAACGAAACATATATTACTAAATAAAGAAGTACTAAATATAAATATAAACTAAGTTACAACATTGACTTGGACAGAATTTTATGTCATGGTTTACAGAAAAAAACAAATTGTACATTCATGCCTATGAAGCAATATTGGTTTTACTTTTTACCCGACTGCCCGAAAGAAGATTAGTGATTTATGGACGTATATTTGTATTTGAGTATGTGCATGACTAACTCTTTGTGACCCTCTTTATCTAAACCGGTAGAGCTCTTTCATGAGCGAGATGTCATAGACTGTTCGTTGAAATACAGCGGACTTAAATTCTTGCAGTCGGTTGAAATAGCTTCTAACTACTTTTTAAAGTTCAAACTTATTATCTACGAGAGTTGCTCTGCATTTGAAGCCATTTATTGGCTTAGGCTTAACTTGATTAGGTACAAGTGACAGCTTATAGTTAATAGAGGTGCCTCAGTTCTTTATTTAATTAAAATAGAATTGTTTCTACCTAAGCGGTGTCAAGTAGAGGCTTACAGCAATTGTGAGGGACACTGTAATAATTTACTAGACTTCTATTTTTAGACATCTGAGGTTAGAAAAAACAATAATACTCGTAGTGGGTAGATTTAATATAGGGCATCTATATTAAATCTACCCACTATTATTGTTTTTTTATAATAGTTATTGTACTAGAAATAAATACCTAATCAAGTTAAGCCTAAGCCAATACATTTTTATAAGATCGCGTTGACTGTTTTGTTTTTAAGTGACTTCAGAAATAAGGAGGTTTTCAATTCGTCGCAGCCTTTTAATGAATATTCCCCGATTTCTCAGAGATGGCTAGAACAAATTTCAAAAATACTTTATTTCTTCGAAAAAGCGTAATTTATAATTTTACCCATCAAATGTTATCAACATCAGTCCAGTACTTATTAATTTTCTTTAAGTTTACATAGATGTCATTTTTTATGTAAGTTTTACCCGCCCAAGAAGTTGATTTTTAAGGAATTATTACGTGTAAGTAGTATAACATGAGTGGTTATGGTTGCGTTGACATTCGATGAACTTCATCTAGGTAATTACAATAATTCGCTCGTTTCTCCGACTCCTTTTTCTTATTTTTTTATGTATAATCAATAAGATGTATAAGACATTTTAATTATTAAGTATAGTAATAATGAAGTCACAAAGGTAACAGCAACTCGCTCAACGATTTGAGAAGTCTCCAGAACTAAGCAAAAGTGGACATTTCGACAGACTCTAATAGCTACCGTGGGGAGAAGTTTAACACTAGAGCCTTAGAGGAAGAAGGGTTTAAGTCCGCGAGACAGTTTTCTAGGTAATTCTCGTGTCTACACTGCTACAAGCCTGCTTGGACGTGATCAGGAATTAGTACCTATTAAAAAAATATACCAAAAAAATTATTTTTGGTTTTGCGTATGTTCTGTCACGTGATATCTCTTTTACTACGAGTATTCAAACGATTTGACGATAATTGTTACCGTTATAGATATAACTATTAAGTATATACAGAAAGTTTAGCTTTCATAAAGTTCAGAAGGAAAAAACTCGGTTTTAATTATTTTTTTATATGCTAAGCAGGCATTTATATTTATTTATATTGTAGGTAAATCTTTTTCGTAATAGGGCAGTACCAGCAATTTCAACTTATATTATGCTTCCCACTGATAAACATGGGTCTCCCTGAATGACTATCAAACACGCTCTATCACATTACGATCAAACGCAGATTTGGAATATTACAATAGCGTCATCTATCAATAATAATCAACCCGTCGACACATTCTTGTCTGACTGTACTCAGCCAAGTTTCCTTGCGGCTGGGTCCCGTGCTTGTTCAATGGAGCTCGGGAAAGTTGGCAGAAAGTTTCTTGTTAAAGTATTCATAATATACCTACTAGGGTTACTAAGTGCAAAAACAGTAGTTTTCTGGTATAAATATCATTGAACAGAGTAACGTCTCAATATCAATAAATTAAAAAAAAAAATTGTATGTCAGATTATATGAAAGAATATTTATCTAGATGTTCGTAATCGCGTACAAGTCGTAGTATCAAACTAATCTTGATTAAACCTGGTATTCGGATTCTACGAATTTTCCAAATCATTACAATTGTCGGGGATTTTTGACTATAGCAGAATATTCCAAAAAAATTACAACTACTTTTGTTAAAGAGTTCTAAATATTAAACCAATTTGGTCAAGAGAATCTCTTTTTGTAGTCGCAAATCTATTTTGAAGAAAACAACAAGAGAGTAAGTAAATTTCATCCTACAAGTGGTTATTAACTGCGTAACGGGTCAAGTACATATAAGTAAGTAGGTACAAATAAGGGTCATTGGTTCTAAGGTTTCTCAAGTCTGCGCCAGTTAAATGTTTCAAATACATTCAGATGAAATTTATCGGGAATTGTGTTTATATAACTTGCTTCTTCAGAAAACGCTTTATTCAAACAAACTTGCTTTTGCCAGTTGCTTTAGCCTACTTATGTTTAAGTATTGAGAAGCTTGTGCGATCAATATGATTGTCAACTAACAGGCGACCATTGTACCAGTAATTTTGCAAATGGTGGATCAGCCCCCTTATCGGGTAGAGTTAGGCATGAAAGAAGAGAAAACAAAAGCAACCAAACTTGGTTTTGTTTTGACAGTTACCAACGCTTTCAAAATGAAACCAAGTTTGGTGGCTCTAGTTTTCGGCTCTTTGTACCTTCTAGGGTCCCGCAAATATCTTACAGCCTCTTGGTCGATTTTTTTATATTTCAGTAGACAAGTCGTTTATCGAACTGTTGACCTCGCGATAACAATGATTTAAGATAAAACATGGCAACTCTATCCAGGTAGGTAGGTATACTGCTGTCTTTGTATGCGACTATAAAAATATTTCAAGCTCCCAAAAGGTATTATCAAAAAAAGATCTCATCATAATTGTTAGTTAGAATGACTTTTTGTCCTAATCTACAGGCTTATAGAAACTGTATCAGCTCAACTATATTAGTCTAGTTAAAGCTTAGCTGTACCGT
The DNA here is from genome assembly GCA_947049295.1 of Ligdia adustata. Classification (NCBI taxonomy): domain Eukaryota; kingdom Metazoa; phylum Arthropoda; class Insecta; order Lepidoptera; family Geometridae; genus Ligdia; species Ligdia adustata. The sequence continues at coordinate 14,931,400 of OX346213.1, read as the reverse complement.
TATATATAACTAAGCCTGAATTGGATCGGAGTGGCTTTATATCTCTAGTAAATTGAACAATGCAGTTTGAAGGTTTGACAAAGGAAATAGTTACTGTGTGGGCTTGATTTTAATAAAGATTTTAGTAAAAGAATTATATATGAAGTCTTTATAATTATAAGTGATGTAAGTCTTTTATTTTATACATGTTACTGAAAGGTTATGTGTTAATAAATACTTTTATGTATTTGTATACGTATGCATTCGAGTAGAAGTGCGAGTGAATCGGTTTGTTATATACAAGCGTGCTCTATCTTAAGCCTCAACGTCACTTCACACAAGGCGGTTCTTTTTATTTAAGGTTAAATTGCGTATTTCTAATTAGTTCTGTAAACCTCGATGAGAATGCGACCACATATTTTAGCAATTTTGTAAAAGGAGTTAAAAACCAATAACCCGAATTTTTCATGTCTATAACTATTGTTAAAGGTTGTGTTTTACCTGTCTCTGCTAAAAATATAAACCTTTCCCTGTTGGAAATTATAAAAAACTATGTTACATAATTTTTATATTATAGATTCGATTTATGTCTGTCTTTAATAACGTTTAAACCCTCCATAAAGTTCCACTGCAGGGCACGGGTCTCTCCTATGAAGGTTGGTATGGCATAGTCCACCAAGCTGACAAAATTGCTTATATTAAATAACGAAATAACTTTTAAACACTATGAGCGTGATTTATCAAGCACTTTTAAAAATAAAGAGTAACTTCAAGTTAAAGTTAAGTTGAATCATAGGCTTCTAAGTAGTAAAAAGTGTATTCCGTCCGCTAAGACACCTCAAGGGTCGGCATTTAAGTAACATTAATAGAAGTCTCTACTTCACCCCTCTTTCTACTCCAAAAGAACCTTAGTAAGTTTAAAAAGGAAAATCACACAAAAATAAACCCTAATCACTCAATTATAATCCTAAAAGTTTCATTCAGTGTATAATAATGTATGGTCTCTGAAATCATACGTCGCCTTAAAAGGCAACATTAAAGGGAGGGACATCTTTGACCAGGATTCAAGCATAATATCTCTAGAAGGGGTTGGCTCTATTAGGAACTCAACCAAGCACGTAAAGAAACCTTTACAATCTGTTAATTATAGTCATGCAGTGTCTGTATACTCGTAATGTCATTTAAGTACAAATTATAATGTCCAAACTTATTAGCATATTGAACCAACTCGCAGCAAGCGCGTAGGTATACAATAAGTTCAGATTGTTTATTTAAAAACCTCACTACTGCACTGATTTAAGTAAACAATATATCATCATCATCATCCGCCGCATTCTCAATCCATCTCATTTCATACCATCTGCCTCGGTCCTGTGCTAATCTTGTCCAGGTTGAACCCGCGACAGATTTTACGTCGTTAATCTATCTTGCTGGTGGTCGACCGACGTTTCAATATATGTTTAAGAAAGAAAAATTAAATCAGCCTTTAGGAGTCTACAAAAAGGCGTGGAACATATAAGGAATAAAAAGCTATGACCAATATAGAACCTTCTCTGAAAGAAAACTGTTGTGTTATATACTGTTTCTCAGTCATAATAACATGAACACTCATAACAATTACTCGGTACATGAGTAAGTAATTCTTTCTATTCATAATGCCAAGATAAAAATCAAAATGGGACACAAAAACGAATCTAATAAACTATTGTTATTGTAATGAAACGGGGATATTTAAAATAAAATATTGATTAGAAATCTCCCAAAAAAAAACACGCGCAGAATTTTAGAGATGTCTAGACGAAATAAGATAATTGATAAATCCATTTCTAAAGGATGCGTGCAGAAGTCAAAATTGTAACAATGTTTATCTCTTTCATTAAATATTCAATCGCAATTGTTGTCAATTTTAAACATACTATCATTGAAAACTATTGTTTCGAAAATCTAGACTACTCATGACCCTTGACCTTAAAAAAAATATTGTCTGATTTTCCTCATAATTGTCATGAGTAGGTAGTTTTGCGAAGTCGACCTAGCGCGCACGTTCTTTTGCACATTCGTTTACTTATTTGGGAATTACATGTGTTTTTTTTTAATTTATAATCAATAAAAATCATTTTCTATAGACTGCATTTAGGCCCCAACTCGCCTTATGTACGATGCGGCTTTACAGGATGTAGCGCGCTTGTCTAGAAGAAAGCGTTTCACTTATCTCTGCTGGCGAATAGTGTTGTCATTTGACAATATTATTATTAAAATAAAATCCTTATTTTATTACTTACTCATTCCAATCTTTTATTTTTACGGACTTTCCAAAAAATTTTTGATATCCATCTGAATTTACGGAAACGGCTGAGCCGATTTGATAAATTCTTTCTATTGGTTACAATGGGTATAATTACCTGAAAATCAGTTAAGTTGTGTGATTTTTTTTTCTAAATGAACAATAAAAAAACTACATTGACAGAGGTTTGGTTTTGTGCCATTTGCAGTAGTATATGGAAATATCAAAACGTCTGGTGGAAGCGACATGTGACCAGAATGCTGGCTCTTATTTCGGTCAGTAAATCAGCACTGCCATTCAACGTGGCAATGCAGCCAGCATTCTTGGAACTTTCCTTTCAACTGGGGGATTATTGTTAGATTAGTTTTTATAGGTGTGAATGTTTATCCTTTGCTTTTGTGTTTTATTATACTTGTTTTAATTAAATGAACTTCTTCATTCTTCATATTTAACTTAAACTATATTTGAAAATATAAAACTATGACTACTCAAATATACTTTGCCTGGATACACGAACAATTGATAGTTCATCAGCGGCATTTGATCAATCAACATATTCATCCTTGATTTCCATTGCACGTAACAACATTATTTAATCATTAATAATCAATTTAGAAGTGTTAAATGATGGTAAATCATTGTGCGGAGAGCAAACAATTGTGATAAACGACTGCGATGACCAGTTTGATGACACGATACGACATTTTTTATGGCCTGACTTCATTACAGTTTTATTATTTTTGCAGAGAACATTCCTGAGCAATCGTTTCTGGAATGGCGAAGTAGATTTTTTGTTTGGTATATATGAAGTGAATTTAAAACTGGACTAATAATATGGTTAAGGTTTCTGTTACAAGCTCAGATTTTAAGTTGAGTGCGGATTATTATCATTTTGGTTTTTATCTAAATTTTCTTACCGCTTAGAAGTCAATTACTGAACATTAATATTTTCATACATAAAAAACACATAATCATCAGTTATGTTACAAAAAATAGGTCCAATACTTAATCCGTATTCTTAATTCATTCTAATAAAAAAAAAATGTTTTTTTAACTTATCAGATTAAACCTGTGGTGATATAGACTAAAGATAACAATGAAAGAAGTGAAACAAATGTCACTAATCTTACTTTCTTTTTGACGAGTTGAAATGGCAAAATGCTTTAAGTATAAAGATTTGTATCAAAAATGAGCCGGAAAAGTCACCACATCTACCTTTTAATTATTTCTGGTAAGTAAATAATATACTAACATCCTCTAAACTTTAGCCACAAGTTTTATAATGAACTGTTGAATGGCTCGTTTCTAGTTCAGCTGTGCGTTTTCGGACGATTCGCCGATTAAATCGTCGAAGTTTGTAGAGCTGATTATTCCGAAATTGCTGGGTGCATTGTTACCGGCAGCTACGGCAGCGCTTATTTCACACTAAATATTTTTTAACTGGATCAAAAGATAAGTTTTTTTTTGAGTGAAGTAGTGGAAGCTTATTCGCTGAAAGCCTTGCCTATCAAGTGAGAAAAGTCATCAGTGGCCTTCAGAAGGCCCACACACGTGCCTCTTATTTGTAGATACATTCGATTATATACCATCTGTTTATAATCGAATGTATACATAATGTTTGAAATAGTAGTTTAATTTTACCTTATTTCTTTTGACATAATAAAGGAAAGAAATACGAGTAATACATTTCTTTTTTATACACAGGACACTAAAGCAGTAACTTAAAAATATATACACAATACACAAACAACTAGAAAGAATAAAATTTGTAGAGCTGCAGTGTCCCGTGCGTATAAATAACAACACTCAGAATGATGCTGGAGGATTGTTTCGGGCCTCAGCGCCGATCCTCAGGTTTGACGCGCGGGGTCCTTGTAACTAACTAAATAATGAACTAAATATCGATTTTTTCTACATTAAGTTCCTACAAAGCCCGCAGAGACAATGTGTTTATGTATCTGCGTACATATTTCTTTTTGATGTAGAGAAAAGCTTTTTTAATTATAAAGATTTCGTCCTATTGTTTTAACGACCTAACTATAAAACAAGTGGATCATACAAAAATTAAATCCAATGAGTCATTTTAACACCATAATGTCGTAAAACTGATGAACTCATGGTAAAATATTGTTAGGGTTGTCAGATATGAGAATGAAAACAAATTCCCCAGGTACAACCAGGTGAATTATTTAGGAGAATCACGGGCAGTAACCGAAACGTTTGCTTCGTCCGGTTTCTCTATGAACATTTTCAGGAGTTCAATGTTAGTTTGACACAGACCGAAATGACTACATTTACACGAATTGTTGGGCTTACTTTACTGAAATAACTAACGAATGTTTATGCATTTAAATTATCATAATTTATATTTTTTTATTTATACTTGCCTTATTTTCAAACTATTCCCTATTTCTCAGAGGCACATGGACAGATTTTGGTATACTTTCCAGTTGGTAATGTATTGTTACTGTTGAACCAAGTCTCCCTGACCACTTCTAATAAGAAAGTAAAGATATAGTAATAAATTAGCTTCAACAACCCTAATGTCGAAGCATCTTTGGCACAGTCATGTAGTTGCATGGACTATATTTCTGGCAATACAGAGCTATGAGCGTACCGAAACATGACCTAAAAAGAGTCAATGAATGTGCGGACTTACAATTTTAAAAAGATGTTAAAAAAGATATAAGCTTTTTAGTTTACATTTTACTTCTGTGCATATTGAAAGTGTAAGTCCTGACTGACTGAAAAACAGATCACAATCAACATAAAAATTAAACCGCCTAACCTAGAGACATGAAACTTGAAGAGGGTTCATTATAGGGGGTCAATTTGGAGTTTAAAGTTCGTCAATTTCAATTTTTGTTTCTGCTCTCACACGACTGTTTGGCTTCACACGGTTTGTGTATTCGCCATCTTCATGTTGTCAAATACGCTTGACACTTGTTTATATTACATTTGATGACAGCTACTAATAGATTATAATTGTTTTTTACTCATGTGCATACTAATTAAAACTAGTTTTAATGGTGAAAGAAAACATCTAGAGGGAACTACCTCGTGGAAAGAAAAGTGAAATCCCGTTATATGGCCAGCGTGGTTCACTATGGCCTACAACTTCTTTTAAGGGGAAACGCATCCAGTAATAAGACATCATGGGTTAGTATTTATAAAAAAAAACAACAGATAGGTAATGCTAAACGCAGACTAGACATAATTACCTAAATTGTATCCTATAATAAGCACCTAGATATAACTTTAATTGTACTTCCAGTATTTTAATCATTACGTGTTTTAATTGTTATTATTATTGTATTATTGTTATTATATATAACCCTGTAGAGTGGCAAAGGCGTGACCCACGGCGTGGAGACCCGGTCACCGGTTTTGTTTTACACGCATCTTTCTAGAAATAGTAAACTGAATATAGGCTAGGAGCCTAGCGATTGAAATTCTTGCACCTAAATTACCGAGATTTCTATTTTAACCTGTTTATTTCCTAGATTACTCATTTCTATTGTTTAACGTACCTAACCGTGACTAAGAGAAAGACAGGAAAAGTATCAGTGTTGTATACTTGTTTTAGTTTTAACATTAATATACATAAAAATATCTGGAAAATGTTGCTCTGACGCGATAAAAGCTTCAAGAAAATACCTATGTTATATAGCACTAACGTGTTCTATATTTTTACCCCCACATAGAAAGTTTAATGAACCTATATTGATCTTGATTTTCTTTTTAACAGGCCTCGAAAAGGAATAGGATCTCATTTCATAGAAATCTTATTTTTATGGATGTTCTACGATTTCTCAAAAGAGACTGGACAGATTTTAAAATATATTTTGGTTCAAAAGTAATTAATAATAGTGTCGGACTTCCGCACTAAGGGTTCCGTACAACATTCGTTCAAATTTCTACGTGTTGTTAATACTATCGAGCAAAAAAAACGTTTATAATGTGGAGGCCTCCTGAAATATTTAGTTAATTTTTTTTAAGTATTTATTTTTAAAGTAGGTACATATACATTGAACTAAATACTCTGTAAATATTACGTGTTGACGTGTTGCCGTTATTAATTAAGAGCAAACAACAGCAAAAAATCACGTTTGTTGTATGGGAACCCTTTAAATATTTTCTTATTCAGTTTTAAACTACATCATCAGTGAAAATTTTTGCTCTCTTGCTAGCACGGTTCATGAGACACAGCCTGGTGACAGACAGCCGGACAGCGAAGTTATAGTCATTGTGTCTCGTTATTACCTTTAGGTATGGAACTCTAAAAACAGTCTGCAGTCTGTAATTTATGATTTTAAAATTTATAATTTTCTTTGACTACATATATAGATGATATTCTGTTTTATAACTTAAGTGATAAGAATTAACAATTCAAATAAGCTCAAAACATAGCAACAGTTCTAAACCCATAATTAGTTTTGATTGAGTGTGTTGACCCTATATTCAGAATTTGCTGATGACTTCATTCACAATTGCCTTAGATTTATTCACAGAAACAATTATGGTCAAGTATGCGGTCTTTGCTTGGTCCTTAAATAAACAAACCGTGTCAAGTTTATTATTTAGTTGTCTTAAATACATTTTATTAATAGACTAAGTGAGCAATGAAATGGTTAAGTTAAGTATTTAAACGAAGCGTATGTATTTCATTTTGTTTATAGACTTAAATGAACTATTGCTAGAATGAGTTAAAGACAAACTCAGTGTAAAAAAATCAGGAAGGCCATAGCTTGACAATGAGACACAACAGCATCGTAGTAAAACATTTTGGTGGTAATAGTCAATTTAAAATGGACAAGGTTTTGGGTGTTGAGCCGTTTTCGTGTGGAATTGAAGGCAATATTAATATTATCTACATTATTCTTAATATTGAAACCTCATAATTTATTATTATGATATCATAAGATATGCAGTAAATTTCAGTTATTTTTTTAATTGTGTTAATAGAATCGTTTGGCCACGACGGATTCAGGCCCGAAAACTGACGCCACGAGTGGTAGAGGAATAATAATTACTACAATCATATTAAGATGACGATTTTCTTCTCTTTTTGACAGAACTGGAATGAAAATGACGGCATGCCAACTATTAAATTGGTCACTAGAAAACTATTCTAACTTTTTTAAATAACGCTAGTTTTGTCGGTCGTAAGAAAAATTTGTTTATCTTGCAGACTATAAATTAGGCTGGTCATTTGCACCGGTATGAACTGTACTGTTGTCACGCGGGCTGTGTTAACACAAAAGACAGAGAGTACAGAAGGCAAACACTTATGCACTAAAAACATGTATGTACTTCACTTTTCATGCCTTCGCTCAGCGGTCGCGCTAGGGTTATCAACTTTGGCTTATGAATACAAAACAATCGCGGTAGTGAAACTCGTATCTAGTTGTTTCATTACCTGTTATGAATTAAACAAGAAGAAGAGATATAAAAACAAAAAATATTTCAATATTTTAACAAAACTTTCTGAAGTGCTCTCACTGTTTCCAACTGTTACGACATATCGCGTCCATGAGCGTTGTCTATGAGTGCCTTGTATGTAGATTACCTTCTGTACTATCTGTGTTTTGTGGTAATACTCTTTGGCTTACGTCATTTGATACCGGACTGCATTCCGCAGGCAAACAAACATACTTAACGCTATAGGATTGTGTAATTCATACTTTTGAGAATAAGGGTGATCTAGTAAGGCAATCTAGTAAGAAGAGAGGTAAATTTAAATTTTGGTGCTCCGAAAAAGATGGAAAACATTAGTCTAATGTAAATTGATTGGGATTCATTCACCGTACTTCCTTACAAGCTGCACTGACGTAGAGTTTGTTTACTAAAAATGTTTACTTTTAGATAAATTACTTTATCTTACGGAGAAATGGGTTAACTAAAAAATTGCTTACTTTCTTTAGCGTCGAGGAAGCATACGTTAATCGAGCTAGTACGAGTAGTACATGAGTCAATATGCCGCGTGATCTTGGAGTTGAAATATTTAACACTTTACTAAAGCTATAAGTTTATTACACATGAAAATCAACAGCCGAAAATTACGAGCTTCGTTATTCCTGATCACTATATAGTCACTTTACCCCATCTATACAATATCATGTAAATGGTGGTAAAAGCTTGCCTGCGCGCATGGGTAAAGAGGTCAAGAACTTTAGCTATCAACCTCCGCTAACATTAACCATAAGTCAATATACTAGATGTCTCAGTCAGTTCTCGGTGTACCATCAAAGGCATAGTTTAAACAAAAAAGTGAAATACCAAGTCGGAACTATGTCATAAAATGTGGAAAATGAGTGTGACGCACGCAACTTAGGCCTGCGATGAAGACAGTCGGTACTTTCTTTAAATAGGTACACCCGTTGACATAATATGCTAAGAGGTTAGGGTAAAAATAATAAGTTATAAACGAGTAAGCTCTAACTGACTGACTGATTTTTGCAAGGAATTAACATAGCAGGCTCTACGTTAATAACCGCTGAAAAACCTAGAGACATGAAAATAGACCGGTGTATTCATTGTAATTATTATTCCCTATGTTGAAAGTTACAGATTTCTTTTAATGTCTGTCTCGTGCAAAGCGGGTGACAGCTAGGTACTTGTTAAAAATAAAACGACAATATATTTATAAATCACTGAAACTGTACTTGCTATAATTACGAAAAGATAAATTAAATGTTGTAGTTATTCTGTTTTTATAAACGGTTTGCAATGGTTTACAAACACAGAATAACTACAACTAATAGCTTTCAAACTAGCTGTAGCTTTAACCTGGTACACTTCACTTGTTCCTAATGGCAGAGATAAGTTCACGTTTTTGTAGTCACTTTTCTTTTTATCGTTGAAATAATACAGATGCATGTAAGTTTTGTATGGTATTTTTAACGATAATATCTATGTTTACAAAAAAAGAATCGAAGCAATAGCAATCCTTGTTTCTTAACGATCCTTGGGTCCGTCTCAAACTGCCCCAACGTTGAAGTGGCAAAATGATTAGGTTGCAAATCGAAAAATTACTAATCAAACTAAGTCATAAATATAATAATAATTTGAATTAATTTAAATAAAAATTAACTATAATTTGTAATATTAGTTTGTAAGTTTTAACTATAAATGTTTTAGTTGGTTTTTACAACACGTTATATAATTTAAATAAGATCATAATATATATTATTAGAATCCATATAATTAACTAATTAACAAGTTATTGATAAAATTTAAATTAATAAAAATTTGGTCCTAGACTACTTTTGACTACTACCAACTCCACTTCCTAGTACATCTATGGGGCCAGTATAAAAACTTCGCCAAGCGTCTTTCATCGGCCCTATGTTTGCTCTGTTGTAATTTTATTTATTATTTGTCATAACTCGTTTTGATGGGCGCACTTTGCAGTTTTGTTTATTTGCCGTGTTCACGCTATGCGTACCTTACTGTCGAACTTGCTTCAATGACATTTTATTGTATTTTGATACTAAATTGAACGAACGAGCAAAGCGTCTCTGCTTCGGGTCTGGGTTTTTTCTCTTTCGTCTATCAGTTCGGATGTTTGTTTGGTTTGTTGGGAACTTCGTACTTGCGCACAAGTCGTAGTTTCCAACTTGACGAAACATTGTATTTTATGTACAAATTTTCGTAATTATTCAGTCGTCAGGGATTTTTGATTGAGAGTGCTATTTCGCCAAAAAGGGAAAGTTCCGATGAAAAAGTTTGACCAATCTAGATCTTTTTAGATTTTATTAATATTGAAACAAGATCTAAATTACTGAGGCAATAATCAGAAACATCAGCCAAATATTTTTATAAGTTTATCTAATAACGGGGCAAATGTTTTTTCATTATTTCTTCTTTGCTTCAGTATCTTTGGACGCAACAGAATTATTAAAACAGATTTAGAATGTTTATTTTGTCGTATGACTGTGCACTGTATTAATAATTACGTCAGCGGTGATGTCATTGCAACTAGAAATACACTATGGGAGAGTAGGTAAGGTTCGCACGTGCGGAATTCCTACTAGTCATATCTAGTTTGTCATTAAATACGGGATAGGATTTAATTGTTATGATATAAGGATGTCTCAAACAACACAAACCTCATGTTAGTTATTTTCTAGGGTTAATTTGAAGAGGTGTTATCAGGTAAATTAATAATGATCATGAAACATTTCAGCACAAACTATTTAAATTATCATGTTAACATGTTACGGATAGCATTCCGGCAAGAAAAGGGTAAATTTGTTTTAGTTCGGCGGTTATGGCTGTGTCTGCCATATCACCAATATTATTAATTAATAAACAAAAAGTTCGAATGAACCCTAGAAAATAACAAAAAAAAATAGCAACAAAGTGTAGCCAGATATCCAAGCCGTCGCATCAATCGTGCAGCAAGGAGCAGCAAGTATTTGCAAGACGCGCGACGTAAATCAGCGTCCAAGCGACAAGCGCAAGATAACGCGCGACAGCGGTACCTTGGTACTCTACTTTTAAGGCTGTAGAAAATCTACAGACGATCGAGTCACACCGACATGTAACTATTTTGAATTAAATTTTAAGGTGTTTGATATTATACGAGTATGAGATAAAAACTGTAATACATTATTCTAATAAAACATCTTCAAAATGTACCTATTCCAATATCATTTTCTTAACATAGATGTGTGCATTCAAGTACACATACATTAATATCAAAATAATGCAATACACTAAGAAAACACATGGTCATGAGCTTAAAATACCTACTTAGGTATCAAAATGCTCTTTGAATTAGTTTGTCACCGTAAATATTATAGAAAACCAATGCAAACAACGCGGTGCATAAAATAAGTAACAATAACATAACACACATTTATTTTTATGGCTGTTAAAGACATTGGTGTTAACTGTTCCCTGTTAAATAAATATATTACAAAGAGTCTCATGGCCTAAGTAGGTAGTTTGTCACTGTTTGTGAACGATTGAAGAAAAAACCATTGACACATGTTTAATAATAATGAAAAAATCTACATGATTGCACGCGCCTCTGCGTTGCCTGGCCCGCCTAGGCACGTAAGCTGCCGTAAGGATAATCCGGCTCTGTGTTTAGCTGTGTTTCTGTAAGTGTCTACTCCGCGACTCGAGGTAGAGCCGCGGTCGCACCGGATGTCGTGCGACGTGCGTCGCGCTGTCCGCCTTATCAGCTTCCAACCAACCTTTTTGGATTCACCTATTACTACCACAAATGGCACTTTTGTATGACACCTTTCGACTACTTATTGCAAACATAGAAAAAAATCTTGTTCCACAAAATCAGTAGCTGAACAAACGAAACACGCGTCAAATAGATGTGTTGTTATCAAAGTTTCACAACGGGACGGTTCAAACCGCGGCCGGGGTTATCTGGCTGTCCAAACACTACTTATCATACGAAACATTCAACCTACGGGCCTACCAATATTGCCAAATTAATAGAGCCCGTTACGTGCAAAGAGACAGAAAAGCGCACACGCGATCGCTCTATTCAATTTGGTAAAGAACCCCTTGTTTTTATTTTACCTCGGTTATACTCAAAAATAATTAATCTATTTTTTGTCCACGAAGAAAGTTGGTGAAAAATCTGAGTCTAATATATTTGGGGAAACTTTAAGTACTGGTCAAGGGCTTTAAGTTATTAAAAAATAAATTGCGAACTACACCAAGCAATGAGCAGTTAGGTTACCTTTAGAACACTAAAAATCTACAGATGTACTGGTAAATGCTCCAACCCATCACCAAAGGCAGCCTACCGAGTTTGCTACCGGCATTTGGTAATAAGACCTTCGAGATAAAAATGCAATATTTAAATTCCCAGTCAATAGGCTCATTTCAGAGCAACTTTATTACTTTTCCTAAATCGATTCTAGCCTTTATGTGCGAGACCTAAATGTCAAATGATTAAAATTGTATTGTTTTCATTAGCCATTATCTTGATTGCGCTAAATACTTGTGCTAAAAGGTTGTGACATGCAGAGAGGTGGTTTAAAGGCGTTATATGAGAGCAAAACTGCTCACGATTATTAAAATATAAAGGAAAATTATTGAATTATCCTACCTATATTTTTAATTTTAGGTTCTGGTTGGGTATACTTCCAACATTTTTATTTTTTATTTTTGTCTAGTTATATAAAGTACGTGAACGCGTGGATTTGTAGTAACACAATGATATATTGAAAGTGCTGTCATTGAAAGTGTGCGACAACTTTACATAGGTAGATACATAATGCAAACATTTCAGTAGATAATCATGAAAACGGGTCACATACAAATTTTAATGAAATGGATTTGCTTGTCTTGTCTTTGTCTTGTCTTGTATTGTCTTCGATGGTAAAAGATTTGTTGGAATTCCAAAACTGCAGCTCCACTACACTATAATGGTGTGGATGGTAATAAAAGCTATGTGCGGACATACTGCTTTTGAGAATATGAATAGGGTGAATTAAGAAAAAAAAACAAGACATAAGTTGAGACGTCATATGATAAATATGCAATAGCTCCTCGATAGCGGTAGATAGCCATTTCATCTTTCATAATAAAGTATCTTGAACATACAATAATGCATACAATAATACAAGAAGAACAGATATTTATGTGTTTCTCATAATCAATCTTTCGAAGCTATTTTAAAAAAATACTACAAAATATTTTAGACTTAATCGCAAACCATTCATAAATAAAATTTAATAATCGCAGCAAGAAGTTCATCTATAACCGTTACTTACTTTTTTATACATTCCAGTAGTATAAAATAAAACGGCGATGTCACCATAATGTGATTCTTTAGCAGATAACTGAAACCATAACGTTGACTGTGGATGGAAATAATTTTTGAGCACAGTAAAAACATGCAATTATAATGAATACCAGCAAACTATCGATTGCAGAAGGCACGCGACATTTTGCTCTAGGAATGGGACACGCTGTCAAATAGTATTATGACTATCGATACGAAACTTATAACGTTAATTTAAAACTGTAAGCAAGAACATGTCGGTACTCATTAAGGTGATCTAAATAGGAACCCGTGTTAAATAAGAACTATATAAAATAAATCTGGAAATAATATTGAATATATCAACCTATTAAATTATCCACACAAATTTAATATTATGCTTTTTTCTTAATTATGTAACGAAATCAGTACATATACATTATAACAGTAATATTATTTTTAGTAAAATAATACAACTGTTGTTATCGTAGAACAAACATACCTATCCTTATTTATCAAAAGACATAAAGACACAATTACGCTTCATCATAAAAAAATATAAAACTCGTCTGATAACAATCATTGGCAGAAATTCGGTCAGTAGTGTAATATTTTGATAAACATAAAAGAGCAGATAGTGAAGGTGTTTACACAGAATCCGAACTATAGTTAACAAGATCTTGCTCATACAAAATATTCAGTCACGGTAATCACAGGTCACAACGACGTAATCCGAGATACTGGTAGATATTTATGTTGTAATGATGTTGACATAACCTCGAACTTATTGTTATATAAATTTTATTTCTAATTAGAACTTTTCTCTATCGCGGTTGCTAGCTAATTTTAGCAAAACATAGCACTACACGTTCAAAGACGATGAATAATTATTTCTTTATCGGACACTGATACGATTGTTTAATCGCTACATTAGGTTTCTAAATAATATTACCGCTAAGTATGTTAGCTATGTTTTTAATCGACGTAACATTTTAAGACAAATGATTGCAACTAAGTAAACATCAAAGTTAAAACCAAAAGTGCCTGTATCTTTCAAAACCTAATCGACATTTTTTCTTTAATGAAATTCTTTAATTCCTGAATGTGAAGAGGATAGTAGGTAGTTGAATAAAATGTTATCGATGTCAACGGCAGCTATCTTAATGCCCCGACCCTATTTCTTACCCTAAACGATGCACCCAGGGGTCGAATTGTCTTATTATGAAAATTATGTTGATCATTTTATGATTCTCCTTACTGCATACCGCCTTCGAATAGAAGTCTCAAGACGGCCATGGCGTGCGCTGATATTCGTAACCGTATTTTTTGAGGAATCTGTTATTGAATTTAGTTATGAAGACTTTCGTTTTGTTTGTCGTGTAGCTAGAGAGAGTAACTTTAACTAGCTCAATTCTATCTCTCTAACTACCAAAGATTTTATATTATTATTTATTATTAGATATTTAGCTGCTGATCTTTTGGTACATTTTTTTATACAAATCGCGATTACCAATTGCTTAGAGATAAACACTTCTTGCAAATTTATTCAACCACAGAATCTTGTTTAACCAATGTCTAACAACCAATTTTGACGGCTTTGATTACGATGTCTTGTTTTTCTGGTATATTTTTGAATGGTCTTTAAATTTTGGCATTTATTAGCAAAATAATAGTTTGAACTAAGTTTAAAAATATTTTTGTGGTAAGACTGTATATGTTTGAAAAAGAAAGCTGAATCTTCGGTCGATTTCAGAGATAGATCATAACAAATCTGCCTTTGTTCCTTTAATAATATATTGTAGGTCTAACAGGAATAACTCAAATTAAAATATAATACAGCAAAGTTACTGCAATTTGCTGTACTGTATTTTAATAACAGCAGTACTAATCGATGTATATTTATACTATTATGATAGATGATAGTATAACGATTATTTATTAAACTTACTAGAAAGTTCTAAGTATAATTGAAAAAACTTATCTCGTAAAACAGACCTTAATGGCGTGAGTTTACGAGTGACAGCATTACTTCGTTTACCGTATTTTAAACACCGACACCCTTTCTCCTAATTAGTGACTCTTACTAGAAAAGACATACACTTTTCTGAGAAATGGTTGAAGGACAAGCTAAACACGTATAAACTTCATACTAAGGAGAAGTCTGAAGAGTGTTACATTTTCTTAAAATCATTTCCACAAAGTGAGAATATAATATACAGACTGAGATTAAAACTACTACAATTTGAGCATAAAATATATTGTCAGGAAGTCTTTTTATATTTTATATTTTATAATACCTTTGCGTTTGACCGCAACTCACCTGATGTAAAGTGTTGTGTCACGCTACAGCCTAAGAGATACGCGCCACGTTTACATATATGACATTAGGTCACCGACGACTTCAAGAACAAAGTTGCGAAGCCAACAGTTCGCAGAACTACTAGTACTTACTTAAAATAGTTCAGGCTGTCATTGCACCATAAATAATTTTATACACAAATGAGATATAAGTAGGTACGTATATCAATATTCATCCCAGACAGTATGATTAAACATCAATTCACGCTCAAGAGAGCCAGTTAAGTTCAATTAAACCTTATTCAGGCGGCGGCCATTGCACTTCAGTTCAGACTATATCAAAGTGCATCTTCTTGCAGAATCACAACCCAATTAGAGATTATTCCATGATATAGAACGAGGCTACTAAGGATGAATCCTAAGATTATTTTTAACAGTCTTCCAAAGTTCTCCCAAGTACAACAGTTCGCAGGACTTCTTTATTTTGCTAACTGATGGTTAACCCTATGAACTGTCAAAAGGTGTCTCGGTGACAAAATTACGTCTCAGTCTCGATGGTAACTATCAATCATAATAATTATAATAGTTATACAACACCATCCTCGGCAAAACCTTGGAACCGATTGTGCTCGTTCATTGGATTAATTCTTCATGTCAGCGATTGAACGAATAAATTTACGACAACCTCTCGCGGGTTCATCGAAATGTTACTTAATTCTGGTCCATTTGTTATTTTGGATGATGATCTTATGTATTTCTGTATTTCTATTACGATAGTTTGTTACAATTGGGCTGCCAAGTCTAACAAATAAAGAAGTATAGGAAACAATCAAACAAAAACACTGAGGGGACTTACCTACTAGTTATAAAAATGGACGTATTTTTTTAGATTTCCCAAAAAAGGAAGTACTCAATTCAAACCTTTATTATGTTTCTTACCTGATTTTTCGGAAACGGATTTACCTATTTGAAAAATAAGGTTGTTTTTAGAGCGCTCCGTATCAGAAGGTCTGTCAAGGAAAATGACGTAGTTTGCAGAACGTCGAAGGCAAACCATTTAAAATCTACTTCGAGGTTTTGGTTTCTTAATCGTAATAACGGAAATAATGTAGAGGTGTCTACCGAAATGGAGCCGGTAACCACTTTTTTTGAAAAGGACGTGTTTAATTCTTCATGTGTATATTTAATTATTTAGGATTACATCATATTTTCCTTCGCAAAGTTAACTCATAATACTCTAATGAATAAAAGGATCACGTGTAATCTACATAATAATTATATTGTAAATCATACTTTCCTAAATTTTAGTTGAAATGTAACAAGTTGCTATGAAATCGAAGTAGTGTAGTGAAACGGTTTTATACCACTTGCTGCGCTAATTAAATCCAGGGACAATCTGTACTTAATATTCCAAGGGTGCTAACGGAACAAAATTGTCAGAACTAATACAGCTACCTTAAGGGTGCATCGAGAAGGTTCTAGTAAAAAAACTTTGTGATAGCGTAGCGACATAATTCTTTTAAAAGGTCGTGTATTTTGCGATTTTTATCGCTTGGATACAAAAATGGATTCCGTTCTTATACGAGTATAAATTAGCAGGTTGTAAGCTGTACAATCACATCTCTGCATTTGCTGTCGCTCCAAAATTACTTCAAATAATAAACCCCTAATTTTTTTCCCTTTATTAGTAAAGTATTTAGAGTTTGGTATTTGGTAAGATACTTTTATGCTAAAGGAATTATATTAAGAACTCAGATGTTATTATTATTATGATTGAGCAATATGAGCTATTATGAACTGGGATAATGATGATGAGCTTGCCACACCGGACGTGTGGGCTTTAATACCTACTTGCTTTATCTCTCTTTAAATAAGGGCGCGTTTAGCAGACGGTAGACGGTAGCAAATTAAGGTATGCTAGCATAGGCAGATATGTTCTAAGGCCTATTAAGGCCTTGGGCAGACAAATATTAGGGGCGGTTTGTGGTCTATTGTTGCAAAAAATACACTGATAATTTTTTAAAGATACGTCGTACCGGAGGAAGGCGAGCTTAGAGAGGCTCGCTCCAGTATTATTAAAATGTATTTATTCTATACTCAAAAAAATTTGTCTCTCCTATCTAAAGTCTCTTTTTTATCAATATTATATTATATATAAAAGAATTTTTAAACCGATTTTGATCAAATTAATATGGGATAGTATTACAATCTTTCTAACAAACAAAAGTTTTGTTCAAATTGGTCCACCCATTTTTGGCAAATCGGGGAACGTAAATAAAAAATGCGCCGACGAATTGAGAACTGCCATATTTTTGAAGTGGGTTTAAATCGCAAATCGCCTGTAGTATAAAGCACCAAGAAAGTTATAGCACCATCAAAACGAGCCCTAAGTGAAGCGTCTTATGTGCGAATATCAAGTAACAAAGACTGATGTTTCTATTTAATTTTACCATACCTACAACATCAGCATAGCTGTAGCAGAATTCAAACAATAAGATAAGGACGAAAATCAATTTGACTAACTAGACTCATCACAAAATATTTATCGCTTATATCTCATCGCTACGTATATTGAAAACGCATTTATTAATCCTAAACTAATATTATACACGCTAAAGTTTGTACGAATGGATATATGGATGTACCTATGTTTTTTACTCTTACTCGCAAAATTTGCTGAACCGATTTAGATGAAATTTGGTACGGAGATAGCTTAGACCCTAGATTATCACCTTTTATCCCGAATTAACGCGGGCAATACCGCAGGGCGCAGTTAGAACTACATATTGAAATATGTAGTTTCACACAGACGTGAGAGTTTATTGACACGGGTACAGATTGATATAATGTTTACGGTCAGTAATTACTGTAGCCACTTGTGAATCGAACGCTGCACCCACGCTATGCACTTCACATTCCGAGATTGTTTATTAGGACTATTCGTGCCATTGCTTTAGATGACGATTAGTTATGAAAATTTAGGACTCGACTGTTCTCAGAAGATATAGACAGAACGCTGATTCAAGGGTGATCTGGCTATAAGATGCTGATACTCGTATCTTATTGAACTGTGTTTAATAACTTGATAAACTTGCGTTTCAGTAAGTGGTGTGTATGTGTAGTTTTATTATTTTAAGATTAATAACGTAAGATATGTGAAAATAATTCTGTCCAACCAATGGTTGCATTTAAGAAAAAGCTTTAGGCGATACTACCATTATTGTAGTCTATATTTTTGGTGTTTTTTTATTTGGTGTGTAATTAAGTTTTCATCATTCATTCATAAACACTTAAATGACTTCTCACAAAAGATTGGACATACCTATTGAGCAGATGTATCGGTTTATTTCTTTACACAAATTTGCGGCTTTAACTTCTTCAGAGATAACCACCTTGTTTTAGTTTGTACAACCACAAAACCATGTATAGCTAATCTGCCAACCAATTTTGACATTCGATCTTTAGTATTTGTAGTAGTATATTTTTGTCATTCCTTTGTAAAATAATGGTATAAAATGGGGTTAACAACATATCTTATGTTATATCGTAAGACTGAAACCATCTCCAAGAGTATAAAACTCATGCGCACCCCAGTCTTCTTAGTCATGATTACATCATTAGCCTTTAAAAGATAAACTTATCAAGTTAGGCTATTATGGTCTCGAAATTGTGTCGATCGAGTCATGGAGAGATCGTTCGAGCAAGTACCTAAGTATTTGGTAATTTAAGATAACCACTTGTTGAACACTTGTATGTAGGTTTAATTACGCGTTTAATGATTCACAAAATTTTACATGATGATTTACAGCCACTTCAAGATAGAGTCGCAAGTCGCGAGTGAATCAACTTCTTCTAGGCAAGCGTGATCCATTAGGTCAAATATTTTTAATTTCTTTATTATATTATACTTATACAAATTATAAAAAAAACTTTTAAAAAGACGAATGAAATTAGTGAATCCATTATCAAGTCATAGCGTGACCAGGAGAAATAGTTACTACTACTACGTATAAGATAAGATGGTGCCATTATGGTAGTACTGCAGTCGATCAACTTCACCATGGCTTGTCTTTTTCTGAAAGAGCTGGCAGAATGGGTAGCCATGCTAGCCTGAATTATATCATTCGTCGGGCCTCTTTCACCGCCAACGTAGCAGCTGTGTTAGAACCAAACTTGCGCGAGACGATGGAAAAGACCTGACGGAATGACGCTTATGCCTTGGATAGGCCTCTTGTGGGACGCAATATGCGTTGACACATTAGCGCCATCTCATCTTCCTTTAACACAGAGTGTACAGCACAAGCGACGAAAATATGCTTGTCTCGGTAGAGGTTACATATTTAAGCTATTTGGAGGCAAGACTTTAGAGCCGTGGGTACGGGATGTCATCTTATTTTCCAAATCTTATCGGAGCGTTTGAACGGTTCGAGCATTTGGATAATCTTTAGATCTTAAATGGCCTATAGGCTATCAATCTGATATTTTTTGTCTATATACTAAATGACTAACTACATGTATTATTTCGCTATAAAGGCACAGAGTCGGTAGTTCGAAAATATAATAAAAAAGATAAGATCATAGATCGTATACATGTGCTACAAGACGTGGACAATGTGTATCCAGGGCGTACATATGCTAGCCACTTCAAATAGCTATTTATTGATTGGTAAAGTACCATTCTGAGTGTATCAATTAGGCCTTAGTTAAGCCCTTGAAAAAGATAAATAACACTTGGTGATTTGAATTACACTTATTTAACGTTGGTACTTAAGAAAAACATACTAAGTATTTATCTTACTTACCTTTAATCATCTCTGCAATAATCCGGAGCTATTATGATCAATGTTTAGCGAAGACAAAATAACCTTACTAATGTTAAATCCTTTTTACAGTACTCGTTTTGTTCGTTTCATTAACTTATGTAAATATCTAAATATGACTTTATAAAATAACGAGTAGGTAAGTTGTAATTCAAGGTTATCAGCTAGGGGTGAACTAAGCCAAAATAGGTTGACATGGTCATCAATAGCAACAACTTTCATTATGAGGCCAACATTAGATTCTAGAAAAAATAACAGATGCTTCATAGAAAAAGTATATCGATCGTCGACAAAATGTATGAAACTAAATTATTAAATTATTATTAAATTTAGAGTTGGTCCTATACTGAAAATGGTTGATCATGATGTTAACGACCCTTTTTTAGCTTAGTATATCCCTTTACAATAATTCCGTATAACGTATCTATTGAAGAGCATTTCATACAATCCATGTAAATTTCGAATGCAAGGACTCAAACGTTCCGATGAGGAGACATCTATCATGACGTTATTACTTTTTTCTTCTCTGAAGCAGAAGCTCCGAGGATTAGAATAGCCCTTATATGTATATACTGCTCAATGAGAACAGCATAAGAAGACATAAACCATTTGTGATATGACCTTGAGCATACTATATAACTTTCGTTGGTGTTGGTGGTGGCACAAAACACTACATAATACCTATATTGTATATAAGCACTTACCTGGACAGTTGAGTTCGTCGGTTCCGTCGAAGCAGTCGTTAATTTGGTCGCAGACGCTGGACTTTGCTATGCATCGGCTGTTGTCGTCGCAACGGAATTCTCCCAAGAGGCAGGCTGGGGACAAATTCGGTAATTAGCTTCGTGTCTATACCAACTTTAATTGGACTTTGGCTTTGATTTGCCTCTACTGCATCTGCATCTATGTCTTTAATTATCTGTAATTATGTTTTTGTGTCGAACAATAACACGCGAATTACCAGCGGTCTGAATATTCGAACTTTTGACCAGAATAAAATTATTCCGAACTTTTCTTAGATTTTCCAAAATCTCATATAACGTAATTAAGACAGAATTATATTTTGAGTAAAATAAAAATAGGAATAAGTTGTTTTTTTATTTAAGGTAAAGAAATACCTTTCCATTATCGTATTAAAAATGTGAGCCAAAAAAAATTTTAATGTTGTGAATTATGGTAGTAGAGCGAATGCAAGCTGTTGTTTTATGACTTTTTGAGTGCTCCAAGTCTGACTTTTTTAAGTTTTTGTGCTTAATAGAACGTAATAACCGGTTTTTTTATTTAACGTCTCTTCGAAGATAGTAATCGGGGTGTTTTGACCACCATCACCTCATAAGACTTGTAGATATGGTTTTTTGGGACGCTATAAGGCCTACAACACGGATTGTTTAGATTAACTGATTGTTGCTTACTTCTAGTTAAAGTTGAGTCTAATGTATTAATAATAATAGCTAAAACACGTTTGGCGATAGAACACAGTGAGTACATTTACTTACTTTGCGCGGCTACAGAGAACGGCGTGGTTTCTGGAGGTGGTACATCGACTGGAGCTACAGTCGTAGTATACAAGGGCTGGTCACCGCGTTCAGTTCCTTTTAGCAAAATAAATATAAAAACATAACTAAAAAATCTACAAAAAATAATAAAGTAACAAAAATATATGATAATGTATAGAGATAACTACTTGTGAGTGAATAGCTATTAACTGGAAAAAAGGGGGCTTTGATGGGTACGTTTACTGACACAACAGTGGGTGATTTTTTAATTCAAAATAAACTTAGGACATCTCTACTTTGCTCTTCATTTACTAGGTAGGATCGAATAGTAGACATCATTATTTAAACTATAATAAATGCAGTCATTTTGCTCGTTTATGCAAAATATATCCAAGATTAGTACGGGCAAAATTTTAGATCGAACTCATTAATTTCTTGATTCTCTTTGTTAAACAAATTTGAGTTTCGCATGTTTATGGAAAACATAATCTACATGGACAGATTAATGACGCCATAACAAACTTGCCTTTTTACCGGATTAATAAAAAGAAATATCATAAAAAAACAATCGTAAAAAATAGATACCTTTAGCAACATATTAAAAAAATTATAAAAAAATGCTACCAGAATTTAAGTTTGACGCTTCTTACAATAATTCATTAAAATTACAATGATCATACTTTGCTCAGTCGGCTGGGCTGGACAATTCATCTCATCGTCACCAGACGGGCAATCTTCTACATGATTACATCTCTGTTCTACGCAGATGGTTACTGAGGAGCTCGCGCAGGGAATACGTTCGCAGTCCAACGGCTGTTGGTCAGGACTGGGGCTAGAGTCCACCTCGTTGAGTTGCTGGTCGATTTGCGGCTGCCCTTCTATGTCAGGAGGTTATAAAGACAAAAAAGAAATCAAGGAAATTAAATTAAAAAAAATTCTGATAAACTAGGAAGTCTAAATATGTTTTAAGCATTTTTTAGTTACGCTACAGCAATAAAATTATAAATAAATAGTGCAACTGAAACGGTTTTAGAGTATTAAAATAAGTTTATAATAATTTAAAACATATCATTTAGGAAATTGAATATAAAAAATAATAAAAGAAATAAAAATATCAAAGCAAAAAAAAAATACCATCAACAGGAGGACAGCCCTGTTCATCAGACCCGTCGCTACAATGCAGGGTTCCATCGCAACGGGAAGACTCAGATATGCAAAACCCATCGTCACATTGGATTTGGTCGGCTCCACACGTCTCAAACGGAGATCCTATGTGACAAAACTAGTATAAATACCTTAACACTCGTAATGTAATTTGTGGGAAGTCCTCTTCATAACTTTTAATGACGCCCATGCAGACGTAGGTAATTCAAGAATGGATAGAACTCGACTTAGATAGGTACTGCCGGGGGACTGTAGCTAATGTTGACCCAAAACTAACTCACATATGAATACGAATACATAACTAAAATACTGTGGCTGACATTGACCCATAACTAACTTATAAATAAATAAATAATTACGAGAATATGGCTGAAGTTGAGCCATAACTACCTTAAATGTAAATAGAGACTAAATGACTATCGCTAATTAATACTATCTTATTACTAACTCAAATGTGACTAGATAACTATAGGACTGTAACTGACGCTGACTCATAACTGATTTAAGTGTGAATAACTGATTCAAGTGTGAATACATTTCTGCAGGATTGTTGCTGACGCTAACTGACGCTTACACATAACTGATCCTTGTGTAAATACATTACTAACTAACTCGAACGGTTTAGTTCTTTTTAGTCTTTTAGTTATGTTTCTGTGGTCTTGACATTGACATGACGGTGAAGACGGTTTTGGTGAGCTTCGGCGTATTTTTTTATCACTTGTTTAACAAATTCTATTTTTAAGTCCTGGTGAAGATCTATCGATAACTGATTCTAGTGTAAATAAATTATTACAAGATTATAGCTGATGCTTACTGACGCAGACTCATAACTCACTCTGATTTAAGTATGAATAAATTCATACAGAATTTTTGCTGACGCTAACTGACGCTTACTCATAACTGATTCTAGTGTGAATAAATAGCTACGGGACTGTGGTTGACGCTGACTGACACTGGCTCGTAACTAATTCAAGTGTCAATAATTTACAACAGGACTGTAACTGACGCTGATCAATAACTAACTCAACTGTAACGAACACGGAACCGAAGGATGTAGAAGGAAGCAAGACACTAGATCACGGCCGTCGTGGGTTTTCATATTTAGCTGCAATATATCGGTTATTTATGTGACTTGATTTAGCTTTGTTAAAACAAGCAACCTTATTTTGGTTTATTTATAGCCGTGTGCAAATTGAGTGTCTCCGTTTCCCCCGATTAGTAGTAGTTACCTTAAGATGTGACTACTCAGAATCTAAAACTAACCTGGGTTTACCACGCTGGCGCTGAAGTCGTCGTCTTTCACAGCAACATTGCCCAGGTAACGGAAGTTCCTGATATGCTCTCGCAGAGTTTCCTTGATTTTGTCAGTGTTATCATAGCCGATCGTCACGATCTCCATGGTCACCTTGCACGAGAAGTTATCTGCGAGCCTTGACCTAGAATTGTAGGAGCATACGTCTTATTTTTCTGATTTTCATCTTGGAGAATGTAAAGTGACGCGTGATGTTTTAAACAAAAGAGATATTTTTGATTCCACCAATATAAGTTATCGTAATTTTTTCTTCATTTATTTGTATAGTGATTTTTAAATATTTTATTCTATCAGTTAACCAAACTTGTAAGTATCTTAATGCTATTAAACAGGACCAGGAGGTAATTTTATAATTGACATCATTTTAAATTATTGCTCCCCTATTTTTATTCCCATAATGGTAAGACATGAAAAATAACGTACCTCTATTTTTATTTTGTTCATATTGTAATAGGTAATTAATTTTATTTAGAGATTTTTCTAATTCATAGAAAATTTCCGAACAATGTTATTCTCGTAAAAAGCTCTGTAAGAATGACATCATTGACAATGAATAGATTTCTCAATTTTTTGTAAACAAAAATGCAAAATACAAGTGTTTTTTAACGCAATGTATTATATTAACGAAGGTGATTGCGTGGGAAAAATATACGCAGTCAATTTAAAATCACCCCGTATACCCGATAGGTCCATATGAATACCAGTAACATATATTGAAATGATAATAATGAAATACTTACTGTATTCTAATAAGGCTGGCTTTTTGCGTGCCTGGTAGGTTGTCAAAGAGCACATTGACGGCCTGGGCCATGGTGGCGGAGAACTTTTGGAACTGGGGGGAGTCCCGATTAGAGTACTCCACCTGGTACGGCTGCATCACTACGAAAGTTACTCGGAGAGTCTCTGAAAAGTTAGTAGCGGCCTTCGTTAATTTAAGTCAAAAAATGTATTTAAGAAGTTTGAAAACGACGACATATCGAGTTTCGACATATTTTTACCGGCTTTCCGAAAAAGAAGGTACCTAATCAATTCTACTGTATTTTTTATATTTGCTATGACTACTGTATTTTATATAGATATTTTGTGGGGATTAAATAAAATGTTTACTCGCAGTTATTGTTATCATACATATTCGAAGTTGGGTTTTTAGTAATTTTTATAGCATTGTAATAGCAAATACTTCCGTAATTTGGAAATTATTTATAGTTCTCTTAAAACTTACTTTCACCAGTAGCTTCAAGTTCTGTCGGACGACTTTCAGGCGCTGATCCCGAACCTTCTCCTTCGTCGTCGCTGAAATGTAATAAAAAATAACACTTAATTTTATCTAATACAAGATATACCTGTTAAATAATCTGATTTGGACTTTAGTGTGGATCGATCCCAGGTTCATGCATGCACCTGTGAGCTTGCTACTCGTGTATTTATTTATAATTAATTACCACTTGCTTTAACGGTGAAGTAAAAGTGTGATCAGTTGGGGCATGATTCACCCCCTTGGCTAAATTGCGGCTTTACTTATCTATCTTTAAAAGGTACTTTTTCCGTCACGTTCTTTTCCTTAACGTCAAGGGTTATTATTCTAATATGCAAAATACACATGAGTAAAAAACTGAAATTGAGCCCTAGTGAATAAGCGACAAGGTTGTCACGAACATTTTTAGCATTTAGTTGGAACCTACAACTAAACTGTCTTATTAATAAACGCGTCGTACCTTTGATCGTCTATTGTCTTGTTTACTTTGAGACGCGTTCATTAATACGCCCTTTAAGTGAGAGTCAAAATAAATTGCTGAGCTTGATATGCTGAAAATTACCTAACGTAAGTGATCATCTGAGAACATACGCAGTAAAAAACTACCAGCTCAACTACTTACACATCGTCTGGATCTTCAGTATTAATTTCATTCTCAGGTGCCGGTGTCGTGGTTGATGACGGTGTAAAAATGCTGAACGGGTCTGAAAAGTTAAAATTAAACTTACATTAATTGAGAAAATCTAAACAATTAAAAATTTAGTTGAAGATAATATATTTCTTGTTGTGTTATGTTATAATACTACTTTGATAAAAAATATATTATAAAATGGCGTGGGCTACGGAATCTGTGGAGAGAGTATAGGTACACTTAGAAATAAAGTTATTTATAGAGAAACAAGTGAGTTTTCTAGTTAGGTGGTTAGCATCAGGCCACATTCTAGAATTAAAAAGTTGGTGATTAATTTAAATATATTAATCTCTATTTAACAAATTTATAAATATTAGTTCTGCGAACTGTTGACTTTATTCTCATCTCTCGTCTTCAATATGTTTGATGCAATTTGTTTTATAATACGAGTTTTAGACGTACTGAGTTTTCAAAGTATAGTTTCGTATATATTTGGTCAACTTCATCGGGGTTATCACTGAGGCGTTTGTACCTCGAATTATAACAAAAAATAAAGAAAAGCTCACCCCAAAAGTCTCTCTTGAACCTCTGAAGGTGTCCGACGAGGCTGCTGTCCTCTTTCACCTCAAGAAACTCGTTGGCAGAATCATCCTCTCCCTCCCAATAGAGGTCTTCCGCTAGTGACACCTGTAAATTAACAAGAAGTTATTGTTATTACTAAATGTCAAAGAAAATAGCACTACGAGCTTGTTTTGTCTTGTTTTACGCGTGTCACGTTCCCGTCGGATAAAGTAGGACAAAATACGTTCTATAATAACACACACGTAATAATAAGGTGGTTAACTTAAATTTTACATAAAAAGAACTGTTAAGGTCTTTACTTCGAGTGTGCCCGGCTATAGTGCCGGTTTTCGGGGGGTTAATCTTTTCGTGAAATTACGCGTGGGCGTGAGAACTTGTCTAAGCAAACGAATCGAGATAACTTGCTAAGAATTATGTATTTTCGGGCGCCAAAGGCCGGGTTAGGATTATGTAAGAATAGGTAACTAGGTATTTTGTGATTGGTCACCGGGACACGGCTTGTCGGAGGCTCCGCCCACGATGCGCGTTTCGGGCTTTCACCGAAATTGGAACGCGGTGTTGTTCGGAGGATTAGACCTCGGGGTTTGCTGAATAAGCGCGAGATCGTCTTATGTTTCAAGGTTTTAAGGGAGCCGTAGATACCGACCAGTGTTCGCGTAGATGGGTTCTTTATACAGGACTGGTCTTAGTTCCACCGATCTTATTGTCGAGACCATCTTATTTATTTGGAGTGTGTCAAAATTTCGGTCTTACTTACGGATTGCCAACGAGTAACGGAACGCAAAACAAATCCTATGAGACAAATTAATACACCAATCACTTCTGCCGGATGTCAAATTAACTGTAACTTCGTGGTTGACTCTAGAGCAATGAGGAATAAGAACCGAGATATGTACTTAGGCAAGAGCACTCACCGAGCAGAAGCCCAAGCTGAATTGAAGCAGGGTAAAGTGGCTTTTGCTCAGCTCTAGAACAATATCGGTAAATAAAATAATAATGAAAATTAAGATTTTAAGCGCACCTATCGAGCGCTGACCACTAAATCGTTTCAAGGAAACAATCATAAATTATAAAAATAATAATTTTGACACAATTGAAATAGATTACTCCGTGTCTTGTTCAATTGACTAATAGGTATTTAATTACGAGCGCACAATTATATGAGTCTGGGAATAAATTATTTGAAGAGACCGTTGAACTATTCAAAATCACTTCAAAATGACTAAGGCAGTTGTATTTTTTTTAGATACTGTTAAGTATTAGTAGTTACATACTTAAAGACATTTAAACGGTACGAAACAAATAAAACAACGCCAATAAATCTAATTATAAATCTGAAAACGATATATGTTATAGAGTTCCTCCAAATAGAGTAAACCAAATCTAAACACATTGCTATGATAAATTTACAATCTAGCTAACGAATACAGGATAGCTGGAATGTATATTTGTCATGGCAATACAAGATTACGTATTTCTCATATTCATCACGACGATTACACTCTATACGAACCTTTATAACAATACATTTAAACCACCCTCAAAAATGCCGGACAACGGCTTCCCGAAGCGGACGACATAGCCCATAAACCTAAAACTTCATCATTAGCGGGCAGAAAGCATGATTCCCGAATAAATCGAGACAGAGCCGCAATTAGGCGGTACAACGCCGGGGCCGGGCCGAGAGGGATCTCTTTGCAATTTTAGTTAGTCCGACTTGATCCTCAGACGAGTGTGGGGCACAAGACGTGCAAGCTAATGGGCCCGAGCGCGATGTCCTTTCGCCCTCGGTGCCTTTGAGAAAAATGTTGCTGATAAATCGACTACTCGTATCGTAACACGAATGCCGCAGTTTAGGTGGTTTTTACTGATCACTAAAATTAAAAGTTAAATTTTTAGGCGAATAGACCGCCAGATGTACTAGTAACGTTTTGTTTTATCTCAGTTTTATTTTTTGAAAGTTTATATAAATGTATTAATGAGGGAGAGAGCTAAACGAGCGAAATGTATTTGGTTCAATTCTGACAAATGTTAGGCATCGGCAGTTCGCATGTAAGTTTAGTACCACGTACAGCGGTCGTAGTTTCAAAACAATTTTGAAGATAGTAAGGTGGTCCAAGCTCTAGGTTATATATTCAAGTAACTCAGCTTAAGAAACAGAAAATTTAACACTGATTATCAAAAGTTTAGAACAAAATTATCAAATTCGTTCGCTAAACTTTGGAAAGTATTGAATAACGTAGGTAAAGAGAAGCATAATGACGCGATACGATTTATAGGTGGACAACATCGATAATTATCAATATTGGAATTATTAATGGGGTCGTCTCCTCAGAATCCGAAAATTAGGATTTGAATATAATTATTAAAAAAATATATATCGCATAATATTCGATTAATATTCAAATTTACCGGTAACCATGATTAATATTCGAATTGATCGAACATAGCCTTTGCTTCCATGTTAGATATAATATCGAACATTATCAAAAGTATATAAATTAAACTACCTGTATAATCTGAACTAAATATTATCAAATTAAATAAAATTGAAAGTCAAATCCCGTAAAAAACTAAGCACATATATCGACGTATACAAGGTTTTTTCCTGACTTTCAGCGAAGACTGTTAACCGTACAATAAATATGTAATACGGTCAAGTAAAAGTCAAATCCTTATCAACCCCTTATTCACCATGAGCGCGTAAAATTTACATGGAACGGTATGCACAAATGCAATATCAAGTTTTTCAAAGAGCCATGGCACGAAACGCGTGCCATTTGCATGATCAGAATCACTTTTTCAGTGTTCACTCCCGTCACGCGTTTTCAGCAAGGAATCTCGCTGTTTGTAAGAATAAGAGCACTGTAAGTCCAAGGCTGTAGTAGCAAAGTTGATATGGCATGAACAAGCCAGCAAAGTATGGTAAGCACCAGTAATCGTCGCCGACGGTCTACACTAGCAGATTTATTGCTGCTACGAGAGTTTTAAATAACTGGCTTTGTAACCAGTATGACTTGAGAGCTCGAGTAAAGTTTGTATAAACGTGTTACTGAATATTCTCCCAAGTTTTAGATTTTGTACTACTACACGCAACCCTTATACTTGTAGTTATAGAAATAGAAAAATATTTATTTGAAATAGAAAACAAACTTAATTACACAATTTATAATCAGACTAAAGATTTAAATTACAAGTACTGTTTTCTATCACAGACCGATCTCAACTCATCATAATACTGGTTGAAACAACTAGCGTTGATCTTCCGTTGGGACCGGGTGGTGACATTCGGCAGTTTTACTTCATTTGGTAGTTGGTTTATTGCTTTGATCGTTCGCCTGTCTCTTTTGCATGCATAAGCATGCATGTTTTGCATATTAACGTGAAATGGCCCTTTTGATTATGTTTTCTTTGAAATAATCGCAATGGAACAAATTGGATAATGAATTTCTGCTTATCATCTTAAATATGGCACGGTGTCAAACAAGCAAAACAAAATCCTGACGGACCTTTTTTTGGGGGACAGAAAAGAATTATATTTCCTTTTGGAAACAGTTTGAGGGCACAAACAGTGTTTAGTCGTCATAAAATAAGAATAAAAGAGGAGTTTCAAAAATGTATGGAGCAATTCAGCTGCCAGGACTGTGTTCATGATACCATAAATACGTCAGGGACTACTAATCTTCTTATATATAAAAATCAATTGATGTTCGTTAGTCTCGCAAAAACTCGAGAACGACTGGGCCATTTAGCTGATTTTGGTCTTGAAATGTTTGTCGTACTCCAGGGAAGGTTTAAAGGGTGAGAAACATGAATAATTGTTAGGTGGTACGAAGTTCGCCGGGTCATCTAGTCTTTAATATATCAACCAAATTCAAAATGACGTAACTTATCACAGTTTACAAAATTAATTTCGATTCAAAATATCTCTTTAATTGTGTCCATTTTGACATTTGTGACGTGCGGTACAATTTATAGACCAATGTGACCATTGGATTCAACTTAGGATACATATATCTTCTAGGAATTCCATAATTTAACTACAATTCAGAGAAATTATATATTTTTGTACATAATGAATAATCAAAGCTGTATATATTTATTGCTAAATTAGATGTTACATGCAGATCTTAACAAAATGCTATAAGTACTTATATATCTAATATTAACCCTACTTGGTAATGGCAATGAGTTGAGTGGAGCGCACACATTTATTTCATTTCATTTTAAAGTTTTATCGCAGGAAAGAGGAGACTGACGCAGTTTTCATTAATACGCAGTATTAATACCGGCTGAAAATGAAACAAATCCTTGCCTCCTATATGGTGATTTTTTATCATTCCTGTCGTTTGGCGAATCATCGATATATCGAATTCATCTTTGTTAAAACGAGGAGATTTTCATCATTTTTTTTTTAATAATAAGTGCCAGTTTTTTAGTTTACGGGCCCTGAAATGTAATACGTTTGCAGGTTTGTCTCCATTCCTCTAAACTTATAAATATGCCCTAGAGTTTTTCTGAGTCTGGAAATATTTCTTTCGTCTACCAGCTCGTATGATTTGTTTGTACGAGTACGTAATTTTTGAAGACAAGATAGACCTGTGACTCCTCAAATTTCATACTTGCGTACAAGTCGTAGTTTCCAACTAATTTTCGTATTATTATATCTACAAAGTTTAAGTAAGCTTCATTGTGAATGCAAAATTACGACAAATATATGATAAAAGTATTTCTTAATAAGGTCCAAAATAAGGCTTTTCACCAGAAACGGTAACGCTGTCAAAATTATAATAACGTTCCCGTCAACGCTGCATGTTGTCATGCTTTGGACAAATTCATTGTTTTCACGAGGCCAATAGGCCAGAGTTACTTAAGTGATACCTATAATTGATATTATACGCAGTGTCGTAAACAAATCTCTCGAATGGTTGGTTACTCATGGATATTGACCGTAACAAAGTTGTTCAGCTTATTAGAACCAATCTTGCTATTTGCTGTCAATCGTCACACTTCACGTAAAGGATATATAGGATGTTGTTTTAACCATTAATTATACTTTCGTGGCACGTAAGCACTAACACATATGTATTGACTAAAACTAAAAAAATACGGTATATAAAATTTAAAACACTACCTAAATTTTATAATTTGGCAAGTTACTAACAGTCTAAAACCATCTTGTGTCATAAATATATTTTGTACTAGTATTTACTAGTGTCTTTGCTCGCTTTATATTGGTTTCCCCATAGAAAATGTAGTCTTTGGCACTCTTCGAACCTCAAATTATGTACAAAAACATCAAGTCAATTAGTCACTCAGTTGCTAAAATGAAGAAGAACAAACAATAACACTTTCGAATTTATTATACTAAGTGTATATTATTCATATTTATTTTAAACTAGCTGCGTCCGCGGTTGATATTTAATCATTCTATAGGAACAGTTTATTTTCCAGGATAAAGCTTATGAGTTAATCTAAGGCATAAGCTATCTTCGTGTTAAATTTCAATCAAATCCGTCAAGCCGTTTGAGCGTAAACGAGGAACAAACAAACACACACATCCAAACTTCCAAACTTTCGCCTTTATAATATTAGTGTGATCGATCTCTTAAAAATTATTTACTCGTAACAAGTTACAAATTGCTATTCCATGTATATGCAAATATCTGTCTATCAACTCATGCTTCAACAAGTTGCAAATTTTTATCGACTTTAAAATGGGAGGAAGTTCTGAATTCTTAGTAATCTCGTTTTTATAACTTAATAGTTTTTAAAAGACTTAGGAAAAAGGTATTCCAACCCATTCATCTATACATTAGCACATTAACTCTGCCTCGTGTATTAGTATTCCAAATAATTCTTATAAAAAACAACCTATCCGAGGACAGCATCGCAGGCCGTAGTTATTCAATCTAATCTCTAATATGACACATGATGTGTAAGATCTTATTCCTATGGTTGTAAACCCAAACAAACAGGCACTTGTGTTTAATAAACTTGGAGTTTAGAATACAAAATGATTTACAACTCTGTCAGCGCGACCTATTTTAGGATAAATTAAATTGATTAAACGATTACGAAATAACGAATTAAGGTCGAAAACTATCAAACTTTTATGAGTTATTGCAAAATGCAGTAGAATGATGTTGATTAATGAATGTCTAATGTTTTTCTACTTTGTTTTGGTGTCAGCGTGAAAAAACGAAAAATATTTGTGTCTTTGGTGTGATTTCTCTTCACCACCTCCATCTTACCTTATTTTTGTTACAAAACTGACACTGTATTGATCAACCATGGTAAACGAGTCAAGCGTCTCTGCCTTAAGTTTGGTAATTTTTCTTTCGTCTTTATAGGCACGTCTGCCTAGAATTTTGTACTCTGTCAGAAAAACTAATCTACTCTAGTATCTAATTATTCTGATTACAACACTGACACGTAAAAGAGCGAATGTGTCCAATGGCATACAATTACACAAATTCGCTCTTTTCACTTTACATTACCGCACAAGAACAGTTTATTTTAAGGAGTTGTCATTTATTACTTTTTATCCAACTTAAAATAGTAAATAACATTTTTCGCCCGGAGAAATAGGTCGGAGACCATTATGTCAGAAGCCTTCGGCGTTTAACACCAATTTAACGTCTCATCCGACATAAGGTAGCGTTCAGTGAATACCACTTAATGATCACCCACCCACAACCTGGCTGAACAAAATATTGATGAGTGTTAGGAAACACAGCATAACTGTGCTGTGTCAGTTCTACTTAATTGTTACTTTCTGTAACTAGAAATTCTCAGGGCGTTTTTTTGATTCCTTGTTCTTATTTTTTCAGGAATGTGTCGAGATACTTCTAGGTCTAATTTATAAATAACTTTCCTTTATAGCTTGTTTGTAAAATTGGACATGCTGTAAGCAATGGTTGACGTGGTACAATGTTTATAAACATATTATAATTATAGTTTTATGGCCTTCAAACAATCTGACCACTATAACTAACTAACTCGTAAGTTTGCCACTCGGCCATTCTTTAGCGAGGTACTTTGTTTTATACTACCAAACGTACCAAGATACGCAATATAGAGTCACAATACTGGGCAAGAGCATCCTAATGCACGGGTGAAGGGGGTGAAGACCTTAGTCCACCACGCTCGCCAAATTGCGGGTTAGGTATTCCACTAATCATTCTTTAACTATTAACTATCTCCGACCAGCAAGCTCTTTCACAATGCTTTCCTTCACCCGTAATTCTACTATGCACATTAGTGAAAAACTTAGGAAAGCCTGAATCTGGATTTACTTTAAACATACAAAACATATTATTTGAAACAAAATAATAAAAAAACGTAATCTATACGTTGCCGAGATAACTAAAGTCCTGATTGTAAATGCTTAAACGAAGTATGTTAACATTCATGTACATTATTTGATTTTATGTTTTAGATATCGGGATCAACTTAGAGATTTAATTTACCGAACAAAAAGAAAGGCTCACAAAAACCGCAATGATTGTGCAAAATATAGTTAATCTGTATTCTTTATAAAGTATACATACTTGTTGTATCTTTCAATGCTTTCTGACTCATAACAGTTTTCAGCGAGCCAACGTACTAACCACGCATTCTTATAACGGAGTTTATACGCTCTCCATAATTAGCCTGGGCTACCTTGAACGCTCCCAACTATGAACTCAATATTCCGACATTATTATAATAACAAAATTTTGTTTATATTACCACCTACTTTCAAATACAATGAGGGCTGAAAATCGTAATTTACTAAGGAAAAGCGTACACCACATTTTAACATTGAAATTTGCTTTTGACAACTATTACTGACAGAGTATTATGTGTTATTTGTAAATGGGTAATGAAGAGACTGATAGAGTAGAATGGAAGAGGAAGACATGCTGTGCCGACCCCACGTAGTGGGGTGTCAGAAAGATGGTGATGTTTTGGCACGTTGAGGATAAAAATAAATAAAGCAACATATACTTACCTAAAATTCAATAATGAATCGTCATAACCCGATTCCAATTCTGTTAAATTCTATCGGTATCTAACAAACTTTTGCTTCGCTTTTGAAGTTTCATATCTGTATACAAAGAAGAAGGCCTAAGTATAAATATTTACGAAAAAGATATAATTTTTTCCATGCATTAATCGATTTTAGTCTAAAAATATCTTTTAGGTACTGCAATATCGATGATGGAAGACTAATCGGTTAATACTTTGATTTATTTATTTATTATTAATTTAAGCTAGTCTCATTATTTGTCTATGTTCATACAATTTTGTATCGGAGCGGATGCTTTGACATTATACGAAGCAAGCATGCTAGCCTCAAGACCACGGCGGTCGTCCGATAAACACAAACCTGCTCTTGACCTACTAAACCCTTATTTTCATATGTATTGCTAACATCCATCCTCACTTAGCGATGTTAACTCACGAATTCTAGGTGAGCATTTGTTTACGTTAAAAGAAGGCGGCATTGTATAAATATTCGAGGTAAAAAGATGTGGAATGCGGGTTCACAGCTTTTGTACTTTTAGATAGTTTATGCAAAGATCTGAAGAAATAATACTCATCGACCGGTTTTTTTTAAAATACTGCTTTAATAGAGCCAGTTCTGATATTTAGTAAATAGATATTCAATGAACGTACTTATCTATATTTATAAAAGACTAAGTCCTGACTTACTTACTGACTGGCTAATAGACAGGGCACAATTAACGCAGAGACTAAACCAGTGAACCTAGAAGACCGCTGAACCAATTGGGGGTTGATAGTTGAAACTTTTTTATTCCTAGATAGATTTGATACTATATTTATCGTTAATAGTTTGGTAAGATAAATAGATTGCTATACATTTTATAAAAATCGGTCCAGTAGTTTTCCTATAGTCAATATAACTTTTAATTCTATGAGCAAATATAGATGACATCTTTGTAACTTAAGTTTCGCTTGCCGAATAGAAGTCAGTATTAATTTTTTTTTCGGATATTACTTGTTTGATAACAAAATAATCATTCGCGCCAAGAAAAAGACGTTCTGTATTAACATCTAAAAACTTTTCAATTCTGTTTCCATTCTCGCACCAATGTTTTCAGTGACAACAAAATGTTAACAGAAATATCTTGTTCAGAATATCACAAATGCAAGCCTGAAACCTTATGTCGTAACAAGAAATGTCGTTGCTGTTAGTGATATGTATTCACAACAGGTGTCTGGGGAATATTAGCTACCTGTCGGGAGACTGGAATCGTACAATTATTTGAGACGTGTCAAATGGTTTACGAGTGTATGTTTGTTTGTTTGACATTCTACTGCCTAAACTGATAGCTAGGCATTTGACCACAAGATCGCACGACCACGGAAGTCATCGACACTGTGGCCCTAGATGTGGAATACACTGACTTTCAAGGAAGTTTATTATTTGGTCCTTACATATGAAATTGGCGTTTTGTCGTACTAGCCACTTTGATCTCAAATATCTCTTCTTTGGTTAGGGATTCCAATTTCAAATTTATACAGCTATTTATTCATACATTTGTATTTCGAAAACCGTAATTCATTTGTTTTGTCCTCGTTTGGTTTTTTCTTTGCGTCACGCAGTTTACAAAATGGAAAACTTGAAATATCCGAAAGATCCGATTTAAAATCCCTTCATTATTGTGCCGGTTGAGTTATGTAATGCAGCAGTTGACGCGCGTTTGTCGGTTTGCTGCATTCAATTCATGAGGTACCCACCTTTCAAGCTTTTGCACCTTTCCAATTTGCTTCACGTGGATTAAAACAGTTTTATCACTAACACCGCAGCCTGCAGCTAACTCGGACGTGGTTTGCGATGGATCTACTTCCATAATAGCTTTCAATTCTTCATTAGCAACTTTAGTCTCCGGCCGTCCACGGGGCTTGTTCTGCAGGTCGAAATTTCCAGAACGAAAACGTTGGAAACCAAAAACGCACTGTGTTTTCTTTTGCGACACCGCCGCCATACACATCATTAATCCTTCGAGCCGTTTCTGCAGCACTGGTACCACGGTGGAACTCGTACTCGTAAATAACGCGATAATCCCTATGGAATATGGATAATATGGAATCCCTAACCAAAGAAGAGATATTTGATATCAAAGTGGCCAGTACGACAAAACGCCAATTTCATATGTAAGAACCTAATATTAATTACTAAAAAATTAGAGATCCACAGAAAACAATTCGGAACGTAGCTAGTTATTATATATTATCTGGTTGCACTAATTCATTAAAATCATGATGAATAAGTTACACTTTCAGTTCATGTTTCAATAAATTTAATGGTATTTTTACCATTAAATTCAGAATTGAGACAGAGAGTGCCTCAGAAGAGTGTGTTTTTTCGTGTGTATGTTATAATTTTATAATTTGCATGTATATGTAAACTAATTTTAATGCAATGATAAGATATACCAGTTATACCCCACGGTTTCACTTGTTTAGATACAATGTCTAAATAAACAGCTTTTTTAGGCGCTTTACCTTTTGTATTAAATATATGCAATACAAAAAGCTTTCTTAATAAAGAAAGTGTTAGCGAAATTGTTCCATATATGTTGCGTTGCAGCACCAAATTTATTTCACGACTTCAAAATAGAAGAAGGTTATTAATTCAACTGTATTTTGGTTAATATTTGTGTTACCTGATTTTTTAGAGATTTAAGATAATTTTAGTGTTGCTCTAAAGGGTATAAGGGGTAGAGCCTTACCTTTTTTTATACCAGGCTAACAGCCAGAATAAGTAAGAGAATGAAAGTTGAAGCGGCGAACTGTTAAAAGGTTTAAAGAAAGTTTGCTTGTTCATGTTTTCACCTTTTTCATGCCTAATCATAGATATCTAGATAGCTCTTGGTTGATATTGAAAAATATGTGTGTATAAAATTTTAAACTTACTAACGTACGAGAAATTTCGTTCCGAGAATTTAACTTCAGTATTGGGTAAACGTATGTATCAAAACACTAAGGGTTACTCGCAGACAGAACCCTGCCCTCACTAATTGTTAAGACAATTAGACGTGCCTTCATTATTCCTATTAATGATGAAACCTAACACCCTGCCTTTCACGCCACGGGTTAAAAATAACCAAGTGGGTTCGCTGATTTCATAATCAATACGCTTTAACTCTAAAATCACTTAATAAAAGTTTGAGTTTTACTCAAAGTAAATTATTGAGATATTTTTATTTTATTGCATTATTTGTTAGCAGGACTTACCTAGATTTTCAATTTATGGACAAATGAGACTCATGTTCCTATATGTATGTATTCTATTTGGAGGAAGAGGCTCAGGAAGAATAGGGAATACCCTACATTTGATTTTTATTTTTGTACCTAACACAATGTACGTGCTTAAGGGTAAACTTTAAGTTACTCTATTAAATATAACTAAGGTTAAACACATGAATTAAATCACGAGTCCATCTTGGACAAGATTTGCATAGCAGCGCGGCAGATGCCATAAAATGAGACAATCTTAACCCGTCACGGGATAAGAAAGGCTGCGATTGATGATGATGATAAAGTGTAATTAATGTTTTCGCACAATAAAATCGTTTACCCGATTAAGGCTGTAGACGATCTCAAATTGTTGGACATACATATCTACAAACATGTACTCGAAAAACATAACCCTCCGTTGACCAGTCAAATAAAAGACTCTATAAATAGATTTATTAAATATATATATCACTAGCTTAGGTTATATTTATCCACAGATGGGTATATTCCCAAAATACCTACGACAATGCTGTCAAACCATTCGAACATTTCGATATAAACTGCAAAATTGTTTGAATATAACCGTAAAATTCACAGGATAAAGGTGTTGGCGAACAATTTAAAAGAGTTTTGAGAGGTAAGTTTGCAATCGTCACGTTATTTATTTTTTATTTGCAAACTACGGACGAAAACAGTGAAAATAGTGTTTAGGATAACTTATAATTAATTACAATATATCTATAATTAATTGTTCTTTCTTTGGCTTAGTACACCCTTAACCGATAACCCTGTAAAGGTATTTATTTAAAGGTAGGTATTTATTTTGTCCAAAGAATCATCTATTCACTTTACCTCTATTAGGTGAACTGGTGATTGTGTGCCGTACATTTGTACTAACTTTACGTAGCCCTTTGACCTCTTTAATTCGGCCTTGTTCCAAGATCTATTTGAAATGAATGTAAGCTGTTCAGGACTTATTATGAAAATCTTTTTGCCATATTTCATTTCAATGGGTCGATTAGTATCACTTTCATACAAACTTTTAGTAGACCTCCTTAATACGATTCTGTTAAAATCTATTTAATGGTATAACTGAGTAATAGGGGAACAAGCATAAAAATACTGATAAATTGAGAACCTTCTTATATATTGAAGTCGGTCAAAATGATAGCAACTCGTAGGTAATTTTAATAGTCTTTTCTGTTAAATTTTCTAGGTAGTGTCGAAAGGGAATTAGAGTTAGCAACAAGTTTGGCTGTTTACACAGGTATCAACATATGTATTCAAGAATAGTACAAGTCATAAGCTTTTTATTAATTTTAAAAGAGATTTTCTTGTGTGAACTTTTAATTTTATTTCTATGTATAGTAATCTAAATGGTATGATGTTTTGATGAAAATTTTAGTCTTTAGGTTATACACACATACGCTTTATTAATTAACGTCTCTCAACGTTGATCATCATTTGTCTTGCTTAGCGCAAGACTAACTGCATCAAATAACAAGTTCTTTTCTATAGACTGCAAAGAAGAGGTACTCAATTCAACTGCATTATTTTATGTATGTTAACATTCGGATAACATACCCGGATAAAATTCGGATTCGGATAAAATAACATTTTATTTCAAATCATTCTAGCCGCCTTCGAGAAGTCAGGTGAAAAACATTTAAAAAATCATACAGTAATTTTGGCGGTAGAAAAGAAAAGAAGAAGAAATAAGTTAAGACGAGTTAATTAACATGACCGTTAAGGTATAATATGTAGTCATCATCATCATCAACAGCCAGAAGACGTCCACTGCTGACCATAGGCCTCCCCCTTGGAATGTCATTCCGAACGATAAGCTGCCAATCGCATCCACTGGTTACTTGTGACTTTCACTATGTCGTCGGTCCACCTAGTGGAAGGCCTACCTACGCCGCGTCTTCCAATTCGTGGTCGCCACTCAAGAACCTTTCTTCCCCTTCGTATATTCGTTCTTCGAGCGATGTGGCCAGCCTATTGCCACTTCAGCTATGTAGTATTAGGTAGGTTTTATAAAGCCTTATTTTTCTTATCTGTATTTATAAAAGAGTAAGTCCTGACTGACTGACATTTGCTACGAATCAACATTGAGCCTCTACTGCTGAATATAGAGACATGGAGTCTAGAGTGTATTCATTATAGGGTGTAGGGGTGTACAGGATTTGTGAAAATTCATGGCTTTTTCCATAGGAAAACTTTATAATTTATTTACAAATTAACCATATCTCTGAAATTGTAATATGTAATTTTATTTGTTAGTTTGAAGAACTGGCTAACATTTTTTTATCATAAAACTTATTCCTAAAGTACGAAATTAGCTTGTTGGCCACGCTCTACTTGTACCACTCGATCCGTGTAATGCAAACAAGCGGCATTGAACCTACGCTGTGACGTTCTATTAGCACACACGCGGCCTCCAGCGACAATGAGCCATCCGGCATCGACAATCTGAAATAACTTCAATGTAACATATTATAGGCACTTTAGTCATGACGCGACGAGAAGCTATAAGCTAAGCTATACGACTAAGTGACACCGTCTAAGCGATGTTCGAGGTTCAATGGCTACTATTGTTATGTGTTACAAGATTTATTCGCGATAATTTTAATCGTATTTATAATATTTTACCGAATTCAAAAAAAAAATGAGGTTCTCATTTTCTTAGATCGTTTTTTATGTATGTTACCCCAATATCTGAGAGATGGCTAGATCGATTTGACAATTCTTTTTTGTTCGAAAGGGCAAACGTTTCTATTATCATATATTTTTTGTCAATTATTGATTTAACTTTTAATTTTATTTGTTTATAAATCACTTTTTTATAGCATTATTTGTACTGGTAGAGGTCTACAACCACGACTAATTTAACCTTTTTGCAACTTTAGGTTAGGTATTTCATGTACAAGGTATTATTGCTCACAGCGTAGCGCCGATCACTCGCTTGATTAAAAACCCTCACTTAATAACTTTATACACAGTTTACATCTGACTAAATAAACGAA
Organism: Ligdia adustata; assembly: GCA_947049295.1. Taxonomy (NCBI): domain Eukaryota; kingdom Metazoa; phylum Arthropoda; class Insecta; order Lepidoptera; family Geometridae; genus Ligdia; species Ligdia adustata. Next base: position 14,890,559 of record OX346213.1, on the reverse strand, counting down.
CAAAATACAGCTAAAATACTCCCACGATCTACCAAACAGCTGCCTGTAAAATTGGTTTGCAATTTATTTGGGATATTAGTTTAGGTTTTAACAAAAATAAATAGAGACTTGAATTTGTATCAGAATTGTCAGACCAGGACAAGAGTGTTAGATTCATTGAAAAAAAAACTCTTGTTAGGACCTACAACATCTAACTAAATTATACATATATACGAAAGTTTGTAAAAAATTATGTATCGATGTATGGATGTATGTTTGTTACTCTTTCACGCAAAACTGTATTTAGATGAAATTTGGTTCGGAGATAGATTAGATCCTGGGTTTACACATAGGCTACTTTTTATCCTGTATTAACGCAGGTAACACCACAAGACGCAGCTATTCTGACCGGCATCACTTAGTTCCAAAATAGCAAGCGGTCTCCAAGCTACGAATCGACCGAGCTATGATTGACACTTCACTGAGCAGTTGGGTTGGATAAACCAAATATAAACTTGGAAATAATTTAATTATTCAGATAATTAGTGAATTGAATTAATGCTGTCGATCAGGCTTTAGGCATGATTACTTTTGTCCAATTTCATAGCTATGTTTACGTTGAATATCTATACTGAGATTATTAATCGAAGCGTCCCAGCTTCCAATCTATCCGAATTTTAACTATCCTTTTATCCTAGTATGTTGGTCTGGATGTTGATACTCACGTTCAGAACTAATATACTGACAAAAAAAATATTTTTTATACTCCATTAACTCTACGCTAGTTTTGCTCATTTGGTAATTATTGAGACAATATTCTTATTTTTGTGCTCAAATTGTACAATTAGTCCCTTAGTACAGTACCTTTATTACTCGGAAAAACTCCACAAATTTAATATGCTTTAAAACGCATGCAGGCTTTTGCGTAAAGTCTATTTTGTAGTCAAACAAGCCTGTTACATCGAACGGGTGTCTATAGGATACAGACTTTATCCTCCTACACTGTCCTACAGTCACATTTTCAGTCCTGTTATTCAATTTAGTGCAAGGTAATTAAAGCAAGCATACACTGAGAATAGTTTAAACCAAATATGTGCATTAATAAATTGTATAGCAGTGAAGATATTTCGAATGAAAATTAGATTTCATAGCCGCCTCTATAGGTAAACATTACAGCTGATAGATCGCCCGGGCCGTAGCGAGGCACACGAAATTATTAGCCTGAAATAAATATAATCCCGAGATAATGTTCATTGGATTCATTCCTTGAAATATTTATATTTATATAGTGTGGAGTATAACAGAATTTGCATTTTGATATCAAGTGGGGTTCATACACAGGAGTAGGAGGATTAGTAGAAGTTACTTTGATGTCGAAGTTTAATTTTTATGCGTGAGATTCGACTTGCAGACATCATGCTTTTGCCCTGTTTAAAATCATTATTCGTTGTATTAAAACTTCATCAAATGTGTATGTAGCTATGGTGTATGCTATTTTTACCAATTACTTAGAAAAATTATATAATCACATTTGAGCTGTTAAGCCCTAAGGTTCTAATAATTGGCTACTGCCATTACTCAAAATCACATCGGAGTGCCCTCGCCTCGTCCAATTTAGATTTGTTCGAGTAGATTCAATGGAAGCTCCAAATTATGAAACTCATTAGTCATTACGGTTGATGCGATAGGGATGTAATCAGATTTCGATATTATACCTATATTATTCAAATACCTGTTGTTTTTGAGTTACGACCTCTTTTAAGTAGGTAAATGCTTATCTAACTTTATGATCTAAAGTCTACAAGTTTACCGTCACTTGTTCGAAACTAAAAAAATAATACTTTAAACTATCATACTATCATCTTATATAATTGGAAACGAGCTCAATATGACTAGTCAAAAACCAAGAAAGAAATAGACAAAACTAATTTTCCTTCCCCAAATCTGCCGAACCACCTTAAGCGTGTAATTATTATACTTATTAACAATTATAAAAGAAAGGCTTTACACGAATTGGGCAAATGTTATAAAATAATATTTATATCGAAATAAATCATATAAAGACTGACAGCATTCCACGTTATTTACAGCTAAGCTTAATGTATGGATGATTCAATCTACGTCTCGCCTTTCGTATACTGAATCGAACATCGGATATTGTTCGGCGCATCTCTAGTTAGTGACAGTAATCCTGTTGCTTCACGTAGTGCGCGCTCTTAATGAGAAATTACACATTTGATTGGCCATGATATTAATTTTTACCAAAACAAGAGTTTTATAGAACGATGTACTTATATAGAATTTCAGGATTTTTAAGACATTTTCATACCAGTAAATTCCTTTTTATAATGCCCGTGCACATTTTCTCCGATTTTAAAGGCTAGATAAAATTGTTAGTCAGCTTATATTAAAACATGATTTAACATCATTTACCTACTAGGCGCTCAGCTTTGTGCGCGTTTTCTTACCTACTCGATCGCGTTGGCGTAAACTCAGATTTGCATGGAATTGACATTCAAAAAATATTGTCTTGATTTCTTACATAACGGTGTTTACTTCAACACGATCGAGTAGTTAAGAATACTCACACTAAGTACTCTGGTCTTTTGATAGGTATCAACGAACCCCTGCCCCCGAGTGGGGATGGCAATACAAGTTTCATTCGTGTCTTAAATGACAATTGGACAATTCAGTACGAGCCTTTATTATTTTTTTCAGATATTTTGAATCAACAAGTGTTTAAAAGTGACTTCTAAAAACTCAACTGCAACCACTTAAAGCTACAAGGTAACTTTAAAAGGGTTGATTTTGTTATTTTTTATGTGACAGTTATAATAAATAAAGTCCCTTAACCTCGATGTTAGTGAATAAGAGAAACTATCCGTGTTTTGGTTGGCTTGGTTGGTTAAGACTATTCCTGAGAATTTAATAAGTATTCACAAGTCATCACATTACATAGACATAAGAAGATTGTGAGCCAAACATCAAACAAAAGCGAGCGCGTATAAATATAATAATAGTTCATACTAGAGCCCTGAAGAGCAGTATCGATGCTTCGAAGTTACCGTAGCCTAATAAACGTAGTTAACAGGACAAGCTAGTTCAGGGATGGCAAGGCCAGGGTCAATATTAAATTGAATCTGTTGAACATATAACTGAAGGTTCTAACTCATGCGAGAGGCTGAGGCAATGCGATGTTTGCAAAAAACAGATATCAGAGGTTTTTTCGAGATTCTATCGAAGTCGCTTGAGATTCTTACCTAAAATATAAATAATCCTTGATTATGTTTTTTTTTTCCGTAAGAAAAGTAGCCTATGATATTCCACGGCCTTCCAAGTATCTCTATGCAAAAACCAAGTCCGTCACATAGGTAGTTGCAGAGAAAAGTAAGACGAACAAATCAACCAATATTAGGTACTTTCGCATTTATAATATGTATGTAGATGTGTTCGCATACAAATATTATATAAAGAACTAGGAATTAATCTTCTTAATATTTTGGGGATACTTATTTTTGAATCTTTACCTTTCCTGGACAGGGATAAGATATAATAAGTGGTTCCTAGACAGTGATAAGATATAATAAGTGGTCACTATTCCTTATTACTTTGAAGAGCTTTGAATATGGAGCTACTAATTTTATTAACTTAACATTTCACGAAAAAAAGACGTTTGGGAGAGTAACGTTTTGAATCAAGATTTTCTTTTACTATTTCAATTCCATGTGTATTGGAATAGCAAAAGAAAATCTGAAGTAGGTAATTTGATTTGTAGAATGCAACTAGCTCGCCGGGTTTATTGCAGTGGAAAATGTCTGAGTGGGTAAATAAGAAAAATATTACGGAAATATTGAAAGGATGGCTGTTTAATGGACAACTTCTGATGTAAGCCGTCAAAAAAATGTTTCGTCTGTCAGTCTGTATGCTCGTCTATAATAAGCAAAAACCTAACATTTATAAAAATATATGACTTATCGGCGTAAATCTTGGAGTATAGATACTATAAACTTTACTATAAACGCTTATTTTTTATTATTGAAGGGAAAAAACTGCTTCATTCAAAAACGGTTCCATTTACAAGCCGATCTCTATTCGTGGTACCTACTCAAAAATGAAGAAAATCAATTGCTCGCTAAGTCGACCGCTTTCAAAAACTACGTAAAGCCTTGCTCACGGCTAGATTGTCTGATAAAACCAACTAAGCTTACTTAAGCTTTATTAAGAAAAATGAAATAACTGACTGCATCAAAAAATGTATTATCTATAGACCACTTAAGATCTGAAGATAATCCAAATGCTCCAATCTACGTTACGAGAGGGCAGCGTGCCTATTAGCTAGCGGCATTACCACGCTGGAAGGCAATGCGTATACGTTGGGCCAGATAAATACTGCAATTCTGCTTTTTTGTTGCATACGGAATGATTCTAAATTGAATGCGTATATTTAGTATAACTAAAGAATGATTTGAAATGCCTGTTTCTTTTGTTTAACCCACTATAGCACAAGAATATTGAGAAAACTTAAATTGAAGTCATGTAAAGTTAACGGGCGAATGGACACTCTAAGCCGCGGCGCCGGCCCGGTGCGAAACTAGATCTCGGCGATGACACGCGCGTTTGTCTGGCCTACATTTGTATAGTACCTAAGTTACTCATATTTCTAAGTTTTTTTGTAAATATAAATATTGTAACAAAAAATGCAAAAAATATGTTGTTTTATTAGCGAAATGTGATTGCGATGGTAAAAATATGCATTAGGTACCCGTTTAACATTATTATCTATGTAGATCGAAAAATGCGCTGGACATATAGTAAGTATGGCTTAGTCTGTGACCGCAGTTTTCAGACTATTCGTGTATCTGATGACCGAGGCTAATAGTGAAGTTAGACATTCTGGGCTATTTGAAATTTCCTGACGAGACTAACTTTCGGATTTTATTTGCTTGTCATATTTAAAACTATCAATTCTGAAATAAACGACAAACATAATTGTTTTGTCTGTCGTGAAATGGTTTCAAACAAAAATCCCGACGCAATAATTATGTGAACAATATTTCAGAATAGCATTTATTTTGAAGATGTAAGAAAATACGAGTATTTTAAAAATATTAGTATTTTCGATGAAAAAATGTACAAAAATAGAGTAACTATGAATTTTCCCTCTAAAACACTAACAACTGTACGTGACTGACATGACGTCACTTCAAGGTACATTTGTTTACAATTGTTTCGAATAAACTGGTAAATTAATTGTGTGGCAAGTGCCTTTATTAACATTAACAAAATGACTAGCTACGATAACAAAAAAATGACAGCAGAAAGATTACCTATAGACCATTTAAGATCTACAAATAATCCAAATGCTCCAACCCACCACCAGGGCAGCGTGCTCAGCATTTTAGCCGCATTACCATGCTGAATGGAAATTAAATTACATGGAAGCAATGTTGAAAGTTACCAAACGTGATAAATAAGTACAATTAACATTAAATTAGCGTTAATATTAAAAATTGATTATATTGATTATGAAATTGAATAAATTGCGTAATTATTAAATATGAGTTATTAACATTGAAATAAGAATTAAGTATATTATATAATTTTGGTTATAGACAAAAATATATTATAATGTAGGTTCAGTAGTAACATAATATGTTTAGATACTTACAAATATGTTTTCATGTTCCTGAATTCAGAACCATATAAGTCTTTGTTTTTTTGCTAAAAAGTTTGCCACTATCAAATAATCTTTGGTAAGTTGAAACTAGCTTATTTTGCGGTTAGTGACTTAATAAGCTCTTATTGGTGTTTGTAGTCACGTGACTATAAATATAGTAAGTAAAATATTCTTTATTTAATTTATTAAAAATATTAATTTATGATTAGTATTAACATTCCTAATAAATTAATTTAAAATAAATCGCCTATTTATGGTGACGGCCCCTTTGACTTCGATTTATTGTTAAATTCTACAAAACTATTCCTTTCATTAGATACTCATATTGACTGAGTCGTGAAAAATTTGTAGACCGCCATTTTGTGGGTGCGGGCATCTTGGTCCAATTTTTATCAAGTATACCTAAAAACACTCCCTATTAATTCACCTGTCAAACAGAAAAACAAAATCTAATTTGATTCATCCGTCAGGGATACAGGCTATGATGCCACGCGCGTCAGACTGCTCCCACTAGATACTCAAACTTATACACCCCGTCATCGTCGGGGGTTAAAATACTACATATATCTATACTATAGATATCTATACATTAACCATTTTAAACTATATTTAAAAACAAAATAACTGGAAATGCATTAATAAAATTTAGACAGAACCTCCAGGAACATAGTTATACAAAATAATGCCTTTTCAAACAAAAATATATTTAAATCGGCCGAGCACGAGACGGACTACGGGTGCTGTACCACTATCTATAAAATATTAGTTTAAGTTTCTATACCTGTTGCTGTTATTAATGTTAAATATTAATAAAAAAAATCGAGCAAACAACGGCAAAAAATCACGTTTGTTTTATGGGAGTTCCCTTTAAATATTTATTTTATCATATTATTAGTATTTTTTTGTTATAGCAGCAACAGAAATACATTACTTGTGAAAATTTCAGCTACTCGTATAACGGTTCATGTTCCTGTTTTCACCAACGAATTGAGAACGTCACCTGCAGGTTAATACTTCGTTCTAGTAGAAGATAATAGATAATATGTATAAAGAGGTAAAGTAGAACTTGCTTAACATTTGACCTGCGTTCTATATCTACGGAGATTTTACACCCGGTCGTAAGAAAATATATATACGAGTATTAATATATTAATCTAATATACAATATTAATCGGATGACTTTATGAAAACACGGCTTAACTATTTCTAGACTGTAACTTCTTTTAAAAAGATATTTGAGGTAACTAAGTTTAGCTACATCAATATCCATTCCAAAAACATTGTCCAAAGGAATTGTACATCCATAGAATGAAATCCACTGAACAGATTCCATTAATCGGTACATTTAAATAACTGTGCTATGAATTCCAGACTATGTGTGGCGAGCTCTTTCCCGTTACGAAACGTTTGCGTGATAAAAGACTATTCAGCGCCATCTAGTTCACTTTACGGATACGACAGCTCATCGTCCTTAAATTAAGGGGAATGTTACTTTCCTAGGCCATAGTCGTGATCCGTGGCCTACACCTACAATTTTACGTGACATTTGGGGTACGGCAGTGCCCTCGCCAAGTCTCGCACTGAAGTACCATTCTTTTCTCGAAGCGGTACGATCGATTCGATCCCCTGTAACTTCATTGTGGGAGAAACACTAGAAACTATAATATTTTATGATGAATAAAGGCGTACATTTATAGATATATTTCCAAATTACATGAAACTTGGAAGAGTACTTTAAGAATTATAGCAGGTTAAAGTTTCTTAACTTTGTCACTGACTCACTGACTCACCGATCATCAGAATTCTCAGTTACTTCTAGCAAACCTACAAATTCCAAATTTCGAACACAGTTATTGTTTAGCCTATATAATAAGGGAAAAATCTGACACCCCAAATTTATTGATCGGGACAAGTTAGGACGAGTTAAGTAAACGACCGGTAAAAGAACCCGGGACCGGATTCAGACTTAATTCTTAATTCTACAAGGAATAATTTTTAAAAAACATGGAAACGGACCTACAAAAAGTAATAAGATCCCGCCAAAAACATTACATGTACGAAAATCGAACGTTAACCAAATTATAAATAATAAATAAATAAATCATTTGTTTGACACAAAAATATGGGCGAAAATTGTAAAAATGATATCATTGTTAATAGCTAAATAAATTTATTTCCATAAAACTATAGCTATTATTATATTTTGCTATTGCGTAATTATTCCTAATGATGTTATGTTCACTAGCTAGGGCGGTAGGATCCCCTGTGTTGCGGTACCTAGTGCTCTTCTGGGGTCCCATTTATTTAATATTTATACACTTCGATTTAAAATAGAGAATTAGATATATAATTTTGGAATTAGTATAATAAGTGCTACAATAACTAAATTATTGAGCATGTAGTGAGCAGCAATAATCAAATTATTCGATTAATAATTATTATGCAATTCATATGGATTATAGTCATACAATTTAATTGCAATTATAATCATGTTGTTTTTATTCACACAATTTATAATAATGTTAATAATGTTAGTATTATAAGTAATACATTATTTATAGAATAGTATTTTGTATTATAACCAACTAAAGAGAGAGAAAATCTGAACGTGATGGATGCTTCAGGTCTACTGACCTGTGTTCGTAGCTATATTCTCCGCTGGTAGATAATGTAGTATTACGATATAGGTAAGTGCTGGTGTATTATATATGTATGTGGTGTAGATGTGGATGTGTGTATGTGTGTCTTTGTATGTAAGGCTAATGTGTGCAAGCACCTACTTGCATGTGTATTTGGGAGCAACACCGTGCCACTCATACAGGTATTCATTAATTCTTCGGATTCCATGTATTTAAGTGTAGACGAGTATTTTTTTTATTTATTTTTTTATATTTGATTTGCGAATCCTCTACGAACTTTTTGTTAAGTCGTATATATATGTAACTACCTTGAAACTCATATTTCCACACTGGCTGTCATAGGCCACATGGGTCAGAACACAGGCTGTTTTGGACCACTTTTGCTAGAGACCCTAATAACAATTATTTTGGTTTTATTTGCGTTTAAGGTAAGCAACTTGTTTTGTAGCTAGTTTTTAGTTTTAGTAGTTAGATGGGTTCTTTGTAGTACTAAGGAAGATTAAGAAAAGTCAATTGAGTTCCTACCTCGTTGAAATTGAACAGATGCATTTTATGTTAAAAAATGTTGAAGAGATCGTAGAAATAGAGCTAGCTCTGCAGCTAACTCATTACTTGCAGCTTTTCTAGGAATTTTACTTATTTTATTTCTGTTGTGTTTCCCCATTTACTATAAATATACAAATGCTATTTTTCTCGAAATGTTCCATGTTAAATGTCACGACAAGCAAAACCATTGTTGCAAAACGGGAATTTTAATAAAAAAATCTTTATATTATTATGATTCACTCTTATTTCAGAATTACTATTGTTGATTGGGGAGTTCGTGAGGAAAATGTGAGGGAGGGAGGGCGTGCGTGTGAAAAATTATGGGTTTCTGTACAGAATCGAAGAGCAGAAAATATAAAAAGGCAAAAATATCATGTAGTACAATTTTTCATGTATTACGGCCCAACCACAACGTTTGCTTCTAAAACGTTTTTTCACTCCCCTAAGCAGTCTAAAAAACATTCTAAAAAAACATTTTTATATAGCATATTGCGATTTTAATGAAGTAGGTGATCCGCTATTAGGTAAGCTTATTGAAAGTGAGTAGCTCGTAGCGTCATCAAAAAGCGTTTGTACAAATTTCTCTCATTTCTGTGATTGCAATGGCAGCGTGTAGGCCTTTACAAAATAAATGCTTGGCAGATGGAAGGAGGGGGTGAGTTGACAAAGGGCTCTTAGTGACGTCACGTCGGCGCCCTGACTAACATACCTACCAGACGCTCTCGCTTGGCGGGATGCTGTTATATTACTTAGACAGCTTAGATCACACGCGACCGACCCGATAAACAATAACTTGTAAATGCTTCTAATGGCAAAATATTTTTTGTAATCTAGTGGAGTTTTTTCGTTATCATGTTTACTCGTTACATTAAAAATCCAAATTTATCCTGTTTTAAATATACCTAGTCAAACTAGTATTTATTAGTAATATTTTTTGAAATTGCATCATAATGATAAGTACATTGTCCTCCCTTTAGTTTATCACATCCTTATCGTACGGATCAAGCCACCCCGAGTTCTAAAGCTGGCATGCGCGGCCCATTCATCATAACACATTTGGTATATCAAACGTTTAGGCCGAGGCAACTAAGGACCACGACCACATTTCACCAATTTGTTCACTATATATAAGTATAATATAAAAGAGTGAGTCTTGCCTGACTTACTTATATTCGCTCGGCATCAACGCAGAGTCTAAACCTCTGAATCTAGAGACATGAAATTTAGACGGTGTGTCCATCATAGGACAAGAGCCATTATTATGGGGTGTACTAACTAAGGTTAACGAAAATTTGGGCCTAATAGACCAAATGCGTAAAATTTTACACGTGTGTAATTCGTATTTGAATTTTATAATTGGACGTCATAAAATGTATTCATATTAATAAGTAATAATAAACATATATAAATCAGGTTTTTTTTAAGTAGCACATATTGTGTACAAAGAAGTATTTAGAATACAAGATTTCTAAATACTTTTTTGGTGGTAAAGTCTGGTACATCGCCATATTTAGTCTTGACTAAATATTGCGATGTACCAGACTTTAACAAATCCGTTAAATTAAATTTCAACCTCTATATAAACTTTATGAAAACAACACACGTAAAAACCAAACAAACTGATACTGACAGATCTAAAACTGACGCTAATTCAAGCCTGACTGAATTTCTGTCACGCTCAAACTGTGGGCTCAAAGAATATGATATTCTCACTCTCTCGATCAGGCTTGAACAAGAACGCTTCGCTCGCTAGGTTAATAATCTCCTTGAAAATTTCCTGTTGGGATGACTCTTCAGTAAGTAGGTACTTCCCACGAAATGCTCGTTTCCTAATGGCCCCAAGATTAATGATGTGAACTCAATTTTTTTAAATATTCCACCCAGTATCCTCTCCTGGTTTTTTAGATTGTACTTAGAAATGTTGATTTGGGGCGAAATTGAGATAGTATATAAGTAACTGTTAAAAATTTAGAACAACTTGTTTTATGCTTCTATACAAATAGAGGATTAAAGATTAACAGCTAACCCAAATCTGTAACCCGCCACCAGAGGCAGCATGTCCAGTATGGTAGCGGAATTATCACGCTAGATGGCAATACTTATACGTTGGGCCAGATAGAAAACGCTACTATGAGTTTAAGCTGATAGTACTTTTGGTATCTATATTGTGAATATTTCTACAGCTGACTGTACAGAGGCCGTCATTACGACGATCAGACGTTTAAGTACGCGTCTCACGACAAATCCTTTGTAAGTGAATCCTTAATGCTCAAGTGAGGAGGACTTAGCTTATGACACCTTGAGACGGGGTGGGACTTAATTTATAAACCTGCGCGACAATTATTACTGTCGGCTAATATATTAATGTTAAAATTAGTACATGCACATACACAATAGCTGCGTTAGTGTACATACACGATCTCTATTTTATACGGACGGCAAAAGATTTTTTTAAAACGGTTCAGTAGTATTTAAGTTTATTCGTTACATACAGAAATACAATACTTTTCTTTTCATAATATTCGTGTAGACGAATTTGTTCGCGAACAACTTTATTTATTGACTGACTCACTTTAGAAAAATGAGTAGGTTCTCGATTTGATTCATATTTATTGCGTTTTACCCAATTTTATACGACCCCAGAAACCCTTTTGTTTTTAAATAGTTATAATTTTTTTTTACATTTTTTACCTTAACTAATTGGTTTAAACTAAATACCAAAAATATGATGTTCCAGAAGAATTTAACAAATATATATTTTTTAATTTAATTACAGGATAAAAACGGCATTATATCCTTACTATAAGTATGCTTCTTCCTCATCAATATTGATCCTGAGACAGGTGAAATTTTAAGATTTTGCCATACATTCTTAATAAAATTACTTGTCAGAAAATGTATTAACAACTCTATGCAATTCCTTAACAGGAGGTTAGGGTAGGATTAAACAGCTCATGAAATGTATGTAAGCAAGGGAAGTCTGCCACTCCGCCGGAAAGACACAAATATTGCTATCTATAGCCACATGACGATGGGGTTACCATCGATTCGAGACACGAGATTTATCAAAATACTGCCCATAACTTTAGCCAACACGTAAAGTGATATTCATACCATTGAGATACCTAGATTTTTAGGAAGGAAGTATATTTATTTTTCCCGACGAAGAGCAAAAAGTATGGCAAGTATTTTTCTTTTTTCAGTTTGTATGTTTTTATGTATGGATGTCTGTCTGAAAGCAATTTTGCACCTTTAACCTGTACTCAGGTCGTAAGTTCCACCCAATCTTAACGTAACTGTAATTGGTATACAGGATCTAAGATTGTTAGATCTTTTTAATCGTCCGCGATTTTTAATTGGACGGATATTTCCCTCAAAATGGGGGAAATATCGTGAAAACCCAAGAACCACTAAAAGTCTATAAAAATTGTCTTTATTGTTCTTGAAACAGATTCGAATGTATTATGGATATTATCAGTGATTTCTGATTGGGGAGCTGTTTCTCCAAAAAAGGAGAAAGTCTTTTACGACGTCATTTACTGACCAATTTCAACAATATTTGGTACAGACATGCGGAATACAACATTACTTAAGACTCCTGAATATAACAAACAGGTCAAGTGGTTGCAAATAATCCTTTAAGAAACAGTGACTTCAGACTTCATTACAGACGGCATTCACCGTAGAACTTTTTCAGTAATTTCGCTTTAAAAATCAAAAACCTCTTGACTGACTGTGATATCATTAAAATGGGACCACATGGGAGGCAAATACCTTTTAAACAAATAATATTTTTTAAAAATCGTTCCACCGTCTCAGAGACATCAGGTAATAAACATAAAAAATACAGTTTAATTGAGTACCTCCTCTTTTTTCTACTAATTAGTGAGTAAAAGTAAAATATCCGTGTTACAGCGGTTAAAATTGTCACCCTATCTAGTTCACAATTGCCGCCGATCCTTTCTCGGTTTGAAGTCGAAGCCACAAGGGCTTCTGATAAGCTCCGGAATCCATGTTACATTATACGCAAAATACCTTTAAAAAGTGAGTAAATACTTAAAACAAGGGTCAATAGTGCAACATAGTAAATTAATAGTAAATCAATGAAAATCCAGTAATCTAATGTAATTTACAATGTACATTATTTGATATGCCCTTTCATTTGTTATTATGAGTGACTTTCGACCCAAAACTCTATCCTATCGAAGACAGTTGGCTTAGAAACCAAAGAGTACGTTTAATTAAATCGGGAACTAAGATCCTGGAAAGGGTTTCCGTGCTACATGAATGATAGCGAAAATAACGAAGATCATGTTTTTCAGCTTTAACGTTAGTAGGTTCTTCACCTATCTTCCTCTATATAATTATAATTCTGTACATTTAACTATACATTTTTTCCTGTTTAAACTTTTGTTTTGTAGACCGCTATATTTGAATTGGAGTGACATAATTAAGTAAAGCGTATGATGACACGCTGAGTTTCGGTACATCTCGATAAACACTACATATGTCAAATAATGAGTAGGAAATTAGTTTAGGAGAGCCGGGGAACATTTTTACATACTTACTTTACATTCATAGACACCCTAAAGACCCCTCATTTTTAAGAAGCCGCTTAAAAATTATTGATTAAAAGCATGACAGAGACGCTGAATATAAAACTTAATAAATTTTAAGGCAAGGCATATATATTATGAAAATGTAACCTTTTATAAATTAAGGGTTTATTGCAGGGTTAATTAAACCACTTTTATAATTACAATGTATTGAACTTTTGGACGCTTGTAAGGATGCTAGTGCTTAGAGCTATGGGATAGAGTTGGGCAAGAAAGAGGTGAAACAAGAGCCAGCTAGCTTGGTTTTGTTTTGACAGTTTGCTGCTTCAAAAATGAAACCAAACCCCGTCGTCTTTGTGATGTGGGTTACAAAATATTTTTATTTAAGTATTTGTACAAATGATATACTAGTACTGTAGTAGTATACTCAATGAGTCAATCGTTTTTAGACAAGCGCCTTACATCTTATGTTGCATGGGCGCTTCACATCAAGCTAGACGCGAACAAATACATACTAGGGGTCGGCACTCGAAGTGTTACCAATTCAAAATGCTGTAATTTTGTCAATTTTGTTTCTTTTTATTTATAAACTTCAATATATAGAAAAAAAACATTGAAATTTAAAAAGAAAACAATTATTGTTCGATGTGGCCACCTTTAGCGCGGATAACAGCATCGAGTCTGTCCGAGAAGGCTTCACAAGCTGCACGAATGTGGTCTGCTGATATTTTGTTCCATTCTCGGCGAAGAGCAATCTTTAAGGCGTCGACTGTCTCATATTTTTTTGCTGACACTTTGGCCTCTAGAATTGACCAAATGGAAAAATCCATTGGGTTTAAGTCCGGCGAATACAGTGGTCATTGATGCGAAGAAATGAAGCTCGGAACTTTTTCTTGCAAAAAAAAATTTGGTTTCACGGGCTTTGTGGGATGGTGCCGAGTCTTGCTGAAATGTCCAATGGTTTCTACCGAATTTCTTACGTGCCCAAGGTAACAAAGCATCGTTTAAAATCTTTTCACGGTAGATTTGCTGGTTTATCTTTGCACCCTGCTCAATGAAAACGAGAGGTGAACGTCCCGTAGCTGTTACCGCGGCCCAAACCATCACTGATGCTGGTGCTTGCTTTCGCAGAGCAATTATTTGGTCTAAATTGTCGTTTGATTTAGACTTTAACCATACGCGATCATTTTGTTTGTTCACATATTGCTGAACCGTAAAATTTTTTTCATGGGAAAATACCAAATTTCCAAGCTTGCTATCAACGTGCAACTGCTTTAACTCCTTAGCTCTTTCTAGGCGAACTGCCTTTTGTGCAAGTGTCAAGTCTAAGTCTTGCACTTTTTGTATTTTGTAAGGCTTCAGTTGTAGTTTATTTTTTAATATGCGTCCTATGCTCCGGGCAGATACATTAAGACTTTTCGCCAATTTAACTGCGCTTTGTCGTGGATTTCGTTCAATTCTAGCCTTTACCTTTCGAACCATTTCTGATGATGTTGTTGTTGTTGGATGTCCACCTCCATGGCGTTTCTTGATGCTACCCGTATCATTGTAACGCGTGATGGTCCGATACACAAACATTTTATTCAGATGTAAATGTCGTATCGCATTAACAATGGCTGGTTGCGATTTTCCAGCCAAATACAAAGTAATGACACTGTGGCGTTTGAATTCCATCTGGATAACTTTTTTTAGCAGCGACGAAAAACAATGAGCTTCTGTATGTTTAGGAACAATACAATAGACCCACGACTGTGAAAAAATGGGCGCCATATTGTAAACAGTTTGGATGTTATAGCAACTTAAAGTTGGTAACACTTCGAGTGCCTACCCCTGTATATAGGGAATACCAATACAATAAAAAGATTTTTCTGAATTTCCCTTCTAATTAAAATTGAAAAAGCTATTTATTTTTCTTAACAAAAATAAACAAAATTTATATGATTCGGAAGTATTGTATAAAATATAAAATTGTATCTATATTCTTCCGCGTAAGTTAATAAAATATGATCGGCTATCCGGTAATAATTAACAGCATTCTTGAAAACTACCGGCTTCCACTTCAGGGCTCATTCGATTACGCCGTAAGCTTCGTTAGTGATTTTCCAATAATCCACGGGAGCGAAATTTTAAAAAAATACCTTTGTAAACAATATGCTGATGTCTGTCCGAAAACGAAAGCGAAAAGCAACGCTATATTTTGTAGCAAACTGGTTTTAAAACTCTTATTTAGCGATATTTTCCAAATAAATATTTTTTTCTTCTCGAGAAACCATGTGTACCGTGGGAAATACGAGTAAATAACTCGACCAATAAAACATTTTTAAAATTTGAAGAATCTTTACACCACGGTTTACCGAGTTTGGTATAAAATTATCCCATGTGCGCCAAAAACTAAATAGAAGACAAACGAAAGAAAGTTGCTAGACTCGAAGCAGGGCAGACCTCACTCTACAGGGCAATCATTTATTTTTAAACTAAAAATAATTGATATTTTGAGGTGTTCTTTTCTTGAGTTGAGAAAAAGTTGCTTTATTCTTACCCTCCCTTTGAATTTAAGGTTTCGGTCCGGACCAACTTTCGACAAATGCTGTTTAAAAATTCAACTGCGTCGTCGCCCCGAAAATAGCCAGTCAAAACTATTATGCACAATATTCAGTACAGTGCCAGCTTACTATCATTTCGATTAATACTTTTACTAAAATGATAGAAGGCAGGCACTGTATTTGAACCGCTTTTCTGCAATCAGACCTTTGATAATATTGATTTTATAATATGAATAAACAAAGCGTGTGAGATTAGAAATATTTAATTTTAACTCAACTGTCAGCTTACGAGTTTACAAATTTATTAAGAAATAGGGTAATGGCTCGAATGTGAAGCAGGTGAATCGCACTCTGGTTCGTTCCTGGTGCAAATGATAGCCATTGACACAAAGAGTGTCAATGTTCCGAGTATGACTGGGTACCTTTACACTAGGAACGGTCAGGGTGGGTTATTTGATTTGTGTTAACTGTAGTGATGTAATTTTTTGTATAGATTAATTAACACCTTAACATATTACTTAAGAACTATAGGTCGTCGATTGCTTTTTATTGGCTAACTATTACTTTATATTATTATTTAAATTATAGCAGCATTGAGTGTGTGTGTTTATTGAAAATTTAAAATTGGATATAATAATAATGAAATAATCTTTTAGTCAATCAGCTAATTACATTAATGTTTAATTAAATAAATATAATAACAAATAAACTTCATTAGAGATTATAACGGAGATACTAGCCGTCGCTCTTTTTGTTACAAAATTCATACTGTGCTTAAAAATTAAACCTGATCAAATTTTCTTCGTACGTCACGACACTGCCTAATGGACGAGCAATTTCAACAAAAATAGATATTGCAAATCCGAAATGAGAAGTGGGATAGTATCGTATTAGAAATACATAAATTCATACAGTAATGGAGAGGGCATGTCGCGCCGGCGTCCGCTTCTATTGTTATTCAGAGATGCTGGTCGAGGATCAGCCTCAACGAATTCCAATGCAACTTTGATATCTGAGGGTTCTGTTTGCATATTGCCCACCGCTGTTATGTTAGCCTGGTAATTTGTAGAGCGCATAAGTTTATTACTTGAGTAAGATTTATAGCGTAGTGGGAAGAAGCGCTACGATCACGTAGTAAGTAAGCCGATAAATATTAGTAGATCATCAAAGTGTAGATACAAATGTATATGTCTCAGTTTTGACCTAGATTAACGCAGATCTACTGGCAACACTTATGTTAGACTTAGTTAGGGAATTTTCTATTGTGAGTTTAATTTGTCAAGAACTAATTGAGGTGTCGTAGAATGTAGTTTAATAAAACTACGAAATTTAATCAGGTGATAACTAAATAAGCTAAGCTTAACAGTTTTGTGTCCTAATGTCCTACATAAGGATGTTTGATTCATGCTAGAAGTTTAACGAGTAAACGCTTTTCGTCTTTATCAGACGATAGACGACTATTATTATTGTCCGAAATTCTAGATTATGGCACTCGTTGTCGACTATTTATTTACTTTTTTTTTACTTGTTTTATACCTAGTCTTGTTAACTGGTATTGCTGTCAACTGATGACCTCGCGACTGCAGTGCTTTTGCTGTTTTAAAAATATTTTAAAGTTTTTAAAGTCTTCCAAAAATAACAAAATGGCTACTCCTGTATCGACGGGAATTAAATAACAGTTGGTAAGCATGGATACTCCCTTCTTTGATTCGTGTCAAAGCCACAAAATTTCAGATACAAAATATACTTTTACAGGTTTAGTCGTGGTTTTTGCATTTCCAAGGAAACTTTAATTTAACACTCAAAAATCCTGAATGACTGATGACTTGGTCAATTACAAGTTACGACTAAATCGTTTGAATCGTTTAAATTTTCGTTTAAACGTTAGCTAATTGCGTACCCTTAACACCAATTTACGGTTTTAGGACAAGTCTCAAACTCTGCCAAAATTAGCTTAAACGAACTTTGGCGACCAATACTACTGATAAAGTGAAAACATTGGTCTCTGATTCTAAGAATAAAAGCATGTCGAAATCTAAAACTGTGTTATTATTTTGATACTACTTGCGCTTGACTTTTGTAAGATCTACTTCAGTTTTCAAAACTTGATACATCGTTACATGTTATATAGGAAAATAAACTCTTAGAAAATATTCGGAGTCTTCCAAAAAAGTTACTGATCCATGGTCCATTGTCGTCATAGTTATTTATCTATGTTAGTGGTTATATTAAATTATTATTATTTTATGAAATCAAAGTAATTCGATGCTTATCCAACTTTAATAGAAAAAAAATAAGTAAATAATCTTCTCTGTGTGATTATTTTTTATTAAATGTATAGCGTTTTTATATACCTACATACGAGCAAGTTACAACTTTCCTAAAAAATAACAGTTTTGCACAATCGAACAAAAATCAGCTTCAGAATCGAAACAAAAGTCAACATGTCCAAGTATCGGATCGCATTGTATCGATCAATGTCATCTCGAGCAAAACAGTAAAGCGGTGTTAAACCGTCGGCCGGCCGCAGCCGCCCAGCCGGCCTCTCTAAGAGGAGTTCCTTGTCCGCCCGCCGGTTTTCCGTTGCCCGTCATCTCTCCATATTGAGATTGATGTTAGACCCCGCGGTCTCCGTAGAATACTAAA
Organism: Ligdia adustata; assembly: GCA_947049295.1. Taxonomy (NCBI): domain Eukaryota; kingdom Metazoa; phylum Arthropoda; class Insecta; order Lepidoptera; family Geometridae; genus Ligdia; species Ligdia adustata. The sequence continues at coordinate 14,871,973 of OX346213.1, read as the reverse complement.
GACTGGCGGTTCTTCCCCAATTAGTCTTCGATCCTTCCGACTCGCTGCCGCATACCAAATTGTCGCCATAATTTTTCACAAAGCCTACTAACGATTAAAGTATCGAGATGGCCCGGGGAAGTTTTGGTAACTAAGATTTTTGATGGTTTTGCTTGCGATGGTTTTTGATGTTTGAGAAAATTTTGTACGTTCTATACGATGTCAATTTGCGAGGTAGTTTTTTTATTTGGTCATCTGAAAAGAAGGCCGCCACACTAGTAAGGAATTTGGCACTGTTATTTTTCCTACCCGATCGAAGATTATGAAAATTTATTAAAAACATTGTGTAAAAAGTGTAAAATGTCGCAAAATAGAACGTAGCGAAAACGAAAGCTACATTGGAAAGATATGGAAAGCTAACCCCACCACCATGTGGGATTCTTATCTAGAATGAGGGAGAAACCATTTTTGTTTTATATCCTATGCATTTAAACAGTATGATGCAAAAGTGTTTTACCCAACTACAGTTTATTTTTTGTTGTAAAATGGTAGTTGATTATAATATTTTTTTGACAAGAGCTAAACGTGAAAGAGCTACAGTACAATTTATAAGTTTATTTATTTTAATACCGTTTAATTAATTTAGTGATAGATAGTGATAGATAGAAATTGCAATAATATCTAACATATTCCTAGCTAGAAATATGCTAAATATTATTGCAATTTAGGTTTGAAGTGGTGCTTTTATCATTAATTTTGATTTGAATTAAGTTATCGTGTGCAATTATCTGACTGTACCCCCGGTAATAAAAAGTATAGGCTGTGTTGTTTGCAACAAAGCGTTAAAAACTCTAGTCATCGTAACAAATTACTTACTGAGACATATAATTAAACACGCATTAAAATTAACATAGCTTTTAACTGGCGCCGCTAAACAGTGTTAATAGATGCATGGGAAACAAAACATCGCGTTAACTCCTTTGACTTGACACATTTCTATTAGTATATTTATTAATTACCTGATTTCGGCAAAGAGACTAGGATCAATATGGAAAGTCATTTTTTTTTGTTTGAAAGAGTTGTTTGTTATTTTGTTAAAGTTTTAATTAATTTTTTTAAATCAAAACAATATATACATTGGTATCTAATGTTTTAATCGTCAAAAATTTTTGATAGAAAAATGCGTTTTAATGAAATAGTTAGGCGTAATCGGTCCAGAGCCTTGACGCACGGTCAACTATTCGCATACCCCTAGGTGAGATAGCAAAACAAAAAACGCGGGTCTAGTAAAATGTTATTTCATCAGATTGTATATTAGAATGTTTGTATGTCCGTCTAACTCATTGTACATCTCTACATGCTAAACCGGTAGACCTATTTTGATGTGCGATGAGTCATTGGATTTGTCTTTATTTGTACATGGTCTTAGGCTCCACTAGTTGCAATTCCACTCATTAGATTACAGTCGTTTAAAGTTTAAGCAGTCGTGTTTTTTTGCAGTCGCTTCTAACCACTTGTATGAAGTTTTGTATGCTACTGCAAAATTTACCAGACTCGGAGTAAAGACTAACCTAAAGTGAACAGCTTCGTATAATCTGTCTTCTATATTCAATGAGTAACAAAAAGTGTGACAATACTTACAGGTGTTAGTCTACCTATGAAAGTAAACTCAATGAACAAAAATTCGAGAATAAAATATTCTGTCCTCCATACAACTTGACCGATCAGTCACCAATTTTTGTATGGAAACCAAATTGTTTTTTCTTCGTATTTTGTAAACATTTTTCTAAAATGAGTTCACCTTGATTGATTGTGTATTAATTGTAGCGTGCACTAAGAAATGATTTTTGTAAACTCAACTCCTTACCCTTAGGAGTAGGAGAGACAAGGATCAAATGGGGATTTAAAGTTCGATAATTTATTTATATTCCTTTTTATATCGCGTGCAACACCGCAGGCGACAGCTAGTTAGTAATAATTAAAGTTATGCTACCAGCATTACATTTCAATGTCACATTGTAATTAGATATGTAATGCGCCTAGCATATTTTATTGATGCAAAGCTAAAACTTTGACGATGCATATTTGACTCATGATTTCTTAATATGGATGAAACACCTATGGTCTGAATCATACTATTACACTCACACTAATATTATAAGGCCGAAAGTTTGTATGTATATGTGTTTCTTGATTACTCTTTCACGCTCAATCAGCTTAACGAATTTGGCATTGGTATAGCTTACGTCCTTCATTTACCTTTTCATCCCGAGAAGATTTAGTGTTCCCGTAGGAAAGAAAGATTTCCGCGAGTAACGCATCTAGTTTATAACAATTAGAGTTAACTTTAAAAACTCCAACTACGATAACTTTAGACCACTGTGATTTAACTAATAAAACCGCGGGATGCAACTTCTATAGCCCTTGACCGTCTGCGGATTAAGACAAATCCAATGACACAACAAAAACGGTTTAGGCTGTAGATGGTCACAAAAACTCAGAAATACATCCGTATAAATATACCTGCATGGTGGTTTTCTAACGCTCGCCTGGCTAGCTTCCACCCTCAAGTAGAAAAATCTGATGCCAAGCACCTTGTGTTCTGGCAGCCTTCCTTGACAGCCAGTGTATTCTAGACTAAGCATGCTCTATCTACGGCCACAGTGTCGCCGACCTATGATCGTACGAACACAGCTGTGTGAAGTCTGTTGTGATGTTTTGGGAAGTCGAGTAAAAGTGAGCCCAAGGTTATACGAGTAAAAATCTATTGACTTAGTCTGCAATAATTTATTCGTTATGTTCATCTTCTTCTTCTTTAGAAATATTAGAAAGAGGAAAGATTTGATTGTTTGTTTGCTATGAATAATAGGCTCTGAAACATCGGAACCGATTTCAAAAATTCTTTCGCCCTTATAAAGCTACTTTATCACTGAGAAACATAGGCTATAAAAAATAAGAGATCCGCGTGACACCGCGGAGCCATGCTAGTTCAAAATAAGATATGGAACATTCAAACATATTGTCAAATATTATATCCAAATAGTTTTAAATGATGCAGTCAGGCCAGTCGGTAAGAAGGACTGCTAAATAAATTCAATGGAGCGGAACAAGTCACAGAAAATAACGAAAAAATGCAAGTACAATTAGTTTTTTTTAAATCAAGTGTTTAAAAGTCAATTTAAAAAAAAAACTCGAATGCAAGAACTTTAGATTCGCGTATCTTAACAAGTGAAATCGTGGGATACAGCTAGTATAGCCTATGACCATCTGCAGATGAAAACTAATCTATTGATACCACTCACATAAAAATACGACAAGCCGTTTAGGCGGGATATTTTTTAGGGATTACATTTTGTTATATATTTTCGTTGTCACTTACATCTTGCGCCTAGCTTGTGTTACTCATGCACAGAATTAAGAGTCCACCCGGCGCGGCGGTCTCAGATTGCCAGACAGAACATTTTGACACTTTGTCGTTAAAATATATTAAACTGTCGCACTTCAATGAACGAAATGTGCGCTAAATAACTGTCACTTTATTGAAGCGCTCTTTATTGTGCAGTGGCCTTACCGTGGCTGGCATTAAGCGATCCTGCTCACGCACGGTGTTAGACGCTGTGCAAACGTGAACCGTTTCGCGCTGGAATAAGATGCTTGATCGAGCGGCATGTTCTACTGCGCGTGAAAAATATCGCTTAATACCGGCTAAATTATAGTTTTATATTGACGTAATATGAAACCCGAGTCTCTAGTTTCAAGAGACACGGATCTCCACAATGAGAGAGGCGTAGTTTAACACGGTGGTTGGGGAGTTATCTTATCTTTGAAACTGAACTTGGAGAATATAGTTTTTAGATGAGAGTGATAGTTTTTTACCCCACTGTTCAAAATGAGGGTAATGTTTTTCAAGCGTATATTTGTATGTCAGTTTGTATGTCTCGTTGTGACTTTTTACAGCCTACCGATTTTGATGCGTGAGATGTAATTGGATTCTTCTTTATCTGCAAATGCTTATTTATACATTTAAATACTACCGCGGTTTCACCATGTACCGGTAAAAAAAATATTATAAAATAGTAAAAAAATACATTTCATGATTAATCAAGAAGAGAAATCAACCTGCTTTTAGTGATTTATTGCAAATAAAAGAAACAATGGCCAAGTGTACAATTTGAACGCGGAAAACTACGTATTTACTATTTACGCGGTATTTTGTAATACCCCTCTTAAGATACTGTGTAATGTTTTTGCAGTCGGTTTTTTTTTGAAGTCGTCGTGAGTATGGAACATAATGTTCTTTTGAAAATTTTCAAAATATTTTCATATACTTGTTGATTATATTCATCTATAGCCCCTCTTAAGAGGTTGCTAGTTGTTTACAATAAGGCTGTATTTGTAGGTTACGTGTGCATTACGTCAGGGGACGCATGTGTCATCGGCGCCTGCGCAGCGGTTTCAACAGACACTGTCGACCATATGGTTGTCTGATCCTTTGTCTCTTTCTTATAAGGAAAGCTCAGTTTTAGTATTGATACTTTCATTTATGTTTTAAAAAACCGTTTGTCATTGCGACTCTTAATAAATGAATTTAGTAAAAGAAGGAGTATTTCGATTTGAAGCGATATTTTAGAATGGTTACCTGATCTTTTAGAAACATCTGCATAGATTAGAATAAAGATGAAAAAATTAAGTGTTAAACCTAGAGACATGAAATGGGTGCAGGGGTTTATTAACATATTTTTTTGGAAATTCAACTTGTAAGGGGGTGATATAGATACTCCATTCTATGATGCGGGCAAAGCCGCGGTAACAGCTTCTAGTAATACTCATACTCATTCTAAATATTCTAAATCTGTATTTTCAACTTATTAAATTATTTAATTCTGGTGTTTTTCTGTTATATGTATAAGATTTTGTGCAAAAAACAGTCAAAGTGAGCTAAAAGGCTTTATTACCTGTAATTTCATAGTCATATTATTAACTAAACATTATTCAAAACGCACACTTAATATTTTTTTCCGACAGCTTAAAAGTAGGGTATGGTTTTTGTAGTGTACTCGTATTTACACAGATCTACAGCCAAAAACAGTAGACCAATTTTGATTTGCGAGATCTCATTGGATTTGTCTATACTAATTGCATCCCGCGGTTTCATTCCTTAAGATACAGTGGTCTATAATTTTGCGGTCGCTTTTACATCCATCCAGCTACTTGTTAATGATTCGCTAGGAATTGCATGTCTCCAAGATAAGTTTCCCGTGCGTTATAACACAGTATACTATAACAGTGTGACTCAACTTTTTCTAAGTACGTGTTACATATAATTTAACAATAAGCATTATTGCATGTGCTAAAAACATGTAATTATTTGAGTTTATTAACCTTCAAAACGATTGCAGTTTATGTAATTTTAATTCTTACGTGGTAGGTATTAATTGCATATTCGAATAAAATCGCCGTACCGCACGAATTCCATTCTACCAGCAAAATCTGGATGATCCACAATCCTGACTTCACTATGACTCACGGGTCTTTTCGCAGATGTGGTGAAACACTATGAGAATCTCTACAATACAGTATCCATTTCTGGCAATATATTAGTAGAGTTTCTATCGCGTCGAGGAATCCTGCCGACGTAGCGCGTATATACCGTTATATCAGAGCTTGTCAGAAAGAACTGGTTTTGGTCTTGGAATATGCAAGTTTTGTACTTATTGCTTATTTTGTTGGTACCTACCACAGCCGGAGAAGAAAGACGGTTGAGTTTCTACTGTATAATATAAAAGCAGACCTCTGAGGTGACAACTACGAACCAGTCAATGTCCATATTACAAGTAATATATTTTTGATACAGTTTACTGGAGACCGATTGAAAAGTATACACTTGTAAACTGAGAGTAAACTGAGACATCAGGGAACAAATATAAAAATCCGGCCAAGTGCTAGTCGGACTCAATTTAATTTAGTAGGTAGGTTGCAGTCAATATTTAAAGTAAATTTTAATGTTTACTATAAAACCGTTGCACCAAACTGAGCAACTTGTAGATCTCAAATAGTCTTGTCAGAAAAGATTTGGACATGTCTATTGAACAGATGATCGGTTTATTTCTTTACACACGCCACAGCTAATCTCTTGTTTGTAGATAACCACCCCGTTTAATAAACCTTACAAAACCAACGTCTGACAGCCAGTTTTAGTATTAGATTAGTAAATTCTTGAATTATATTTTTGAAGGGTATTTAATTTATTGTCATTCTTTAACAAAGTAATGGTTTTAAGTAACTATGCTTAAACTTATTTTTGTGCTAAGAATTCGAACGTCGATAGTTCTTGTTTAGTTAACTTATCTGACGGATTTTTCTTGCTGTATCTTTTGTTCGGGTTGCATTAGAGCTATATTCATTGATTCACACATGCTCAATAGGCATGTCCAACGTAGTAAGACGGTTCATGTTTGCGTCTACTCGTATTTTTATCGTGCAATCTCAAGAGTTGTGGAACTCTTTGCTGGCTTCTCAATTTCTCGATAGTGATAATGTGGGTCATTCTAATTGCAAGTGAATCGGTTTCTTATAGACATGCGTGTTTCTATTTTTTAAACGTCTTTTGATTTAGGCAATTTGTAGTTAAATTACTATCATTGAATATTGTCAATATTACAAGTTAATTGACTGAGCAATGTTAGTAAAGTTGTGATCTACTTGTAGTAGACTAGTTTGCTAAATTCGAGAAAAAAAATTGCAGCGGTTCTACATACCTAATCTCTTTTTTAAGTCCAGTTCTTCGGAGCCTATCTTTGTTTTTTTTATATGGTATTTCCTCTATATTTTATACCCTATCAAACAAGAAAATAATTAATAAGTCGGTCTAGACATCTTTGAGAAAATTAATTCGTCAGAGCCCTTTTTGTGAATGTTCTGCCAATTTTAAGAGGTGACTGTTCTGTGACTGAGTTGTGAGTTTTTGTTCCAATGGGCTCCATATAAATTTAATCAAAATCGGTCGAGTAGTTTTTCTTAGCACTTTAATTTTCTTTGAGGAAGCTTAAATGACATTATTGTAACGTGAGTTTTGCGTGCCGAATTAAAGTCAAATTTCTTTTATTTTACTATAACTTGTCTCCTACATACTTATTATATAAAGTATAACTTAGTTATAAGAAATAAATATAAAACAATTTCTTAAGCGTTTATCTAGAAAATTGCTATCAACCAAGATACTGTTCTACAAATAGCACAGTCTGCAAAGTTTGCTTACATTCTATAAACAGGAAGGTAAGTTGAGGGAATCCAGCCGCCAAATATAATTAAATAATTGACCTAGCGAACTAAGCGTTTCTGCTTCGAGTTCTGTTGTTGTGTAAGGATGTTTGTCCGCAAGAAATATCGTATTCGCATATATGTCGTAGTTTCTACATATTCTTGACGAAACTTTAAGTATTTGTTACTGCAACATTTGCAGAATTTATTTGTAATAAGGGATTTTTGATTTGGGGTAGGGTACCCAAAAAGGAGAAAGTTTCGTTTAAACATACAAAAGCCTCGACAAATCTATGTATGAATATGGATTTTATTAGGTACTCTTGGAATAAGATCTCAAATATTATGGCAAAAAATATGAAGTAAATTAAACAGATCATTTAAGAGCAACTTAAAAAAAACCGTCTGCAACAACTTGAGACACTGTCACGAGTAAAACCGCGGGATGTAATCAATATAACAATGTTCATAAGACATATCCAATGACACATCAAAATCGGTCTACCGCATTAGACAACAGAGTGTCACAGCATATATACCTAGGGGTAGGGTACCCAAAAAGGAGAAAGTTTCGTTTAAACATACAAAAGCCTCGACAAATCTTCTTTCATCAATCAAAATCATGAATCAAAATTTATATACCTACAAAAATAAACCTAAAAGTAAATAGAATATGAGAAAAAAAAACATAAAACCTTGCCCTCCTTTTAGACAATCAGACAAAACTCAATGACCATCCATAACCAGTCCGGACTAATAGAAATTTAAACTTGCGTTTGTTTCTGCCAATTGAAGCCACAGTCTTACCTACTAAAAACTCATTAGGCTGACCCATCTAATTTCCTCACAATTTGACTAAAACACGATGATAACCTAAATCAAACCAGTGTAATGTCCAAGGTTGACAAGAATCATCAAAACTAACCAATAAAATATTTACCTACGTAATCATATACAACCATTACGTAGAGTCACAGAATATCTAATATGTTGTACTAAAACTGAACCGGCTAATCCATAAAGCCAGTCGTATACTGACGAGTCGTTTCAAACCTCACTTTGCTTTTGTGTACAAAATTGGTTCATTAGTACATATAAAAGATTAAAAAAGCCTTATTTTAAAATTAAATAATAATAAAGCCTTCAGAAATAGCCCCAGTATGTTCTAGGGCTATTTCTGCTATATTTATGGCTCTATATACCAGTTCCATAGCTATAAAATAACTTTACGTATATACTTAACATATTTTTTTAGTGTTTATTGACACCCATGCTGTAAATCCTATTAATTAATTATCATAAAAGCGAAAGTTTGTAAGAATGTATGCTTGTTAATCTTCCACGCAAAAACTGCAATTTTGGCATCATATTATTTGTTACCGTGAGATAGCTCATGTCTCGAAGTATCCTATGTGTTCTCATAGGATACTTTTCAATAGATTGATCCCGTGGGATGAAGATATTTCCGCGGTTAACACCGCGGGGCAGGTAGTTAATCTATAAATTATTAATAAAAGATTCTGAAACTGTTATTTTACTGCCAACATCAGCGCAACCAATGTAACTAGTAACCATAATATCATACAAACGGATGATAAAATGTATATACTCAGTTATTAAAATTCACCTAAATTTTAACGGCCTTATTAATAAACGCTTCTTAACATTAAACGGCTTTTCTCTTGTTTTATCCGTTGGAGAAAGTCACGCGTCAAAACAAGACAAAAGACGTTTAAAGCTAAGACGCGTTCATTAATAAGACCGTAAGTTTTTAGAACGCCTTATGGTTTCTTAGCCTTTTTTAAGTAATTAAATGCATAATAAGTAATTCATATCTCGGGTGTAGATAAAGTCTTGTGTGCATCTGTTAAAATTATATGTGTTGCATCACATACCTACATTCGTGTTTTCATACACCTCATTATACAACAGTTCAGTTTCTTCCACCTAGTAATAAAGATTTTCACATACTCCATACATTTACTATCCACCTCTCTTTTGTAAGATAATAATTTTGTCTGTCAAAATATATTTTTTAAATATACTCATTAGTATATAATATCTTTTACAACTAGTAGCTGTCACCTGCTGCGTTGTATCTGACATAAAATGGAATATTAGGAAGTTTCAAACCTTGAACCCTGAACGTTTGAACCCTTTAGGGGTTGAATTTCCAAAAAATGCGTTCTTCGGTACACGCCTTCATTAATAAATATACCCTTTTTCATGAATCTAGTTCAGCGGTTTAGGCTCCAGTGAATATCAGCTATGTTATTTTGTTAGGGCCTACGCTTTTATGATCATACAGACTTGCTATATAAAATATTTGATTTTATCGTGTACTCTCAGCTCAAAACTTTGAACCGTTGGTGCGAACGATTAGGAAAATTAAAATCTTCTTACTGTTTGCCTTATTAGTCGGTAGTTGCTCGTTAGATATAATTAGGTAAATAGGGCTCCGAAACCCGTAAGGTACTCCATTCACGAATACTGGTTCCAATAAATCTTATTTATCGGGATTTGGGGGAATTTAGGATCCGAGTATTCGTTAATGGAATACCATATAAGTATAGAGCATGCCTCTATTTTGAAAATTGGCAAGCGAGGGCCGTCAAAAAAAACTGATTTCATGTTTAACAGACTTACAAACGTAGGAAATTCTTAGTGTGTCTAAATCATTTTTATTTTCTATTCAACCCCCGACGTAAAAACTTGGGGTTGTTATTGTTTGACGTGTATGTGTCTGGCATAAACCAAATTTGATTTTGTTTGAAAGGTATATAAGTCGGAAGTGTTCTTAGTTATTTTTAATGAATAAAGATGGCCGCAACCACATTATGGTGACGTCTGAATTATAAAATTATTAATTTTACTTGTTTTTGTATAGATATGTGACGCCGAAATCAGTTTAAAAAATGATTTTCGTTCTGATACAGATTCATAGATATAAATTTGTCTAAATATAAAATGTATTTGATACTCGTAGAGTAGATCGCTACATGAATAGTGGAACTCAATGGCTTGTCCAGCAATTCACACCAATCAGTCAATTGACCAAATTCAATACGAAAAACATATGAAAGAACGTTTACTAATGAGGAAATTACGTGAGGTCACGATTCTAGAATGACGATGCCATTAGTATATTCCACGGCTGATTAAGTCTAAAAAATAAATATAAATTCGTATAAATTCGTCTAGATATTGATAAGTTATTGGTCTGCGAACAGTTATCCTCGAAAACATACTCGTAATATTTTCTACGGATTTCTGAAAAAGCGACAACCCCTTGAAAGATATTTTTATACATTTAATTAAGACCTTGTTCCGTATTTATTGCTGAACAGCGTGTCTATGTCTAATTTTATTGATATCCGCCAGTAAATGGCACCGTAGCAAACTTCCCTGATTTTTAATTAAAAATCCCCGAAGACTGAAAATTTCTTTATTTCGTTCCTGGTGCAAAGGATACCCAATGCATGCTGCGTGGTAATGCTGTGGGTATCCTTGTACCAGGAACGGTCTGGGTTGGGTTTTTTGATTAGTGGCAATTTTATTAATCGACGAATTTTTTGTATGTTTAGATTAATTGTAACATTTGAGTTTGACTGGTTATATTTGTGTAAATATAAAACTAGCTGACCCGGCGTACTTTGTTCCGCCTTAAAGGCAATAAATGGGCGGATATTCGATTTTATAAAGTTTAAAAAAAGTATCTTATGTCCGTCATACCTTTATGTTTCACGTTGTATATAGATTCATAGAATCTCTAATATCAGTTAAGTCTAGATTGGCTGGAAACCACGACCTAAAATAACGTTCACACAAACATCCATACATAAAAGCTGACAGACGAAATATTAAATAAAATAGATAAGCACTATTTTTTTAAGTTATGTTTTATTTACTTCACATAAATATTTTATTTAAATCTTGTTGTTATTGTTGTAGTGTTTGTTGTGTGTAAATGCTACGCTCGCTCGTTCGCTCGTTCGGGCTACATCCTGACAGCCGCAATCTGTATTATACAGAGTTCTCGTTTAGCAGTGTATTAAACTGAAATGGGTCACTATCTACATTTTAATGAACAACTTTCACTACGGTTTTAAATATGAGTAAGAGAAAAAAAATCTTCTGTTTCACATAGTCAAAAGTCGAAGGCTGATAGATTTTTAGAACAGCGGTTATTTTCTCGAATATTCATTTTTGAGAGAGAGATAATACCATTATGAAATTTGTTCCTTAGAATATGCACAGTGTTTTCCTTTCGGTAGGTACCCCCCTACCCGAACGCTGTATACTGTTTGAGATAAATTGACGCAAATTATTAGAAAACATACGAGTAAATCACGGCTCAGTAGTTGGGCCGCGAGTTGACGATAGCCACACAAGGTCTTCAAGAGAAATGTGATTCGACCGGCTAGTTTTGTATATTCGGCAAATGCGCCGGACAGAGAGCTATCTCATTACGTACCTGTTGTTATTATTATTTGTTATTTCAGTGTTTGACAGAGCGCGCGAGGCGTTTTGCTTCGAGTCAAGAATATTTTTTTTCGTCAGTTAGTTGATATGTATGTATTAATGTCAGGTAATTTCTTGTAAACTCAAGTAAAGGTTGTATTAACCGATTTTTTCTATACTTGGGAAACAGTTTTTACGAATTTCAGTCATAACATAAATTCTTAAAATATATCTGACTTTATTTAATTATACGTGAATACATTTTTAAGGTCTTGGTTCCGAAACAAAGCTCACTGAATATATATTTTTTATTATTGAGTAGGCTTCTTGCTACTGTCTAGAAATTAGCAGTTTCCCAAATCCCATTTTGTTTTCTATGTAGCTTTTCTACTTTTAACATTAGTTTTTTCTCGAGACCAGAAAGACAGCCAATAGATGTTAAATTAAACACCGACCCAAAGCAGTTGTACTAGTAATACCGAAGTGTGATTCCGTCTAATAATTATTGTGTTTGAATCCGGCTAAAACAGAAAATATCCTCAACCCTACTCTTAGGTACAAGTTGATCACAGTGTCTATAAAAAATAGTTACGTAAGTGTCGATGTCAGAGTTCTAAGAAACTGTAGTTTTGTTGTTTTAAACGCATTATGTTCTTAAATAGGTGAAGACTGACAATATTGGCATATTGTGAGGTCATGCTTGGGTGTGACATACTCGTACCTTGGGTTCCCAATACCTAGCGTATCTTTTTTTGGAGTTCCGTACACAGGTTATAAAAACAGGACCCTATTACTCAGACTTCACTGTCCGTCCGTCTGTAAGTCTGTCACTGGGCTGTATATCATTAACTGTTATAGCTAGACAGTTGAAATTTTTACATATGTAGTATTTTCGTTGTCGCCATAACAACTAATACCAAAAACAGAATAAAATAAAAACAACAAACGCGATTTCATTATTTGCCGTCTTTTGCTCTATATTTATAACGACAATAGGTAGAAACTTGAACTAATATTGTATAGATAACTGTCCTGAAAACTTCGTGCGCGTAGAGATGACCCCATATATAGATTTAATTTTATTTACAGTTTTTGTTGTTATAGCGGCAACAGAAATACATCAACTGTAAAACTTTCAACTGTTTAGCTCCCACAGTTCGTGAGATACAGTCTGATGATAGACGGAGGGACGGACGGACAGTGAAATCGTAATAGTATCATTTTTAAAACTTGGTGACGGATTACTAAAAGGAAAGAGTTTTCATTTCGTATTAAAAAGAAACCAATGCAATTAAGTGTACTTAAAAAATACACCAACGAACTAAGACCTCCCCTTTTTGGAGTCGGTTAATAAAAGGAAGCTCTATTAATATTAACAATGAAATTGATAGAGTTTTGCTTTTATGTCACGGAACTCTGAAAACGAATTGATATTGATTGACTGAAATATTGCTTTTTTAATAGTCCTTGAGTGTCAATATTCGTAACATATACTCGTACCAAGGAAAGAATATAAATAGCTACTGGTCTTTACATAGATAGATCAATTTTTATTTAAAATATACAATCAATATTTATTACAATACAAACAATAGTTTTTTTTGATTATTTGGATCAACTACAAAAAAGTGGTTAGATGCGACTTTAAAAAACACTGTACCTACCTTAACGAGTGAAGCCGCAGGCTGCAACTAGTATAGCCTAAGAACATCTGCTGATGAAGACAAATCTAATAACACCTCGCACAGGCTCAGCTTTTTTTCTCCTAGCATTTGACAGCTGGGTATTTTAAATCTGGGTATTCAGGTCACGAGTGAATTGGTTTCTTCTAAGTAAGCGTGTCCAATCGTAGGCTATATTGTCGCTTTACATCAAGCGAGTTGCGGTTGAATGTAAGTCTATATTCTATAAAAAAAACATAATGGCCGAACTTCTCCAGGACGATTATGGCATAAAGTCTTGAAAATCAGTCTACCGGTTTTGACTGTGAGGGGTTAAAAGAGTTTGACACATATTTATTTACATTCAAACATGCACCCGAAACACTAACTGTTTGAGCCGTCGGGTATATAAGAAAACCGACAGAACTGATTTGGCGGTCGGGTATTTAAAAAAGTTGACAGAATGATCGGTCGATGGAGTGGGTTAAAACACTAGACTCAATTAACAGAATTCATTTGTATCGCACGCTAAATAAACAATACTTAAAACATCCGATGAGTGTTAATGCTCTCCATAAAATATCTCCCTCAAATTTGAATACAATGAACTATTAAATCATGACTATAAAATTTTAATTAATTGCGATAGCGTATCACCTATTCAGACCTACTTATGTATTATAACAAGTTTCTGTTAGCGGATGAACACCAAAAATTCTAGAATATTTTAACCGTAAAGCAGGGCTATGTTAGGCATGAAAGAATGGACAACTAGGACAAGATGTGTTTTAATACTTATACTTAATACTTCCTTGACTTCGTATTTATATTAAATGCAAGTAAAAATTAAAATAATAATAGTTACTAGTAAAAATTGTATTATTTATTTCAAAAGTGCACACAGATGCCCCGTCTGACCGCCCTCCGATCCAATCCTTCCTTGCACATCAACCAACAAATATTCAGATACGTCACATTGTCTGAGCCGCATATAGGGAAGTACACCGTGGGACAGTGCTCACAAGGCATCTTATGCAGCTTGGGGTTGTTTAAAGGCACCAAATATCGCGTCCCGTAGCCATCGCCGAAAGGGTTAGTGTAAATTTGGTGCTTATAGTGATCTGGTCTCGGTCCCGTGCGTCTTGTTGTCGTGGAGGGCGTCGAACGCATGTCATTTTCACCATTATGGTCATCGATTAACAACACTAAAAAATTATAGATATATATTTATAATTTTATTAATCAATTTCAATGTTACAATGATTAAAATCTGACATTAAAATTCATATATAAAATTCATAATAATATGTTTTCAATACACATACTCGGAAAGAAGGTCTGAAGTTGCCTGAGGAGCAGGTTGAAAGTAATTACTTTTCAGCTCTTAGTAGAATCGTTTTCAACAGAATTATATAAAAAATGTACTATTTCACATTTCTAATGATCCATAAAAATATAATAGAGTGGCTGTATAAAAAACTGGAATGGTTTACTTACAGCCAAACAATAACAGCGAGATGTAAAGAAAAAATAACTTAAAGTTAAGTAATAATTCAAGAATACGTTTTTAAGTAACATAGATTTCTGCAAAATATTTACCATTTCTTCAAAGATGAAAATGAAAAATAAAGGTAAAATAGCTGGCCACAGACAAAAATAAACGAGGAATTGGCAATCCAATATTCGTTTTTCTTTAATTTTAACCAATTCATCAAATTATAACAAACATTAAATAAAAAATTAATTTATTGAAAGTTTTTAATTTATAAAATAAAAAATTTCCTTCCATTTTCTTTAGCTACTTCATGCTTTTATTTATCTTGTAATGAAATGTACAGGGTTTAACCCCGGGTTAAAAACTTATTAAGTCTCTTGAACCACTAACTGTCTCGGAACTAGAAAAGTTACTTTCAGCCCTAGGTGGTATATTTCTGGTCATTTATCGTCAAGCAGGTTTTTCACAAGGAATTGTGTTATTTACTTCTCAAAATCTTTCAAAAAAATACTTACGTAAGATACAGGAAATATTTATAATTATACGCATTATAACGTTTTGTTCAGTTGAAATAAGCTGATAAGTTAGTTGAAGCTTGATTCATTAATCAAGATTTTAAGTGATTTTTGGTTTTAATGCAGTTTTTAATGATTACTAAAATTAGCTATTTAGCACTACTAAGTAAAAAGTGGTAAAGTTTGGTACGGTTTGGCAACTTGATACCTGGAAAAAATATTCTAAGTAATATTATAAATATTAAAAGTTTTGTACTCGTATGTGTGTAATATGTTCTTTGCTTGTCTCATCAAGGAAAATCAATCGTGACCTCATCGAATCATTCAATTAAAATTTATAATCGTTTTTTACGCGATAATGTGACTAAAATATCTACCATGCATACGATGCCAGAGTTGGTAGTCTCATGTTCGATAAGAATATTCGGTATTCAACTATTCCTTTTTGTCGCCTCAATATGATCCCTTGAGTAGATAAACAGGAAATAAAATTCTGTCTGTCTCCTACGACTAAAAATGGACATACAGGAATTCATTTTTAGGTTTATTTTTATTCCAACACAGCTAGGCATTTGGACACAAGTTCACACTACCACGGAAGTCAGCGACCTGGGATACACTCACTCTGTGGCTTTCGATGGAGCATACCTAGTCTTGAAACTCTGACTCTCAAAGAAGTGATTCCGCCCGAGATATGCCGCGGGATAAGTTGTCATGCCTATCTGAATCGACTGAGTCGACTCATACCGCTGATATCATGTAATTTGTAGTAAAATATCTATTTCTTTAAAATATTTTGGCCGAGCAAAAAGCGTCTCTGCCTGGAGTCTGGCAAAAAAATTACAGCTAAGATACTAACAGTTCACGAATATCAAATACACAAAGTGTGGTAAAATTGCTAATTAAAAAAGGCGAAAATAAAATCACCAATATCAAGCTATGTTTTGATGGTTCGGTCGTGAAAAGGTCGCTGTAGAATAGTAATTTTATGTCAAAAAGATTTTTATGGGTTAACGAAATAATAAAATGAGTCGATTGATAATACTTGATTGTTGTTACTACAGAATACTGATTAAAGGTGAGTTAAGTTTTTTTTATTAGATGTATCTTTTGCTAGAACCTCGCCTGGGTTATGTTTGTTTTCACGGGGAAATCGAGTATGGCAATTCTTCGGACTACAAATTATATCAGTTGAAAAAATCAAATCGACCTGTAACTCAGTTGCTGAGGAGAAGCACAAACAAACCAACAAACACACTTCAGCATTTATAATAAGTGAGGGGATGAGACGTCATAGCTTGAGTTTGAGACAACCCCGTATACTGAGCGCACATTAGGTATCCGACCATTGTGTATGTAGCAAATCAGATGACATATGAACAATAATTTAACGATTATTAAATGTCCACAATAAAGCAAGTACATCCGGCCAACGAGTTGCATCCAGGTTGAGCAACGCAGTAAGTAGGCCGGACTCTTATCGCTTCTTATCACAATTTCTCGTAAACGGTATGCTATAATGTGGGGAGGCCGCTTTCTTGCGGCTTACTTGTTTCCCATTGCACAGATTAATTTTAGTCTGTGTCAGGCATCAGCTGACCTGATATATACTCAGTTATTATGTATGGCGTCATACGATTAGTAAATTTGCGAGGGCTTCCAACGTGGAATAGAAAATTTATGACGTTATGAAACAATAGTAGTTAACAGTAGTTCAGTTTCAAAGGTCAAATTCAGTATATAGGTATATTTTACTTGAAGTATTGTGGTGTGCTAATAATATTTATGAATATTCAATGCCTTGTCTTCCTAAAGGTCCCCGGTAAAGTTACGAGAGTGACTCTGTTATACTGAAACTATAGCTGACGCTCCTTATCTTTATACTTACTCTACATAGTTAGAAACTATGTTTAGGTTAAATTCAACCGACGTGTCGGAAAAATGAGTACCTACAGAAGTGTCGGTTAGGAGTATTCTAAATCGAATGGAATTTGCTTTTTATTCAATTTGCACTTTCATAGCGAATATTTACTACTACAAACTTTGTTATTATCACCTCAATAAGAAAAAATAAGTGCAACAAAAAATAAACACAACCCTAAAGCATTTTACGCACACTTACAATTGTTAAGAGTGTGGCTCAACTGCCAACGATAAATGCTGTTAGGGAAAAGGCAGTCATATCTCAAAGAGTTCTTATAACCAGGAAACTTTTGAAAATAAAAATTGCCCAGAATGTGATACATAATGAATAGAACAGCTGTTTTTTCCAACTCTGGGTTGGTTTCTGAACAATTCTTCGTCTTAATGGGAACTTTCACTACCGGACCAACACAGATTCGAAAAAAAATCATCTGTTCCATAGAAAAAGTTTATTAAACTTCGACAAAATGTAAGAAGCATACGATTTTTTCTTGAGTTCAGAGTTGGTCCCAAAGTGAAAGTTGATCCTTAGGTTGAGTATAGTGACCATCTTTCGAGTTAGTACACCTCTAACCGATAACCCTATATAGTAACAAGATCTGACTCTCTCGGTTGTTTTATCACACTAATAAGTAAGTAGGTATAGAAAACTAACATGGACAGGGTCAGGAACCAATTCTTTGATAACAATTCCCAAATATAAAACAGCTGTATATAAAATATATTTAGCTTTATTCAATTTCAGCAAATATGTACATATAACTTAAATACTATATTATTACTTATTGCCCTCTGGTGGTGGTGGGTTGGTGGAGCATTTAGATTATCTGTAGATCTTAAATAGTCTGTAGGTAATCTTTCTGCTAGGTTTTTTTTTTGTAGTTAGTCATTTTGTTTATGTTAATAAAGGCACTTGCCCTACTATAAAATACTCGTAATATTCTTAATTACTAAATTGACATTAGTAAATGTTTTCATGATTTTGACGAATCGACCGTCGAACCGACTGAAACCTACTTCTTTTTGAAATCGATCATAACACAAGTTGCACGCGAGTGCCAACGTCCAGCTCAATAAACGATGAAAGAATATTTTTGCTAGATTTGCCCGTACTTCAACAACCAAAGAGAATGAAAAGTAAAAGAGTTTATACGTTGACAGTAACTTTATCTACGAGTCATAAGAATAGCGGCCGAAAGGCAATACCGTTCAAATTTTTATATTTTAACAAATTTAATACCTAAATATTAATATGATATCAATAAAAAGTTTTTTTTTGATTTTGACGAAATGATCATCGAACCGATCGAAACAGACACTTTTTTTGAAGCCGATTACAAACACAACTTGCACGCGAGTGCAAACACTTAGCCCGATAAACGATGAACGAACATTTTGCCAGATTTTACACAGGCTGCCCGTTCTTTAACGACGAAAGAGAATGAAAAGTAAAGAAGTTTATACGTTGACAGTGACTTTATCTACGAGTCATAAGAATGGCGACCGAAAGGGTATACTGTTTTTTTTTAATTTTATGTAATTTCAAACTTAAACACTAATATGATATCGATTTTGACGAATTAACCATCGAACCGACGGAAACCTACTCGTTTTTTGAAGTCGATTACAAACACAACTTGCACGCGAGTGCCAACATCTAGCTGAAGGAACATTTTGCCAGATTTAAAAAAGTTGCTCTCTTGGTCAATTAAAATGAGCGTTTTAGCATCGTGACCGCGCTAGATTGCCGTGCGAGGTTATCCGACCGAGTTATCGACTCTTATTATAAGTTATCCGTTTTCTTTCTATTTTTGTGGCCACGACCGAGATTAATTTACACAAAACTATAGTTTATTCTCTGGTTTTTGTGTCCGGTTATCAATGGTTTATCAGCGGCTGACCCTAGACACGATTCCTTGCACAATATTTTAAAAGAGCTGATAAGAGCGCCAATATAAATGCTTATTTTAAAAATATAATATAGTTTTCGGGTCATAAAATAACATTTTGGTTGATAATTTTGGTACTGTAGGGTAGACTGGGTACGGTTGAAACATTTTATTTCCATTTCCATGGCATCGAAATTAATAGCGATCACGGAAACATATCAAACAATAGAAGGTATATCTGTCTAAGTAACAGGCAATATTATTAGACATACTGTATTACATTTTTATCGAATCGAATTTGAAAAAAAAAAGTAATTTGTTTTATTCGTCCTCATGTCGGGGTCGGATGAAACAGTGCCGGGGGTCAATTGAAACACATGAAAATAATACGATATAGAGTAAATAAACATGTTTTATCAATCATTTTGTAACATTTTATGTTTTGCCAGACAATTTATTGTTATCCCAAATCCAAAGTCGCGATGAGTCGTACCTGACGATCACTCCATATGCCAATTTCCTAACTTCATTTTACTTAGGCCAAAATAAATATCTACACATCTGATTTAATTGACGCTTTTGTTTCTGGTTAAACAATCTATTGTAAGCTTTATATCCCATCTTTTGTTCCTCTTCGCCACATCATCAAGGAACAGTGGTTCAGTCTATTCTTCTCAGCAGCTGTTCTTAACGAAGATCCCGCTTTTACATCATCATAAGCTTGTTTCTATATTGCTATATTGGCTTGATCTCTCGTAGTCGTACTTTGACGTACCCTTAGCATTTAGGCAATAATAAAATTAAATAAATAAATTGTTTCAATCGAACCCACAAATAATGTTTCAACTGTACCCAACCCCCCTGCTATGTGTTCATTAGTTCATAGTAAGAATAATTATTAATTGTAACAATAACTAATTACATTTCCATAATCTACAAAACTCAATAAAAACGACATTTGTGTTGTCTCTCAATCTCCTAACTTTTGTCATAACGTTATTATTTGTAAAAGAATACGAAAAAAAAAAACCTACTTTTCCATCAAAAAATACAATGGGGCCTCCTACAGACAAGTACAGCGCCCGAAGAGCGACGCAATACTAAAATTCATGTTTCGATCTGTCGCCCGCTTCGTACTCTCCTTGTACCCCTCACCTCATCGCGCACTATTCACAAGATATTCACTTTGTTTCAACCGTCCACCGTTTCAACCGTACCCAGTCTACCCTACGTATTGTTTGCTAACTGCTCTCCGCGGTGTTTCTAGCGGCAAATTTTTTTTATAGCTTGTGTTACTCAGTGATAATGTCGCTTTAAAAATTACGTTTCATTTATAATAATTTTATATAATAAAAAAATAATTTTATTCTGTTTTTAGTATTTGATGTTATAGCAGCAACAGAAATACATCATCTGTGAAAATTCCAACTTTCTAGGTTCATGAGATACAGCCTAATGACATACGGACGGACGGACAGCAAAGTCTTTGTGATAGTGTCCCGTTTTTACCTTTTAGATACAGAACCCTAAAAAGGATTACCGACTATTTTTCAGCAGGTACCGATACAGTTTCTCCAGTATTCATTTTGTATTTTTTAAAAATCAAACCCAGACCTTGAGAAAATTAAAATGGGACCAGAGTACTTCAGTGGTACAACCCATTCAAAAAAAAACTTTTTTAAGTCCAGCCGTCTGAGAGATATCACGTAAGAAATATTTTAAAAAAATGAGGTTGAACCTCCTTTTCTATGGGAAGTTAATAACCTCACAATTAGGTGTTAAATTTAAACAACTGTAGGCGGATTGCTAATCAGTAATTGTTATTTTTAAACAAGAAATACTTTAAAAAAAAATTTAAACTGGCTTTAATTCGTCTCGCAAACTTACGTTACAAAAATTTCATCTATGTATATTCATGACATTTTACTGACTAATACAATATTACACCAATTAACCGATGGGAAGGTAAATTTCAAACAAAAAATGAATTTTCAATATCGGTCCAGCCATCTCTGAGAAATCGTTGAACATACATAAAACCTAATAACAATTTAATTTAACATAAAATATTTTTTTAATTAATTGGAATGGTAGAAGTCGCTCTAAGTAGTTTGTACCGCTCGTAGTATTATTTAATAAAAAGTTTAATGAAAATTAATTCTCTAAAGTATTCAAATAAAATGTCGTCAAAATGGCGGGTACTCCCTTTTACTTAAGTACTACCTGGCTCACCGATGTTATGTATGTATCGGAAAAGGCTTTCAAATGTTCCCTTAGTTTGGAAACTGTAGCGAAATTATTAGTAACCTAATTTTGTACGCTATTATCAACTTTACTGCCTATAAAATCATTTGTAACTAAAATTTTAGTATTGATTTATAAAGTGTTATAACACACACATGCACACACAAACATTAAAATTGTATGGTTAATTTGCTTTTACTGGTATTACAATAGTTAGAACCTAGTTCTTTGCCTGAGCTAGAGACAAGAGGTGAGAAGCGACTTAAAAAAACCGTCTGCTAAAACTTGACCGTGGGATTCAACTAGAACAGCCTATGACCATCTGCAGACGAGGACAAGTCCAATGACACCTGGCTTATCAAAATTGGTCTACCGGTTAAGACAGTAGTTCAACAAGAGTCGGACATACATACATACAAAATAACACAGACTTACACTCGAAAACATTGCCCTCGTCCTGGGCAGTCGGGTAAAAAGTAATGTAGTTTTGTTCTCCATGAAGCATTTGAAAATATTAATTGATACTATGTTAAAGATGTAAAATTTATTGCTTTGAAAATCCTTTCGAATCCATTTTAATATGTGTTTTGATATTTTAGTAATTTTTGAGAATAATGATAACTAAGTGCAAAGTTTTATCAGGAAACCATTGAAAAAATAACTTATACTTAACTAGCCGACCCGGAGAACTTCCAAAAGCCTTTATGATTCTCACCGTTTAAACTGCTAAAATGACACAGCCATTTTCAAGTTTTAGCTTGACAAACAAACAGTTATTGATTTCTATATTGATTACTATATTATATATATATATATTTATAGACATAAATCGTCCCTGGGACATGCCAGACGATCGTTTTTTAATGACATTAGATTGTTTTTAAATTCTTTCGTTTCTATTTAGGTTATTTTTAAGGTGTATTTATTATTTTGTTTAATTACGAGTATAATTTCATGAAAGTCGTCTACAAGTTAATGTAATAAGTATAATGTTAAAATAAATAATATTTGTAATAAACGCAAATCACTACTTATGACAAATAAGACAATTTTATAAAATGCATTCTTGACCTATGACTCGATTGTGTTTCTCGGTAACGGGAAGCGAACTACATTATTATCCTCATATAATTTATGAGAATTCGTTTATCTCTTTGTATCATGTATCGTAAATTAAATACGCCTGTGAAGAAAGTAGTCGATTCGAGAGTCGACGTTGCAGTTCTCCTAAAGCGTGTTATAAAAATCTGTAAGTGTTATACATGTGTGTGGCTAGATTTAACTGAGTTTCGAGACTAACGAGAAGGAGAATAAAATTTTTGAGTGTAAGATTGTATATTTATAAATTTATATATTTGTATGTCAGTATGCACGTATGTCTAACTCTTTATGTCACTCTACAGCCTAAACTGGTTTTGATGTTTGAAGTGTCAATGGATTCATACCTATGTAGCTGTAGACTACGAATATTTGTAATTCGCGGTTTCACTTGTCAAAATACAGTTCTGGCAGTCGGTTTTCTTGAATTCTCTTCTAACCACTAGATCTCTTTACATTTCTTTATTAATATCACTCAGTTCACATATATAATTTTCTGATCATGTCCAGATAACAAAAAAAAAATTTAAGTCGCGTATAAAATATTCGTTTACATATTTGACTCATTTCAAATGTAAGTGCATATAAACCTTAATTTCCTACAGCTCAACTAAATTGCTAATTGATGAATCGGCGAACTTTCTTGAATAAACAAGACAATAACATAATCAGCAGTTGTAAGAAAGGGACAGAGACTAAATTGATTTTAAAATTATTTTGGTAAAATATTCGGATTAGATTAACTATATTTGGGTCAGTCTTGGATAAACTAACTACTAAAGTGCACTCTTATCAGCAAAATCTATCATGTTTGTCAAATATGGCAAAAAGTAGTAAAGTCAAGGTTAAATGAGTCGTTGGTAAACTCATGCGCGTTACCAGACGGGAAATATATGTTGAAAGATTTATGGTTTAAACTATTGTAAGTTCTCAGACAGACCATTCGTTGAATAAATAAAATCAACCAAGTGCTTGTCAGACTCGTGCACGAAGAATTTCGTACTATTACCTGTACAAGTTCAAGTTTCTACTAGCCAGTTGTCTTTCGCAAAAATGGCAATAATATAACGTTTGCAGTATGGGCAGTCCCCTAAGATATTTATTTTATTATGATTTTAATATTTGTTGTCATAGCGGCAACAGAAATACATCATATGTGAAAATTTTATCTATTTAGCTATCACGGTTCGTGAGATACAGCTTGGGCGGCAGACAGGTGGACGGCCGGACAGCGAAGTCTTAGTAATAGGGTTTCATTTTTACCCTTTGGATACGAGACCCTAAAAAATTGTAATATTTAAGTTAACGCTTACATTTACATATCATAATGCAAATAGTCTGACTCGTATGCTGTATAGGAACACTATGATAAATATATTTTTTCAACTTGGTATAATTTCAAGGTGGTGTAGGTATCAGACAGTAAAATATATAATCCTAATAACCCTATAAAGATCAGAAGAAACGTTTTATCAAGCTAGCTTGAAATGGCTATTTAATATCCTGCACGGTTGGTATGTTCATGAAAATATATTCGTCTTAGAACGATTTCTTTTTCCTGAAGTCTGTTTAAATTGCAGATATGAACCATTGTCTCAGAAAAAAATGTTTTTTTTTGGTTATATGACGCGGTTGCTAATATGCCTTATTTCTCAAGATACGATGAGTAGTCTAGGAGATCCAAACACCCATAAAGCCATTTTTAAGCGACTGCGTAAAGATATGGTAATATGTATGTTTGTATGTGTGTTTATTTGTATGTAAATGTCTAACTTTTTGTGATCCTCTAGACCCTAAACCAATTTCATGTGCAAGGTGTCTTTTTATTGGATTTGTCTCAATCTGCAAATGGTCGTGGGATATAACCAGTAGTTTTTACAGTTGGGGCTTGTTTTGGTGTCTCTTCTAACGAATTCTTAAGTAAAGTAAATAGTTATAATTAAGCTGTGTGAATTAAGCTTTTAATAACTTTTTTTTTATACTTGCATACAAATAGGCACAGCCAAAAAAGCAGCCCTCTATTTTGCGTAGTCGGTTAAAAACGAGACGTCCATAGAGCGTCATAGTTGTCAAATTTAGGCATCGTCGTATCTAGTAGCCAGGAAACAAGATAACCCTGACATAGTCCAGATGTACCGCGGATTTCACGGGTCAACGTTATTGGGACTGATTTTATATATTCGTTCACGAAATGTTACACTTTTGTGAGGGGAAATGAATAAATGCATGAAGAGCTAAGCTAAGGCGAGCCATATTCGAGACGGCCATGACGAGAGCATATTCAAAATAAAAACACGATCTATACAATTTTGTATCTATAGCACTTTTTTTTATTTGACCACAAGTTTACACGACCAAGGAAGTCAGCGATACTATAGCACTATATGGAGCATGCCTAGTCTGGAATACACTGGCTCTCAAGGAAGGCTGCCAGACTACACCGTTAGGTGCTTGATGACAGATTTTACAACTTGAGGGTGGTAGCTAGCCAGGCGAGCGATAGGAAACGCTTTACCACCATGCTATGGTTTCCTTACGATGTTTTTCTTCACTGGTAGCTCAGGCTCTTTTTGCATGTTTCGTGGGGTCGAACCTCGTACCTTTTGCACCGCAATCGACCCCACTAACCACTCGACCATCATCGTTACAAATCAGTTTTTATTGTATTATAAACTCTTTTTACTTAAACATTCTTTGACAGTTCACTGTTGGGAACGTTGGCGACTTCCGTGGTAGTGCGCACTTGTGGTCAAATGCCTAGTTGTGTAGGATTAAATTTTTTTTTTTATAACGATTAAAAAATAGATGTCTTTTGAAGTTACCGCCCGTTATCTGCCCGTCTTATCGTTTAATAGAATTATTACTCCGATATTACAGTTATTAGATGATTGATAAATTGAAATGTTGCAATTAATAAAATAAAAAAAAGGCAAAAGCTAGTATTAATAAACATACACTTATTATTATTATTTATATTGTATATTTGAAAATGAGTGTGTTTTAGTCCTTCTTCTCCTCAACAACTAAAAGACGGATCTACTAGATTTTTTGTACAAATAGATCGAAGTCCAGAGAGTGCCATAAGCTGCTTAAAACGAACATGAGGCGGGCTAAGCCGTGGGTAAAAGCTAGTATACTATATGTTAAACGCGTTTGTGACGAGTGCCGCAGCTGAACTCAATTTAGTGTCAACAGTGCTTAAAAGCTTTTCATATTTTGTAAGGAACATGCTTATTTTGGTAAAATCAAAATATCCTTCTGACTTTTTTACATTACATTAAAAACTTGGTATCGTTTATGCAAAACAATTATTTTTTTAGTAGTGAAGTAAGTAATAGTATCATTTAAATCATGTTTTTTTTCTTATTATTTTGTAACATTTATTTATGTCGTATTATTTTTAATAAACAAATCCTAAAAACTAGGAGCAACACTCTTAAAATGTTACACTCATTTCGGATAGTCGGGTATGAAGAGACAACCGGCATAAATACAGTTCTTAGAAGTGAGTAGAAAATGAATCATTTTCATACAAATTCAGAGTAGGTAAGTACTAATAAGGTGTCAATTCGGAGGCAAAGTCGTGACCTTAGCTAGGATAAATGAAACTGTGTCATTTACGCACATTTTTTTCCAGACTTCCAAAAATGTCGACTGTATTACTTTTGTATGATTTTTTACCTGATTTCACGAAGACAGAAGAGTGGTCCCATCTGGAGTTCATTTTAAATTTGTTACATAATTCGAACATGATTATGATCTAAATTCATATACAACGAAAGGAACTTGGTAGACATGCAGTTTTATCATTATTATAGTAAACTGTTTGGAGAATACGTACTCATATAAATATAATTTGATTTACAAACGTAGTACGAAACCCTACTTATACGGCGACTTCGCACAGATTTTAAAGATAGGTAACGAGACTTTCTTCTTTTTTTTCTACCTTAGGCTAATTATAAAAAATACAATCCAAAAATACTTATTTTTTATGGATTGGAGAATTCTTTAGATCTTAAATGGTCAATAAATTATCTTTCTGTTATATATTTTTTAGTTGTTTTAGGTTGTCTTTTCGTTTCTGATAATATTTTAACATAATCCAAAAGTGTTTATGATAAATAGTGCAAATGAGTACCTACTGCCCTATTTGTAACTAGCGGATCTCCCCGGCCTCGCACGGGTATTTAATTATTACATTTTTAAATCTGTCCAGTAGTTTCGATATATAACATATACAAAAACAATCAAATATTTCCAATCAAATTCTTTTCTTTCTTTTCATTATCTGTAGATCTTAAATGGTCTATAGGAAATGTTTCTGCTATGTATATTTTTTTTATTGTCGATTGGCTTGCGCTTGACCGCATCTCACCTGATGTAAAGTGACGATGCGGTCTAGGATGTAGCACGCTTGCCTAGAAGAAACCCATTCACTCGCGATTTGAAGAGACCGAGATTATAGCTATCGGGAAATAGAGAACTTGGCACAACCAACAAATTCCACAACCTGATAATTCGCACAATAAATGTAGACGCGAAGCGTTTTGTGCGAGTTCGCGATCTTCAATCTTTACTCGTTATAATATTAGTAAGTATAGTATAGATTACGGAGCTTTACAAAAACCCCGTCGTTTTCCTTGTCGAGACGGATGTAGGCTGTATGGAAACAACCCCGGAGAAACAACCTCGTTTAGCGCGGCAGAACAAAACTCTAGTACAAAACTGAGATTGTGTACAGGTAGACAAGTCTCCTGAATACGTTGACGAACAGATTTCATAAGAACAGAAACATAACTAGTCGTCTTATTCTTTCGTTTTTTATTTAAATCTGTATTTATTTAGGGATTTGTAATCAAAAAAGATCATGTCAGCCCCATAGGTTCACATTATAAAATACCTGTGTAAGTCTACTTGTGTAAGTAAGTAAAAATAATTAAAAAGGTAATGGTAGGTGAAAAAAAATTTCTCTTTTCTGTGAACGTTTAGACATACAAACTTAACGAAATAGATAAATAAGTTTGTTTGTATATTGGACAGAGTTATACAGTATACGATATTGGTTACAAATTCTAATTATTTTAAATTAGTTCAAAATTTTGAGTTGACGGAGTAAGTATGAATATGAAAAGAAAGTTTTTTGTGTACTACTTCAAATTGTGTACTTTATTATTTATTTTTAATTTTATGGCAACATCCACACAAAGGTGTTTAGCTCCCAAACTAAGCAAAGCCTGTGCTATGGCAACCTGATGACTGATATACATACTTATATTTATAATAGACGGGTGTCTGGTCAAACAGACATATTCATGCACACAAATGTTTAACCTGTCCGGGGATCGAACCCGGGATCAGCGGCGCAGAAGGCAGGGTAGCTACCAACCAGCCAGAATATGATAATTATCTTTGTTTTTATCTTTGGTACTCGCGCACAGGTTCAAATTATTATATCTGTTTAATAGGCAGACATTTTTGGGATTGGGAAGTAGTTTGCATCAAAGAAGCAAGTACATATACTATTTTTTCCCCTTAAATCCGTATGTAACTGTATTTTGTAACCAGTAACAAACAAAAAACAGTAACAGCTACGTTTTGTAATCGCTGCGAGGTTATAAAAGAAGAAGTTTTTTATTTTTTTTATTAAAGTTTTTTATTTTCCCGATACCACTAGGTAATATTACAAAAAACAGCGTGCCCAGAGCTATCTTCATTACCACGCTATATGACAAATTTGAGTGGAATATGAAATATTATCAAATTTGCGCAAGAAATTGCAGAGAGATATTGCAATATAGTATACCTGACCTAACCTAATCCGCCATTTTGTGTCGGCGGCCATCTTGAACAAATGTTCATCAAACATAACTAAGAAAACCACCATTTAATTTACCTGATACCCAACAAAACCAAAATCGGTTCTACCGTTCGAAAGCTACAACGCCACAGACTCATAAAACCCCGTAAATTTTGCGCCGGGGGTTAAAAAGGAAGCTCATAAAAGTAGTTATGGTCCTTTTACAGAAGTTCCACTCACAGAGAAGTGGAACTTCTGTAAGAGGACCAAACATTCTAGAAAAAGTTTCCTTTTTAGAAAAGTACCGGAAAAGTACAGTGTTCTAGCTTTTGTACCAGCACTGAAGATGTAATCAGTTAAAAGGGTGATTGTCTATAAGGTTATCGGCTAGGAGTGTACTAAGACGATAGGGGGTCACTATATTTTATGTATTTCAAAATAAAATTCCTAATTAAAAATCCCGGACGGCTAAAAAAGTCTGAAATTATGTAGAATACACATACACAATACACGAAGTCTCGTCAAAAATGGTTAAAAATTGGCTGAACTCTATAAAAATAAATGAAAAAAGGAAAAAATTTAAAAATATATGTTTACTGGCACAAAATTTTAAGGAAACAAATAATATACTAACTGACAGATTAAAGCTAATTTCTAGATAAGAAGCAGTACTACACTCGCCCGGTCAAAAATATGCTCTATCACACACTTCCCTAAGATGTGCTCAAAAAAACTTTGATATTACTATAAATGAAGTTAATTAAATTAGTAAAGCGTGGTAATGCGGCTAGCAACTAGACACGCTGCCTTCTGGTGGTGGGTAGGAGCATTTGGATTACCTATAGATCTTAAATGGTGTACCTATAGGTAATCTTTCTCCCATATTTTTTTTGTCGTTGTAGATAGTCATTTTGTTTTTGGTAATAAAGGCACTATAAATAAACTACAACAAAAACGGCCCAAAAAAGAATTTATTTATTAGAATTTTCTAGTAAATTTGTAGTCTGCTTTTTACAAATTCTGACAATCTGTGGCGTCACTCAGTTCGTGGGAGAAGCTGAGAATGTATAAAAACTTTAAGTTAGCTACTGTTAACGCGCCCTTACAATTAGGTTCTTATAAAGCATTGCAGCAAAATTGATTCGTTTATAAACAATAAACATTATTCTATTTTTGTAATTGCAAATAACTACACTTTAGAAATACAAGTAATTATTTAAAAAAAATGACTTCAATACGGCACGTAAAACCTTATATAGAGGTACGTCAAAACATGACCTATATAGGTATGTTTAAGGAAAATTAAAAGTAATATTGTTTTACCTAACAGCTGAACTGATTTTGATAAAAAGGTAAGATATTTAGATTTTTAGATATTATACGATACAAGGTACGAAGTGTATTTAAATGAAAATGATTATTATATCAAAAATAAAAATAATAATATTAAAAAAACCGAATTTTATAAATATTTGAGGGGCGCTAACACACAACAAACGTGATTTATTTTTGATTATTTTTGCTCATTATTTATAACTACCTATAACAGATCAGCGCTTGAAAAAATCACAGAATATTTAGTTGTATATTGACATTAAAAATAAATAATTAAAGGGTATAATTTTATTATTTTAGGGTTTGAATCGATTTAATAAACTCAATACACTAATTCAATTGTGATCGAGTCACTTGTATTTTTACAAATGGGCCGTCTCTTTTATAGCCTTAATAGCTATAGTAATACAATATCCGTCCAGGTTATAAACTGTCCTAAAAGGCTTTTTAGTAGTTACTTTTGTATATTAATAGTAATGAAACTATTAAACAAATTTTTACTTAAAAAATAATAGTTAAAAACCTATATTGATTTCTGTCTTAATTTTTTTTTTTAATTACAACCGAGGTAGTGTCTTAAAATAATTTAAATTAAAAAGTGATTCTCAAAGTTTGTATTAAACATAAACCCATAAATTATAAATAGCTAAGTTTATTACATACTAATTAAATTCTTTAAATATTTTACAGCCAGAATAATTATAATATTTTACTCCGCTGGAGTTTTAATAATGAGTGGGCGATTGCATTTTTTATTAAACCAATTAATCCATAAAATAATTTTTCATCATAAAAAGTATTTACAGTTCATATAATTCTTTTGAAACAAGTGACTTTCATTACGGCGGGCGCCTGTCGTTTCAATTTATAAGTTCAAACTTCTGGGCCGATTTTGATGAAATTAAATTAGGAACACACGAGAGGTATACCCTTTATAACAAAAAAAAAGAATATTTCAAACCTACGAAAACCTCCTCTTTTTACGATATCGATAGAAAAGAACCAAAAAAAATTTTATTGACTAAATTGTCAAGAAAACTCCTAACGGATTACATTATTTGAGTAGGTGTTGCTACAAAAATAACTATTAACGTGTAAAATAAATTAAAGATACATAACCACGTAACCATTTGAACAAATAAACGGAAATTATGAGATGAACTTCGAAAACTAGATGAATCTATACTTTTATCGACATTATCTGTTTTTATCATGCGATATGATTAAGGTTTATTTTTATCATCGAAATAGTTTTTGATCGATACAATTGTCAAAAGTTAATAGTGGCGATTACTTTAGTTGAACAAGCGAGCGAAGCGTCTACGGTTACGTTCTGGCTAAGCGTTCTGGCAATAATTATTGCCAGAACGCTTAGCTTATTTCGTCTGTAAGTCTAAGGTTTCTATGTCTAATAATTTTTTGCACTCTCGTACTATTTTTGAAACGTTCGTATAAATTCATCATTCGCTAATGACGCCATTTACGAACGATATGCAATGAAGTCGCAATCTTAAAAATTCATACCCAACACAATAAAAAATTAAATTCACCGGTGATTTCTTTCGCATATGTGATTCACGTGCAAGAGTATTCATACGAGTGATCTTAAAATAGAGCCTATGTCGTAGTTTTCAAAATTTTCTACGTTATGGGTTACACTTATTTACAATATTTATTAGCCGTCGGGGATTTTTGATAGGTTATTTATCCCAAAAAAGTAGTGAAGTTTGCTACGATGCCAATAACTGTAAGGATTTAATATTATGTTATAGAAAGATGCGAAACATAACATCAAGCAAGATTTCCGAATATTAAAGAAATCGGTCAAGTGGTTGTCGTGTTTTTATAAAGTCGCAAAAATTATCGTGATCGCGACGTCAAGAGTTCGCGTTTTACTAGTGGTAGATTTTTTGACCGACTTTTTCTAAGTGGAGGTCCTCAAATTGTTGGTCATCAAAGTAAGATTAGTAATAAGTCAGTTATTTCAAATATGAGGTACTTGTTATTTTTAATAATTTACTAGGCGGAAGCTGAAAAGGTTGCCAAGCATCTATCGGTCTGTTCCGGCGACATCAATTGAGAGCCAATCCCCCATACTAACATCCCTCTTGAGGCCTTTATTAATACTACCTTTGACAGTCAATTATAATTATGTATAATTTTGTATTATTGAATATTTATATCTCTATTATAAACTATTTTATGTGTTTACTCTCCCGTCGTTAATCTTTAGTTTTCCAAATCTAGAGCCTGGAAGAGATCGCTATTAGCTATAAGGCTGCCCCTCGTTGCACTGCTAATATTATTAAGCCATTTTTGTTAACTGTATACTTTTACAATAGTTTTCTGTATATAAATAATAAAACAATTTTAAAATATTACTTATATTTCAAAAAAGAACTTTCTATAAAATTGTAGGTATGGTACGATTAAAGCCATTTTCACCGATCTAAGCTTATGACCGCGTAAGACTTCCGCTCAGGTTTGTTTCTTAAACTCTATACCTAATAAAGATTTTCCGAGAGAGTGAAAAATATATATAAAATCGTAGGTCTTCAAGTAAATGAAAAATGTTAACAAAACTAACTGGATATTTTACTCTAGCAGGTAATTTACCTAGAAAATTTTTGCAGAGCAAATGTTCCATAATAACTTAAGTTGGCAAAAACTGTCTGTTTTTATAGCAAATGACGCACATTTAATTTGCCTACTAACAACAAGTAGGTATAATTCAGTCTATTGTATGGTTTTGTACGCTTTTGCCAAACATATTGAAGAAACAAAAACTAAGTATGTAATAGATTCTTTTTTGCTCTATTACAAGAATAAAATTATAAATATATCAGATGGTAAAATTAAAAATTATAAATAGATGGTAAAATAATAAATATATCGATATATATTTATCACATTTTACATTTTTGTAGAGCCGTTTCAAAAATAAAGAGACATAATAAAATATCATGATAGGTAAAACTAATATTATTTATTGTACCTGAGTATGTGAACTAAAATATTAAATCTCGATAAATCACCACGCCAGCGTGCAAAATAAGCATTTTCTACAGAATGATACATCGAAATACAAATATTTAAATAATATAAAATCATTACTGACAACGCAAAAAGTTGACACAGAAAATGACTACATTGCACTTAGTAGGTAGTTTGCAACAGCCGGCCCGGCCGGCAAAACTTTTGCTGACAACTGATACTGAAAAAAGAAATTATATATAAACTTACCTTAAGAACTAGGGTTGTGAGGATGAGCAGGCCCACGCTGGGCCAGGTCCTCATGGTGGCGGCTAATACGCGGAACTTATGTTGGTGAAGTTTCGAGATGTTACGGACAAGCGCGCAGCGGCGTCCGCGCTGCTACGCTGCCTGATCGCGAATGGCAAGCGATCGTCCGCACCGACCGGAGCGTGAGCCTTGCGGACCGAGAGCCTTTACCCGCTCCCGCTTCACTTACTACATACGCCGATACCTACTCACCCTATTATGTACCACTTCATACAGCTTTAAAGTTCGAGAGTTGCATTCTAAAAATGCGATCAACTAGGGTTATTTGTAGAAATTATGAAATATATTTGCAATAATTAGCTGCAAAAATTAAAGCGTCGCTCGCGACCATTTGTGTCGAGCCCTGCAAAGTTCCATGACCCCTCTTGCGCTTATCACATTGGCGCGGTTAGATATAAAAAGGTGTCATTTGCGCTTGTTTTGCTTAAGAATTGTATGCTCTATGGCGAACGGGTTACAGTTTCAGTGTAGAGCGATGATGTGATTCAGTGATGATATCTGTATTTGTCGTCGCGCCCAATTCCTTCCTTGAGCGCTTCAGTAGGTATATACCTACTATATTCATCATATTGTTATCTAATCCTAAACAGATTTTTAAAGTAAAACATTTGTAATTATATATTTTAAAATTCTGTCCTTATAAATATAGTTGATAAGTTTCACTTAATCAGAGTGAGGACCAACTGAAACTTATCAACTATTTTTAGATATATCAAATTAAAAATATATTTGTTTTAATATGTATGCTTAAATTTTTAAAACTACGCAACGGATTTTGATGCCGTTTTTTTTATAGATAGAGTGATTTATATGTATAATAATACGATAGGCGGTACGAAGTTCGCCGGGTCAGCTAGTATATTATATGGGGCGTATTAAAAGCTGATATAAAAATTAAATATCTGCTACCTTAAGTAGGTAGGTAGGTACAAAGTAGTCCACGAAGAACATAACAGTAGACTTTGTATCTTCGCTTTATTTTCAGCTAAGTATATCTGGATAGTGGTATTCGCTACAGATCGTAATTATTAACTTATTTTATAAGCTTTTTTGACTGGTACTAAAATTTAGTTCTACAATGGATTCACTTGGATGACTAACTGGACTGGTAGACTAACACCATAAAGTATTATCACATCTTTCTATTACCCGCCATATACTATTACATCCAAAAATAACTCAATATTTATAATCACAGGCATTTTTTTAACCCGAAATACTATCCGGTGCCTGTATATAGCAATAACAAATCATAAAACTTTTTTTTTACCGAAGTAAAATAAGTGCTTATACCGTCTTAATTTTCTGAACTAATACATTTATTATCTGGAAAATATACAGTTCATATGGAATGAAAAGGTAAAAAAAAGCGTTCTATTTGCTCGCGTATTAGTCCATTCATATCGATATATGTAGGTGATCTTGTTAGGCTTACGTATTGGGTTTAGTAAAAATGGCTAATATTAGGATAAAAGTGAAAAGCAACTCTTTTAAGCAACTCTTTTTGTAAGTAAAAGCTTGTAATATAAATAAATACACTATTTTAAAGGAAAAAGTATGTTTGTTATTCTACGAGTAATTACCAATTGCGCAAAATGATGTTATGTATCGATATATTTCGTTCCGTAGTCCAGAGAGTTGCATAAGCTAATTTTACACGGGAAAAAGCTAGCATAAGACAATAAACTCTAAAATCTAATGTAATTGCATAATGTAGCTAAGAATTTAATTTTATATATTTTTGAAATTACAAGCTGGGTTCTACGGTAATACCCGCGGATTTGTTATGTTTACAAGTATATGTTATTCAGTGATAATGTAAGTACTTAACTTTCTAACAGTGAGAATTATTGAAATCGATTCAGTAGTTTCTGAGCCTATTCAATGCAAACAAACAATCAAATCTTTCCTCTTCGTTATATGAGTATAAATAGTATAAATAATACATAGGTACCTGCTAAATATTTTTTGTTCTTTAAATGAAATCCAGTTCCGCAACAGACTCTTATTTGCATAACGTCTCAATGCTGGGCACGTGTCTCCCCTATGAAAAGGGTTGTAGATCATAGGCCACCACGCTGGCCCAAAAGCAGGCTCGAAAGGTAACCTAAATATAGGTTTCCTCACAACGTTTTCTTTCATCGTTTAAGTTTAAACCTAACTCAGAGGTGCGTGCCTGTTTTTTTAGTGTTCATCGTAATTATTGGCATTTGGAAACCGATTAATTTGATTAAAGTTTAATAGAACAAAATTAATAGCTACAAAATTTTACTAAGAAGCTTTGATTTAGAATACATTAATATTGGCTTAATACCGTTTTTATATTTTACGTATGAAGTCAAGTGTTAGGGTTTTCCATTAAATTTATTTAATTTAGTGTTGAAACGTACAACGCACTTGTGTCGAAAAGCTCAGGAAGAGAAGCTTTTTATAGCGTAGGCACAATTTTGTTTTATTTGTTATTTTTTAATAAACATTGGTAGAAATAGATAATATACGAGTATTTGTATTTGGAACGTTTTTTTTATTCGTTCATAAGGCTACCTATAGTCGCTTGTTCTTATTGGCAGACTGACATAGGCTATACCAGTCGCATTCCGCGATTTTACTCGATAAAATACACTGGTCTAAAGATTCTGCAGCCGGATTTTTTTGATGTCATTTCTTAATTATCTAGCTATCTCGCTGCCCTCTTTCTCCTAAAAATAAAGAAGGCCTCTGACCTACTATCTCTATTTAATATAATTAAATTATTTAACAATATATCATTAAACTAGCTGTGCTCCGCAGTTTCACCCGCGTAGTTCCCCTTTGGATTGTCGAAATAATGGGGGAACTACTTTTTTGAAGTCGGTTAAAAAGTATCCTATGTCCTTTCCCGGGGTCCAATCTACCTGTGTACCAAATTTCATCCAGATCGGTTTAGTGGTTTTAGCGTGAAAGCGTAACAGACAGACAGACAGAGTTACTTTCGCATTTATAATATTGGTTAGGATGTGTTCAGCTCCTTAAGTATTTTTTCCTTGGTGCATCACGTTTTTACGAATTGATTTTCGGAAACTTTTGCATTAAAAAACAGTTTTTTCTGTATAGGAAACGTGCCTTCCGAGGTTTTGTTAAGGTAGAAAACTATTTCATAAACTTTTGATAAACACTATAACTTCGCACTACGTTTCACAATGTTTTTGGAGCTTATTTCCAGGTAAGAAACGGCACGAGAGCCATCAGCTTTGATCTCCTAAGAACCTAAGACACTAAGCGAATGTTCGTGAATGTATTGTGTTCGAGTGGGTATATTGTCAACTCGTCCAAAATTATGTCAAACTTTATTAGGTCTAGAAATCGATATATCCTACTAATATTATTAACGCAAAAGTTTGTATGTATGTTTGTCACTCTTTCACGCTCGAACAGCTTAACGGTTTTTGATTAAATTTAACATTAGGAGAGAGAGAGGACACTTATGTCTAGGATGAACAACTAGGCTACTTTTCATGCAATGTTCCCGAGGACTACCTAACCAAATTTTCGCGGTATCAACTATAAAAAAACTATAACAGCCCAATATCTTTACATTGAAATATTAAAAAAAAACGTGAGGCTTGTTGTTATCGAAATACAGTTTTGGTGTTAGTATAACCAAAACTGTATTTTTTTCTAGGAGGACTATGGTCTTCACTCCTATGAGAGGGCTCATAGGGGTGACCCGTGCCCAGCAGCGGGACGCCATGGGTAGATACGTATACGTCAATAACACCACTTTAAGATACACTAAACAGTGTTTTATTATTAAAGTAATAATAAATAATAATAAATAAACATTTATTTATAATATCACATAATATGAATAAAATAATTCCGTCACAATTAATAACATCTAATCAAATAACCCACCCCTGACCGTTCCTGGTGCAAAAGTACCCATTACACTTGCAGCATTGCCACGATGAATAGCAATAGCCATCCTCTGCACCAGAGCGGGAGTCACCAGTTTTAACTTTGTGCCTATGCCCTACTTCGTTAATAAATGCCCTAGCCTCAGACCACCAACAGCCCAGGGTTTCCACAGCAATTGGCAATAATAATTCAAGAAAACCTTTTTTTGCGCCCGCCTGGCTAGGCTAGGCTACCACCCTCAAATTGATAAATCTGTCGCCAAGCACCTTACGGTGTGTTCCGGCAGCTTCATTTGAGAGCCAGTATATTCCAGCCTAGGCATGCTCCATCTAGGGCCACAGTATCGCTGACTGCCATGTGACAAGTGCGAGCTTGTGCTGAATTGCCTATATACATATAGCTGTCATGGATAAACAAAGGACTTCTGCAATCAGACTAGTAGAGACACTACAAATCGCCACTGTAGATGATATAGATATTCCACGGACTCGCACTAAACTCGCCGCGTTGATTTTTATTGTGAAAACTGCCAGGTTGTGGAATTCGCTGCCTAGTACTCTATTTCCCGAGAGATACAACGTCGATCTTTTAAAATCGCATGTGAAACGGTTCTAGGCAAGCGTGCCATATCCTAGGCCGTATCTTTAGTTTTCATCAGGCGAGTTGCGGTCAAGTGTAAGTCAAAAAAATACATTTATGCAATTGCTGCTCAAAATTTTGGACTAATATTATGTCATATTATACGTCAAAATTTTGAATTTAAGACCATAACAATTAAATGTTATTAATTGGAGTATTTGGATTGTCTACAGATCTTAAATAGTCTACAGGTAATCATTCTGCTATATTATTTTGCTGTCTTAGTTAGTCATTTTGTTTATGTTAAGTTTAAGGCACTTGCCATATTTTCACAATTAAATGTAATTATAAATATTATATTATACCTACACACTTAATTTTACACAAAGAACGTAAAGATAAGCTATTGCTAAGTTTTACATCACCATTAGGGCAAATGTCAAAACTTATCTTGCTCACTCTGAATATCTATTGTTTTCGTTTAATTACTATTATTTCTTTTAATGAGAAATTATATATTATTTATATATATATATATAAGTACTCGAATATACAATTAGGAAAGGTTTGCATTTTTGTATGTTGCGAATAATCTAAAAAGTACTGGAATTCTTTAAATTTAAAAATTACCTTTTGAAATCTATATTATCACCGAGTAACATAGGCTATATTTATTACTAAAAAAATTTGATCCTCGAGTAGCAAAGCGAAGCGCGGCTGGTCTTTTATAAATATGTACTCATACTCGTATGTTACAGACCGTGAATCTCAAATTCAACTGCGTGATATTAGCAGCTTTATAACGACGATAGAATTTTTAAGATCGGTCCACTCTTTCTTGAGTTAATAGTTATATACAAAAACACAAATCTTTCCTCCTTATAATATTCGTATTAGGAAAGATACAGATATAAAAGATTAAGTCCTGACTGACTTACTGAATAACTGACAGAACCTAGAGACATGAAATTTATGGGGTGTATTTTATTTGATGGTGTTAGAGTCTCAGAAAGGATTTTGGGAAATTAAGCCCCCAAAGGAGTAAACTTCTCATATTTCACTTTATGTCAGAATCAACGTCGCGGAAGACAGCTACTAATATATATATATATATATATATATGATATATATATATGTAATGACATGTATCGTTATATATATATGCTATATATATGCTGTCGTTACACTAAACATATATGACAGGTAGTAAGTGTTTTAAATTATCGCATGTTACTGTGCAAAGGCAAAGCTAGAAGTCATCATCATGCATACCGCATTCTAGGCTCGCTGCTTTCTAGTGGTAGGTTGGAGCATTTGGATAACATGTACCTAAACCTTATAGACTCCTAAGTCATCTGCTATTTTATTTTACTGTAGTTAATCATACTAAAAGTCATTGATCGTCATCATCTTCTTGACCTTATCCCACTACGTGGTCGGCACATAATGTCTTCTTCTTCCATTCTACTCTACCAGGCGCATCGATATAGGATACTATTTTATCGTCGATGAACAGCCGTTAAAAAAAATATTTAGGATAAATACGCATAATATTATTCTCGTCAAAAACTCGTAAAAATGATGTTTTGGTCAAAGATTTTTTTCTAACGAGAAAAACAGTGTATCAAGGTAAGTGGCGAACATGTAGTCGGGGATTTTTATATGCGGGTATTTCTCTCAAAAACGCACCAAAAACGACGAGATTCGTTGAAAATGCAAACCCAGAGCAATGGAATAATGTAAGAAAAAGAATCTTCTGCCTTTAACCCATAAATAAGGTTATTGTTCAGAGTTAGGAAGCTTGAAATATATTAAAGCACAAAACTGTTGTGCTCATGAGGACATCATTTCACAGTACCACTAATAAGGAACAAGAAATGATATTTTATTTTGTATGTTTTATTCTCTAGAAATAAGAGTAAAAACAACAGGATGTTGTGTTACTAATAATGTGTTATTAATTAGTCTATGGTTGGATAAACCTATGAGAAAACATCCTACGACATCCTGTCTTCGTAAAGTCGTCATGTTATTGTGGGTGGATCCCACTATTTCCATGGAAATTCACTGGATATCGATGGTGTTATTAGTAATTTAGATGTTTTTCTAATATGTTTAAGTATATTTCTCCGGATATCTTGGGACAGTTTCGGAAATATAATAATACGCTGTTTTAATTATGCTTTATTGACAAACATGGCCTAAAGCCTATTGGAGCGTCAGAGAGGCCGTAGATATATAAAATAATAGTGAATATTAGCTAAGCATTTACTAAAGAAAGATTATCGGTCGTCGACAAAATGTCAAAACTTTCTACAATTTTAATATTATTTCTTGTTTCGAGTTGGGTTAGGTTAGGTCAGCCAAAAAGTTTGCGCTTGACCCTAACTCATCTAATATAAAGCGACGATGCGGCCTAGGATGGAGCGCGAAGCGAAGCAAAGAACCGAGATTATGTATTATTATTTTATCCATTTATTATCTTATCGGGAAATAGAGAACGGCAATGAATTCCATAACCTGGCAGTTCGCACAATAAAAGTAGAAGTGAAGCGTTTTGTGCGAATTGTAGAAATGGGATTGAGAAATTAAATCATGTAATTCCACAGCACACCACTCCCCGAAATTGTCCGATAAAAAATCGATAGATTAATCACGTTTCGACGATATGCTCGAGGCTTTGGTTGGAGTTTAACTTTGGCCAGAGCATCATTGCCTACAAGTCTTAGTTGGCGTTTCGACACACTATAACGCTTAATAAATACTTGTGTACTTACTATTTTATTGTTTGAGCTAAAGACTCAATAACTATATGCTGAAAAATTGAGTGTAGAAGCCAGCGTAAGACCTAAGAGCTCAAGGTGTTCGGTTAGGGGCACGGATACATCTGGGAAAGTAGAGTCCAGCTGGAGTGAGTTATTCGCTTTATGACAGATTCGCTTTAAGGTGAAAGTACAAAAAAGTAGACAATAATTAATTGAACCATTTATTAACATTTAATTTTTTTTTAAACAAAAGCTTAGTATGTAAGACAAGCTTACCTTTTCTGCTAGATATA
This sequence comes from Ligdia adustata, assembly GCA_947049295.1. Classification (NCBI taxonomy): domain Eukaryota; kingdom Metazoa; phylum Arthropoda; class Insecta; order Lepidoptera; family Geometridae; genus Ligdia; species Ligdia adustata. Next base: position 14,831,476 of record OX346213.1, on the reverse strand, counting down.
AATTTAATCACGATGCTGTGAGGAGGCAAATCATTGTAATTCAATGATGCTTTTTCACAAGAATTTTATCAAAAAAGAAATTATAGAAGTACCGCTGACAAATGTGACAAAAGTGACATAACGAAACATGAAATCTAATAAATACGAGTGGTCATTTGCATAAAACACAAATAAACTGAAGTTGTCTCAATAGACACTGACATAAGATGCTCACAGGTCGGAAATGAAATGCTTTTTAGTTTAATGACAACATTAACCTAAAAAGCATTTCATTTCAAATAAGGTTCCTAAAAAAGCCTTTTCAGAGCCCTGATTCATATTTGCATCCGATGCCGATGCAGCTTAATCCGAATTACAAACTAGCATCCGAATTCTACCTGTAACGCATTTCATAATGAAATTCGGTACGAACTTCGGCAACCGTCGTCTTTTTTCTAATCGGCAGCATTATTTAGAACATTATTATATTCTAACAAAAAAGAATTTGCCCTCGTACAATTTATATATTTCTCAATTTTCTCATAGTAATAGTATTAACAATACACCGAGTGAATATGCAAAATAAAAATAGAAAAGTAAAAGTAAAATATGGGTTATGTCCTGCAAAACATCAAATTTAATTTCGTCAAAATCTGGTGCTTTTCTAATGACATACCTTAATAATGAGGTGATGAATGATAATTATACTTAGGTATATAATACGAAAGTGTTTTTCTGGCGGCATTATCTAGTCTCAACTTTAGCTAGCCAAACTCTAAGCCACTATCAATATAAGTTATTGAAATTTTCTCTAAATAATTTTCGTGTTAACACATATTATTTAAATATGGCAGTTTTATCTACTATCGAAGTTCATTAGTCAAACTATATTGCAGAACACTATTACTATGCATATGTAACCTTAAGTTACTGTTTTATACTCGTGTATAACAACGATAGATGTTATTTTTGGTTTCTTGTTCATTTTCATACATGTATCAGAGATAAATATTGTCATTGTCACGAAAACGTTTCCGTCAACTTTGGGCTGTCGGCAATTCTACGAAAAAAAATTGCTGCAGTACCGAATTCGAATGTCAATGTTTCCGAATTTGGTATTATGAAATGCAATTATACATCCGAATCGAATGAAGGACGGTTACCGATTGGTAAGTCTCGATCGGAACCATTGTGAATAACCATCGAAACAATGCGGTTACATAAGTGTGTGTGTTTTTTTCTTCTGTATTTAATTATAACTCGGAATTGCGTGCTTTGATTGATGGTACGAGTATCCCAAAAAATTGTGGGGGTTTCCGAGGGGATGAAAATCTTATTTAATCATAACTTGGTAGCACGTGCTTGGATATGGCTGATTCGTTTTTTGTTGGAAAGTTCTCACTGAAATGATGTTATCCCGAAAATTAGTAGGGGTTCCCATGGGACGTATGAAAGTTCTATCCAACTATAACTCGGTAACGTATTTAATATTATGTATTTTTATAGAAATTATGCTTGAAAAATTTGCTGAGGTTCCCGTGGGAGAGAGGATAAAAGTCGGACATACTCGTAAGTATGTACCTAAATAACAAAAATTTACAAAATCATAAATTACCAATACAACCTAAAGACATTTTATTATTTATTTATGAGTATCTAACTTATAGTATTTTTAATAAATATTGCTTAAAAGTCTAACAGCGCGGTGGTCTTGCCTACGTTGACAGCCATACGCCACCTATCGAGCCACTCAGGGAGGACGTCGAGGACTCTCTAGATCCTGCCAATAGCGATGGCTGGTCGGGTTGACGAGGCGAAGAAGGCGTTGTCGTCGGCGAACAGGGCGAGCATGACATCCCGCTCCCCTGGAAGCCGGTTTTCCAGGGCTGGGATGTCGTTGGTGTAGGTACACGGCGTAAATGGCTGGCGATAGACAACTCCCTTGCGGGACCCCCGCAGCAATCGGCCGGTGTCCGAAACAGGTTTCTTCGACGGACACGAAGAAGCGCCGATCGGCGAGGAAGGACGCCACAATGCTAATCAGCATAGGTGGCGCCGTTGTCTTCACCAGCTTGTAGATCAGGCGCTCGTGCCACACCCTATCGAAGGCCTTTTCGATTACGAGAAACACTGCGATGGAGCTCCGCCCCATGTTTATCTCGCTGGCTAGGTAGTGCTGCACCCGCGTGAGCTGGAGCGTGGTGCAGTGCTGGCTGCGAAATCCGTACTGCTCGTCCCTTAGCGTGATGTGGGGACGCAGTCTTCGCAGCAGCAGGCGCTCAAACAGCTTCGCGGCGTGCGGCAGCAGTGTGATGGTAGCTGGCAGGCGATCTTCGGTCCTTTCCTGGTTTGTGCAGGACGATCACCTTGCCAAGGGAAGTGCGAGTGTCTTTATATGTATGAGATTCAGTACTGGCGAGTGTCGCGCGAGCGTGTTACTCGTCGTATGACGTCATCGGTTAGTTGGCGGGATACTCAGCAGTTTAAAAAAGTGGTCTAAACTTCTCGTAGTAATAACTTTGTTAATACTACATGTATTTACGTGAAACAAAAACTTATATAATGTGCAATAATGTACATAGCCTATGCTTTGATGGTAGGTATATTTTAATGTTACTTTTTAACCCTTTTGTGTTATCCTCGACATAGAATAGGCGACAGTTAGTATTAGGCAAAACATAATTTTTAGTACTAACTCTGATCTATTCTACGTCGTAACGGCCATTTTGGTACAAAGCGAATTCAAAAAGCTAACTTGTCCACATGTAGGGATATGAAACAGTTTTTTGGTTAATTTGATTGGATAGACTTATTTACCTTCTCATTTTGGTTCAAACAGTTTTTAATTCCTTTTCGTGTGATCGCTCACAAATATAACTAAAGGATTTCAAAATAGACTTCATTTATGAACAGCGCATACCTACATGGATAGGAGTTCAATTAAAACTACATGCTCTATTAAAACACTCTTTAATAGATAAACTAATTTTTCACAAAACATCGTTTTACGAAGAGATTCGAAAACAACACCTACTGGTTTATACAAAATCCAACGATAACTAAAAGCTTAGCTATTTGTAAAATCGGAAAAATCGTCGCTTTTATAGCCACGCAAATAACACTCTGCACTAACCATACCGAGAGTATGGTGCTACAATAACAATATATCTTGTAAATACACCCTAGACACCTAACGTTGTTTTGGCTTGCTTGTACAAATCAGAGCATTCGTCGATTTGACGATCTTAGAAAAAACTATTTTTATGCTCTATGATAACATAATCATAGAGCATAATGAGTTTTTGATATTTTTGTTAGGTACGTAATGTACATTAGTTTTTTGTGTAAAAAATAAAGGTTCGTTGCTACTAGTACCATTCACAGTTCCATGGTGGAACTACTGATAAAAATTTACTATATTAGTTCCATTAAAAATAGATTTCGGAACAATGGAACTAGTGTTTAATTTGGGTTGACACTAGTACCATGCACAGTTCCATAATGGAACTATTGATACCATTTTTAAACCACTGCCATCCCTTTAGTTTATGAAAATAATAGAACTAAAGTCAACTTTATTATCAGTAGTTCCATCATGGAACTGTAAGTGTTACTAGTAGTGACCACGAACAAAATAAATAGTACTACATACAAGAAATTTTATCCACTACATTATTTATAAGAACTAGCTTTTATGAGATCTAAAGTAACTAACAACATATTCACAAAAATAAACAGACTAAAAACTATATTGTTACTTCTTTGGCGTATATTAATAACAACCTTAATATTATATTTATAAAAAAACACAATAAACAAAAATTAATTTTGCTTGAATTGTACAAATCAGTCTTTTAGTTTGAATATTATGCTATAAATTTTTCATGTGCATTTATTAATATCTATTATAGTAAAACAGCCCAGTTTTATTTTATTTAGTTCAGCTATAAAGATGGTTCTCCGGTGCACTGACTGAACGAATAGCAATTAGATATATTTGAATTACTATAATTATATTTAAGAATACACACAAATAATTAAATTTATTCGCTAGATTAATTAATTTTCTTCTAGAAAAAAGCTAGAAAAAACTACGTTAACAAGCCGACGTTTAGTCGTCGAACAGACCAATGTTAGGGATCTAGGGTTGACAAAGAGCTTAATAACTATAAATAGAGTTCAAAAATCTTTTATAACAAATAAAAAAAAACATTTAAAAAAATATATTTGTTGACTGTATCCTTAAAACTAGTTTTAGCGTATAGACACCACCAGCAATGGCGCGTCGCATCACCTTTACCATGTGTAGGCACGGCGCCTTGTGGTCATTGATGTCACCTTGTATTCCTCTACCCTCGATATTGCGCCGCCCGCCTTCGGCAGGCCCTGTATGGAAGTTGCCTGAGATAGCATCGACACCTGGTTTTCCCGCTGCATTAACAGCGGCACGGTGTAAGATGGCGCGCCCGAACACTCGAGAGACAGCGCGTCCGAGTGGTCGGCAGACGGCGCGTCCGGTGCGGCGAGGACCTGCTCACTGTCTAGCTGCAGCTGAGAAAGGCGTGCTGGCAGCGAGTCGGTCGGAGCTAGATCGGGCAGCGCAGGGGCGACGTGTCGCCTGTACGACTCTACATACTCGAGACAAATCCCGTTGGCCACATAGCTACATATCTCGGTGAAATTAGGCGTATCTCCGTTCTCAAGTACGTCGAACGTCGGTAGCAGGTAACTTTCGCCACTCTGCAACAAACGGACGACACGATATGATAACGATTTTTATATTTGTTATTGCGACGCCGAAAGCGTGATTTAACTATTAAAATGATCATTAATAGTTGGAATACGGAAAAAATTAAGACCAAAAGTAGTAACGACACTTTTTGCTATAGTTGTAAGACGTACGGCGTGCGCATGTTTCTTTTTCCCTTCTCTTATAAAAGCAAGCCAGTTATTTTCGTTTCGTCTTTCTATTTCAATATAATATATATAATAATAAATTTAAAAAAAAATACAATTCCTTCACTAATTAATCGAAAGCAAGTTCGTTCCATCCGGGTGTCCCTTGACACTTTTGAAGTTTATTTTAAGTAATATTTCACCCCTTAGTTAAAAGAGAAGTAGGAATAGAATAAAAATCAGTTATTAGCCAACCTGTCCTGAGTAAAACGTGGAAACATGTTTTCATACCCACGTTTGTTCGCCAGGGCGTTCCTTGGAAAATATAAATAAAGTAAGTACTCTAGATTTGCAGTGCAATGATTTTCATATATTATGAAGTGGTGAGATGTTCATCATAATATTAAGTTAGGTGCGTTAAATAAGGACTACTAATAGGTGATTCGTGAAATAAAAACTAGTTTACCCAGGTGTCCTAGGAGGTGGGCGGTGGGCAATAGCGTTATATACGAGCCTAAAGTTTAGTGTTGACAGTTGGTGCTGAAGAGGTGTTATAATTATAAATTGTAAGTTATATAGGTACCATCAATAATAAATAGTGGTGGGGCGAGTTTAGCCGTCAATTGTCAAGCAGGTTCCCCAGCCTGCTACACAGCGCGTCCACAAGTTTCGAAGGCGGGCCCACCTCGCTACAAGTACGCACAATGATGATGATCCTTGCTAGCGCAATCACGGCCTTATTCGAGGCTGCGTATATTGGTCAGTACGTCCATCATGTGCACTCACCCTAAGTGTCGGGACGTCGCGCATATCCGCGTGGCCGGCGCGGATCATTTCTCTGGCGATGTCTGTTTCGTCCTCGTCTGGAACTTGCAGAGAAACCTCGATCGTGCGTGCCTGTACGAGGAAATAGTTATAATAAATCTCTTTTCAATATCTGAGTATGTACACCAAAGTAAATGTTGTTAACGGAGATTTGAATAACTCTGGACATTCTTGATCTCTAGTCCTTCTGACATGAAAAATGTTTCGGTATCCCTGACTCTCAGGACCTTGGGTAGTGTGTAATGAAGCTAGGCTAGCTTACTATCGCTGCAGCCAAATATTGACCCGGTTTAATCACCGACACTGTATTCATGTAGGTCTGTCACATGAATCTCCCGTACTGTCGCTATAAGCATTACCCGTATACCCGTAACTTTTTTATTATTACGATGAGTACAAAACAAACAAAATCATGTGGGTTGGTACATATATTATAGTTTATGGTATAATGAATAGTAACCAAAGTGGAGTGTCACTGTTCGCATTGCCTGTGGAGTTATGATTTTATACTTAATGTATATAGTCGCAATTTACATGTTGAGGTATGTAGGCCCGCTTGTACCTTCTAACTGCAATTTTTTTATATTTGAATATTTTTTTGGATTATCTAGCTCTAAGGCAGTGGATAGGTTGTTATTGGGCTGGCTGTTTGTAGGTACCTCTTTATCGACGACAAAAACGCTGGCAGTGAATGTCTGGTCCTGCACGAGGCCCACAAAGTGTCGGGAGGCGGAGTGCGGCCACTGCCAGGCCCCTCCAGCAGGCTGCAGGCAACCCAGACACGCGCGCACAGCCTGCGCCGGCAGGCTCGCGTATTCACGGAGCAGAGACTTCAGTTCGAGACTAGGTACCACATCTACCGTGCCGAAATCAATGTGCCGCACCTGCGCATACACACCGTATACGAGTTACTACTTATTATACGTATTTCGGTTGAAAAAAAATACACACGTGTACGTTATTCACGCTTGCACTATGCGCTTCCCCGGAAATTTTGGTGAGGTAGGTATAGAAGAAAATAAACTAATATCAAGGGGGTATGTTCAGCGTCTTGTATATCTCAGTACCTTGACTACATCCACGTCTATCACTTTGACGATGAGAGAGCGGTTCCAGTCTCCCGCATACTGTGAGGCGCAGTAGTGACCGACACGCGTGGCACCCATCGGCAGCTGGCGAGTTCTTCCCTCGCCCGTGTTGTAGTACTCACTGACAACACACATACTCGTATTACACGATGCATACAAATATTCAACCGCACGCACCATAAAAAATTGACTATCATAAATAATTAATTAATGACATAGAAATGTAATAGATGCGTACAGAAATACAAAACTATATTGTTACGAACTGTATCTGTCAATTTGGAACTTGATTTTTACACTTTCAGTACATACTTGCTTATTATTAGAAATATAAGTAATAGTTTCAGCAAGCCAAAGAGTCGGCAGATTTGGATTACCCGAAACTCTCAATTATTTAACCTTTAATCGACAACATTTCAAATTATTGACCCACACTTTTATAATGATAATGTCAAATGAAAAATATCGTTCGCATATTTTATAATTTTATTCAAAATGTAATAATTTACTTACTTACTTACAACTTTTTTAATATGTAAGAAAAATTTAGCATACTTAATGTTATTCTCGTCAAATGCCCGTAAAAATGATGTCATTAATTACTTGTATTTTTGTTGTTTGTTTTGGTATGGTTCACAGATGACAGATACAATAACATTTTTTATTGGTGACATCTAACGGTCTTAACATAAATACGAGATTTTATTTCACCAGTCTTTTGTATTTAACTCGGGAGAAAGTGTATATAAAAATCTGGTATTGATAGTATAAATTCTTCATTGCATTATCTAAAAATGGTTTTCAAATTTTGAACACTTTGCAATAATTAAATGTTGTCAATTCCCTGCATATCGACAAATGATTCGTTTCAACTGTGTCAGAAAATAGTGAGTTTTAGTAGTAAGAAGTATTGACTCACAACATGCGGTCCATTAGTTCGAGCATGGGTTCGCTGTTATATTTGCCGATCCACTGCAGCCAGATATGACTCGGCGAGTAGACCTCTCGGACATACACTGGATAACCGCCACCCGGAACCAAATCAGCCATAGACAGTATGGGGATCGATTCCTTTAATTGCATGCAGTCCGACGGGAACACATCTGGGTCCTGCAATGTACACAATTACACACACAGTGATGTAACGTCGACCGCTTTGTATACAGCAAATGCAACCCGTAATCAACTAGGTACTAAGTATTTGGTACAAGATGTCTTCCTAATGTTCGCAAATTCGCCTCCTACTTACAACTAGTTAGTTACACGAACTAACGACCACGATGTTATATACAACTTTGTAAAGAAAACGACCACCACTTAATTGATTTTTTTTAATATAATTAATGCTGTGTTCCGCATGTTTGTATTAAATATTGTTTGCTACGGCCAGTAAACGACGCCGTAGCAAACTTCCTCCTTTTTTGGTAGAAGTAACCCCCAAAAATTACCATAACAAAAAACTAACACCTAAAATCATCGACAAAAAAAATCGTGAACATATACACCAAGTTTCGTCAAGATTGTTGTATACTACGACCTCTAGGTGAGTAAGAAACTTCTTGCGGAGAAACATTCATACATTACAACTGACAGACAAAATAACATTTTTCCAGATTCGAAGCAGAGGCACTTCGCTCGCTCGGGCAATAAACATAGTGGAACATGAAACCAAGCGTCATATTGCGGAATTTTTTACGTTTTTGGATTTCCGTAGAATTATAAATTGTTTGTTGGTTTATTTATATTTTACCTTCTCAACAACCGAGTGTCCCATATTTACGGCTTTATTTTTTGTATAGAGATAGGTAGAGGTCCAAAATCAAACTAAAATGGGTATAAAAGCTACCTAGCTTCCGAAAAAATTCCATGATTTAAGTCCAAAGTGGCAGTTTCGAAAGAGCGTAAGTACACATACGTAAGGGGTTCTAGGCAAGGCATCCTCCGGATCGACGGGCTCTTGGGTCTTGTACCGCGGTCTAGGCGGCGGAGAGGGTGGTAAAGGGACGTCGACTGGCCAGGGAGTGGTACGCACAAGGGTATCAATGCCAATGGTCACGTAATACAAACTCATGGTGTCGAGCAAATTTGTTAAAAAATTGTATCCTGCGCGGTTGAAGTCCAGCTCGCGCTTGTACCGCTCTCTGTCAAAACACAACATTGCGACATTAATATAAAAGGAATAGGATTCTGATTAGCATCAAGGGCTCGCCAGCTGCTGACCTAGCGAGTTGATGATTATAATTTTACCGTAGCGATAATAACCTAGTGGTTAGTGGAGGTACGACGTTCGATCCTACGAAATACGCAAAAAGTCTGAGCTACCGGTGAAGGAAAACATCGTGACGAAACTATAGCACGGTGGCTGATTTCTAAAGCCCGCCTGGCTGGCTACCACATTGATATGAAGTTAATAAAAGAGATGTTTAAATAATTTATGGAGCTCAGGCCAGGACAGTGTGCTTACGTGACATCATAAACACGTTAGTGATGGTGTATTTGTTTATTTATTGGCGTGCAATCAAGACATATTGTATTGTAAGTGTTTGTTGTTTAAATTTGTGCAATGACTTTGACTAAAGCTATCTATATTTATAAAAATCAATTGCTGTTCGTTTGTCTCTCTAAGACTCGAGGACGACTGGGCCGATTTAGATGATTTTGGTTTTCAAATGCTTGTGAATGTTCAGATAAGGTGTTAGCGATGAGAAACATATATAACTGTCAGGCGGTACAAAGTTTGCCGGGTCAGCTAGTGTTATATATTTTTTTACATATGTGTAATATCTTAAAATCTTCATTTGAATTATTGATTATAAAAAATACAATGAAAAAAAACTTTGAGACCAACTAGAAAGTACAGTCTTTTAAACAAAAATATTTTTTTTAAATTCCATCCATAGGTCAACTGAGAAATCAGAGAACATCATGTTATATATATTATGTTATATAATGAAAAGAAAAATATTAAAATGGTTCAAAAATACGCTTCGCTGCGCCCTCCAGTGTTGCTCGCGTTAATAGAGGATAAAAGTAACCTATGTGTTAATCCAAGGTTTAAGCTCCGTACCAAATTTCATCCAAATCGGTTCAGCAGTTTTTGGGTGAAAGATTAACAAACATACATACATTCTTACAAACTTTCGCGTTTGTAATATTAGTAGGAAGCAGGATAGCATTAAAGTGTCGATAAGCATATAGGTATAATATTATATAGGCAGGTTACTCACTAAGATATTATACAATAACATTAGCCGATTATTTATTAATTTTTGTTGTCTTAAATATTTATTTATTATTATTACAAATATAAATATGGGACAACAAACACACAAAGGTCTTTAGATCCCAAACTAGGCAAAGCCTATGGTAACCTGATGACTGATAAACATTCTTATATACATAAATACATACTCATATAAGTATATAATAAGCACCCAGACACAGATTAAACTGACATAATGAATATGTCACACAAATGTTTAACCAGTCCGGGGATCGAACCCGGAACCAGCAGCGCAGAAGGCAGGGTTGCTACCAATTGCACCAACTGGCCAGTCTATCATATGTTTAATGTCACCTGTAAAATCTCAAGATATCTGTACTCCCGATCCCGTCTTCATGCTCCTGGAGCAGCGCATACAATTCACTCTTCATCTGCTTTCGGTAGATTAACATATCATTGATTTCACCTGCAACATCAATACTGTAGCTTTACCAGTGTTGTCTAACATATTTGAACACTTTGGTATGTCACTGTCACAAACCGGCCCTAAATCAACATAATGCTGGCTGAAACATCCAGCGCCGATCTTCCGTTGGAACCGGGTGGTGACGTCACGCACGTCACAAGCAGTTAAGAAAGGGTAATAATAATAATAATAATATGGGACATTGGAAAATTAAGTACGACGCTGGCAAACACAGATTGTGTGGTGCCATAAAGAAAGTAAACTACGGTTTTTCCGCGTTCGCTAAAAAATGGTGTCTTTGTCGAAAACTTTGATTCTGCAAGCTTTAATGTGAAATATTGGTGGATTATTAACCATTAATATCTTTTTATGTGCACAAGTGTGGGCAAGCGATATAAAGACGGAGTAACGTGGTTTACGTGTTCGCGGGAAATCTCCAAATAAACCCTGGTAAAGTCTCCACCGCTTTACAAGGGTAACTTTGACTTGACCACGATGACTTCTAAGTTGATATTAAACTTAAATTGATTGATTAATAACTTGACCGTTGATTAACTTGACTTGATATATCAAAAGAAAAAAAATAGAAGTACACGTTGACTTTGGCAGGATATGCAGGACGACATTTACAGTAATGTTATGACATTTAAACAAACATAAAAAAACAATGCAGGGGGTTTTATCGCGTTCGCTGAAAAAATGGCATCTCTGTCTGTGTATTTATTGCAAATCTAGTGATTCTGCGAGCTTCAATGAGTTGTATTGGTGGATTATTAACCATTATCGTCTTGTTTATGTGCACAAGTGTGGGCAAGCGATATATAGACGGAATAACGTGGTTTTCGTGTACGCGGGAAATCTCCGTAGAAACCCCGGTAGTCTCCACCGCTTTACGAGGGTACTTGATATGACTTTAACTTGACCACGATGATTATTACTTGATATTTGACTTAACTTTATTGATTAACATATCGAAAATTGATACACTTGACGCTGGCAAATATACAAATCGTATGGTGCCATTAAAAAAGGGAAAAAAAAAACAGGTCAGGACCGTCCATCGCCGTTGCCCCGAGCTTTGACGTTTGATAAATCTAATTCTATTAATAATGACGACCCTTCACAAAGTTATTTAATGGAATTGCAGAATAAGATACGTTTTGCAAGAACGTGCTTCCTTTTACAATAAATTGCTATTGTATAGGCATCTATACAGTTCTGTAGTTTATCGCGATGTAATATCATATAACTGTAAATATTGTACATAATAATGTGTCTAAATATGATTCTGTAATATCCTACCTGTAATATATTTCATACCTGTTATATCTTATTTTTTCCCAAACTAAATAAACATTAACCTAGTTCAAAAACCATCGTCACACTGATGAAAATTATAGCGAAGATTTACTTGAAAATGTGAAATGCAATCGCCGTGTCCAAAAATTCCATAACCCTCGCAAGAGGGAAGAAAAAAAAACAATTCAGGATACTTAGCAAAAAAAATTTATTACTAATTACTAATAAACAATTGTAACATACAGCTAGGCATCTGACCACCAGCTCACATGACCACGAAATACCATGACACTGTGGCCCTAGATTTAGCATGCCTAATCTGGATACATGGGCTGTCAAGGAGGGCTGCTGGATCCTTACCTACGTAGTTAGTTGCTTGGCGACAGATAAATGAACTTGAGGGTCAGGGACACTTTACCTTCACCAGTAGCTCAGTCTCTTTTTGCATGTTTCATAGAATCAAACCTCATACCTCACACAAGGCAATGGCCCCGACTAACCTTCTCGGCCATCATCGCTTCAAAATTTCAATTGTTTGTTTCTTGAGGTAGGTAGTTGTTGTTAAGATTATTTGAGATTGAAGAATATATACTTACTGGGGGTTAACTTCCTTTTTTTTTGTATATTTTTATTTTTTTTCTGAAATCTCCCTGCTCCGTGGCTTGGTACATATATCTTTGACTGCGTACTGCTGGTATTTCTGTAACCATATATTCTTGAAGATGCATAATTTGTACAAGTATGCAGTGATTCTCTTGTTACATCATGCTTTACATTTGGTGGTCATTTATATCTTATATTGTATTAGTGCCACATGTTAAATTTGTGTATCTTTTTTCTAAACGTTGGTGGAGAATACATAAATGGCATTTTGACTGGTTCTGCAACATTGCCCTGTTGCCTTTCCAGCAATAGCAAAACCTTTATATTATACTAGCTGCGCCCCGCAGTTTTACCCGTGATAGATATTTGATCATCCCAAGGGAACACTTCTATTTTCCTAGATAAAAAGTAGGCTTTATGTTAATTCGAGTTATACCTAGCGCTACCTTTGCGCAAATTTCATTCTATCCATTAAGCCTTTCGAGCGTGAAAGAGGATCAAACAAACACACACACACACACATTACATACATACCTTCGCATTTATAATATTAATGTGATTTGTAACAAACAAATTTTTAAAAAATGTAATATTAAATCATAAAAAAATACTATATATTTCATAGATATTGTTTTAATTGGTTATGGTTGTTTGTTACACAAGAAGCAAATGAAGCTATGAAGAAGTGAAGTAGCTTGCAATGACAAGCTGCATTGACATAGATTCCACGACTTTATAAAAAGGTTTGCTTTCAAAAATATATATAAATTAAATTAGACATTTTGCAGTATGGCTGAATGGAGTATAGCTCAGTTTTTACTTACTTTTTGGTGGCTAGTGCAGGTTTCTGGTCTTTTACCAGGTGCTTGAGGCAATCAGTAACAATCAGTCTTATCTCTGGGTTGGAAGGCATTCCCTGAAACTGTAGACACAGTGAGTGTTGGTTTGGACCATGCTTCACTTTTAATTTTAATAATAATAACAATAATAATAAAACGGCCTGATAGCGAGAAGCCTCAACCAACATCTTCGAGACTCGCTAGATGGTTGGATCAAGGGTCAGATGCAGAGGGTGGTGATCCTCGATACGGAACATATTGTTAGGAGGTTCCGCTCTCTGTAGTCCCTACCACCGGTAGCTTGGGTCCTACTCTGCTGTTGGTGGGACTCTAGATTTAAGTTTTTTATAATATAAATTTTATATTGTAAAAAAACTTAAATTTAAGAAATAAAATGTATAATAATAATCTAACAAAACACACAATGCTCTGGAAACTGCAGGACTTAATAAATGTTCCAAGATGTTAACTTGATCAAGTAGCATATTCACTCACTGATTACTGCCTACACTATTATACACCACAACTTTAATATGTTAATCATTGATATACAGGCTTATAAAGTTTTTTATTGGTTATTCCTAGAATGATTCCCTGCAGAGGTTCATTTACATGAATTTGCATTAGTGAAACAAAAAATTGTAGCAAATGTTTGTAGTACTTACTTGTTTGGATTTTTGTTGAAATGAATTTTTTGGATTGCAGTTAGACACTGTTTGTAAATATGGTATAAATAGGTACTCACCCGGAAGCTGTCCCCGCACTTTTCTTTGATAAAAGCTACTATGTCCCGGTAGCCATACTTAGATATGGGGATGGGTTTGCCCATCATTTTGCGGTAATCGTGCTCCAGAGACTGCACAGTCATTACATAAGCGCTGGACACTACCAGCGCCCGCAATGTAGATTTCAGATTGTGTAATTCTTTCTCCATTTTCAGTGTTTGTGGGATTCTACCTAGAAATAACCGTTCATGTTCTTAGTAAGAAACACCTTTTTAACGTTTATGACACTACCATAGTACTGACATTGTGACATTCAGTAATATAAGCCATAAACCAAGTATCTATCTACCTATAACTGCGTTTTTGTAAAACATGTTAGAACAACAAAATACGTCTCTCAAACAAAATATCAAAATATAGAAATTCTTCACTACAAGATAAATTAAAAATTAAAACCAATGGCTCCTATTTGTTTGCCTGACTTTAGGTACATCATTGTTATGTTTTTACCAGTGTAAATGTGTAGGTACAATATTGTTAGCTTAAAAGTACGTAGGTGGTTAAGTTAATAAAAAAATATTAATTTTATGATATTAGAAATTAAATTAAATTATAAAGCCTACCTCCGAGTTAGGTGTAGCACAAAAAATCAAACAAAAATAATAATATGAAAAATGGGTACAAATCTTATGGAACGAATTACAGAATTTAAGAACACTTTCTTTTTATATGAGCACATCCATTATTCGTGTACCTACCTTCCCCTATTACACTTGTGAGAATAAAATGAATGAGTTTGTAGTTTAATCAATTTTTTATTTTTAATTAAACTAAGAAATTATTGCAACTATTCCTAGAAAACGTCAAAATATCATAAGTTTTAAGAGGGTCAAGCACTGAAATTGTTGAGATTCTTTGGTAGTGACGTACTTACCTAGTTATAATTCTCTAAAAGCGCATATTTTGGACGGAGCATAATATGATAATGATCTGTGAGCGCCGCGCCGGCGCGGTGGGAAGTAGGGCATGCATGTAGCTGAATACCGGTATTGCCAATATTGGTATTACCGGGATCCCGGAGGCAATTTCAATACCGATAGCTCAGTTTTTATATTATTGATATGTAATACGTGATTGGCAATTTTTGACGAGACAACGTCTTATAATTCGATGGAGCCGGCTGAACGCACGAAAAAACATGACTCATGCGACGTTACCTCGCTATGAGGCGTACCATTTATGGCTTGAAGTGACTAATGACAATAGATCTGTATTTATTCATAGAATTAATAATGACTGCGAACACAATCAATAGTAAAAAGACAAACAACAGAGGGTTTCATCTATCAGTATAAAACATCTCTGTTTGATCCGTATCTAAGCGTTCATTATATATACAAGTATGTATATCGGTTGTCAGGTTACCATAGCACAGGCTTTGCCTAGTTTGAGACCTAAAGACCTGTGTGTGGATGCTGTCCTATATTATATATATATATATATATATATATATATATATATACACATTATAACTATCTAGAGTTTACAAACATCCATAACTTCTTGAAGTGGGCAAATATTTGCATCTATCACATACTTTTGCAACCGCGTTTGAAGCTAACATAATGCTAAGGACATTATTATCAATAAAACCTCACTTTCACGAACAGGATATTTAAAATAAAATAAATTATTAAAAAATAATTAATAAATTTTAAAATAAAAATTTTAAATGAGTTTTAAAAATAACCAATTACTGAATATATTTATATAAATATAGATGAGATATTGGTGTTTTACTTGATATCAATATATTACGAGTATTCAGTCACGGCCATATTTCATGTTGTTTATTCAAATTAAATTTAAAATAAATTATTATTCAACAGCAAATCCTGTGATCTTCTAATTTAAATAAATAAACCCTTAATTGTTTCGCTCTAGTCACGAAAAATACATATTAAACATATGTATTTCTACCAAAACTTGATATTTACTTAAAAATTTATTGGTTTGCTACGTATTGATTCAAAAATCCCGATTATCGGTACCGGTTTTGAGGCCCAATACCGGTATTGGAAATAGTACCGGTATTGCATGCCCTAGTGGGAAGGATGGCAACAAGTGTTGTTGCGATCGTGAAAATCTATCGATATAACGTAATAATATCGTGACCTTGAAAATCAGTCATACTATCGATTTTTGCTAACGTAACTATCGCTATCGCAACAACACTACTTGCAACCAAAGGACGCTACAAGTAGGTACGTTTTGTATAACATTACCGCCATCTGTTGCTTTCCCCCAAAGAATAAGAATAAGATTTTAATAGGTGTCACTATTATTGAAATGTACTACTTCTTTATGTTCTCGTCCAAAAAATCGGCTAAGTACGAGTTGGACTTGCACACTAATTCCGTACCATTATTAAAACATTTTTTACTATTTTCTGTCTGTTGCCGTTCTTAACAGATGCACAAAGTAAATTATACTAGACAGTTAAAATTTTCACAGATGCATATTTCTATTATATTCGCGATAGCAACAAATAATATAAACAGAATAAAATTAGGTACGCCGGTTGTGCTCTTATCAAAAAGTCGTAATACAAAATCGGGATCTTTAAAAGTAAAATTTTATAAAATACTTGCTGAATTATTAATAGGTCATAATAGGTCACAGAGTCATTATACCGTCTAGATATGATGGTTCATTAGAACATCGTTACTTTACATCAGGTGAGTTGCGGTCAAGCGCAAGCCTATCGACTATAAAAAAAAAGATGTCATTATTAGGTCGGTCCGCCCGACAGACGGAAATAGTGAATTTTTAGTAATAAGGTCATGTGTTTACCCTTTGGATACATAAGTAGTAGTCTTCCTTAACCGTACATGTATATTTTTGGATTAATGAGTATTTTATTTTTAGCGTTAGTTTTAACTGTTTTCGGAGTCAGGAATAGTGAATATAAATTCATTCTCCGTTAGGTATTAGGTACCTACTCTATTTTTTACGGAAACCAAAAAAAATCTCAGTTCGACTGTATTTTTTCTGTCTGATACCTACCTGATATTTCAGAGACGGCTGGACTGACATAATTTTTTTTTGTTTGATAGGGTTGAGTGGTTTCATTTTAATGTTAACAAAAACGGTTAAGAGATTTTATTTTTAAAACGAAATAACTGAAATTTTTCTATCGGCATAGTATGCTATAATGGCAATCGGTATTAATAGTCACTTTTTAAAAAAAAAGTAAATATTATTATAACACTATAAATTGAATAAATACTTAGGTACTCATTATCCAGTATTGAATCAATATTTGTAATAGGCCTTAAATGAAACGACTTCAAGCGGCGGAATGTTTTAGTTCGTTTAGAATTTATTGTTATAGCCTAACCGAGACGTGCTCTGATTTTAACCCTCATTTATATGGAAATGTTATCGAAAGTTACGATTTTTTAAGTATCTCAATCAAAACTATCTTAATAAAATAAATAATAGGTAGGTACATAAATATCAAACTATTGAGTAATTTATATTGTAACAGAAACCACGTGTGAGAAATGCTTGTGAAACGAGTTGGTACAGTACCTGTATTTTCACGGAGCTTCGCTTCTTTTGCTATTTTTGGTATATTTTCCATCTTCAAATCTTGGAACGACAATGAGCAGATACTTTTAAGCCGGAAGCAATGCAAGCAACACATCAAACCAACCTTGCAGTGGGCTATCAGATGCATTCTTTATATGCACTAGTGTTGTGCACAACGGTGTCCGTACAGCGAAATTGATTCATATCATAAACGCCTTAGTTTATAAGTAATCACACTCTAGGCTCTTATTCTATAACGAATAACGAGATTATTTGCTGAAACGCGTGACTCGCTTAACGTTATGTTAGCGCAATTCATTATACTGATGATGCCGAACGAGCACATTCATTGCCGCAGTATGATATATAATTTCAAGTTGGCTTAGTGAATACCGTTCCACGTGAACTCTACTCATTAAATAAAATGAAATGTTGGTAGTAAGTAAGGGCTCAGCTCTAAGGAATATAATTAACCTAGTTAGCAAAGCGACCGAAGCGTCTTTGTTTCAAGTCAGGCAAAACTTGTTTGTCAGTATGTATGTTAGTATGTTTCGTAGATTTTGATATTTATTATGTATTTATTATATATTATGCAGTTTTCCCTAAGTACCTACTTTTCTCAGAACAGGTCAAGTTTCCTACTACACCATTTATCGGATTTTTTCAACAAATAAATGTGCTTCCCAATCTATACTAATATAATAGTAGTTGCCGACTGTTGACCTGCCGACCATTTAAGCTTCATGGCATTCGCGAGTTTGACGGAAACGACAGCCCTGGCAGTAACATCTTATCATAACACAGTATTTTAGACCTAATTTCACGGGTAATAAAATGCACTTTTTAAAGATTCGTCGTGGATTTTGCATTTTCAAGCAAACATGCAATATACAAAAAAAACGTAATTACTATACACCAAGTTTCGTCAATATTGGATGGTTACTACGACCTGTATACCAGAGTACGAAATTACTACCAGACAAACATCCATATCTACCAAGATTCAGACATACCTACAAACTGACTTACATGTCAGTCAATTTTGCTTCTGTCAAGAAGCAAATTTTGCCAAACTCAGAGCAGAGCTTCATTCGCTTGGACAAATAAGAATAAGTACAGGTTTACTCTTGAACTACGAACCGTGTTAGGTAATGAAATTAAAACGGTTCGTAGTTCATCAAAATGTTTTAAGCTCGGAATCAAAAATCATAGGACAGCCAACACTAGTTCACAATAACATAATAATTCCAAATGAGGGTAAATTGAAATTTTTTTGCGAACAAATGACACTCACAGTAGACAGAGAAAGATATAGACGACAGGTATACCTATGCCATCTCAGACAAACTATAACAAGAGAGGAGATATTCAATGCCCATGGAAATGAATGAGACAGAGCGACCGATTTTTTGTTCGTAGCGTATGACCGGTTTTTGCATTATTTAGCATATCATGAGCCAAACAAATGTTGAGGTTAACTCATTTATTTGATGTAAAATCTCTATCTATAAAATATTAGTGATAAAAAGTGTAAACATCTGACGAAGCTTATTGTAGAGAATCGTGCGATATGGTTTTAGTGGTCGTAATAGTAAAAGCGAAGTAAAATGTATCACATAGTAGTGATTGTTACTATTGAATCCTGTCCTTTTTGCCGACACGCTTGTAATGACCCTTCTTTACTGAACTCAGTGCAGGGGCCAGTCTGGTCTGTTTGAAGTGTCTCAGAATTATAATTGCATTGTAACAAAATGGCGGTTATGACACAGAGAGAGAGAGTTAATCTTATATATAAAAATCAATTGCTGTTCGTTAGTCTCGCAAAAACTCGAGAACGGGTGGGCCGATTTAGCTGATTTTGATCTTGAAATGTTTGTCGTACTCCAGGGAAGGTTTAAAAGGTGAGAAACGTACATAACTGTAAGGC
Source organism: Ligdia adustata (assembly GCA_947049295.1). Taxonomy (NCBI): domain Eukaryota; kingdom Metazoa; phylum Arthropoda; class Insecta; order Lepidoptera; family Geometridae; genus Ligdia; species Ligdia adustata. Next base: position 14,812,012 of record OX346213.1, on the reverse strand, counting down.
GGTACGAAGATCGCCAGGTCAGCTAGTCTTATATATAAAAATCAATTGCTGTTCGTTAGTCTCGCTATAACTCGGGAACGGCTGGATCGATTTAGCTGATTTTGGTCTTGGAATGTTTGTCGTACTCCAGGGAAGGTTTAAACGATGAGAAACATACATAACTGTTAGGCGGTACGAAGTTCGCCGGGACAGCTAGTCTTATATATAAAAATCAATTGCTGTTCGTTAGTCTCGCTAAAACTCGGGAACGGCTGGGCCGATTTAGCTGAATTTGGTCTTAAATTGTTTGTCGTACTCCAGGAAAGGTTTAAAAGGTGAGAAACATAAATAACTATTAGGCGGTACGAAGTTCGCCGAGACAGCTAGTCTTATATATAAAAATCAATTGCTGTTCGTTAGTCTCGCTAAAACTCGGGAACGGCTGGATCGATTTAGCTGATTTTGGTTTGGAATGTTTGTCGTACTCCAGGGAAGGTTTAAACGATGAGAAACATACATAACTGTTAGGCGGTACGAAGTTCGCCGGGACAGCTAGTCTTATATATAAAAATCATTTGCTGTTCGTTAGTCTCGCTAAAACTCGGGAACGGCTGGATCGATTTAGCTGATTTTGGTCTTGGAATGTTTGTCGTACTCCAGGGAAGGTTTAAACGATGAGAAACATACACAACTGTTAGGCGGTACGAAGTTCGCCGGGACAGCTAGTATGAAATAAAACAATGCTTAGTAATAACTCTGACCTATTCTGTTTGTATTCTTATTAAAGACTGATTGACTCACTAATTAAATTCAAATAATATTTAGGCCATGTGCAGTATATACCTACTTTCAGTTTTATTGCAATAACTCAGGATCGGCTGGACCGATTTTAATTATATGCAATTTGTTGAATTTGTCTCCGCTCTTAATAGCAGAATAACTTCATAACAAAATATCGAAAAAAATTATGAAAGAAAATGTGAAAATTAAATGTAAGTACATTGTAATAAATTGAATTTACCATACTCCGATATTTTGTTGGCGCTTTCCGAATGGGTTTCAATATTTATGTAAAAAAAAGAACAGTTTTTACTTTCGACACTAAGTGAGCAAACTAACTATGAGCCAATCAGAGAAGTAGTGTCATGGGAAAGTAAAATTTCTCATGGCACTACCGGTAGTGCCCTAGTGAAAAAAAATCTTAAAGACTTATATGTCAGTTCGTTTCTGTCACCAGGCTGTATCTCATATACCTTGAGAAATAGAAATTGCAATTTTTGTATTTCTGTTGCCGCTATAACAACAAAAGCTAAAAACAATAAAATAAATATTTAAGGAGGCTCTCATACAAAAAACGTGGGTTTCTGCCATTCTTTGCTCAATATTAGTAACGCCAACAGGTAGAAACTTGAACTAATGTATTATGGATTCCGAAAGTCAGGTAGGATAGATATCTAATTTTTCAAATGTTGTCTTCTACCTATGCAGTAGAATCATCAGAACCAGGCATTTATTTAGGTGCGTAAGAAAAATAACATACTTAAGTGCATTTTACAACATATTTATTTGATAATATTTTAATAAAAATAACGACAGACTTATAAAATATAATGGTTGCCTACAACTCATTGTAGGACCTACTCGAATGACAGTCCTATAGATGAGGAGTGACATTCTTACTTCTTAATAACACTAGCTAAGGACAAAGGGCAAGTGCCTTTATAATCATAAACAAAATGACTGTGCAATAACAAAAACAACATAGCAGAAAGATTCACACACAACACACTAGCTTCGTTACTCCCGTTTCAATAAAACGAAGAAGGGTCTAGTGACAGGGGGCACTTTAACAGGATTAGGAGGTCCTAAGTCGCTCGTCTTCCTCCATATAACTGTAATTGCCTAACTAATATTATTTTAAATGACATCCTTGATGTAGTCCACTAGAATTTGTTTTGTTATTACACTTTCAAAATGAGTAGTTTGACTGTTCGTTGTATTCCTGTAACAAAGGGAAAAAAATTAAGAACTGTAAAATTAACCAGAATAAAAAAATTTTAAACTTTAGGACACGATATTAACATTAATTTTTACGTTTATGAAAATATGAACATTTTGAAAGAATAAGTGTTTTTTTTTATTATTTCGATATGGTCGTTTTTCTGATTGGTCTCATATAAATTATATCTAAATAGATCCAGTAGCTTTTTTAAATGACAACAGGTAGAAATTTGATCGAATGTTGTATGAAAATCTTAGTGCGCGAGTCCGACTCGCATGTGGCCGATAAAAAAATATTAATTGTATTATTTTCTATGGACTCTATTTACTTGGGGAAAGTTTCTTGAGAAGTCGTCACAGGCGTCATGGATGAACTTGTACTGCTTCCGATTCTGAACCATCCCTGGACGCTGCCAGCGGAGAAGCTTCACCACTGATTCCACGTCGTGGATTTTATTATCACCGTGTTTGACTGAAAAGAAAATCAAAAGTGAGTTAGGCCAAGTGTACCATATACGAGTACATATCTACTCTACTATTATCTCACATGGTTTATTCCGAAAATACTCGATCCTTTCGTTCACAAAAGATACAAATCTCATGCAATGTTGCAAAGTGCTGATACTGTTAAAAACAACACAGAATTAGTCTTTTTTCACTGCAGTAGGTAGGTAGTACGTGGAGTTAATTATTTTAGTTACAGCATCTGTATTATCTCTAGGTCAGGTGTAGTAGTCAGCAATGTCATTTTCTATTATAAAGAAAGTTAGGTTGTTTATTAGATCCGACTGAATTTCGTTTAGATATCAGCTTACGTTTGGGTGCGAGGTGTTATGAGGCCCATCACTGCCAGTGTGGTACTGCAGTCGATCAACTCGGTCACCATGCTCTGTCTTGTTCTAAAAGTGCTGGCGGAATGGGTCGCCATTCTAGCCTAATATACCTATATCATTCGCCGGGCTTTTTCCATCGCCAATGTTGCAGTTGTGCTCGAACCGAGCGGTCTTGCGCGTGACGATGAAAAAGAGCTGACGGAATGACGCTTGTGCCTTGTAAGTTGAGTAGGCCTCTTGTGTGGCGCCATTTCATCTTCCTTTGACACAGAATAAGGCTGGAGCGGCGACATATTCAGCGGAACAGCACAAGCGGCGAAAATATGCTGCCCTCAGCTTAGATGTACATATTTGAAGACGATACTTTAGAGAGGACCACAAGGTCATATCATCTTCTAAAAATATTCAGAGCGTTCAAAGTACCTAAAATTTCTATAATTCAGTCACATCAGATCCAGACTTACGTTGGTATTTGATTTGATCAACCAGCATATCGATGGCAATAAACGTTCCAGTTCTACCGATACCAGCAGAGCAATGCACCCATAACACGTTCTGTAAAAAACAAACACCATATTTCAGTTAAGGCGTAGTTTGGTTGTACGTGTCGCATACACATATAACGAAACTACGCCTCGGAGCTATCGCGCCATAACAGGTTTTATGTCATTTTGTGTCGGATACGTCTGCTCTGAGGAGGTTAAGCAACAGGTAAAAGAAGTTTCCTTTCCAGGGAGTTCAACGCTCTTTGTGTATTGCTATTCTGTGACTTAGGTAAATAATCTTACTTGTTTTGGAGCGTCAGATTGATGAACAACTATTTTCATCCTATTGTTGACATCTGTAATGAAACGCAAGATGCTGTTTGTATCCTCTGGAGTGCGATGATCAGGCCAATGCTAAAATGAAAATATATTTTTTATGCCTCGCCTTTACCTCCTCCTCCTATTACCTACTACCTACCTACCTATACCTCCTCTTATTTGGGAAATCGGGAGATTTCCCAAATAAGAGGAGGTACTCAGGTCGACGGTATGTATTTCTTTATGTATATTATCTGCGCATGACATATCTGGACTAATGGACTACTGGACCGATTTCGAAAATTCTTTCGCCGTTAGTAACGCTGAGGAACATTAAAACAAACTGGAGATTCGCGGATAACACCGCGAAGCCTGGCTAGTGAGATATAAAGACGGAATAATGTGGTTTGTGGTCGAAAGTACATGACGTGACTTTGACTTTACCACGACAACTAATTACTTGACTATTCAACTTGAATGAATACTCGTAATAATGTAACTTGCAAATGCAAATAACTTGAGAACTGGCACACTACACAGAATTTTATGAGCAATAAATAAAGAAGAAGAAAACCTTTTTAGTCACTGGAGCTTACTCAGCTACCCATAACAAATGTAATTCTTTTTACCTTAAATAAGTGATTGGTCTCACTCGATCGAATAGATACCGCCGTCAAACTTGTAAAATGCAGCATCAAATACTACACCGAAGTACAATGGCTGTTTTCATAGTGACACTATGTCAAAGTACTAGTAATAAGTCAAGAGATAATAAAGACACTGGCATCTAACACACACCACAATAATGAATCGCTGCATTTACAGAGCTGTTGTTTATACATAGCGCGGTATCTAGTTGAGCGTAAAAGTGCAAAAGGAGGATCATAATTTTCGAGTGTATGTATTTTGGCATGCCCTTTTTGCCCATTCGTCTTCACCTGCAGATGGTCATAGGCTATATATACTAGCTTCATCTCGCTATTTCACTTGTAAAGCTTTATGGGTCCAAAGTTTTTGCAGTTGGGTTTTTTAAAGTCACCTTTAACCACTTGTTTATCAAAGTGTTTAACTTACCCCATATTGGTATTGATAAACGGATATTTGTTTTTGTGTTTCCTTGTTGTATAGTTGAAGGTGACGCATCAAATAGATTTCATTCTCAATCTCTGACAAATTCGTCACCTTCAACTGCCCATACCATTCTTCTTTACCCAACGATGGCCAGTATTTATCGCATTTTCTCTGTAATGATATTTTACTAATAAATAATTTTATATTAGTTAATTTCTAATAGCTTTTACCCAAAAGAAGAAGATTCAAACTTCAAAGTTTAAAACTTTTTCTCTTGGGCCCATTCCCATTCCACCCCCTAAGGGGAGTAACTTTCAAATTCTTTCTTTGTACCACACAACAACAAAACACCCTCGGAATTTCATGTCTCTAGATTTGTTAAGGCTGGTGTAGGCTCTGCATTGATTCCTAGCGATAATCGATCAGTAAGTCAGTCAGTCAGGATTTACTCTTTTACATTACATTTACATTTCAGAAATATGTAATTCTTATCCTATCATATCAACCCATAGCGTCCCACTGCTAGGCTAGTCTATAAGGAGGTGTAGGCTGTAGCCCACCACTCAATTGGCACCAAGATGTGCTGCATTATCACATAGGATATTTCTCATCCTGGAAAAATGCAGTGTTCCCACAAAATAATCAAATTTCTGTAGCTAGTTATTGATATAAGCATTAATATTTTTACCTTTCCATTTTCTACTTGTTGTGTGAGCATTGCAATCACCCGGACATCATTGTCAGCAATTGCAGCCCAGAAAGTGTGTCTTGTGCATTCAAGGCTGCCTTGAGCGGCGACATAGAACTTATCTACCACTGAAAATGTAATGTAACAAGGAAAATTAAAAAACACATAACTTCACCATTTTGTCGTGGTGGCCATATTAGTTTTGAAATTTATAATAGTGTTAATAGAGTATCCTAATAGTCAGGCCTGTTCATTTGGGAGTTAAGAAAAATTATGTATTTTGTGGTCATCTAGGATCAAAATTCACTAAACATGGCTCCAAGAAACCTCTCGACTAATTAACCTTTCAAACAAATATAAATCGTATTTTTTTCAGTCGGTTTTTTTTGCAATGAAACCCGTGCTTAATAAAAGATCACCGCTCAGCATGATGCATGACCTTTTAGAATCACGGGCAACTTTGGAGACACTATAACACAAGTGTTAGAATAATATCCCACCGCCAACAAATCTACAAAATATCAGTAGGTATTTTTAGGAAAAAGCTCAAACTATTTATTTACAAGCACCAAAAAAGTGAAGACCTATTAATTACAGACAACCAGTGTCTTTCAGTAAGATTACCTGTTAAAATATTTTAAGTGGCTTCCGTTTTTAGCATATTCAGTTAATTATGAATCCTACTTAAGGTTTTTTTTATAATTTCAGTAAAAAAATATAGTATCTTGGTTTACGGCTTTTGTGAATTATCACGAGGTAAACAAACAAAACACATTGACATATTTTATCCTCATGTCACTATGACACTGACACCTCAGAACTTTTGATTTGCCAGCGTAAAATTAAGATATTATCTTAATTAAGATATTATCTTAATTTTATGCCTCTGGTTACGAATATATCATTAGTTTAATATTATATACATTGCTTTTGCCTCTGTACATGCGCGACGTCACCTGCCAGCTTCAATGGAAAACCAGTGGTGGGTATTTTCTACCGGCATTATATTGAGTTGATCCGGTTTGTGCCATAAACCTTGGGTACTTATTCATTATGATAAGACTCAGTTGTACGAATAGTTTTTTTGTACAAATAAAAAAAATTCTTTCTCTCTGTAAACATGATGTAGGTAAGTGGTAATTGTAAGTGGCTTACCGTTGCCAGCTACTCTTTGGGCCTCCCTTCTTGTAGCTGATTCATCGTTCTGTTCAAATACAGCAAGCTGGTCACAATCCGCTGCAGCGGTCACATTTGGCCGAATTGCATCTGCTTCAACGTTGCTACCAATCACTGGTTCAGCATCTGAAATATTTTTTTTTAAACTTACACTGTCCCACTGCTGGGCAAAGGTCTCTCTCATATTCATGCTTCACGATCCTGGGCCACATCCTACCAGTCCAGTTTAAATATTAAAATAAAATAATAAAGCTATGTATTTCCACTACAGTTACATATCAATAGCCACTTATTATTATATACATTTTGGTATAACGTCACTACTATTTACCTTTACGGTTACAATTAATATATTTATTTATATTTAATTTCTATGATTTCGTATTTAATTCAATTCCATTAAAATATACGAGTATCATGCAACAATTATGTCATTCAATGAAATTAATTAAACACTATGTTGGTAATTTTTTTATGCAGCTTAATAATTTGTTTTGTCGTTCTGTAGAAGTCGCCTCTTTGGCGTAGGCCTCCCCCAATGCTCTCCATCATCATATTCTTTGCTCTCCATGTTTTGGAAGTCTCTGGCTCGTCTCATCCAGTCTGTACTTAATTTTTGCTTAAATATGTCTTCCCAGCGTCTTTGCTGTCTTCTTCTGCTTCTTTTGTCTTCTCTAGTTACCTAGGTATCACTTTTTAGTCCATCTACTATTATCCATGCGGGAAACATGTCCTTTTAAAAGTCGTACCTACTGTTTCATTCATGTTTTCTTTTTCTTATAGTTTTGTTCTTAACATGATCACTCAACTTTAGACCTACCTATTATAACTATTCTCAAATTTAAGTACCTCTATATTATACATGATACGAGTAGATAGAAATATCAATTCTTTACTGCACACACACAAAGAAAAACTAAATACAAGAAAAATTTTCTTACAAAATATAGTGGTGCAAGTGGCGGTGGTATAATTTATTTTTGGAGAATTATTAAAATTAAAAAAGGCTTTAAAATAATTATGATTGATTAGATACCTATCACTGCATTGTTCTGAATTCAATATAAGTATGTAAGTTTTTTTTTTATTCTTTCTTGATTGGCCACCACACTCTGTGTATTGTAAGTATTTGTAATATAATATAGTAAGATATTTTTTCCATGTACAATGAGACATGTACCTATGCATAATATACAATCTTATTATAAATATTTTAACTAGGTACTTAATGTAATTTTAAGTACTAGCTATTGAACTGACTTACAACGCGCGCAGGGCGTAGTTTCATAAGGTTTAAAGAATTCTACTAATTCATTCATATTTATTAAAGAGGAAAACCTAGTAGAACTAATATAGAGCAAAACAATATACCAAACATTATATGTATTACTAGCATTTTATTAGCTTACGCCCGCAGCTTAACTAGCGTTATGTTTGTTTTTCCAGTAAAATGCTTATGGCACTCTACGGACCAAGAACCATCTCTGTGCAAACAATCAAGTCGACACGTCAGAAGTTCGCGGAGGAGAAGACGAGCAAACAATCCAATAGACTAATAACACACTTTCGCATTTATATTACTTGTGGGGATAGCACAACTACTTACTAAGAGATTCAGCTAAGCGTTTCTTAATTGGCCCAAACATATATTGTTGACGAATGTAGCTAGCGTTTATATAGTCTGTGGAAGTATCGTCCAACGTGTTCCGAGGGACTACTACCCGAGTCTGATCGTCTGGAAAAGAGAACGAATGAATGAATCGGTTACTTATTTGTGATAGACACCAGCAATAAAACTTAATCTCCTTTAACCCTTTCACAGAAACAGTCATGTATCTACGTACACCATCCTGTAACTGCACACGGATCTATAAGGGAGATGTTAGCCATAGTTCACCACGTTGGTCAAATTGCGGGTTGGGGATCTCACGTATCTTCGAAAACTATCAACCTTTTATGACAAGCGTATATCTTTACCGTGTCTAGCATCTTACGTCATGGTAAAGCATACATGTTAAATATGAGCAAAAATTAAAAAAGGTAAAAAAATACAGGAAAATAAAAATAGATTTTGTGCAGTAATCAAATCAAATCATCATAAAGTCACAATCAATAGATATTGTGATTTTTTGTATTATATGTTACTTTTATGGATGTACAAAATAAAAAAATAAGTTTAATGAAACACTTAGTTCCCATTAATTCCAATCTGCACAGATAATTTGCACAGATAATGTGCAGATTGGAATTAATGGGAACTAAGTGTTTCATTAAACTTATTTTTTTATTTTGTACATCCATAAAAGTAACATATAATACAAAAAATCACAATATCTATTGATTGTGACTTTATGATGATTTGATTTGATTAGGTACTGCACAAAATCTATTTTTATTTTCCTGTATTTTTTTACCTACTCCTACAGTCAGAATATTTCGTTAAAACCTACTGATTTGTTCGTATGCTTTCATTAAAGTTACAATTAGATACTTACACGGTACGATCTCCCTGTATCGATTTTTGTGTCGATTCTCAGGCCTTCTCCCCTCACTGTTGGTGAACCATATGAATCCATCAGCCGCCCTTATCCTTGCGTACTCATCGTAATGTCTTTCTTCATATTCGTAAATAAGCGAACGGCCATCCTTGTTAGTAAGGTGTGCAATCTGCAATGGAAAATTGAAATGTTTCCGTGATCTTTCCTATAACTCAGCAGTGCGCGATCCATCCGCCGCGGTGATCATGTATACCTACGAGGCCTTATTTTTGAAACGTGAATTTGAAAGTGAATTCACCACTCGCGAATGACGTCAGTCGTCAACTCATTAGCGAGTGATGAATTCATTGCCTGGCATCTATCATTTCACGTCCCTAAGCGCTAGGCGCACCTAACCTAAGCCACTGAAAACCCCTAGGCTTCACTGGCTTTCGTACAAAACGGCCTTGAAGGCTGTTCTATTATATTTATATGTATTTTAATTAAAATTAGTTTTTAAAGTTAGGTAAGTTAAGTAGGATAGTAAACCTTTCCGGAACAACAGATTAATTCAGGAAACATTAGTTTATTCCGATGAAATGTGTTAGAATAATAAGTCTCGTCAAAAAAAAATCATGATTTATGCCCGAATGACTAGACGAAATAATAAATAAAGAATCAAAGAAAATAATTCTGCGAAAGTATTTCAAAAATAGATGTCTCAGATGCCAATACAAATAAAAAACAACCTCTGAAGTAACTTGATATACTTGCTGCCTTTATTTATACAAAACAAGCGGAGACAAAGAAAGCTTAGACTTATAATGGGGGTTATTTTTCTAGAAAAATAAACAAATGTTATTTTCAAAGTATTAGATAATTAGACGATGCAATGTATTTCTATACACTATTTTCGTAAATCGTGTAGGCGGACGCAGACATAACAATGTAGGTTTGATAAAATGTTAGAAGATATACCTCTAACAAATCAGCCTTCATTCCGACTTTTGGTATTGGGACTTCGGGCGGGGTCATTTCCTTGAAGGTGACGATCTGCGAAACACATTAATTTTTTATACCAATAGTGATGGATATTATGCGATACCTATATAGGTAAATTTCGAACCAAACCTCTCTCAATCTGGGGAGAGTGAGATACTAGCAAATATAACGTTGTCATGTCGGGTTTAACAAAACTTCACTATAAAACAGCCTTACATCTGTCATCTATGCGAACGTCTCAAATTAGCATTGTATTTACCTAAATAATTCTTAGGCATTTTGAAAATTTCGCATAGTTTTTTTTAGTCTAGATTGCTAGGTAGATATTTAACCACCAGGTTGCATGATAACCAGTCAACAACAATACAAAAATATGCTAAGATTCTAATGGGAGCATTTACTATTACTTCTAGCGATCTATTCCAGGCAACCAACGTATACAAGTTATTACAAAAAAAGAGATGGAGAGAGGCGCTCGTGCAAAACCTTGGGACACCATGGTAAGATTGGAACCTATTCGAGTAACGAATGACACTTTGACTGAGGATGTGGTGAGGAATAAAAAATATTACAAACTTTTTCCTTAGCAACGTCCTTGATGGCAGCTCTCAGCTTGCCCCGGGCTCCGCTAACTGGTTGCCGTAAGCGCAGCACCTCTCCCGAGGTCTCTGTCAGCGGGAACTCTCGGCAATGCTCGATCAAGCCAGAGAGGTCGTCAAAAATTTCACCGCTTCCAATGTCGAATTTGTTTTGCTGTGGACAAAGAACAATATTAGACAGAGACCATAAAGTACAATAGATTTGAAATCCTACTTATGCAATTATAAACGTGAGAGTTCGTATGTATATTTGTTACTCTTTTACGGCCAAGCGGATTTTTACGGGCTTCTCTTCCGTTTAACTTCAACTAGCCCGCGCATCCGAGTTCTGGTATGTTAAACCGGAAGGCGTCTGCGGTAAGTATTTATAATTTGGGCCCGTATTGTTCCAGATGCCTTAATTAAAAAAATGCGTTTAATCCATAAATTTACACATATTTGTTAACATAATAATGTCAGCTAATTTCTTATCGATAGGTGCGGATAGGGCGTCAGTTACCGAACTAGGTAATTCGCCTATGTTTCAGCGTACAATGCTTTCCCATAATTTCAAAAAGCATAACATTTTTGCCAATCAAATAACAAAATAGAACATGTATTTTGTATCATATTATAAAATGTGGTCCTAGATATCGTAAATTAATTAAGTGTTCTAGATTTTTGTAAAATTAATTATAGCTGTTTACAACCAATCAGCAAAATAAATAATAAATATTAATTAGATATTAATTAGATAATACAAAAGGGTACATATAATATATCACATCGGAAATTAAATTATTTAATACCTATATAAAAACAATTTGACTAATATATTACGTGAAAGTGAATGACACAAATTTGCGATAAAAGTTAGGTAATTTAAGTTAATTTTTAGTTTAGTTAATTTAATACATATTTATACACGTTTTCACTTTTAAGTTGGTACCTATTACTATTTACCTAACTTCTGAGGCCACGGAGATCGTCAAAACATTATAACTATATAATGGCTATGATTACAAGGTTGCACTAATTCAAGGTATGGACATGACAACGCTCACGTACATAGCTCTGTTTACCACCACGGTTTCCTTTTAGGGTAATCACTATTCTAAGGATGTCAACGTTTTGGACTCTAGCCATACGAATCACGTACGAATGAGTCGTTTATATTAATTATGTTGATATGAGTGTACAAAAAAGGTTTTGACTTAATTCAATGTCGCTTTACTCTTTCAATTGCTGAGACTTAATATGTACTTTTTTAGAGTTCTGTAAAAACGGAAATGTTTCGTTATCCGTCCGTCTATCCATCTGTCGGTCTGTCCCAGGGCTTTAACTCATGAACCGTGATAGCTGGACAGTTGAAATTTTCACGGATGATGTACGATTATTATAACCTAATAAAATAAATATCTAAGGAGGTTCCTATACAACAAACGTGATTTTTATATCATTTTTTGCTCGATATTAATAACGATAGCATGTAGCAACTTGAACTAATGTTGTATTGCTGATGGTATGGAACCCTTAGTGCGCGAGTCCAATTCGCACTTAGCTGATTTTCTCTGTTTTATTTGAGGTACAGTGATTGTACTCTTTTTATTTTGTTTAGCAGCACCAGTACAGTTACTGTTTTCAATTAGTTCGATCCATCATCGTCCAAAGCAATATGATACTTGTGTTGCCTGTAAGAAATTACCATAATATTAGGTCCTTACATATGAAATTGGCGTTTTGTCGTACTGGCCATTTTGATCTCAAATATTCTTTGGTTAGGGATTCCAATTTCAAATTTATACAGCTATTTATTCATACATTTGTATTTCGAAAACCGTAATTCATTTGTTTTGTCCTCGTTTGGTTTTTTCTTTGCGTCACGCAGTTTACAAAATGAAATCCTTAACCAAAGAAGAGATATTTGAGATCAGAGTGGCCAGTACGACAAAACGCCAGTTTCATATGTAAGGACCTAATATAATTACCCAATGTACCGCATCATAATAAAAATCTAGGTAACCTAGTAACTATCTTATGATACACGCTTCAACGATATTCTATTTAGATATCGACCAAAATTATATGTACTTACAAAAATCAATGGTTTGTAAAGTAGTACACTAATGAGTGTAAGTAGATATTATAATAAAAGCAGTGTGTATACTCGTATGATATTAATGTGAAGGCCGCTGGTTTTTAATGATTCTTCGCTTACTTCATCGAAGATCTTTATCATGTGACTTGGTGTAGTACTCGTAATTGAATGAAATATTTAATTTATGACAAAATGGTGACGTCTATTGCTTTTATTACTCGTACTGGCGAAGGAGGAATACTTTACCTTATTTAATTAGGCCTTACTATAATTATACCTATACATAACGGTGATACGTCTCAAGTTTTTTATAACAACAAACAAATAATGCTATTTACAAAAAACTTAATAAAATAGGATCCTCCATAATCGTTATCTCAGGAAAAAAAGAGAATAAGCTACTGGCACTAGAGCTACGACAACAAATGACACTAATAAATATACATCTAGACAAGCTTAACTTTGAATCAATTTTAATTTTACATGCTGTAATAAAATAACACGTTCACTAGAAAAGGTTGTAATTGCGCTTGTTTTGTAAACCAATAATGCAGCGTCCAGCTCGTCTACTGTTATGGGTATTCCAATCAATAATTTGTATTTTTAGCACGCGCTTTGTGAATGAATTACCGCCGTAAATAAACGAAGCTACGATGCAACAACCTATCGCACTTTGAAAACTGAGTAAAATCAATGACATCATTATTTGCAGCTCAAACGATAGATAGTACAGAAGTCAATCTACGTTTTGTTCGCTCGATCTATGCATATGAACACAAAGAACGCTTAGGAACAGCGCGGGCGCGAGCGTCACCCGCTTCAGACACGCGTCTGTGAAGTATTTTGTACAAATATTGAAATATTTTAGTGATTATTACTTTATATGCCGATCTATTTGTTTTATTCTCAACAGTAAATCAAAAGCGTCACTACCACATTATTTTTTTGTGCATAAGCCAAAGTTAATAAATAACCCTAGCGCGACCAACGAGCGTAGGTATGACAAGTAATATTATAAAATAACAAAAACCGACTCCAATTTGTTAAGCAAAAATAACGTTACAAAACAGAATAACATTCTATGTATAGTGAATAAATACAATTAACAAAGAATTATTAAAAGCTGACTATTCCGTTACGAGATAAATTAGGCGTCGCCATTAATTATAATCAGTGAGTAAACAATATATCACACCTAAGGTAATAGATTTTTTTCTAAATTTATTTTCGTTTTTTACCTACTACTTGTAATAACAAAAGATTTTGTCTAAATCGGTACCTACATACCACTACGTAAAAAAATGTGTGTTCACACTAGTACCGGCTTCCATTACGGCAGGCGCCCACAGATCTATTTCAGTTAATCCGATTTAAAAAATCCAAATTGTAGACCAATATTGATAAAATTAAAATGGGAGTAGGTACACCCTGATAGGAGGTATGCCCTGTTGCACATTAAAATAAGTGCAGCCAACTGTCTCCGAGAAATCAGGTAACAAGCATTAAAAAATACAGTCGAATCGTGAACCTCCTCTTTTTGGAAGTAGGTAGAAAAATATATACACGTCGACATAAATAAAACCTCTTCCATTTTTTCATCGGTCAAAAAGTGAAATAAATAGACGTGTTTGACTTCTGTACTATCTGTCTTTTGTGCTTGCAGCTCGTCTTCTGACAAACGACCTGTATGTCGATCGACGTACGTTATAAATAAGCGATACAACGATGCAACCTAACGAGGTTTGAAATTTGACTAAAATCATCGACAATATCATTTGACACCTTACCAACAAATGACCGCGTTAACGATAGTTTGTGTTACTAGTGATTTATCCAAGATCAATCCGTCAGGCTTTGATTTAGCACAAACAGCCGAGTACTACATATTACCTAGTTGAATCTGTTCAAAATACTATATATCCGAATTTTAACGGCATAAACAGTAAAGTTCTCAGCGCGGTATACATATACACTAGCTCTCACCCGCTACTTCGTCCACGTGGATAAAGATTTTTTACTAATAGTGATGAGACAAAATGAGTTAAAAGACCTATCGTGTCACTCCTCATCTGGACAACCACAAACCCACTACGGTTGCTCGTCACGTAATGATTACATAAATACTTGTACACCCATCCGTCACATAGTTTTCTCGCTTTAATTTATTATCTAGTGAATTCCAATAAACATATCGTTAGGAAAATAAGTCTATTTACTTTGAAGATCCATTTAAGAAGACCCCTTTCTGGGTCTTCTAAATAATTAGACTAACTTTAAAAACATAAAGGACTTAACTTTATGTTTTTCTTTGACTAACTTTTTGTATTTTTGCAATAAAACTTAGTCCTGCCTGGTAAGGAGCGTTACTTGGAAATGCACCTACATAATTATATTAACAAATGCCACGCCACATAGCAGTATAAACCAACAATCGGCAAATTTACTGTATACACACTTAGATGGTTCCTTGCCACTAGTACCACTGACAGTTCTATGATGGAACTACTGAAGGTATAATACGAGTATGTGCAGTAATAGCAAATCCCAGGAACAATCTTCGCTTGTTAGAATTTCTATTTCCGACGCCCGATGATACCTACGTCGGATCTCCGTCATATATGTTTCTAGGTTCGTATAACTATGTAGGTACTGTCTACATTTACTGACGGTATTGCAGCAGTTATATAATCGAGAATAATACAACTGATGCGTGTAGATATTGCAATCTCCGTTTATTGACTTAAGTTTTATTACACAGGACTTGTTCGTTTAGACGACTAACTGAACCGTGAACTCTGAGTGTATTGACGTTGCGTTTAAGTTATAGCATAGCGGTTGACTGAATTTTGACTCCCGCTGTCGAACTATCGCAGTTGAAAGTACTCGTAAGACGGTGTTTAACAAAGAGTCGCAATAATCGCTCGATTGCTAGATAGTCGAAACAGTATGTCGCTGCCAAATGTTTTAGGTATCGGCTGGAAAATGACGCTGCAGCTAATTTATCCCATTATTCGGGGAAATGCTCTCCCAATATAAGAAGAAATACATGTAAAACCTAACGAACGAAATGCATTTCGTTCGTTCGGTCAAAAAGTAATTTTTTATATTAAGCCGGATTGTTGGAAAGGTGCAACTATAGTTTCGTTCGCATGTTGTGAACACGAACGCCTCGTTTCATCCCTGATGAAGTTCACCGAATGTGAACGTAAATATTCGGGCTTTTAAAACAATTAGATCTGTGTGAAATCCCGTATTGCAAAATGAATAAAACATGCATTAGTTTTCTAATTTATCTCAGTTAGTTTAAGTACCTAGGTAACTACGCCGCAGTTTTCCCATGGCTAGTGCATACGTCATCAATTGCGTTAATGATAATCTTAGATTTTTACATAGCGTGTTTTTTAATGTCATTTATATAGTCGTCTCGTCTAGCTCGATCGAATCCACAGTAAAAAGAATCCTACTACACCATAACAGTTGTTATATTCCTGACATCCTATTAATATTATAATCGCAAAAGTAAGTTTGTTACTCATTAAAGCAAAAAGAATGTGAACGGATTTGAATGACATTTGGCACCAAGATAGCTTATGACCTATAAATCAACACATAAGATACTTTTCAACGTCGCGAGGTGCAGTAGTAATTTATGTGCATTAACATAGTTCTACGAAAATTAGGTCTTAAACAAAAAAATGTTTATTCTCTTAACTGCTTTGACATGATGAAATGACGTTGCAGCAAACTCTTCTTTGGTAATAATAGCAACAAACATGCCAATGTCAGTAGACAGTGTAAGAAAATCTGCCAGATTTGAAGCAGGAACGCCAAGTCATAATTTTCTACGAGTATTTTTTCGATCAACTAGTTACGAAGCAGTGACTTCGATGGCAGCCGAAACCAGTTGGCAGAAGTAAAATTTTATATTATAATGACACACAAAGTACCTACAGACACAACATATTACAAATATCGACCGAACGAGCAAATAGTCTCTGTTTCGAGACTGGCAAATGGTTTGTATTTTAAAATATAACTAAACTGTAAAGTCGAGTCGTGTTAAGTAATTAATTGTTAGTAAATGGTAATAAACTATTAGAGACTTGGAAGCTAGAAATATTTTTAAATGTTCGCAGAACTATTACTATTTAACACGTTCAGCAACAGTACCAGATTATAGGTTGATACTTAATTGTACTTACCCATTCATCATAATCGATAGGTAGTCTAGTATATTCACCAAGGCCTAAAACCGCCATAAGCCAAGTGTCAGTAAAGTGAGACTGAACGCAGCATCCCGCACAAAATACTTTGGAGAGACACGCAAATGGCATAATCAATCTTACTGTATAAAATTTTATTGAAAATAGAAAACTAAGGTAATGGTCAGCCGGGCAATGGCGATTTGTTTACTGACATGTTTAACAGCGCTTACTCATGCGATGCATCTGTATTACAGCCGTAAACCTACCTAGCATGAGTCTTTATCCCATGGGAAAGGGAAAGACAAAATATGTTGCGGCTAATGACCATGACATTTGCTTTAAGACGCAATGAATAGTATGCATTCGAAATTAAATTTTTATTCTTCGATGAAGAGAACAAACCATTCTAATGACTGCCCACGCTAGCTCCACTGGCTTTATTATAAAACTGATCTGTATAGCCCTGAAGTTACTTTTATACGGTCGGGCACATTTTCAACATCTTAGGAGAAAAATCTTACCGTTTTGAGCAGTCACGCAGATGAGTTTTCCACAAAACCAGAAGAGTCTAAGGATAGAATTTTACGTCATGAGTTTTATAATGTTTTGATGACTTCGTTCAGTTTTAAATGGTAATTTACTAATGACATTTTATTCATCTGGTGAATACAGCTCGCATCGCATCGCAGCAATCCTGTGCATGAGGTAGTAGCAATAATTGATTGACCGTAGTGCGCAGATGCAATTCGATGCATCTATTTATCTCTTTGCAATTTCTGAAACCCTGGTACATATCGCGATCACAGGGCCATACTGTGCATGCTGCCTATGCCTAACGTATGCTACTCAATTTTGACCTGCAATATGCAGAGCAATAGCTTGAACGTACATATTTAAGTAAGAGCTTATATTGAAGCACCACTTGTATGTTTCTGTTAGCCTGGTACTTAGACTGAGGTTAGGTTCTGCGGTAGAAAAGTGCAGTTAGAGACAATGTAATAAGTATAGTATACTCGTATATCCAATGCACTACCACTTAACATATAAAACGTATCAGTTACTCAATAAATTATAATATTATATATATATAATATTAAATATCTTCTTAATATTCATTACTAAAAACATTTTTATTGGAAAAGATAAGTGCGAATAATAAAATAAAGCTTTCTCAAAAGCATTAAAATATTGAATATCTTTTACATATTATAAGTGTTTACAACTAAAGTTCCAAAACAATATACCGTATTAAAAATATCGATGGTTTATTTTTAATACGGTTTATTGTTTCGTTTCGATTTCGGTTTTCGGACGTGTAGAAGACATCTGCTGTTATGTGAATAAACTCTGTGATCAACCTGTCAATCTAAAAGGCTGTTGTTGCACCCTCTGTGCAAGGGAGGCAAATAGTCTAGACCAAGGCTAGGTGGAAGGGGGATGGTAATAACCCGATACTTTCTCGTGAGTCATGTTTACCTGGTACTTCAGGCGCTGTTCCAACTGCATAGATATCGTGAAATAAATAAGTACAAAAATATATTCATAGTTAATATAAATTGAAACATATCCTACGTCTTTTAAGACATGATTCATCGTTTTACTAAGATTAGTCACGACTTCGGGATTACTTTAAAAGGAAGAGTTAAGTTGAGTCAACGTTTGAGTAAACGTTTTCTTAGAAAAATATAAATAACGGAAGTCATTATAGGAGTTTCAACCATGTCTTCCAAATGGTATAAAAACGCACAAAATATACAAAAATATTAAAATTACTATAGTTAGAATTTTTCCTTGAACCTTCGAATAATACGATCATATTAATTTACAAAATTAAACAAAAACAGAGTTCTGGTAGTGAGTAGGTGTTTCACAGATATCAAATCTTCCCTCGGGGCTAAGTCAGACGAGAATAGAATATGATAAAATTATTTATGTAGGTATAACTAAGTACGAAATAGCCTTAGGCGAAATAAATATAGCGGTATACTATCAAAACAAAAAAGAATTAGACAACGGACACAAAAGATATACTTAGGTAATTATTAGAGATCGTAAGTAAAATTATTTGGTAAAAAAATAATAATATTATAAATTATATTTATGCATGCAACTGTTTTATAATGAGGGGGATATAATATAATTTTATTTTTGTAAATATGAGTTTATCACAAAAGCCGAAGCCGAGTGTGATAACATTATCATAAGAGTGTTTAGTACCTAATTATAAATTAATAAACAGTTGCGTACGAGACTTTCACCTACACACATGAAAAAAATTATGAAGTTGTAAGAACTTAAAATTTATGAAATGATTGGTGACTAAATATATATTTACAAATAAACTAAGAATAATTATTTATTGTTGTGATAATTCACATTTTGCATTGTGCAATTATTAAAATAAATGTACTTGAAGGCAGATCCCGATCCTAATGTTACATTATGAAATTTAATACAACGTTATATCGTCCGTTATGATGATATTATAGTATCTAGGACATTATGATTTAATGTTGGAAATAAGCTGTTTCAAAGTACGAGTATATAGAGTTTTAGTCAGCCAGAGTCTTTGTCTTAGTTAACCAGTTAAAATATAGGTATATTTAAAATATTATTATAGTAGCTCTGCAGGCAATGGACATTTGCTATTTATTTAATAAATTTAAGTATATGATTTACTTTTTACGCCTACCCATTCTCGACCTCTATATTTAAGAAAAAAAAATTAAGCTTGATACCGAACCACAAATACATATTATTACAAAAACATATAAATACATATATTTATCGGATCGGTTCACACAAAATTACGAGAATCGATCAAGAATTTGGACCCATAGAGGAGACTAATTTGACATACATCGGACAGACAATTTTTTTTAGTATTATTAACTATAGCCTCTTTTTCCGTAGAAATAATTTATAAGTCTCGATCGGAACCAGTACCATACAAGTAAATTAAAAACCTTGTACGAAACCAGTTCCTTGACTCCGGTTCCATAAGCTGAAGAAGGCCTAAGCCCGTCATTTTGGAAACTGCGAACCGTACACGTACCACTATTTAGCAATAACATACATACTTACGAAAGCGCAAACAGTAAGTAGGTAGGTATATAAAAAACGTAAACTTATACAAATGTTTAATCACAAAAATGACGAAATAGAGTCTTTCGGAAGGTAGGCGAATCTTTTATAGTAACGACCCTATATATTCGAGTTCTATTTAATTAGAACTCGAATATATAGGCTTCTTACAAGACAAAATATAGTATTCTTAACCAACTGCGTTCAAGTCTTGATGATAGCAAAATGACACTTATATAATAAGTTTTCCTAAAGATTAAGAACTTGAATTTGAATAATTTGAAAAGTGACAGACGACAGCCAAAGCAAACTTGAAATGAGAGACGCTTCGCGCACTTGTTTTATTTTTATATTATTACTAGCTGACCCGGCAAACTTCGTACCGCCTAACAGTCGATTCTTTAAGAGTAATGTTACTCGTACCATTGTATAAATATTGACAAATATTGATATTAATATTTTGTCACTCAATTGTTTTGCGTTCCCGGAACCTCTCCACTAACATTTAAACTTAATGACATGGTATTAAAGTTCAAATTGACTTATATAAGTATTATTAGGAGTAGATTGTATGGGAGTATAGAAAAGTGTAGTTTTTAGACCATTTCAGGCAAATTTTAGAATTTTTCTTCCAGGAGAACCATCCTCGTATTTCAAGGAATATGCGAAAAAAAGAATTAGCAAAATCTATTCAGCTGTTCTCGAGATTTGTGCTTAGCAACACATTCAGCGATTCATTGTTATGTTATAAATTAGTATCCGCCATCGCCATCCAGCGCGGCAACAACGCAGCTACCGTCATGGACACCTTTGCGCCAGATTCGAATCGGGCGGTGTATTTTATTAAATTTGTGTTCCAAAATGTATACTGTCTGACCTATAATTATATTATTATTATTTAGCTTTACTATTAATTTAATGCATTGCAAATAAACCACACAACATCTGCAATTTAATACGAGTACAGTAAACATAGGAACACAAACATACTAGGATATTGCCTTTCCTTCGTCTTGTGACACATCTCGCTGTTATTTTTCCACTAAGAAAAGATACGTTTTCTAATTAGTGCTCACTTCCCACGCTAACAAATGCCCTGGGGTTATACCCTCAGCAAATGGAATAGGTAAGGTTATTACCCTACTGCGCAAAAGGAGCGTAATGTTTTTAGAGTATATTAGTATGTCTAACTCTTCGAGACCGATTTTGATTTTAGGTTTATTAGGATTAGAAAAATTAGTTTTTAAGTATATTGATTACATTAAAAAAAATTAGCTTTATAATATTAGTGTACATAATACTAGCTGCATTCTGTGGCGTTACACACGATGACTCAATTACACAATGATATTTTTACAGTCTATATTACTCAGCGATAATGTAGCAATATAATGACGAAATTGTTTTTAAAATCAGTCCATTAGTGTTTGATTTTATTAGTGAAGTACAAAAATAGGCAAGATTTTTGTATTTCACGAATAAAAACAAACACTAAAGGACTGATTTAAAAAACAATTTCGTCTTTACATTGCTACATTATTTACAATATTAGTATAGATTGAATAAACAACTGGATGTATAAACGCCTACCAAATAGTCAAGTTACTTTTTAAAGTAGTTGTTATAAATAATACGTTTTATAATTCTTTTTCAAGGTTACCAATACAATGTTTTATTGATCACTATACTTTTAAGAGATAACAGATCTTACGTATCACTGTTGGGCAAGGGTCTCTCCTATGAAGGGAGTGACTTTATGCATCTTTGAAAGTTATTAACATTATTCAACAAACAGGTTTCCTCACGATGTTTTCTTTCACCGTTTAAGCTTGTAGTAATAATTCTTATATGCACATGAGTGAAAAAAAAGTGGTACATGCCTGAACCTGGATTCTAACCCGCGCCCTTTCGCTTGTGAGGCATAAGGTTTACCGACTAGGCTACCGCTAACTCACTAGGCTACCTCTTACTCTTATCAGCCTATGAAATGCATTGGCAAAAAGCGTTGAACTCGGTAAAAGGAACTCCTTTCTTTTACCTCGAATAAAGACCCTTAATTTTCTTTATCGTGTGACCTTTACTTATTCTGTTACTCACGTTGGGTTATTTCGCTGACTCACATGCGGCTGGGTGAATGACCCAGTCTTCACATGCGATTATCTTCATTACAGTCTTTTTATTTCCTACAGGTACAGGTAAAAAAAATATAATTTAGACCACTTAAAATTGATTGGGACGGCATGATTATTTGACCTCCGACGCAAAAATGATGAGGTGTTAGGTATATATTTGATGTGTAAGTTTATGTCTGCCTATGGCATTGTAGTTCCTAAACGGGTCAACCGAATTACGAATTGTTTTTTTAAAGATGTCCTTATCTATGTTTGATGAAAATAGGTCTAAGATGGCCGCCACCACAAAATGGCGGCTTACATATATTTAAACCACTCCTTCATTTCTATGAAATGAATGGGCTTGACTAGTAAATACTATTCACTATAATATTTTATTAAATTCAAAATGGCCGGCACCACAAAGTTGCGAATAAATTTTATTTGTCACGGATTTTTTAAATTAAAATTTAGACTTTTTGCATTATATTTTAAATAACCGCATCGTTTCAAAACCTAGCATCCTGCCGACGGGCATGGGTCTCCCATAATAGTGAGAATCATGCCCATCATACACTATTATAAAAGTGAATATATTAAAATGGCATCTGCGGTTACAAGCTCCCACGATTTGAATGATTGAAATTGCAACTATATGCACTCACTAGCTTTTACCCACGACTACGCCTGTTTTGTTTATTTCCCCGGGAGAAAGTCGTCTATGGCGTAGTTCTCCGGACTTCGAATTATATTTGTGCAAAATCAAGTCATCAACAAACATACTTTCTAGTTTTTGATTAATTTTTATGGTACTTTTCCGCCGGGAAGGTTTCACTCGTCTAGACTGATAGTTATAAATTTGACATTTAATGTATTTATATTGTTTTCGTAAATATAATTATACTTTTACATAAATTTAAAGTCATAATCTTTTGATTTGGGTTTTTTAAATACTTACTTTTGTTTAAGTTTTGTGTTAATTCAATATATGTATTAAATTATTTACCAAATTATCAAATTAAGTATACCTAACTGTGGAATGTGGCGTGCGTGACGTCACCTCCCGTTTCCTACGGAATATCAACGCTGGTTGTTTCTACCAGCATGATGGGGATGTAGAGTAGGTACCGGTCGGTGACAGTAATTTGTGATTTTTGTTTGATTTAATAAATTGTGTGATAAAATTTGTTTTCTATCCCGACTGTGAAAGAGGGAAACGTTTTTCGAGTGTATGTATGTATGTAAGTATGTATGTATACGTGTAAGTATATATATTTCTTTGACACGCCCTAGAGCCTAAACGGCTAGTCGTATTTTTATGTGAGTGGTTACAATAGATTCGTATCAGTCTTGAAAGTGATACTAGGTACAAAATTATTAAAAAAAAGAAGAGGTTAAGCATGATACTCAGGTTTAACGATTTAGCAGTCGGGTTTTTTCAAATTCGCTTTTAGCCACATGTTCTATTTCTAAGTGTGATTTATACCTCTGCTCGTATGGCGACATGCCGGACCCGGCCTCTCACTCGCACTGACAGCACGAAATCCCCCGGGTTCGCCTGTGACTCTCGGACCAAGTAAGAGCCAGACTTTCCCTTCTGCAGCAACAGCTGTTCTGCTTCGAGAGCAGTCATCGGCCCGTGGAACCATCTGGAATACAAACACGGGTTAGCTATAGACTATAGAGAGGTTGTTATTTTGACTTTTTCGACTTCAAATAAAGAGGGCGTTGTAAACCTCGCCGGTATTTAAAAAAAAAGGTTATTTTAAACTTATTTTTACCAGACTTTAAACAAAGAAGGCTTGAAAGACCGTATTTATAAAGAGGTTGTTATTTTTACTTTATTTCTAATCGACTTCAAATAAAAATGGAGTCGTAAACATCGCTCGTATTGAAATAAAGAGAGGTTGGTATTTTGTCTTTATTTTTTAACCAACTTTATATGAAGAAGACGCTGTAAAACTCGCCCGTATTTAAAATAAATTGAGGTTGTTATTTTGACTTAATTTTTTTCCGACTTTAAATAAAGAGGCGTTGTAAATTTCATCTGATTTTTTTGTTTTTTTTTTTACTCTTTTTTTCAATTAAGTACGCCTGCCGATGTTTAAGTCTGATATCATCTTTTTTAAGTATAACTCCGTAAATACCGGAAACTCATACATTATAAACAATTTACCGTTTTTTCATCATATGACAAACGACGTTTACCTACTTAAATTTTAAAGTCAAGTTCAGTTTAACTCCAAAACACATTTTTTTTTAAAAGACATCTAAGTTGTTTAATGAATCGTTTTAACTCTATATAAAATACTCATAGTAAGATAGAAATATAGCCGGTTTTCGTATATTTAGAAACATTTTTAATTGAGATTGAGTTCATATCCTCCTACAAAAAAAAATGATTCAGAAATACGATATGCTTAATCAAATAGACAACATTACAAATTTATTAACTCCTTATTTTTATTACCATAATGGAAAAATCAAGAAAAAGTAACGTATCGCTTTTTTATTTTACTCAGAATGTAATAATAATTATATATATGTTCTACTCGTACAACGCTCGTAGGTATAAAAATAACAAACAAAGACAAAAATACATATAATTGATGACAATATGAAGGGCTTCGTACGTGAATAACACTTATCGAAACTTTACTTAGATTTACGAAAATCTCAAAAACGCAATTATCACATTGTGAGTAAAATAGGAACACAGGTGTACGTTATTTTTTATTTATCTTTCCATTGTCGTAATAGAAATGGGGGTCATAAATCTGAAATGTTGTCAATTCGACTATGGTAACTCCGCTAATTTATGATTATAATATTTTATCCTTACTTACTTAAACATATATTATATTTTATCAAAATTTTATAATAATTAGAAAAGGTAACCAATACATGTAATACGTAAATGGTAGACAACCTTTGTAAAAAAATAATGAAATTAATAATAAATAATTTTGCAAAGTTATTTTTTTCGAGCCGTCTCGTCTCTGCGCTGCGCCTGAGGCCGCGGATTACGCGGACGGTAAAATGGTTTTGGTTTTAGCAAAGGAAGAGGGTTCTTGATTCGTTGCAAGGTTTTGTTCGCTATATATCAAGGACCAATTAGAAAAATTAGTTTATTCATGTAAACAACAATTTTGGGGACAATTGCTCCCATTTTAATTGTGTCTACATCAAACCAGTAGTTTTTTCTTTTTAATCTAGAAACTTTTGAATACGTTAGGTTTTATAGTTTAAGTATTATATTAAAATAAATTAAAATAATAATTGCCTTCGGCGCCGCTGGTCCCGGGTTCGATCCCCGGACAGGTAAAAATTTGTGTGCATGAACATGTCTGTTTGACCTGTGTCTGGGTGTTTATTATATAAGTAAGTATGTATTTATGTATATAAGTATGTATATCAGTGATCAGGTTACCATAGCACAGGCCTTGCCTAGTTTGGGACCTGAACACCTTTGTGTGGATGTTGTCCCATATATATATTATTATTATTAAATTTATAAAAATTCTGTAACGTTGGTTTTGCGAGCCGAAATGAAGTATTTTATCACTTTTTTAACTATTACTACTACTAACTATTATTACTACTACCAACGAGGAACAACATTTTGAATACGAAACATACTAAATATACATAATGCATTCTTTATTTAATATATTTAAAGCGTCATACATTGCTTTTTTAATCAAACTTTTGTTATTTCCATTCTATCTACACATTTCTATAATCTGCTACAGTTTTTTTTGTTTATAAATAACGTTTAATAACGTAAAGTGTAAACACGTTGTGGATCGCTAAGCCAGGCCTTGATGCGTTACCGGACCGCGACGGAAGTAAACTCAAGCAAAACTTACTATTTTTTTATCTATTTAAACCATACTGAGGGTCTTGTCTCGTCCTATGACATCTGCTACCGAAATCTGGGGCCTTATTTTTTAAACGTTGGAATGAATTAATCACGCGCTATATATTTTTTTTATCCTATACAGCCAGGCATTTAACCACAAGTTCGCACGACTACGGAAGTCAGCGATACTGTAGCCTTAGGTGGAGCATACCTAGTCTGAAATACACTGGCTCTCAAGGAAGGCAGCCGGAACACACCGTTAGGTGCTTGGCGACAGATTTTACAACTTGAGGGTGGTAGCTAGCCAGGCGAGCGATGTGAAACGCCCTACCACCATGTTATGGTTTCTTCACGATGTTATCCTTCACCAGTAAATTATTCGAGATTCTTTACCAAGCCTTGCGTGATTCGTGGTGCAAAGTTGTATGAATCCGGTCGTAAACGCTACCTGAATCAGGCCGCTGTTGAGTATACATAATTGGTAATTTGAAGGATACGATGTCTGTATGCATTATAATAGCTGTGGATCCGGCAAAGAAATAAAAATAAAAAAATTCTGTTTAATCTGCCGAGATGTCTACACAAAACTTTGTGAAATTCCAATAAGTCAGTATTTGGATATAGATACTTAGTCCGGCGGCATATTTGGTCAAAACACAAATACATATTTGAATTTTTTTACTCTCTAACTATAACGAGGATACAGCCTGGAAACAGTCGGACGGACTGCGAAGTCTTAATAATAGGGTCGCGTTTTTACTTGTGTGTTTTCAAAATACAAAAATGAATAAATTTTTGAAAAAATCCTACGGAATATTAAGCTAACCTTTTACAATGATACCAGTTATGTAAGGTTTAAAGGATAAAAAATAAAGAATTCAGTTGTAATCTAAAGACAAAATAGTATGTTACAAATTGTGTACCTTACACAGGAAGGCGCCATTATTTAAACTGCCGTCATAAAATGTCACCTAACAATCGATAATCGCCAAGCAAAGCGTAAAGGCTGGAACACAATGAGTAATAACAGTTATCTATACTAAAAGAGGAAAGATTTGTATGTTTGTATGCAACGAATAAAATCAAAAACGAATGCACCGATTTTAAACATTTCTTTTGATTTTAGAAAATTACATTATCAATAAGTCGCATAGGCTGTAAAAAAATAGAGATCCGCGCGTAACACCGCGGAGTGAAGCTGGTATATAAATACTTTAAGTGTTTGTATACTAGCTGTTCACTGTGAAATAATTGTTTATAATGGTAATTTAAGTCATTTGTAATGTACATGATTTTGAGGAGTTTGATAAGTCGGTAAAATTATGATTTTTTTAAAAGGGTGCACAATTCTGAAGGGTTTCAATATCGATTCAGAACTTTGAATTTTTTAATCGGAATAACTGAATAAGCCGACTGCAATAACTATATATGCATGTAGAGCACAGTATCTTAACGAGTACACCGAGGTATGCAACTAGTATATACCCTATGACCATCTTCAGATAGACACCAATTCAATGACACCCTATACATTAAAATCAGTCTATCCCGCTTAGGCTGTAGAGGCCGCCGCCTCGAAAGGGAAGATTACATACTGTTCACATCTCTATGAAAGGCTTGACTAGTAGAGTACTATAACACTAAGATAAATTTCAAATCCAAGATGGCTACCACATGAATGGTGCCAAGTCAAGAGTTTTTAAAAATTCTACTCGTTTATCACTTAGTGTGCATTAAACTTTAACTGGGCGTACTTAATTACATACCTACTCACCCGTATAGTCAGATTGCCCGCATAATTTTTTAATGACGTCATTTGTTTGTGTTTGTTTTCATTTGAATGCCTACGTTGTTCAGATATTCTAAGATATTAAAATAATTTGGGAATCCTGTTGCACTAGGAAAGTCCTCCTAGCGCAGCTGGACTTCCGAAATTCCGTATGTGAACCTTTGTTTTATTTAAAGTACTTGTTTCACTTTCGGCCAGGACGTTGTACGTCTGCCAAAAATGCCTAAATATGTGGTTAATACTGTGCCTCCTTCATTGTGTGCAAAAATATCAAAATTCTATGAATTGAAGCGGAATTATGGTATCCCAGGAAGATTTATGTATCTTAGGTTGAATCCAAAGGTCATATTAGTCTATAAATTGTACCGCCCATCACAAATATCAAAATTAACACAGTAAAAACGCGTAAATCACCCTTTTGCGCAAATAACATGTAAATTTTGTATACTGCGATAATTCTCGTTATTTTGAATTTGGTTAATATATTAAAGATTAATAGTACGTAACGTATTTATGGTATCAGGTACACTATCCTGGCCGAAGCTACATACATTTTTGAAACAATTCTTTTATTTACACATATTTATTGTTTTATAACTACTTAGTTATATTCTACTACAATTATGATTCTTTACACAAAACAAATAATGAATGAATGAATGAAAGTTTATTTCTTCAAAACACACAAAAACAGTAAAAAAGCATACAATACAGTTTAACAGAAAAGCTATAACGTTTAATAAGGCAGTTCCTAGTAAAGAAAACTATTCTCTCAGTTTCTGTTTCAGGTCTAGCAATGTTTTCCTACTGTCTGTCATTTTATTTGTATGTCTGCTGGTAATTTCGTACCGCGTACGGTAGTTTCCAAACAATCTTCACAAAACTTGGTGTATATATAGCCTCTACAAATTTCTAGTATTTTCTTTTGTATACATGAAATGTCTATGAACTTATGCCTAGCTTATAAAATAAGTGGGACCTCACAATTACGTATTCTGAGGTCGCAATGTCCTCAGAGACCATTATAGTATAAGAGCTAAATGCAGGAAAACTCATCGCGAATTCAAGACATGGAGAGGCCGTTACTGACGAATTACCAGGAAGTAAGTCCGGTGCGTTTTGGCCTTCAGCTGGCTAAATATTAGTATAAGAGCCAGGCGACTTTATAATGTAAGTAGGAAGTAGAAATAGTAGGACCAGGAGAAAGTCTCAAAAATATCATGACCGTGAGGTCGATAGTTCGCAGAACTATAGTTTGTATTATAGTTTATATAAATAAAGTGTCTATTGTGTTTATTACTACTACTGTTATGTTTTTTGAGGATATTTTTTTTTGTATTTGAGAATGATTAATAGACTTTTAATTAATTAATTTATTCAGATACAGGACAGCATCTGTGAAAATGTGTGAATCCTGTAATTAGATAGGTTATAGAAAAATAGTAAAAAATGACTGAGATGTATTATGTAAGTGATTGCTACGCAACTCTAGGTCTATCCGAATCAACCGTAACACAAACCTTGGAGCATACGTTTGTACATATTTGTAGTACTTGACGCCTACTTATCACCTAATTTGGAACGACCGGTGTGTTTACATTGATCTTGTTTATTCGGAAGGATTAAAAATAGATTTGCAGATGAGACCATATGGCTTTAAAAAGATTGCCCTCTTTTCATATATAATTTGATCCGTACCCAAAGGGTCACTGACAGGATTCAGACTTCGCTATGCGTTCGTTTGTCTGCCACCAGGCTGCATCTCATGAAACGTTTTTTACGAGAACTCCTCATGAATAATTATTTAATCCTATTTTTAGTTATTGTTGTTATTGCGGCAATAGAAATACATCATCTGTGTAAATAACTATCTGGGTAGTTGCAATTTTCACAGATGTACAGAACTCTTAATGCGCTAGTCCGACTCGCAGTTGACCGATATTTTGTGTGTATTCTACCCGATTTCGCAAAGATGATAGTATAATAATGGCTGGCTGGACAGATTTGAAAAAATCTTGTTTTGTTCGAAAGGGAGTACCTACTTCAGTCCGGCACGTAAAAGGGTTAGCGTGTCGGATTGTAGTCGGTTAACACTTAGTTTAAACTGTTACTTGCAATTATTCGCAATATTATTTTATGTAAATATTTCTACTTTCAGTTTTCCGATTTTGTAAGTCAGAGTCTGGGATATCCAATAAAAAAAGTTGCGGTAAAATTAAAAACCTGCTCCTCAGTTATAGAAGACCAGAAAGCTAAGAACTATTTATATGTCGCATAAAGAACCAGCTTATCTAGTCTGTCTAATACATACCTCAGCGCTCTCTTAAGGGGCGCGTCTGCAAAAATGCGTCATAAAACTTTAAAAAATATTGAACTTGGTACATCTAATAACCATACAAAAAATAAATGAGGTACTAAAGGGTTAGGTTGCAATATTTCTAAAATAAATTATTGAAAAAAAAATAGTACTAAATTTGGCCAAAATAGTCGAAACCGGCACTTTCTAAAAGTTCTATTTCAACATTTTTGATTAATTATATTAATCACTCTCACAAAAAAAAATAACCATTAATAAAACTCTTTTTTATCAATTTTTTATTAATTTTGTGGTGTGAATTATTAAATCTGTTCAAAGTCTTAAATTCTAATAAGATAAGTATTGAGCTTAGTCGCAGACGCGGTCCTTAACGATATATTACATAAAGTGATATAACTATGATTAGCGCGACCGGTTCTAGTTTTATAATAAGTCTCTAATTATAATAAGCATATGAGTACATAAGAAAATACTTAAATGAATTGCTTAGAGTTTGACCGCAACTCGTCCGATGTAAACTGATGATGCAAGATGATGATTGAAGGAAATACTTCTAGAACATTTGTCATGATGATGGGAAACCAAAATAATAATTGTATAGTTTTCAATAAATTGATATGTACAATCCGGCGCAGCGTCCCACTGCTGGGCATCGGTCTCCCCTATGAATTAGTGTAGGCCATAGTCCAATATGTTTGCCAAAAAAGACTTCACTTATCATTCAAAGGTATAAAGTGTATAAGAAAGTAATATATTCGTAGCCGTATATAAATTAAGTCAAATAAATATCTACTTAGATATTTATTTGATTTAATTTTATGAGTTACAAACATATGTTTGTACACACACAATGGAGTTTTCTTCTGAATGTGTTTCTATATAGAAAATACATAAAGAAAAAAATTACATTGTCTTTCACAGTTGCCTTTAGCAATTAGAAATAGAACATAAAATAATACAGTCGCAAAATGCTAATTGATATCTGATAATATTTTGATCGCGTAATAAGAAAGCTTGTCCTCTGAATTGTGATCTCTTCCCTCGTTTATGCGATGGAGAATTTTAAGCACCAAAACAAGAGAAAATACACTCAACAATAAATTAAATAAAATTAGGACACGTTACTAATAAGGTATTTTAATGACCATTATTCTTATAGAGTCCTAAGTCCTTGTTTAAGATATGTCTCCTAAGCGTTCGTATAAAGTCATTTTAGCAATAAGTACGAGTATAACGTAAAATCTAACCATTTTGTTATAATCTTTACTATCATAATCATAATAAATATTAATTAAATAATATTTTATGGATGCATACTAATAGGGTTTCATGTGGAAATAGACTCTATTGTACTAGACTCTCGCAAATAAACTTACTTTTTCAGCATAAAGGCTTTGCTCAACTCTTTGAGGACTGTGGAGACAATAGCGCCTGCTGCCGGCGCCGCCAGCACGGAGGCATCAATGCAGACCGATAAGGCAGCCGGGGCTAGAACCCCTAGCCGGGTCAACCGGGACCCTCCTTTCGACATCACTACTACAAGTATCAAAAAATTACCGACGCTTAATGCTAACCGTGCTAAACCTTGCGAAACGTTAATAAAAGACTAAAATAGTATAAGCCCAACAGTTTTACTTCAAAAAAATTAAGGACACTTTTTATTATGTAATACTTTGTGAGTATAGTTCGCTTGACTAGATCACGAGTTATTTTGTCCGCGCGACCGTAACCGACCAGCGATCAGCTTCGCGCGCGTTATACTGCGCTTCAACACACCTGCAGCTCTGCGCATACGCTGCGAAGCCTACCTGACAAACCTGCCACAGAATACTTACCACCTTTGATTATTTATTCGTCTAGATAGAGCGACGCGCTTCCATTAAACTAATACAAACAGGCCAGCTTTGCTATGTGCGGGAACACCACGTAGTGAACTCGTACTGCGTCAATCTGCATGTAGTAAAATACAATACTTACAAAAATTCTTCATTGTCAGCACAACATTACAGTGTAAAAAAAAAATAACTACAACAAAAACAGACACAACAGGCGGTGGGTATCGCAAACAAAGGATCTCTTCCAGATAACCATTTTATAAGAATGGAAAAGTTAATAAAACTAAGCGTACACGGTGGTGCAAATACAGGAAATAAAAATAATAGTGGACACATATCATGCCATACATATAATATGAATAATTATATATATATATATATATGCATGATATTAAAAGCATAGATAATAAGCAGTTAAGCACGTTTGTAATCAGAAAGGTGTAAACATTATAATTTTAAGAGACAAAAAAGTCGCAATCAAAGCTTAGTTGAACTCACCTTTTCGATGATTTTAAACCGTCAGTGTCTACCTAGATATAAATAACCAAAGCCTACCACTTACTGAAGAAATAATTATGACAATCAGCCATGGAATATAAGCCAGCTACTATCGTCACGAGATCGAAACTCGATTGATATTGTATGCTTGTTGGAATTCAAAAGCGCACGCGATTCTTATTATGTATTATATTTTTTGTTATAACTAGACTTTAAAGAAACAATCTGTACATACTTTAATCGTATTTGTTTATACAAAGTGTACCGTTTCATTTGCTAAGCTTTGTGCATTAAGCATTAAGCACGCATAAGCAAATGCAAATAATTCTTTTTAAAAAAAATAGTGACCACCAAATTCTATTACGTCAGGCTCCAGTAGTACTTTTTCTGCTATTACAGATTTAGTAATCAAACCTCTTAACTAATAAAATACGGGATACCCTTTCAAAGAAACAAATAATTGTTCAACCCGTCTTCGAGAAATCAGGTAAGAAACATTAAAAAAATAGTCGATATGGGTATCTCCCCTTTTTTGGAAGTCAATAAAAAAGGGCTTGCACACAATAAAATGCCTTTTTTATTAACCGGGTCTCATCTTTGAGCGTCTTTTGTCTTGTTTTATTCGATAGAGAACGTCACGTGCCAAATTGGTCTGACAAAGGATTAAAGTTAAATCACGTTAGTTATTAAGGCCTATAATATAAAGGCTGCGTACATTTTACATATTTTGCAACTACTATATGCTTTGGGTATATTTTATTTGGATCGCAACATTCAAACTCAAAGACGTTTACTTCAGCAGCCCGCTTCCTGTGATAGGTATTGAGAGAAATCTCTAAAATTGTTTGTTGGACTATCGTAGGTTAATCGAAGACAATGGAATTATTTTTGTCTACTATTTGGGCCAAGTCAATACAAATGTATCGAATATTTATCATCATATTGATAACATGAGATTTAATGTTCGAGGTACATGTTTCGAGCAATGTGTACAGGGTTATCAGTTAAGGGTCTACTAAGCTATTACACTTAACATTATGAACAACTTACATTATGGGACCAACCTTGAAAACGAGTAAAGAATTACATCCATATACAAAAGTTTATCAGTTTACAAAATGTATGAAACAACTGTTTTTTTTTTTAAAATTGTTTCCATGGTGAAAATATTTCCTAAGAGTGAGTTTATATAGTGATCCTCTTTCGGCTTAGTACACCCCCAGCAGATAACTCGGTATTGCAAAATAGAAAATATAAACTTGACGGTAAAAAACAACTAAACTAGCAACTTGTTCATATTTTTTAGTTTTTGTTTTTGTGATAGGTATTAGCTATCACCCGCGGCGTTGCTTAGGTAAAAAATAAAATAATAAAAACAAAAATTAAAAAATATAATTAAAATAAATTTTAAGTAGGTTGACGTTCGTTATAGTGTTGGAAATAAAAAGATGCGTATTTGCATGTATATTATAATTTAACTTCCTCAGTAGGATTCTCTGAGTTTGAGGAAGTTAGTTGTCTCCTGAGGTGCCAGATATATAGAAGTATCAAATTTTCAACCCCAATTGACCTCCTCGGAGGTTGAATTTCGGAAAATCCTTCCATGTACTCCCTAACACTCTATAATAAATATACGCTACAAAATTTAATGTATCTTAGTTCAGTATCTCACGTTTACATAGCAATGACAATGTAATATAATGACTACAAAAACCTTATGGGCAGTGCGTCTGGTATGGTCAATGTTGCTTAAACCCAGTTTTGACCATTTTTGGACCGCATTGCGAGAGTACCTGACGAGGCACGCAAGGGTTAAAGTTAAGCGAAAAACTGTTAAGGCTCAGTTCTTTAAAAAAATACATCCTTAAAGTCATAGCCATACATAGCTTATGCGTTTTTTTTATGTGTACGTCTAAAGCTATACTCGTGTTACTTACCACAAAAATATTTGGCCTTTGATAACAGCCGTATTGAACAGATGTTACGATTTATTTCTTACTTCGAATCAGTTAAATTAATCTATTTTTTATATTTCCTAAACACAAATGTATATAACATAACCTTCTTCAACCATTGTACCAACAATCAATTTAGACATTCAATCCCTATTATATTACTTTGTTTAGAGATCCGACATTCCTTAGCAATGTAATAGTTTAAACTAAATTCGAAATATTGTTTTTTAGTAAGACTATAATAGTTCTAAGAACGATTGTACTCGCGATACCACATTATAAGACTCAAAAAATAACAACATAACGTTTTCTTATTCATATGTTTATAAATTTTCGTCATTTTGTTCGCAATTATTATTGAAATCAACCGGTAAATGACGCCGTAATAATCTTCCTGTACCAAAATACCCAACAACGTCCAAAAAACGTAAAGATTTGTAAAACCCGTATATCAAGTTTCATCAAGATTGGTTGGAAACTTCAACCTACATTCGATATAACATATAAAAGAAACATACAAAAACAAAACGAAAAGCTTTGCTTGCCAAATCAATTAAAAATAATAATTAGTTATAAAAAGAGGTACTTTTATTCTTTCTACTGTTCTTTTTTTAAATATATTTTTAAGCTTTCGTGTTCAATTGACAAGTAAAAGAAAACTTTAAAGACGAAAAGCATGAGCTTCGTTATTCCAACTGTGATGGACTTCACATCTAGGTGGAATCAGTTTTAGGTTCGAATTCACTTATATCTCTCTATATAACAATTATTGTTCGTGGCTAAGGCTATGTGATGATAAATAGATAATATTTTTTTTATCGAGCATAACGTAATATTTATCTAAATTGTATTTTTGTCTTTTTTAGTATTATTGAGACATGATAAGAAATTTGTATGCATTTAATAAGGTCATAATTATTTAATTTAAAAACGAAGTACCTTAACTCATGAGTATCCGGTGACCGGACGTATCGTAAGGTCATTCTGCTTTATTTCGGTGATGGAGGGCGTAGGATAATCGCAGAAAACTATAAAGCTTACAATTAAATATGTTTTGTAAAGAAGGATGATTCTTAAGATCATAAAACAAATAAGCCTTCGGACCCTTATTCTCTAATGCACATGAGATGCCTTGCGGTATTCGATTCTGATAATGTAAATGGCGCGTTCCGTGCAACGGCAAGACGCTTCACGAGTGGTCTTAAATTTTATGAAAATTGGTCCAGAGATTAGATTTTTAAATCGAAATAACTGAAAAAGTTTAATCGGAGCCTGCCGCAATAGCCTGTGTACCTACACTTTATAAATAAAAAGGAATTATAAAAATATATATTATTGAAAATATTGTTTACGCACGCCGCATTGCATCTGGTTTTGCAGGGCAAGGCGTCGTATTTAACTTCTAAGGTAAGTTTCACTCTTTCATGCTTATACATAGCATTCAAGTTCTGCATAATTTTTAATTTATTCGATCGTTTATTTCATCACTAACTAGAGTTAGTGCCAATAGAGCCAATAACATTTTTTGTAATATTCAAAAACTTTAGGTACAATTATTCAGTACTTACTGTTGTTCGCGAGGTCAACTGTCAGTAGAACAACTAGTTATGTTGTCATAGCTCATTTAAAGCGACTGTAAAACTTAGCTAATTAATGAATACTTATGCATACAAGCGTAGCTATTTATGATATTGTTTTCATTTGCTGTGTCTAGCGACGTAGTATACACGTATAGTGTAATATCTATATACAGCGTGAAACAGAAAGGTGGATAGTACTTCAGTGTGTTAGTCACCCATAAAAGTGAACACTGCGTAAAACAAATATAAAAAAAATACGTCCTCCATATAACTTCACCGATCACACGATTAATTTTTGTATGGAGAATATATTTTTATTTTGTTCTTTGTTAACTTGCGGTTCACTTTGTTGGATATACCCACACGTTTCTGTGACTCGTTGTATATACATAGTAATATTATATATATTCTCTGTTAACGGCAAAAAATACATATGCTAACTTCAGTAGGAATATTTGGAGTCTAGACTTTACGAGATATGCCTATAGCTTGCTATGTTCGTCTTCGTTTCCGCCCGAAATGATAGCCTACGATGATTTCCGAAGACAAATAACCACGACCTACAATTTAACATATCTTCCGGCCCACGTATTGAATTCTTCAAATTGCTGCTCCGAAGTCCTTTCCATTACCCTTAACAGCTTGATGATGCTAGTGATAGAAAAAGCCAAACAATCTTAGAATTAGGCTTTGATTCAGAGCTCATACCCAGCCTTACAAACATAACATACTTCGCTGATAAACATGTTAACATTTGAATACAAGGGATCATTAAATGTGAATGAGCAATAAAACCTGCCCGATATTGAAAAGTGACGCGAGCAAACGCGTGGTTTGAATGTTAAACTGCTCATCATCTTGAAAAGGTAACCAGTAGAACTGTACCTACATACTTTGCAGAAAGTACATTGGTAATATTACGTTTATTTCAACCAATTTAAAAAAATGATGGCAATTTTATTTTGACCCTACTGGCAAAAGAAGGGTTTTGTTTTTCGAGTGTTTGGCCATTTAGGCTTTAGGGCGTACCAAAGAAATATAACTTTCTTTGGTACGCCCTAGAGCCTAAACGGATTGTCGTATTTTTATGTGAGTGATGTCAATAGATTAGTCTTCACCTGCAGATAGTCGTAGGCTATACTAGCTTTACGATTTTTGCTCTTACGATTTTGGGTCTAAAGTTCTTGCGTTCTTTGTAGTCAGTTTTAATTTGATCTAGATATCTGTCTCTGAGATGGCAGGACCGATGAAAAAAATGATTTTTTTGTTTGAAAGGTCAAAGGGACATGTGGTCACATATAAATTGTATGATAATAGGTTAATACCTAGGTTATTAAATCAAATTTAAAAAATATATATTGTACTTATATTGTAGTTTGTTTTTTTTTTGTTACTTACATTACTTAAAGTATTTGACTAAATAAATATTTAAAGGATTAGTTTTGAAAAATAAAGGCATAACGAACTTCAATTTGTAATACACATTTTTTAGTTAAGCAGTTTTGTTTCTAAATCAAACTGCTTAATAAAAAAAAAATATGCTCTTTTTTTTCAAAAAGTATTCTTTACATATTTAGTTAGTCAAATACATTAAGTATGTACCCAAGGGTTTGCATCTTCCAAGTACAGTCCACGTGAGGTCAGCGTTAGGTACTGATTCAGAACAATCCGAAATCAATTCCTATCGGACTAAAATATTTTACAACAAATAAGTTACAAGCCATTCACTTCTTTCAATTTTAAAATACTAAGTTTTTTTATTTAAGGTGCAGTAATGCATGTCTCTGACAACTGTTATGAACCGCTCGGTAAATAACGCCATAGAAAACACATCATTTTCGCGGATAACAACTGAATTCTAATGTAATTAAAGTAAAACAACTTTATACAGAGTGGCACCAATTTTATTCACATTCACACTCTTACTAGCTAAGATCACCTAACACAGAATAAGAAATAAAATATTTTATTATTTTGTTTCTTCTACGAGGTATTGATATATTTAAACCCTACAATATTATTATTACGCTCCAAACCTAAAAAGTCTACTTTTCGTTCCGTGCTCTTTCTAGGCACATCCCAATCTACACTCATTGATCTTTTCTTATCATAAATTGTATAAATTTCCAAACATTCTTTTCTACCGGTCGTATAAAGCCAGTCATCAGAATTAGAGCGTTGTTTTATATCTGTAAAATGGTTATTCTCGTCATTCAAGTCGGACTGGCGAGATGTCTCAGTCAGGAAACTGATTCCTCTTGAAAACTGGCCCAACTCTCTTCGGTTGTATCTAGTACGTGGTACATTTCCTCTGTCTAGGTCTTCTCTTCTGGCTAGCCAGTAGTAGTGAGTGATGGGGTCTCGAGGGCCCCAGTGACGAGACGGCTGGAACGATGACTTCAGCTTCTAGAGACAAAAGGCTAGCGCTATTAGTTGGTTGTTATGGTAATAGCAACGTTAACATCGAACGGAAGCAAAGACGTGTTCGTTGTTTCCTAGCGATTATAAACAGGGTTATTGGAGTGTACGAAAGACGGTCAATATAGCCATTCTTAAGGAACAACTTTCACTATTGGACCAACTATGAATTTGAGAAAAAAACAGCTGCTTTATATATTTTATCGACAACCAGATTTTTTTGTATTTAACAGGTTGGTCTCATAGTGAAAGTCGTTCGTAATTATGAGTATAGCCGAAAGGGGGTCACTTTTTGGCTTGGTACACCCCTAACCGATAATCCTATAGATGGAATATATAAAGAAAAACGTTTACTGACTTTCAAAAATTAAAAGGAACTCAATTTACCACGCTCCTACAGTTATTTCTTATAAGGCGTCACCAGCTAAAGGATAGGTACACTAGATTTCTAAATTTGTCTTCGAATAGGTTGTTGTAAACCTAAATTGTTTTGAATTACTTCACATCCTTTCAGCTTTAATGGCATTTTTTATGTTTTAACCATGTACAATTGTAGACAGACGGTTTTATGGTTTGAAACATCGTAACTTATTTTAAATGACACTAGTATCTTTTGTGCGCAAAATGTAACAATTCGTTGAATACTTAACTTAAGGAGCAAGTCATTCCTACTTTGTAAAAATCAATAATACATGTTTATGTTTTTGCATTTTAATTAAGTTTATTTTAGCATATTTTGTTGATTTTCTGTGGAAAATACAAATTTTAAAATAAAATAAATTATTGAATACAGGCCATTTATTCATTAATTTTATATTTTAGTGCTGTCTATGTATAAAATGTTGAGGCCGGAGTATTCAGTAAAATTTATCATACCAATTTCAACACACTCAGGTAAAAAAATCGTCATTTTATTCAAATAAGTGTTTTTAAAAGCGTTCGACATTGCTAGAAAATGACCATCACACCCAGATTTACAATAAGTTTCTGTTCGGATTCAAACATTTTGCAACACGAATTACGCGAAGCTTGTTTTGTAATCTAAAATATTAAAAAGCGATTATTATTTTAGTTTAGATCTAGAATCGATTTTAGTAATAATTTAGGATCTCCTAATAAGTTTTGCGTAATTCGTGTTGCAAAGTTTTCGAATCCGAGCGGATACTCATTGTGAATCTGGGTGAGAACTCAATAAAAGTACGGCGTAGGACTGAAAATAACGGTGCGCTATATAAGTTCTCTACAGCAGCAGCCGATAGATAAAGATTGAGATGACGATTAGTTTTTATATATGATTAAAACTTACGTCCAAAATATCGTACTGCACTTGTCTTCCCACAGCAATGCAAGCGCAGAGCACAAATACAGCGGCAGCCACCACAGCAGCAGCGAGCACCGTGATACTCTCTTCTGCCATCCAAGCGTCTTCATAAGAGATAATGATCACTGATAACCACCAGGTGGTGACGGTGAATATGACCACAGGGGCGAACCACCAGCCCCAAACCCAATACTTGAGTAGTTGGCTACCGGTGAGGAATTCTACGTCTTTCACAAGGTTTTTCCAGCCTGTGGATGATAGATAAAAATTTAATAAGACGCTCAATTAAGGTGATGGTTCCCAAATAGATGCGTTTTTGTTTCCATTTTCTAGCATTACCGTATACTGTGCCATGTTGGAAGTTAATACATCATGTAATACATATACTCAATTAAAGCATGATATTTCAAAATGCTTATCTTAGTTTACTAAACCATTTTAATATATTTTTGAAGAACTCATTATCTCATTATTTTGAACATGTTTCTTTCGGTATACGTGGAATGTCTACTTTGTAATGTTGGGGTAGATTAATCGAAATATTGGCCCCTTCAGGCTAATGTATTGTTTTTGTCTTAGAATGATAGGTAAGTGAACTTTTAAAGATAAATGTTATAAGAGCCTAGTAAAAAGTATTCATTTAGAAAAGCACGTTGCTAATATATTTAACTAGGCACATATTTTAATGAGGCACTTTGGCTTAGCTAGCGGGTAGCGTTCGTTTCATGCGACGTTGCATGCGTGCCCGCCTCATTCCTGCCACTTCGCGTAGTGCGCGACGTTGTCAGACTTCATCTAGTGCAACGTGAGAATAATTATATATAATATTCTTTCCTAGGATAGTTACCGCGTGCGCGTAATAACATACTTATAAGCGATTGTGTTTTACTAGAAACATTCTCTGCCGTGATTTTGACACTACTGTAGAAGTGTGATAATATACAAATGGGAGATAAGAAGAATCGAAAACAAAAAAATATCACTTCTTATAATCTTTATAAGTAAACGTTCATCGATGATTTCGCCAATTTACTTTTCTTAGATAATTTTTTTATTGAATATTTTTATTTATAAATCTAACTATTTTGACCGATTTTTATCAAACTTATATGAATTAATTGTTCGTTAATTTTAACGTCAGACCTAAAAAAACATAAAAAAAACCATAACTGAAATAAAAGGTAAACAGTTAGGTATTTTTATTATGGCAGCTGCTCCTTACAGTGAAGAATTTTTTTTATAAGATCCCTTCCCGTAGCAACCATCAGCTATAACATCTATGATGACAATTCGAATTCACCCTTCCGATTCAGATAAAAACACATATATTTTTTAGTACCTACACTGTAAACGCTTTTTAGGAGGAAACCTGTACGTTATTACGAAATTTCTTAAGGACAAACATCCATACATACAAACTGAAAGACAAAATAAAAATGTACCTCTAAGCAGAGATGCTTCGCTCGTTTCACACATTCGAATTTTAACGCACAGAGTAGTCTTGTTACAGAAACTTATTGTAACAAATGGTAATACGAGGATTTTTTTCTCAGTAATCAATACCTACTGTTTTTGTTATAGAAACAATCAACATTTATATTTTATTTACGTAAAAAGCGTTTACAGTGTAGGTACTAATAAAGAAAATTGTTTTTATCTGAATCGGAGGGCTGAATTCTCACGGCATTGCCATCATAGATGTTATAGCTGATGGTTGCTACGGAAAGAGATCTTATAAAAAAAATATTCTTCACTGTCAGGAGCAGCTGCCATAATAAAAATATGTAACTATGAATTTTTCGATTGATTATGTAAATATGAATTTTTCGTTAATTTTAGCGTCTCTAAGAAAACAGAAAAATACTTTAAAAAACAATAACTGAAATAAAAGGTAATCATTTTATTTCAGTTATTGTTTTTTAAAGACGCTAAAATTAACGAAAAATTTATTCATATAAGTTTGATAAAAATCGGTTAAAATAGTTAGACTTATAAATAAATTATGCAATTTTTTTATTTATTACAATTTTTTGAAGTAAGTTTTACCTAACCCAGCGAACCTCGTTGTTGATAAATAATGTCATCAATGATACGAGCTGCCAACTGCTAACGATGGCGGAATTTTGAAGGTTGCAACTTGCACGATATTCAACGAACGAACTCGAACGATAGTTTCTACG
Organism: Ligdia adustata; assembly: GCA_947049295.1. Classification (NCBI taxonomy): domain Eukaryota; kingdom Metazoa; phylum Arthropoda; class Insecta; order Lepidoptera; family Geometridae; genus Ligdia; species Ligdia adustata. The sequence continues at coordinate 14,770,151 of OX346213.1, read as the reverse complement.
AAATTTTCTCAATATATTTTTTGTTTTTACGAGGTACGAGAAATCATTTTTATAAAAGTTTAATGAAATCGTGTTATTATTATTCGATAATGAGTACTTCACCTTCTGTACAATAGTAATCTTTGACCTAACATTGAGAAAAGTACGATGTTATTTCTCTGAACTTACATTACTCTATGTCAATATCCAAACTGTGCATAAGACACCTTCTATCTATACAGTTGACAAAATTATAGACGGCAGGCCAATGCTCGCTCATTTGTTTCGCCCAGAATCAAACAGATGGCATGGCATAGGTAAGTATCAGTACATACTATTATTTATTCTGTGGCTCAATTCTCAATTGCGTTTGTCTATACCCGTCGCCTTAAAGGTGAGGTAATTTGAAACGCAAGTAGGTAAGATCTCCTTCCTCTATGTGTAGTCTAATAAACGTATGGAGTTGAAACAATTTATGTCACTTTTTGTATTAGATTTTTATTAGAAACGTGATGCTAGTCATTGGCTGTTTAAAAATTCTTTAATTTATTCTTTATTCTTTTACTTTATTTATATTAACTATAATAGTTATGTCATGTGCCTTTTAAAATATTTTTATTTACTTTGCTACATACTCGTAGTATCGACCAAAATGTAGGTAAATATTATCCACCTTGACGTTTATTTATAGTAAATATTTTATTGGATATTGGTAGTAGGTATTCCTTCCTACTTCTTTAGTATCAATTATACCTAAGTCGGTCCAGCCTGGATACGATTGGCACAGGAACGAGGAAGATATCATCATATGAAAGAGGACTATATCCAGCATTGGGATGAAGAAAGCTGAGGATGATGATGATTGTGTTGTTCGCAAATCCATAGTAGGTATTTTTAAGAATTATAATTAGTTTTGAAATTAATGACGGTTTTTCTAATACTTGGTAAAAAAACGTTATGATATGTCCCTTCCCACACAGTTCTATCAATAGCTCCATAAAAACTATACTTAGTTACCAACCAGTGTACGTATTAGGTTTCTACTGTTGGGTTCATAACAATGATAAAACATGACGACAGTGGGCGACGCTTTGTTATGAAATCTTTTCCTACGTGTCTTTTATAGTAAGAATTAAATAATTGCTTTTCAATCTCTATTTTTAATAAAGTTATGATATAAAATATGATAATGCAATTAACAACATAAGCAATATACATAAACCTAGCACAACCAGTTAAACAGTAAGTACCCATACATGGCAGAAAGTTATCGTCTGAAGAACTCATGGACATACGTAAGCACAATTTGATATTAAGTAGGTACTTAGCGAGTTAGTCACCCTATTCTTAAAAAGAAGCACATAATATAGGTAATACTGCACATCTAGCATTTAATTAGACGACTTATAATCTTAGCTTGGGAATAATTTACAGTCTCACATTTTATACATTTACTCAAGTACCAGACGTAATTTAGAAGCTAGGTGCTCACCGTAAATAAAGCCTAACGCCAGTATTTCTACCCCTGTTGCTAGGGAGATCAGTAGCGGCATGGCTAAGTTTTCCAACAGAGTCAAGACTCGCAGCCTTCCTCCGAGGATGGCCAGAGACACACCAGCGCCGACCAGCGACGCGGCGAAAGAAGCCAGTCGCCATTTTACACCGCCGATGCGACGGAAGCGATCGTAAACTGGGTAGAGTAGGACTAGCTGCAAATAATGCGTTCTTATATTTTTAGGGTTTCGTACCCAACGGGTGAAAACGGGACCGTATAACTAAGGCATCGCTGTTCGTCCGTCTGTCCGTCTCATGAACCGTGATAGCTAAACAGTTAAAATTTTCACTGATGATGTATTTCTGTTGCCGCTATAACAGCAAATGCCAAAAACTGGATAACATAATATTTAAGGGGGCATCCCGTGAACGTGATTTTGCCGTTTTAACAACAAGAGCTATAAACTACTGTTTTATAGATTATGGTAGGTAGGTACGCGAGTTTCACTTGACAGACTTTTTATTTAATTTTTTTATTTTGTATAATTGTTTCGTTAAAATTCGGTTTTTTTATTGTGAGAGGTTATTCCGAAATAAGTAACCGTTTTAATATCCTCGAAAAATAAACATATCTATTTAATTATTAATGTAGTTATTAGTAATGATAGAATGGAGCGTCTAAACCCGTATCAGGAAATTGTAATTTGTATTGCCACAAATTAACGTGCATGAATATAATGATCTAAAATTAGGTCTGGTCGTTTATACGCTCCTACATACACTTGTAGTTACGGCACTTACTTACCTATTGCGTTCTGAATATTAGCAGGCGTTCCATTAAACGCCGGATCACGAAACTATTGCACATATATTTGCTTTATAAACTTTTTACACAAAACTTGACCTGTTACATAAATAATATTAGTATTTACCCGAGGTTTCGCCCGTGTTATATTTGTTTTTCCTTAAAATTAAGAAGTCTGTGGTAATCTCGCGACTTTGCACTATCTCTGTGCAAAAAATCCCGTTTCATAACTCAGTTGCTGAAGAGAAGAATTGCCAATTAACTAACAAACAAACTTTCGCATTTATAATAGAAGAAGTAATATACAAACCATTGTGATAGTTCCGGAGAGTATGAGAGTGAAGTAAACAAGCAGGACCCACTCTTGCTCCAGTTCCCCATCGATAACTGCTTGGTAAACCTGTACTAGAACAGCTGCCGCGGAGGTATACTTGTCTTTAGAACCTGAGATGCTGTGCCAGAAGATCAGCCAGAACCAACTTGAAATTATGTTGGTGCAAGTGATCACTATTGATGTCCTTAAAATAAAATAAGAAATATATTGGATCAACTAGTTTATTCACAACTTTATTATGAAACAGCTTAATACAAGCAACCAATCATATTCTTTCTATCTCTGGCTAGCAAATTTGAATAAGTCCATCCAAGTCTTGTAATGGCCTTTCGATTAGTTTCGTGTCAGGTAATCAAATCATTGGATACCTACCACTGGACATTAGTGCTAGCATAAACGGAGTCGCCTGCAACTATCAGGAATCCGCCAGCAAGCTGACAGCTCCAGAGCGCCTGAACCACAGCGCTGATCCACAGATATGGCTCGGCAAACCCTCGCCAGCTTCCCCTGTCCACTATCGTGGATATTGATGAACCGTTTCCGACACAAGCGGCTATCACTATTCCAAGTACAATTATTGCCGGAGATAAGAGGTACATGATCCGTTTCATTAGTTTTATTGAGCTGTAAAACCTGAAAAGTTTACAAATTTTTACGAAATATTTAAACGTTGTTATATTGGTAGAAGCAGAAGGTTATCGGAACCTTTTTATTTTATTACTTATTACTTACTAGCTCTGCTCCACGGTACGAATCACGGTTACTTTTTAACTAGAATTTTTAAAGTCGTTTAAGTAGTTTTTCGGTTAATTCGTTACATACAAAGATAGAAAGATTCAATAATACAAATCTTTAGAAAGTGGATAGTATAGATATGGTATATGACATATTATATTAACCTATCGTTGGCAGTCAGTCCATTGATAGAGTATGAGAGATCAAGGTCATCTTTTATATATGAGTCAGACTTTAATAACATCGTTCTTTATATAAATAAACTCGTACGATAAATATTTAATTCTTCCAGGCGCTTTCGCAGCTTTTAAATGTGGTCTGAACTGGACTGGAGGGCAAGTATTTTCAGTTAAAATAGCATTGAGAATTTATTTATTTTCTGTATATTTACCCTTAATTTTTCTTTACTTATTGGGTTAATGTTAAAAGTAATGATATTAGGAGGTATATACTCACACAAAAGGACTTGCTATCCACAATACTGCTACAACTAAAGCTATAGCTAAATAGTATTCTGGGCTTTCGTTTACTGGAGACATGAAAGTTATTCTGAAAAAATAATAATAACTAAAATTTACCAAATCGTACCCTCTATAAGGCCCCCTTTTTCTAATATAGTAAAAAGCTTAATTTCAGTAGGTATTTTGTTACTTACCTTAGGCATTCTGATGCGTTTAGTACGTTGATATATTCTTCCTAAAATGAAATTTTTATCAGGCAAGTTATGATTGGCAGTGATAACGCCGCTAGAATTTCCCCTTTGTTGCGGATGCTATGCAATATTCACAAGTACATTACAACACACTCATACTCAAAGATAGACATTCAAACCCATTGAAATCATTGAGAATTCCAAACATTAGAACTTGTTTTACAGAAGAGTTTGATACTAAACGAATAAATAAAAATACATTTTATTTCATCACAATAGCCAAGGTTTTTAAAATACATAATGTTGAATAGTTTTTTGCCAAATTTTTATAGTTATGTAATTTTGTTTTATTAGAAATTGCCTCTCGATGTTACGTAAAGCCGTGTTTAAAAATTAATATATAATATTTATAGTTCATACCTCCATTTCCACTAATTCTATGCAGTCAATGAAAGGTATATTGTGTGTGGCAGTGTAGAGAAAATAGGCGATTGTTAATGACAGATATAGCACAGAGTATGTTGAGCCAACGTAACTTATCAACAGCCTTATGTAGCCAATACCTGCAATCAAAATATTTTGTACTTTAAGATATGAAGTGTAGGTGGATGAATGTTTGAACTAGGAATACGATGATTGGACTGCAAAGAAACTTCATTCTCTGATCTTTACCTTTTCAAGTTAAAAACTAGATTATAGCTATCCAAAGATAGAGAAGCTGGCAGCAGTTCGCACAATAAAAGTGGACGTTTAGTTTTATGAGAGTCCGTGGAACCTCTACCATGTACCGGTGCCGTCTGGCTGTATCTCTTATGCTGAATACGAAAAATTTAGTCCTAATATGACGAATACCTAAACATTTCATATGATTTCTATTTTTTTCGATTTACAATATTAAATTTCTGTGGTTCAAGGGTCTTCCCATCTCCTTGGAGGTTTCAAGGGTCATATAAAATACCAACGTAATGCAGGTTCTAAAAGTTTTGTTGTGTGGTGTGTGAAAAATACCTTACCGTTATTTTGCCTTAAAGTCATTTGTCACATCCGAATATTATTTATTACACATTACACAAAATTTGTAGTTACATTGGCAATCATACAAAACATTTAAATAGTATTTTTTCCCCCTCTCTCAACGACTTCAATAGCGAAAAACTAACCTCTGAAGAAAGGCACCGCTCTCCAAATACCCACAGCGTCTTGCTGGCTGAGCTGACCAATAGCCAGATGCAATAGTGTTATCGGTAGAGCGACCAACACCAGCATGGCAGTAAGTGCCAGGCCGTAGGTGAGGCCTCCGTAGAGGAATGCTTCGCGCGGCACTCGCCAGGTGGCGTTGAACGATACGGATATTGCGAGGGTGCAAAGGTGGGCGCGTAGAACCGGCCACTTAAGCCGACCCTGAAATATAACATTGCTGGCTTTTTAAATTATTCGAGTTGGAAAGTTTTAGAATATGATCGGAAACGCATTATGAATCAGGCTACTGCTACACAGCAGTATGATTTGGCAATTTAACTTTGTACCTGCGTCGAAGCCTTTCAACTTTGAACGTGTTTTTACCGTTGGTGCCACGAGACTCGAAAAAGTTCTTCGAAATTCGGTCCCTTCTTGCATTGCACAGGATGCCCGAAGTTTAGAATAAAACAAAAGTACCCTTGCGTTTCAAAAATGTGACATTTATTTCCAAGAAACTTTCGAAACATTTCAAAACCAATTGGAAAGAAAATCAAACTCGTACAATCCAGGGGCCGGTTGAGAAACGTGACAAGTTTTTGAAGAAGCAATAAAAAATAAAACATTGCTATTGCGATTTGTTTACTGCGGAAAAAAAAATATTGCAAAATTACTTAGGATGAAATAAAAATTGTACCTATTTATTGTTAATAAAAGAAAAGTGGGTATTGTTCTTGGCTGTAGAGGAACACAGAGTTGGAGATACTTAGATATACAAATATACACTAGAAAAACCTTACCCTCTTTTTGGGCAATCGGGTAAAAGTAAATAATCGCAGTGCAAAGATTTTCAGTGGCCAGATTTAATACGATACGAGTATGACGACTAACTTCAGTTAGAAACTACGAGTATTTTCTGAGAAATTCCTAACCAGTATATTATAACTAAGTATAAGTCCAAGCAGTAGCTAGACATAACCAAAATAAACTCACCCAAACCTTCAAAGGTGCGATCATTTTAAAATGGTCACAGCACGCTAATATTTGTTATTTCTCACACCTTATCGAAGCTATTTGGAACTGAGCCATCAGCACTGCGTCTCACTGCTTCACAAATAAGGCACAAAGAGCCCATGATTATAAGATTTTGCAACGTTCCAGATAAACAGAAGATAAAACGATATCCGATGAGCGAGGAAATCGATCTGGCACTACTATCAGCGCTCTCGAGTGCACGAACCTTATCGTGAGATAGAATCACTTTACTTTTTTTAATATTATCTGTTGTCGTTTAAGTAATTATTTACCTTAATAGTTGTATAATTATTTTAAAGTTATGTAAATGATTGCCTATCGCAAAAAATATTTTAAATATTACGAGTTTTCAGGAAGATCAAGTCGCTTCTAACCACTGGTTTCTTTTCAGAATCAAGAAGTTATGAGTGACTTAAAAAAATCTGACAGCTAAAATTACAGATTTCCGTTCCTTATATATAAGTTTAATCGCGAAATGCAACCAGTAGGTACTCGTATGACCATCTGCAGATAAAAGCTGGTTTAGGCTGTAGGGAGAGGTAGAGTAGGAGTAGGTCTAAAAGATTTATACATAGTTATTTATTCCTAGTTATATGCAGTTATACATTAAAAAAAATTACTCTCATATTAAGCAAATTCGTGTAAAAACCCTGTTTTTACAGAATCGAAATAGAGATACTTTGCTGACTCGGTCAATACCCATTTTATCTGTGTCTTGGCCCCATCGCTGTGACAACTGAGGCAGATGAGAATTCAATTTCCTTCTGCCGCATTGATGAGGCAGATCTTGGGTCAGATGGGAATATTCCGTCCAAAGTTATATACCCGTATCTATGTACTTACTTGTATATTTACGGCAATGATACAACCGATGCCTACATAAACTTACTACATTAGGAATATATTGCATTAAGTACTCTACATTAATAACGTATGAATTAGTATAATCATTAGATGTCTCTCCTATAAAGGAGATGTAGTCCAAAATCCATCAGGCTTGCATAATACCTAGAGCGAGCGCGGTAGAATTTTCTATTCTTCGAAAGCTATATTCAACCTTCTCCGACAACATTTCCTCATGACGTTTTTTTTGCAGTTACTCATTATTTTTCAGACGAGTGAAAAACTCAAACGGGTATGTCTGACTATGGGATAGAACCCGCGCCCTCAGTCGAGGTCCCTTTTTTTACTTTGAGAAAGGGATTTTTAGGATTACTTAACAAAACTTTTTTTTACTTTGAGCTGTTACCAGAGACTTCGTCTAGCCTTCGTGGATTGAGATTGTTTGTTGATGGTGTTAAGACATTCATAAACTCACATCGGCTGCCAGTTGCCGGGTTCATCTTGCGAAGTTTCTCAGCTCGTACTTACTATGGTAACGGTACGCCAAGCAATGGCATGGTGCCACTTATAACATGCATATTATAATCAATCTAAGTTGGAATAAGGGTCAAGACCCAAGGTCGAGTCCTTTACAGCGCGGACAGCAAGAGCTGCAATGATGCCCAAGCTTGAAGGCTGAGAGCGTAGCTAGGCTGAACTCGATGCCACCATAGCGCAGCTTGGCACCGATATAGTAGCATTAGATCGGGCCAAAATTACACCGCCGGTGAAATACAACTAATTCCCTTTAAGAGCCATTAAGAAATGACGTCACAAATTCATGCCATTTCATGTTCAGCCTTGTACTACGACTGTAGCCAAGGCTAAACATTTGGTGTCATAAATTAAATCAAATATCATTTTTCTCTTATAAAATGATGAAATAGGCTATGAAAAATTTGCGATACGGCGAAAAACACGCATCAGAACACGTAGGAATATTTCATTTCAAGGATATATTTTATTTAGAAAACTAACGCCTGTTTGATTCATATTGTTAAAGATAACGGGTTTTCACGTGTACCTGATTGTTGGATAGGTCTAACTATAGTTTCGTTCATCAGTTTTGTGAACTTCATCAGGGATGAAATGAGCCGTTCGTGTCTTCAACGATCATATGTCTCGCTCGTGTGCGCGAGACGTGCCATCGTTGAAGATGACTTACGCGTGAAAACCCGTTTTCTTAAACAATATGAGGATAATTATATTCCTATCAATTATACATTTTTGTAAATTTTCGCGTATCTGATATTAAAATGTCATAAGTATCATTACCAAACTAGAGAAAAAAAATGAAGTTTAATCATTCGAATTATGAATTATTCGAATTATATTACCTACCATAGATAGAATACAACTCATCATGTATTTTGTGGCAAAATTTCGAAAAAGTACTTTTAAATGAATGAATATAGTTATGAATTAGTTATATATTTTGTTTTAAACAAAATTTAAAAAGATACATCAAGACAAATCCATACAATCCATACATTGTATGGATTTATCGCCTAAAGCAATTTCATCCAGGCAACCTTTATATGTTTTATATATAAGAAAACGACTATTGCAACTAAACTTATAAGAGTAAAATAAGTAACTAAACATGAAACAAACTAGTACCTTTTCCATATTATTAATAATTATTAACAAATGTTACGAAACAATATTGAATAACCAACAATTACATATCAGCTTAAAGAGAGCTATACATATATAAAATACTCTGAGCACAAATGTACATACAATATTTTTATTTTATTTAATTGTCATCGAAAACTTCATCAATTATTAACGATAAACATCGTTGCTATGCGTGCATGAATCCTAGCAAAATACGAGTAGGTACTAACATTAATATAAAACCTAATTTTTATCTTGTAAAGGTATCTTAGTTAAATAAAATATGGCACTTATGACAGTTTAATTAATTTTTATAATAATAAATATTTTTGTCGCCTTTGAGTTTTAATAATATAAAGTATTAGGTAAGTAGGTTATATTAAAGTTGCAGTTTCGAGAAAATTGTGTAAAAGACAATATTACAATGTCCTACTTATAGGGTCATATTTAAAGGTAAATTAAGTAGAGCTACCATCACTGCATGTATCTGTATTAAAAGGTATAGACAAGAAATGATAAATCCTACACGTGCCTCAAGTGGAACGAGATGGTAATAGGACGAAGAAGAAAGTTTATTTCTAGTTTTTAGAATCGGTTCGTATGTTGTAACGTTACAAAATCGATCGTTTAATCGAAAAGTAATTTTCCTTCCCATCCTCAATATGTCTCGATGTCTCACATCATTACCTATATTAAACGACCAAAAAGAATGGTTTCCAGATGCGAATATATTCTAAACAATTAAATATAATATCAAATTGCTAATACAATTCGTATTATACCTCGCCTCCCCAACACAAGACGCAACCTCCTTAAGTTGGGCTCTACCGATTCTAAGGAAAAACAGGCTTGAGGGCAGGTATACATATAAAAAACAAAAAAACTCGTCGATCTAGGGTAGCCAGCAGTGCAATTATTGCAGATCAAGGCTTGTAAAGTGCTTTACTCAAACAATGAAACAGCCAAGACGTGACAAGAGATGAAACAAATATATAAATACTCAATTACTTAGTAACGTTCTTGGATTTTTTGTGAATACTAGTAAACATTTTCAATAGCTAATTTTTCTTTTTTATCGTGTTAAAAATACTGCACTGGAGAAATCGTCGCTTGAAGAGCTCGTTTTATTTCTATTTCATCTCTGTAAGTTGAGAAATTTGGGACTTTCATACAAAGTGAATACTTTAACCCCCTCAATATGACCTTGTCAAAATCCGTTTTTAGCTAACGTTATCTACATATTATTATCACTTGCCTATTATAATCTTTCAGCTTGAAAGGTCAAGTTGTTTTCGAGATATCTATGAGTCCTTATACGAGAGTCTAATACAGATCGACAGTCCTGCCCTCTGGCAGGACTGTCGATCTGTATTCCCATGGTGGAGCGGTATGCAACATTACTCCCGTTCAAATAATGGTACCTACCTACTAAAGATTTTGTACTTAACGGAATATTTTAAAATTTCAAATCAATCTAGTTTCTACCAGCGCAATAATTCCTTATACGTGCTTATGGTTGTCTATAAAGTAATGCTTGAGCTGATAAGACTGCCTTTACAATTGCAACATTATAATGTAAAGCAGTGGACTAAAGAAATGAGTTAATCTATCTTTGAAGTGTTTCTGCAAATTAACGAAGAATCCCAGAACAATAACCTTTTTTTCGAAGTTTTCTTTTACTAGGAGTCCAACGTTAATCGATAAAAATAGCTGTGTATCATTTTGTTGCTAGTTAAATTAACAGTCCACTTAAAAACTTGCATTGTTGTGTCATATGACCAACTCTTTATAGTTCTCTATGTTATAATTATAGCGCTGATTTATTCCTAAGTTATTGATTATTATAGCGCCTCGTTTTTGTTAATTATCCACCATGTCTATAAATATTGCGAGTAAAGATAGCACCAGACAGCCCAAATACTAAGCTAACCTGAGCTCAAACATACAATATACCTACAAGGCATTAGGATATTAAAATAAAACAATTAAAGTGCTTACCTAAAACATTTATTAAACTATGCCGTTAGTGTTTGCCTTAATTACTACGAATAATGGAATATAATTCTAAGAAAATGGAATATAATTCTAAGAAAAATGGAATATAATTCTAAGAAAAATGGAATATAATTCTAAGAATAATGGAATATAAATCTAATTCTAAAGTAGAATATCGTAATCCGCTTCAGATTGATAATTCATGTGAATATAATTTTACTACCGAGCATAATATAATATAATTCTAATTAGAAAGTCGAATATCCCGTGCTCATCTGACATTCAAGTTTCTATGTCTAAAAATACTTAGCGTAAGATTTCGAGCGATAAGACGTGCCATACGTATTATTAAAATGATCATCCGTTACAATAAAAATTAAATAGATTCGTCGACCCATTTCAAAGTACCCACTCGTATAATCAAGTCTCTCTAATTATACCGATTGTTTCAAACCATCCGCTACCACAGCGCGCGCGAACGTGCACGTGCTGACGAATAGTTCATATATTAATACTTATAATAAACGCTCTCAGCCAGAGTTTTTTTTTATGATCTATAACATCAAGATTATTAAAACGCATGCACTAGCCTATTAACAATTTTTTTAATGTATTTACCCGATTAAACACAATAAAAAAATAGGTTTTTTTGCCCACCATGCCTAAAAATTAGTTCCATTAATTTATACTCTACGTAGCCCGAACAATTTCACTTGCCAAATAACCTTACAAGTCCTTAATTGTCAAAATTTGCATGTTTCGTATGCTTAACATAAAATTTTAATACTACACGAATATTAGAAAACATCAAGATACATCAAGAGATTAATTGAATGAAAATACTTATTATCTAAAGTTCTCATATCAAATGAGTGTTTACGTCTTACATTGCACAAAAAGGCATATCTATGGAAGTAACCAACATCGCTCCTACGCGAGGACCTATTACTCACAACTCTAATAATCCTCAAAGCTAGAGTTGCAAGATAAGGTTAGCTTGAGTCGAAAGGTACAAAATACTAATTTAGCTATAACGCTAAAAGTATGTTACTTTTAGGTCTACTTCGGGCCTTTATCCATGAGCTTTTAGATCGGACACTACCAAAAAAGAAACTTGAAATGAAAAGTTTTATCTATATCATTCAGTATAGAGGTCAGCAATTTTGATGGATTAATTGTAAATGGAAGACTAATTAATTTTCTATTTCACTGACTAGAAGTTAAATCATGACAGGAAGCTCTTTCCCAGAATTCGGAAGTTAAAGAACGAAGATAACTAATGGAAGGGCCAATTAATTGTCCATAGTCGCTTATAGATCAGATAAAGTAACTAAGATTAAAAATACACAAGACACAGGATTAATAGATTGGAAACATAGTTCAGGGAGAATCGAAATTCTGACTATGCAACTGAACACCGTGAAAGCGATAACTTAAAATCGTCAACCTTTTATTTGATTCTCACTGAACTTTATTTATAATCTGAGCAACAATCATAACAGTAAAAAAATACAAGAAGAAATAGTACAATCAATAGATTAAATAGTTACACCAAAAGAAGATTGGAAGCAATTTGTTTAAGATATAGTTTCAGCTGATGATTTGACTGATGGCGACAAGAACAGGTAAATTAATAAATCCGTTGACATGCAGATTAGAAAACGTGAGCGTGTCGACACACGCCGCAGCCTAACGCGAATTCTTCCCCAGTCGGAGGGTGAATGACGTGCAAAGGACATTCGTCCGCTGAACCAGGCAGCTGTTCTCCTTTTGGTCCTAGACAAAGAAAACAATACTTTATATTAGGTACAACAACATCAAAAAGCCTACACATCTGCGTTTTCTGCAGTTTTTACTGCTACAATGGTTTGATTTGTTCATGAGAATATCTATTTAGAACTAAACTAAGATTGTCCCCTTTCCACCGGCAGCTGGTTAAAAATACATCTTGATACTATTAACAAAAGATTAATTATTGTGTGTAGTTACTTACCAGCTGGGCATTGCGGTAGCAGGTGTCGTGGGATGTTGGTGACTCGTTGGAAGTCATCGTGACATGCATTGCAGAAATGTGAAGTGCCAAAGCAGAAAAACACTGCCACCTAATGAAAGAACAAAATTATTAAAGAGTTAAAAAATGTATTTACTAACTAACATTATCGGAAATGCTATTCGTCAAGAGACGAGCACTGTATTAACGGAAACATAGCAGAAATATCGTAAATGTGATGAATCACACTTCACAAGGAAAAATCAAATTTAGCCCCCAAGGAGTGGATTAATCTTAACTCTATTTTAATGATGTCCCTAAACTAACTTACCGAACAACAATACCGACACTTGTACTCTAAGAAGTCAGCTCCGTGTTTGGGGCAGGTCTTAGCGCTGGCAACATCGCTGCAAGCTCCGCAAACCAGTTCTGATGGTTCCCACACACCATTGGACTCAACCTCGCAACGTGCTAGCCCTCCGAAGTACGCCTGTTGTATCATAAAGTTGGTGTTGTTAATATAGACGATTAAAGCGCCAAAAAAGCGTTTCAAACGGTGTATGCTACGAGTAGTCTATTAGAAACCGATTCACTCACGACTTATACGACACGGAAAGATAACAGGAACAGAGCAGTACCGACAATGAAAGAAGATACTGCGTTTTGTGCAAGTCGGTGGAACAGATATTACAGACTAAGTACAGGTGGTGTCTTACTATAATCTCTTCTCGTCCTATAGTAGAAAAGAGAAGAGAGAATCAAATACAATTGCATGTTACACTTCCAACTAGTGTACACTTCATGAGTAACTTATTTAAAAATGCTATGCTTCACAATATTAAACTTACCTTCTCACACTTATGGCACACATAGTACGCGTACCGCTCCATGGCATACTTGGCAGGGTCGAAGTGCGCGTTAGTTGCACCGGCTCCGGGCGCGGCCAGCCCTTCGTATTCCAGCCGCATCAGTGCTTTTCGTTGTACCTCCTCTCTGAGCCGATTAATCGGCCCCAGTAAATCAGTCAGCGTCCAATGACACATATCCTCCTAAACGAACAAAGTATTTTCATGATACAGGTACAGTGGTTTATTTGGTCTTCGAAATCTCTATCAAAATTCAAGCAAACATTTGATTGCTGCTATGAAGACTGGGTTAATCGAGTGTATTTTAACGGCATCTTAATTTTTTATGCCTATTATTTTAGGAGTAAAGCCACTGATATAAAAACTTGAGGACAGCAAAAGAAGTTTCATCTTTAAATTTTATAATATCAACTGTTTAGACGCAAAAAAGTCACTGACTATTGTGTTATACCAAAGTTATACTATACTAACCTTGCATATTGGACACTGTGCAAATGAAAACGTGATCCTAGGGCCTATCCATTTACTGGATAATACCTTCTTGCAGCAATGTAAGTGAAACACGTGTCCACAGCCGAGCTAAAAATAACACAAAAATGTATCTAACGAAAGTAATCAGTAATAATTATAGAGTTAATTATTTTATGAAGCTAAACTCCATCAGCATGAAATCAAAACTGACCTGTATAGCCGGTGCGGCTTGCAAAGGATCCGTGAAACAGATCATGCACATATCATCGGCATCCTGCCGTAGAGTCGGGTCGCCAGAGCACCCGAGTAAGCACGGTAGACACGTCCGCTCCGCTCGAACGCCACCGCACAAATGACCGCAAGGTAGTAAGCGGTTGCAAGCTTGAGCGCCATGTTCCTTTAATTCAATTTGTTTTATAGATAGAGAAACAACAGTGTTTGAATACTATTGTCATGATCTCGAATTGAGTGACATGACAATCTTTAGAGAAGAAAAAGTGTTTTTTAAAAAAGAAGATCTGATTGATTAGGATATAAATTATAATTGGTTTATTTACCTGGCATTGATGATCAGCGCATACATTGCCAATCGCAAGCAAACCGGAGTTGCCCCGGGCGCCACAAAAGCGACAAACTCCGGCTAAACCAGAAGACCCAGATCCTGTCACGGGCTCTGAATTGCCTTCTCTAACACCAGTGTCCATTCCACGAAACTCGGCCAGCCCTTTTAATGTTCTTCGATCTACTAGCAATAATAGCCAGAAAAGCTTAGCTCGACCGCAGCCTTCGTGGATATCGATCCGGATGGCGCTCTCTTCTTCTTTGCAAATCTGTTGGAAATAATTTTCTTTCAAAATTGGTTTAGAAGAAATAGCTCGCTCTTACCCATGCGCTGTAGTCAACTTTGATGAATTGATTAATTATCATTATACAAAGAATGATATTTCTATAACTGTCTGTAAAAACTTGGACTCGAAACTGTGAAATGCTAAAACAGATGCTTTATTGAAGGTTATTTTTTCTCTAAACAATCAAAACAATAATATTTATTTCAGTTTATACGTATTGGTTCAACTAACTTGTCTGTGATGAGCTCTGGTTGCTCTGTTGAGATGTAAAAACCTGTCACACTCAGCACATAGTGCTCCACAAGTGTGACATTCTATCACAGCGGTGGTAGTTCCATCGTCATGATTGGCGCAGTGCGGACGTGGTTCCGCGCTTGAGTCGCGAGCTCTGGACTCCCGACCTTCCGCACCGTTTAACCTACATACGAATTATAGTTTACCTTCTGAACACGCAATAAGTATTAAGAGGTTAACTTATAATTGCTCGATCATGATCGATTGAACAATCGAAATAGATTATCAATGGCATCGTAATTCAGTCTTTACAAATAGTAGTTTTAAAATTATTTCAGACGATATTACAAAAGAAAATTAGGAGTTACTTACAGCTCAATGTGCGCCTGTTCGCAAACACATAAGGCAGCGAGGGACATCCACATAGTCGGTAGGGTGACGCATCTGTGAGATGGTCTGTCACTTTCCTGAATCTGCGCCACCTGGGCGGCGTAGTTGGCTAAAGCCGTTCGCGTTTCCAAACCCCATAATGGGGATACTTTTTCCTGTACACGTGTAGCAAAAGATTATTATAAGCGCAAAAAACAGGTTTAAACATTGGCCTTAGCCACAACTAATATTAACCGATGCTGCTAAAACCTATCTGAAGTCTACAAATATTACATTCTATTATTGACTTATAGCATATGAGTATCAAGCAAATTGCTTGTACGGATTGGAAAATTGAAATCACACGATAAGAATGAATTACAAGTTTACTTGACTCACCTCAGCCATGTCAGAGAGAAGCTTAGCAACCAAATGCGCGTGTTTTTTCGTAGTCTCTCCTCTCATAAACCAGGTAGCGCTAGGTCCTTGTGCTACACTGGACCCGAGGGTCATCGACCCAGGCGTCGAACCGCCAGAGCCTTTTACCTTTATTTGCACTGTGATCGCTTTACCCAGGTAGCAGAGTAGATGGTCTAACAGCGTTATTCTGTAAAAATATATATTTTTGTAGTTAAAATGCCAGCACCAATTTACATTACACTTAGAAATCCTTATAAGTATATAAATATACCTTTCACTGATCTCGCTTCCCGCGTTTATTGTCGCCAGCATTTTTTGTGGCGGGATCTCCGTTATTATACGTCGGAGTAACGATATAACCTAAAATATAAAATAATTATGAGCATTTAATACTACCATAGCTGTCACGATCAAAGATCGAAGGTCTGATAAACAACAAAACTTGCCTGTCTCTGAACTCGTTCACTTCCAGTATGTAGTAATGCCAGTAGATCAACTAGCAGGTCAGTCTGTTGTGCCAGAAGAGATCGCCCAACCTGGCTGCCACTCAACGCCAATAGCTGCAAAGTAAGTGGTGCGATGACTCTGTGAGTAGCTGTAATCTGTTGAGCAGTTCCCAACTTGCCGTCTATCCAAATGTAAACTGCTACTGAAGTATACTGGTGCTATGTTAAAGTCAGATAATATTTGCGACTTACCAATGACAACATTTCAAAGCAGTAGTTGTCTTGCTGATGAATTATGGGCCTCAATGACAGCTGGTCGGCTCTCTCAGCGGCTTCTGCGCAAAGCAGTGTCGTTTCCCAATCATCTCGAACTCTGGCAGCTTCTGCACCGATCGCTGACACAATGTGCGTCATCACCTACGAATTGACGTACAAAGTAGCCTCAAAATCTGTTCTGAATAGGCACAAAATCATCTCTCTGGTTAATATTATAAATAGGCACAAAATTATAAAGTCACTGGTACCTCTCGTTGCAGTGATGTCAACTGATGTCCTGCGAAGAGTATTCCAACAACATGTTCGCGTAAGTCACTGTCGTCGGCCGGGGCGTCGTCGACAGGTCCTTCGCCGGACTCACTACCAGATCTTTCCCATTCAAGTAGCTTTCCGAACACCTGGATAAGTGGAATTGAGATTTGTTGAAACAGGGATAGAAAGGCTCCTGATGATGATACAATTAGGGTAGAATTAGTCACATATATGTCGAACACCGCTAAGCCTAGCGATATTATGAGATCACATACTTGATACGATAGTACAATCGCAGCGCAGCTCAAGACATGCTCACCTCAGATGTTAATAATCGGAAAACCCTGAGAGTGTCTGCCTCTGCCATGCTGTGCAAGATACGTGCTGGTGGCGGCGATGGTTTCGAAAAAGGTGCGGGTATGCCGAGAACTCGGATCTGTCGTACTCGCACCGCAGGCTCGGGACCTCGCAGCTCACACCGAACGCGCAACGAACCGCTGCTTGCGCCCGGATAGCACGCTGGTATAATGGGAACATTTACAAAATATTTAGACATTCGCAATGGCTAACGGAACATAGTGCTACAGTCATGAATAATACGACTGTATAAACAAAAATATTTCTTGCTTTTAAGGCTGAAAAAAGCTGACTGCGAATAACCATTTCGTGAGGAGGTTGAGATTGGGTTTATGAAAGGAATCTATCAATGTCCTCAAGGTTTTTTCCAGCCTTGGCTAATATTCAGAGTTTAATCGTTATGTTGGACTGTGTACCTACATCTGAAGTGTTTTAAAGTATCTATTTTGATTGTATAAGTTAGTGTGACAAGTATTCGTTAGTGTATTTTGAATAACAGGAACATAGTATTGGTATATTCCACTCACTTGGCAGAGTATAACACACCCACGTTGCAACCTTCGGATCTACCTCCATGTCGTGCATGTGGAACATTTCCCCGGAACTGCCGCTGTACAGGAACGACACCAGGAGCGTCTTGTTCTGTAACCCAACCCACCCCACCCAGCATTACAAGCCTGATATTTGAGGGGCATACCTATGATTAAGTTCGATATCTTAGGTTTTATGTTATTACCTGTTTATGTTGGGTAAGTTGATTCACGAGACCCCTTAATAGTTCAGATGTTTCAAATGCACTCTAGTTTACCTTTGATTAATTCAGATGAAGATGTTTTATTTAATATTTTTAAATCTTGCAGTTTTAATATAAATTATGTTACGGTTGCATTAGATTAAATGAAAAACATATTTTGAAGAAAGTCTTACAGTAACTTCAAACATTTTGTAAGGTAACAGACAATTTTAAGTTAGTATTTCAGCAATAAAATGACATAGAAATACTAGTAGTTATTTAATAATTAGTAATTTATACGATAACAAAACATTAAAGTTACAATCTAAACATAAAAATTACTTTATACCACGTAGGTTTTACCAAGCCACATACACGTTACTGTTTATGTTAGCATGATGGTACTACGAACACTGAAATGGCCTTAAAACAGTAAATTTTACCGATGTACACTGCTTCAAGAAAAAGCTTCATAAAACATGCTAATAAGCATATATTTGATAAACAATTAGTAAAGATCACAGTATGTTCAAGAAAACCAGAATTTGGGATACTATTTAAATCGGCGACATTATATAAATTTAACACCCTAAATATTTTAATTATCCTCTTAAATTAAAAACATGTATGATATTTAAAGAATAACATTATGTATATTCTGGCACTTCATTTGTTTAAATTAATGGTTACCTTAAAATTACTTTTTACAATCATCCCTAAGGAAATATGGAACCTTGTGTAATCTCTCAGACAGAGACACAAGTTGTGTTACTATCAATTCTACATACTTATATGTAGATTAGTTTTGGTTTTTCTGTGTAGAAGACATTATGCTACATCTTCATAAATAGTATTCACGCCTAAATAATTTATTTTTAACTATAGTACGTGAGATATGATGTCTATAACTCGAGCACGACCACTAGCATTAGTAAGACACAATTACTTGTACTTGAATATTTTTTTACCGTTCCCACAAATTTCTAGTGCTAATACTATGTTTAAAAATTAATTAAACTCATATTTAATTAAGGAGTGAAATTTGCGCAGATCCGGATTAATAAAAAATCATCTAAGCATTAAATTAATTGATCATTAGTATTACGAACGCATGAAAAACTATAATATAAAATAATAATGAACGGTAATTACTTATAACATAAATTAAAATAAAACAACCTCCCTTTGGTAAATACATAGGGAGGTTGGCTATACAATATAACACATATTGTTTAAACACTTCATTAGATAAAAGCTCTTCGTATTTAGAAGCCAAAGAAATCTCCATCTTCGGAATTAGACATATCCATAAGCTCTATTACTCGTAAATAAGAAGCTCTGTCACAACATCTGGGAAATATTTCTCCTGAAAACAATATGGTTGATTATTTTTTCCTTCTAAGTAATCATTACTGATTACTTAGAAGGAAAAAAAGTCTTAATAGCTTATATCAAAATATACCGAGAAATAAATACAAACGAAATATAAAAAAGGTGTCTGAAGTATAAAGCTGTTTTCTATGTATGACAACCAATAAGCAACTGAAAACTATAACAAACTAACTCTTTCATTACGTTGGCAGCAAATTTTACTCTACATAAAGCTATTATTTTAGCTCTGATCAGATTGAAGCAAATCAAATAGAGTAAGTACTAAAGCAGATTGCTCAACTAAGAAAACATTTACTAATTAGCTAAGGCACATAAAAGGTGTCTACTGTATAGCTCTTTTCCATGTATCTGAAAACTGTAACAAACTACCTCTTTCATTACATTCGCAACAAAATTTACTCTACATAAAGCTATTATTTTAGCTCTGATCAGATTGAAGCAAATCAAATAGCGTAGTAATGCAGATTGCTCAATCAAGAAAACATTTACTAAAGCACATTTTAATAAGTAAAGGTACATAATATACAAATAAGCTACTGAAAACTGACCCAGACTATCTCTTTTATTGCGTTTGTAACTAAATTTACTTTATTAACAAAATTGAATCAAAACAAATGTCGTAGTAATGCAGATTGCTCAATTCAAAGCAAGCATTTAGAAAAGCAAATCATATTGAGCAAAGGTAGAGCCCCTCCAATTCCGCTTTACCTCATGAAACTCGACCCATACTCTAGTTCCTCTGTCTGCAAAAGCCTTACTTAATTAACAATGATAATAAACACTTTTACATAATTATGTAGCAAATACAATAGAATGATATTTTATATTCTTCTGAGTACTTACCAGCAACATAAATATTTTATACAACACTTCACATGGGCTATTTTATTTTAAATGTAATGAAAACTCAATAAGTAAGTTACGTCATGTCACGATTCATCATTAGGTAAACAATGTTGAACTAAGTAGGTACTTTATACTAATATATTAGACAGTCGCGTTATCGTACGTAAAAAAATAGATTCGCTCCAATAAATAAAGCTACAAAACATCACAAGTATATACGATACTACCCACACAAAGAACATCCTGATGTTAATGTTATTCAACAGGTGGTTGGGGTAAGTTTCGAAATATAGACCAATAGGGTCGCCTCAACAGCTCCAAACAAAGCACCGCGGTTTCATTGGTTGATAAGTATTATTGCTTAGAAGCGTTTCCACCCCTATACAAAGTTTCGTGACAATAAGTCATAAAGCTTTCCCTCCAGGAAACACAACACCGAGTCTTTTTGATATAGAATCGATTGATGTTGACTCATTAAAATAAAACCGTTTGCAAATTGCGAGTGGTACGAATTAATAAAATGATATGATATTTATGTAACGATAATATTTTCTTTTTATTTTGGGTTCTATAGACTAAATTAGACCTGAATAATACAGTCGATATCTCTTTCAAACATAATAATATTTGAAATGTCACTGTAAGACTTTCAAATCGCTACTACAAAAGGCAGAAGAGGTAATAGTTTCATAACCATCCAAAATTATTATTACAAATAAAGGCTGTACTTACCACAGTATCTCGAGTATTGTCGACATGCACGCATACAATGCTGGGCCTGTCTTCGACGCTTCCTCCGGCGAATGTGACCTGGATCCACTTGGCTTTATTCCGATCCTCGTCTCCTGACTCCCAAAAAGTCTCAGTGCTGCCGTCAATAAGAGAGCCAGCCATACCCGCTCGGGATGAGACAGTTAGATCACACCAGCCCGTCACGTCTGGGCATGACCACACGTAGTGTTCCTGTTTTGTGACTAGTCATTATAGCAAAGGTAATATACCCATACCCGGTCAAAGCTCAACACATGGTCTAGTGGCAATTGAAATCCATTTTGTTTAGAAACACTCGTGCACAACGTTGGAAAGCGTTCCCACGTTGGGTTTTAAGACTCATAGATATAAAGACAGATAATAAAAAAATATAATAAAATTTTAAAATAGTATGTTTAAAATAGTATTTTGAGACCATAGATAAGTACTGTATTAAAACACGAAGCATTATATGAAAAATTATCGGTCGGCGGTGTACTAAGCCGAAATTGGGTTCTATGCTCATAATTGTAAACAAATTTTACCATAGAACCAACCCTATAATCGATAAATGCATAAATATTTTTGAATATCCGGATTTTTCTCCTATTCTAGGTTGACCCTATACTAAAAGTTGTTAGTGATCTTAAGTATACTGACCCCTTTTTGGTTTAGTATACCTCAAAACGAAAACCTGAAATTTATAAGTCCACACGTGCAAGCATGTATAATTCTCACCTTGTTCAAGAAGCTTTGCAAGCTCTCATGTATTGTGCCTACGACCTCATCATCATAGGCCATGTCTTCAGAGTGTGACAATATTTTACTGATGACGTTGAACACTTGTGATCTAATCCGAGTATGCAGCATGAACAGTTCAAAGTTACAACATATAATGAGTAAGTACGACTATATTTCTATTTTGAATGTCAAAGTGAGTGTAAGTTAGTATATACGTTTGTTAATATTTCACGTTTCAGTCATTTGACTGAACAGATTTTGGTGTTGAAAGTGTTGAAACTATTGCAACCTATCTGCCGATAGATCATTTGAATAACCATATCACTGTTAAAAACTTTTAGGTTCATTGTCGTTTTAAACTTTCTAATAGCCTAGCAAAAATGTGCCAATACCTAAAAATCACAACCTTTTTGAGTGAGCCAAATCGACTTGACTGAAATCAAAAACAACATGTATGATACTGTTTTAATGTAACATTCTACATGTCGTTAGATGTAATTGCAAAATGGATGTATTGAGACATTCATTTTTATTCTTAAATAGTCCAGGTAAGTAAAATGTAGTACTTATCTGAACTACTGGTGGTAGGGGCTACAGAGAGACAAATCTCCGGACAATGCTATTCGTGTCCAGGATCACTGCCTTATGTATCCGACCTTTGATCCAACCATCTAGCGAAAGCCTCTTAAGATACTAGTAGAGTAGAGGTTACTAGCTATTAAGAAGCAATATGCCGAAAAGATTATTGCAACTATGATTTTAAAATATTTTGCCTTGAAGTACAAGTATAGAGACACCAACAATTAACATTTTGAAAACGATAAGGTTCGGTTCCCATGTTTTTAAAATTATGCAATTATTATTATTGTCCGTCCCATTTCATTAAATTTTTTCACAATTGTATCCATCCTAAGGTTGCCTGGAAGAGATCGCTTTTTAGCGATAAGGCCGCCACTTTTAGCACCATATTTTGTAAGATTTTTCTCTTGTATTTAATTTAATTTTTTTATGTCTGCAATAATGAATTGATCTATTATGCACCTATTTCATATTATTTATATTTTTACCTATTCTTAATCAATCTATCATAGGTCCTATTTTACTGTGGTACTGGGCAAAAGAAACTGATTTATTATGACGAAACTATACTATTCCTGATTTTATATTTGAGTTGACACGTTGATTTTAAATTAAGAATCATAAAAAAATTACAGTCGCTTGAATTAAAAAAACAAATCACATCTCAATAATTTGTGGCTATTTTGAAATCAGGCTTACTGTTAAATGACAGGCAGTAATAATTGGTTTATCGAGCTCTGATTGCAGTGGAACGTTTAAAAAGTAAAATTTACTAAATAAATTAACAAAGTAATAGAGACGAACTAAGGGGAATATGAATGAAACTATATAAGAGCGGGATACACTATAAAGAAAATCGTACATTATCAAGAGTAATCCAAAATTGAGCCGAAGTTAGTCGCAAAAACCTTTAGGTACCACGTAGGTCTTCTATTAGTCGTTTGTAAAGCAGGTACGGAAGCTTGGTTATGTAATCTGTCACATGTTAATATGTCACTAAACAGAAATAAACTGGAAGATACGGTTGTACTAAGCTATATGTTCCTTTTGATGAAGCCACTTAAATTCAAGTAATTAGACGATATCTGAATGTAACATTTACGTTGCAGGAATCTATTCTAATATTCACCCTCAATTGGCAGACAAGGATAATTATGAAACTAGTCGTCTTAATGCAACCTGTATAAATGCAGAATTTAATTATTTAGTCAACTGGTAAGGAGAAAACTAAGTGCTATAAAGAGTGCTAATTACAGTAGAAAAAGACTTTCTAAAAGAAATGTGACTTTCACCTAGTATCTAGTTATAATTAATTTATGTACAACAAGCTTTTACAAGTTAAAGGAGACATAAACTCCATTATATTTAAAAAAATTGCAATTCAAAGATGTGTGCATTTCATATAGTTTTTAAACTAGAATTTACCGATGTAAAGCAAACACCCAAATGTGTCATTATTTTAAGTTAAGTTTTAGAGCTAGGACTCACCGATGTAGGAACGCGCGATCTTCCTGCGAGTAGTGTAGCGCCCAGCAGCGCACGGCTTGCAGGCTTGCAGCGCTGGCTGGTGACAGCGAGGGCGCTAGGGAACTGACAGACCCAAGGAATGCGTGGAATGCGGCCCTGGCACCACGGGCAGCACGTCCGCCCGGACAGATCACTGCCGTGGACGCTGTGGGCATCACCAGCCTGTTCCCTTCGTTGGCTACATTCTAAACACAAATGTTGAAGGTCACAGTGCTATATATAAGACCTCTTACCTCTCTAATCTAACGGCAGAGTATGTTTATATGAGCTTCATTAAATAAAACATAGATGGTTCAATAAGGTGAACCTTATTTTGGTAATGGCACTAGAATAGAAAAAAAACTTATTTAACGACTTATTTAAAATGATTCTAGTATTGTAGTCTAGTATTAGTACGGGCTTACCTCTTTGTTGTCATCGTGTACATTTGGTGGTGGTACCAAACGGGCGTATTTATCGAGGGCTGTGCAAAACCACCACATCACGTCGTGAACGCAAGTAGGTTGCGTTGTCGATCGTAGTAACCAATTCATAGCCTGTTGGAAATAATGAACGCAAATAAGAAATATTTCGGAATTATTAATTTATATTTCAAGTGTAAAGGGTTTCCTTACCTCGAAAGCATACTGACGAACGGTGTTAATCCTTACAGCCGCGTCCATTTTTTGCCTATAAACAGGCAAATCTCGCTTTGCCAATACAAACGATAAGACTGGACTCTTCATCAGCGCGTCAGGGTCTACTCTGGGCGGTTCAAATGCCGATACAGCAGAGTGACTCGCATCTCCACAACCCACTAAACGCTGTAGTTCAGCACTAGGTTGCGCTAGCAGAGACGATCCAGCGCCTGACAAAGTATCGTGATCATCTTCTCGTACAATACTGGTGAGAGGCGGCCGCGCTGCATTAGCCAAGTCTCGTCCACCAGCTTGGCCCATTGATACTGATCTGTGCACTCGAGGATAGTGAGATGTTTCACTCATACCGAACTGGGAAACCTACGAAAAAGTGTGATTGAAGGTGTTGAAATTTCGTAAAGAAAACGAGACAAGCTTATTCTAATAGTAAATTAACCCTAATGTAAATATAAACTGATATTCAATATGCAATAGAAGGCACTTACCAGAGGTGCAACAGGCGGCGCAGGCGGTCGACCCAGCGAATGGTATCTCGCAGTGTCAACAGTTGCACTTGTTTTTGGTGCAGCGCCTAGAGCCGGGAGGCATTGGAACGGAGGAGCAGGTTGCCACAAGCTACCGGGAGGCGTAGGTGGGCTTCGGCTAGATCCCTCGTACCAAGGCGATGTACTTATCGACTCTGTTGTGAGATGAAGAGTAATGTGGAGATAAACTTAACATAACGTAACGATTCAACACACCCGATGTATGGTTCGGACATAAAAGAGCTGTTATCATATAAATTCACTTTATTGAATAATACACAACAAATAGCTGATCAGACGTAGACAAGGAAAGAAATCGTCCAAGTTATCGTCACTTTGACGCACCAAATTATGTCAAAAAACACTATGACACAAACGTTTTAAATACAAAAGAAGATGCTTACCAGAGTTGGTTAACGGCGCCAAATCGAGTAAAAACACTGCGTTTTCCTTCATCACGTGATGGTCGACCACGGCGGATGTGTCAACGCCTTCGTTGGAGTTGAGGCTGGCTTTTCCTTTGGTCTGCTTAGCGCTGGCCGCCTTAATGGTCTTATCGCGGCATCTCTCGCAGTACACATACCACAGCGAGGACGCTGGCGAGATATCTGTTATTAGGACGTGACTATCAGTGTCCATCTTGTCCATATGGACTTAAGGACTTTTCACAAACAAATAGCTAAGACTGGGCTGCTTAATTATTAGTTTAATAAAAAATGCTTAAAATCTTTCAGAACTACTATGGTGGGTTATACAATGTTAAATTCCGAAAAAAATAAAGTTGCATATTGTTGTTTAAATTTGATTCCCAAGCGATATATCAGTGGTTCTATATAACTACATAGCAGGTGGCTAGGCTCAGTTCCGAATAGTTCTGCCCATCCAAACATTTCTGATTGAGCTGCCTTACCCTGAGCTAGCTGTCCGCAGGTGGACGGCGGCATGTCAGTGGGGGCGGGTGTCGGAGGGGGTTCTGCTCGTTTGTAGATCCCCGCTCTATCGTACCCGCGCTGAGACGGCGCACGGCAGCCCGGGTGAAGATGCCGCATGTGAGCCGCAAGCGGCGGGGGCACGCTTGCGCCGCCACAAAGCTCGCAGCGCACTATTTATACAGAATTTATTATTGGCATTCTAGATGAAATATAACGTTGGCGGATAAGCAGCCAAGCAGTCTTATAAGAGTAACATGGACAAGTCTATCAATGTCCTTAAAAAAGGGCAAATGAAGCACAAGGCAAACACGTTTTTAAGATATCCTCCTGACGCCGACTCTGTTAATGGATACGAAAAGAAGACACTTACAGCCCGATTGAGTTAGACTGCATATAGCAAAAGTAAGTGAGAGCTGGAATCTAGATTTATTAAAAGCATTTTCATTATTCTGCAAATTCATTGTTACTGAAGAATAGTAAAAATACGGAATCAACGTTAATGAACAGCGGCCCATAAACGCTTTTAACAATGAAGTCGGCCGACATCTTGCAGCCGCAATCGGAAAACGCGTCAATTCAAGTAACATAAAGTATTCTTACTTATCTTACTTGAATAGAACAGACGAGATACCGTTTCCGGAATGTTACAGTTGCATACTTATGTAAAAGTTTCAATTTTGCTAATACGGGTTCTATATCTTTAATTCCCGCATGTTTTCCCAGATTGGGCTCACAAGATAGTCCCTTAGTGCCTTTGTAAAATGTAAGAGATATAAACTAAAAACAGTAATAATGTTTATCAGCTTATTGATTTTCTACACGTTCTACGTTTCTTCGTTAACCAAACCCAACTTGAAAAAAAACTTTTGTTACCATTATTGACTGACTGTAGAACAATAGCCAAGTCAATATGGGAAATGCTTTAGTTCTCTCGTAACATATGAAATCACTATCGGTAACTAAGAAGTCCATTGAGCAATGTTACAAAATACTTACAGAGTAATAACACATCTATAACATTTACTAAATTTAAATAGAACGTACCTGCGTAAGGAGCTTTGTATGATATGAAACCAGCTTTCCATTCAACTTTTTTCGGAATGGCCCCACGAATAACCTTGGTGTCAGTAAGTACTTTGGGCTCGTCCGTTTCTTTGACCTCTTCAATCGGTTTTTTGTACCTAAAAACAACGGCTTATAGCAATAAGTATTGTAGCAAAAACTGAAGCGCTTCTAATGGTTGTGTACTTACTTATCAGTTGCCGCCGACAGTTGGTCGGAGTCGTACAGAGCATCCCATAGCGCTACTAAAGCACGAAGTGCCGGCGGCAGGACATTTACCACAGAAGGAGTTGATGGTGCTCCTGCATGCACGAAATATATTATATTACTCCATTTTCCCCTCGAAGTAGTAGGAAGGCACCTTGTTCAATAATCTATCAGCGTACTAGAACCATAAGGCCTTTTTACTTTCGTATAACTGATTGGAATTGTTTTAAACAGTTTTTAGTGAATAAAAGATAAAGCCCATTGAATTATTATTATGCTAAACAATGTCATTAAATCGGATCCATACGAACTTTTACGTGCCAATCAGCAATGCCATCCACGTAACAGAATTAATGACTCTCGTTTTGAATATAAAAAAAATAATGTAGATTCCTGAAAACTACGACCCCGTTTTTCTAGACGCTTTTAAAGACTGAAATACTAAGACACATTTAGACCTGAGTGCAAGACTACGGCCCAGGATCGACGAACCTCCATAAAGTTTACTGACCTTGTTCTTGAACGTTGGCATGTCCGTCTTCTTCCCTTATAGCATCCACTAGTTCAGATTTCCGTGCCCGACTTGCGCTCGCCTCCGCGCCCGATCGCGTCAGCGTTTCCAGAGTCGAAGGATGGATGCGTAAGTACTGACCTGAATGCAGTATTTCTGTCATTATTGGGTGCAACAGACTGCATAATAGAGATATTTGAAAAAATCCTTGACTCCTCCATAATCGATTGGTATTTAAGTTTATTCGCAATTGCATTGTGTTTCTTTAGTGAATTTACAATATCCTATTCAACTAATGCTATAACTTTTTTATGTTCTATTGAAAAAGTTAGACGCAATCTCTTTCCGCAAGCAATCACAACTGAGCTAATTTGAAAGTCTAGAAAAAAATCCAGGAGTTTACAAAAGTGCACACAGTTGTGGAATACTTACCAGCATTGGAGACCTCCACCGAATGGCGCTGATGTCTGGCGGGCGTGACATCGTGTGGCGGTCGGGTCACTACTCGCGCTCCCTGCTTCGGAAGTTGAGGATGGAACTTCAGGAAGGCCGCGCACGCGATCGCGTCATGAACAATACCTGCCATACAAGGCGTCAGTTCACTCTCTTGTCTTATTTATCAGAATGAACGACTGACTGGAGTTTCGGGTGAAGTTGTGACTTATATTTATTCAAATATTATCTTCGTAAGGTATATTATAATAGTTTTGATTTTATGGCATAACTTGCAATGGGGCTGGCTCGCAACAGTTTAAAACGTTTGTAGTTATATAGTAAATTAATGATTTGCACAACTAGTACCATGTCAAAACTCTAATATTTCTATGACTGTAGCATATCATCTCTACTAAAGTAACAACTTTTTAATCCGCATACAATTTATTTTTAACAATAATGCATTTCATTTTAGTTACTTATAATACGTTAAGTTCTTACGGCAACCTACATACAACCTGCGGATATAACTACGTGTGTGTGACTCACCCTCATGCCACAAAAGGGCAGCGAAGACGGCACGAAGGCATTCAACCTGTGCCGGACTGAGGGCATGTTTTTTCGGGGGCGGAGGCGCGGGGACCGAGCGCGCGGGAAGGGGCGGCGGGGGCGAGGTGTACGCTCGCTTGAGCGCACGCGCACCGCTCGCTCGCTCCTTTGTCAGTCCTCGAGACGATGATGACGCCTCCTGAGGAAGATGAAAACACCGTTTAGCACTTACGATCACGATATTCCAGTATCGCAATTGCAATCGCCATTTAAATGTAAATTTCTTACAAACAATTTTAAAATCAGAGAGGCGTACTTGTACTTCTAGAACATTTAAAAATACATACATATAAATATTAGGAATTATAAGTAATTTTAAAGTCCAACATACCTGATAAACTTATAGAAGAGTCGTAAGAGAAGACACCGTTAGCATTGTTTTCTTAAATATTCAATAGCTATTGACTTATTGAGAACAGTCAAAGAAAACCTAATTTATAACATTGAAAAATTACAATGTTCTATGCCTACCATTTTATTTGAAGCGTTAATTAACCATTAAATATACACCATACACTCCTTAGTTAAGTACAAGTATAATGTGAACAGTAGCCGTATATTTTTATTTTGCAATATAAAACTCTTTCTGCCTCCCATCGGTACTGCATGCTCATGATAGAGCGGGTGGCAGGCATCGCTTTTACAGATTTATAACCTCTCTAAGGTGAGAGGTCTGGCAATCTGATCATAACAACCATTAACGAACACTATACAAATGTATTAAACAGTTGGTCGAATTTATTTATTTCTTAACAAATGTATTCATATTTTGCATATATTTTTGTATATTATACAAATAATTGAATAACCTTTTTTAGATTTCCAGGCTTCCAAGGAAACTGAAGTTCTTGATTGGTGCTTAAAAGCAGACTTTATTTGGTCAGCCCAACGTGATATTTATGAACACGTCTGGACTGACCAAATAGAGTCCGCCCTGGGTGTGGCCCCAGAAACGAATACAGCATGATGACGTCCAGTGGCGAAAAATTGCGAAACATCGAGAGGCGCATTGTATCTGTACCTAGTTACGGTGACGATCACGAACGCTCTGTCAAGTCTTAGTAGTGACTAAGATAAAGAGACAGAATACAAATAACTCCCTACTGACCTCATTAAACTACTTCCAAATTATGAATAGTCTATGTTACGTGTAAAACGGGATCAGTCCGGCAAGCAGCAACCGTTCAAGCACGTGCCAGCCGTTCGGCTCATGAATTTCCTGTAGTAATTTCTTTCTTTTCTCAAACACCGATCGTGTATGGGCCAGCAAATGCAGTTTAACAAAAACTTATTTGCAACAATTCATCAATAGGCAAATAAAGCTTGTTGTAAACCGGCACTTACTGACCATTGACTGCAGGCTCTGTCTTCTTTCTTCATCGATGTTGATTACTGTCTTCACGAAGTTTTTATACAATTGTCGAGAGTTTAAACAATAATAATAACTTAACTCGTCATTCTCCCTTATAGACCTATAAGGGAGAATGACGTAGTTTGCAGAACGTTGGCATATAGTCAATCGAAGTTGGTTTCATAATGACAGTTGTTTATAATAAGGATTAAAGTGACCTACATTCAGTACATCTATCCAGTACACCACTAACTAATAACCTTGTAATTAAGTAGTTCTGAGAACTGGAGACCAGGTTTTATTGAAATTGGCCGGCAAACTGAGCCGTAGCAAACTTTTACCCATTATTGGAGAATTGAAAATATATATGTATACTTAATAATTCCATACAAGTAATAGTTTCAAAAAAATTAATTTTGTACAAGAATATCATCTGTGTAGTCAAAGAAAAATAAAAACTATTTAGATTTTAAAGGACAATTGTAAATTATATTTATACCCTTTAGAATTGAAACCGGTCCAGCCATCTCCGTGAAATCGGGAAACATACTCGTACATACAAATTAAATTCCGACGGATAGAAAATATCTTCTTTTTTAAAGTCGTTTAAAATTAACAGGAATTACTCATTGAACAATTTAAAAAAGTGATTTCCGACTTCAGTTAAGGCGGGCGCAGATAGATTTTTTAAACTTATTTCGATTTGAAAATCTAACCGATCTGGACTGATTTTAATGAAAAGAGATGTTTCAATAATGTATGGAGCCCCGGCCAGGTCAGTGTACTTGTTACTATAAATACATTAGGGATATTAATGTTGAATCTATCAACCAAATTAAAAATAATGTAAGTTATCGCAGTGTAGAATATTGAATACAAATCAAAATATATACACCTTATTTAGGCAAAACGGCGATTTACGTGTTTCTACTGAGTCAATTTTGGCATATATGATGTGTGGTAAAATTGATAGACCAATGTGGCCATTCGAGTCGACCTAGGATATTAAAATCGTCCAGGGACTTCATGATTCTACTACAATTCAGAGAAATTAGATATGTTAGTACCATCTGAAGTAGGCAACTGATGCAGGTTTCATTAATACATAATATTAACTACATCTTGAGGCATTTTGGTAGACTTACACTGTCTTGGCCAAAAATGAAACATATCCTTTAATAATAAAAAAATTCAAATCGGTCCAGCTTTCTCCGTGAAATCAGGAGACAAAAATTTTTTAAAAAAAACATACAGTCGAATTGAGTACTTCCTCTTTTTGGATGTTATTAAAAAATATGTACGAATTGTTACTTTTAAAGTATATATATTTTTGGCTATAAGGGTATACTCGTAGGCAGTCCATTACTTTTTACAATAATGTAAGCTATACGGAGGTTTTAATCTTATAGTGCAATCAAAATAAAATCTTAAATTGGAATGACAGCGTCTGATATAGACGAAAATTTTATTGATATTTTATTTGTGGTAAAATTAAGTTGTTTTAATTCTACTCCTACCCTAATTGTTAATCTTAGTATGCGACGAAATATTAATTATGACCACGGCAAAAGGATTGTTTAAAATTGAAAATTAATTTGTCACATTTAATTTTGATATATAATAATTACTTAATTATATTTATAAAAAGTGTAAGCGTTTCTCCAGTGCAGCAATTTATTCTGATAAATTCGAATTATTATTTCGATATTGAAGCTAATTCCGGCGACAGTTAGATAAGCAAAACCAACGTTACATGATAGATACAATGATATTCTCCTCTGTAGTCAAACAAAATTAAAAATTTATTTTGTTTTAAAAAATGTACTTAACCGATAAAATATATTTGACTAATTGGTAAGTATACCGTTTCGCACGAAAAAGTTAATGTTCAAATAGGTTCAGCCATCGCTGAGAAATAGTAATTTTTGAAGTTGGTTATTAAAAAACATGTCGGCGTAGAGGTTGCCGCAAAGTAGTTGTAATCGCTAGGTCAAAGCTTCCCGGTACTATGCTTTAATAATTCTGTTTCTAATAAAAATAAAAGCGAGCTATTTACCAGAGCTGTTAAAGACCCTAAAGTACGCTCTAAGTCTCTCGTAAGCTGTCCCACGAACAGTTTATTTCATTGCGTTTACCTGGGTGAACTAAGTGTAAATTGTAGCTTTCTTATTTCACGAACCTAGAATAAACCCACACAGTTACAACCATATACTCGTATGTCTCGTTCATAGTCTTTCTATTTCTTTTTAAGTATTTTTTTTATTGTAACGTTCGTCTAATTAGCGGGTAAATATCCCACTACGTTTCTAACGAGACGTTACGTTTTTATCCTCCGACGCAAAAATTACGGTTGACGTGTCTGTCCGTGTATCTGGCTGTCTGTAGCATTGTAGTTTCAGAACGGAAGGCCCTTATGTTTTTTTTTTTAATATATTTACGGGTGTGTTTTGTCCTATTTTGACGAAAAGATGCCAAGATGGCAGCCGCCGCCAAATGGCTGATTGCATATTTTGTTCACAACTCTCTCAATATGGATATCAAATGAAAGGGCTTGACTAAGGGAATATTTATGCCCTACGATAAATTTCAAATACAAGATGGCTGCCACCAATAGTGTAGGAAACTTTTTAAATTTTACTTATTTTTTTTTTCAAAATAGGTTTTATTATTTAATTTTTCTCGTCGCTATTTACTATTCGAATGCAATAATAATTAGGTACAGTCTCGCGGTACAAAACTTTTAAAATAATTCCTGAATATAAAAATCCGGTCAAGTGGTATTTTTTTTTGGTCGAGCGAGCAACTTCGAGACTGGCAAAATGTTATTTCGACTGTCCTTTGGTATGTTTGTATGTATTGGTGTTTGACGATACTTAGGTGTATGAGTCGCGAAAGTTTGGATTTCTCTCAAAAAAGTAGAAATAAGTATAATAACATTTAAAAACTACGTGTAACCTATAAAAGTAAATTTTATTACTCGTGAAATAAGGTCTAAAATAGTGTGGGTCTCGTGCAGAGATACAAATCGAAGTGTTTATTGGTTTCCACGGCAACGGGCTTTCTGAAATATTACAATATGTCCGTCAACGCCGAATGTTGACATTTTTGAGCGATTGAAATATCAAAATAAAGAGTAAGAGAAACTAATTTCTTTCAAAAATAAGGTTATTGTTCTGAGAAAAAATCTTAAAGTAGCAACGTTATTGATGTCGCGAGGTCACCAGCTCGCAGAACTACCTACTTACAATGTTTTGTATATGTGCACCTGATTTGAAATGCCTACACGTATTTGCATTTAACATTCATATTTGTATACAAAATTAGCTTAAGGTAGAGTGATAGAATTGAAATTTAAAATTACTTACTACGAACACCTACTAGTTAGTATTCTTAAAGCAGTAGATTAAAATGAGTTAATAGAATTATTATATGGAATCAACTTCGTCGTAACATTAAGTTTTTCAATATACGTACATTTTAGAAATTTGCTTATCAATAATATTTAGTAGTGTTCAACAGCAATAGTGACAGGGAAGTCAACTTTACGAAAAATACCTTATAAAGACTAAATTGTCAACATTGTTAAATAATTTAGACCTTTTTTTTTGTTTTGCTTATAGGATTGCGCTTGACCGCAACTCGCCTGATGTAAAGTGACTATGCGGTCTAGGATGTGGCACGCTTGCCTAGAAGTAACCGATTCACTCGTGATTTGAAAAGACCGAGATCCATAATATCTATCGGGAAATAAAGTATCGGGGAGTAGAGTATAGAGTATATTAAGAATATTATAATTTATTTGAATGATTATTGTTGTTTACTTACATTTTGTTTTACAATATGTACAAAAAGACGAGGAGTGTGAGATTTACATATTAACGCTTAATTGCTACGTTAGATTGTGTTAGTATCGCTTTTTTTTTTGTTTATAGTTACTTTTTACTGTGTACATTTGTAACACTCAGAATTTTTTTTTCATATAACGACTTACTTATCTAACTTAACATAATTAAATCGAACATAGTATAAAACAAATGTAAAAACATTTTAATTTAACACAATATAAAAGTGTGGAAATTTTAAGCTTTTGCCTAGCTTTTTGGCTTGAGCGCGGCGACCGAATCAAGAAAATCCGTAACGAAAATAAACCTAACACTCGTCTAAAGTATTTCTTTTATAATAATTTAATTGATTACCGCGCACACAAGCTAATCAATAATTGATCACATAAATTTCACTCGTGAATTTAAATTTTAGATTACTTGGATTTTAACGTTGTTGGTCGATTTCTAATTGTTTTTCCAAAAAAAACTGTAATTATTTTAAAAATATAGCACCGCCTATCTGTAGATTAATGTATTTTTTGTAACATCAGTCGATGTACTTAATCCTCAAATGTCTTTTAAGCCCTGTCCTGAATTTTAACGTACGTATTTGTATCATATTTTTGTTTCATTAATATATTTAAAATAAAATTAGTTTTTGTTGACGTCACATTTCGTTATTTTCTATTGTATAGTTTAATAAAGCAAAATTCACGTTTTTTTTTTGCAAGAGTTAATATTTTTTGTTGCAGAACACCACTTTAATGATTTATTTAGTTATTTTGTTACATTATGTACAAAATAGTTGTTTTCAGTAACGTATTTATGTTGATTATACAGTACACTGTTATGATGATTTATTTTAAATTGTTTAGTAATCTTAATATTTTTTTCACAAAATATATGTGCGGTTTTTATTTGAATTTCATGAATAAATAATCAGGCAAGGTAATCAATCGGTCATTGCTCAAGAATGACAAACTTTTAATGTTAGATTACTTGGATTTTAAGGTTGTTGGTCACTTTCCTTATTTGTTTTTAAAAATACTATAATTTTTTTTAAATATAGTACCGTCTTTCTGTAGATTAATGCATTTTTTATAACGTAGTTCGGTGTATTGAATCTTCAAATATATTTAAGGTTCTGTCCTGAATTTTAACGTATTATTTGTGTCAATAAATTTTGTTTTTATTTGGTTAAGTTAATATATTTAAAATAAACTTAGATTTTGTAGACGTTATGTTTCGTTTTTTTTTTTAATGTATAAAAATTTCAATATATTTGTATTTTTTCCGCATTAATTTTAATTTTAGTATTGGATCACTGTAAACAACTTTTTTCAGGTTTAAGGCAGATTTTTTTTGATTTATATGGTTTCGTTTAATTTAAAACGAGAAAATTTAGTAAATTTACTTCATACAGATTTATTAGTCACAACACTGGTTTTGTTTGGTAAGTGATACATAAAAATTTGATTTATTACAAATGGTAATTAAATTGGAACTGTTTGTTAAACATATTTCAGTTATTTTATAATAATTTATCCGAAAGGTTATAAAACGAAACAAATAAACCGAAAAAAAAATTAAAACACTTTTTGTAACATAAATAAAACTTCATCAAAAATCAAACAAAAAAAGATTGGAAAGCAAATATCGAAGAGATTGTTTAAAAAATATACAATATATAAAAAAAGAGTAACTAAAAAAATACCCACCGATAAGAGAACTTACCTAAGCAGCAAGACCGCTTTACCACAATTTCACAAAAAATCCCCAAAAATAGAGGCGAATGAAACTTGTTAGTCAGTGACTTGGATCCACCGGCAGGCTTGTAAGGGAGCCACAAGTGGCTCCCTTCCGCCTGCCGGTGGAGTCCAGTCCTAACTGACGATGTTTCTTCCCGAGCAAGCCCTTATATACCCTGGCGGCAAGCAGCTACTCTTTACAACGCATGTGCATAAACTAGGTACCATTTTTATGTGTATTGATTTATGATAGCCAGGTCTATGTAATATAATTCTAACACCCACTCGGATACATATAGGATAGATTACCAATATGTAATTATGTACCTACGTTCTACAACTAGTAGTTTCGTGAACTGTTGATCTCATGAACAAATTAATATCTCGACAACCTTTTATCAAACTTTGTGCGTATTTGAACTAATTTAAAAGTTTTTTTTTTATATTTAATTTAGGTCTTCGAATGGTTTCTCCTTTTGATACTTAAAATACATAATTCTTGTATCGAAAATTATTATTATGACTATAATTTAGCGCACCAGGATACTGATACGTTAAAATATTATTTCAAATATTATGTTAAAGTATTTAATAGAATATAGAAATATGATTTTGACGTAGAATTGTATTGTTTTCATTGAATAGTTATATTAACATTATTTATTGTACTGGACATTTGATTATCCTACGAGAAAACTGCACATTTTAAAGTTTTTTGTTCTGTATTAATAACGACAACATTGGTTAGAATGATTTGGACATGTCTTATGAGCAATTGTTTTGGTTCATTTGTTTATACAAATCTGCAGCTGTCATTTCTGTACCCCCTTGAGTTTACGCAACCATAAAATCATGTGGAACCAGTGTTTGACAACCAATTTTTACATTTCATCAATTTGATTGTTTCTTTTTTTGGTGTTTTGTTGTAGTATATTTTCGTTTACGGTGTTTATACATCTGAGATTCTCTTTTTTTTTTTGTAATTTTTAAATACAAACACTCAAAAAACATTACCCTCATTTCATGCAGTTGGGTAAAAAAGTATGATTTGCCGATCGCTATCTTAGGACATTTTTGAAAAGTGTTTTTTCCACTTGACTAGTAATTTGCAGCTTATTGCAAACAATGTACAATTATATATATAGAGCTATAAGAACAGTTGACTTACGACCGAGAGTACTCACACACATATTTTCGGAGCTTTTCTTACTATCCAATATTTATTATATAATAATTAAGCAAAATAAAAAAAGAGTTCTTTAAATATTAGAATATTATTCTAAAATAGAACTTGTTTTTGTCTACAAACGGTAAACAAGATTCATTTATGTTTTATTTATCTGATACCATTTCAAATTCATCAACCCTTCATAATAGCTTCATTCAATGGCGGCTTATAAAATCCTTCTTTATTAATTTAAAATGTTCCTATAGACATACAGTAACAAATACAGAAAATACTAATAAAAATGTCCCTCGATTATGTACTCAACAAGTTGTTGAAATATCCGAATGCAAATATTTCAGACCCGCGGGATGTAACTACTATATATAAACCAGGATTGCAGAGGAAGACAAATCCAATTTCATTTCAAAGCATTTGCAGAGGAAGACACCTCGCATACCTAAATCGGTTAACCAGTCTAGGCTGTAGAGGGTACACTCGAAAAACATCACAATCTTTTTAGGTAGTCAAGTATAAAGACCTTGAAACGATTTGGAAATAAGTTATTTTTTTTAAACAAATATTATAAACAGGAACCGCCCAGGTGTTCACATATAAGTAGGTAACAGGTAGAAACTAGAACTGATGTTGTATAGATACGTGTACAGAACCCGTGAGCACGAGTCCGATTTTATTACTTCATATTTTATCACTGAATTGATAGCTGAAAATATTTATAGAGACTGGTTGAGCTTTAGAATTTCACCTATTCAAAGTAAGAACTGAAAAGTATAAATAGAGAAAAAAGAGTAAGTCTACTTAGAAAATTTTATTGGCTATAATATTCTTAAAATAACTAAGTACCCTCTATACGAATACTACAGTAACATTAGTCAAGAAGCGTATTTAGACACAAGTCTAATTGTTTTTTTTAAACCCTGACATTGTTGTGCAGCCATCTTGAATTTGAAATAACCATAATGTATAGTTTTTTACTTTTTACATTTGATAAGAGAGTTGTAAAAAGCTGGGCACGCTGCCCTCTGGTGGTGGGTTGGAGCATTTGGATTATCTGTAGATCTTAAACGATCTATAGGTAATCTATCTGCTATAATTTTTTGTTGTCGTAGTTAGTCATTTTGTTTATGTTAATAAAGGCACTAGTTTTAATCCAAACCAGTACATCCGTTTGCGAGTTACGATGCCACAGACAAGTCACAGTTATATCATCCCGTCGCTTTCGTTAAAAATAAATACTTGTTAGTGTAGTGACTCTTGCTAAGTATACCTTCAGACAAATTTATAAAACGAACTAATAATATACTCAATACATTCAGTTTTTTTTTCTTCAAATAAATTCACTATTTATTTCAATTATTTATACGTCTGCATCATTCTAATACAGACTGCTTTTAAAAATCTATGCAGTTATTCAAAATGCATATATCCAATAAAATCTTTTCAAATATTGAATAGTTTATTCCGTGGTCTGTGACTTGTCAGTCAGTCAGTCAGGATTTACTCTTTTATATACATAGATTTTAATCAGTGCCAAATATCTTAGTTTTATAGAGAATCTGACAGACATACATACGGGCGTACCAAATGTGTTCATTTTCATTCATTCAAAAGTTAATTTTTCTTAATTTTAATTTAAATTAAACACGTAACCCTAAAAACAACATTTGCAATGTCACGTTTAAGCCCTTACTGTCACGTGGACTGTTGTAAGAGAAAAACAATGAATATTTTGCGTCTTTTAAAACTCAGAAGTTGAACAATGACGTTCGGGAGTTTACAGAGCTTCAGTTTTCGTAAATTATTTCTACCGAAATTGGCAATATGCAGCCTTAAAACTGCAGAAATTGTTGGCAAAATACATGTCACGTTGCAACCCTTACTGTCACGTGGAATGTTGTAAGAAAAAAGAAATTAAGTTCATGCGTCTTTTAAAACTCAGAAGTTGAACAATGACGTTCGGGAGTTTACAGAGCTTCAGTTTTCGTAAATTATTTCTACCAAAATTGGCAATATGCAGCCTTTAAACTGCTGATATTGGTGGCACAATACATGTCACGTTTCAACTGTCACGTGGACTGTTGTAAGAGGAAAGAAATAAAGTTTATGCGTGTTTTAAAAAACATAAGTCGAACAATGACGTTCAAGAGTTTCTAGAGCTTCAGTTTCTGAAAGTTTTTACCAAACATAACAATTTGCAGCCTTAAAACTGCAGAGATTGTTAGGAAAACAAGGAATGGTTATGAACAAATTTTTTGCTATTTTGTATAAGTACGTAGTTAACCGAGCGTGTTTCGCAAGGGAGAGAGAATTTCCACATCGGTTAATTTGGATGTTGGGCTTTCGACACATTTCTAGGCTTTCTACTTATACATAAGGAAGTCCAGGTTCTATGATTGACACTAAATCAATCAGTATGTGTATATATAATTTAGTTATCTTGGTGCTCGCTAATAGGTCCTAGGTTATGAACAGTTTTTAACAGAACTTATTGTACAGACTTTTACCATTTTAAACCGATTTCCTAAGAGCAGGTTCTATGTTCGTCTGTTGTATTTTTTATTTGCGTATGTTTATCTATATTTTTATTAATTATTGAATATAATATTTTCCCCAATCGTTAACCGATTAAAAACATGCAAAAAGAGCTTGAGCTACCGGTGAAGGAAAACATTGTGAGGAAACCATAGCATGGTGGTAGAGCGTTTCCCATCGCTCGCCTGGCTAGCTCCCACTCTCAAGTTGTAAAATCTATCGTCAAGGACCTAAGGTGTGTTCCGGCAGCCTTCCTTGAGAGCCAGTGTATTCCAAACTTGGCATGCTCTATCTAGGGCTACAGTATCGCTGACTTCCGTGGTCGTGCGAACTTGTGGTAAAATGCCTAGCTGTGTAGGATAAAAAAAAAGATGTTTTGTAATTTGTACCTGTTGTTTTATTTATATCGAGTTAAAACACGACCAAACAAATACATTTGTTATACAGGAGCCCAAAATATTAATTTTATTTAATTATTTATTTTTAAAGCAATTCACAGAATATTGAGTTACATCTCAATATTCTGTGAATTTTTGAAGCGTTTGCCGTTATTAAAATAGAGCCAAAAATCGGCCAAGTGCGAGTCGGACTGGTGCACTAAGGATTCCATACCAAAGTTCAAGGTATTCAAGGTCCTACCTATTGTCGTTATTAATACCGGACAAAAACACGCTTTTTGTATGGAAGCTGCCGCTTTATATTTATTTCATTTCAAACAGCCCAAATATCCCAAAAGTTTAAAAGCCCTAAACTACGCAGCCTAAAAAATGAAATTTTGCGTATAAATTATAGAAATTTATACAAAGTAGACATCAGTTTAGAACGGATTTTTCGAAAGGACCATATTAAGGGTTATTTTTTATGTAAGTCCAAAGCTAGTGTAAAGAAAATTGGCAAATGGCTGGTTTGAATAGAAAGTAGACGTAAGTTACGCAAAAAAAAGCAACAGGGCAAAGGCCACACCGATGACTTTCATGCCATCATCAGAAAAATGTTGCTTCTCTGGTTGGAAGGCTTCGGGGGAGTGACGAAAGCATCCTGAAAGTCATGCTCCTGTATTCAGGCATCTAGTGCAAATAATAAATTCGCAAAAGAAGCCTGCGAAATACACGACTCATAAAAAAAAAATACTTTTTCTTGTATAATTTTAACTTTAGTTCTACTTTATTATAAGTTTTTACTAGTTAAGGCTACGGGTAAAGACAAACGCAATCGAGCATTGAGCCACGGAATAAATAATAGTATGTACTGATACTTACCTATGCCATGCCACCTGTTTGATTCTGGGCGAAACAAATGAGCGAGCATTGGCCTGCCGTCTATAATTTTGTCAACTGTATAAATAGATGGTGTCTTATGCACAGTTTGGATATTGACATAGAGTAATGTAAGTTCAGAGAAATAACATCTTACTTTTCTGAAAGTTAGGTCAAAGATTACTATTGTACAGAAGGTGAAGTATATAGTAATTACTCAATTCAAATATAACTTTACTCATTATCGAATAACAATAACTCGATTTCATTAAACTTTTATAAAAATGATTGATTGTAATAGCGTATAGGTTTCCTCCTATTAAGCGTTTACAGTGTAGGTACTAAAAATATAATTGTTTTTATCTGAATCGGAAGGGTGAATTCGAACGGCATTGCCATCATAGATGTTATAGCTGTAGGTTGCTATAAAAAAAATATTCTTCACTGTAAGGAGCAGCTGCCATAATAAAAATACCTAACTGTTTACCTTTTATTTCAGTTATGGTTTTTTTATGTTTTTTTAGTTCTGACGTTAAAATTAACGAACAATTAATTTATATAAGTTTGATAAAAATCGGTCAAACTAGTTAGATTTATAAATAAAAATATTCAATAAAAAAATTATCTAAAAAAAGTAAATTGGCGAAATCATCGATGAACGTTTACTTATAAAGATTATAAGAAGTGATATTTTTTTGTTTTCGATTCTTCTTATCTCCCATTTGTATATTATCACACTTCTACAGTAGTGTCAAAATCACGGCAGAGAATGTTTCTAGTAAAACACAATCGCTTATAAGTATGTTATTACGCGCACGCGGTAACTATCCTAGGAAAGAATATTATATATAATTTTTCTCACGCTGCACTAGATGAAGTCTGACAACGTCGAGCACTACGCGAAGTGGCAGGGAAGAGGCGGGCACGCATGCAACGTCGCATAAAACGAACGCTACCCGCTAGCTGAGCCAAAGTGCTTCATTAAAATATGTGCTAAGTGCCTAGTTAAATATATTAGCAACGTACTTTAATAACATTTATCTTTAAAACTTCACTTACCTATCATTCTAAGACAAAAACAATACATTAGCCTGAAGGTGCCAATATTTCGATTAATCTACCTCAACATTACAAAGTAGACATTCCACGTATACCGAAAGAAACATGTTCAAAATAATGAGATAATGAGTTCTTCAAAAATATATTAAAATGGTTTGGTAAACTAAGATAAGCATTTATAAACATCATGCTTTAATTGAGTATATTGTATTACATGATGTATTAACTTCCAACATGGCACAGTATACGGTAATGCTAGAAAATGGAAACAAAAACGCATCTATTTGGGAACCATCACCTTAAGTAAGTTAGTAACAAAATATGGATCTGTTTTATGTCCGCAAATAAAAACATATTTTTTTAAATTTATTATTAAGCAATTCATTGCGGTGCCCATTTATGAAAACTTTTCGCTATGACTGTGAACCAATTTTCTATGACAAGATTGGTGTGTCAAGCGCCATAGAAGTTGTTCCATAATTTGAGGGTGTTACAATCGAAAAAAAATACATGCTTCTCCTGTCATAAGCCACAAGTTAAAAAAATGATGGCACCTTTGTAGTGCCATCAGCAACGAATCGGTTATAGGATCAAAGGGTTAA
Organism: Ligdia adustata; assembly: GCA_947049295.1. Classification (NCBI taxonomy): domain Eukaryota; kingdom Metazoa; phylum Arthropoda; class Insecta; order Lepidoptera; family Geometridae; genus Ligdia; species Ligdia adustata. Next base: position 14,727,871 of record OX346213.1, on the reverse strand, counting down.
AATAGAGAGCTGCCCATGGGATAGCAATTGTAGTTGCATTTTTAATTACTGATAGCTAACGTTATGAAAAATGATCATAATCTAACTTATAACGCCACGAAAACAGAAATGATGATATTCAGGTCGGCAAAAGGTCCACAAAACGTACCAGAATTGCGTCTCAACGGACAGCTAGTTAAAACGGTAGACGAATTCAAGTACTTTGGTCATATCGTAACATCTAATTTAAGGGATGACGAAGAAACCAAGAGACAGCGACGTGCTCTTTGCGAAGTAGATGACATGATTGGCAGAAAATTTCTATGGCCTTATGTGAAGATTTCTTTGTTCATGTCCCCAAGTACTACCCAAGTACTACTCAAGTACTACACAAGTTCTACCCAAGTACTGCCCAAGAACTACCCAAGAACTACCCAAGAACTACCCAAGAACTACCCAAGAACTACCCAAGAACTACCCAAGAACTACTCAAATACTACCCAAGAACTACTCAAGTACTACTCAAGAAGTACTACCAAATTACTTATATTATATATAATTAGCATCCAAGTAGTACTCCAGTAGCATTCAAGTAGTACTCCAGTAGCACTCAAGTAGTCCTCAAGTAGCACTCAAGTAGCACTCAGGTAGCACTCAGGTAGCACTCAGGTAGCACACAGGTAGCACTCAGGTAGCACTCAAGTAGCACTCAAGTAGTAATCAAGTAGCACTCAAGTAGTAATCAAGTAGTAATCCAGTTCAAGTTGTACAATGGCATACTCTTAGGTAATTTATTTTAAAACATCCGTATTAAATGGGTAGTGGTCATATTGCCCCTGGCAAGATTAGAAAAATATATTTATGTTCTGTCATTTAATTAAAATGTTCATTGAAATACAAATAATTGTTTTGCTTTATAGGCCATCCGTATAAACAAAACATAAGCCCTGCCTACGTAAAAACGTTATATAAAATAGGTACCAATTTAATGCTTTCATCGTGGCGACCGGTTTTTCATTTGGGATAGCTAGTAAAACGTGTTTCGAAATGGCGTAGGGAACAGCAGTAGTACGTTTAGCTCATAATTTGTAAATTACCAAGATATCTAATAAATACAGGTTAAATAGTAGTAAACATTAATATTGTGAGCAGTAATATCGTTAATATGTGTGTGTTGGTTTGTTATTCATTCACGCTTCAACGACTGAATGGATTTGGATGTAACTCAGCATAAGATATCCTGGGATATCTGGGATTCCTGTCCACACGCGCGTGCCGTTGATATATGTATAGTTAGATTTCCGCGGGTAACACCGCAGGGCGCAGCGAGTATACTATATGTACTGTACTGATGAAATAAGATTTGCCATAATATGCATACTAAGCAAGCGAACTACCTAAGTCCATTGTAACTATTATAAAAAAATAAGTGATGATGAGGCCACAACTTGTTTTTAGGAGCAGTATAACGGGAAACGACAGCTCGGATGAAATTTCATGCAAGCTTTACTGAAAGACAGGCGATATATTCATTATTATTAGTGTGGTATTAAATTAAGCTTTTTCAAAATTATATTTTGTTTCAATTATATTTGATTTCATAGTAATTTTATGGTAATGCTACATATCGAATTAATGACACACGTTGACGGGATAAATACATTTGTTGGCTGTAGCTGTAAAGTAAAAAAAATACAGTACAATTTTATATTTTTTAGGTTCATGATATGTGGATATCTCTTTACTCATTATTGATAATTTTTGAATAGACCCATGTTCTGAGAGTCTTATCTGTACAACTCTACTCATCTGTGCTCAGTACTATATTAAGAATGATCACGAGCGCACGTCACACAAGCTCCAATTCTAGGTACCTGTCTGAGAGTGGCATAGGAATCTGAAGCTCGGACGAACAAAAGTTGGAAACTAATGCTTTACACGGATTTTAAGCCACGGCTCACTTAACATACTTTCAGCGAATGGTACGTTACACCCCGTAACACTGGTCAGTACCCACCTCTATAGTTTCTCTCTGTTCGTCCGTCCTTTTGTCCACACCCCTACTAACTTGTCTGACAATTACATTTATATACAAAGATTTAAATTAATATTGTTTTAATTATTCAATAAACTATAAATTTAAGTAACAAGGTCAAGACCATATGTAAATACTCATAAAGCGGGAGAGAGCGATACCGTGAATCGGATGACACGTAAAATTGTAGGTTGTAGGCCACGGAAGACGGGACTAGGGAAGTATCATTCTCCCTATAAGCTGTTGTATCCGTAAAGTGAACTAGATGGCACTGAATAGTCTTTAATCACGCAAACACTTCGTAATGGGAAAGAGTTCGCCACACTTTGTCTTTTCTTTATAGCACAGTTAAATGTACACTCCAATTAATGGAATCCGTTCAGTGGATTTCATTTTATGGATGTACATTAGTTCTTTTGAACAATATTTATTGAATGGATAATTGCGGTATCTAATTTTAGTTGCCTCAAATATCTTTTTAAAAGAAGTTACAGTCTAGAAATAGTTCAGCCGTGTTTTTTATAAAGTCATCCGATTAATATTGTATATTAGATTAATATATTAATACTCGTATATATATTTTCTTACGACCGGGTGTAAAATCTCCGTAGATATAGAACGCAGGTCAGATGTTAAGCAAGTCCTACTTTAACACTAAATACATATCTATTATCTTCTACTAGAACGAAGTATTAACCTGCAGGTGACGTTCTCAATTCGTTGGTCTTTAGGGTTCTTAAATGTATGTTAATGTTTTATCCAATGGAGCATCAAAGAAGACAAAAAATATTTAAATTTAAGACGCGTTTATTAATAAGACCGTTAGAGTCTAACATAGCTTTGTGCATTACAAGCCCAACCAAATACTAATAAAAATAATAAATACTCGGCCAACGTCACTTCAAAGAATTAGTCTTACTTTAAAAAAATATCTATTCTTGCTTGATTAATACATATCTTACGTGTTACTTGGGACAAATATAGATGTTATTACATTTGGAACCAGGTTTTAAATACTATGGCAATCGAACCAAAAAAAATAAAAGACATGAATCAAAAGAATGTGTATACTTAGTAACCGTGGCAACTGGTGAGGAAGTAATGTCAGTTGGTAATAAGTGACACAGTTTACGTGTCGGTAATTTTTAGAATCTTGGAATGACTAATTGTTGTGGTCGCTGGTCTACATTTCACAGAACTACTTGTAATTATTATTTTTGGTTCTACATCCCATCTAAAACATAACTATACAAAAATTACTGGTATCAAAGAGCACTGTTTCTGCGGTAAAAAGTTGTCAAATCGTAAGTAAACCAATTAATTCAATAGCCATCTATCTATGGCAGTATCTATCCGACCACTTATCATTTATTGATACCTAGCTTGCTACGAGTAGCTAAGATTATTCTAGAGTAATCATATCAATATATTTAGTATTAATTTCTTTTATTAACATATAGTGACGTGACATAACGCGGGCGAAGCCTCGGTCAATATCTAGTTGTATTAGTAGAGTACTTAATCATTTCTTAATTATTATGTCTTTATTTAATAATTTGTAATGACAAAACAAATTTGTAATAAGTAATAACTAAATTTAATAATCAACGTATCAATTATATAAACTACGACGAACAGACCACACTTACAACATACTCGTACAATGCATCAATCATAAATCTCGTGGGCAACAGCAAACAACATCAATTAAGTCACATCTGAGTGCAAAATTTAGTTGAGATTCTAGTGTTTGATTCCACGTAGTGACGAGCTTATGCACAGCCTGCATGAGCCCGAGGCTACGCGCGACTGTGCCCGGGGACCGTGCCGAGTACAGCCGACCTTCGGACTTGCGCAGATTGCACCCGGGTAACATAACCGCAGACATACCACTGCAACTAGACTAGCATGACTATAAAACGGCCCAATAACAAACCAAAACACACGTATATTATAGAGAGGAAATATTTGTAGTTTTGTATGTGACGAATAAATTAATAAATATAATTTAAAGAACCACTGAACCAATGTCAAAACAATTTTTTACCTTTACAAAGTAACATTATCAATGAGTAACAAACACTATACTTATTAGTAGAAAAAAAAACGCGAGAGAGATATTCGCGGATAACACCGCAGAGAGTAGCTAGTAAATAATAAAATACAGATAGAAATAAGATACTAAATGAAATGAAAAAACAAAACAATAGCATACGTTTATTACGGCACACAAGGCCCTACAACAATACTAAGATAACACACAAATAATAAATTAATTTAATTAATTATTTAAAGATTTACTATCGTTGTAGTGACGCGTCTAAAAAGGTCATAAGCTCAGCAGTAGGCACAGAATTCTCCACAGCGTCCTAAGCCCATTAATACTAATACGAGTACTGAGACCTTTAGTTGCCATAAAATGTCTTGGTATTATGTATCTTAATAGTGCATTAGTGATAAAGGAAATCATTTGTACCTAATATTTTGGCTTGAACTATTCAAATTAATGTTTTTTTATCAGCGTCAAATACTATGTGGACTTTTGAGAATCGGACGGACAGATAGACGGACGAACAAAAAGTGTTCTTCTATATGAGTTCATTTATTTTTTCTTTTTGTACGGGACCCTAAATTCGATAAAAAAACTTCTTAAATGTCAACCTCTGAGCAACGAAACCTATGTAGGTAAAATAAACATTTTCTTTTACGGTTCTGCGACTTAAGCAATGGTCACGTTTAAGCTTTCAAAACCTCACTCTCACGTGGCATACAGTAATGAGAAGAACCAAATTATTAATTGCATTAAAACTTTTTAATGTCACAATCAAACATTAAAAACCTTACGAGTACAGTCACGTGGACTTATTGCGAAGAGGAAGTTTCTTGGTAAATAAAATACTGTTTAATAATCTAAAACTCGACTACATAGTGTTTGCGAAATAGAATAAAACCAATGGTGTTTTACCAGTAGATACCTAGATATGTGTCGCTCTGACTTTAGAGTTAATTTTTTGTCCTACACAGCTAAGCATTTGAAACAAGTTTGCACGACCACGGAAGTCATATACAATTATATTACAAGCTAAAAGGTATGTATGATCGATATTAGATCTGACTAAAAAGTGGCGGCTTCGGAATGTGTGGTTTCCAGTATCCGGCGCAATGACGTCAGAGGATATTCTGCTAACGCTGCAATTCGGGCAGTGCGGTATCTATGTGCAACGATGCAGGCGAAGCGTTAGCCTTGCGTAACAAACATCAAGACAAATTGTCAACTTAATTAAATTAACTAAGCTCGAGAACAGTGGGGCCAAATTATCCGATTTAGCTTTTGAAATATTTGTGAGAGTTCAGGAAATGTTTAAATGGTGAGAATCATACACAACTACTAGGCGGTACGATGTTCGCCGGGTCGGCTAGTAAGTATTAAAACAATTGTGAAATGTAAACATAAAAACAAGTATTTTTTTCAAGCAGCACTTCAAATGCCATTTTGTTTCTGCGATGCTATTTTGTTTTCTAGCATTCTCGTGTTTTAGATACTTAGGTATTGTACTTATGTATTTATTGGTACTTAGTATAGTGGCGTAAGGAACTACAAAACCAGGGATAGACTTTACTTAGAATTGTAAGGTTATTAGCGGTACAGCATTGTCACTACTGTACCGCTAATACCCTTAAGGGTACAGCGAGAGGGTACCAGTAAAACTATTTTATTGCATCCACTAAAAATGCAAAATATAAATATTAGAAATAGTTTGGACCTGCAGATTGCGTCAGTTAGTAATACAGAACAAAAGAACAGCTACAAATTACAAAACATAAATGTAATTATGTAATATGTGTTATTGGTTATTGGTGGCTTACAACTAGAAAAAATATATTAAAAAAACGAATTACTGTTTTACCGGCTAAATGCTCGTGTTCCAATAACTGTCACTTAATTGCCCTTAGACGTATATGTCCGAATATAAAAGAGCGTTGGACTCATTGTAAAACAAACTTTGACGAATATACATCAAATTTTAAAATGTTGTACCTCTAGTTAGTTTTTATCTAATATGAGTGTTAGCTATACATAGCCGGCAAACCTAATATAGCTGCTGAACTAGTAGTTCTGCGAACTGTAGACCTCGCGAAAAAAGATATTTTCATGCAACTCGTTAGTACATAGCTGGGAAAACCTGATATAGCTACTGAATTAGTTTGCTCTTCTATTACTACTACGAGTACAACTTAATGAAGTGTGACGTCCGATAAGTTAACGAAGTAAAAATGTGACGCGTGACCTGGGACATAAGTGCCCTGCTTGAATTGTTTCTGAATTACAATTGCATTGCGTCATAATTGTCGTTTTGAAATAGATAAAGGTCAGATTTAGCTACTATTTACCATTGAACAGATTCTGGATTCTAGACAAATCCGCTATAGAACAGAAGTACAATCAGAGCGAAAAAAAAAAGTTATTTTTAATATTATTTCTATATAATTTATTCTGAGACTATTGAAAAAACAGATAAGGCTAAAATATCGGTGTTTTCTGGCCAAAAGGTATAAGTACGATGTTGTAATTCTGCAGATGCTGCCCTCTGGAATAATGTAAATCTAATTCAATTTGCCAACGTGGCTCAACTTAGATTATCTGTAGATTATTAGTGATCTATAGCTGCTCATTACCCAACTGCTCATTTTGCGGTGTAGTCAGTCACGTTTTGTTTTAGTACGAAGACTTACCCGAAACTTTCAGGGTTGTCATTTTATAAAAGTAAGGAGTAATGTGTAAAAATCCTAGCGTGATCAAAATACTTAGACCGGATTTATCAAAATACTTTTACTATTTTCTCTCGGAATTGATTACGCGCTGATGATAACAGTCTTAGTTGTTTGTTATAGACAAAAAACGTAAGTCATATCAGAGGCCTTAGGCCAGCTAAGGAATTGACAGTAAAGAATAAAAATATCTGTTACTATAAAATATATTACCATTCAACAAAAGAACATGTAACTTAAATAAAAACTAGGACATGCTTGACACTATACAAATCTCCTGTAGGCTCCTAACTAAGCTTAAGGCTTGAATCTTGAATATTGAGGTCCGAGAGCGATAAAGGCCAAGCCTATATATATGAAGATGCATTAGTTATAACACCAAAGGTGTAGAGACTATGACCGGCATAACTATTGTCTAGCGGTCTTATTGTCCTCACATACAAACTACCTCTGGATACTAATTGCACAGCTATAGATAACGCCGCCATTATGCAACTCCCAAGCCTGGTGTTATAATTGGACCCTGAGAAATCGTGATATATGCTACCTATGTACTTGTATCAGAATATTCAAACATTGTCTTATTCTGAATAACTATTCATGGCGATAGCGTTTCTTCTCTTATACTCTACGCTAAATAGATATATAGACGATTCAAAATATAGTATTAAATTCAAGTTTATTCATCTTATGAGTACTGCGTACTGCGTGTTTATGAAGTAAATTACTTAGTAGTGCTTAAGTACCTAGCGATTAATCATTTGTGATAATGTTACCTAATACATAAAGGTTTCAACTGTGTAGCAAGATAATCAAAAAACGCCACTCTTCATATTAATTAAATTATTGCGTTTGTCAAGTACGTAACATTATATAATAAACATATATACTTGTTTTAGGATTTATTTAGTTGTATAGTTAATAATTTCACCTGCTTTTACTTCCTATCCAACATCTGGGAGGGCGATTTAGCTAAGATAAATAAGATCGTAAAACAATTAATAAGATCAGCAGGACTATCATCGGCTAAAGTTGCCATGAAAAAAGTGAAAACATTAGCAAGCAAACTTGGTTTCATTTCGACAGACACAAAACCAAGATTCGTTTCTTTTGTTTTACTCGAGTTAGGCATAAGGTTATTATTTTTCAAACCTGGCAATGGCCAGGTTTGTAAAATAATAACCTTAAAAATATACCTTAAAAAAATATGAGAGCCTAGAATTTCATGAAATGTGATTAAATCACAATCAATCAAAAATTGTATGATAGGGCACGGACCAAAGAGTCCGTGGAGTGTAAATATTTAAATATAAAACAAAATAAAAAAACCTTTAAAATATTGGATTATATTTTTTTTATATTTTTGATTATAGTTTTTCCCTTTATCAGTTTACCACCCCCAAAACGGAAAAACGGTCTTATCCAAGCCATATCCGGTCCAAGAGATCCGCCCGCCTCTGGGATCGGTGTGGGTAATTCAACTGCATTTTTTATGAAATTCATTTGATTGCTTTTTCAATAATTTATTTTATAGACTTTGGCCTGATTGACTGACTGACTGAAATGACAAAGCGCAAGCTGCTGAAAGTAGAGAGTTGAAAATTTTAGGGTGTGTTAGAAAAGTAGGTAGTGTGCACTTGCAATAAAAAAGGATTTTGGAAAAATCACACTCCAAAGGGTTTAATCGGGGATCAAGTTTTAGAACGAAAATTTCTATTTTGCGCAGATATTTTGACGATACGAGTAGATCTACAAAAATTTTAAAGAAGATTGCAAAACAAAACAAAATTACAAGCGTCACATTTTTCATAGAGAAAAATATTATATTATTTGGAAGGTTTGTTTAGAAACGGCCGGGGGAGTCTCAATACGAAGTAACGATTTTAGAATAAATCGCACCCCAAGGGTTGAAACTTGAAAACAAATTCTTCTATTTATGGCGTTACCATTTACGCAATATTAACTTACACGTGTTTTAGGATGTTGCCCAATTTTCAATACTTAGAGGTCATTGTTAGAGGTCAGGAGAAACGTATTCTCAAAAAAAAATTAAAAAATTTTGGACGATATTATGTTTATGAAGACATTTAGACAAATATTATGCAAGGATTTTGGAAATATCGTATACCAAGGGGTTCATAATGTGGGTCAAATATTCAAAATCTAATTTGCGATAACTAGATCTCCAATATGTGAAGACAGACTATAGTAACTCAAGACTATTGTATTGTGTTTCCCAACGTTTCATATACTACACAAAAAAAAATAAACACACATATTGGTCCATTTCCTTTCATATTGGAAAATCTTATAAGGCTTATGTTTTTTTGCTTAATCCTAACTATAATATTATAAATGCGAAAGTAACTCTGTCTGTCTGTCTGTTTCGCTTTCACGCCAAAACCACTAAACCGATCTGGATGAAACTTGGTGCACGGGTAGATTGGACCCCGTTAAAGGACATAGGATGCTTTTAAACCGACTTCAAAAAAGTAGTTCCCCATTATCTCGATAATACAATGGAGAACTACGCGCGTGAAACCGCGGGGCACAGCTAGTGTTAGCATAAAACCGAAAAACACTTCATTTTTTAAGCAGGCCAAACCACGGAAAAGGCTAGTTTTTAATATCGAGATTTGATTATCCCACAGAAACACTTTCTTTTCTTTCAGGATTTAAAGTAGCCCATGTCATAATCCTAGACATAATTAAGAGGATCACCGACCTGACTATTTTCGTGTTTCTGATACAATTATCGTTCCGGGGCCTACCTCTTTTCACCCCCTAAATTGTGACGTAATTATTTGATGTTGGTGTCAATCGATTCACTATAATGTATTTAAGGTCCATGCGTTTTAGTATTTTGAAAAAAGTTACTGAATTCTGCATAATAAAGTGTCTTGATAGGCATTGTGTCAGCGCAAAAATATGACTGCTAAGGAAGCTTGTAACTTAAGAGTGACTTAAAAGAGTGGAAAACATAAAACGGTAAAGCCTAGTGAAAAAAAAAACCCTATTCTATTCTATTTTAAGTTGGCTGTAGCATAGTCTATAGTCAATGGTAATATGTACTATTTTTTTTCATCATCGGAAAGTAGAGATTTCAACGAACAGAAAGCATACCAACTTTTTGAACAAAGCTGATATTATGGCGTGTGTATTTTCGATTCGATTCAAAATAAGCTGAACAAATAAATATTTAAAATCATAAATTACAGCGTATTTGGGACATAAAAAGGTAAGTTTTCTCGAAATTTCGTATTTTATTTTTGTACATAGTAAAAATCAAAAACCCAAAATTATACTTTTTCGCATAAATTTTGAGGTTATGTGAAAAAAGTATCAATACAAAAGTTTTACATCTTTTTATTACCTACAACTTTGCCGTTTAACTTCATTTAAAGGACTTTTAGTTTTGCCGATAATCGAGATAAACCTTTTTTTTACCCTTAAAAACTCGTCCCCTTCCCCTTCCCGACTTCAGATCACCCGTAAATTAATTTTCCTTTATTTTTTATAATATTCTCCTCCTCTTCCTATGGGTTTTATCCTGCTATAATTTTTTTCACTTTTTCTAATTTTCATAGGCTTGAAGCGTGAGCGTGAAGGAGTAACAAAAACACATACATAAACTTTTTCTCTTACAGTATTAGTGATATAAGTTGTTATTTTAACTTACTGCATTGATTCCAATAACATTTTTAGCGCTGTTTTATAGGCTGACTAACTTTTAAAGAAATACAAAAATACAAAACGAAGCGGCTTCAAAAAACCCCGACTGCATAAACTTTAGACTACATTATCTTAACGAGTGACACCGGGAGATGTAACTTTGACAATTTACAAATAAAGACAAATCCGATGACAGCTCGCACATCAAAATCGGTCTACTCGTTTAAGCTGTTGAGGAGTCACAAAGATTCAGATATATTTACTTACTTACATACTTACGAACATACTTAGATACATACTTACGTTCATTGTTACATACGAATATAAACTAAAAAATATTACTTCTTTTGAGTAGTCGGCAAAATAAGCCACCATCACTTTAAGTACAGTAGTTTTTTCATATTTAATAATTGACAAAGACTTTGATCACTCAGAAGTCTAGCTTAAAATCTCACAGAAATTCACAGTATTCAGATAAACAGCAGAATTGAACTATTAGCGATTTCATTATTTCTACCTTTTTGTAATCAGCTATACAGCCTCGATGCGGTCAAACGAAAGCCTTTTACTTTAACTATACCTAATAAACTAATTTAAAAAAATGTGTAAAGCGACTTCGATTTGGAAATCATAACTTATACAGGGTTATCGGCTAAGGGTGTACTAAGCCGAAAGGGATTCACTATACTCATTCTAAGGAACAACTCTCACTATGGGACAACTCTGAATTCAAGAAAAAAAATTAGCTGTTCCATAGAAAAAGTTGATCGATCGTCAACAAAATGTATTGAACAGCTGATTATTTTTTCTCGAATTCGGAGTTGGTCCCATAGTGAAAGTTGTTCCTTAGCATAGGTACAGTGACGCCTTTTCGGCTTAGTACACCCCTAGCCGTTAACAATGTAAAGTCGAAGAAAATTAAAAGTTATTTTGATTTAAAAATAACTGGTTTTGATAAAATCTATACGGGAGAAATTGGAAAGTATGTTCCCTCGATTTAGGTATATCCCTAAAACAATAAAAAAATATTTCATCATCAACATCGTACAAATAATTAAATACCTTAAATAAATTCTAGTTAAAAAATATAAGTTCAAAATGTATAAATTAACAATTTTATCATTTAACTGTGTATTTATTAAATAATAATATTTACGAAAAAAAATATTAGTCCAATACTCGTTCAAATCTATCGTTATTTTAGAGTATAGCGTTAATACAAATAAATAAATTAATTATAGCTGTTCAGACCCCAGGAACCGTCGAGTTCCCTCAACAGCTTATCATAAGCTGATTTCAAGTGTATTTATGCCGTAAAGGTCTTGCTCAACGTCCTGTTCCGCGTAGAGCAAAACCTTTACTGAAAGCTAAAAGTAAGATCTCGCTCCGAGACTGAAATTTATTACTGCACTACTGCGCATGTGCGAGTCTTAAGCCTTGATCACACGTCCCGAGTAAAACAGTGAGATAGTAAAATTAAATATTCGGCATAGTAGAGTATATTATTTTTATTCCCTGCTAGCAGATAGAACGGGGGTCGAACTACTGTCTTGATTTTTTCGTCGGCGGAGCATTAGGAACTATGTTTATATGCACCGAGTACTCGACCGGGCGTTTACTCGGTACGTGTGACCAAGGTTTTACTATCTGTTGATACTCGTCACAACTGTTGCTTCTGCGTGACCCCTACTGACCTCTTTTATGTAACAACCTACTGGAAAACTACAAGACTTATTTAATGTGGGGGCGATAAACCCTGCACTGACGTCACGCTTGGGGTATTTTCTGCGATTCCTTGCCAGTCTACCCCAGCTCTTTAAACTAAAATATTATTGAAGTAAAAATACAGCGGATTTTTTCAAGTCAGAATTCAAAGAAAAGAAATTGCTCGTTTGGTAACAAAGGGATGATGAGCTGAGTTATTAATAAATATTAAAATAATCTTTAAAGTAAATTCGCTCTTTTTATTTTAACTACATCACCACGATCATTCTGGTCACCAATATGTGGCACGGGGGATTAAAACTTGAAGAAAAAAGGTCATATGCTTTGGTTAAGTACCGTAATACACCTATGTTAGTGGTGTGTAAGGTAAACGTAATTGGAGGCCTTGACTGTCGCATGAAAAATCAGATGTAAATAAATAATATTTCTCTATTATTGTATTGTAGTGGCGGATGAACGAAGATAACAGGGGGATATAAGGGATATACGGCTAGAGTACAAAATTAGAAAGAAAATTAAAAAGAAAAATGAAACAAATTAAAAATTTACATCCATAAACTGATATTAACTGGTAGAAATCCTATTATAGTATAAAGTTTACTCAATGTAATGTTTACTCAATGTTAGTTTCTCAAACAGAAACGAATACATTACATTACACAAGTTCCTACAAAAAAAAATATGGACTCACAATTTTTATTACCATAAAGAAAAATTAAAAATGACGTTTCCCTATTTTTTATTTCGTAATATTTACGTTTTTAGAGATTTATGAAGATCTAAGAAAAGCTCACCGTGGCGTACTTAATTAAATTGAAATCCTGCTCTAGGCTTGTTCAAATAATTATGTTTACTTGTTACTTCAATATTCTTATTACTATTTGAGTTGTTTACGTTTACTATATTAAATAAATCCTCGACTACCATAAGTCCGGTATCTGTTAATTTGACAAAGCCACTCTTATTCCGCAGGGATACTGGTACTAAACAAGATTCCTTAGCAAATCTAACCGTAGATCGTACCAAAACAAAGATACAGACATTAATAACTAGTTTTTACGAGATTTTATCAAGAATAACATTATTCGGAGCTTATCTTAGATTTACAAAAATCCCTAAAAAAGGTAATTATTACATTTTGCGAAAATAAAAAATAGGGATATGTTATTTTTCATGTATGTTTCCATTGTATGGGGTGTTAAAAATTTAAAATATTGTCAATTGAGGTTATTTAACCGGACATTCGGAAAAGTGAGTAAAATAAATAAAATATGGCTCAAAACATACACCTAACAAATGAAAGTTAACTAAAACGCAAAACCTGACATGTCCGTGAACTTAGCAGATCATTATCCAGCAGATCCTTTTTTTTGGAGTTCTTTTCGTACGCAGTATAGTTCTATAGTTCCTGATAGTTTTCAGGAATAGTTCTGGCGTTTGCAGCTGAAAAAAATATGTATAAAAAATATAGAACTATACTGCATGCGAATAGAACTCCAAAAAAAGGATCTGCTGGATAATGACCTGCTAAGTTCACGGACATAAACCTGACAAAGTTCTCAAACGTATTTTGTATGTGGAAGAAGACGTCGGGCACGGCGATTGGTGTTTGAAGTCACTCGACGTATAGGTAATAAAAATACTAAAAACAAATACTTACTGGTTAATGATATGACTTAAAAATATCTCTTAATACCAACTTTTAATTGACCGAGCGAGCTAAGCGTCTCTGACAAAATATTATTTCGCGTGTCAATTTTTATGTCTATATGTTTGGATGATTCCGCAAGAAATGTTGTACTCGCGTAGTGGTCGTAGTTTCTAACCAATCTTGACATAACATTCTACGAATTTTTAGAATCTTTTAATCGACGGCTTTTTTCGGTCGGGTGATTCTGATAAAATGAGAGAAGTTTCGCATTGTATTCGATTTGGGTGTCATTTTCTTATGAAGGTAATGATTACGGATTTGCAATAACTTCCTAAAAAAGGAAAATGTTGCAATATAATATTATAAGTTCAGCGATTGCACGTGGAAAAATTAAGCGATTTTCAAGCTTATTAGCTACTATTTTACTTGTTTTTTGTTTTTACAATAATTACTAATAAAGTCTAATACGAGTATGAAGGTTTTCTGACAAATATCATAAAGGTTAAAAAATGTGTAAAACTGATTTTTCCAATGGTGATCGTAAATGGACTCTTTTCGACTTTCTTCTGTTTTCAAATATTCGCCGTAAAGACAACTTATTACGTTACTTGGAACCAAATCCAGAAAAAAATGCGTCGAGTGTTCCTGCGATGCATACGTGTTTTCTGCAGTGGGTAAACACTAATTACCCCTACACACACCAGTGGGTGAAGGCAGTGGGTGCACGGGTCGCGAGCCAAATCAACAGGCTCCTAGTGGTCTACGTTTCCTACTTACTACTTTCGGAAGCATCGTATTAGATGTATTATATTTAAAGTTCAAAAAAAGTAAAATATCAAAATATTTGTGACAAAAAACCATACACCTTATATATATATTTTTTTCACAAATACACTTCAGGCTAATAGATTTAAAATATTTTTATGAATACAACATGTACAGATTACCTTGCACAAGTCCTTTAAAAAAACGGCCAAGTACGAGTTGAACTCGCGTACGAAGAATTCCGTACCATTATTTATACAACATTCGTTCAAGTTCCTATCTGTTGTCGTTATTTACCTATATCGAGCAAACGAGTTGTATAGGAACCCCCCCCCCCCCAGGTAGTTACTATATTTATTTTTAAAATGAATACACGACTAAATAATATGCTGTGAATATTTCAAGCGGCGTCTACTTGATGCCGTTATTAATAAGATAAGATAAGACAACTCCTTATTTTACAAACCAGCAACAATATATAAAATATGACTAAAGAAACCCTTAGACACATACACCAGCTTTTAAATGGCGCCCTTATCGCTTCAAGAGATATCTTCCAGGCAACCATGCACGTAAATTATAATAACTTAAAACTGAGCACAAACGGCAAAAAATAACGCGTTCGTTGTATAGGAGTCCCGTTAAATGTTTATTCTATTTTTATTTTAGTACTTCCTGTTATAGCGGCAACAGCAATGCATCACTTGTGACAATTTCTAGCTATCACGGTTGATGAGAGAAAGCCTATTGATAGTTAGTAAAGTCCTAATAGAGTCCCGTTTTTACCCTTTGAGTATGGAACCCTCAAAAGTGATTACTGATTTCAATTTTTGACTTATGTTTGACTGGCCGGTTGGCGCAGTTAGTAGCAACCCTGCCTTCTGCGCCGCTGGTCCCGGGTTCGATCCCCGGACAGGTCAAATATTTGTGTGCAGAACATGTCTGTTTGACCTGTGTCTGGGTGTTTATTATATATATAAGTATGTATATATGTATTTCTAAGTATGTATATCAGTCATCAGGTTACCATAGCACAGGCTTTGCCTAGTTTGGGACTTGAAGACCTTTGTGTGGATGTTGTCTAATAAAAAAAAAAAAAAACGGCAGGCGGCGATACAAGTTTTTCTGTTATTTCGATTTAGAAACAAAAGTACTCATCGATTCTGATAAAATTTAAATGGGACCAATTAGAAGATACAAAAAAAATTATGAGCTGATCCGAGAGAGTGTTCAACCGTCTCGGAGAGATCAGGTAACATAAAAATTGTGACCTGATCCGAGATAGTGTTCAACCGTCTCGGAGAGATCAGGTAACATAAAAATTGTGACCTGATCCGAGATAGTGTTCAACCGTCTCGGAGAGATCAGGTAACATAAAAATTGTGACCTGACCCGAGATAGTGTTCAACCGTCTCGGAGAGATCAGGTAACATAAAAATTTAGACCTGACCCGAGATAGTGTTCAACCGTCTCGGAGAGATCAGGTAACATAAAAATTGTGACCTGATCCGAGATAGTGTTCAACCGTCTCGGAAAGATCAGGTAAAGCAAGTTGAGTTGCAAGCGAATTGAGTACCTGAAATCGGTATATAAAAAACCGATGATTCGCACAGGCAAAAATATTTAAAAATACAAATAAGTACTTAAAATTGGGCAATTCCGCTACGGACGACGCTCAGCATATTTTATTTAACACCTTTTAAAATTATCTTATACCAGTGCTTTGAAGAAAGTATAATAAGTATAATAAGAATCTGCAGGGTAAGATCTATCAAATAAACCTTGCAAAATTATGTCATGCTTTTCATTCTAAGCTACATAAAACGAAGCGTAGTGGTTTCCGGATCCTATAGATACTCTTAGTTTTGAACTACGATTAAGAGAGCGAACAAAAAAAATTAACGACAGTCAGTATTTGAACCTGCATATTCTTCGCAACTCGCCCAGATGCCTTAACAGTGGCCTAATCCCTGTCTAACATAAGACAACGTGAAATTTGTCGTTCGCTCTCTTATAAACATTAAAATACCATATTGAGGTTTAAAACTTGTAAAAAGAAATTGTATAAAAATAGTAATGACCCAACACATCATTTTCTCGAATGACCCAATATGAGTGATTGTTTAGACTAATTCTGTCATCACAAATAGCGCCGAACCGTAATTGAGAGCGATCGTTAATTGCGCAACTGGCATAAAATCGACAGTGGCCTAATGGTCAAGGTATCTGGGCGTGTTACCCAGAGGATACAAGTTCAATCCTGTCTGACAATAAATTTATTTTTTCGCTCTATTATTAGCATTACGATACCTTAAGTGTAACTGTAAAAAAAGTATTTTAGAACTATTCTTCTAACTCTTCTATTATCTGAAAAAAAAACCTATTTTTAGCATAACGCTTAAAATGTTTAGGCGAATCTTTAACGTAGGAACAATAACGCGGGCGGATCGTGGGTTGAATAATAAAAATACGTGCTTTAAATACATGACAATAGAAATAAAATTGTCAACATTTATTCCGTTTGTGTGTTTATTTCTAGACAAAACAAGTTCTGTTGCTACTTAGAACCCATCAATCGATCAGTCTTGCGACCGAGCTTATAGTCTGCTAGACAAAGCTTCATGAGCTGACCTGCGCAGTTCAGCTGAACCCTAGGCTATTGATTTCATCTAGTACCCAGGTAAGTCTGAGGATTGTAAAGTATGAGAGCGCCATCAAGCGAACGGCTAGGTAACTTTTTATTTACCGCTTACTCTCTTGATAGCCAACTTCTAAGCTAGGGAACAGCGGTTTAGAAATAAAGGTTGGGTAATTAACAAGGGCATATTTTGAAGCTGAACTGTTTAGTGTACGCTTGGAATAATGATGAAGTAGATGGCGTTGAATATATATTATAAATGTCTTTACCTTAGTGAGCTTGTTAACGATTAGTAAATCTGTGAAACAGTGACATCGCGAAATCAATAATTTTGGTACTTATCAAATATTTCACTCAGAACAATATCCTTATTTGTATATGAAAAAATATTTTTTTTGTTGTGTACTCGAATTTATGACATTCGGCGTTTAATTACGTCCTATCCCACTAATATTATAAAGGCGAAAGTTTGTAAGAATGTGTGAACATTCACGCAATTTGTTAATCTTTCACGCATAAACTACGGAGCCGATTTGGATGAAATTTGGTACGGAGATATTTTAGACCCTGGATTAACACTTAGGCGCAGCTAGTTTTATTGTACTCGTACAACTGACAGCCCGTTGCTTCTAGAATCTACTTTTATAGGTTCCTCGTAGATGTTATATATTCAATAACTTCTCTCTTCAAAAAATACTCGGCGACTAAAAAACTTAAAAAAAATAGACACATCCAAAACAGAGACGCTATGCTCGCTCAACTAAAAGATAGGTGGGTTAATTTATAAACAGCATACATATATAATACAACGTGTAACAGAATGGAAACAATACTTAAGGATGTTAGTCTACCAATCAAGGTGAACTCATTGTAGAAGAAAATTTTGCAAAATTCGAAAATAAGTACTAGGTTATCTATACAAAAATTTATCACCTTATCGGTAAAGTTGTATGGAGGACGCAATAATTTTTTTCTCGAATTTAGCAAAATTTTGTTATACAATGAGTTTCGCGATAGGTAGACTGACACCCTTTAGTATTGTCACACCTTCCTGTTACAAGTTGTATATACAAGGCACAATATGTAGGAACTAAATTCGCTTGAGAACAATACATATCATTAATTAGCAAAACTAAAAATATCCGCGGACAGAAAAATTGCCTATGTTTTTCATATTTCAAATTTCATATATATGCTTAAACGTTTCGCTGTGAAGAAGTCACTAAAAATACACACACACAAAACATTTGTACAGCGAAGGCGCCTCGCGTCAGCAATTAACAAGGTTGAGCTCTAGAATTCAGAGATTCCATAGGGTGATACGAGTACTTCAATTACTAATATTGATTAAGCTTCACAGAATTTAGTGACCTCAATGAACAACCTATTGAACACCGAATCCGTGTCCTTGATATCATTACCTACGCACGCTGAAGTAAAATTACCATATTGATTTGATGAAACCGTACATAAATAAGATATTACTGCGCAAAAATACGAATAATTCCAGGTAACAAATTTTTTATCCTACCTATGTCAGAAAGATTATTTTTGCTCTTCGATATCCGAGTACAAAAGCTGTTTTTATCCGCTAGAGAACAAAGTAAATTGAATTTAGAATACTGTGTGCACTAGGTTTGTGAATTCAAAACATGATTAAACCTATTTATTTCGTCCACAACGGTGCCGAATTTATTATGCAACCTTTTATAATTTATTAAAAACTTAGACTCGGAATCTTCTTAGTGTAGCTTTTTTTAATTAGCTTTGTGCGCATCATCTTTTTTTTTGTATTAAGACATTTCCGCGCTGAGGTGGGATGAAAAGTTACTTGTTGCACTCGAGTGCAAAGATTTTTCACCTCGTGCTCTTTTCATTCCTTCGCTTACGCTCAGAATTAGAATTTCAGAATCAATCGCTTGCTCAGTAAGTAAAAATTTAGCACGAGGTTAAAAAACAACTCTAGTATAACATATAACTATTCTCGGCTCTCCTTTATTTTAAACCGAAAATTTAAATTGGAACTACATATGGATACGTATATTTTTAGAATAGATGAAAGTAAAGATCTACGAATTGCTACGGTGCTACGAAGGGCTACGGCTCGTAGTATATATCAAACCTGCTACAAATATATATTTTAGACATGTTTAGTAAGTAGTTATGACTACAAAATAATTATAATTACATTCAATTGGCTTACCAGATAATGTCGATATTGAAGTTATTACGTGAAAATAAAAAAATCATCGCAATATATACTATAACCAAATAGTAGGGATCAAATGTCAAAATTGGTTTTTAGACACTGGATAAATAATTAAACATGAAAATATGGTTTTATAAAACTACACATCTGACAAAATAGTGTTTATTTCTGATAAACATTATTTTGCCAGTGACATCAACGTAAGAAATGTACTGTAACATTTGATCAATACTTGTCTAATGTCCAAATACTTTGTTGTATGACTAATTGGTTAATTTTTAAAATGTTAGTGACAAAAGTGTTAAGATCTGTCAAAAATGGTGCGATATAGTTTTATTGGCTGTAAAAATGTAACGAACATTTTCCCATTGCTGCAAGTAGTTTTTTATTGCTTCCATTATACAAATAGCAGTTACACCGACACGACGAAATTGCTGTGTAGTGAATATTTTTATGATATCAGTAGTGTTGACCAACCTATAAAATATAGTAATATGATGTAGTAGTTGACTAACCTTAGCCAGGTGGAGGTATAAATCTCGAACGTTCCTCGTGGCATCTGGCGAGGTCTGGGTGCAGGCGGCAACGGTAGCTGCGGGTTCAGTGATACACGTCGCGGCTTCCACCGGCTTCTGTTACCAAGCATTAACGTGGTTAGGCCACCCAACACAATCTAACTAGTGATAGTTCAACAAGTTCTTTTGAAAAAAAAAGCGACTACTAACTTCCATAAAGGCATACGCCGATAGAACTTTTTCAGTTATTTCAGTATTTATTATTTCAGATTTTACTGGCAAAGGAAAACACAAACAATATGAAATTCGTTACTTTTAATTGTCAGTCCGTTAAAAGAAGTGTAGACCATGTTAGGACACTGTGTAACGACTGTGACGTAATCTTTTTACAAGAACATTGGCTTCTCCCGCATGACCTTCCTTTCTTGTCTACGATTCATGATGAGTTTTCTGTGCATGGAACGTCAGCTGTAGATACGTCAGCCGGTATCTTGAGAGGGAGGCCGTGGGGGGGTGTAGCGATATTGTACAGGACTACCGTGTTTGATAATGTTATTATTATTGATTGCTCGGACCCTAGGTTATGTGCAATAAAGACTGAAGTAGCAGGAAATTATCACATGTACTTCTCAGTTTATATGCCACAGAACACAATTGAAAATATACCTGATTTTACGAATTATTTATCAATGATTAATAGTTTAATTGACCAACACGACGCAGTTGCGTTCGGTGACTACAACGCAAATATTGGCACGTTGTTTGGAAATGAATTGATTACATTTTGTAATGATAATGAATTAATATTTGCTGACTACTTGTTTCTCAAAGATAATAATGATACAAATTTTACTTATGTAAGTTATTCTCATGGTTCTAAATCTTGGCTTGATCATTGCATCGTGAGCCGGCTAGCCTGGTCTTGTATATCCGATATTTACATTATAAAAGACGTCCTTTGGTCTGACCATAGGCCACTAGTAGTTCAGTTTGATATGGGTAGCGTGTCGGTAAATAGAGTGGTGAATGATTCTTTCGGGAAGAGCAAGGTGAGTCAGATAGCGTGGGGTAAGAGGACTGGTGAAGAGATTGAATATTATGAGTCTCGTTGTTCTCAGAGTTTTATCTACTTTGGACTGGGACTTGCTACGACATCTGAGTGCCTGTGAGAGCTGCACTAGTGATGCTCACTCTCATCTTATCGATAAGTTTTACTCTGAATTTATTAGTGCCATACAAAATGCCGCAGCTACAAGGCGAAGAATAAATGGGAAGCGCCCTAAGCCGGTTCCGGGTTGGAACCAGCATGTGAGAGCTGCACACGAGGAAGCCAGAGTAAAATACTTTGCATGGCTGGAAGCTGGAGCACCAAGTACTGGTGTTCTTTTCGATGAAATGAAATTAGCTCGTTCAATATTTAAAGGACGCCTTAAATGGTGTCAGAATAGTAAAAGCCAGATATTGCTCGATAATATAAGTAAGTCGTGTAAACATAAGAATTTCAGTCAGTTCTGGAAAGAGTCTGCAAAGCTTACTAAAACTAAACAGGGTGCTCCAGTTTCGGTGGACGGTATGAGTGACTGTAAATTAATAGCCGAGAATTTTAAACAGCGCTTTTTGGTTGTTGCGTCTAGTAGTTGTGACCCTAGCGACAGTATAACTGGCAATACTAGTGTGAGCGAGTCAGTGTCCCACTCGTACACGCACGTCGATGAAAAGAGTGTTTTCGACACTATCAAAAAGCTGCCAATGAAGAATGCGGCGGGCCATGATCAAGTTTCTGTTGAGCATCTACGGTTCGGAGGCCCTTGGGTTGTCGTTTTTCTGTCTGTCTTCATTAATGCATGTTTTAAGCACTCATATTTACCGCCTGACCTTAAGTCTGTTGTTTCGCTAATATTAAAAAATAAAACTACCAGCGCGTCATTAGGTTCAAATTATCGTCCTATCTCGATAGCAACGGCTTGTTCTAAGGTTGTCGACTCTATTCTACTGGATTTGCTGTCGAAACACGTCGTTGTTAGTGATTCGCAGTTCGCCTTTAAGAAGCATAGCTCGACTGATATGGCTATATTTAGTCTGAAGCAGATAGTATCGTACTATAATCAAAAACAAACTAAAGTGTATGCATGCTTCTTGGATCTGAGCCGCGCTTTTGATAGAGTCGACTACCAGATCCTTTGGAGGAAGCTCCGAGAGTCTGGCATCCCTTCCGACATCATCAAACTCCTACAGTGTTGGTACGGGTCTCAGATCAATGTAGTTAGATGGCGTGACGCGTGCTCTGATGAGTATGCACTGCCCTGTGGCGTTCGTCAGGGTGGGCTCACGTCACCTTTACTGTTTAACTTGTACGTGAATGGCCTGATCGAGAAGCTCAGCGAGACCGGTGTCGGCTGTTCAATAGGACAGAAATCCATGAACAATCTAAGTTACGCGGACGACATGGTCCTGCTGAGCCCCTCGATCAGCGCCATGAGAGTGTTGTTGAAGTTATGTGGAAGATACGCTGTTAGACACAACCTACTCTATAATACCGAAAAGTCAGTAGCAATGGTGTTTGGAGCTACTAGCAATGACGTGCGACTACCTCTTTATTTAAACAGTAGGTCCCTAGAATATGCTGACACTTTTAGGCACTTGGGACACCTAGTGGCTTACAATCTAGAGGACGACCAGGACATTGACCGTGAAAGACGCGCTCTTGCTGTTAGAGCCAATATGCTCGGCAGAAAGTTTGGCGGATGCTCGAGGGAAGCGAAAATACTGCTTTTTAAGAGTTATTGTACTGCACTATACACTCCACAGTTGTGGTCTAAATATAAGGTGGAAAGTTACCGAACATTTAAAGTGCAGTATAATGACTCTTTCCGCATAATGTTCCGCTTCCCTCGGTACTGCAGCGCATCCACTATGTTCGCGGAGGCGCGCGTGCCGGCTCTCGATGCACTAATCAGACATCGCATTGCCCGATTTAGAGAATCTCTCTTTAACTCTGGCAATGTGATTATTACGATAATTATCGGGCACTGCTTTAATGTTTTAAAGCGGTGGTCAAAATTATTTATTTATTGTAATTAAATTTAATTATGTAATATTATTATGGTGAACCTTTGTTGTTTTAAATAAATTGCTTATTATTATTATTATTATATTATTAAGGCCACAGCCATTACCTCAGCTCACTTCAAGTCAGTGCCTGAGGGACGTCAAGCGAGCGATAGCTCTTCAAAAAATATTTCGAAATGGGTAAATAAATGCATCGTAAGAGTACTCAAAAACATAACAAATCCAGCGAGGTTACTTTCTACAGGTAAGTTTATTGTTTATGTGTGCATATTAATGTAAATTAACCAAAACTCAAAACCAAAAAAAGTTAATGTAAATCAGTATTTGGTGTTGCTATTAAAAACATCGGGATGGGTTCCCACAATAATGGGAAAATATCAATGCATAAAATAAATTACTTAGTTACATCTGTTTTTCTGTTATCATAAAATATAATAAAATATGAAGGGATTAGTTATTGTATTTGTTTGATTTTCTTTTTTTACGTAGAAAATTGTTGACCTTGAAATACCTTCCATAAAGTTCTTAGGAATGAATGTTTTTAACGAAATTTAGGATAACTTTCTACTAAGTAATTTCAGAAAACCCTAATTAGTCCAATAAGTGGAATTTAGTCTACACCTCCTTTTAGGGTCGACCCCATCCCAGCAGATGGATGCCATGAATTAACACGCATAAAAATATTTATTTGGTTACAAGATAGAGATTCCGGATATTTCGTACAAAAATGCTTTGCGTCAACTTTAATTGTGCGAACTGCCAGATTGTAATACTTGCTAACAGTTTCTCTATTTCCAGATAATGTTTGGTCTATTTCAAGTAAAAATTGAATTGTTTTAAATTGGTTTCTTCTATGCAAGCATACAAACATACTACATCTACATCGTAGCGTACTACATCTTAGGCCACTTCGTCACTTTGAACGAAAGAAAAACGTATAAAAATAAGTCTTTTTAATTTTCTTTAGGGTAATATTTTCTATGGTAGGCCACACCAACCCGCAGCGCATGTTCAACTGCGCATCACAAAAACGGTTACACTTTTTTCGACGCGCGGTAAGGAGGTTTTCTACTGTATATATATGAAACTCTTTGATGTAAGTAGCTTTACACCGCGATTGCGATTTAATGTAGAATATGACTCACCAAAATTATTGCTCGTATGTTGGGCCCTTCGCTTCATGTCATTTTAATACATAAGCTTTCACGGATAGAAAGGCGTTTGTTGATGCATGTTAATCTAATTATGTTTGACTTCTTTTTTTACTATAATGTTATCACTTACCTTCAACTCACGATAAGCTTGTGAATCTGGTTTTCTTTCAAGTCGCGGATGCGAATCTAGATCTTTAGAACCGTGGTCTTTAGGTACAAGATCTTTGGGTCCAAAGTCCTTAGACGCGTGATCTTTAGGTTCTTTAAGTTGCAGTCTAGGTGAAGGCGGGTTTGGGCGTTCTCTGAAGGGTAGTTCAGGTTTTTGGTCTCTAAGCACTGGCGGTTTGTTTTCTTCGCTATTTCTGCTCGCGCTTGGTCCAGGGTCGCGATTTTTCATTTTAGGCTGGAGTTCTGGAGGCTCTTCGCGATTGGGAGACGATTCGCGCTTTACTCCAGATACCCCCGACTCAAACGGACCTGGTAAAGGGAAAATAATTTGTAAGAACCTGGCAAACTTCGTAAGCACAACAAAAACATATACAGAGTCAGAGGCAGAGTAAGTTAATTGTAGAGGTGTTCAGTGAACTAAAAACTCTGATACTAAACAAGGCAAGTCTCTCCGCTGATACGCAAATGAATATATTGATAATAATATTTTGCAGAAAAGTGACCTGACAGTGTAATTCGATAGGCACCTATCTTATTCCACAATTTAAACAACTGGTCCGATTTCAATAAATTTTATAGGGCAGCAAAACCACGATTCAATTTTTGAATGGTCTTAGGCTTAGAAATAAGAGACCATACCAAAAAAATATTCTGACTAATTCAGAAGCTCCTTTCCATTTTGAAGTCTGTTAAAAAGCATACCTGGTGATTTAGACTCTGGTGATTGTTGCATGAAGTGGGGTCGCCGCAGCGGTCTGATCGGCTCCACTCTCCTAACTTGCTCGTGCACTATCGGCCTGTAGTACCCGTGTGGTACTACGTCCTGACTGACGCCGGACTTCTTGTTCTCACACATCACTGAGTAGAGTCGACGGGCTGTCGATGACATTATGGGGATAGGGGCTGCCATTTCCACTTCGTCCTGGGGTATAAAATCATAATATTACATTAGGGTGCCTAAGATACATGACTATACGCATTGCCTAGATCGGGGTCCTTATATTTATAAATAATTAGCATAACATGTAGCTACATTTTATTTTACATAAAACCATGTATTTATCTATTTCAAGATTTATATTGACTTAATTCTCAGAGAGAACAACTTAATTTTTTAACGTTGAATACCTCGTTCAACGAATTTACATCGATATGAAAAAAGCAAGCCTCAGAGAGGGAGAGATATAATAAGTTTTTAGCTTGCGGTATAGTTCTTTCGAAAAAAAATGCATTTGTAATTGGATTAACTTTTTTTGGATCATTTGCGTCGATTATTACTATTTGCCAATGACAAGTTAAAATGCTCACATCTTGTATATCGTCATCTATGTCGGCACCGTTGTCGGGGCGATGACGCACCGGCTCCCACCAATCGTTGCCATTGCTTCTCCTTCTAGAACAGACTTAAACTTTCAACCATGGAAAATAGATTTTAATCTCTCTAGGAAATTGTACCAATATTCGATTGACATTAAAGTTTTAATTACAGTAGCTAAGTCTAAGAAATAATTAAATTACAAGTAAAAATGTAAGTTCAAAACAAAAAAGCGCAGACCATGGATTAGTAAGGGTGTAATAAGGAGCTACCTAGTGCACTCACACAATCTAACTTGTGAGTGGTGTCGATGGATTCGTCTTATTCGTGAGAGTAACACAGGGTCCATCAAAATTTAAAAACTATAATAGTAGTTTTTTTTTTAATTTCATTGTTGGTGCCATAGTCAAAGTTGTTTTTTAAGATTACTATAGTGAAACCCTTTCGGCTTCGTACACCCATAACCAATAACATTGTATAATATAAATATAATATGGTATATAACACTTTAATTTATAACAGGGTGCCCAAGACACAGACTCTGTCTAGTTTGGGACCAGTTGTAAAAATGATAACCTTACTTGCAAACGATTCCTGATTTCGTGTCTCATTAATGTACTATAGATATAAGTCACGTTTTAGCAATAAACTATTTAATGGAGATATGGCATACCCTGCTCCCGCTTCGTTTCGCATCTGTCTATCTCGCTTGCTTGGTTCCGGCGCATACCCGAAAGCTGCTGGTTCGTTATCCTGAAAAAAAATATCATACTAATAGTGTAGTGGAACTCGCGAGTACAAACTTTTTTACAACACTATAGGCAATGCTTGCACGCACACTTATTAATAATACTCAGTGCAATTCTTACCTCGACGAATTCACGACGTTGGGCAAATGTAGCAGCCATATTGGGCCCTGTGGAAGTAATAAAATAACACCATTTTAGAAACATAATTGGTAAAATAGGCTTGCGTTTGACCATAAATCATACGTAGTCAAAGAAAGTGACATAAGATAGTCACTTAAAAAAAACCGATACACTCTACTAAAAAACAAAGACATAATGTGAGAATAACCATTCGATTGAGGTAGCATGTTTCCAAAATCGGCCAACAAAGAGTATTTAATTTTACTTCATGAACAAAACCGATCAAGAGCTGGTCGAGATAAAGTATCGTAAAAAAGTTATTTTCCTTATTCCAGCTCATATATTAATGAGCAAAGGCTACTGAGATAGGTAAAAGGAAGGAAGGAAGTGAACCTTCTTCCATTTTTGTTTTTTGCAAATTGAGAGTGTTTTTTTCAGGGGGAGGGGAACTAAACTCACCACCACAGCTAGGTCCTGGCACTGCGTCATCAGCTATGGCTTCAAGGGGAAGCGCGGGTGCCGGTGCGGGTGGGGGCGGGGGTGATTCAGAACCTTCAGCCTTCTCTTCGTATCCAGTCCACAAGCCTGGGAACTCGTCCATCTGGACACGAAAGAGAAAACACATTGGATATTGAGCAACCAAAAAATATAATAGTCGGCGTTTGGTGAAAACACCGTCTATAGGTTTTAGGGTCTCCTTTGGTCTGGTTTAGCTTTATAATTTTGGATTTTTCTAAAAACTCGAAGCTACCGATGGAACTTTTCTACAATAGGCAATGACATTTTAAAGTTATTTTTATATTAATACAAATACACCATAATAGTTACTTATGTATTTGCATTGTGTGTTTGTTACAAATAAATCATTTTAGCCTTAAAAAAAATACATCATATGATCTGAAGATTTTGTATGGTTCTTTTAAATAAAGCACTAACAACTCTCGACCCATAAGCCAAATCATCAGCATCCACATGTACGAGAATATGACCAACCGCACCACGGTTGCGGCACGACGGGCCTGCCGAGGACCAGATTAAATGCAATCGAATAAACTTAGAGGCGATACAATTTAAATAAGTGACCTAAATTGAGTTTATACCAAACAACTGAATCACCTAAAATATCCTTATTGCGTCACATATTAGCAATTACGACGACAGACGTGTGGTCGCGCAGCACAATCTCAGGTGGGCGTGTACAGTTACTCGAATATAGCTGCTGGTAATGCAAAATAGCAGTATTTACCGACCAGACGTTTCAACCGCTCTAATCAACGGCATAGTATTATCACCGGCACTGTTGTCTAGTCACAGGGTACCTCGTGTTCTTCGTCCGGTGTCTCGGCATCAATTCGTTCTAACAGCGTGCGGTCGAGGTGGCAATGGTGAGCGAGACACCAGGCTACAGGCGCCGCGCCGTCGGTATACGT
Source organism: Ligdia adustata (assembly GCA_947049295.1). Classification (NCBI taxonomy): domain Eukaryota; kingdom Metazoa; phylum Arthropoda; class Insecta; order Lepidoptera; family Geometridae; genus Ligdia; species Ligdia adustata. Next base: position 14,699,907 of record OX346213.1, on the reverse strand, counting down.
GGCAAGAGAACACGCGCTTAAACGCACCCAAGTGCCGTCTTTGTTGGTCATCTGTGAACAAAAGACAGTATGTAACTTATAAACTGAAAAAGTTGAGGAAACCTGCTCGTCTAACTCGCTTATTTTTTTTGAACACAAAGTCTAATTTAAAAACACACTATCAATAATAACCTATTTTCTGTTAGTCCACAGCTATATAATCCATAGCTGATACTTTTAATTTGTCAACCATAGGGAAGTGGTGATAAAAAAATAAAATCGGTTATAGTCGATGATAGCATCAAATAATGTCTGAAAATAAATAAATGTCGGACTATAACCAATTTAACTTTTTCATATTACATTCCTTTAAGTAGCTATCACAAATACGTCGTTATATAAATAAATAAAAATACTAAGTATATTGCACCTCCTCAACAAATGCAATGTTTTCTCCGGGTGCTACGCGGCCCAACTCCTCGGCTTGCAGGCTGGGGCTAGCTCTGATCCTCAACCCCGCGCTATGCTCCAAGTTGAAACGACGTATCTTAACAGGAGGCGAGGGAGGCTGGGCTGTCTGCACGCCGCATTCCAATGCGGCTTCCGTCAAACTATCAGTCACGTCCACTAGAAGTTCCTTGAATTAAACAATATGTACAACTTTGTTGTATAAATTCAGAAAACTGTATTACACTTATCGTATCAAGGAATTCGTTAATATTTTGAACATATAACATGAACCCACGGTCAATTAAGGCACTTGACTACCGGATCATCTGGTATTGTACAATAAAGCTGCTTAACAAATTCCAAACACAATCTACATCGCTTAAATTTGTAGAAAACGTATACTGCTTACCTAGTGTTAAGTAGTATTCGTTTTCTACAAATTCGCAGTTTTATAAATTTTGTTAATAGCAAAAGTAAACAAAGAAAATCTTTGCTGTGGGAGAAAATATGATGTCATAATACATCTGCCATAATAGCTCTGTTAAAGATTAAACGTAAACAAGCACGTCTATATAAAAAAAATTAGTTATAAATGTTTCTAAAATATTATTATATAATAGCTTATTTATGAATTAACTAGCTGACCCGGCGAACTTCGTACCGCCTAACAGTCAATTCTTTATGAGTAATGTTACCATCGTATAAATATTGACATTGATATTTATACGATACTAACGTCACTCATTTGTTTTGCCTTACCGGAACCTCTCGACTAACGTTTAAACTTTATGGTATGGTATTAACTTGGATGGATGTATGGGAGTATAGAAAAGTATTGTTTTAGAACTATAAAGGTTTTTAAAAAAAAAATCACCGTAAGAACCGTCCTAGTACCTGAACGAATATTCTAAAAAAGAATTAGCAAAATCGGTTCAGCTGCTCTCGATATTTACGCTTAGCAACATATTCAGCGATTCATATTTATATTAAAGAAGATTATGAACCATATTTTAGGTACAGTGTAATAAAAGCAATGTCTTTGTATCAACTTTAAAAAAATCTCCTTAAGTATTGACCTAAGTTTTGAGATCATAGAACGGAATAGGTACGCAACCGACATCTAACAGCTTAGGAAGCAACGCAACAATACCTGTGATATAGGAAGGTCGTCGATTGTACACCGGAAAGCATACATCCCTGCTACTTTGGGCGTCCAAGTCACGACATAGCACCCGTCAGTCTGAGGCCTCACCACCAGCCTTTCAGCCGGGATGCGACTATTGACTGCAGTCACTGCGTCGCCCCAAGCGCCGCTGGCTAAACGTAGCTCTTCGAATGAGAAGCCTTGGTAACTCTGTAAGTCGGAAAGCTGTGTCAAAGAGTTTCCAGCAAATAATGTTAAATTTATTTTTAATAACTTCCATTTATTCATTATTACCACACCCCAGGGCCATAGTCCACCACGCTGGCTGAATCGACAGCCAGCGTGTTGGACTATGGCCCTATAGTGCAGACATGTGCACAGCATTGGACTATGGGCTAATGGGCTGATACGAAACTATTTGACCATATTGTTATTTTTACACGAATGGCATTTAGGTTCATGTTCCACTGCATTGCTTAAGCTACTTATCAGATTTCGATTAATAAACCTGAGCTCCTATTGGAATCGACTCGTTTTTCCACACAATGTGACATAAACTACAACATATTTTAGGATGCATGTATAATTGCTTGCATTTATAAGCTTTGTTTAACTTGCACTGTAATTAAATATGTTTCAAACTTCTAAGCTAACTAGTTATTTTTTGTTCATTTACGTGATATGACTATGGCGATAAAAATTTAAATGACTTCACTTTAAGTCCGATATGGTTTTAAGCACTTTATTGATATGGAAATCAAACAAAGTGATGGGCTAGTTTGGTAACCGGTTTCTTGGTTATTATGCTACCTTCATCATAGTGATACTGTTGAATCTCATGGTTTCTTTAACGGTGGGCTGAAACGGCTGGTCCGGAACGTTAATCCTGTAAACCTCAGAGGCGCACGCTCGGCTGAGCCGGCAGCTTGGCTCGTCAAGCTTTTGGATCACCACCTGCATAACAAGCGACAAATGATATATACTTATATATATACCTCGCGACTAAATGAAACAGCGTCCATCCTGTTACGATTAACAGTGCCAAACTCACGGTGAATATCCACTCGGTGTTTATCTTATAGACAAAAGTAGACAAAAAGAATTACCATACAGAATTAACTGAAATAGCACTGATAACTGCTGGGGTAAACGTCAATGCGTTTAGGCAAACGTAGAACGTCAGTCGGCCAGATGGGCAAATGACTTGCGAAAAGCGGGCCTGAACTGTATGGATCGAGCTGGAGCAGTATTCAGTGGTGCACATTAGAAAAAGCCTACGCCCAACAGTGGACGAATGCAGGCTGATGATTATGAAATTCAAATTGAATTCTTAGCGTAGTGTTAATAGCAAAAGTGAAATGTAGTGCAAGTGCTACGAGCTATGATCACATAATAGAAATGTCTTTCCCTTAATAAAGATACTGGAGACCAAGCTCGGAAGCGTATTTATAAATTGAAGTACATTTTACTGGAATTGAAGCAGATACGCTTCCCTTGCTCTGTCAATAACAGTGAAAGGTATGACGCACTAGTAAGATTCGTATTTATACTCGTAGTATGTATATCTTTACCAAGTTATAAGAACCGCCTGAAGACGACAAGGGCTCAATATCATTGCCAAAGGCGCTGTTTATATTCCTACTCAATTACAATCTACCTAGCTACGAGATTCCTAGATATTCGACGTGCGTCAGTTTCCTATCAAGTGCAATGAAATGTTACAACTAGCTGTACCCATGACTTTGTTCGCAATATTATCCTTACATTATTATATCAGTAGGATTTAGAATAATGGAGTTGACTTCAGAAATCCTTGTAAAATTGCTATTTTTGTAAATGATACCCATGAATAAGATAGTGAAGTTGGAGCATGTTTAGTATTGATGCTCTTTAGTTTGGCGAATCCAACATTCATTTTATTCATTTATATTCAATCATTTATTTTTCGTAGACTGCGAAAGATCAGATTCCAAACAAAAACGCTGCCTGAATCAGTGCCAATAATGACTAAACCCCGCCTCTAAAATTTTGATAATATATTCAATGAATTTGTCCTGTTACAGTTTTATTATATGTATGTAAATATATATGATCGTACGCTAGATGCGCTTTTGGACCGTTCTCCGTAATGCCAAAGGTTCTCGAAATCTTGGAATACGAGTGTTTGCAAAATGAAATAATATTAGGTTTTGCTGGTTGTTTGAAAACATTTGCCTCTCCTTGTATTTGTCGTTTATGCAGGATAAAAATGATCAACTAAAGCAAAAATAATTGCTGGATTTCTTGTAGAACGCTAATAATCTAGAAATAATAATAAAAGCGCTCAAACGCAGAAGACAGCGTACCAGCGAGCTCTAGCGGCATTACAACGCTGGATAGGATGCTTATACTTGTACGTTGGGCCAGATAACCATCGTCTTCACGCGTCGCCTCTATCAAGGTCTCCCATAATGCATGTAAAAAGCTGTCTAATTACGCATACTGCCAGACTATGGGATTTACTAACGACGCTTTTAAGGTCTGATCCCTTCTAGGTATAGAGTGCATCGGTTTCTTCTAACCAAGTATATCTTAGGTTACAGCCAAACATAAACCTAAAACTAGAAATTCTGTGAACAGACGAGCTCGCGAGCACCCTTTTAAATGTCTCTATCAGGACAAATGTATGATTTAATCAAAGAAAATTAAATCAAATATAATCTGCTTGAAGAAGCTTTATTACTGCGATAACAAATTGACATTTTTGTTGCGGGTGGGTTCAAATCGCCTACATAAAAGTAATTTAACTAAAGTACTTTCTAGGAGTGAAAGAAATTTACATACAAATTTTATTTTACCGATGAATGAATCCACCCACGAATTTTATCTTATTGATCAATCAAGCGAAGTCTCAGCCACAGGTCAGGACATATTTACACAAAGGTGTGTAATTATAAGCTACAGGTCGAATTTTTTACCTACTCTTGACAAAACTTCGTTCTCATTTTGGAAAAAAATATGCAACTAAACCAAATCAGTACCAAAATATGGTAACCGTTATTTCATCACTGAATTTGATTGTGGCCTTACTTCGATAGGTGGATTGTTGCATGGAGACTATCCTCAATGTCATGTCATGCACTTCGAAGAAATTGATTTAGGACGGGATAAGATTCTCTCGGTTTATAGAGAAACTCTACTTAGATACTCCGAATAACTTAACACTATTTGGTAATACTCGCTTACCTATCTAAAACCCATTAAATAGCAGCTAGTTGTAACACATTACATATTCAAAAACTATACCTCCAATATGGTTGCCAAGCGAATAAAGGAAACAGGACGCGTGATAGTCTAATTTATTACCTGCTAACTATCATTTTAATATAATTCACAAACAATCAAGGCTTAACTAATACGTGAAATTATCAAAATTAACATTTCCAGTAATGGCATTAAAATTGAAGAGCTAACAGGTAAAGCAATAATTGGAAGCCTAACGAGGAAAGGCTTTAAAAGGCATCATCAGATCATTTCATTATCAAAGGTTTGTTAATTATGACAAGACAGTTAATTACATGCGTTTTTAATTTGCCTTTGAAATCGAAACTTTTGTTTCAAATAATATCTGATTGGTCAAAATTCTGGAATTATTAATACAATTGTACGATAATTTAATATATAAATTATGTTAATTCTGATTAGGATTTAAAATATTACTTATACTGCTAATAATAGATATTATTTTGTTTTGAGCCCCCGAGGAGGACTTTGGATGAATACGTAATACGAAATATCGATTCGCACCCGATTTTGGGCAGTCGGAGTCGTCTACGATTTTCGCCCACCCGTAGGCGCAACTTAGCGCTAATGGGAGCCCTGAATGGTTTGCTTTCGCCGTTTTTGCGGGTTAGCAAATATTTAGAACCCATTCGACCTTGTACTGTGGCGCCAACGCGGAGTGTCGTGTTGCTAGTATCAAGTTTCCAGACTCTGACCAGGCACCGCATCCCGCCGGGTATGTGCCTGCCTGGCAGTTACAGATCAAACGGCATATTAACACATTTAAGAAAATTCATTATCTGCTTTAAGCGTGGCAATGACAGCTCTCGAGTCATGCTTTTCATGACTAATGCCTTTGCCGAAACCGGTATCTGACCCCCAGATATATGGCAAAGATCACGGAATGCATAGACTATCTGAAGCAAAAACGTCTATATATGGGCAAACCATATTCGTAAGTAAAAAGAGCACCAGAAATTAAAAATGACATCGGCAGTCATTGTTAGTCGTCTGTTGTACATGGACGACCTAAAATTGCAGGCACCGAATCAGCAACTTGCTGGAGTTCGTCAACTGTTTACTTGACATCGTATGCATCGTCCGCACTCGTCAGTAATGAAACTGTACACTGTGGAAGTGATGAGTCATGACTTTTTAATGCCAAGAACCTTCAAAACCGCGAAATGGATATCGTCTGAAGGAATACTTCCTGAACAACGACTGCGGTATACATCGCGACGCTGTAGCAGTTGACAAGAAGCTCACACCACTCTCCTTGGCGCAAACAAAATTAGCGCAAACCGGGGGTGCCGAGCTCTGAGGACCGCAGTGAAGTATGGCAGAGCAAGGAGCTACACGGGCGGTTCTATCTGGGACTAACGGGGCCCAATGTGGACCTTAGTGCTTCGGTGAACTGGCTACGCTTCGGGTAAAGTCTATCAGGCATATTATTTTCGATTGTTCTCATCTTACTAAGAGTTACAATACAATACAATATATCTTTATTGCACACCAAGAAAAATATATACAGCAAATATATTATAAACAAAACATTGGTAGTACATTGGGCGGCATTATCGCCTAAAGCGATTTCTTCCAGGCAACCTTTAGTAGTTAGTATTTGCACAGACATAATCTAGTAGCCAAGATCATCTACCAGCAACTTGCTTTTCAATACGGTCTTGTCGAGTTTGTAGAAGTATTTTAAGTGTTATTTGTGTTAGGGCGTAGCAATATTTTTATTTTTTCAGTAAGTGGATAAACTTTAGACACTAAAAGATCATTTGGTACTTAATGATATGATTCGAAGCTTCTGAACCCAGTAAATAACCTTAAAACTAAGTATACTCGTATTAGTGCGTAACAAGTGTTGTGCGTAACAGGGAAATCGTCTATTATAAAGCTGCTACGCTTTTATGAATTAGAAAATTGTATAGTTTAGTCGGTGTTTTTGTTACATATTTTAATAGCCATGTTTTAGGACCTTTTATCTAGTTTGGATATTGGAAAAATAAGTCTCTTCTGATTTTCGACACAGCACGCATTGTTCTCTCTTTGTCGCCCCTAGCATCGGCATCGGTAGCTTGGGCCTTGCCTCGCTGCTGGTGGGTTTCTAGGTTTAAGGTTTTTTTTAATGTTTATGTTTTTTAAACTATATTCGAAAGAACTAAGATTTTAAAAATTAATTGATACAAAATTTTAAAATATTGTATATATTGTGAGACTGCAATATTTCAAACATGACAAGTGACTCATGCCACTCGCGCTATAATTTTCCTATATTTAATGTTTCATCATACATCATTTGATAATCAATGCAGAGAACCAATACATAGCTTACCCCACGTTTTATAGTAGTTCTCTTAGCTGTTAGTGACCCCGTGAGATTAATATTTTTGCTGTTTATTTTACTCAGAATAATAAATCTATTTCGAAAAGAAAAGACGTTGTTCTGCTGGTTACTTGATATTTCAAACTCCTAACAAATCAACATTTGTTTAATGGACATATTATTATTTATTTATTATATTTTAAATCTACTTTTACAAGTTCCTCGTAGTTTTTAAATTTTCATACTAACATCCCCATTTTTTGTATGAAAACTAATCAAAAGTTCTCAGCGACTAAAAAAATATATAAAATCCTAGAACCCATACTCTAATTTGCGTCAAGATTGGATGGAAACTACGACCAGTACGCAAGTACGAAATTTCATGACGACAAACATCCATACAAACAAACTGACAGACAAAAGAACATTTTTTTAAGACTCCTAACAGAGACGCTTCGCTCGCTGGATCAATATGCATGAGCGAAAACTCTCAATGTACGCAATACATAGTAAATAAAGATTTGCTGCATTTCCACGTAAGCGCGATAGTGGAAACTATGCTGAGTATTATAATGAAATATACTGACTGATACATGAAAAGCCTGTAACAACAAACAAGTGGTTAGAAGCGACTTTAAAAACACCAGATCTAAAAACTTTGACTAGTGTATTTTAACGAGCATCCAACTAATCTATGATTATCCGCAGATAAAGACAAATCCAATAACACCTTGCACATAAAAATCAGTCAACCTGTTTAGCCTGGGATACAAGGAGGTCATCTGCAGTACTCGTTTAAATGGTTGCTCCCTGCAGAACGAATTTGATCCTAGCAATTTTAATAAATTTTATAATATAGACATACTTGTATAAAATAATTGTTTACATCTTCAACACATAGAAAATGCCATATGGCCACAAGAAACGTTAAATAGTTTACCATCGATTCTCACCTCAACTTTGAGCGACGAGCAAGCAACGGCATCCCCATACTGGTCTTTTACTAGGATAGGCAGCGTTAGTTTGGAGTTAGGATGTGCCATCAACGGTGGGCCTCTGATCTCGCACTTAGCGGGGTCCACGCGAGGAGTAGGGGCCAGCCATCGAGCCAGCCGCCCTCCGGCGGTGCTCTCCGCGCCGGCTATGAAGTCGATCAAGAACTGCCGTTCCGTGGACACACATCTGTTGACAACGCAACACAACATGACGACCTATAGTCTCATCATGACACGAGGGAACTAAGCTATTTGCACCAGGCTGCAATAAATAAGGACCATTTTAATAAAATATTAACATAATTACATCAAAATACATCAATATTTGATTTAAATGTTAATAAATTTTGTATGAGGCCACATGCACTAAAATTATACCTCTACATACAAAAATAGTTATTTGTTGTACAAGAGTGCATAGTTGCTTTTTAACCGCGTGCTCACTTTTGATGACCGAGCAAGCGAAGGATTCTAAAATTAGAATCATGCGCGTTAGCGAGGGAATTAAAACAGCACAAGGTGAAAAATCTTTGCACTCGAGTGCAACACGTAACTTTTCATTCCACCTCAGCGAGGAAATGACTACATACAAAAAATATAAAAATTAAATCACTCATTATTATATTTTCACTTATTTTTAACATAAGGTAACAACATGACGCAAAAAGATAATGGCGCGCACAAAACAAATTAAAAAAATAGTATAGCAAAAAGGTTCCGGGTCTGAGTTTTGAACAAAACAAAAAAGGTAGTATGATGAATTCGGCACCATAGAGGCAGAAGTAAATAGGTTGAACGAGGTTTTTAATTCACAAACTTAGTGCACACGATATGCTAAATTCAAATTTATTTCATCCTCTAGCGGATAAAAACGGCTTTTGCACTCAGATATCGAATAGCAAAAATACTCTTTCCGAGATGGTGGGATAAAAATTATTTTTCCTAATCGGTCCGGCAGTCCGATTTACAATGAGTTTCCGATCGAAATCAAAACTTTGCAACATGAATTGACCAAGCCGACTTTTGCCCCACACTAAAGGTTGAGCAAAGGACGGCATGATTGAAGACTCGGAGGTTTCGCAGATTTTTTCTTCCCTTTCGTTGTCTAGTAGATGTATATTACGGGTCTTTTCGGAACTGCGCACTCACGGTTAATAAAAACACCGTGCTTACGCAGTTCTGAAAATACCAACAATATGATTTAACAACCCTTCTGTATCTTCAATCTTGCCGTTGTGGAAAGCTGCAAAAGATATATAATACAGTTAAATGACTTATTAGCACATAAATACAAATGTTTAGGGTTAAATTACTAGAGTTGTCTAGATCTACTCTAAGGTATACGAGTTGAACATACATTAACTGTTTGTGTCTCACCGCACAGGGTAAAACGCTCCTTCTCCTTTTCCACTTTTTAATAACGTCATAAATATATAATATATATTTCTCAAATAATTTTAAAACTAACACATTTTAACATTAATATAATATAAGTTCAATAGTAAAAAAGAGGTTACAACAATAATAAGTAAAAATAAAAACATCCCTAGTTACTACTTATAAAATAATTCTTAAAAAAGAGATTATTACGTTTTAGCAACAACATCTTTTGTACCTGTTTTCTTTTCTAATTATTATGTGATTTTTGACACTTAACAGTTTGTAATTGAATTATGTTCTTATATTAAAAATCACATTAAGTATACTTATTTCTTAAAAAACCTTACTCCTCATGAAACAACTAAAACATTAGCCTTTAATGCAAAATAACTAAATCCAAATTATATGAACCATATTATAAATAAAAAATTGAATTTAAGTAGCTGTCACATTAAAACTATCGATGTTACTTATTCAATGCGATGTTACTTATTCAATGTAGATCTTGGGTCAACTAATATCTTGACAAGACGCCTGGATAAGTATTTCACAGACGTATGTGCTCTCTGCACTTGGACTCTATGCAGAATTGGCTCCTTGCTTTGTGAAGAACACACGCTATCAAAAAACCAATAAAAATATTCGACAAAAATATCAAATGATTCGGGGAAACATATATCCTATTTCATCAAAACTATTTTTAAAACACCGCCTATTCGTATAAACGACTACCGATATAGACATATCCATTATGAAATTCGACAGTTGAAAGTTAATTTAGCTAAACTTAAAGCCTGAAATTATTATACATAGTGAGTCAATAATAGTTAGCATAAGATTGAGTGATTTTGATCCCTTAATTTGATTTTTAACACTGATAGTTTGAATTGTTATATTTCTCGAATAAATGCCTATTTTTTAATAAACTGGACGCAACCTTCTATACTATTTATTTATTTTTTAATAAACTGGACGCAACCTTCTGTACTATTTATTTATTTTTTAATAAACTGGACGCAACCTTCTGTACTGTCAATACTAAAAAAAAGTTTCAATTTAACAGCAAAATCGCCATTAGCAAAATGATCCGACATTTATTGAATTCATTTGTTACAAAAAATGAGATAAATGAAGAGCCGACCGATTTTGTGCAAACTTCACATAAACTATCTAGTTAAAGTCCGAACAAAGCCTAAACATTTGGTTTGGATAGGAGAGGCCGTTCTCGAGTTATAAAATTACAACGAAAAGTGGCAGTGATTTTTATATATCAGGTCCTTACATATGAAATTGGCGTTTTGTCGTACTGGCCATTCTTTATCCTTCGAGCCGTTTTTGCAGCACTGGTACCACGGTGGAACTCGTACTCGTAAATAACGCGATATTGCAAGTTTTCCATTTTGTAAACTGCGTGACGCAAAGAAAAAACCAAACGAGGACAAAACAAATGAATTACGGTTTTCGAAATACAAATGTATGAATAAGTAGTTGTATAAATTTGAAATTGGAATCCCTAACCAAAGAAGAGATATTTGTGATCAAAGTGGCCAGTACGACAAAACGCCAATTTCATATGTAAGTACCTAATATATTGATTAGCTCTATACTCGTAGTAACGAATCTAAAATAAATGTAACTAACTTTTAGGTTTTTTTTCTATTGTCATTACCTATTTTTTAAGACACTTCTTGTTTAAAAATTCATTAATTGCATCTTTTTGTCAGCTCATATTAGTCGTATTCTATTTTGTCTTTTCTTTTTCTCGGGGACAAGAGCCCTTGCTAGGCTGTTAAAAAAGTACCTAGTTCTTCAAAGGGAAATACTTAATTAATCATCAATTCAATAAATTTTTCATCTGTTTTAATTTAGCTAATATCACATAATTTACAAACACGCTATACGTATAATAATATTGCAGGTATCTAATAATAATTATAGAAATAGAACAATAAACTTGTCCAAATCCCACGCAATGCAACAGAAACAAGAATTTTCCGTGGACGTGATCACAGGCACATAGAGTTATAGTTCGATGGGGTGGCAGGTGGTGGGAGCTTACAGTATGAAACCTACGTAGGTAATTTAGAGACGTAGAACTGACAGTGCTATCGATATATTTGTATATACAAATATACAAACATTTTTATGACCTAATGTGCTCAACATTAAATATTAAATAAATATTAGTATAATTTTTACAGTAAATGTCATGGTAACTTTAAAACATTGATAAAGACGTTATGACAAGCATTTCAAATATATTGTGAAATATATCCCGGAAGGCAATTAGGCAGCCCCATATACTACGTATACCATATACATATGCCATTGTTTTCTTTATTGTCTTGATTCTTTTATTTACGATAGTTATGCATTCTTATGTTTATTATTTAATTGGGATTTTTAAATAAGTGAATTTATATTTTCAATTGCAGAATGAGTCAAAAATGTATTCTATTATTCACACAGCAAAATGAATTACATTTTGCTGTGTGAATAATAGACATTACATCAGTCTTTATTGAGACTTTGTTAGAGACTATCCATAGATAATGTGATAAGATCACATTTACAGCGATAACTAGTACACAGATTTATAATATCAACTACAAAAATTTCAGTTTAACGCTACAATCATATTATTGTAGAGTTAAACTGATCATTTTAACACTAAAATAATTAAATGCATGCTTTTTTTTTAATAAACATGGTGTAGAGGCTATAACCGGTTTCTTTAATTCAGATTTTTAAGGGCTCAGAGAAGCAATGCTTATTATCATAATAAAATTAAAAAAAAAAAAAACAAATAATTTCAGCAATCCTTTTTTAGTTTTGGTATATTTCTCTTCTTTGTTTTAATATATATTTTAAAATCCAAAGTGCTGAGCAAACGACGAAGTACTTGCAGGCTCATAACCGGCCTTCTTCCGTTTCGCTGATAGCTGGTAGAAGATGCATATTACGGGTCTTTTCGGAACTGCGCACGCACGGTTACCAAAACACCGTGCTTACGCAGTTCTGAAGATACCAACAATATGATATAACAATTCTTCGGTATATTTAATTATCATATGCCGTTGTTAAAAGCTGGAAATGATATAATATAAAATGAAAAAATTAAAAGGTTTCAGCATAGTCTAAGTATTATATATGTACAGGATCAAATTACTGGAGTTCTCTACTAGTTCTACTCTTGGGCATATACTCGTAGTCATCCACACATTATCTTTTTGTGTTCCACAGCAGCGTAAAACAATCCTTCCCATTTCGACTCCTTTATATCGACATAGACACAAATACCTACCTGATTCTATAATAATTTACAAGCTAACACATTCCAATATGAATATAATACAAATCACATAATAGTAAGGGGTCACAACAAAATTTAATAGTAAATTACTAGATATTATTGAATACTGACAGGTATCTTTTAACAATGTGTCAATAGTATGTTTTTTTACCAAGAAGATCAGATGACCATATGATGAGGCTTCAAAACCGGTATTTTCTTCCCTTACGTTGTTTAGTAGATGCATATGACGGGTCTTTTCGGAACTGCGCACTCACGGTTACCAAAATACCGTGCTTACGCAGTTCTGAAAATACCAACAATACGATAAGTATAATAACTCTTCGGTACCTTCAATCTTCAAATATGCTGTTATTAAATGATATAAAAATAATACTATAAAATTAAGTAATTAATTGGTTTATGAGGCTGGGTATTTTATGAGACTAAGTATCATTAAGGCCCCGCATAAAATTACTATAGTTCTCTAAATCTACCTTTAGGCACATACCCGTAGTCATGATACATAAATTTACTGTTTTTGTCTCACTGCATCACAAAAAGAGTATAAATACGTCCTATTCCCGTTTCAACTTTCTAATATCGTCATAGGTACATATAGCAGGTATTTAAATAATTTGCATATATTTATATTAATATAATACAAATCATATGATGGAATGGTCACAACAAAATTAAATAATAAATAGATACATCAACAGTTATTAGTGAATACCTACTCAGAACTTTTAACAATTTATTAAGTCAAATGTACGTAGTTAAATTCGCCACCTTATCGCAATAACACGCCATTACATAAAACAATAAAAATATTTGATAAACATATTAAACAATTCGTGGAATCTACAGCTATTTTGAAGCTACTACCAACTACAAAAACGGTATCAGTTAAACTTTACAATCGTAACATGCAAGCTTAACAATTGAACAAGTCCTATGATTTTATTTACAATTTACCAAGTCAAGCAAACCATTGATCAGTGTATAACAAAGAAATTAGCCCAAAAATCTAACAGATGGAATTTGAGAAAATCGATCAATTAACATGTGAATTTTTTTACAAATTAGCAAATCATCGAAGGAGAATTCATGTGCGAAATGCTATTGTTCACGACGGGCGTCACAATAGCCTAAGCTTAGTAGTATAATTGTAAATAATGCAGGTGTTAGCATAAGTTTATTTCATAAGTCGCATTGTACATATTTCGTGGTAGCTTAAGATAATGTTATAAATTAGTTAAAAATAAAGAATGCTGACCGGTCTACATCAATAGAGCGGCGGAAAGCGAGACAAAGGGATTAGGATTAGGGATTTAGATAACGCTACACCACGGTGAGACGGGCAGGTGCATGAAATTCCACGTAGTGCCCCAGCACACAGCCCTTTTCGTGGAATTTCACCCAGACAGGGTTGAACGATCACTACCCGTCTCACTCACACGCTTAGAACGCCGTACATATAAAAGCGCGTGGTGTAGCGTTATAAAATCAGTTCAGCACCAGAATCCAACAGTTCAGCAAGAGTTCAGCACCCGAAATCAACAGTACAGTTCAGCATTTGAGTTCAGTAAACAAGTTCAGTTCAGTATTAGTTCAGCAGTAGATCAGTCAACTTCAGCTTTGCCTCTGCAGTGATACAGTGCTATCAAGAAAACATTCTCGCTCTCCGCCCTCTTCTGTCAAGACTCTGACCGTGTCAGTACTACCGAAGCCTACACCATCTTTTCTTGGAACTTCCTTCAACCCCAGCATCCGTGGAGCGACTCGGGTCAGACTGTTCTTCCATCCACTACGCCACATACAGTCCACTTGCCGTAGCAGTCTCGGCCCGCCGTCCTCCACATTGGTCCTTCGAGCCGGATCTTAAGAAGTTTCAAGTAAGAAGATGGTGCTGACACGGTCCTTGAAGAAGGCGCAATCTGCGCCGCGCCACAGAGTCAGCCAGTCCACAGGAGATTCCCCGAGTGAGGTGTCAAGGGACACCACTGTCATCACTGCCACGCCTGAGGTGGGATTGCCGCAAGGCTCCAGAGCCGTCGAGCCCTCCTCCTTCTTCACCGCTGCGAGTCGTCTGGGGGCGCCGCAAGACTTCAGTGCCGCCGAGTCCTCCTCCCGCTTCATCTCAGCAAGCCATCGAGGAGCGCCTCAGGGCTCCAGTGTCACCGAGATCTGCTTCCACTTCACCGCCGCTGATCATCTGGGGGGACCGCAGGGCTTCAGTGCCGTCAAGCCCTCCTCCCACATCTCTGCTGCAACTCGCCTGGGAGCGCCGCAGGGTTCCAGTGCCGTTGAACCCTCCTCCCACTTCTCTGCTGCAACTCGCCTGGGAGCGCCGCAGGGTTCCAGTGCCGTTGAACCCTCCTCCCACTTCTATGCTGCAACTCGCCTGGGAGCGCCGCAGGGCTTCAGTGCCGTCAAGCCCTCCTCCCACTTCTCTGCCGCAACTCGCCTGGGAGCGCCGCAGGATTCCAGTGCCGTCGAAACCTCCTCCCACTTCTCTGCTGCAACTCGCCTGGGAGCGCCGCAGGGTTCCAGTGCCGTCGAACCCTCCTCCCACTTCTCTGTTGCAACTCACCTGGGAGCGCCGCAGGGTTCCAGTGCCGTTGAACCCTCCTCCCACTTCTCTGTTGCAACTTGCCTGGGAGCGCCGCAGGGTTCCAGTGCCGTTGAACCCTCCTCCCACTTCTCTGCTGCAACTCGCCTGGGAGCGCCGCAGGGTTCCAGTGCCGTCGAACCCTCCTCCCACTTCTCAGCTGAAACTCATCTGGGAGCGCCGCAGGGCTTCAGTGCCGTCAAGCCCTCCTCCTACTTTTCCGCTGCAACTCGCCCGAGAGCGCCGCAGGGCTCCAGTGCCGCCGAGCCCTACTCTCATTTCAACACTGCAAGCCATATAGCAACGCCGGGTCAAGCTCACGCCGGGCCTGCTTTCCACGCCACAAATACATCAACGTGCTTCAAAAGAGTGCAGGCGATGCATCCCGCCTCGTTCGCCGCCACGCCGCTACAGCAGCATCCGCACATGCCGCCTTCGGTGTCATTCAGCGTGTCACCAGCAACGGATGTTGCCGCGCCAGCCTACGGAGCATTAAGGTCGGATCTACACTCCAAGAAACCGACATCTACAACGCCTGCACGCCGACGCCGTCTCTCCAATCGAGAGCGCGAGAGACTCCGCCTTAAAGAGGTACTCGCCCTTGCCGAAATTCAAGCAGCACGCGCACGCCTCGCGCTGCTGTATGAAGAAGATGCTTCACGTAAAGAGTTCTCCGAAGAAGACATCACTGTACCGCAACATGTTGAAACCTGTTTCCAGTCTCAGCAGATTGTCGCCACGGAAACAGATAGCCTGCCAGAGTCTTCGGAGCTGCCGCCACAGCCAATAGTGACCCACGTGCACCAGCCGCAATACACCGACGAACCGTCAAAAACTGCCGTAACGCCTGCGAAGTATCATCGTGAGCCCACCTTCGCACCGTTGGTAGCCACTACGATCGCTCTTGCCCCAGTTCCTGTGCAGTCAGACCTATCCGTGTCTCAAGAGGGCAAGTCCGATCCCCGCAATTACGAAAATCTACCACTGTTTGACGGCTCGCAAGAAGACTTCGTGACATCCGAGACTGTGTTATACGACAGTGTGAAGCACTACAATTTGAAAGCTGACACGATGACAGAAGTTGAAATTACGCCAACGTCGAGCTCCAAATTTCCTGCGGCATGTCTAATAATTGCGCCAGACACTTTTTCCGCACCGGCGGGAGCCACCGCCACTTGGGCCCTACGTGACGATGTGCCAACGGTCTCCCTGCTTGGAAACGAGAGCGCGAATCAAATCAACAGCCCTGGAATTACAGACATGAAAGTTGACGCCGCACGGTCTCGTCGAGTCACCATCATGCTGCAAGGACGTGACACAGAGGAGCTACGACAACGGGCTAGCACAATCGACGGACTACGTCTCACCCCACAAAAGATCAAGAAGGATGATCTGCGAGACTGCCAGCCTCTACAAGAGCTTCAGTTACCTGTCAACTCTAGGAAGCCTAATCTGTTTATCGGTCAAGACAATTGGCATCATCTTACCCCTACGGAGATGCGCATGAGACACCACGGCCAGCCAATTGCATTGCTGACGCCGCTTGGATGTGTATCAAATAATACCAACACTCGCTCCGGTCATCAGGTGAACTTCATGGCCCAAATAGCTGACTCGACCGCAGAGGAGCGCGTGGACGACGCCCTCTGCCACAATTTAGCCCTCGAGTCACTCGCCGTGTCGTCGAAGAACCCGCGAAGCGATCCTGACCACCAAGCTCTAGAGATCCTAGAGAGACCTACGCGCCAGCTTCCTGACAGACGCTACGAGACTGCCCTTCTGCGGAAGAAGAACCGTGAGAAGAGATCAGAAAACAGTGAGGCCGCACTGAACCGCCTTGTCTCAGCCAACGCCAAGAATACTGCCCTAGCTGCCACCAAAGAACCGCGACAACCCACTAACGAGGACAGTAACGTTTTTGTGAACTGTGAAGACCCCAACACGCTAACACCGAACCACTTCCTGCTAGGCGACCCGGCTCATGTACTATCGCCGGGCTCATTCTACGCCAAGGATCCCATCAGGTGCATTCACTGGCACGCCTCCCATCGACTCGCCGATCTCTTCTGGCACAGGTGGCTCCAGAAATATCTGCCCGAGCTACAACACCGGCGGGAGCCTCACTGCCGCAGGCCCGCTGTGAAGATCGGTGACATCACGCCTGTCGCAGATTACACGCTGCCATGTAACACATGGTTACGAGGCGTTGTCACAGCCACCTACCCGGAACCAGATGACAATGTCCGGGTAGTCGACGTGCGCACAGCCGGAGGGATCCTGCGACGACCCGTCAAGAGAAAAGTTATCCTGCCGACTACGCCCGTCGTTCACCAAGGAGATTGCAGCGCAATGGACAGCGCTGCACGGCGGGAGAATGTTCACGACGGGCGTCACAATAGCCTAAGCTTAGTAGTATAATTGTAAATAATGCAGGTGTTAGCATAAGTTTATTTCATAAGTCGCATTGTACATATTTCGTGGTAGCTTAAGATAATGTTATAAATTAGTTAAAAATAAAGAATGCTGACCGGTCTACATCAATAGAGCGGCGGAAAGCGAGACAAAGGGATTAGGATTAGGGATTTAGATAACGCTACACCACGGTGAGACGGGCAGGTGCATGAAATTCCACGTAGTGCCCCAGCACACAGCCCTTTTCGTGGAATTTCACCCAGACAGGGTTGAACGATCACTACCCGTCTCACTCACACGCTTAGAACGCCGTACATATAAAAGCGCGTGGTGTAGCGTTATAAAATCAGTTCAGCACCAGAATCCAACAGTTCAGCAAGAGTTCAGCACCCGAAATCAACAGTACAGTTCAGCATTTGAGTTCAGTAAACAAGTTCAGTTCAGTATTAGTTCAGCAGTAGATCAGTCAACTTCAGCTTTGCCTCTGCAGTGATACAGTGCTATCAAGAAAACATTCTCGCTCTCCGCCCTCTTCTGTCAAGACTCTGACCGTGTCAGTACTACCGAAGCCTACACCATCTTTTCTTGGAACTTCCTTCAACCCCAGCATCCGTGGAGCGACTCGGGTCAGACTGTTCTTCCATCCACTACGCCACATACAGTCCACTTGCCGTAGCAGTCTCGGCCCGCCGTCCTCCACAGCTATAGTAATTAGCTTTTGTCATGCTAATTGATCAAATGAGATAGCATCATCGATACGTGTAATGTAAGTGCGGTACAGACATCACTAGGGAGGTAGAGAGGTGGAGAAGGCGGCGGGCGCGGAGAGTAGGCAGGCAGTCGGCGGGCGGCAGCGCAGCGGCATTCAGTCCACACGGAACCATCAGACCGGTCGGTGGTTGATCGGGCGCCGCGCCACTCGCGACATGTCGCGACTTTGCGTACTTTTCGCACTTGTCGCGTTCGCAACCGCAAGACCATTCAACGAATTTAATAAATCCAATACCATATGTGAGTCTACATTCTGCGATTGCTACCAAGACATTCATCCCTCCTGGACTACCGTTCATTGCATTCTTCATGAAGGGACTGTGAGTACTTTATCTGCTTTTTCATTTTGTTTTGAGCGATTTCTGTAAATGTATTTGCTTTGTTATTGTGTCGGCTTATCGTTTTATGAATCGTGAGGACGCTATATGAATGAAAAATTGGTTGTACTCGTAATATAATGTAATATAATGTAAATGAAACAGATGATAAGTGTCTCATTTGAAAGGAAGCGGTCGGAGTACGGAAGGAATTGATTATTTTGATTCGAAGCACGTCCAAACTTGTATGGTGTGCTTTTGGACATGCATAAGTTAGAATGTAACAATTAAAACCTAAATGTCACTTTACTGGACAGTTGCAATACTAAAATAACTACAAAAAAACTTACTCAAAAGTTCGAACTGGAATAATTTATACTTAAATCAGCGGTTATAGAATATGTTAGAACTTGATTATTTCGTCCGATAATTTTGAAATTGTAATTATTTTATCGAAAGTAATAAATAAAACAAAGATTTAAAAAACGATCTAAAACATGAATCGTTTTAAATTCTGTATGCGTTTGTAAACAAGGAAAAACTACCTGGCTCAGCCGGTCGACCCTACATTGTCTGAGATGCGAAACTCACAAAAAAAAGTTTATGTTACTCTCTACCGAGTAAGATTATTACCTGGTCTCCGCTTAATTATTCGGTATGCATCACCTGACACTATTAATATAATCAAATACGGTCTTCACAAATAAAATGGCAAGTATCTTGTTTGGGAAACCTCGCATTATGCAAACATTGCTTATACGATTTAAAAAAGAGGATTTAAATGCTACAACCTACTAATTTCCAACATACGATTTTCCGGGTAAACGTATATGTATATAATATTTGACTAAAAAAACTACGCAAACAACTAAGTTACTCTAAATATCTACGAGCAAAAAAAAAATGCACACACTTATTGCTTTCTAATGTCGAATTAAAAAAATTTAAATAATTGGAGTAAATTCAAATTGGTTATAAGACACTGGTTAAACAAGCTGTAAAAACTTATTGTTTATTAACTTTGTTTAGTAACTGTGGTGGTTATCTCGAAACAAGAGATAGCCGCGGATTTGTATAATGAAATAAACCGAAACATCCACTTAATAGTCACGGCTAAATCTTTTGTGGTAAGACGGTTATTGTCTTTATTGCATGAACACAAGCTCAGTGAATTAGCTGGAGCTGGAATTAGCCGCCACTATAAAAGCGATACTTTCTTGGTAAAGTACATAATCAAGTAAGACAGGGGATTTTCTTTAGTGCAATGAAGAACATTTATAAGGTTGTCGCAAGATTCAATTTACCTATACTACCCTGAACCCTGAACGACCATTGATGTATTGGATGAACCAAAATAAATACGTTTTTTAAATAGTAGTTCTTAGAACTGTTGACCAAAATTTTCCAGAATTGAAGCAAAGACCCTTCGATATTACTCGTATTCACTCCGGAAATTAGTTTAAAGAGTGGTGAGCTGTGAAATGGCAAACGGTTAGATAGCTTGCAAGACTGTGTTCATCTTGATCTGTCTCCTGGTGTGTATAACTCTATACCGGTGGCGCTCCTTACCCAGCTATTTACAACCACCGCCACTTAAATAGCCGAATTCCCGCCTACATCATAAATATACAGCTTCGTACTCATACTCAAACACCCGTATTTAATTCTGCAATTTCTACATTTGCGGCACTTGAGCTCAGCTCGTTGACGCTACATAGATTTTTTATCTCATTTGGATTACAAACAGAATCAGAATCTACCGCAACGACAAACATGCGTTTGAAAAAATGGTAATACTTGTAATGGAAATGGTAATCTTAAATGATATCTCCGCTAGACCGCATCAAATAATAGCGACGTCATACAACAGACATGTTGGCCGCTGTTCAAAATTGTCAAAAATACATAGAATTGCGTGTGTGTCACTGACCGATTGGTTACGACTGTGTTGGCGGATATAACTAACCTATAATGATGGTAACACAGTTCCCATTCACTCTACATTAGAGGACAATGACTTTTTAATATAATAACGTCAACATAGAATTTCAAATTTTGACTAGACTAGGGTATGACGTGATATACGTGACCTTGAAAGCATTTGCTAATTTGAAGAAGTAATCAACAGATACATAAAGTAAGTATTTGTGAACCTTTGATTGTGTATCCGAGCGATATACTATCATCAGATAACGGCTCGCACTTTGTCTCATATTAATAGCGAACGAACGACGCGTAAAACAGGAAGTTAATTACACAAAGGTCCGTGGCACTGTCACGAGGCCCAGATTAGATTATAGTAACCAATGTATACTGGGCGCCACATCTGAATGCAACTCGCCTCCCCAGTACGCCAGTTGAAGTTAGTCAATCAGTATCGTAACAAGGCCATCTTTTTTGAAATTGTATTGAAATTGGTTTGAAATTGAATTGAAACTGAATTGAAATTGAATTGAAATTGAATTGAAATTGAATTGAAATTGAATTGAAATTGAATTGAAATTGAATTGAAATTGAATTGAAATTGAATTGAAATTGAATTGAAATTGAATTGAAATTGAATTGAAATTGAATTGAAATTGAATTGAAATTGAATTGAAATTGAATTGAAATTGAATTGAAATTGAAATTGAATTGAAATTGAATTGAAATTGAATTGAAATTGAATTGAAATTGAATTGAAATTGAATTGAAATTGAATTGAAATTGAATTGAAATTGAATTGAAATTGAATTGAAATTGAATTGAAATTGAATTGAAATTGAATTGAAATTGAATTGAAATTGAATTGAAATTGAATTGAAATTGAATTGAAATTGAATTGAAATTGAATTGAAATTGAATTGAAATTGAATTGAAATTGAATTGAAATTGAATTGAAATTGAATTGAAATTGAATTGAAATTGAATTGAAATTGAATTGAAATTGAATTGAAATTGAATTGAAATTGAATTGAAATTGAATTGAAATTGAATTGAAATTGAATTGAATTGAAATTGAATTGAAATTGAATTGAAATTGAATTGAAATTGAATTGAAATTGAATTGAAATTGAATTGAAATTGAATTGAAATTGAATTGAAATTGAATTGAAATTGAATTGAAATTGAATTGAAATTGAATTGAAATTGAATTGAAATTGAATTGAAATTGAATTGAAATTGAATTGAAATTGAATTGAAATTGAATTGAAATTGAATTGAAATTGAATTGAAATTGAATTGAAATTGAATTGAAATTGAATTGAAATTGAATTGAAATTGAATTGAAATTGAATTGAAATTGAATTGAAATTGAATTGAAATTGAATTGAAATTGAATTGAAATTGAATTGAAATTGAATTGAAATTGAATTGAAATTGAATTGAAATTGAATTGAAATTGAATTGAAATTGAATTGAAATTGAATTGAAATTGAATTGAAATTGAATTGAAATTGAATTGAAATTGAATTGAAATTGAATTGAAATTGAATTGAAATTGAATTGAAATTGAATTGAAATTGAATTGAAATTGAATTGAAATTGAATTGAAATTGAATTGAAATTGAATTGAAATTGAATTGAAATTGAATTGAAATTGAATTGAAATTGAATTGAAATTGAATTGAAATTGAATTGAAATTGAATTGAAATTGAATTTAAACTGAATTTAAACTGAATTTAAACTGAATTTAAACTGAATTTAAACTGAATTGAAATTGAAAAAACAACGCGGCGTTATATGTAATTACAAGAAATTGCTACTTTAATAGATAAACCCTGTTTTGTTTTTAAAGTCAAAGAAGAACTGAAGGGAATTGTATAGCTAAAAGCATACAAGTAACTCTGGCATAATCCAGCGTGAGAACGGCACAAAGATGCGCAACACGACGCGAGACGTACCATAAAAAAGTTTATCGGCACCTGTTGAGCCGCGGGACATAGAATAGACTGTAGTAATAACGGTAGGGGGTGAACATTGCACTAAAGGCGAAGCTTTCCTTTTTAAATACGTTCCAAACTACGAGTCATAAATACGTCCATTATACTAGTGACAAATTAATATTATATCATTGTAAACTCGTTTACAAGCGATAATCTAGCACAATTAGCTTGACTTGTAGAGCTTCGTTGAATTTGTCAAACGCTACTATCTGCCTCACTACATCCATGCATTCCATGTCTCTCATCAAACTTCAAAGCCAACGCTGAACTTAGCTTACGAGTTGTTTACCCGTGAAAGCGTTTGCTTAACTTTGCACAAAGAAAATTTAAAATCATCCGTGCATTTCCACGTACGTTTGCGGAGAATGAAGTAATTATAAAACAACGCAAACACTGAAAAAACCTCATTACTTTTTGCTAAACTTCTAATACCTACCAAAATTGTTAAAAAAACTATTTGCTCTCATTTTAGACTGCAACATTTCTGTAAAACCATTTCTAATGTAAATCACAGACGACAGTTCAATTTTTATCTGAACATATACCGAAACATTAAAAGATTTCACACCAGAATCAATCAATAATCCCGTTAGGCGGCACTAAAACGTCCAAATCGTCGGATTCGGTGTAGAAAAAAGAACAATAATCACATAAGTCTGTCTCTACCATGCGTGGAGCGCGTCGGTGCCGGCGGGAGCAACGGACAAACCATAAAAAAACATAATGAGAGATCGTTTCCTGCGACCGGCTCAAGAGAACTCTACTGCCAGTAGGACTGCCACTTGAATCTAACTCAACAATACGTTCGACTACCTTAACCTTTCATATCATGTAACCAGCTAATAAGAGAATCTCTACAACTTTAAATATTATAACGAGTCTAAGTTCTAGTGTAAACCGTACATATACTCGTAATAGCGATTCGGATCTAAAAGTATTGGAAGCTATACGACCTTGCAAATAGTAAGTCATCAAGTCAAAATGTATTTGAATCAATTTAAATACAGATAATCGTTGATTGCAATTAACAATATGATTGACATGTACATTTTATTTTGCATTTTATATCGATATTTTAACTATTTTTAGTAAGTAGTCCTTATTATACATCATTTTACGAAATAATAATAGAAGGTGCCTTGTCTATCCAATATAATATTTTTCTTTATTCATGGTATTTTTTTATTATTCTTCAAATCTGTTATTGATTTTTATAAATTGAGTTATAAATAATAATCATAATTTATTGGTAAACAATATTTTACATTTAGTAAGAAACTGAAATTTAGCAAGATAGTAGACACAAGGGTATGTACAACTTATCGTTCAATCAACCAAATAATTTATCCAAATTGTATAAAATTATTTAAAATAATAAATAAAAATGGATATAAAATTACTAAAATTTACTTATTGTACATTTTTCATAAGTATAAAACTATTGTTTGACAAGCCAGCGCTTAAGTCGTGACTTGAAGGTGTCCAAGGTAAAAGCCATTAAGGAGTAAATAATCTAAAATATTTCTGTATCTACCTGTACGCTGCAAATCAAAAGCAAATAGATATAAATAGATTACAACGCTTAGGCAATAGTTCGCAAACTACGATTTAAAAACAGCGTTTATGACTTCGAGTAACTTTCTTCTATATTTACCGATCATGATTTCGTAATAAAGCTGATACCGTCCGGTGCATGTTACTAGCTTCCTATTTTACAAACTGGCAATGTGCATATGAGCATGTTTATGCAGACATGAACCACGCGTTAACTTATGAGGGCACTGCCTTACAGTAATAAAAGTAATGAAATTAAGTCGACGTTCACGGCTAGTCGAGGTGTAATTAATAACAGTAGGTTTGCTAGACATCATGAAAGCTTATCCAGAGTAAGATAAAGGGAGGGGCTTGATTGCGCCGCGGACCGCCCCGTTTCTGAGGTCGGCAAATATTAGGAAGAGTCGAAGAGCCCGTTCCGGATTCGCTAACCCACCCTACCTTATACATAATAAATGTACCGAAAATACAGCCCTAAATCGACTCAAACCAGCCAGAGGAGGGGATATATAATCTAGGCTCTGATTGGTCAAGAAATAGCGAAATACCGGATAATCTCTTTAAAAATATTTATCATTACTAGATATTAGCTCTACGCTTGGTTGTAATATATTGTTTAAAATGATGGCCAGATGTTTTGACCTCGGATGAACCTACGAATATTTTCGTTTAAAAATATACCTATTCATTTGCCCTAAATACTATCTAGTCTAATGAAAAAGCAAAGTTTCTAAATAATGTAGCCAGCAGTGTAACACCCTCACGGTAACGCGGAAATGGAAATATAAATACTTTGTAGTCTAGTCAAAAGGCAAACAGTTCATAATACGAGTAATGTATTCAAGCTCGTAGTTAATATCGTGACATACAAAAGTAAAACTTTGCTCGTCTCGCTTATTATGTCATTTTAGGAATGCAATCCTCGCATAATATAAACGAAAATGTGTGTGTTGTTTTGTTCTCCTTCTTTTCATCAGTAACTGAACGACCGACGGATCAACTTGATTTTTTGCATAGAGATAGTCGAAGTCCGGGTAGTGCAAAAGGCTAATCCGATTAGTTAAGGTTTTTTTCCGGGAAAACAAACAAAACGCGAGCGAAACTGCGGGAGGTTCTAGTATAGAAATATAACGTGTACGTGGGTAACAAGCTAGAGGACGTGGGTAAGAGGTTTTAGTATAGAAATATAACATGTACGTGGGTAAGCTACTTTTATTAAATTTATATAACAGAAGTTATATAACTTTAATGAAAGTAGCAACATTACAAATATAAAGCGCATATTAACAACTATTACAAATAATTGCGAGTGATATAAAGGAAGAACAAAATGAAAAATAAGATTTGAAAATGTTTCAATAAAAAAAACTAGTCTTCTATAAAATAATATATTCCAGTAATTTAATCATAAATATTGGACATATTGTGTCACATCTTTTATTCACATGGCTTTATTTCGGTGGCCGCTGAATAAGCGGAAATAAAAATAACGAATACTTAATATTACCTCAGAAAGCAATTTCACGTATTCATTCGTTTCATGATATCACAACGCACATTCATTTAAATATTAGACTTTCAACAAATCAAAACAAATTAATTAACATTAAGCAATATAAGAAAATAAACAAATAGGAACTTTTTCTTTTTCTCTGATAGAGATAACAATTTTTTCTCTGATAGAGATCACGTTGTTTCTATGAAAGGTTTGCGAAAGGATATAAAATCTATTCCATGGAATATGAGTATAAAAAGGCAGGAGGAGGATAAAATGTTTAATGGTAACAAACATTTATCCTAATAGGCATTTTTATTAAAAGCCAGAATTATAAACGACAAGTGCATGCTTAAAACATTTTTAAATAGTAGCATTTAAAAAAATTGTATTACCTCAAGCACACCCTTGCATTTTTTACAAACTATTACTTTGGGAGTGCACATAAAATAAACAATCGTGTTCATCATGGGCCGTCCGACATATTTGATTTATAATGACGTCACGAAGCAAACTTTTTAAATGCAAAATTATATTTCGTTCATTTGCAGATAATGATTTTAAATTCCCAAAAGTTGACCCTAACATGCCTTTGACAAGTATAGAGCTATGTTCTTACTACAAAACGGCGGCTATCACTTGTTTAGAGTTTAACGCCCCTTAGCAATATTTGAGTTTATAAATAACATTACTTAACCAGTGTCTAACAACCAATTTTGACATGTGATCTCAACATGATGATGATATATTTGTGGTGAGACTGATTGAGTTTAGCGAACTGACTAATTTCGATTAATCACCGTGACTAGCCAAGTAGCAGAAAGTGGGGTATTCAACAAACGAGACTATTTTTGGAACAAACTCGACTCATTCATAAATCGGTTTTCTATAGTAATATTCTCGGAATAAGTCTCAAATTAACATCGATCACGCAGCAAGACGTCGTCGCATTAGCGCAGTTTCAGAAGCGTTTATTCCATATGAAGACATGTTCAAAGAAATTTCCCAAATAACAACAATCATATCCTTATCTCCAAAATTTACACATATTTATGTAAGGGAATACCTAATTCGAGGTAAAAAAATATTATATATATTCTTAATAACTGTTGAAAAACTAATTTAATTGACATTTGAATATTATTTTTCCAGTCAAATAAATTCCATTTAGTCCGATATTCGAGTATAATAAGGTATACTCGAGAGCATTAAATAGTGTACTATGATAGTCCTGACACAATTTAACAATATTATTATTTTTAAACGATGTTTAGTAATTAGGAGTCACAATTTGCACCATTTCTTTTTGTTTGATTTTAATAGCGGTCTACTCGAAACGCGAGAATTCAAGGAATGAACAGAGGAACTCTAATGATGCTACCTATTCGATTAAGAAGTTAATTAAGTATATAGATCCTTCTGAATTTGCACCGCAATATAATAATTCAACTAATATTGCTCGTGTAAAGAATTTTAGTTGAAATACCGGGTACTAGTTCTGCTTAGTTTGCAATTTTGTATAATGCCTGGAACAGCAGCGACTGGTCGTTATACAGAAATTTAAGTTATTAAAAACTAAACGTAGCCCTGGTCCCTGCTAATATCTGTTCTCAATGAAGCATATTAATATAGTAGCATTGTTATACCATGCTATAATTTTACTCAGTAAATAGATCTCATGCAGTAGTAAAATTACAACACTGAAAATATTATACAAAACCAGTCAAACTATAGTATTTAATTTTTCGCAATAAAAGAAGAAAAAACGGCATATCTCTTGCCTTATGCAAATGATGATGTAATAGCTAATTAGTACCGAAACTAGTATAAATTTTATACAATACTTAATATAAATCTCGATTTAGAACTAAATCGTGACTGTATGTTTAGTAATGTACACATAATATGGTATTATGTAGTCCTTAACAAAGTAAATTACCGACTGATATAGAGAGAAGGCCCTATTGTTTGTGCAAGGTCGTATGAGAGTGGACGTTCCTACGTATACCATGATAAGATTGTATGGAGGTGGTAACGATACATGTAACAACAAAAATTCTTATGCATAAAACTATTTTACATTCAAATTAATGGTTAAAATAAATAACTTGCTCCAAATATCATATACAATTTCATTAAGTATAGATTCTACACAAGATAACGCTTAATCAATTTAAGCAATTTAAGCCAAATCACAACACAAACGAAGGCAATTGAGAATTAGAGACAACTCGATTCATGTGGTGATTCAAACGCCGCAGACACTCTAGAACTCTGTAACACATCTGTTTCAAAACTACAAGTTTAAGTAATCTAAACTTTAAAACCAGGCGGCAATGTTTAGTTTAAAACGGTCAAAGAGCCGGGAACACTTTGACGATCTCACTAATTGACGCGCAATGGTGTAGTCTAGAGGTGAATAGCCAGTGGTCTCTGGTTCTCCCAGTTTATAAGACATAGCTATTTCATTACACACTTGTAGAGTTCAATTATTGTTTGAAGGCATCTAAAGAAGTAAGTCAAGGTTTCTCGCAACGACGCTACTCGGACGTAATTTCAGAGTATTCCGTTTTTTTTTTCATATTGAGTTCAAAACATATGTAGATACATCACAAAATAAAATCGCAAATTTGAAGATTCTAAATATCATTGTATTTGTTGTATTTAATATTTTAGAGTCAAATTATTTCACGATTGAAGGTAACGGCAAAGGTAGATAGTCAATTACGTGTTTGTATTTACTTTGCAACCTCCAATATAGTTTGTCTACGTCTGAGTATTGCGATCGCGCCCATCTATTGTTCTTTAAATTATGGTCCATATGAGTGAAGAGAAAATCTCCGGTTATTGTTTCGTCTTCCGTCGATATGCCTAAATGTGGATTGTAAAGTAGTTCACGACCCATCTATTAACTAACCTTTTAGCCAAGCTAGGTGAATTCGATACCTCAATACCTAGGTAATTTATTTAAAGCAGTGATCGAGAATCGCGCGAATGTAAGATTAGATTATGTACGTTTTCTGTTTCAACTTGTGCACTAATGACCTATTTAATGAGTAAAACACGTCGACGAGCGGCAGCCGGTTGCTGTGGACTCGACCGCTCTGACAAACTGGTTTTGCGCATGTAAAAAAACACATTTATTAGTAGACTCTAAAATCAACATGGACTGAAGTGTACTTAACTTCATAATTTTAGAAAATTTCTTAAAATTCGTATTAATATGTAGTCTCGTATTGTTCGTGAGTAAAATTAACGAATACTGGGAAATTAAGAGTAAAAATATTGATACTCGTATTATCACACAAATTGGACAACTCTCACTTACTTGCTTTTTGGTATTGATCGAAATATTAAGTCTTTGAATCCAGTTTCATTATAATATTTCACATCTGAGGCGAGTACAACCATAAATGGCTAAATGGAGGTTGCAAAACTACTCAACACGCACTGAGTCAGAAGCAAGTGCGCAAGAACCGGCCGAGTATGAACTTCAACGACTCTTTGTGAACCCAACGATTGCACCATGATGGTCGGGCATCGTTATTTATCTTTATAAAATATACAGATCTGAAATTATGGTAATTTCTCCGCTATTTTCTTTGTACCTCTCATTTGATCCCGGAAAGAAAGCTTTTTGTTAAAAATACCACGCTTGTGCAGGTTAATCAATCGCCATGTAGTCATGTGTTACTACTATTTTGTCCCGGTCTGAGGGCAATTTTGTAGAGAAATCGCAGAACATACAGCATTTTATTTAATTATTTAAGTTTTTATTATAGAATTCCCTAAATTTCAATGAATTGTATTTTTACTAATAAATATTTTAGCATGTATTTTTGTTTGTTAATTAGTCTGAGTATAAATAAATAACTTGCTGTATCTATTGGAAATTAAATAAATAATAATAACAAATGTTTGATTAAGGATGAAAAAAGCAGTGCCACGCTGTAGTTAAGTAAGAAAATCAAGCAGATAGCGACAGTTGGCAAGTGTGACCCTTCGTGATCTAGCGACCTGCTAGCATTGTCATTAATTACTACAAATTATATCCATATTGTAATGAATTAAGTTTAAAAGTATCTTTCAGTCACTTTTTTACACACTACACAAGCAGTCGGATACAATGCGAGTTGAGAAATTGATTCTACTGATACTTCGAATCTCTACTCAACTACTTGTAGCCCTAAGCCGGACCATTTGCACTTCAATTAAAATCGAATTGCCAACAACATAAAGCAACAACTCTGCGCTCTTTGTTCATAGAAGTACGATTCAATGAAACCTACATGAAAAGTTTCAACTATAAAAACATCAGAATAAAATATAATGAAGCTCTAAGCCCACCCACATTTAAAATCTTTTCAATTCAGGTCAAACATTTGTGTGAATGAACATGTCTGTTTGACCTGTGTCTGGGTGTTTATTATATATATAAGTATGTATTTATGTATATAAGTACGTATATCAGTCATCAGGTTACCATAGCCCAGGCTTTGCCTAGTTTGGGACCTGAAGACCTTTGTGTTGATGTTGTCCCATATTATTATTATTATAATTAAATTTGTTATGATTGTCTTAAGAAAAAGGACTTAACGGCCAGGAAAATTTCTTAAGAATGATGATGCCGACAGAGAAAATAATGAATTTAATATTTGTTATAGAAATTTATATATATAAGAAACAAGAAACACCCGATTGGCATCGGTCGTTCGTGTGATCACTGGTTTATTTTTATTTCGCGTCGCATACGTTACAGCGGACGTGTCATCTACGAGTTTCTTTTGTAGTTTTTATAATACAATGTCCTTATTTTAGTCTAACTGAAAAGATTCAAACTATCGAATGGATTTTAGAGCCAGCAACATGGGGAACCTGAGCAAATATTATCATTTATACAATTTTCGAAGAAACATTGTTCCAACTATCGGTTGTGAGTCACGCATTATCTGTTGGGCACGAATGCGAGCAGTCCGATAACAACAATAACTAACACAAGGGAGCCACCGCCGAGAGATAACGCTGTATTCTTAGACACAGTGGAAGGAAACCGATACGGTTTCGATTTTGACCGCTCTGTTGAAAACAATGGAAGAAGCATAGAAAGTGCACCGGCCAGTTCTTTCATTATGATGGGACTGCTAGTTTATAAATAGCTGCAAAGGGAATGCCTTGCCGGTAGGTGTTCCTATTCGATTTACGCACTCTGTATGTAATTTAATCAGCTGCCCGTATCCGCTTGTTGTATCCCTCCCGTTACAGACCACCGGGACGATCCTAATAATTGACATAATACAAACAATGTGGGACAAGTGTACGCTTCAATGCTGTACAAAATATTAGGCTGTATGGCCCTGTCTGAAGTCAAAATTGTTATGATTATAAATGACCCAACAGTTGGAAATGTTTTACTGAGTTAAATATAAACATCATCATCTAATAAAGTTACAAAGAACAAATGGTTTATAAAATGAGTCATGCACGACCACGATACAGACGCCTGTGTAAACTAAAATGTATAGGTATGATCCTATACCTACAGCCAAGTAGAACACTTGGCTGTAGGTATATCCAGTGCGGGGTAGGCGAGATCACGACCTAAAAAAACAAGCTAATCAGCCAGTGCCAAAAAATTGTTATGTGGTATTGCTCCTGGAAATTCTGGATTAAGAGCAAAGGAGAAAGTGTTAAGATGTCCTAACCCAAACTCATTGAAAAATAACCCTATTTCAACGGAATAAGCTTCATCAAGGTCTAATATATCAATAACCACTCTTCGTTATCATAGTACCTCTTTGATCAAAATAAAATATTAACGAAACTTTGCGCTGAGTAATTCGATCTTATGTTTTGTTGACGAGCTACTAATTGTGCACTTCGTTAAAGTAGAGTGAGTAATAAGTCGTTTTCTGTGTAACTAGTGATATAACGTCAAGTATCAAGTTCAGTTGTAACAAATACGACTACTGATTAAAAATATGCGTGCGAAACAAAATTTTGTTTTACTCTAAATTAAAATTCAATGATTTGATTTATGAGCGACTGATAGAAAAATTTACAGAGTAATTTGTCTTGCTTTTTAGTTACAACTAGCTCTAAATAATTTTTCTCGCGAGTCTTTTGCAAGGACTTACGGCTCATAACAAATTTGAATTAAGTTTTCGTTTTATACACTTAGAAATCTGAGGAGGGACCAACTTATACCCTCTTTCATTTACACTTGTGTAGAAAAAAAAATTATATCAAATCTTAGCTTGATTTCAGACTTATTCTATAGCCCCGATACACAAACAGTTTTATTTAAGTAAAAGAAAATATTTATGGGGGCCATCTTTAATATAGATAAAATATTTTGACTTTATGGCCAAAAAATTTAATTATTAAGAATTGAATCAATAACTGCACCAATTTTCACGCGTTTTCGTCCATAAATAGAGAGCGGAATGGTGTACGGACGGACACAGCGAAATAATAGAACTTTCTTGTGGTACTACGGAACCCCGAAAAAAATAAATGTTACCCCATTAACATGTACAAATCGTTAAAAAAATGCGTTATAACTTTGTTAGGATAAGATTCCAGAAAGTTTTCGGGCTAATAATGAATTTTCTTGTTGCACAGAAACTCGACATCATGAGTTACAATCTTCCGACAACAACAACCGAGGTGTTGGTACACGGGGGCGAAGCAATCATGTTTGGTACTGGTGTCTTCAACAACGTAGCTGACCTACGGCGGATCCATATCAGCGACACCAGACTTGTGGTCTTCCGGCAGTACGCGGCAGTGGATATCAGCGTGTTGACCCTCTACCTCGAAATCGAACATTGCAACGTTCTACGAATTGAAAAAAGATCTTTCGTAAATCTCCGAGGTAAGTCTACGCTGGCGTGCTTTTTAAATGCAAAGATATCTTGGTACGTGGTTTTGACCTAATGACTTAGTATAGAAATACGAGAAATAAAGCTATTGTAGAATTGTAATATGAAAATTGACATTCAAGTCTAAATGTTAGTAGTTACTAGGAATTCAAAGAAACGCGCTAAGATATCTTTATCACAGTAGACTGTGCCCGATGCTGGAGGTATTGAGTGACAGATATGTAGATCTGAATTTGTATGTATTTGGATTCCTTGTCTTTTTCGGCATACCGAACAGAGATACAATGGATGATTTGGTTAGTAACTATTAAAATTGTTATTTAAAGGCTTCAGTATTGATCACATCTTAATTTATTTGAACGCTGAGAGATAATTGTTTATATCTTACATTACTCGACTATTAATTAAAACCAAAGATTATATACCTACACACTTAAATGGGAACTATTTAAGGATTGAACTAAAAGTTACAACTCATTGTAATAAATAAGTAGTATTATGAAAATTGAAAACTGACTAAAATTCATCAGGCAAATTATTCAGTAAATTCATAATTACGTTACAAATATAGTCTAAAACAATGAAAAACACTGAATAGGAGAAAAAAAATATGGGACCAACTAGAAGTGTACTTTCAGTAGTATTAAATATGCCCTAAGAAACAAAACCATGCAAAGGTTGTTTGAGAAATCGTGGATGATAAAAAGTCTCCGACAAATTCAGGATCTCCTCCTTTTTGACGTTACGAGTATGTTTCTCATTGATATTTATAAAATGCGAATTTAAACCTTTACTAACTTTGTCTGGATGGAATGTAATAATAAAGTTCGGGTCGTGTTTTGTACAGTTAGTTGTACGACAGTAAAAAGTTGCAAAGTTTCTATTTATATTTCATCACATTTCGTACTGCGTGCATGCGAATAGTTGCGAATTGTAGTTCATGTACGAGGACGGTTCCAAAACACTTTAGTCATATGAATGAAAATTCAGAACGTCAAAAAAGTTTATAAACAGATTTCCGAAATGTTCCTCTCGGGCCATATGCATTTGATCCATCTATTTAAACTAGTAGTTCTCCGTACTGTACAATATTTTGAACGGCTATGGTTAATTCTATTTAATATTAAATCATCACGTATAACTGTTCGCGAAACGTCCATAGTCGTTAAAAAGAACGGTCAAGAAGAGTGACAGAGATTTCTTAAATATATTTTATGTAAAAAACGCTACACATAGGTTAGCCAAATGTTTTACCAAATAGATTTATTTTAAATGTGCCGTCAACGACAATAGCATCAAGAAAAAAGAAGTCATATTTTATTCTGTGGCTAACAAAAATTTCGGAACAACCTAGGTTCGATGTCACAAATCTGATCTGACTGATCACAATAGTATCCGCTCTATAAATTTAAAACGAGACAGCGCAGTCTATTGTGTAATCTTTATATAAAACAGCTGAGAGCTCCGATACCAATAGAAACCCTAGTAAACAATATAACTGTAACGTGTGTGACACATCGATGCTTTTCTGAGATGACACTACGTCCGTTGCAAGTTACAGGCAGCAGTGTGAAAGGTCGTGTGCTTTAGTTACTGGATAAAGACAACCGGTTCTGACATTGATGTTCGCTACGGATGTGGTCTATTATGTGGTCTTCGTCCAATATTCAGCTCGTAGGATTACGTACCTACAAGTACTTTTGTTGTATTGATGTAGTTATTTAGAAGATACTGAGAGCTGACCCGTAGGTTGTCTAGTAGAATTTTAGATACGTTAGCATTTCTTTATCATATCTAAAACAAAGCAATGTTACATTATACATATATAATACAAAAAACATGAGTTAAAAGTATTAATATTTTAAAACAACTAAGGAATGAGTTGAGAATAGAGAAAGGTTGAGTTAAGGTTAAATAAGGCAAAAAATGAGAGCAACCAAAGAACAATCCTATTATAATGGCCAATGATTTAAAGATATAAACATATTTTCATGACATTTATATAATATTATTAACTTTTATCTTAAAACGAGCAACACTATCTATTGTAAAACAAAAAGGGTTCATGACATTGTAGGTAAACAACTTAACTGGTAGATCGTCTGCGGGATACAGGTTTGCAGGAGGGGGATGTTAATATAAATATTTTAAAATATATTATATTATAAATATTATTATTTTAAAGAGTATTATAATCATATAGTCATATATAGGTATCTAGGTTTCAAAATAAATTCTATAACCAAAGACATACTTACAATATACATGGTTATCGGTTAGGGGTGAATATACTCAGTACATTTAATATTTTTCCACCTATGGAAACAATATTCGCTATTGGATATATAGAAAACTGAAACTGGATAAAAGTTATTTCTTTTCATGTTAAATTCTTTATTTAGCACAATCTTCTTTGAAAATTAACGGCTCGATTTAGGCTTATTAATATACAAAGTTATCGGGAAGAGGTGTACTAGGTTGCAAGTTGATTTAATTTTTGACATCTTGATAGACCGAACGAGCGAAGAGTCTCTACTTCGAGTCTGCCAACAACGTTTGTTTCGCAACTTTATAAAAGCGATTTTATTTGTTCCTGCTCTTCACGCGTTAATTTTAGTATCTACTATCTTTTTTGTCTATTTGCAGGCCTCCTAGTAATCGCTAATACATCTGTATGAATACTTACTTAAAGAATAGCCTCGAAGTCTTTATTGACCCTTCAGACTGCATGAAGTAATTGGTCTATTATTGGACCTTTCCCGACAACATGATCATTTCCCTGTGCATTTGCATACTGATCCAAAGGAATTCCTTTACTGAATTGATTGTATTGACAACCCTTGCGTTACATTTACTCCATATACATAAAGGAAATCGATTTCGAATAGAATTCCAATCGAAACGCGAGAGATTAAGGTAGAGAAATAGTTACAGGAAGGGCATATCAATATCCTTCAATGATTATGAAAATGAATGTGTGAAATGTGTGGAAAAGATAAACCTATGATGACGTTTACAATAATATACACAAAACAACTGATTTTAAACCTTTAAGCGTTTTACCACAAAATATTTGGCAAAGAGACTTGGACTCCTTGTAAAATAAACTTCTTTTTTTTACCCAAGGAGGTTATACTTCTAAGATGTAATGTTTGATTTTTTCACACTACAAGCCCGCAGCTACGACTTTTAGGGACAAACACTCCTTTGAAGTTTATGCAACCACTAACCTTCTTTAATCAGTGTCTAACAACCAATATTGACATTCAATATCCTATTCTTTTTAAAGAGTGTTTAAATTCTTGATATTCCTGAGCAAAATAATTATTTATACTATGTTTTAAAATATTTTTTGTGGTAAGACTGTTAATATTCAACATAAGGGATTTAAAATTTCAACATAATAAGTAAAAAGTCCTGAGTAACATCCAAGAATTTTGCTAGTGTTGGTGTACCATGTACATACATACACACACATAGATAAATGATATGTAATATGTCTAAGTGTTTGAACACGTATATCAAAGCTGTGTATGGTAGCTACTTTACCTTAATAAGTCGTCTAAAAAAGCTGAAATTGAAGTCACATGCGCACTTGAGCCACTTTTTGAGTAGGGAAAAGATACGTTGGATATGTTTTACTCCAAATATTAGGTTATCGTCACTCAATTGAGTTAACATTTTTAATTATCTTTATAACAATTTTATTTAGAAAACTAACGCACATTAATGCTTTACAATCTTTTAATGTATATTTTACTCCATATTTTCTTCAAATAGCAAGCCTGACTCTGATAGACAGATAGTGGTTACTTTGATTTTATAGTTTTTTCCTTAAAGCTTAATAGGAGGGTACTGTTTTGCCAGTATATGTCAGTATTATATTATTTATTTGAATGTAAGTATGTATGCCTAATTCTGCGTATGCGAATGTAAATGAATAAATGAAATGCGAATATCTACAGCCTAAGCCGGTAGACTGATGTTAATATGCAAGGTATCATTAGATTTGTCTTTCTCTGCGTGGTTTTGTTGTCAGTCATGGGCTATACTGGGTGCGCCTATTGGTTTCACTCGTTAAGATACAGCGGTCTTAAGTTTCTGCAGTCGGATTTTTTTTTGTCACTTCTAACTAGTTGTTAATAAAAAGCTGTTGTAATGCGATTTTTCTAAAGCGTAAAGGCTAAATGTCATTGCGAAGTATTTATCCAATCATATGAACATTTAAAACTATTTCCAAGAATTTACAAATTCTGTGGCTCAACAACAAAAAATTAAAAATATCTTCTCTACCTAATCTAATATTATAATGAGAAAATATTTGTATTTTCGTAAGTAACGAATAAACTTAAATACATATATAAACAATTTTATTGTTGATGTGAACGATGTTAAGGCAAGAAGCAGTAAGAAGAGAAGTTCTGCAATCTAAGGACGCGGCCACTACGCGTTGAAACAGGAACCTAAACTTCTCGAAATACAACATGCCTATGTGTAATGTTACAACTAATATGGCCAGTTGTCATTATGCACATAGCTACTAGATCTACAGTGATCATATACAATATATATATAATTAAATGCGAGCGCAGCGTCTCTGCTACGAGTCTGGGAAAATGTTTGTGTTAATAGTGATGTATAAATCAGTTGTACAATTTTACTAAACCTTTCTTGTCGTTTTCTCCCAAAAATGAGGAAAGTATGGTACAGCGAAGCAATAGCGAAAGGCCGATGTCAATAAAAATACAGGGACAGATAAAGTTTGTCAAGTGGTTTTTGTCAGATACGTCTATACCGATTTATATTTGTGTTTATACTATATTTGTTTATAAATGATCATTTTTTTTATTAAAAAAGTTCAATATTACAAAAATAGGTTATTAATCAAAATATATGAAAAAATGCTTAAATAAAAACCTATATACGAGTATATTGCATAGAAATTTATTAACATTCCAAAAAAACGTACGGATATACTGACATAGAAAAAGTTGTACATAATGACGAATACAAAGCCCGCTTTTAGTTCATCTACCTTCAAACGAATATCAATCACTTTATTTTAATCTGACATGGACATTTTTGTAGAGAGTTAGTTTGCAATCCTAATCATATTTGATAATAATTACTAGTATTTTTCCAAACGGAATGTTATATTACTGCTCATACTTTAAGTGCGCCTGTATGTATATATGCGACATTGTTGTTAAACAAAATAGAAAGGCCGAGACAGCTTTATTCTTAGGCTTTACCGACTGTACAAGAGCCATAAAGTTAACTTTGTCCGTGTCGCAAGATCTACTTAGTTCCGCCAGCCAGCCAGGTCGCAAGTAGATGATCTTGGACCAATGACTAAGTGTAGACTATTTCTGTGCCCCCCACATTTGCATTGCGCTGCGTGTGTGCGTGGCAGCACGTTATTATGTTTACACTGGACATAATAATGTCGCTTCGCATTTCAAACAAAAGGTATCTGAATCAGGTGTAATAGGCACTCGTATATACGTATGCATAGCGATAATTTACAAGGCTACGTGGATGTTAAATATGCGACTATCGAATATTAAAATTCACGATTGAAGAAACAAAAGCTCACTAAAGCCTGATAAAGATTTTAACAGCCAGTCTAAGTTTTGTGCATACTTAACTTAGGAACACTACTTAATGAAACGACTTAAAAAAGACGCAGTTTCCTTGTATGTTATTCTCTAAATTTATTTTTGTGTTTGTTCAATAATATTGTAGTTACACGAACAATTACTTTTAAAGCAAAACAATTACATATTGTTTCGTAACAGATAACTTGTGGTTAGTAAGCAAGAATAAAATAATAAATCCGGTTAAGACCAGTTCCAATGAAGACGATGCAATCTTTTCTCGATTGGTTCAAGGACCACTTTTATAAGAACCCTAGTTACCAGTGTAAAATGACAAATCACAACTAATAGTAAGAGATCTGTTTTTGGTGTCTCAACTTCTGAGTGCTCATTCAACTACACTTAAACCCCTTACTTAGTTTTATTCACGTTTTCTAGGTAATTTTTATTACATTTTGTGTAATATTATCTAATGTAAATATTTTATTTGATATAAATTGATTGCATATTAATTTAGATACCTATAAAACAAACGATATTAAATAAAACAGGATATTGTACGAAATGTTTGAATTAGGCCATGTTGGTGGACTCGGCTGCGTCCATCCGTGGAGTTAGTGTCTATAAATACGCGGTTTCCCCGAGTCACATTCATGTCTCACAGGATAATGACTCATAAGGAGACCGGGCTCGATACAAAAACAAACGACACATGGCAATAGATGCATTTTTCTTAAACATATACGCAAACACACTTTTGACATTTTGAACTACCATGTATTCTTAACATGTGGAGTATAAGATGATGATTTTGTGAAGTTATTTTTTTTTTATAACATTGATATATCGTTGGTTCTAGGTCCGATGACAGTAAACATTACTGGCTGCGACGTTGCCCAAATAGAGGGACACACTTTCTCCTGGTTGCTCGATATGGAGATATCCAACGTTGGCCAACTCAATCTGGGCTCAGGATCATTCAGCCTTGACCCTACGGCAGCTAACGTCGGAGACCACGGGCCTGGCATGTCGGTAAGTATCAATAGTTATTTTTATTTAACAGTTATTAAGATTAATTTATTTCTGCTACATAGCCTATTTACAATAATATTATGAAAGCGTTGCGAAAGTTGCTATTGCGAATATTGAATTTCATTGCAACCAAATATCCCCCAATACAATAACATTCTACTCTTAACACCTAATAACATCAAAAATACTTTTGTTTCAGGTTGAACTAAGAAACACTACGATATCAGAATTTCCTAGATCTACCTTCGGTTCCTCAGCGGCAAGAGTGTACCTGGAACGAGTAGACGTTCATGCCATTCGCACAGGAGCTTTCTCCGCAAACACTTATAACATCGTCCTAGCGCTCAACTGCTCTATACATCTTATTGAAAAAGAAGCATTTTCAGAGAATTCGTTAATAAACTATCTTAGTCTAGAGGGCAGCAACATACAACAGCTGTCGTCAAGAGCATTTCGGTCAGCGATCGCTGATATCAACATTAAAAACTCTAGGTAGACCCAAACAAAATATTTTATTTAATCATTTCGATCATTGCAATAAATAAGAATATCAAAATAATATTGCTTAAATGTTTCAGGTTCGATCATATTGAAACTGGCGCTATCAATACGACCGTGGCTAAGGTAAAGATCCAGAATAGCGAATTTCACATCTTTATGGAAAGAGCCTTTGAGCTGTCATCGTGGAATCATTTAGTAATTGAAAACAACTCTTTCGACGAGCTGCCACCAAACGCTATAGCTGCTCCAGCAGCTTCAAGTCACAAACTTATCTTCAGCAACAACGAGATAGAAACCGTTCATCCTGAAAGTCTATCCTTTATAGGAAATGCAGCAAATGCTGAAATCGAATATCTGAATAACTACTTCGGACAATCATGCAATTGTGACAAAAGCCACTGGCTAGCGCTAACCCTCAAAGTAGATGATAGCAAAGACTTTGAATCGCACAGCTACTGTACGGTAGATGTAATTTTAGCGAGATGTTTTAACGTCCCTGATCAAAACATGCTCCTGAAAAAGTTTATCAAAGAAGTCTGCTCTGGAAGCTCTGACATTCAATGTGAACCGCGAAAGTTAGAAGCAGGCGGCGAAGAAGAAATCAAAAACACCCGCTTTCCACATAACCATGAACATGATGAATTAAGCGCAAGAAATAAGAAAGTCATTGGAATAGTTCTTGTATCATGCCTTGGATGTGCAGCTGTAGCGATTCTGTTTAGCTTATACAAGTGGTGGAAACAGCGTACTGGAGGATGTGTCGATATTAAAGTGATATTTATTTGTTTAAGCTCGATGTGCACAAACTTATGGGCGCGTATCTGTCCTTGCGGAGCGCGTGAAGGCATGGGTAATGCTAGATATACCTCACAGCTGAGTGTAAATGAAGACTCTGAACGGCGGAGACTTAACGAAACCAGGGCTCAAGGTATTACAAGAAACACAGAAATTCAGGCAGAAATATCGGTACCGTCTGAAGAAAAGTTCACCCAGACGTTGCCTGAGGAACTCACAAAAGAACTGTTGGAAAATCTTAAAGAACGTTTAGATAATCCAGAAAACTACGTTGAGGCGAGAGAAATGATAGAACATCTTTACGAACTTACTAAGATAACAGATGAGCCACCTCCAGTTACAACCACAAATGCCACTAATAACGAAGAAAATATTTACGATTTGCCGTTCGAAAATACGACGAGGCGAGTCGGCCCAAGAAATAAGCAAATGGTAAGCGTTGGCACCAAGACACCGTCTCTGGATAAACTTACACCATTGTCTCCATATCATAGACAAACTGCTTTGTCTCATGAGTACTTCGAACCTAGAGATCTTGCTGTCCACTTATATGCCGAAATCGCAAATAGCGACAACAATAAACGATCTATTCGAAGGGATATGCCAGATGTTGTTTCTGAACAGGCGCATCCTCGGGCAATGTATTTTAGATCATTAGTATCACCGGATACAAGCTGCAGCTCGACCGCTTCTAGATCAACAAGTTCTCTGATGAGTCCTCGTAGCGGCTCTACTTTTCAATCCTGTTCATCGAATTCGCCAAGGAATATGTTAAATAGGCCTCTACCTGAGAAGCCTCAGTTACAGCTCAGTCAAACTGCTTTTGCTGAGGAGCCGAATTTGAAACTCGGGTGAGGGTGGAGTTACGGGCTGCTTTCCGCGTCCGATGGATTTTGCGACGTAGTTACAGAGACAGATTACGACGTGCAACGCGGATCTGGACTAAGAAGGAGAAATGTACAACGTCGTTCCACATTCGTAAGGCAGCCTCAGGTTAATGCAACAGTGTATTCTCATGGCAACTACGTTCATATTCATAATATAGAAGAAGATGAAAGGCGTGATGACCACCAGGACCCTTGGAGGTACGAGCCCTACGAGGACCCTACGAGCTACGACTGGACCCTTACATTTTATATTTACCAGGCTGTGATTTTCCTTTTGATTTTGTTTTATTTAATTCGCTATTATGTATTTTGTTTTTTGTAAATATTATATGTTATTAATTTATGATCGCTGCTGACAGCGAAATGCCAATTTATGTAGTAAGCTTTAATCCTTAATGCTTTATTCTCATCCAATTCAACATGCGTCGGGGCATATTTTTTTTAGTAATCAACTTCTGAATGTTGATCACATACTCGTATAAATGTCTATTTAGTGGCATAGTTATTCTAAATTTGGTAGTGTTTACAATTAATGTCTATATACAACAATAGATGTCTATTATCAACAATAAATGTCTATATATATTTAATTATTGTTGTAATTTTCGTAGGGACAATATTAAAAAGACAATGGAGTTTCTATATATTATTTATCAAGTGAGCGTTCAAGCTTAGTAAAAATATACCAAAAATTCATAACCGCGTTTACTTTTAGATAAAATGTATAGTACTTAAGAAACTTAATCTGTACATGTATTATTTTCCAAAGGTTTCTAAGCCTTAATTTTGAATCTCATTCTAGTTTACTTCTTTTATCATGACAATGCTTTCCGCATGGAATAGATATTTATCCCTCTGCATTTTGTTAACCATTAAAATACAATATTTAATTTAATAATGTTATTGTAAACTACAAGAATTTACCTTCGAATATTAGGCCCTTTGGCGTCAAATATAAATGTTAAAGTAGCTTATGTGTATGTATAAATGTTAGTCATTTTCAGTGTATGTAGGTTGAAGTAAATGTCAAAATAAAAGTAAGATTTTGAGTCAATGTTTCTTATTGTTGATGTTTATAGTCCTAGGTGATATGAAAGTATCGCATTTTAAAATATGCAAAAGATGTTAATATTAACAATATAAATAAGTAAAGTATTTTAAATCAATGTCTTTAAATGAATGTGTCTTCGTATAAGAATTGCAGGCAATTTATGTATTTCACGATCATTTTGTTAAGTGACTTTAAAAATGCGAAGAATGTTCTCGCGCAGTAAAGAGTAGCACGTTAATATGAAGATTAGATTATAGTATAAAAATTTATTCCATTATGTGTAGAGATGTGATTTAAAATAAATGTTATAAGTGGGTTGTGAGTTTCATTTTACTCTTTTAATAAATAGTCAGCAGTCAAGGGCCTGATAGGCTATGTTAATTATTTTATGGTTTGGATTGAACATATTCATTAATAGATAGTTTGATCACACTATCTAAGGCTCAACTCACACCCACCGAAAGAGCGGCGAAGGGCAGGCAGCGAAGCGGAGCGCAGTTTCAGTTTCATATGAATTTTAACTTTATTTATTACTTATTATCGGATGAGAAACTCGAACAAGTGAAGAAGTGATAGAAATTGATGAAGAAAAGCTTATTTATTTGGTGCAAATGTACGAATGTCTATACAATATCAAATCAAGGCATTACAGCTATAAACACATGAAAAATAACGATTAATAGTTTCCTCGAGTTTTGTTGAAAGTGAACTGCGCATAGGAGAGCGACCCGAGAATTCATCGCGGGCGGGATCGAGAAGGCGCGCGGAGTCTCGCAACTTCTTGAGCATTCCAGCGACTTCTCGAGCAGTCGCAGGAATACGCGCGCCTTCTCTACCGAGCGGGTCGCTGCGCTTCGCTGCCCTTCTCCGCTCTTTCGGTGTGAGTTGATTCTAACCGAACAATTATAAATTCGCGCTTAGGTACTTATTTTGAGTCCGGCACGCTATAACTCCAAAATTATTACAATTGATCGAAGTAATATTATTACATAATTGTCTATTTTATTACTCAATATTTTTCACTTCAATGAACCCGATTATTTTTTATAATAATTTAAATTAAAAAAAACACTTAAACCAATGCTTTGCAATTTATTTTCGAATATGTCCACAGAACTCAACGCAAATTAACTATACAGTTTATTAAAAATATTAAAAAATATATTTTATATTTATTTATTTATTTTCTTTTGACTTCATATGCCCGCGCTTGGCCAAAACTCTGAAGTAAAGCGATAAAACGGCCAATGGAAAATTGCTTTGATGAAATGACCAAAATATTCTATTTAAGAAATACTACTAAAACAAAGGCGTGAAACACAGGGAATTAGTTATATTATAATTCCGTTGTTAAAACCAGATTAGAAAACCAGGTTGAGAATAAATTAAGCAAACATCTCTTAACTACGGGAAATCATCATAATATCACCATCAGATCATATTATGTTTTGGTACATACTTTCTAATTATAATCGTAAATTAAAGTTTCTACTCCACTCCAGCACACACTTCCGTCGTTCGAAGTACGTTATTATAAATTTCAGAAAAAATACTAAGTTTAAAAAACAATCAGCCTGTATTTGTACATATTAGCAAAAGAAAAACAATAACTATCTCACTCATATTAATAAGCCTGCTTGCGTGCGAGAGATACAGGCAGACGTTTTACCGCGATGCGCGTGCGGTATAATTATACTCGTATCACGCCGTTCACTTATTCACAGACACTACACAAGCGCCACGTATAAATGTGTTGAACGTGCCAGCTCTTACTAACCGATCTGTAATGTCACAATCACTTAATGTCATAATCGCGATATGTCTCTTCGTGAGACTTTTCAACCGAAAAAAAGGAGGAAGACATTATGAAAAATGAAATGTACCAGGAGATTATAATTTAATTGGAAATATACGGACTTATTTTTATTTCAATGTAATATCAATAATGGTAGGGTTCTAAATAAATAGCCCTTATTTAAATTTCAATTTTCGTTGCAGGCTTTTGGGTAAGTATCAAGGTAATTTTAAAAAAAATACTGTAAGCATAAACCTATCTAAGAAAAACATGGTACATAATATGAACGTGTATTTATTGTATATTTAACACAACATTATAATTATTCAACAACTGGAAACATAACGTTAACAAAGAACATTTATTAGACATATCTTAAATAGTTAATTTTACATAACAAATTAAACAATGGTCTTAGTTATATT
Source organism: Ligdia adustata (assembly GCA_947049295.1). Taxonomy (NCBI): domain Eukaryota; kingdom Metazoa; phylum Arthropoda; class Insecta; order Lepidoptera; family Geometridae; genus Ligdia; species Ligdia adustata. The sequence continues at coordinate 14,655,020 of OX346213.1, read as the reverse complement.
ACATTATACAATTTATATCATTTAGTATAGTATAAGTACAGAAAGAAGAATAAGACATCACAGAGTAATAAAATAATATTTGTACTAAAGAATGATACTCATATAAAAACTAAACATAACTTTACCTAACGGCAAAGAGCTAGCGGACTACGTACGCGTTTATTAATTATTTTTTTTCTGATGGCCATTGGATTTAACTGAGTTGAAAGTCTACGGTGTCACTCCTCGGCTGCACATCAGCAAACCCACCCCGACTATTTATTCCCATGTCCATCCCTTGAGGTTGCTCCGCTCCGTGCGTACTATGTAGCATAAAAGCTAACGGTACGTAGGTACAGCAAACAAAAAGATAGTGATGCAACTTATTACGCATTCATTAAGATCAGTACAGTATCAGGGGATTTGGGGGAAAATATGAATAATCGTACCTACTAGGTATTATGAACATACATTTCAATTAATACGCCTATTTAGTATTGAGTAGATACCTACAGTAAATATGAAAGTTCTTAAAGACACGTATTTTGTTAAGATTAAGACACTGGCGGCGACATCTCTGAGCGGCTATGGAAAGATGATGATCTATAACAATGTAATTTTACAATTAAATAATTCATGCCGGGTGTTTTCATTTAAAACATCATTGTTACATAAAACACTATTATCAGTTTCCCCGAAAGTAAATAATTGGATAACCTAGAAGATCACAAAAGATTTACAATAATTCAAATGATTCAACCCAGTACTAGAAAGCAGCTATGTACCGAGTTGCTAGCGACAATACCATGTTGAACGGCAATGCTTATATATATCTAATAGTGTCGCATCAATCAAGCGCTCCGATAAGTCTAGAAAAATTAGATAGGGTTTAGAGTTCACACGGCCGTTTTTACGGCCAAGGCAAGTTTAATATAATATATGGCGGTTCACACTCATACATCCCCACTACGAGTAGAATTTCTCCCGTGTCAGGGTTGCCAAGCAACGTTTATAACCCGAGGCCCATACCCACTAGGCTATTAATTTCGAGCTATTAATAATATAAATTTATCAATGTGTATTGACTTTAGTGGTATGTTAATAAACATATTAAGTAGCAGGTAGTAGTAAGATAGCATACGTCATTATTGTAATGTATGTGTAGAAAGCGTAGGGTAGGTTTCAATAAGTTAACTCAATTTGTTATATCTACCTACATGTCACTAATAAAATCAGTCCTGAGTTTAACGCCATCGTGTTTCATTCACCTTATCACAATTGGCGCAGTTAGTATTGGATTTTTGTCGAAAATATCGAAAATGCCGTACGGAAAACTTCATGAATTCGATATTCATGGTCGTGGAAATTGGTGCGCGTATGTGCGACTTGTAGAACAATTTATTTTACTCAATGAAATAAAGTCCGAGTTGCGAGTCGCCACGTTGGTGACACATGTTGGTGCCGCGACCTACGAGCTCATGTGTGACCTCTGTTCACCGGATCATCCAGAAAAAAAGAAATTCGAGGAGTTGGTGGCATTGGTGCGTGATCATCTAGAACCAAAGCGGTCGGAGATCGCTGAACGGCATATTTTCCGACAGAGGCGGCAGGCCGAAAACGAACACGTAGGCACTTTTCTTCAAAGCCTAAAACATCTCGCGACCCATTGTAACTTCGGTACATCGCTGGAAGAGAACATTAGAGACCAGTTTGTATCAGGTTTGAGAAGTGAAGAGATGCGTTCTCGGCTGTTCGCGGAACCTTCGCTGGACTATAAGCGGGCGGTGGAGCTGGCGCTAGCGCTGGAGGCGGCCGAGCGGCATGCGGAGGTGGCAGCCGCAGACGGCGCCTGCCTTGGAGCGCCGGGCTCGTCAGACTCGGGACTCGAGCGGCAGGGCGGAGACGGGCTGCACCGGGTGGCGGCGGCTGAAGCCACGCGCAATGCACGGGGGCGCGGTCCCGCTTGCTGGCGTTGTGGAAGGAGTAACCACGCGCCAAATAAGTGCCGGTATAAGTTTTATTCATGTAATTCGTGCCACGAAAAAGGACATTTGGCAAACAAGTGTAGGAAAGGTACGAAGGGCCCTAGCAGCGGTGAGTCGAAATCGCAAAATTACATCGAACAAAGTGATTCAGAAAGCGACGGTAGTGACGGACTTTATCATTTCACAGTGGCTGAAAAAGCAAACCGTAAGGACGATCCTTATCATTTAGAATTAAAAGTAGATAATAAGAATATTTTGTTCGAAGTAGACACGGGTAGTAGAATCTCGGCTGTGTCGAAGCAATTTTATGATAACAATTTCTCCAAAATACCTATAATAAGAGGTGATATCAAGTTTAGGTCATACTCGGGCGGTGCGATCGTGCCTCTCGGTCACATCGAGGTGTCTGTCACGAGCGGGAGCGAGACCGCTATATTGCCCTTGTTTGTCATTGCTAATGGCGGACCGCCGCTGATGGGTCGTCTCTGGTTGCGTAAATTAAAATTAAAATCGATAAATCTATATAATATTACCGACCAGTGCGATCCCGTCGTTGCTAATCTAAAACGAGAATTTCCGGAAGTATTCAAAGACGGATTAGGTACTTTTAAAACGGAAATCAAATTGTACCTAAACGATACGGAGCCGATATTTTGTAAAGCTCGCCCCATCCCCTTAGCTATGCGCATACCTGTCGAACGAGAAATACATCGCTTGTTATCTGAGTCAGTCATTGTGAAAGTCGAACGGTCAGACTACGGGACGCCGATCGTTCCTGTTATCAAACGCGACGGCTCGATACGCGTATGCGGCGATTATAAAATAACGGTAAATAAAAAATTAAAAGATGTGCATTACCCGTTGCCGCGTGTCGAACAGTTATTTGCAGCGCTAAGTGGCGGGGAGCAATATACTAAATTAGATTTAAAAAACGCATATCTACAATTAATGTTACATGAGGAATCTCAACCGCTCACCGCTATAACCACTCACGTGGGAATTTATGTCTATCGTAGGGCACCTTTCGGTTTAAAGTGTTTACCAGAAATATTTCAAAAGTTAATAGAAGAAACATTGTGTGGAATCGATAATGTAGTATCTTTTATCGACGATATATGTATAACGGGGTCCAATAGGGAAAATCACATGAAAAATCTAAGAGCCGTGTTAATTAGATTGCAGGAGGCAGGTTTGCGTATAAAATATGAGAAGTGCGAATTTTTCAAAAATGAAGTTTGCTATTTAGGATACCGAATCAATCGTAACGGGCTCTTTACGGACCAACGTAAAGTAGACGCTATCGTTAATCCTACCGACTGCGCCAATTGTGATAAGGTGAATGAAACACGATGGCGTTAAACTCAGGACTGATTTTATTAGTGACATGTAGGTAGATATAACAAATTGAGTTAACTTATTGAAACCTACCCTACGCTTTCTACACATACATTACAATTATTAGTCTGATCAAAAAAAATCTAAACATTGTAACAGACGTCTGATGCGAACAATTTAGTCATTATATCTACACAGTTGATTCGCAACAAGACAGTGTTATATTCTTCAAAGTGGACTTGTTACGCGCTAGTTTTACTTCAGTGGTACGAGAATCAATTCAATTTTCGAAACTGTCAAAAGGCAATGCATATGGTAGGTGTGGTGGGAGAGGGCAATGAATGTCATAGTGAGTCCGCGCCCACTATCACATTTAATCAGTCGTCAACGACGACTGATTAAAATCATTTGCAAAATTCTTATTAAGTACTTAGTGCTATACGGCCTTCATGTCTTATAAATAGTTTGCGAACTGCTGACTTCGCAACCACACTAATATTATTTTTTTTCAAAATATTTGTAGTTTCCCAATTTTATATAAATGAAAACTCTGTAAAAAATCTCTTTGCTTAATGAAATAATGTTACCTGTATATTGTACTGAGTTTAGCTTATAATTATAATATAATTAGCTTATAAAAATGTTAAAGGGGCTACCTACTTATAAATTGACCAGAATTGAATCGTAATTTTCGCATTTTTAATGACACTTCCTTTTTTTAGAATATTACCCGACCAATCCCAACGGCTAAAAAATACTATTAATTTGTAGAATCCTTATACAAAGTTTCGTCAAGATTGGTTGGAAACTACGACCTGTTTGCGACTACAAAATTTCTTGCGGACAAACATCTATACGTACAAACACACAAACTGAGAGACGAAAAAACATTTTACCAGACTCGAAGCAGAGACGCTGCGCTCGCTCTATCAAAAGTTTCCGCGTATATGATGGCACAGCCGTTGCAAAAGTCGCCGATAAAAGTAAATTTGGAATTTTTACAGAGTACAAAAAGGTGGTTCAAAAAGCACTTCAATGATACTTCAGTATTCAAGCATGGTCACTAAAGAACTATTAACGTCGCTTCCCATCCTAAAAACTATATATGTAAATATAGCTTATATAATTAACTTCTAGATTTTCTCTGTTTAGCGATTATAGCATAATCGAATCGAAGAAACGTGAGGTAAAATAAATTGGTAGCAAAATCTTAGAAAAATTAGTCTGATATTTATGAAAGCAAAATTAACGAAAAAAATATACACTAGGTCTCCTGTTCCCAGAAATAAACCACCTATTAGGTAAACATTTATGGAAAAATTATCGCCAACCTACAGAGATGTCAACAATAACAACCCGTGTAAGTTCACACAAACATAATGATGAGGAAGGTAAAAAAAAATATAATGATCACTACCATTGTGCTAAAAACGTACACGAATTAGGGTCAAGGTAAAATAATTGTGAATTTGAGTAAATTAAATAATTAATATTCATCATCAACTCTTACTAGTCCAATGCTGAGTATAGGTCTCCTCTTGCGGGTGCCATCCTTTTCGGTTCAGTGCTAATGTAGTACATTAAATTCTACCGCCCTTGACACATTTTTTCATGCCCGCTAGTAGATGGCCAGCCTGACCAAAATTTATTTTGGAGAAAATAACACTCATACATTATTAGTTTCTATCATATACAGGGTTGGTACTGGTAGTTCCGCAATTCGGTTGATATTAGTCTAGATGTTCTTATTCAAATAATATTTATATATTAAAACCGCTTTCTAAGATATATCACAATCAATTTAATATTTATTTGTAAAATAATTATTTTTATTTCATACTGGCGGAGTAAATATTCAGGTGTTCTAAAGAATTTTAGGTAAAATTACAGTATCACTCTGCTCTGATAAAGCAAAAAAAAAACATTAACTTTTACAAGAATATACTTTGTACGTGTAAAATATTATTATTAACATTCACAGAATTAAAACAACGAAACATTTACGAGTTAATTGTCATCGGAACGAAATCAAAGGGGTAAAAAATAGACATTATGTTGTTCCTTTTAACAAGGTCCATCATTTTTATAATCCTTGGCCTCCTCCATCCCCATAGCCAACCTTCTCCACCATTGGATGCAAGTTACAACTAATATTTAAGAGTACCTACCTACTCAAACAATCTATAGGTCGCTATTTATCGGCGAGATCAACTGATCGCAGGACTTACTAGGTTACATGAAAAATAACCTTATTGGGAAAAATAAAAGGATTTTCTTTTGCAGAACTTCAACGCTCTCTGAAAAAGACTAATTGACATAGCGAGCGAAGCGTCTGTGCTTCAAGTCCGGGAATATGTGCATCCGTCTGTCAGTTTGTATGTATAAATGTTTGTCCGCAAGATAAATCGTACTTTCATTATATGTCGAAATCACATAATTCGAAATCACAAAACAGTTCACAGAACTACTAGTTTATTTTAAATCTACATTAAAGATAAAAGAAATAATAAAGAGGTGTAATACCCAAGAGCGTCCAAAGGCTTTGAACTTTGAACCGCTCGTATGAATTCATCATTCGCTAATTACGTCACAAACGTAGGGTATGCAAAAAGAAGCATTATTAAAAATTTCATACCCTTCGTAGTTAACGAAATACGTCAATTAGTCTACTACCCTTCAATGTACAGTCTGATGTTGTACTATTAATTACGTGTCCAAGAGAGGCCACTGGTTTGTTGACGCTACGTGTTTTATTAATCTATGAATCGTGCAAAACATCGATGTGGCCGATGCAGACATGTGTGCATAATTAAATAGTTATGTAAAATAAAATTATGATGCACTATTCTACATATAAGTTTTACAGGTAAAATGTATGAATGACGCAGTAATTTGGCTCCAGAGGCAGTTCTTACTAATTTAATTATTTGTTTGTTTACTTATTTCGTAGCTCGACCTCGAATTGGATTATTGCAAAGGTGCCTGATAAATAAAATCCCGTCAAAACACAACGTTAATAAAAATGTACAAATCCCGCAGCACAGTTTTACTGCCGTAAAAAATTGTGAAATCGAAATTGTACCAAGTCGGTTAATTCAGTACCTATCTATAGTAACAAGCATCCATTACACTTAATTTCAATTATTTAGATGTTAACCGCCTAAACTTGTAACTCGAGAACGCTTGACCGCATCTTGTGAATACTGGAGAGCTAATGTCCATCAATGCACTATATACTCGTAGGCTTAGCCCTTGATACAGTCAGAGTTCATATAGAGTATGTATTTGCATATATATTGTCAGAATGAGTATAAGAATGTGTTTCCGATAAACATAACCTCTGTTCATAATTTTATTTATTTTTTTTTTCAACCACTTGTGAAATTAACTTTGTAATTACATACATTAGGAAATGAAGTGGGTTCTTTAACTTTTTTAAACTCTATATCTGTGTTTTCCGTGTCCGAGGTGCATCCGAGCAGTATTAAAATGGTATAAAAATTAAGAAGGCTATGAACGTTTTGATCTAATTCTAACACACAATCGGAAATCTCTGGACAATGTCTGTATTACTTTGACCCAGAGAAGTACGCATAGTTAGCAACGAAAGCTAAACTTAGCGACCTACGTTTTAAAGCCTGAAATCATTTGCATTCACAAGATAGCTTGTTTATTTTTGCATCCAATTAGAATTCGAAACGGTTGATGTAAACGTAAGAGTTCTTACTTAGATACATCTATCGATTTATGAATGAGGTTACCCACGGGTTCATTCATCTTTGCGAGCAGACGAAATCAATTATCTAAATAGGAGTTAGGATACGTAGGTAGTTTAAATACGTGTAAACTAAAATTATATATCACTGTTTTAGTGAAAATAATGTTGATTGATCTAATGTGAATTATTGCTACTGGCCTAAATAAAGACTAAGAATTTGGAACGATAATAAAATCGCTCGATTAAGTTTTTATCGAAACTGCAATACCTACCTATATAATAACCAATGAAAGTTACTTTCAATCAAATCACGAATGTCTTGTCTTTATTTATGAAAGTATTACACTCGATATACTTGCTCGTAATGACGAAGTGATTTAATATACTGGTAAAAGTGGTACCCACGAAATAAAGAAAGTATTCCACGCGAAATTTATGAACCCACAAAACATGAATACAAAATGACGATACAATTTACGTAATCGAAACCTTCTTAAAAGATTTATAAAGCATGTAAAAATCCATTTAAAAGCGTTTTTAGTAGGCCTTCAGGAGCTTTAGAAACCCGAACTCTAGGGCGAATATTTCCATCTAAGCTAAGATTATAATAAACATGAGAATGAAAATCTAATAAATAGGGACACACACACCTACGTAGTTCATCCAAGAGTTAAGCATGTCAGTGAGGTCATCCTCCTCAAATTATCATTGACTACTAGCTGCGCCATGCGTTATTACTCGTGTTAATAGAGGATAAAAAGTAGCCTATGTGTGTAAAGCTATCTCCGTACCAAATTTCATCCAAACCGGTTAAGCAGTTTTTGTGCTGTTGTTTTTTAATAAAAGAGTATCAAACATACATCTATACATAGGTACTTACATTTTTACAAACTTTCGCGTTTAAAATATTATTAGTAGGGTGTAAATGGTAAATTAAAGTCATTTCTGAACTATTTAACCGAAAAATCTCACCACATTCTTGCAGATGCAGTTATTACGTAAGTCGGGTTTAATTAATATACTCGTATACCTACGCTATAGGGCGTAACGAAGCGAGACTGCAAAGCAAATCGGACAATGACATGAAGAATAATTGGTGTTACAAATTAAGTTTATGTATGTATTTACACTTGAAATTTGAATTTAAAAAATGGATCGCGCTTTTACTTCTAAGCTTTTGAATAATAATTGTCGCAGTCTCATGTATGAGTTAAAATTGGGATTTGACAAGTAATATGTACCTACTTAAAAAAAGAGTAATGATCCGACTTCAATTCGGCAGTTAAATTCCTAAGTTATTTTGATTTATAGTCTAAATTACTAGACTGCTATTAATACAATACTCTATCGAATAAAAAAATTACTGAGAAATCAGTAAACATACGTACAAAAAAAGATACCTGCCAATTGAGCACCCCCTCCTTATTAAAACCGTTAAAAAATCCTAACGTACTCTTTTTCCTGTCGGTAGGTCGATCGGTTAAAACTTTTCCATTCGACTTAGTTCAGAGGACAATTACTTACTAGAATGTCATAATTTCTAAGATGCTATGACAAGCGCTTAATACGCTTGGATAAACTTATTCCAGACCAAAGTGATGACACGAAGAATAATTACTGTGACAAATGTGTTTACTGTTGAAATTTGATGCTAAACTAAACATATTTTACCTCTGAATAAGGTGAATAGGTTTTTATCTATGTTATGACGTAATCTCACGGCAATGTGGAAACCTTGGCTATTTATGAAGGTTTTGTTTTCTTTAGCAATATATGTTTACGTGGACCTGGATATTTTATTAAAGATTTACTGGTCAACTGTACTAGTATTAAGAAATAATATTTTCTTTGTTCTAATATGAAACCGATAATTGCTTTATTATCAAAACAAAGGACAATTCTTAACTTGTCTACATCAACAACTCATGGTTGTATTTTTATTATTTCTTGCGATAATCGAAATATCTGATATTTTTACTCGAAGGTTTTTGATATTTTATTGTTAATGTTGTCTTCAACTAGTTTATAGAGCTTAGAAAATGTGACTAGCTTAGATAGGACGATCTTGACCAAACGGGTCTTTTGCATTGACATTCTTGATTGTAAGTTATCAAGTTTAATCTAGTACAAATTATAATTTATTTCTATTCAAATAAATATAAACCTAGATTTGTACGTCGCTCATCTTTCCGAAAGCAGTCTCGGTCATAAATTGTTATTAGTTGTGTATTATATTTTTGAAATCTGGCATCTTTGACTTTTTTATTATTGAAGAAATATCTTCAGTTGAGGGGAGAAGCCTGCTAATACGCTGTTTACTAATAGCTATAATATTTACGAATTAAGTGGTCGTCATATTTTTTATTAGCCTAAAATATTGTTGTTATGAGGGGTCAATTCCCAGAACTACTAGTATACCATTAAACGTATTATTTTATATGTATTTGTTATATGCAATGAAAGTTATTAAAAATTCTTGATGCGTAAATTCTACGAATACATTTGATACAGTTTTATTTTACGAGGAAAATATGAACAGGTAGCATATAATGTGTTCCTGCATGTTTTTATATTTCCACTTTTCGTGTCTCTTTTTACACCAAGGCCAACGGCAGCAATATCAAATTAATTATTTCGTCTAACTAACAAAGTGTAGGTAGCCAACCGTTGAGTTTTGTGCTAGTTAGTTTTTAATTACATCTCTAGCTAACGTGAGAATTAAATACACTTACGAACTAATAAAATTGTACTAGCAGCATCTACCAAATATTTTAGCAATTCGCTGATAAATAACACTACAGAAAGCTATATTTTTTTTAGGAAATTCTTCTCCATCACCTTCGCCTTGAAAGAGTTTTACAAGAGAAGCCATTTTATTTTTGTTCTATAAACTAAATAACATAGAAATTATCAAAGCAAAATTCAAAAGTTTATTTTACTCTAGTTAAGAACATTGTTATAAGCGTAATCTGACATTAACATTTTAGGGTAAGTAATAAAAAAAGTCATCTAGAATTATGTCTAGAAACAAAACAGTTGTTTAAAAACAAAGTAAATTTTAAATACCACTAAATTTGCAATATACTTGTCCAGGCTCGCATTAAACAGTTATTTTTGATATTGACTTTCGTGAGAATTCATTTTGATGTTCAAATTTGAATTGCGTTTTGAGCCTTTGCATCGATGTGAACGTCAAATCAAAGCTATGCCAGAATATCTTTTTTCTAGGAACATACCGAATTTTTCGTATATTTATTCTACGTAGTTCGCGGAAATATTTCAACGTACGCTTTTATTCACAAATCATAAAACTTCATCGGTTGCATGTTATAAATAAAATATCATCAGTGCATATGTGTTATTTACATCAAAGGGACCCAATATTTTTAAAGGAACTAAAAATACAAATATTGTTTTATTTTTATAAAATAAGTATTAATAATATTTAAAAATAAAATATCTTGACGTAATAAATATGTACCAAGTTTTTTTGAAATTTTCTTCATTATCTGAGGCTCACCGAACCTCCGCCCCGAGACCCTAAGGAAAAGGGTGGTTCGGTTCCCCCGCTAACAAAAAATGTATCTCCTACTGACGGTATGTACTGCTTTCGAATGACATGTGTATTTAGGCTGGAATCCAGCATATCGTAGTATCAATCTAAACTCTTGGCTACCACTCCAGTGGCTTAGGCAACAATCGGGATGACTTCTACTGACTACTTCCACAATCTAATTAAATCCAGTTTTAAGTGATGATACTTAGTTGTTATATTTCTTTTGGTTCTATATTGTGGTCTGAAGGCACTTAATAAATAAGTTCTGTTTTGAGTATATGCTATCAGGCCAATTGTGAAATAACCCAACAAAAAAAAATAGGCCAACTGTTCGAACCTGTATCTCCTACATTACGAGTAGCTGTCAATTACAGTAACATTTGTCTCTCACCACTATAATATTATGTTATAGAATAATAAATATTACGTTAGAGTGAAACATACCTTGGCAATGTTACTTATTAATGAGCTTTGTCAGAACGTTGGACGTTCTTAGGTAAAAAATGTATTAATCAATATCAACCTCTAGTTATATGAATTTTATGCTAAAATACACCTAGGTACTGACACATTTAGACGTTAGTTTTAATATACGAGTAGTTAATATTGTTAGACGATATTACACAAACATCTCAATAATATACTTAGCGCAAGTAACTACAATGTAGTTATATGACATATACAATGATTGTTAGTTTATTTTTCAAGCGGCTCTAGTTTTATGTTAGTGACTAACTTTAGTAATAAACTTTTACAAAATTGATCTGCAAGAGTATTTGCAAGTAAAAACACACGACGATACACACCTATCAAAGTAAAACCACTGTCAGAAATTATTAATAAATTTGAGGATTTTAAGGTTAAACTGATTTTACTTTCAAAGGTGACTAAATTGTGTTTAGTCTTATTTATGACTTTCGACATTTTATATACAAAGATACATAAATTAGCAAGAAGATGTAAGAATGATGGTATTTGCAAACGCTCGACTCGACTCGAGTATTGGATTGGAGCTAGATTTGAAGGTCGGCATGCGCAAGCGCACCTCTCGTTGCTCTACTGCCAGTGTTGCAAGAATTTTATTTGTGTAACTCTTTCCGTTACTGTACGGATGTCGGATTTAGTTTTTTTCTTTTTTTTCATTCTATTTCGAGATTTCTGCGTGAAATATTTACATTAATATATTTTTACCTGTTCCAATAATCAATTATGTACAAAAAGATTTCTTTATTACGTATAAGTTCTATAATGAATTTAATTTTTAATGCTATGTTAAACGGGCTTTTATGTATATTATGGCCAAATTTACGAACCCGATCTAACCAGTGATAAATAACTATATTTAGGCTTATTTTAAGAACAAGATCATTGTCAAATTATCACTTTCAATTCGCGTTTATTACATAAACTTAGTCGATGTCTTTATTTACTGTTGGGTTTATTTTTAATATATTTTTATGTATGATATAATAAAATACACTGCTGTTACTTCTTGAGCAATCAAGCGCGTTACTTTTTTTTTGTCATACTGGTAACACTTTTACAACTCTACCTAACAGCTACACCCAGTCGTGTTGCCGGCACTTGATCTAGCCGGACGTATTACGTGTTTGTTGATGGTGTATACATATTATTGGTATATATTCCGCGAACTATAAAGCCGCTTTATCAGCACTGCACTCACGATATGGAAAGTTATTGAACGACGAATTGTGTGTTATTTGTGACCAAATTTTGTTAGCGGATTAATTTTTCTCACCGACGACGGCGGTCTATGAGGTAAGTGTAAATATTGACGGATCTTTTGTCGATTGTTTGGATAATCATTCAGTGGTAGGAGCACTTGGCGCGCAAGTTTATAAGTGATTTAATAATATGGCAAATTTAGGAATGGCGTCATTTTAAAAGCAATTATGCAGTTTAGGTAAAACATCAAACTTTGTTGTAGCTAGCGTATAAAATATAAGTCATTTTATATTTTATTAAATATCAAAAATTACTACACGTGTTGAAAATTGACTGGTTGTAAGTTTAAAAATCACTATAGTTTATTTATTTCTTATTTATTTGTCATAATCATACATTTATTTTTAATACGTGAATACGTGATTATGTTTCGCACGGGTTTCACTGTGGGTTTGTTATTTATATTTGTATAAATACACGCTAACAAAAATTACTATCTTATAAAAGGATCTCAAAAATACGCGTATTTTTTTTACAATTTTAAGATCCATTTATAAGGATATTTTAAACATAAAGCATGCATAGTTTCACAATATTATCTTGTTCATATAACAAAGCGCCATTACATGCGTCAAGCAAATTACACATTATAGTAGGTATATATAGTAATTTTCATGCACGACCTCATCTCTAATCTTATCTGATTACGTAGAAGGTCCCCTATTAGTTATAGCCAGCGCAGTTATAAAGTCAACATACATACCTACAGTTCTTGTCATAAGACAACTAACCCTAAACAAACGGTCTAGTTTCGAGAAATTCTTAAAAACTCTTTCTGTTTATATGGACGACCGGAATAAACAAAAGACGATTGACCAGTGCGGTTAGAATGTAAGAAAGAGTTATGTTTTATGTCAATATTTATTTTAATTTATGTGTAGCTTTATCAGGCGTGCGATATGTGGTGGTGGATGAAAAAGGTTTAATATTGTAAATACTTTTAAAAATGTGAAACTATGAATATAATAGTAATGCTTTGATTGTTTATTTCAGTCAAAGTTGGCATAAGATCATTATGAGCAAAACAATTGAAAGGGTTAATATGTATATAGGTCAACGGCGAGGGCGATGATAAGTTAGCCCAAGATTACGGATTCAATTATTGCAGATTGCAAATAGTTACGAGTATCGAGCACTTCATAAAATTATTTGTCCCGACGTTTGGGTTACTTTAAATATCTTTAGCAGTTGCAGACTATTAGTAATAATTGAAATGTTATTGATATGTACGCCTCATGACTTGCGAGGAATGTATTTTTTTCGTTTATAAGAGCTAAGAATAAACGAAGAACCGTGAGAAAAAACATACTAATATTATTTAGACTCTATTAATTGCATACGGGTAAAACGGGAAAACTCATCCGGATACGAATTTTATCTCCATTTGCAAAAGACCGGACAAAACTAATTTTGTGATTATATACTCATAGCTATATTGACTTCTCAATACTCGTAGAATGTTGGTTCTCCTATAATCTTAAATACATCTACACATTAAAAGCTGACACTTAGGCACATATTTTAAAGGATATAAGAGGAAATCGGAACGTAGAAGCAAATAATGGACACGGAACAGAGGAGACCTTTGCCCAGCAATGGAACAACATAGATAAGCCAAAAAGAAAAGTCTCTAAATTTTATATTTAAATTCAAAATATATATACCTAGTTATTATAGTTAAATATTACACTTATCGACCAAGACCATGTTTCGTATTCGATAAAATGCTTTCATATAGTTAGATGTTTCATAAGTTTAGTTTAAAATATCGTTCCTTTTATCAGGGGGAGACACTGTTTGCTACAACACAGCTAACGCAGGGTTTCGCCATTTTAACTGTATTACTTATTATGAGAATAAACTATTTTGTATTATATTTTATATATAACTAATAAATGCTTTTATAATGAAATAATTTTCAGTGCCTTAGTAATTTTTTCCCTTTTAATAATTTTTTAAATATTTTTCTGAAATCATTATTTTCCTATAGGACCAAAATGGTCCTACTTATTTAGTGCTTGAAAATCTGATATGTGTATTCATATATATGGATACCGTGAATTTTTTTTTTGTACATGAACTCATTGCATTTTGGTTATTAGAATAACGAAATTTGACTCTACTGTCAAACTATCAGGGAGGTAATCTAGAAATTTTTATTTCAAACATTTTACTAGTTAATTAATATTAGTTAATATAACAAGGATTTGATCATTAAAAAACTTCAAAAATCAGTAAAATCACCAATTAAATGAATTATTAAAATTCAAATATTATGAACAAGTTCGTCAAAAGTATAACGTGAACAAATGTACTCGTATTATGTACTTGTACAACTGAGGAAGCCACTCGTTAAAACTTAATGCAATTTAACAACGTAATTGAACAATCTGGTAGCGCAAGTATACATATGTGTATAATATTTATAATACACAAGTTTTAAGTAATAATGATAAGCTTCTAAAAAATGATAATAAACACAACACAGTCTTTTTAAAAACTGCTAACACAAAATGAACAAGAAATAGCATGAACCTTGGAAATTTGAAAAAAATACGCGCGACGAACATAGGGAACAAAAAGTAAGCAAAAAAATACAAACCTTAAATAACTGCCAGTATTTCTGCAGTCCATTAAAAAAAATGTTATTACGTATCCTTTTTTTACAATGAACAAAATCAATAGGGAAAAGGGCCGCGGCGGGGAGATAGATAGTAAATCCATAGGAGGTTTTGGTTGTTGGGTATACTTTTCCTCCAATGAATACCAAGAGCATGATACTGCGGTGATTCACGAGTATTAAAAAAATAAAGATATCACACCCAAAAGCAAGCAGATCGCAATTCGTCATATAGTAAGATTGCAACGAATTTCCAGAACACTCAAAGCAGAAACAGCTATAAAATAACAGTAAAACATTTATGAACAATTAACGAGACTTTGCGTTCCTTCTTATTGCCTTTTCAAAATGAGAAAATAAATGAATAATATTGATTACCAGAGCGTCAGAAATAAGCCAATATAATATTACATTGAACATATTTCCCATAAAACTAAACATTTATGTCTAACATTGATCAATCTAAAACGTGCCCAGAAATATGGTAGAAGACACTTGTTAGGAAACCAACTAACATCACGTGCAAATAAATACAGATGTAGTTTTCAGTACAAGTGACGGTTAGTTGCGACGTTATACTTCCTTACATATATACATACAGTAGCGGACGGCAGAACATTAGAGGACAGCGTAGGCGGGAAAGTCAACTGATTAAACAAATCGGGTCGGATTCGTCAAAAGAATTGACCTTAGGATTACAGAGGTTAGTGAAGATGCTGCAACGAGAAGTACAATACAAATACTATACAAACGTAGACACATAATCTAAACTACACATATAATGTACCTACACACAGAAACAAGAAAATATCAAACAACCATCCAGCTCCAGCCGCATATGCGAACATACGTAATTTAATTGAAGTAATTGTAGAGAGAGAATAGCGCGATTTGTTGAAACAGCTGGAAAGCTGAAATTGAAATGATTTTGAGTCTTTAATGACAATCGACTGTTCAAATAGCAATAGGGTATTGACGTATACCTACAGAAAAATATTTAGGAAGCGTATAGCGTGGTGTTTTCTCGAGACAGTCCACAAAAAAGTGTTGATGCAAATGATCCTCATTCTTGCAACTTCTTGTAGAAATATTATAATAGTTAAAAGTATTTGACAATACTGACATTTTATAAAAGACAAAAAGTAACCAACCATTCTTAGGTACCAACATTATTATAAGACAATCTTGCAGACCAAGGACGACAAAAACATGTATGACCGAAGTCAATAAAAACATTAATTATAACTATATTAGGTATTGAAATCCACAACCAAGGGAGCGCCGAAACAGCAGAAAAGCAGTCGCGCAAAGGGCGCTTTAAAGCGGACCAAACGTTTAAAAGTTTGAGACCCCAATAAATAGCCCATTGAACGACGCCAGTATTGATGATGAATTCAATCCAGTTCAAGTAGAGACGCGGACACTGTTCTATTTCATGTGCGATAACATACATTCAAAAAGCTGGTAAAAAGGGACCAAACAGTATATTGTATGCTTGTTCCCTAATTATCAAGCTTGTCGTATGATGCTAGCTGATATCCAAATGCATCTAGGCGAGGAACAATGACGACCACGATGGGAAAAAGTGCGGTTTATGTTTATCTTCGAATATAGGGATACAAGCTTTAAAAATATAGATTCTAGAATAACTTGATTATCGAACGATACAAATTTGACGAGAAGGTACATCGTACGTTCAATGAAAGGTTAACGGACTTACAACGAAATAAACGTTACATGATCTTCAAATTGAATGAAGAATTTATTTTACTAACGTGTTGCCGTAAGTGATCAAAAAACTATGTAGCGCTAAAAACAAGGTAGCATTTAGCAGAGCAAAATTTTGACGCTTACATTGTAATAATGAACTATATCTTTTCATTTATTAAAAATTTAATTTGAATAATTACAAAACAACAATGCTTCTCCAAATGTCATTAAAGACACTCTAAATACAAAAACTTGTAAAAACAGGTAAGTTTAACATTTTGTTCTGCTGAAAAAAAAATTGTTAACAAATTTCATTGATTGAGTTTTATTTTATTGAGCACAGTTATAATTATATTGTGTTTTCACGTATACACACTACTCATGCACATATCCATATGTAGCGCATATTTTTTCTAAATTAAAGTTATAAAGTTGACTATATAAAATTAATTCCGCACGAAGCAAGTATAGGTACTATTGCCGGCTGTTAAGACATACATTATGAAAACTAAGACTAGAACGGCATTTTAATTGAATTCATTTACATTGTACGCACTAAGTGACAGGGTTATCGGTTAGAGGTGTACTAGGCCGAAAGGCGTCTACTGTCCTCATCCTAAGGAACAACTTTCACTACGGAGCCAACTCTGAATTCGAGAAAAAAATATCAGCTGTTACATAAATTTTGTTGACAATCGATAGTTTTTTTTTCTATGAAAGCAGCTAATTATTTTTTTCGGAATCTAAGTTTGCGCTATAATGAAAGTGTGTTACTTATGATGATTATAAAGACCCCTTTTCGGCTTAGTATACCCCACAACAAAAAAATTTAAAACATGTGATATACATGATGATAAACTTGAACAGACTAAACTTTATGCCATAATTTCAATTGCGCGTGACAATATAAGCATACCTTAAAACATCACAAATTTAAAACGCCAAACGTTCTAGAAATTCAATTTAAACAAAGGTATAAATCGTGCACACTTTAGATAAAACTTTCATCGTTGTTAAGTCTATAGTATCTATATCTGGTTTGTAATGTTTTGATTTTTTTACTGGCAAATCATAATAAGCCCTAAATCTTACTTGAAATGACAAAGCACCTGATTATACCCTATTATTATTATTACAACATTAGCAGCAACCATACCATTGTACAGGAACAGAGACATTCTTGTCATTTTCCCGTACAGGGCTTTGTACCGGCTTGTCATTATATTGAATATTTATGAATAACTCAAAAATAATTGATTGAAATATTTCACACAATCTCCTCAATAATTTTATTGTAGTAACAGTATATCTGGTTATAAAACTCTTACGCCTGGAGGATAATATACAGATAAACCACAAAAAATAATTGAACAAAAAATAGTTTCAACTATTATTTTGCTAAGGAATGATAAAAAATTAAACATCCTTCAAGAATATACTACAACAGAATACTAGAGTACGAATGTCAACATTGTTTGTCACACACTGGTTAAACAACTGGTTTTGTGGTTGCATAAACTTCGAAGGGATGGTTACCTCTAAACAAGTTATAATCGCGGATTTGTTTGAAGAAATCAATCGAGTCATCTGTTTCATATGCATGACTAAATGATTCGTGGTGTGATGGGAACGTTTTGTTTTTTGACAATTTAAGTGGTATAAAGTTCATATACTTTTTGTAAATATACATTTATAAATCGTCTAGTAAGAATTTTGTTTTTGTTGAGTTTAAATATTAATTTGTACCTTTTAAAACAATCTAACTGATATATTTCAGTTTGAATAAAATACTTATAATAATGATATGATAATGATGAATGTTCTTATAAACAGAAGTAAAAAAGTTTAAATAGCTAATGGATCTTATATTGTATCTATCTATGTAAATTGGTTTCACAAATAATATTATTTTGATTATGATTATGTCTGCTTGATACTTTAAGAGATTGGCGTGAAAAAAAACGCAAAGAATCAGACAGACACACGAAAGATATACCATTGGAATAAAAGCTTGAAACTGTGCTTTGTGTATTGAACTCCCTAACACTTTACGTCGTTGTTTGCATAGCGGCTGCGTGTTATTTCGCCTCAAGGGGCAAACAAAGGCACGATCAGAGGAACCTGAGCTCGTGGTAATAATAAATAATGCAATCTGAGACTTGCACTAAGGTTTCGGAAGTGCCACAAGCACTTAACAAAACTAGTTATAAAGACATATATACGCAACAACCACATTTTTACACTGTGTTCACGGTTTTACTGCTTAATCATAATATTTTTTTGGTGATCTATACATACAAAGCAAATTACTGACTACTATAGAGATATTGTATGACTCAAGTAGTTCATTGCGTGCGTAAATTTGCTGGAAGCCAACTAGAGCGTGTAACTGCAAACAAATCTTTAGTGGTTCATAAATAACTATATTATCCAACAAACTAGTAAAAATCATTGGATTTGTTTGTTATTCATGTTCGAAATATTTTAACTAATAATAAAAAAGTAATATTTTAATAAACTTAACAACGCAACAGGGAGTTGCTCGAAGTGCTACGGTTTAAAGTTAGATAAATATCGCAAAATACTAAAACGCCAGCAGTCCCTCGGGGCAAAATAGATTGAACTGATTTTGCGGCTTTAAATATCTGTATAATTTTCGCTTGTGTCATGTTTAAAATTAATGTTAAATTGTAATTTAATTGTTTAAAAAATATCTGATATATTTTACAAACTTAATAAATGGTTATGAAGAGTTCCATATTTCATCTTTTCAGAACAAAAAATGTTGGATAAACATATTACATCAATATTGCTGTTACGTGTTATACTTGAATCAGATTTAGCATTAATTCGACTATTCATGAAATATCAAATTGATAAAAATGTTAAAAACAAAGTCTATACGAGTATGTTCGCAACTACGAGTTAGACTGAGTACTGACATACTAACTGAGCGAAAGTGTAACGATTTCCTGTAGTGCTACGGAACTCTTAAAAACCTTACTATTATGACACAAAAAAAAGAAATTACGAAGATGTCTTAGACCTAATAGCAAAGTACCTACCTAACACTAAAACAAACAAAATGGCATACTCACTCCGATGGGATCGAATGGAAAGGAAGGAACACATAATTCACTAGTGTTTAGCGAAAATAACTCTGAAACGTCGCAATTAGCGTAGCCAGACGCCGCCGTTGGCATCCCCATATCAATACACATTCTCATACTGAAGCACATTACTGGCATCTTAAATATATTCTGAAATATACTTGGGAGACCGTACTTGATTCTAAAGCTACGTACAATGCGTCTTTATTACGATGATAAGATGAAAAATACAACCTAGTATTAATTTATTTACAAATATGTACTTACTTATAAGATAGGTAGTAAAAAATTAAATAAAAAAACTAGATAATAATCTATCGCTAACCGTTAAAATAGGGGACAGACTGGCAAACGGACAGAGCGTAACTATAAGGGCTAAAAAACTGTAGTAAGTACTAAACAATCTCAAAAATAAATGTTACCTACACGTTTCCCATGACCGCAGAGAATTTGTTTACGCTGCGGCTCGTATCATTGACTATTTGTGTACGTTAGAGAAACCCTACCTTCCGCGTTTTTCTCGTAATTAAATGCACAGCACATCTTTTTGAACTGATCAACGTTAAATGATACTTAAAATGGATAAAAGGTTATATTTTTGTAAAGCAATCGGAATTGGTCCTTTGATAATGATCTAAATTAGTTATAAATTAAATGAGTATCTGTTTACTGAACATTTCCAATTAGGTATTTTTATCAATAACTGGCTATAGAAATGTTTTTATAAGGTTGCAAATGATTTGAAATTCATTTAATTGGTTCGAAGTGGGTGGAAGATTCAGTAGGGATATTATTAATTTTTTACCTAGAATTCGTAGTTCAATAAAACGACTTGGATTGATCTTTTGATGTTATGAAATATTGAAACGATAATTTATCGCAGTACTTAGTTATAAAAAGATAACCAAACGGGTCTTAATTCATTCATCATCATATCTTCTTGTCCTTATCCCACTACGCGGGGTCGGCACATGTGTTCCTCTTCCTCTTTTACACATATCCCTCTTGACGATTACTATTATTCTTATTGACCTCTTCGCCAAATGGGTATTTTCTCGGAGCATAATATGTCCATACCATATGTCCAGTCTACCACTTCTTAACTTCACAGTCACTGGAGCTACCTCCCCTAACATACTCCTATCTGATCTAAAGAGTGAAAACTTATTGCAGAATTATTAAAAACAAAAATTAAACGAGTATCAATAGTCTTTCAGAATCTTAATTACTTTTCAACACACTTCCTCGTAAAAGGCTTCTTATTGTATCTATTTTAGTGACGTAATGCATCTCATTACGCACACTCGACTTTTTCACTTTGCCATTATAGCACATTAATGAATGAGTTTCAACTGCAACTTTCATTAATGAGTTTTTATGCCGCTAAAAATAGTTATAGAAATATTTTAATACTTTTTTTTACTCGCAAGTGTGTTGAAAAACATCGTATGACACTCGTGTCGCCTCTGCTGTAATGATCAACTAAGCCCACTTGTATAATATTGTCCTACTATTAAGTAAAGATTACGTTCATCCTTGTTAACTCGTTCCTAATGGCAAAAATAAAAAGAAGTGACTATATTGATACTCCACATTGTCCGCTGACTGCTACATTGTTTGTGTATAATGTGTGTGCTTGTGTGTGTGTGATATGAAAATACATATCTGATAAGGTGGCCGCACCCGATAAACTCCGATACGCCGTTGACTCATATCTACTTCATTTCTACTCAAGCGTGTTGCTTATCGAGTTATTTTAGTGTAAAATAATTAGTAAATCTAACAAAAGTTATATTTGTTGGGATAAAAGTGGCACCAGTTCAGGTAAGAATACTACTCAGGGCGCGGTTTTAGTGTAATTTTATTCAAATGCTCGAACATTTTAAACTTCGAGAGCATGAGGTCATTCATATGACAGCATCGTAAATTTGGCTACACGCGACTTGTTTATCTTTAGTTATAACATCCAAAGATATATATCTGCGTTTGTATTAAACCCAACTAATATTATCAACTTTCGCGTTCATAATATATTTATCACATAATATAAATATAATTTGTAACCTTTGATATGGATGTATCAAACATACAACATATGGATGAAATTTGGTACGGAGATAGCTTAGACTCTGGATTAACACTAAGGCAGATTTTTATCCTGTATTAACTCGGATGACATCGCAGGGCGCCACTAATTTTTAAATAATGACAAACTTTAAAAAGTCTAAGAGAGATAGTGCTACATATTTAAGCAATAATCTACCTATGAATGTAACTTCTTTTCTTAAACTCTTCAGAGAAAAGGCGACACTTAATTCTAGTATATGCATTGTGCATGGTTCTTTTGATACACTCTACTGCCTTATAAACCCACCATACGTATTGATTGAACAAAGCCTAATCGTATTAGTACTATAAATACCGAATCAATCTAAAGTTAAAAATTAGGAAATCGCGCAAAACTGATTCTACCCTTGATGTGGGTTTATAAGCTAGGATATCATACATATTTTTACAATTTGTAAAAATATGTATGATATCCATATTTTTACAAATATGGATATCATACATATTTGTAAAAATATAAGAAACGAAAGATACGTCAAAAATTGTTGAATTTAAGTACGTACCTATGTAGATATCTAAATGACTACACAAAATACTGACACGCAAAAGCACTGGATCGAGATTAGTGGGGGAATGGAACGTACCAGGCTGATCTGGAAAATGAATAGTTTAATAATAACGTTCGGTCTCGAGCACTGGAGTAGTACCGACCGACATATTTGCATCATCTAATCAAATAGCTAAATCTATCCAAAACTATTTTTATAAGAATGCAAAAACCCGCGATACAACAGAGTTTAATATTCAACAGAAACAGCACGACGTGATGTTTCTCTATATATCGGAAACATATTCCTGACAAAGAAAATAACGTATTATATCTTGTCGACGACCGATAAACTTTTTCCATGGAACAACTGCTTTTTCCTCGAATTCAGTGTTGGTACTATAGTAAAAGTTGTTTGTTATGATGAGTATAGTGACCTCCTTGCGCCTTAGTACACCGATAGCCGATATATAATAATAACGTAGATACTTTATTCGATATAGGTATCGGTACGAGTAATTATTTTTCTATTTGCAGGTACAGTGAATAACAAAGTGCGATGGTGACGTGATGCCTTAGCATGCGTTGGCCGATTAGCTGGCTCATCCTGACGGCGCTGCTGGTGCGCTCGCTAGCGCAGGCCCCGACACCTACCGTTTGTGAAGAGGAGGCCTGCCGCTGCGACTCCTTTACCAGGCTTATTTGTAACTGCACTAGAGATAACACTGTAAGTAGAATTCTAATTGACTTATAAAATGTAGAATTCTAATTCGTCGGAATATTATTTATTTTTGTACGTATATATCCATCGATTTCTTAACGAACTTGTACCGGTTTAAAGAAATATTTCTTGTTTAAATAAGTTTGTATTTCACAAATGGTCTTATGTACATTTCAACAAAATTGGTAGAGTATTTTAGTTTGTAAATAAAATAATAAAAATTTTGCCTTCCGAATTGAAGTCGGTTGTTTAAGAATAACTTTACTTCCTGTCTTGTATAATATTATTTGATTAGAGGCGAGGCGATAAAATTTGCTGCCGTTGAATGATTTTTTTGTAATCTAAGCGAAGTGTCTTGTTTTAGCGTAGGCTGCTACAATTGTCATACTACAAAGTAAAGAAAACGACAGCGTCAATTTTTAGGAATGGCCTAAATGTATTTGCGAGTCTTTGGTTCTAGTAATTTAGTATGTTTTAGTTAACTTTGGTGTTAGCCATTTTTAGAAACTTGATAGTAGGTTAGTTAGGAAGACGTCTATATCTCGGCATAGCGTACAAGGCGTCAATTATGGTTAAAACCAGACTGTTAACTGTGGCACTTCACTATGTGTTCTGCGAGTATGTATATTTGATAGAATAACGATTGAGTTTAAATAAATCTTTTTTCAGGAGCTGACACTGAGACCCGATGGGGCGTACAGAGTTCCGTCAACGGCTACGGGCATCATTGTTGATGGATGCTCCCGCGTCACATTCCTACCCGATACGGTCCGTAGGCTCATTCAGCTCCGACGAGTGGAGCTGAGAAACGTGCGCCACGTTGTAATTAACGAACGAGCACTCGCCTGGTCACCCTTCTCTAAGGAGAGCGAGATGAACCCTGGACTCCGCATCGTTATCCAAAACTGCACCATCGATGAAATAGCATCGCACGCCATTCAAGGACGAGTCAACGACATAATAATCGCCGATAGTAGGCTGACCGACGTGAAACCCTTCGCCTTCTCTAGTCTAACCGGAGTCAAATCTATAGAATTAACCGACAATGTGTTCAATAACGTAGAAATTCAACCGTTCAAAAAGTTCACGACTGAAAACTTTGTTTTAAGAGGAGGAAGCGTCAAAATCCTCCCGAGCAGGTTCCTTTCTGATGTGGAAGTGACGAACTTGTTACGTGTGGATGGCGTTACCGTCAAGTATTTGTATAGTTTAACGTTTCTTGTCAACGGACCAAAGAGAGTTCTCATAGAGAATAATAATATAGAGACTTTAGAAGGCGACGGCTTTCATATAACAACGAGAGGACCGATTACTTTTAGAAATAACACTGTTACCGAGTTGAGGAAGGGTGCGTTGTTTGGATTTAGTGTGGATTTCGAAGTGGCGAGGTCGATGGGTGCACAGGAGTTGTTGATAGACAACAACACGGTCACGAATGTGGTTTCAGGCTCTTTTATGTACAATAGCACGAGATTAACTATGCGCCTGGATGGGCTCAACCTGAATCAGAGCTGCTCTTGTGAAATGGCAGAAAACTGGCGCGTCAATATGAACGACCAGGGAAGTTCTGTTTCCTGCTGGTACGACTTGGAAAGCCATTACATATCCTTACCTACCTATGTAGACAGTAGATGCGGCGCTTTTAAACAAAACTTTTGGATATACGTCCTTATAGGCGTGATATTAGTTCTGTTTATAGTATCTATAGCCATATTTTTCGTTGTCCGGCGAGAGAATGAGAAGAAGAAGAAAGTGCAGATAGTGATGCCGGACGGTAAGACGTATCGAGAGACTGAGTTTCATATAGTAGTAGAAAGAGCCGAGCTTCTGACTACTGACTTATGATCGGCGACGAGTACGTTCTATAACCCTGATGAAGTGATCTCTGTTACGGCAGGCCTATAAAAATATTAATAAGCTTAGTTTATAACTATAAAATTATATCAGTGGTCAACGAAACATGCAACGAAGAATTTCTACAGAATATTTCCATTGCTACCTCATTGTTTTGTTTCGTGGATATTTTGTGCCAAGTTTAGTTATTATTTCGATCAGTATTACACGAAACGTGATACCGACGGTTTTGTTATAAGCAAAAATAGTTTTTGTTATGAGATAAATTGTGAGTGTGTGGAATAAATGTGAGTAATATAATACAGAGGTTTGTGTTTCATTAGAACGAGTAACTATTGTGGAGTAAAAGCATTTGTTTTTGAGTCACTTATCTTTGTTTTCTCTACTTGTATTTACAGGTTTCAAATTGATGACGCACTGTCTGGCGAATGTTGTGAAACACGAACATTGTTTACACTCGCTAATTATTATCTAGAAACTACAATTGAGACTAACCTTTGTTTATTTGCTTATGCGAAGTGAACAATTTGCTTCGAATGCGACCTATATTTTGCAATGCAATCTGCCGATGCGAGTGTAACATTTCATTTAGGTAGGAATGCGCACTCGATTGCGGCTACTGGCGATAAAATAATGTTTATTATAGAGGCCTGCCCAGTAACGAGTATTAGTACAAGAATTGTAAATAACACATTAATATTGAGAATATTTGCCAATAATCGTCTAGCTTCTGTTTAGTAATTTCCCGAATGTCACTATATACCTTTACTATTTCTCTTTTAAAAACAAGATGCCGCAATTCTTCGCAAATAGTGATAATAGTTCTAGCTGTAGGTGTAGACATTGTAGAGTTGGTAAAAAAATATTATTAAGTTTAAATCACAAATTAGATAATTACCTGATTATTAATAATATCACGATAATATACAATATTTTATACAATTATTGCACCGTA
Source organism: Ligdia adustata (assembly GCA_947049295.1). Lineage (NCBI taxonomy): Eukaryota > Metazoa > Arthropoda > Insecta > Lepidoptera > Geometridae > Ligdia > Ligdia adustata. Next base: position 14,629,117 of record OX346213.1, on the reverse strand, counting down.
TGAGTTATATCAAAAATGTTTGCAACTGTTCTATAACGAGGGATTTTAAAACAAATTTGGATTAATTTGTAATATAATACCTAATTATAAACAGTTGCATACCGGACTTTATCTACACCCATGATATAAATCCTCTTTAATAGTCTCAAAAATCATGGCAAGACTAAGAACATTAAATTCATACTCGTATATTGTTCAATTACTGAGTATAAACAAATAAACTAAGTATGATGAAATGATTATTATAGTTAAATTAAATTTTGTATCGTGCAATTATAACTAACTTTAATACGAGTATGTTCTTTGATGTTGGAAGATCCCGATCCCAATGTAGTTAGCAAAAGTGAAGTAGTGATATTTTGAAATTTAATACTACTCTTGCTGTTACTTGTGACGTCGTCTGCGTGGACCAAAGTTATTCCTGATGAAAATAATTGAGTAAAAACTCGTCGGTGTCACTTCTCTAGGTCGGCTGCACGCCTTTAAACCCACATCGGTTGCCGGTGCCGGGTTCATCCCGCATCATTCATTTGGGACGGAAAAAACGTTATAATGGTTTACTGTAGGTACTCAAATTAATGACATGATGCAACTTATTACATACACAGTATTCTATTTCATTTTATTTGGACAGCTTTTTTACTATTATCATACAATCAATTTTTAATTACGCTTAGGCCAAAAAAGGTTATTTCTAGTAGAAACTTAACATAATTAAATATAACTAGTCCTTTGTGCCTGAATGCTGCATCTCAGAATAAAATTGAATTAAAATAATCTAAATAATCTTCCCGACTGACCCACTTGACCTATTATTGATCTTCTAAATTTGTAAACAAAGGACTCATACTCCCGTTTTCCTTACCCATACCTACTTGGAAAATTACATTTTTCATGCAATTTAGAGGAAGCTTTTTGAGCCTTATAACAAAATCTGCTTGCAAGTGACGTATACAGACTAAAAACTCTTCCAATTACTATTTTTTTTTTGGAATTAATAGTTTAGAACCGTTATTGCCACTTTAAATAGTCCCTAGACTCCTTATTTCGGCTGTGTTCCAAAAATATGTTCATAACTGACGTCTACCATGTATAAAATATCTACTCGTACATGCAATTTTTCATCTTTAGGTCGAGTAGTTTGTGACTTTCATACAAAGCTTAGGTAGCCCTTTGACTTCCTTAATGTGGCTCTGTCTCAAAATCCGTTTTTACTGTCTTGTTCCTAATTATAAACACTATCCATGTGTAAAATTTTATCAATGTACGTTAAGCAGTTTGGTACTTTCGTACAATCTTTAGGTAGCCCTTTGGCTTATGTCACAAAATCCGTTTTAACCTACCAATATGCTCAAGTTGAGATTTATAGGTTAAGTGATTTTCGAGATTTATCAGTGAGAGAGTGTTTAGTCAGTGAGTGAATGAGTGACCTTTCGCTTTTATATACAAAGAAGATAAATATATTATATCATCCTTTTGAATGGTATGATAGTTATTAAGACGTTTATTTAGTTATTTGGTTGTTTTAATGTTGGCAGTATGGCTAAATGTATCAGAACCTTTTAGAGAGGATTTAAATCATGAGTGTAGATAAACAAATGTATACAATTACATGTACAATTAATAAAAAATTAAATAGATACCTATCAACCTATCTACAATAAATTAGAAAATATAAAAATAGTTTTACAAATTACAAATGTTATTTATTAATTTTACACATATTCTACTAAACATATTCGCATAGTTAAGTAGAAACCATCAGGGATAGTAACAAGAATTTAACGCAGACGCCAGAACGGAGTTTTCAAGAATGTTTACATGTTATCTTAACAGAGTCTAGCAGACACAGGAGGACATCTTTTTCTATACAATTTTCAATGAAGTCTTCCAGAGTGATGTGAATTGAGCGCGTATTACTAAAGCTAAGCCCCTGTGGTTTAGAAAAGTAGAAACTTCTATTAAGGTCTCTAAGTTTTTAAGAACATCATAAGCATATACTTTAAGTATAATAAGAGTCACACGTATTGTGTAAAATATCAAAAAATTTCATCATCGTTATTTTAAAATGCTACAGAAAACACGTTATAATATTACCCTTCCATATAAAATATAGTAAAACTAAATACTTACCGTTCTTACCTTCTGCGCCTGAAGTTTTACGGTGATGTCGCTGTGCGAAGCAAGCTATAATTATGTATGTGTATTCAGTTAAAAACTTTAAAGAACGTAGGTACTTTTACTTTATCTCAGATTTGATATCAGTAACGCCACCTTGTGTGTAGTGATAGTGATGAATTTGAAAAATATGCAACAGCGCCATCTATGGAGAGTCTATCGTATAATTACATTAGTCATCAGCGCCACCTGGAGAAGCTTACATACCAGTTTCCGGTCCAGAGACCTTTCTCAGCAAGCGCCAACTGGAGAGCTTAGGTATTTGTATTTTTATGGTTACTCTAACATAGCTAGATTCCGTTGCGTTATTTAGCAAGTAAAACGCCACTAGCGCGACCTGGTATGCATCTGATAACTTTTATGACTACTCGCAGAAACGGGAAAGGTAGTTTTTTCTCTCCTCTGTGATACTATCCCATCTACACAAAAAATTGCTAGAACTATAAAAATTTCAATGCAAAAATAAAATTGTAGTATATATTTTTTCCATAACTCATACGAAAACTTACGTAAACATAAAAAAAATCAGAGTTGTTTAGTTACCTATATGAAAAGTTATGGTAGGTACATCAGTATACCTACAGATAATAAAAATGATTCAAATTAATACAATTATTGGTGAATCTATAAGATAAACAACATAAGAAATTAAGCTTGTTCCTTGTTATAAGTAGCACTAAGAAAATAATTTCATGTTATTAAATCTTGTGTCCAATATTTTATCGTCCTCAAACAAATTGAACCAGTGAGCTTACATGGTGACGATTTTTAGGTTTCTTTGGCAGATCTAAGGATCATGCTCGAAAATTCTAACACTTTTATATAATTGCCATTAATTCAATATGTTTGCCGGGTTCTTTACTGGTGTTGGTCTTTTATAAACAACATTACCTTGAGACATCGCGAGTTGCTCTGCAGTCGGTTTTCTTTTCCTTGATAAAAATGGCAGTACAAATAGCATAGGTAAGAACGTCTATAGACGACGGGACCAGCTTTGTCGAATTGTTTAATCTTTCGTATTTCAATACGATAGAACAAAGACGGATTAGAGTTATCAGCCTTGGTGATCGAAGTATTTATCAGGTATGTCATTAATATGTATTTAAAAATATTTTGAAAGATGGTAATGCAAATATCAAATTGGTTGTGGCACGGACCAAGTTTCTGCAAGGAGTCACCGTCGTCTATAGCTGTTGTATGATCCAGAGCTTATATCGTAAAATACTAAAGTAATAGTGCAATAAAAGAAGTTAAATAATCTGTCTGACGTAAGCCCAAAAGTCTAAATATCTTAAAATATCGACATTTGCCAAAGCCACATTTTATTACTATTATTTTAGCCATGTCGTTCCAACTAGATCCTTATAAATTACAAATACATAAAATGTTATTTTTTTAACTTTTTTAGATTAATCTACTTCTAGTTTTTATGCAGACTGAATAGTAAGTATAGTATAGAAAATTTTAGTTGGTTTCATCGTGGTAACAATTTAATCGTTTTTATTTTGCTACGCCTTTGTAGGTATTTGCGTAGAAAAGGACAACAGCATATAATCTTCTATATTTTTGTATTAAGCTTGATAATTAATGAATTTCTTATCTAATAAAACACAAAAATATCATCACAATGCATGCGTCATTTCGATACCACATATCTACCTACATTCTACGTTCTCGCATAACTAATAAGGCTTCTTCTACTTTTAGGACCGTTTAATACACGCTGACTATAGGGATATAGAAGTTTTACTGTTGGCCAAGATAACGTCAATCAATGCAATCTGAAAAGGGTCCTAATATTCTTATATTTACTACAAACAGCTAGTTTCTATTTTAAAGTTATGAAGACGACTTTTATGAGCTTTCCATTCCCTAAAAAATGTAACATTCCCCAGATCAATTTAACTCCATCCTACTGCACATTCGATTCAAACTCACCTAAGCAAAGACTGACCGTCCAGCACTTGGTGGACAGATAATGGTGAGGACAGTTCCAGGCCTCTAGACAAGAGTAGGGCTTCGCTATGGTCTTGATCTTCGCAGTCTGATGCACTGTAGGGCTTCAGCTGCACGTCGACTAACGTTGCTGTGGACAAAATACTTTAGTCTAGTTACCAGTACAATTTATAGGAGAGAGTCTTGGAATATCCACTAATAGCATATTACAAGATACCACCATTAGATGTAAGAGGTTTCACAGGCTCACGCGATACGCATTGCCTTAACTTTTACCGGGGGAACTACTAAGTTGTGGAGTTCACTGCTGAGTTCTCTATGTCTTGATAACTTTAATCTGGGCCTTTTAAAGTCGCGAGTGAATCGGATTCTTCTAGGCAAACGTTTTTCATCTTAGATCGTATTGTAGCTAGGCGATTATAAATCAGCCAAGTTGCGGTCAAGTTAAAGCCTATATAAATAAAATCAGCCAAGTTGTCGACTTGCGCAAGTTGGGTTCCGTACCATTATCAATACAAGTGTTGTATACGGTAAGGAAACAAGTTTCTTAAAATTAAATTTTCTACCTGTTATCTTTGTTAGGAGTAATTTCTAGCAAAAATCACGTTAGTTGAACGGGAGGTCCCTTAAATAATTTGTATTATTGTTTTTTTTTTCTATTTGTTGTTATAAAGGCAATAACAGAAATTCATGAAAGTTTCTATATAGGCAGCTAGGCAAGCTATCACGGTTTCTGAGATACAGACTGCTAACAGAGAGATGGACAAGTCTTAGTAATAGGTTCCCGTTTATTATAGCCTTTGGGTACGATACCTCAAAAAGCAAAGGTAGCCTAGCCAAGGGAGAGGGGGTTAGGTCCCGAGTAAGGAATATAAATGAATCCCTATATACATCACGCGTGAACGGCTGGACATATATCACTTTTTTTTTGTTCGGTTTATTATACGGTCGGGAGAAGGTTCTTATAACAGAAAAAAATTAATATATATATATATATATATAAATGAATCCGTTTGTTTCACTAAAACTCGAGAACGGCTGGACCGATTTAGTAGATTTTGGTTTTACTTTTGGAATGTTTGTGAAAGGTCAGGGAAGATTTAAAAGGTAAGTTACATACATAACTGTAAGGCGGTACGAAGTTTAGCGGGTCAGCTAGTTTATTATAATTATATTGTATATATTATTATCTTTTACACGCATAAAAACAGTCAGATTTAGAGCTCAATTTTATTATAAAGTCACTAAAAAATTGGTGCAAGTTCGAACTAGTGATGTGCAACTTCGGAGAACCAATAACTCGTATTTAACAAACATTTGCAATCACTACGCCGCGGAAAGGGCGCAAAAGGACATCTTATATTGATATTCTGCAAAGCATTCAGCCGGTGTAAAAAATTAAGTGGTAACTATGATACAATCTGTGTCATAGGTCTTGATAACAATAGACCAGCTACACCTGCATCGATGCATTCCAGTCACGAACTATAGTCGATACTGTATCCTTATAACTAGACGATTCATCTGATTAGTTTTTTTGTAATAGGTTAGTCAGAAGCTTGGTAGTGTATATACGATATATATCGTTCAAATAGCATCTGACTGTCTTTACATTAATACTAGATTTTTTTCATCAGTTTTTTGTAAATATTTCAGATGAAAGTGTATATAAAAATCTGGTGTTTTTAGTATGAAATCTTCATTACATTATCTCGAAATGGTTTTCGAATTTCCAGCACTTTGCAAAAAGGAAATTTTGACAAATTTTATACTGTTTTGTCAACTATGAGCGTTTTAGGCGCAAAGGGCTTACTAGCGCCAATCAAACATATATGATATTTATGTGCGTTCAAAAGGTTTAAGTTTTTAGACAATAATGTCATAATAATTTGGTAACTATGAATATATAGGTGTGTGTATTTTATAATAAAACCTTGCGTTAGACCGCAACTCGACTGATGTAAAGCGATGATAGAGTCTATGAAAAATGTTTGTATGGTTTAACTAACTGACCTCTCTTCGCGCGTCTCTTCGAGTCTGGCAAATTGTTTTTTATACGTTGGTATATATCTATATATTTGAATGTTTTATTTAGAACGTTAAGTAAGTAATCATATTTTTATGTTGTAAAATCTTATAGAAACTTTTATCGAAGCTTTATTAACGGTATTAAGGGAAAGTTTGTACAGCGCCTTTTATCAGCCTATTCTTAAGATTAGGCAAAGTAAAACAGCACCCGTATGTATTTATTTCTTAATTCAATACTAAATGAGGTCATGGAAGTCAACGACGTTGAGGCCCTAGATGGAGCATGTCTAGTCTGGAATAAAAATCTGGAATAAGAGAATTAAGCCATTTTGGATTCTGAAATAGTAATTTTGATTAAGAATGTTTCCGGTCAAACATTTGTCGAGATATATCTCGACGTGCGTTAGGCTATTAAGTGGAAGTTATGTTGCGCAAGTTTCTGCTAATTACTTTTAAAATCTTCCGGTTAATGACACCGTCGCTTTCCAATCTAAAATCCCCAACTACTGACTAATTCATAGAACCTGTTTACCAAGTTTTGTCAAGATAGGTTGGAAACTACGACTAGTTCGGTAATACGAAATTTTACAAAGGCAAAATTCACCAGACTCGAAGAAGAGACGCTTCGCTCGCTGGCTCGATCAGCAACTTACAGAACACCATAGGAGGCATGTCCAAGTCGGGAGCAAGGAGTTTGGACGCGTACGAAGCTCCAGCATAGACCAGCTCCATCTCTAGAGCGACGAGACCTTGCCGCTGTGACGTCAGTGGAGTGTCTTCGTACCCGGCGCATAGACAACGGAATCCGAACCGGTTCTCTTCACTACAGAAAAAATAAGTATTTAATAAAAACAAAACTTTTAATACGTCATAAATATCAAAATCAAAATAACAGAAATCGTCGCACGCAAATGCAAGACAAAATAATCTCAAAATTGAGAAACTTTCCTTAAAAAGACATTTTCTGTAAAGCTTACCTTGTCGTCTTATTGTAGTCAGTGAGATAATCAGTGGCTGTTTCCAAAGAGAATATGACTTCATTGCCAGGAACTAATAAGGCGTTTTGCGGCCAGTCAGACGCTCTGAAACAAGATGACGGATTATTATCCATCTCGTTACTTTACTGCAGCTAAATAATATATAAAATAATAGAAAAACTGTAAGCTTAGTACAATACAAGTATCTTTTAAGTGTAAAGGAGGGTAAAAAGATACTAAAGGACACAATACAGCACATAAGTATTTTCTTCTAATTGATCCGGCAATTTCTTCAACTCCCTGTCTGGTGACATCATTACTAAACTAGTAAATTTCAACATACACTACCTATATAAATATTGAAATACTTACACATTGGCCAGCTTCGGTGTGACGCTAACATAGGTACAGTTGTAATGCATACAAGTATTCTCGTCTGGTTCTTCCGGCATTTCTTCCAATTCCCCGTCCGGTGTGAACATTACTAGCCTCTGTGTTAATGAAAACATTAATTACAAATTATTTGAAATTAGAAAGATTAAGTAAATTAGCGTAACATTGACCGTAAGCACAGGATGTATGTAATTAACGTAGAGTTTTAGAAATGAAGATCAAACAGCAACTCGTGGTTTTTAATACAAGCGTTTTTTCAAATTTACTTCCTCGTTTTACACAACTTTTTTGAGTTGTTTTCTAAATCAGAGAGGACCGTTCTGTTTTATGGCAAAAAAAGTGTATTAAAATCAAGATAAATGAAAATATTTCTATTCTCTATTGGATTAATAAAGGACTTCTATTTATTATTGTTACTTATCGTTACGCTACTTGATCTGCGCATCCACACCATCATTACCTTCTATAGAGCAACATTTCAACAACAAGTGTTACTGTTACTTGTTGTGTTAGAAAATGTTTAACAACGTTGTCTAACTTTTAGAAACAAATAATGTTATGTAACAAACGATAACATTTAATTTGAAACACACTCGGTGCAATTCGATCGTTGCCGATTGTTTTTACCCGACTGAGAAAGAAGAAGGGTTATGTTTTTCGAAGGTATGAGTAATAAACATATTTCATTGGCACGCCCTAGAGCCTAAATGGTATTTCGTATTTTTACCAGCGTAACTAGCTGGTACCATAAAAAATAAGTATGACGCACAGGTTTAAAGATTTAGCAGTTTTTTTGAAGTCGCTTCTAATGACTTGTTGATGTCATTGGCGATATTGACGCGATGAATAATTTTCATTAAAGAGTAACAAGTAGGAACAAAGGTTACAGATAGATAACTGATGTTATCGTGTTGCGTAGTGGTGCTCCAATATAGTTACCTACGTGCGGTGTGGATGCAAGATATAGAACAAAGCAAAACTGCCTTACTAGTCTGGAGAAGATGTTTTTATGGTAAATCAGTAATAATGTTTTTACTTAAGGTCCATAATTTGATTAAGGCTTTCCCGCTCGTACTTTAACAATTTTAGTTATATTATATTTTTTTATAGGACGGCTTGGAACATCATTTACCTAGAAATATATTTTCACGATAAATAATTCTAATTTGAATAATTTTCCTTAGATAAAAATAAAGGGCAAACCAACATTTGATACTTTGTTAATGTATTTTTTATGTACGATAACTTGTGAAGTCGTTTTTTAGATATAATACTTTATATTCACTGATCATTATAATCTTCCGAATAGTAACAATGTACGAGCGAAATGTCAAATACACCAAATTTTGTCTCAATGTAAGTAATCTTTTCTTTAGTTTCTTGGGTCCGAGAAAGGTATTGAATGCAATAAATTTTATTCATAGTTTATTTTATAGTTTGGAGAGTGTGTCTTCCTTTAGAACTACATATAATAACACATGTAGTAAAATAGACAAAGTGATGTAACTTATGATATTTGAGCGCAGTAAGAAGCAGCACGATGATTTAGCAATACAATAAAGTGGTTGTTAACTAGCATCATACATAGCGACATTATCAGTATTTATTGCTCTGTCTTAATTAATTTATAAACAGGATTTCAAAACCCAATTTCTCAATTATTTTGCTAATCTTTTAGGTTCAGTCAATTTCTCTTCCTTAACCATCCTAATATACACGTTCTAAATTAAATGTCGTGTATAGAAGCATAACAAATAATGTGTTATTTATGTATTAATAAAGGACGGCTGTCACGCGTATCAAGCCATTAACGAACTGAAAAAGCTTACAAAACTGATCAACTTATCCAGCGTCACCAGATGCCAGAGGACTGTACAATGTATATCGAGCAGCTGTTCGACAACGTAAACTATTGTTATAATTAATAATTACAATAAGATTAGTTATAAGGGTGTCATGTTTATACAAAACCCTGGATAAAAAATAAAAGATTAAAAAAAAAAAACAGATCAACTTAACACAATGATACAATGATTTTGATATTCGGACCACTAATAAAGGTGGAGTTTTGAATAATAATCGTAAAATGGTAGAAATGTTACTGAACCGATGGACATTTACAAAATTTTTTATGAATACATATAAATAGTTTATCAAACCGCGTGTATGGATGAGTTTATCCTTATATTGTGGTGGTGATTCATCACCATGGTCAAAAAATATTAGTTTGTACGAGATTGTAGAGCAACGTTCATATCATAATGCTTCCGATACTGAAACAGAAACTTTTGAAAGAGAATGACAACATAGCGTACAAAATTGATAATGCCGCTTTAAGTGCAGGCATAGGAATGTTCTTTGGCTCAACAGAGCTATCAACCCAATTTCCATTAAAGTTTCAGACTTAAAAATGATCCGGCCATTGCTGGAGACCTCGTATTTGATTATTGTCGTAGTGTCAGTTTTAACTAATTTTTAACTAGCGCCATTGATGGTACCTTGATTTATTGATGATTAACCGAACTTTGTACTAAGAGCTGCCAAGGGAAGAGAAATCGAAATCAATAAAGCTGTAACAAATCATCTCCTAAAGATGTTCATGGCATGTGATAATGGAAAAACTTTTTAAATAACGTTACCGAACTTTATTAAAGTAAAAAAAGTTATACGCCATCGGCCAGTAACATTTAAATGATTTCAATTAAAAGTGCCAGTGTATATTACAAAGAATGAACAATGAACATTAAGAATGGGGCACTATCAAAGCTTGACGCGTGTATCAGTGGATTAGTGATCTACCTTGTATACCTTACGGAACGGCGGGTCCGCGGCGCGTGCGTCATTCTGACAGTGACATCTTTGTTTAGGCGTTCCCGCCACTGCGTAGATGGTAAGCGTGTCTTCCGGCTGAGCGGTCACGCTTCTAGGGTCCATTTCTAGAACTATCCACGACACGTTCGCAGGAAATAGCACTCTGTTGACGGGAAAATAGATTTCAAGCTATGATAAATGATCGTTGAAAATGATCCTCTACTGAAGGGGTTTGATATCATGGTTTCGTTCACATTCGGTAAACTTCATTATGGTAATTAGGAAGCGAATACATCGAATGTTATGTGTTCAACGATGAAACACGTGTGAAAACTTATATCGTATCAAACCCACTGCTGGACACGAGTATCTCCTATAAAGGGTATGTAGACCATAGTCTACTATGGTGGCAAATTCAAACGTGGGGATTTCTAATTTATGAAATCCCATGCAATTAAATGTAATTTGAAGATGAGATAAAAATATTGTTCAATTTTCAATCTGCAAACTTTATTAAATCACGTTTGTATATATATTACCTTTTATTAGTAACAGTGGCCTGGTGGTAAGGGTGTTCGCTTTCGACCCAAGCGTAGTAATTAGTAGTAGTCGTCGTAAACTCATCTACGGTAGGCACTAAGAGGTTCATAGCCGACACGTGAGGTAGCAGCTTGTGGATAAGCTCTAGAAGTTTTATGACACTCTGAAAAAAATTTATACAGAAAATGGAGTCAGAAAGTTGTAATTAATGCCAAAATTATATAAACTTTTATAAGTGTAATTTGTAACTAAGCGATAGTTTCCCATTGTTATTTATGGTGCAGTTTGTAAAGCGAGGAATGAGTCAGCTCTTTTGTCGAACAGTGTACTGAAAATCGCATTTTGGTAGTAATTTTAAAATGATATGGTTTTTGATCCGATTTATACAAAAAAACAACAACCTGTCCGACAGAGATTAGTCGCCTCTTCTAAGGCTTATTTCTTTTGTTCGAATAAGATAATGTCTATCAATATACGAACCTTAGAATCATCCATGCCATCCAAATTAGCCAAGCAATACGGCAGCAAAGTGTTAACCGCTGGTGATAGCTGCAAAACGGAAGCGTTTCTTCGCAAATCTTCGGCAGTCAGTTCATTCCTGAGCGTGTAGAACAGTTCCACAGTTCGTTCGAGAGTGAAGGAAGAAACGCGTAGAGTTATCGCTCGGAGGGTAGTAATCATCGCGTCCGCACTATCGGTTGAGTGCACGAACGGTCTCGATTGCGACCTGAAGAACGAATGAAGCAATTGATATAGATTTAGAGGATTGCAATAAAAATAAATAAATAAATCACACTGGCTAATACACTACATTTACATGTGTAAAGACAAAAATCAAGGAAATAAGCTATAATTCTAATTAATATTTTGTATTTTTATGTCTTGGTTATCTTTAATTTGAATAGTTTTATATATATATATATAATATATATATATATATATAAAACTTATTATATTATATATATATAGTTGTTATTTGTATGTATGATATAATTATATGTACTCTTGTATGTTGTATTCATTACTATTTTTTATTTAAATTTCTCATATCTGTTTTGCACCACCGTCTACGCTAAATTTTATTATTATGTTCCATTCCTATAAAGGTGGTCTGGAAAAGATCGCTTTTAGCGATAAGACCGCCTATTTTTTTATTCTTTTTGTGTTGTATTTTTGTGGTGACAATAAAGAATTATTGTATTGTATTACAATTCGCCCAGACTACGATAAAATATTATAAATATAAATAAAAAATAAATTGTTTGAATCACTTTAACGTATCTAAATAGAGCTTTAAAAACACTGTATGAAAACATGTACGGTCGTAACACATTTGTAGTACTAATTTCTAAATGAGTCGGTTTGTGTTTAAAAAAGATAGTTGCCTTCTTTCCTTTCTTCCTAACTTCATTGATACAATTTCTAAAAATCAGGTCTTCTCACATTTTTATTTAGTCAATTGAACACAAATAAATTATAATAAAACGTACGCATGATAAATAAGACAAGGTATCTGCCCCCTAGCTAACGTAGTGCCGTTGAAACTCAGCGAACAGGATGCGAATCTGAATGTTGTTCCGTCCGTTCCCTTTACAGACGGCAATCCGCAATCTCCATTGGCAGTTCTTCCGCCGTGGTTGCACAGCCGTAGAGCATAGCGGAGGTCCTCCTGTAATGTACACAATCGGTTATTGTACAGACCGATAGCTTACCTTATTCAGGCAACTAACAGCCTTCCTACAAATAGGTATATTTACAAATGAAAATCATTTAAGCTAACACAATTCCACTTTCGTATATTATTATCTATTTCAAACATTCACAATGCACGTCACTTAAACTCGATGACTAAAGTATCGTGCAGTATTGGGTCATCACGTTATTTTACGGTGAATCACCAAGAATAGTTACAGTATAATTATTGGATTATAAAATAAAAATAATAATGGGACAGTAGAAACACGGACGGCAAAGCACTAGCGCCAGTGAGTAAACCGAATCACTAACGACTCAAAAATACCCAGATTATATTTATCGGGAGACAGCGTGTCGTGACAGCCTCTACCATAGATAACCGTTCGTCACCAATTCGAATGAATGAATGCATTAATGAATAAATGAGTTCAGCATTCATTCATTCGCTTCGCTTTAACCTTACTTTCAAAGGGATTGGCTTGTCGAACTTCAATTGCGCCATGTCCTGTTGGCACTCGCTTCCGTTAAATGTACCACTGACAGTGTCGATGCTAACCCAACAGTTTGCCGGGTTGGTCTCCTCCGCGGAGCCGTGCAGCTGCTAAAAAAGAAGTAAAGACATCATCATCGTCATCGGGCTAGCGTAAACGCGTTGGGTAAAAAGGTCATAAACAAAATTTGAAAAGATTCTACAGAAACTTCTTCTATTGGTCCAAATATTTAGTGATTTCAAATTAGTCACTCGTATCTGTTTTTTAATTATTTTTTTTTAATGAACACTCTGTTAGATTGCAGATACATATAATTTTTTTTTGGTTGCTTTGATTTACAAACCAAACTACTCGATCGATTTTGAAACGGTATCAGATGAGAAGTTAAAACTTAACAAACAAAAACATCTTATCTATTCATGCGTCTCCGAGAGACAGGGATACATAAAAATGCGATTAGAATTGAGAATCTCCTTTATCTATAAGTCGATTACAAAACATGAAGGAAACTGTGAAAGGCGTCGCCTCTTCAGAATAAAATACTAACCCTCATGTCGTGCAGCAGTTCCAGAGTATATTCATAGTTCCCAGCTCCCGTATACACGCATGCGCCGACTAACGTGACGCCGGGTCGGTCGACGGTAAAGCAGATCGCATCAGGGCTTCCGTTGCCTGTGTTCCAAGAACGCGACTGGTTCATGCGCATGAATCTAGACGGCGTCACTAGTTGCTTCATTGTTGTACTTTCCATGTCCTGAGGGTAGATAGATAAAATCGTTAGTTGCAATCTTTGTATCCTTATATATTAAACGTACATTGAAATATACCTTGATCAAAATGACCAGGAATACTGATCAAAAATGTATTTTATTGTATTTTTGCTGACGATTTATAAATCCATAATTTAAACCCCGCTGATACTGGTCGTAGCCAACAAGAATCAGGGTGGTTAGAGCTATTTCTTAAAACTTGTAATCGAGAACTATCGATTGTCAATTACGAGAAAATTATAAAAATGCGGGCGGTCTAGACACTCAGGTACTAGTTACTACTCGTATTTAGGGCCATAAGACCGTATTTTGTGACAATTGTTTGTTTGTTTGCCATCTGATAAATACAAATCCAGTTACACCTCGCACATCAAAATAGGTCAACCTGTTTAGGCTATATAAGCACATATATACTTACAGACAAACATACACTCGAAAAACATTATCCTGCTTTTGGGCAGTCGAGTAAAAACATCTCACCCTGATATTAGTAGCGCTGTACGACAACTCAGCAATGATCCTGACAGTGAGTTTACAGCAATAATCCGCTAATTGCTCTTGAAGCTTAATCTCCCCGTGGTCGTGGGGTTGTCCGCGCTGCCTGGTCATCATCTGTTCTTTTATTGGAAGCATCACAATGTCTAGAAGACATCGGATCACGTCCAGAAGATGCCATTCCGACTCGGCCTGCTTTTTAGATGTAGACGGCTGAAACAAAACAAATTAACAAAATAATTAATTGATGAACCGTACTAATTGAAATAAATAAATACTCGTATGTTGTTGACCAACAAGCAAAGAAATATCAAATCAAATGGAAGTCAGCGCTGGTTGTTTCAACCAGCATAATGTTGATTGGGTGTCGTTTGTGACAAAAAGCAGTAATTAAGTTTAGTTTTATTTGTTACGTTGTGTGTTATACTGTTGTTTTCTGTTGCAAATAATTCAATATATTCTGTTCTGTTGTGTTCAACATGTTTGCAGGTCACAAGGTCTGGCAAACATTTTACCCGGCAATAATCTTGAGCTAAGAGCAACGTGGACGGAAAACGTTTGCGCATGTGCTCTTTTGATTAACGAATCATCTGGCGCGTCTAGAAGGTACCAAAAAATTGTCAATGCACAGTTTCAAGTTGTTTGCCTATTATACCTTTTGACTGTCCCTTTGATTAGCTCTAGGAGGTATCGGCGGCGGCTTGGAACCGTGGTAGACGCGAGGCACCGTTGCTGATTTGGACGGCACGTCTTTTATGGACAAAACCTGAAAATATGCTTTATATTATTAACGATTCACTGTATTATTAACATTGTAAGCTTATTATTGAGTATATTTATTATTTTAATTCATTTTGTAATTTGTCTTTCCAGTTTTACGCGTCGTTATTAAGGCCAATAAATTCTAAGATTCTAATAAAAGTGTATCTATTTTGAGCGTATTTCAAGTTTTCTGTTTTGCATTGGCGTGTTACGATCTCTGTTGGATGAAAGAAGACAGAGGAAGATCAAAGTTAAAGCTCTAGAGTGAATCTAAGAGAATAAGTTCAAAAGTTTTTCAATAGTAGATCTCACGAATTCTATTACAATTTTGAGTGTAGCGGGAAAGTTCCCCTCTTTTATTTACACGATCTTTTAACTCAATAAATTTTGAAGAACTCAAAGAAATATCCCTGCGTAATATAGCGTCGAATTCCTGTAGAAAGTAGAAGAACTTCTACTTTCTACAGGAATTCGACGCACGCTCGGTTAACATAACACACGTACTTTACTCTCTGGTCGTTTTGCTTCTTCGCTGAGCATGCTATTCTGAGTGATTGGAACAATGTATTGTAAAACGTCTCGTAGGCTACGAGATGAGCACATCGCCGCACAGGTTGCTGTCAGTTCTCGGATACTCGCCGGTGGGACCTTCCCGTTCTAAAACCATTAATACAAGTGAAGTAGATTGGTCAGAGCTTGATTATGCATCAATTAGGAAATAGGTTTGCCAAAGTGATCTTGAGTATATTTGTTTTAAATAGGCGAGAAAAAAACAGCCAAAATAGTAGATATTATCGTTCTATACTTACCTTAACATTATGTAATAGCGCAACAAAATGGTCCCATTTTAGCGACGGCGTCGGACAGAAAGCGTAGAAACACGCCGTAAAAGTTTCCTGCGACTCTTTCAGAATCGAATTGGTCAACTCTAGAGAGAACTGCACGTAGCAAACTCTAGAGTTCATCGATTTCTTAGCTCTAGCCGGATGGTCTTCCAACATGGCACAGGTCGGAGTTTCGTAAGCCAGCAACGACTGAATAAACAACTTTATCTCGCCAATAGACTCGAAGTAATGCATGTACTCATGAGAGTTTCTTCTTTTATTGTTCTGAGGATATATCTCATTAATATAGGACTTGGCTAAACGCAGGCTTGCTCTTATAACGTAGACCAATCGCTTTTGCTTCTTCATTTCTGCCAATTTCCAAAAGTTAATCGGCACTAAGCCGTTAGTGTCTAATAGCATATAGTGGAGAGTATCCCAGCAATAGTTGAGGATAAGGAGGAGAGTTTTGAAGCAGGCGACTGTGACTTTTCTCGATATGTTTCTTGTTAGCGTGATAATTGGTTCACCGTGTTCTACGACTCGCGGTGGGGTGGCGTTATCTGTACCGGCTAAGTTGTATATGAGGCTGGGTATTTGTCCAGCGTTGACGTCAGTCCCGTTATTGGATCGTTTGGACGTCTTGAAATGGAAACCGACGTCATCACTGATGATCATTGCTTGACCAGCCGAGCCACAGTCGGACGATGGGCCGTTGATGCAAGCCCATGCCACGTACCAACGGTTTGCCTAAAATGTAGACATTAAGAACATTTTGTAATAACAATATTATTGGGAATATATTTTGCTTTTAGTTGATTAACATACCTTTGCAAAAATTTATTTCATTTCTTATGTGTAAACATATAGAATAAAACAGTTAAACATAAGAACTAGGCACAGTGTTGTAATTTTTTTCTATATGTCATGGTTTCCTGGAGGAGATCGCTTTTAGCGATAAGGCCACTATTAAAAACCTAGTATATATTTGTATTTGTTATTATTTTTGTTAAACTGGTTTTTGAATACAGAGTGGTCTTATCTTATCTTATGTCTCAAAAGATATTAAACACAATGATGACCTGAAGTACTGGGCTCTTTTCGGTTGGAAGCTTAAGATGGAACACTTTTTACTTAGTTTTTAGCTTTACTAACGACAGGCAGATCCCGAAAATCCATATTGTCTTTTTTTTTATTCAGACTACGTTATAATTGCAAATTTTTTAGGTATATCCCTATTGATACTTACAAGTATAGGTATGGGCGAGTCGAACATAACCGGGAATCTATCTCGCGGTGCACATTCATAGACCACCTCTTCACTCTCTGTTATTAATTCTCCGTCCCCCTCTTGATCGCCACCATCCGGCCCTATGTCGAACAGTTTTATCTTGGCTGTGTAGTCGCCACGACCGCCGAATAGACCGTAACCACCTAACAATAAGAACTATTTTAGCAAAGCTGTAGATAGCTGTGATAGAAGTAAAGCTATGTACACACACACTTCACACTGATATATTTGCAGGCGTGTTTCTTATTTACACGCCGTTTGTCACAATCAAACGGCTGATTACATTGCGATGAAGTTTGATACAAATATAGCTGATACCCTGGATTAAAACATAAGCTACAACATCAAAGTTGATAATAAAAATAATTATTGAATGCATACCTAGAAGTATATCTGAGTCGCACATGAATCTAATAGCCTCAACGGAATGTCCGGAATATCCCCAACCACCACCGTGGTTTTGGAACCTCGTTACAGTTAAATAGTCTGCCTTTAGAGGTGCTATTGGCGAAGTGATGGTCTCACGCTTGCACTCTATCATGTTTACTCTGAAAATACAATATAGCTTTATAACATTACCTTTGGTAACATTAAAACAACTTGCTTTATAGCGCAGTAAAATATACCATATAGAACAAAACGCGTGATAATGCAAAGGTGCTGGTTTGCCTGTCAAAGTGAACCACTTTTATAACGTAAGCTTATTAAAAATTGACTCCGCTATGGTTGATGTAACTTTAGGAAGAAAATTTTCTTTTAGTGTCACACCTTTCTGTTGTGTATTGTAATTGAACATATACTCCTATGTATAATAAAAAATAAAAAAAACAATACAAATAAGAATATTTGAAATAAATAATACAAACATTTGGAATAAATAATAATAATATTTGTAGCGCCATAATATATAATTAATAATCCAATTAATCATGATTTATAATTATCCAATGAATAATAATTAACGACCCTTTGGTTTTATCTTAAAATATAGTCTGTTTAATACGACAGTCAATTCGTTGCATTACGTAAGAAAATTACGTGGTATATAATTTAAATTCTTTATTCATATCTAGTCTATATTTATTGTACAGCCAGACTGAATTCGGGTCGCTGAATAGTCAAAAAAGAAGCCACAAAAATTAAGCTATATTTGAAAGAGTTATACCAACTCGCAAATACAATCGACCTGAAGTAAATGTTCATAGGCACGCAAAACAACGTATAAAACAAAAAATAATTTTAGCAGTCTACGCTAACGTTTGAAAGTTATCATGTCGCAAAATATCGTTTGAAGTGTTTTTACAAATTTTTCACGCATTTACTTAAGCAAAATTTATACTAAATCGCATAACTTTGTAAAAGCTTCAAGTAGGATAAATAAATACGTACTTATTATCATGAGCATAATTCAGGGAATCCAAACAACCCAACAAATGCAGACCCAAATGCATTCTATTTATCTGACTTCCATGAGTTACTGGTATCGCCAATTCTTGGTTCAGGATCGATATATTCGACAGAGCCACACTATCTGCGGCCTTTTCTTCATTATTACATACGACTTCAAAGTTTTCCATATTTTTAAATTCTTCAAGTCGTCTCATTGCACCTACGTTTGGATAGTAACATTCAATACTCTCAGCGTAATCCAAATCAGGGTTGCAGCAACGTTGTAGTTTATGCGAGTCGAAAGCCAAAATGTTATAACATTTAATGACTCGCATTAGGGGTTGGTAACACCAAAGAACTTCGTAATGGTGGTCGAGACATGCCAGAGTATTGACGAAGTCCACTTGCTCAGGTCCAGACCACGTATTGCAATTTCCGTCGCTTTTGTTTATTGTTATGCATTTGAACGTGTGTTCGGGGCGGTTAGGCAGTATTACTGAAAAGAGTTGGATCATTAGGAACTAGAGGAACTGATGAACTGAAACTAAAACATAAGTAAATAACGCTAGCAAACCCTTAAAAAGCGACTATCCCAAATTATACATTTGGTTTTGTAGAAATTAAGGCGTCCATTATTTTTATAAAGCGATTTTAAACAAAAAAAAAGACACAATGGCTTTATGTTCAATTCTTCCATTCGACGACTACGCTGCTGTTGTGAAAAGGTAGTTTTCTATTAAAAACACTGATAAAAAACTTACATATTGTATTATTATTAGCAATAATAGTAGCACTGAATAGACTGTCGATCTTGATGAGAGCTTGGGATATTTGTACAAAAGTCTGGTCGCCAGACGCGCTCAGCCAAGTTGCTTTACAAGCGTGGCGCGGTCCAAGATTCGGTACGCGGTCAGGAGTGGCGTACCAGACGTGGCGATCTCCGTCTAAAGCATCGGAATCCTCGAGAGGCGGACGACCAAGTGATCCTTTCTGAAATTTGTTTGTCAATGTCAGTTTTAAGAAATATCAAAGAACCAGTACTTAGAGATAAATAAAAGTTATGTTCAACGCTAATATTCTTTATGTAATTGATGTTTAATTTAATAATAATATCGATAGTACCTGATAGACATACGGTAAATAACTATTAATAAAGTATATTATTATCATTTTATCAAAGTAATTTTATAAAACCCCTATAGCCATTTTTTAAATAATCAATAGCCATAATGTTAGTATGAATAGTTTAGTAGCCGACTATCACTTTGCTAGAACTCTACAGTAATTTTATTAGGATCTGACACTCACATTGTCAGGACAATGCATCAGGAGTCGTATTGTAAATAACCGCTAGTCCAATTGCTGTATCTTATTGTCAAATATAGTTTTTAGTTACCCGATACTAACTTGTTAGTACAAGATAGTCATTTAGTATTCGATAGCCAAATAATTAGTAACCGATATTCATATTGTTAGTACCTGATAGTTGCCAAAGGTGTAAAGCTCGCCTTCTTTAGTGAGTACAGCAGTATGGTTGCTGCCTGCCGCTACCGACGTAGCTTTGGGAACCCGCACTCTAATTATACGGTGGTGCGCAACTATGTCACCAGCGCCCAGCTGCCCGTATTGGTTCGAGCCGAATGTTAATACCTCACCTGCATACACATTTAAAACTGAATAAATACTTGTGCTAATTATAACCAAAAACAAAGTAATTAAACGTCACACTACCCTCAAAAAATGAAAGTTGTTCGTAATAATGAAAACAGTGATCTCCTCTATTCGGCTCAGTAAATGATAGCTAGAGGCTAGTTGAAGTAATATGAATGCACATATATTTTATAATGTAAGTGTAAAGTAAATATTTGTTCTGATAAATTTTTGGTATAACCAGTCAGAACTACGTACCTGCGTCAGTGAGTAGAACGGTGTGATGTAAGCCACAGGCAACTGATGTTACTTTATGACCGCCTGGTATCGCAATCTTTGCTGGAGGTAAACAGCTGACCTTGCGACTTGCATCCCTTTCGATATCCGACCCAGATGCTTGGCTCTCATACTTCGAACCTTCTTTATCTGAAAATGTTACTACTTATTTATTTAGCTTTACTAGTTAGAATCTTTCAAAGATAACGGATCAGTTTATTTTATAACAGAAAGTTAAAACAAGCTAAACAATTATGAGCAATGAGATTAAGTCATTGTTTTTTCTGGATCTATATATATATATATATATATATATATATATATATATGGGGATTAGAGGTTTTGTGTATGGCACTTGCAAAAGAAGCAAAATATCTCACTCTCAAACTTGCTGTCCTCGCGACCGGACATGTCTGGGTCTTCATCGTCAGTGACCGCGCGGTCACTATCTCTCTCAATTCGCTCGGGACGCGTCTCTGCGCATTGTCTGCAAATGCCACACTCGTTGCAGCCGGCATCGCCTTCTCCGCATCCGCATTTACTAAAAAATATAAAATTTTTAACTATGTCTTTAATATTCCATGGTGCTGAATTTAGAAAACTCTTATTCTTTTTGTTATTGAGTAATTAGAAATACAGCAGGTTTTTGAATTCTATATTATAAGAGGATCAAAGGTTAGATTCTCAAATTCCAAATTCTACAGGCAACGTCTACTTAGTCAAATCTAGGTTGAAATCAAATACGGTTTAATCTTTGTGAGACTTACTCTCCAGGAACTCGATCTGGGATGTTAGAGAGATGGCAAGAGTTCCCGAACCCCGTACACTCGCGGCATTGCACACACACTCGGCAATAGTCCGTGATCCATGTGTGACCATCTTGGCAAAGGCGGACATCCTTGCTATCGTCTCCAATATGTGGCCGGGGGTAATGCTCTAAAATTGTTGTATTAGAGATATAATATAGGAAGACAAAGAAGACCAGTGAGTAAACTTGTTCTTGGAAATCATTAGGTATATTTCTTTTGAAAGTTGCTGCTCTAAACGGTGAGTCGGTTCTGTAGCTAAACCAGTCACACAAGTCTTTGATCTGGAGAGCCACTAACTGCCGATACGTCTGTTACATACTTTGTTCCGAGGCGAGGATATTACCTAGTCTCAAATCAAACCGAAACAAACGTTTCGATGCTGATTAATGTAAGTGAAGAGTTCAAGTTAAAGAGATAACGAATTTGTTTATAACTAGTTATGTGTGCTAAAACTTTATGTGGACAAACTAGGGCTATACTTTTCAGTGCACTTAAATGCATTTCCCAAATGTTAATTCATTTTCAGTTAGCTAAAAGGAAAATCCATAGCCAAAGAGAAGAATTAGTGCCTGAGCGAATATGCATATTAATGTCACGAATCACTTAGCAAATGCGCAAATACAGCCCTGCCCAGTACCGTTTGTCTGTGCTTCGAAGTGTAAAGTTGGGAAAATCAATAGTATCCATATTACGTAGGCGTTTCGAGTGGGCGCGTGCTTCATACAGCTTCCAGACTTATTGTTTCATAGAGCTTACACAATTATTGGCCGAGCGAGCGAAGCATCTCTGCTTCGAATATGGCAAAATGTTCTTTCGTTTGTCAGTTCGTATGTTTGTATGTATGGATGTTTGTCCGTAAGAAAATTCGTACTCGCGTACAGGTTGTAGTTTCCGAGTAATCTTGACAGAACTTTAGAATTTGTTAGTCGTCGGGGTGTTTGATTAGGGGGAGGGTATTGTTCCCAATAACGGTGATGTCAATATTTGTTGCAAACATGCAAATCACAATACAAATTAAGATTCCTGAATATAAAAATCGATTGAGTGGTTGTTGTTTTCATTACAAAGTTGTAAAAAAACGGCTCGCGGGATTACTAGTATAAATTTGTGCTACAGAGAAAATATTCCGTACTCATAACTGCAAATGTTACCGGCTCCGTTAAACCCTAGACAATCTATCAAAATAATCTAGTAGAAAAGACCGGTAACCGTTAGCTAGCTAATCTAAGGAAACAGCTAAAGCAAATTCCATGAATGTATTCCGTGAGAATACTTTTTGAAATTAAGATTTTTTGGATCGTTTTTGCCTTCACCTAGCAAAAACTACATGGTTCATATTTTGGTTATTATCAGAATCGGCAAGTAAAAGACGTAGTTTACTCTACTGGGATATAAATCAGATATCCCTAACCAAAACTTCTCGATGACAATATAAATCTGATTTTCTTCGTACCTGTATACCAAATACATAGATAGATGTGTACATAGACCACAACTTGAATTTGAAAAACACCACTTAACATATAAATACCGATCCGTAAAGTCAAATTTACCAAATTGGAAACAGAAACGCTTTGCTCGCTCGGGCAATAAATATTAGAATCAACTCAACCGTTTGAGAGCTAGGTATAATCCCTGAGACAGATAAATATATCAAACTCAATAAGACAGCATTCTGTTTGAGTCAGAGTTTAAAATTATATATTTGCAATTACAAATCTACGATGAACATAGCTACGATAATACTTACTTTCTTTTGTATACCCAAACTCGCGGCCGCACTGTCCCTTGTTGTTTATTCCGAGGGTGTAAACCAAACCAGCGTTAGTTAGAACAACTGCGTGAGCCTTACCCAGGGCGACCTAAAAAATTAAACTCAATATGTTCATGAGGAAAATAGCTTAAAAGAATCTTACTACGAAGAGTAGCAAGTTTATTTTAAAATAAGACGCTTCAATATTTTTTAGGGTGCCTGGTTCTAAACTCGCAATAATCAAAGAAAGTTATTAGATGTGTAAAATTCAGCCAAATATATAGAGAAAATAATTAAGCGAGGCACGAAAGTAATTCTATCACGCAATTATTAAGCGCGGAATTCATACTTTATATATTTTTTCTTTTTTTGTAGTTTTTAGAGTTTATTTACGAGTATTTCTTGTATATTCTTACGCAAAAACGCCATCGTATCTCTAAATCACCATATCTATGTATTTTATGAGGGTTGAATAGCCTGCATACAGCAGAAAAGATGATAACGTAAATATACGGAAGTCGCAGTACAAAGGTAAATTTTGTTGACCGTTATTAGATGTCTTTACTTACAGTGTTTTAAACAAGTTATCAAATGTTACTTTTTACGTACCTCAACAATGAAATAAATCCTTTTATAAATCACACAATGCAGTAAAGCAATCAGTAGATATATAAATAAGGGAAACACTGAGCAGGTTATGATTTGATGGCGCACTAATCTCCAACTGATAACAAAATGGTGGGAGAGATCTGCGCGAAATGGCCACCAATCTGCGCACTCAAGGTTAATTTCCCCGTAAAGATTATTACGTCTTACTTAGGATTATATCCCAGAAATGTTTATGTTTTTAGAAAACAAGCGGACCGAAGGTTGATTTTTTGTAGATATTGATAATATGTTACATAATTAATCTAGTCTTATAATATTGTAGAACATTTTATTTGTTCTATCATCAAATGTCTTTATTCGCTTGCGTTTCGGAAAGCGAAGCGCAAGCGATTAAAGACATTTTACGGCAATTTATTTTATACCTTGGATTGGTTTTAGTAGGGATTTATAAAGAAATTTTTTATATATTCATATATATTTTGTTTACGAAAATACCTGAAGTCCTCACCCCACAATTTGTTACACGTGCTAAATTTAGGCCTACACCTCCTTTATATGAGGAACCCGTGCAGAAGTAGAATGCTATTTATAAATCGCAAAAGCCTCTACTCGTGATTTGGTTAGCGTGGCGGTCCCTTTAAAAGGGGGAGAAGTAGGAGTGGGTGTTATGTATTGATAGGAACATTATCCAGATGTTATTTCGTTCTAAAAATGCGGAGCAGTCTTATAATAACTTTGTAAATTACAAGTGCAAAAGCACTCATTATACTCTTCAGGCACATTTAACTAAACCAAATAAAATAAACCCTGTAAAACTTTCTCGCTCTTCAGACCCTGCATGACACCGTTGAGTCGCAGTGCTGAGTGTCTTCCTCGAACATAAGCAGCGAGACCTGCTGGGTGACCATCGCCGTAGAACCATAGTTGCAAGTTCACAAGTACATTACCACTTCTTATGCTCTTAAGGCGAATATTGACCTATACAGCTTTCTCGCCCTTCAGTCCCTGCGTGACGCCGCAGTGCTGAGTGTCTTTCTCGATCATAAACAGCGTGCTTTGCCGAGTGTCCAGTGCCGTAGAGTCATAGTTGCAAGTCAAAAGTACAGCGCAATCTATTATTCTCATCAAGTACATTCAGGATTCTAACTAAGAAAACACTGACCTGTACAACTTTCTCGCCCTTCAGTCCCTGCACAACGCCGTTAGAATCACAATGCTGAGTGTCTTTTCCGAACATAAGCAGCGTGCCTTGCCTGGTCACCAGTGCCGTAGAGCCATAGTTGCAAGCGGCGTATACCACATAGTGACCCTCCGCCTGAAAAAAGTATTCTATATAAGTAAGAAATTCGGAGCACAATGTTTATATTTGTAAATTAAACAAATTAATGTACACGAAGTTTTGCAAACAGTAGAGTTCCCAGCTTAATTTGTTTGCAATCGCATGTTTTCATATGAATTAAATTAGTTGAAACAATAAAACAAATAAATACACAGTAATATTTCTTCGAGAGACAACCGACTTCAATTTTGCAGACGCCTATATACTTTTTTTTTACGTTTCTTTGATTAACTGACCCAACTAGACCTATTATGTTAAAATTTTTAATTATGGCCTCGTACCTATAAATCACCCTCTTAAACAATACACAAACTTTAGGAGTTAGTCTTCTTCTTCTCTGATAAATAAGAAAACATACATAACTATACAGAATTACTGGTGATCAACTGGCATTACGTTAAGGCTGGCTTCCGATAACCATTATAAACAACTTTTAGTCAAAGACTTTTGAAAACATTCAAAAATGGATTTTCCGTAAAAAAAATAATTGACAGGCGGCCGGTTGTACTGAATATCAGTTTTTTATTTTCTTAAACATTTTCACAAGTCACACAATAAAAGTCGTTTCATGGTAATCAAAAAGCTCCCTTAAGGCAATACGAGTAGATTACCAGTAACCCTGTATAAAACTTTCCAACGAATTTATGACCTGCTACTTTTTCGTTGTAGAGTTAAAATTACATGTACAAACCTATAACAAATGCTCACCACTGCCAATGAAAAGCTTCAGCACCGGAAGTGTGCCGTACATTTGTTGCCGATATAGCAGAATGAGTATCTACGTTCACGCCATGCTGTGATATACTCAATTGCAAACGCCACTACGGGTCACCCACAAAAGAACATAATGCCACTAGCGCTACAGCATTTATTCTAAAGTTTACAAACATACAAATAATTGACAACTATTTATGATTCGCAGAGGCGTACGATCGCAAAGGTGCAGAAAAATCTAATCATTGGCTTCCCGAAGTGGCGTTTGTGGCGACGCAGCACATGCGTAATATTCAGTCATAATAGTACGCTTCTTTAAACTATATTAAAACTACAATCAATATCAATCTTTAAACTGTATTACGACTACGCTGGTCGACTCTGCCGGACAGACTGCAAGAGCCAGCGTAGCAACACGGGATGTAGTCATACTTCACATAGTGCACAGGCATTTGCTTGCACTTGCGCGCGTTTAAGTCTAGCTCGATCGATTACTCCCGGGCCCAAAGGTACACAGTAGCCGATGTCCTAGATAGCTAAACGTAGCGTAGATTTATAATTTATGTTATTGATTAATTTCTCGATGTACGAGGCCCGGGCACTGATTGCCTGGACATCGGGGAACATTTATTTATAGAAACAAAATGTAGTATAATATTAGTGGGTCTGTCATATTTCTCGCTTGGTCAAGCGAGAGTTACTTTGGCTATTACACGACTCGAAGAAAAGTGTTTCCATGGTTACTATTTGTTATTTGATTTCCGTAAAAACCCCGGATGCCACTTTTGATATGTTAAGAAACCTTTTCAATAATTAAAAATATTAAGTACGCGAGGTCAACAGTTCGCAGAACTACCAGTAATAACTATAGTTAATTTATTATCGCATTATAAAAGCAATTATATAATTATATAAAAGCACACCATGTTTACTGAAACTAACAAAGGAAAAATATAAGGATAAAAAAAACAATCAGCACCTATAAATGGAAAATCTAGAGACAAAGCTTTTCGAGACAGTTTTCCTGTTTATCATTAATATTGTTTATTCTGAGAAGCAGGAAAAAGTAAAGCTGCTTATAAGCTCGTGAAAGAGCTCATTGAATAAGCAAGCTATAAGCTCTTTATTTGCACAATATTTTTGGTTTATATTAGGTACTCGTTTGAAAATCATTTTCAATTTCTAAAATTCCGATATTTTATTGATAAATCAGTAACTACAATAAAAACTGTCACATGATTTGTTAAGAGATCTCTTCCAAGTGATTAAGCGTAGATGATGGTGCAAAAATTAAAAATATAAATACAATTATTATTTAGAACGCGTACATAGTATACAGAATTAGATGAATATGTCATATGAATGAATAAATAAATATAGCTTTATAGCACACCAAAAAAAAAGCATCAAGACAAATCTATACAATGGTAGTACATTGGGCGGCCTTAACGCCGAAAGTAATTTTTTCCAGGCGGTTCCCTAGAAAAAATGTCTTTGGATGGATAGAACTAATGTTATAAAAAAACGATATATGTATAGATAATATAATAATATACACAGCGTTATCGGTTTTAGGTGTACTAAGCCTAATCGTAATTAACTTTTACTACAGGACAAATACGCTATCCGAAAATTAAAATGTACGTCCGCATACAAAATGTATGAAACAGCTGTTTATTTAATTTAGAATCGTCTTAGGTCCCACAGTAAAATTTATACGTTCATAATGAGTGCAGTGTCCAATTGACAACATTTCATTTTTGGAAATTTGAAAACAAATATCGAGATCGACTTCCATCCGAGTTATTTACAAAAAACTGATGACAAAATATCTCATATTTATGTTAAGACCGTCAGATGCCACCAATAAAAATAGTATTGTATCTGTAATCTGTGAACCATACAAAAACAAACAACAAAAATAGAGATAATTAATGACATCATTTTTTGCAAGCTTTTGACGAGAATAACATTATGCTGAACTTTCTGAACGTAATTATTACATTCAGAATAAAATTAAAAAATAGGAGGACATTATTTTTCATTTGTTCTTCCATTATCGTAACAAAAATAGGTGGTTAAAAATTTGAAATGTTGTCAATTAAGGCTTTACTACGCTCTAACCGTTTAAAAAAAGAAGGAACACATTTATTACGTAGGTACATACAGAACATCACAACGGTGACTTACTTAAACCTACACAGTCAGAAAGGCATAAATAATATTTCACTGGCTTTTACTAAGTGGTTACTAAAGGTTCCGAGCGCGATGTTACCTCTGCGAGATCTCGTTCCTTCTGCACTGGGCGTGTGGCTTGGCGTGAGTGACAAGCCAGTGAAATATTGTTTTACGTAAAAGCAGAAAAAATAAACAATTCAACTCGACTTGTTTATTTCTTTCCGCTTTTACGTAAGATCGGTCATCGGGTCTATTCTACTAGTCCCAAGGAGATTTGTCCCATAGGACAACTGTTATTACTTTTGTCCCATAGAACAAAAGTCACAAATATATTTGTCACATTCCGTCTTATAACAAAAAAATGTTACTCGTCATTTAAACAAGAACTAAGAAGTCCGAGTTTTTTACCCTCCTAATTGCTTAGTACCTTATTTTACTACAAATTGTAGTTTAACGGTGGATCAGTTAATACTGAACATAATCCCTGCATGGAATGAAATTCACAGATAAAATATGAAAAACATTCGTTCATTAATTTGTTACGTTAGTTTGACAATAGTATTGCGTGAGTCGACACGTAAATTAAATAACAGCTTTGGTAACCATGGAAACTCAAGTGAGAGTATTCATGGTTACCGAACCAAACTATGAAAAAAAAAACCAAAAAAATAGAGGATTTCAGATGAGAAATCATTTTGACGTTCTGTTCGTGGTAGTTTTGACGTTTCGTGAGACAGTACCATAGTTAAACTAGTGTGTTCAAACGACTAACTTTATTCCGAGGATAATGCTCGGACTAGCTGTAAACTTCGTTTTGTTTAAGATTTTATTTTAGTCCATGGATTAAAACTGGTATTATTGTTAGTCCTCGTTTAGTGATAAGACGGATTGAGTCCAATGGATGTATTTACATAGATATTCAATTTTCAACAAATAAGTGTCGCATGAACAAATAATCACCTAGAAATAAATAATTGATGATTATGTATAGTTACCTTGAATATCTTCTTTGGCTTGGTAGGCTTCGGCGCGCGGCGATGCTTGCTGTTGTCTGCGTCTTCGCCGCGGCGAGCTATGCCCGTGAAGAGAGCCGTGCCATTGTCAAGCACGAGAATAGCGTGCACGCCTTCGTGACCTACCGCGATCTGAAGCACGGAAAATATGTTAGTACCCGTGGAACCTCCAGTAGCTTAGCATTGGTGCATACACCAATCCTAATACTGGAGGTACAGTCATAACTGAGCCAGGGATATTTATCGCCCCTAGCAGGGGTTAGGGGAAGTAGGCTTGGCTCCAAGAAGGGAAGAAAGACAAAGAAAAAACTAATGCGGCTATTTTAAAACGTCAAAACGAACATTTGCATAATAATTTGTAGCACAAATAGTTTAAATAGGCGCCGTTTGCCTCAGGCCAACTTTGCTGCTGTGACTTTCTTTCTATACGAGTATAAACACTTTTTTTAATTTCTAATCCCAGTTTTTTAAATAATTTTAACAAGCTGGCACCCTTCCGTCAGACTTGTTAAATCATTTCTTATCTAGCTGAAACGTAGACCTTTTCGCTGACTCTTGGTCGATAACAAAGAACAAAACGGTCCGGTGGTAAATTACTATACCACAATTTCAAAAAACTATAGTATCAAATACCAGGGAGGTAATATGGAATACGAATATATGGAAAATCAGTCTTAACATCTTCTGTGATCTATAAGTAATCGACCAGCACGAATTTCTCGGCTGTAACCTATTGTAAAATTTGCTCATGGCATACTCGTATACATGGCTTTGAATATATTATTCCAATTTTGAACCAAAACTCGGGCTCCACTTTAGATAATGCAACTATAGTACGTCATACGCACATCGCGGTCTGATAGGGGTGACCAAAGAATAATAATTAAATGTATTACACTCCTAAAACTTCGATGACTTAGAAGAGTGTTAATACACCAAAGTGTTAGTACACCAAAGGAAAAGGGTATATATTGAGATCTAACTTAACCCCTCGTGTTCAGACTTCAACATAATAAATAAAAATATACAGAGTTGCTAATAACTAATGAGGAACCTCTTAAGTCAGATACTTAATTGGTTCCTCATTAGTTATTAGCAGATTATGAAGAATAAGTAAGGGACCACATGGGAAATATTATTATGTAACCCTTTCAAAATATTATTATGGATACATCCCCTTTCTGTCAATTATCCTAATTAATATACAAAACAGAGAGAAAAGTAAAACCAATTTCCCTTTCAAAAGAGCATATGAATAGACATTCAGGTCTCACTATGACGTTACACTACATGCTCGGGGTGGGTCACAAAATAATATTAAAAGTACCTGAACTACTTTAAATTTTTTCAAATTGGGTGTGTCGTTTTTGTTGAATAGAGTCTCCTTTATCATAGTCCAGCGACCGCTGTATGGTGGCGCTAATTTAAATCCAAGGCTTCCTCCTTTACCGGTGTAATAAACCTACAAATAAACACAAATGTCAAACCAGACGAACATTATAATAGACTAACTTTTTCCCTGTTGAACATTTTATACAAAAGAAAAACTGGAACACTGTACCTTGTTAAGAGCGACTGGAAATAAAAGTTTATATAACTTAATTAAATTAGAATTGCAGAGTATATAAGAAATAAGTTACATAATGGTAATAATTGAATGAACGGCTCTCATGCAAAATTATAGAAATGCGCCAAAAAAGACAAAGGCTTCGTTTACGCATGTTTAAAAGGGAGGGTGTTGCTCATTATTATTAGTTCATAAAGATTGCAACGAAACAAAAAAGAGTATTTCATTCAGTGATGATTGGTACCTTCGGTGTGTATCTTAATTCCTTTTGAACAAGTTGTTCAAAGTTTGAATAAAATATATACACAGGAAAATTTCTAATAGAGTTAGCAGTGGAACTATTTTCTATACCTTTCCAGAAGCTGTTGTTAACAGGCCAAAGTCCTGACCTCCACAGATGCTGGTCAGCGGGTCATCCTCATTATCATCCAGTTGCATCGCCGATGGCACCTCGGGGTCTAAGACCCGTCGAGCCATCCCATCTTCAAATGTAGCGCGTCCGAACGCTAAAGTTCTCCGACGCATCAAAGGAACAGTGAGCTCTTTACGAGGCTTCACCACTACTATCTCTGGTAGACGTTCTGGGATCTTTTCAACGTCATATAGTCGTATCGTCAGGTTGTCCTATGGAAGAGTCTAATTATGATTGCGTGTTTACATGGAGAGATTAAATGTTTGTGTATTTTTTATCTTGAATGTTGGCTTAGTTGATTGTTAATAGCTGTTATTAAAAACAGTTGACCAGAGGCCCAAAGCTGCCATTTGAACTGTTTCAAAATTACGATTGCATTTGTATCTTGTATCATCTTGTATGGTTTGGGGGCGTCCATTAATTACATGAGGCATTCTTGGGAGGGGAGGAGATCTAGCTAAACCTTACCAAATCTCACGCAGGGGGGAGGGGGGGTCTCAGCAAATGTCACGCAATTTTGTTTTCGCCACTGTCAGCCGTACGCGCGACTCGATGAACGAGAGCGTACGAGCTGAAGAATGGTACACTGAGCACGTTAGAGAAAGCCGATATTTATTTACTCCAGGTACATT
The DNA here is from genome assembly GCA_947049295.1 of Ligdia adustata. Lineage (NCBI taxonomy): Eukaryota > Metazoa > Arthropoda > Insecta > Lepidoptera > Geometridae > Ligdia > Ligdia adustata. Next base: position 14,597,565 of record OX346213.1, on the reverse strand, counting down.
GCAGTTGGTTCATATCAATGTTTTATGCGTGCACCATATTGCACCACCTAAGCAAGCGCGTATGTTCCGCAAAGTGCAACCCTCACGGATATTCATAAGACGAGCTAATCAATGAATTACTGTGCGCAAGCGCCAACAGCTTAGAGTGGCTAGATCAGAACAAAGTTGAAGGAGCAGATGATATTACAAAACGACATATGGACATGTTGGTTCCAATAATAGTCTCTATTGAGACCGCGCATGATTCTCCATGGACTGAATTTGAGTAGATATTCTTTTTTTAATCACAGTAGTTACGATTAAAGTATTCATATAAATAAAAGCACGAAGCAATTTTTTTTTCTTGTTGCGATAACAATCCAACGTGTTTACGTAAGAAACCCACATTTTGAAAAATCTCACGTGAGATTGGGGGATAGGGGAGGGGGTTGAATAAAATCTTACGACATCTCACCAGGGGAGGAGGGAGGTACAGAAAATTTTAAAAAACACATCACGCAATCAACATGTAATGTACGCCCCCGTTTTACGTATGTACGATTTGTTTGTTTTTAGATACATTTAGTAAATTTTTCATTATAATAATAACTTTAACCTATTCTAACCCTAAACGATTGTTATTCTGGAACTATTTAAATAGCAGACATTTAAATGAATTATAAAAAAATATTTAAGTCTGTGGTTCAGCACACAAAACTACCTACAAAACTTACATAATCGGTTAGCATGACCATTCCAAGCTGATGCCCATCAGTAAATACAGCAGTCTTAGGTTCAATGGGCGCCGGTTTCCCAGGGTCCAGTTTCAGAAGATTCAATACCGTAAAGGTTTCCTTATCCAATACATATAATTCAGTCGACTTTCTACCTTGTCTTAGGAACAATTTGTCCTGTAAATAAAACGACTATGACGATCTTTGTAATTTTTTTAAATGAAGAGTATTTAAATAAGCAGAAAACAGATTTGTTTTTATTTTATTTTATTATATGGAGCTTGTGGAAATTAGCTCTATTCCCCCATATTATAGAATAAAGTTAAGTAAAGGAATGCCTTCATAGTTCTTATGCTTAAGTTCTATCGAACTATCATCATGTCAAATAAACAAATATGCAATCTCCACACATATTATATATGCGAAAGCGTGTTTGTTGGTTTGTTTGTCCTTCTTTTCCTAAGCAACTGTGAGATGGATCGACTTGATTTTTGGCATAGAGGTCCGGAGAGCGGTCTTCTTAATAATTTTTTTTATTGTTATGTAACTGTCTACAGAAAAGGTGTATTCTAATCCACAATTTTTTCTTCGTGCTTAATTTCATATTGAAAGTTTTACATAATCAATGCAGTGACCCTGATTTTTGTTTACAGCCCAAACCAATAACTGTAAAACCCAAATGTTTTTTGGATTTGATATTCTTAAATATATGCTGGCTGCCGGTGGCGAGCTTTAGATACAAACTCCTTTGTCTATTTTGATTTTATTTACCAACATGTAAAAACGTCATACGTTATAGATGACAAATATAATTAAACCTGTCAAGGTTTATTTGAAGTAAACAACAGATAAATCCTACGCAGATCGACGACCCCGCGTTATATAATTCATTTAAGGAGCAATGTACTCTACATTGTTACCATTAGGTACAGTCTGCTAAACAAATGACGTGTTATATCTGAGGTGAAGGTGGAAAGGTCGACGACACATCGATTTATTGGACGGTCCTTGAATCTAAAGTAAAATTGAGTTATTATTGTTAGTTAGTACGATGAAACTAACTGGAACTTTATGTCGTTAGTTAGCTAAAAACCATCATATGAAATTTTGAGGTAGGTAACGTCTCACTATAAGCGCCAGAACTGTTAATTCGTTTTGTTTACGCTGACACATACGGGCTAGCGTGAGTAGTACAAAATTTGAAATTCGAAATCAAATTTGTATTTTTATACTTTATACTTTGGACCTCAAAGCCTCGAAGAAGTGACAAATTACATGTTAGCAGTAGTATTTATAGTGTTTCTCTTTCCTCGGGAACTAACACCCTTGCTGATGATTGGTTGAAGATGAAAATAAAGGTGGCAACGAACCGATAAATGTGCATAGACCTTAATGGACCTAATGTTCAGAATTTTAATTAACATGAAAAAGTGCCCACTCACATTACAAACACCAAGCCATCCATGTCTGTCGCTGGGATAAAAGTATGGATCGTACAAGTAGACGTGCTGTTTTATCGAGCTGCCATAACCCGAGCCAATCTTCAGCAGTCCTCTAGAAGTGTATACGTAGAGATAGCACCCGTCGGACACCAGACCTCTGACGATAAGGTCTCCCGACCAGGCGGCCAAGTCTGAAGGTAGATCCACGGGGAAGCTAGTAACTAGGGATTGTAGTGGGACGCCATAGTTAAGCCATCGATTCCTCGACGGTGGACCGAGTATCACAGTATGGACGCTTCGTTGAAGAGTTACTACGTTTAGTGGTATCTGAAAACAATTTCTGATATAGATTCTGTATCTGTTACTACGTCTCTTAATTCATGCACAATCGCTAAATCGGTTAAAAGAAAAGCTCATTGGTTAATTAGAAGCTTATATTACTTATACTGTTCGTTTTTGTAACTTAAAACTCAGCACAATATTTAAAAAATGCCACTTTATAAAAATGATAAATATAAGATATACTGATCATTAGTTTAATTTCCGCTTAATATTAGTTAGTTCGAATTAGTGACTTATTATGATGACGTATTTTCAAGGCGTTCAAAAGCCATTTCATATAATATTTTAATCTCACCTTAACTAATTGCGTAGCCAGTTCTTTCTTGTCTATAACAATGAGTGTGGCCACCGCATCCAAAATAAGCTCCACTTCACCTTTCGCTACCGCCAAAGAAGCTAAACAAGACACGCCCAAAGCTATCAGTCTTGGGTCCGCGCGTTCGTCTTGCGCATACTCTTTTAGTATTTTACGAAGATTCAACATTATCTAAAAAACGTAAATTGTTATAGATGGCGGTGCGCAGCATTGAATCTGATAGGATATAAACGATGGGGCAGGACACCAACAGACTAAACGCATTTTTTCGTCTCAGCATGGTCTACTAGGGGCTCTATTTCTGAACGCTCGTATTAACTTATCACTCGCTAATGGTGTCACAAACAAAGTATATACAAAAAGACGCATTCTTGGAAAATTAAAAAATAAAGTTTGACAAATGGTATCAAACGTAGAAATTATTTAAGTCTAATTTTCTATCAGACAATTTTTTTTTCCATGATTGGTACAATCATTTAAAAAAAAATTGTAGATATAAAATACGAGTAGTTTATTTTACACCGTTCGTTTGTTAGCAAAGGGTATGAATTTATCAAGATCGCGTCTCTTGGCATATACTACGCTTGTGATGTCATTAGCGAATACTGAATTCATACGAGCTGTGCAAAAATAGAGACCCAGTACTGACGAATCTGCCGAAACTTCTCTATTAAACGATATAATTATTATAATTTTTAAAATCTGTTGATCATGCGTCTTTGAGAAATTGAATAACATACGTAAATAAAGATCCACGTTTCATAAACAAAATTAGCTGTACATTGAACTCACCTCCGGTGATTCTTGCGCCAGCTCTTCTGGAGTGAAACCTTGGAGGATATCAAGTAGAGCCGACAGAGCATTTTCACACAGCTGGACATTGTGGTAGCGTTCACTTCCAAGCAGTTCGAACACTGTTCGTAACCCCACACCAGTCACCTTCAAGCATATTTTAAGTTTTATACAAGTAGGTACTCGTAATACTTTATAAAAAATTAAAAACCGATTACAACTATGCAGACAACAATTCAGTTATTTTGATTTGTATACAAAACCCCCCACACCAACTTTGATAAAACCTCGCGACATTGCACAAGGCTGTGTCTAACATCACCTGCAGGCACCAACCAAAGATTAACGCTGTCTATACACTAATAAATTTAAAAAAAAATAGAACCAATATATAAAATTTTAAGATTAGTTAAAAATACCATCCACATTTAAACTATATCCTGACAAAGAAAAGAGAGTTTTGCCAAACTTGAAGTAGAGAAGTTGAACTTGCTCAGTTAATTATAATATATAACATTAAATACTTTTGAATCTATTTTTATAATAACCCTGATATACAATATTATATATAAGCTCATTTTGCACTATGATTATTGCCTTAGCTTGCTTGCGTTTGTTAAGATTGATTTCTCAATATAACTTATTATTGCAACTCAAGCATTAAAGATGCCTGGAAAAAACTTAATTATGTAGAGTGTAACTGTGAATCTTAATTACCTTGGGTACTTTAACTGGTGGTAGCTGAGGGTGGGATTCCTCGTTGTCGCTATCATCTGAATATTCAGAGGGTGCCCCATACAAATGTCGCCACCGTGCCAGGATTGATTTCCGAACAGTGGCATATACAGAGAATTGAGATGGGTTGTTAAGTAATGCTGGAGCATAGCAAACTGCTAGAGGGTTGACAGATCTGGGACGCCGGAGCCGGTCTTTTTTACCCCGCCGCTTGTAAGGCTTCTCCAATTTCCTGCAAATTATTCAGGAATTCCAAACCTTCCTTATAGTTTCCTATATCTAGCTATCCCAGTCTTTTAAAACATGGAACAAGTCCTTAAGAAAATTTAAAAACTGCCTGCTCTATTTTTAGAAGTCTGTGGTATCACTGTGAAAATGAATTTAGGTAATACCTTAGCAAAAAATTCAAGCACAGACAAACCACTCAACATTTATAAAAAAAGAAGACAAACACTTATAAGTGTTGCATGTGTTGCTAATATAGGTACATTTGCTTAAGTACCTACCAGCTGCACACAAAAGTATAAAATATCTTCACTAAAAATTTAATAAATAATTATTCAGCTATTTAATCATGAAGGAGTAAAATATAAAGTTAGACACAGATTGATGTTAAAAGCTGCTCACTGTAATTTATTAACTTGGTATATATATATATTTTTAATTTGAATTTTTACCTGGTCCCACTCCAACACAGAGCTCTAAAGCATTTTCTATAATTCTCAGGATCCATACATCTTAGTTCTGCCACTTCCATTTTTGAAGACATCCTCTCAATTTAAATAGTACCTGGAAACACTCTTGTCTAGTCATACGATACAATCGATCTATACTCGCTTGAGGTTCCATTGCACCTTATTATTTTTTATTATTAGAAGTACATCTCAACAATTATAAACTAATTAATATCTACTTCGAAACAAAAATTGGAACCTAAATTCCACCCACATATTACACAAACAACACGGATTAAACTTTTAAAAGCGTTTAAAGGCTGGTAGAGCCTGGTAAATTTTAACATATTGTACAATTTTATAAAAAATTACAACAGTAAAACCCTCAAATATGATGTAAATAAATAAAGCTATTATGTTTGAGACACTTACTAGGTAAAAAAAATCATTTCTATCACTTTTTTGCTAAAAACTTAAATGGAACGTTTGCTCTACCGCCGAGCTTCTCTGAATTTTGCGCGAACTGTGACTGATGGAGAAAAATCAATAAATAAAACTAACTTGACAGTTAGGGATGGTGCGTATTTAGGCGATCAGGTATTTATATCAGGTTTTTACTTACAAGTTAGCCGACCAAGTACCGCCCCGAAATACTTGCAAGGCTAATAAGTCTTAAAAGTATTAACTCTATCTGTCCGTCGCTAGTACGTTACGCGCATGCGCGGCGCACGCAATACTCGTGAGTCGGTTCTGTTCGGCTTCGTTCAGCTCGTTTCGTCCGCACTCGGACATCGTCTCATTATATCGCTCTCGCTCAACCATGTTTGGTGTAGTATGGAAAGACTCCTCTTGCATACTTTTGAAATTCATGAATGCAAATATGCTTCTGATTACAATTACCACAGTGAACAATTTCCTATGCAAGTATTTGTTACTTGTTACGCAATTCTGCGCCTTGTTTAATTAAAATCAAATCACTTAAATTAAATTAAATCTTTAACGAAATATAAATACTTATAAGGGTTTTAAGTCTGGTTTTTGGAGCTGGTATTTTTATGTGGACGTACTTCGAGGCCCTGTGGTACGTGATATTGCAAGTATAACCCATCCCTAGACAGATTGTTGTAGTCTTTAATTTTTATGCAAAAGGCTTAGAGCTACAGTGTATTAGCCACATTCCTTAGGGTTCCGTATTCGTTCCGAGGTATAAACTGAGTATTTATATTGAGTAAAGTTAGTTAGCACTCAGAACTTTAAGTTTATTTTACATGGAGTCAACACTTTTTGATCAAATAGGTTTGCGCTTGACTGCAACTCGATCGATGTAGAGCATAGTTTAATCATCTTTAATTCGTGATGTAGAGCGACGATGTGGCGTAGGATATAACACGCTTTCCTAGAAGAAAACGATTCACTCGCAATTTAAAAAATACCGAGATAAAAACTATCGAAAATAGAGATGGGAAAGATCTTTTTTATGTATTCGTCTGACCGATGAGTCTGCGCTTCGGGTCTCTCGTTTGTCAGTTAGGGTTTCTGTACACATATGTACAATTCTGTGTATGTTGTGAATTTTTATGTGTCCTGATATTTGTACGTAAGGTCTTGTTGCGTAAGGGCCCCCGCGCACTAGGCAGCCTGGCTGCGCAGCCAGGCTGCGGCAGCCAGAATATTTGCGCAGCCAGTTATAACAGCCAATCAACGACTAGTCTAGATCCTTCCGTCGAGCAATATGGACGTGGAAGAACTTATAATTATTGCTTACCTATCTCGTAAAAAACGCAAAATAAAGAAAAGATACTGGATTCATCCTCTTTTTCTAGAAAGACACTCAAAAGGCTTATTCCAAACCTATTTCAAAGATATTCGCGCATTCCCAGACCGGTTTTTTGACTACACGAGGATGTCAGTGCAATCGTCTTCTTCCGATGTTATATCCCAAATTGCTTTACGGCCTTCAATTTCCCGAATAAATTTCTCTGTATCGAAAGTCATCTTATCAAAGTTCGGAACGCAAAATACGTCTGGCTGCTACAACTAGTGCGTGGAGACTGACCGCAGCCACATACATTCGCCTACACACGTTCTGGCTGCGCGCAGCCAGCTGGCTGCCGTGCATATAGGCGCGTTTCATTGGCTGCCGCAGCCGAGATTTCGTGGCTGCCTAGTGCGTGGGCTCCCATACAACGTCATATGTTTGACTGGCTGCCGCAGCCTGGCTGCCGAAGCCAGGCTGCCTAGTGCGCGGGGGCCCTAAAGGTATTAATTTTCTAGCAATCTGACGAAACTTGGTGTAGAAGTTTTAGGAATTTTGTTTTATTTTTTAAATCGTCGGTAAACCGCTTGAAAGAAAATCCCAGGTGGGATTGAATCTGCGCTCTATAGCTTGTGAGGCTTCAAGCATGCACCTCTGAGTTTTAGACTATGTGCATATTTCACTTAATTACCACAAGCTTAAACGGTGAAGAATAATATCGTAAAGAAACCTGCTTGTCGGAGAAAGTTAAAACCTTTCGAAGAAAATTGAAGTCCTCAATCCGCAATTTAACATCGCGCTGGACTATGGCCTTTGTCCCATTCGTAGGGGAGACCCGACAGTTGATAAGGAACACAACATTTCTTAAGATTCTTGAGTATAAGAAAAACGACAACCACGTGACTGTTTATTTTTTTAATATTCAGCAATCTCAATTTTTATCTATCGTGTGCCACGAAATGGCGATGTAGCAAATTTCCCCTATTTAGCCGACTGCGAAAGAAGGAGGGTTATGTTTTTAGAGTGTATGAATGTATGTAGGTAAGTATGTATGTATATTTCTTTGGCATGCCTTAGAGCCTAAACTGCTAGTCGTATTTTTTATGCGAGTGGTGTCAAAAGATCTGGGGGCACTGCCGTGCGGGGGCACGGCAAGTCGAGCAAACAAAGGCACGGCCGTAATATACTTTTATCGAAGCGTTTCGAGCCATTTTCGACCCTCCCTGTAGCTTCGTTCGTTCGTGGGACAAGCTAGAAACCCGAATTTTTAGTGACTAAAAAAGGCATACATCTATTGATATATTTTTAAATTACAGGAAATTTGGACCAGTACTTTAAGAAATATAGCAATTCAAATTTAATTACTTTTGTCACTGATTGACTGAATCACCATCATCAAAATTCTATTCTAAAGAGCCGTTTCTGCAGCACTGGTACCACGGTGGAACTCGTACTCGTAAATAACGCGATATTTCAAGTTTTAAATTTTGTAAACTGCGTGACGCAAAGAAAAAACCAAACGAGGACAAAACAAATGAATTACGGTTTTCGAAATAAATAGCTGTATAAACTTAAAATTGAAATCCTTAACCAAAGAAGAGATATTTGAGTACAAAGTGGCCAGTACGACAAAACGAAAATTTCATATGTAAGGACCTAATATCTAATATAAGAACTTAGTGCCTATATTTATTTTAATGTACCTATATGGACGTATTATGTTGTAGTGTGCGTTTGTCAAGTCAATATAATTATATTAGGTAAGTTGACTATTGTTATAGTCAACTTGATATATTTCGTCAAAACTTGTATTAAGTAGGTACTTTAGAAGTCTCTTCCGAAGGTTAGATTTATTAAATATTGATTAATTTGACTTTGTGTTTCATATTCTGATATTATAATAATAATTTATATAATATAGATGTGTACAAAAGTTGATATATTTGTTTATTACAAAATAGTACATTATTTAATGCGATTTATACATAAAATATAAAACATGGTAATCAAATAACATCGTCCATTAGTAGACGGATACACGATCACATACTTAAGATGTTTCCATCATCGTTAAGTTGCCGATATACGCAAAAATGTTTCAACCGTATCCGTAACCGTATCCCTAGTCTTAAAATGGTATTTGGAATATGAGTCAGGTAAGTCAACAGTAATAAATAAGCTACGTAGTGGGTGTTATGAAAAACGAGATTACTCGAATTTCCCAATATGGCTCAAGAACTGTCTCATGTGCGGTTACGCTACGTCTCATTCTGGATAAATTATTTTGATTGATAAATAATTGCAACCTAACGTACGCTCCAAACGCGTCAGTTGCATGTCAGTTGACACTGAGGCCGAAAACGCAAGAAGAGCGAATAGTTAGTTGCACCTAGAGTGTAGGCACGGAAACCACCCCTGGGGCCGAATAATTCGGCCCCTGTATTCATAAAAAAAACTTTAAACTTTAACTTTTCTTTATTCATTGATGAGGCTTTTTCTGACAGATGAATTGAACAATGGTGTAAAAAATCCTCAACAGATGGCATTGTATGTTGCCCCTGTACAAGCGAGTTCTTCATAATACGTGAAACTGAACGTTACATAAACTTTACAATGCAATGTTATTTATATTCAGTATGAGTGAGACAAGTTTTTGGTAAAATTAATTTATTCTGGTAATCAATTTACAAAATACTAATGTAAAAGTTAGACAACGATGTCTTTAAAAATATTCCACATTTTTTTTGTAAGAAATGATGTGATATGACGACACGCCACACTAGTTGTCAAACAAATGTCAACCATTGACGAAATGACAACAAAAACCATAAATTTTATTTGCTCATTGGTGTACATTAACAGTATACAGCGACATCTATTGAACCTATTTTAAACTATTTTTTTTTATTTCCTCCCGGAAATAGCCTCATTACTGATGAATAAAATTAAGCAGAAATATCAATTCGAAGTATTTAATGGTAAATATATTTTGGTAGAACGGGAAGCCCTATAGTGGCCACGAATCTCTGGGTCAAGAATTTTTTCTTCGCCTTGGTATTCCATCTTTTGTTGTTTTGTTGTGGTTTTTCGTAATCAAGAAAAAAAGAGCTTCGGAACTGGCACAACACAAAGTGTGATTGCCAATAAAGAAAAAACGGCATTTAAACTATTTTAAACAACTGATTTAAGAACTTGAGAACTGGCACAATACACAGAGTGTGGTGGCCAATCAAGAAAGAAAAAATAAAAAAAAAACAACTGCTTAATGCCATTATCTTCGTTTACTTTTGAAATATTTGAATATTCAATCCTGGGTACGTGTGTATTGAAATAAATAAACGACAGAAAATGACAATGAATGTCATGAATTATTATCCATATCAAAATTAGCCCACCAGCCACTGTCGCAGCTGTTTGCGAGTTGCGTCGTCGAGTTGTGTTGTATTGATTTTTTATGTTCTGTTTACCACTATCGTCTTTGACTTCTATAATTAAAAGCTTGAATATAAACATATTTTCGTTGCAGTGCCCACTGTAGTAGATAACATAGTTCATATCTTAATATTACCAACTTTGTGCTGTGATTTCGAAGACGCGGTATTGTTTACATCGTTCCGATCCTTGTTGAATAGGATTACTTTTTTCATAGAAAACCAACTTGGAGTCTAAAAATGGCAAACAAGAAACAGGTTGCAGAAATTACAATCCATGCTTCGGATTCAAATGAATCCTTTGAAGACGACAATCTGGATGTCAGTGTAGATATGATTGATGATTGTCTCTATCTGGGTAAGATAAACTCATAAAATGTATTATTACTGAAAATGTTACAGCTGTTCTGTTCAAAACAGTTTTTTGATTCTTGAAGTACATAAACGTTTATTTATTACAGAAGTTTTTATGAATGAATAGCTTGTATGAACTTAGTTAAATGTTACAGGGAACCTAGCAACTGCTCGTGACTACAAAACACTGCAACAGTATAAAATTACTCATATACTAACTGTGGATGTGGTACCCCTGCCAAGGACTGCACTTGACCACACTGACTTTATATTCAAATATGTTAAATGTAAGTATTTTATTTATGGTATCTGCGAATTGGTATCCATTATCTTTGACCACATTTGGCCATCTGGCATACAATGAAACAATAATGCAATTGAAGATGAATCTTGCAGCCCTACATTATATCAATTCACTCTGACCTTAAACATACCTAAATTACAGTCTCAGTAAACAAGAGATTTCCATACTCAGGCTGTGAAATACTCAGTTACCTAAACATCCAAGAAATCTACAATATACTCGTAATAAGGTAGTATAGATTATTTCTATGTTGAAAATTTGTAAATTCTTCAGCACACTGAACTATGGTCACAAATTATTATTTTTTTTATTAAAGGAACATAAAAACTAATCTTTAATATTGCAAAGAACTCCCTATATGTAAACAATCTTTTTTTAAGTTATACAATAACACCAGAAAGTTTAAATAACTTGCCATTGTGCAAACTGTCCAATTAACTATAGGGACACAGTGTTGCTGAATTGCATCCTCATGCAAGCTTGTGGTCAAATGCCTAGCTGTGCTGGTTAAAAAATCCTGCGACATTCGCATGTTATAGTGTCTCAGCATGTGGACAATCCACAAGATTTTTTAGTACATACTGCCTATAGCAGTTAAGTTGTTCATTACATTTGTAGCTGATGTATCTTATGCTTGATCTATCTATAAACAATAAGGCATATTCTACATTCTATTTTCGTGTATGAAATAGTTATTAAATTTCAGTGGCTGATGTGCCAAAAGAAGACCTCATAAGTCAGCTACCAGACACAAATGCATTTATTAAGCAGGCAATAGAAAAGGGCGGCACAGTTCTTGTGCATTGGTAATTATTATTCATTAGTTACTATTTATAGATTACTCAACAATAGTAATTTTACTGCAATTTAGAAATAAAGAACATAAGTAATTAGTGCCCCATTATCAATGATGTTCTATGTAGGGAGATGAGCGACTTCAGACCTTAAACTGATTCAACCAAAGTGTGATGTTAAACCCTCAGCTGGCTTACAAACCAGAAAGTATTTAAAAAAATTGATAGCTTTATTCATGTCAGTTTTTCACAGTAGTTTCTGAGCCTATACAATGCATACAAACAAAGAAATCTTTCCTCTTTGTAATATTAGTATTGATTACATGTTTGTAGTATGTACTCGTATTTTGCATGGTGGTAGAGCGTTTCCTATGGCTCGCCTGGCTAGCTACCACCCTCCAGTTGTAAAATCTGTCGCCAAGCACCTAACAGTGTGTTCCGGCAGCCTTCCTTGAGAGCCAGTGTATTCCAGACTAGGCATGCTTCGTCTAGGGCTACAGTATCGCTGACTCCCGTGGTCATGCGAACTTGTGGTGAATGCCTAGCAGTGTAGGATAAAAAAAAATTACATATTTATGTAGTGTGTTCATTAAAATTCCAGTTACTTCGGTGTTTCACGGTCAGCAGCAGTTGTGATCGCTTATATTATGGAGAAGTATGGCATGTGCTATGAAGATGGGTTCACATTAGTCAAGTCCAAACGGCACTTTGTCTGTCCCAATATAGGCTTCATAGCACAACTCAAGCTGTTTGGTCACATGGGCTACAAGATCAATAGAGATGACCCGAGATTCAAACAGTTTCGATTGAAAATGGCCGGACAGAAGTTGAAACAAGGTATAGAGTACAATTATTATAATTATCTAAAAGGTAGGAGATTACTCAGTATTTTCATGTATAATATGTAACAGTCTCCTGGACTGATTTGGATTTTCGTTTATTGGAGTAAATATATACTTTATAGCTGATCCCTTATCAATTTGATCAAAATCATTGCAGTAGGTCTGTTTATCAAAATACCTGACTAATTCGTATAGATGACTGAAAGCAGGTGATTGTCATGTTTTAACACGCTTTTATAAGTTTTGTTTGTATATATTTAATGGAATCCTTGAATATGATTATACCCTATTCGAAACTGAAATTACATATAAGATAAACTTGGCATATATATCAAGGAGCGATAACAATGCAAGAATTTTAATAGATTGTCCAAATATCCTGAAAAAAAACTTCATGGTTAGCGATATTTTCGTTTCCATTTCTACTTCTTAGTTCGGTTTTTTTGTTTTTAATAATTTTTCATTTTTTGAAGTATTCTATTTGTAACTTGCAGTTAAAATCCTGCCTCAGTTGTTCGCGGACTTGGTAAAGCCCGATCCTGGTTTAGTACGCGAGCGTCCCGAGCCCGTTGTGTATCGATGCAAGAAGTGTCGTCGGATACTCGCCAGTCAGGCCAACATCATACCGCACATACCGCGCCAGTTGAAAGTACAGCTAGCTAAGAAAGGTACGCATGCGGTAACAATACAATACTTGAAATTCAAATATCACTTTATTGTACTCCAAAAACTTTAAAGCGATAAATAATTTTTTTATAAAAACATTGGCAGTACATTGGGCTGCCTTATTCGTTGCATTTCAAGCCATAACGTCCCGTTGCTTGATATGGACTTTACAAATCTTCGCAAGTTAATTACCTTCTCAGATCAGGTTTCCTCAAGATATTTTTCCTTCACAGTTTAAGTATGTGGTAACTAATTTTAATATGCACGTTGTGTCATAAACTTAATAATGCATGCGTGAACCTGGGATTTAACCCACCTCTTTTCGTTTGTAAGGCAGCAATAGAATACAGTTAATCGTTATTGCCCACCATATGTTAATATTACGAAAACATTGGTAGTAACAATGTTGTAGTACAGACTTAAAAATAATAATTTTATTAGCGTTCGTGTATAGGGTACCTATCATCAGCGGGTTCCACAATCTGGAAGCGAATACAATAAAAGTTGTATAATGATATCCGCATTAACCTATTTGTGAGATGGTCCGGTGGTCCCAGGTTGTATTCCTAGCCGGGGCAGCTGTTCGAACAATGTGTTTCGATTAATATGTTTTCTGGTTTTGAGTAACAGGAGTAATCCTAGTAATGAGCTTCCACCAGATTTTTAGATATTTTTTTCATTTACATATATCGTAGGTATACGGCCACCCGCCAGCAAACTTACAGGCCTCAATTGCGCGGAAAACGGCGAGATTCTCATCAACAAGCTGAAGAGTCTCGCTTGTCAGATACTAGAAACTCACCCCGAGACAGACAGTGGCACTCAGAGCCAAAGTGACGCCACTGACAGCACCGAAGGACCCAGCCAGGTAATTATTACATTTCGAAGTCAATTAATCACTAATGCTGATTATGATTTTTGACGAGATACGACATTCTTTTGATTTACAGCCCAAACTATATAACCGATTTAAATAAAATTCATATGGGACTACTTAGTCTGATAAATATATGGGTGCAGTATAAAACATACGCACAAAAAAATATTTGGTGTCGCTGAGAAGGAGGAGAGGGAGAAACCAATTGGCATTGTCTCAATAAATGGCACTGGTATCGCTGAGAAATTGGTCAAGAAGAGAGAATAATTGACATAGTTTTACTACCTGGCTCTGGTATAGCATATTTTCTCTTTCAGAACTTAGACGGGTACAATGAGACTAATCTTGTGGACGCGCACATAGCGGGGCGTGACACTGTAGAAATATGCCGGCTAATGTGGTTTGTAGAACCGTTAGCTTGGATGCACCGCGTCCAGCACGACTCGGCTGGGAAGCTGCACTGTCCCAAGTGTAACAATAAAGTCGGCAGCTTCAATTGGCTCATGGGTAAGAAGTGTCTAGAAACATTTCGAAACAAATAGGAATAATAAGGTCGGCAGCTTCAATTGGCTCATGGGTAAGAAGTGTCTAGAAACATTTCGAAACAAATAGGAATAATAAGGTCGGCAGCTTCAATTGGCTCATGGGTAAGAAGTGTCTAGAAACATTTCGAAACAAATAGGAATAATAAGGTCGGCAGATTCAATTGGCTCATGGGTAAGAAGTGTCTAGAAACATTTGAAACAAATAAGAATAATAAGGTCGGCAGCTTCAATTGGCTTATGGGTAAAAAGTGTCTAGAAACATTTCGAAACAAATCGGAATAATAAAGTCGGCAGCTTCAATTGGCTCATGGGTAAGAAGTATCTAGAAACATTTCGAAACAAATAGGAATAATAAGGTCGGAAGCTTCAAATAGCTCAAGGGTAAGAAGTGTCTAGAAACATTTCGAAAAAAATAGGAATAATAAGGTCAAAGCTTCAAATGGCTCATGGGTAAGAAGTGTCTAGAAATATTTCGAAACAAATAGGAATAATAAGGACGGAAGCTTTAAATGGCTCATGGGTAAATTTCCGGAAAGGGCTAGTGCACGCCACTAGTTAAATTCCATACAACTTAGCTGGCACGTTTTGGCAAGTAGCACAGCAAGGGCGACTTTGCGCAAAATAACGACCATATTTACATAGCATATTGAGTAAAGAAAATAACGTCTAGGATTTCACATTAAATCTAATGTTTGTTATTTCCAGGTTGTAAATGTCCGTGTGGACAAAAAGTGGCGCCTGCGTTTTATCTGGTCCCGGCCAAGGTGGAGTGGTCCAATGTAGTGCAAAACGTGCAGGTCACCATTTAAAGTGAACATCAGTGTAAAGCACATTATTTCTTTAGGCGTTTAAATTTATATATATAAAAATCCCAATCCGACATTTTATTATCTTCTTTTATAGTAACTAATCAGACAGTTATAAAACATATAGCCATCCTTATGTCGCTTATGGAAAAAGATGTTACAGCTTTAGAGTTGCCGAGTTAGTTTTGTAGGTATAGTGAGCCTATATACAGGGCATTATCTAAAAAACTGTCTCGCATTAAATTTTAATAAACATATTTTGTTTGACAGTCGATATGTTTAGCCCTAGGTACGATAGTGATTGTTGATGATGTAAATATAGGTAATCCTATGTAGAATAAGTCTTTATTGAATTAGGACTATAGACTCCTATTTTGGTGTATTCTCAGAGGTATCGTGGGTCCGTAGCGTTCAAAATTGGATATTAAAGTGTCCTCATTTGACCTTAGACTTATCGCAGGTGATTTTTGGCGATATAAATGGTAGAATGTGTTGAAATTTAATCACTCAAGTGAATATAGACGACTTTACTAATGATTATTGTGTACTTAGATCACTCGCATTCAAACATGTATAAAACTATCAAATGCGACCTATTTTGTTATAAGCGCTATTGGTTTAGAAAAAAACTATTTTGGAGTGTTTGTATGATCTGTATAAATTTTAAGTAACCTATAGGAGTTCTGCTAATTTTTTGTTGCTGTATGTTTTCTGTTGAATGTGATGTATCAATGTTTTCTGTTGAATGTGATGTATTACCTGTATTAGGCGTATCTGGTTGTTAATCGTTAAGAATATTTATTACAAATTGTTAATGTTCTGTAAGTAGCAAAAAAGTAATTTGTAAAAACGATGTATTTTATTATTATGGGCGTTTATTGTTAGAGGAAGGGCAAAATAGAACACGGCTAGAATGAAACGTCACAACGACGCTTACTCAAAGGCGCACGACGTTTTAAATTAGAAATCTTCGAACTTAGTGTCTCGAAAGATAAAAACATTTTTATCGTCTACACATGCTAGTAGTATGACTATGGTGTTTCGTTTTCATAATCAGCTATAACGATTTTACTTTATCACTACCAGATCCCTTAAAATGACAAATATAATAGGTTACATCTTTTCTGAGTTTCTTGCAGAGTAATATATACTGTACAATTCTAATGAACAACTTTTGTAATGGGGTAAATCTTGAATTCGAGAAGCCTTGATTAAAATTGAGAAAAATTTCTGTGTACCATAGAAAATTATCGTCGTCGACAAAATGTATGAAGGTACTGTTTTATTATGTATTTCAGGATTAGTCTGATAATGAAAGTTATTCGAAATGATGAGTACTTATGTGACCCCCTTTCGGCTTAGGACACCCCACCCAACCCAGTATATTTTAATTTTATTTTTTTTAAAGACATACTGGCCTACTAACCTGTCCAAGCGACTAATTTACTGGTACCAATTGCTATAGGAAGGTACACAAAAACTAACGGCCGGCCTAACCTTTCAAACTTGAGAACATTTCTCAAGTTTGAAAGATTAGGCCGGATTTATTGCCAAAGGGAACTTGTCCAAGGTCAAGGTTAATTATCAGCCAAGATTTAAAATTTGATTGAAAAGTATGTAAGTATATAAATATCAATGGCTAAAAAAATATTTTTTGTTGAAATATACGCTTCCAAATATTATGAGGATCAGATTTCTTTTATTTCATCCCAGACATTTTAAGGGCCCTCTTACTGAATACCGAGTATGTAGGTTTCTGCGTTCCAAATGTATTCTTTGCTATAGTAGCTTAAATTTACAATTAATTGATTAAAGTAGTTTCTTTTCTCTCCTTTTATAGTAATGAAGCGTATTTAAAAAAAGAATACATATTTATTAAAAAAATAACGTTTCCCGCTACATGGTTAAGCAAAAATTCGCGCATACCTCATTTTAGAAAACTAATTTGCAGGTTTTGTTGAAAAAAAAACACTTAAAATACCATGTGTTCGATAAGAATGGAACATATTTTCAATAAGGCATTGTAAAATTCAGTAAATTTGTTTGTCATAATACGATATGGTTAAAGAAAATAAAACCCACAACGAAGCTACAAGAGGGGTCGAAAACGGCTCAAACCGTTTCGAGAAAATTATGGTACGGCCGTGCTTTTTTTCTCTCTAGTTGGCGGGGGGGCACTGCCATGCCCGCAGATATGCGTTTTCACATGTATCATGTTTGAAATACCTGCGCCCTGAGGTGTTACCCGCGTAAATACAAGACAAATAGTAGCCTATGTATTAATCCAAGGTCTCTAAGCTGTCTCTGTGCCAAATTGTATCATTTTTCAATAGTATAGATAGGTATACCAGTACGGACGAACGGACAAAACAGAACTAGAATGGATTGTAGCATTACAAAAAAATCTCACTCGTGGATGTGTATTACGGAACGCGAAACCGGAAAACAGACATAAATTTAAAAGGTAAAGAGACATGGTAGTGGAGTTTTGAGCTTGGTATTTTATTCTTAAAAAAACTGGCCCCCATCTTTTATTACAGCCATGAATGAGACTTCATTATACACCTAGCGTAATCGAAAGTCATCTTTTATATTATTCAACAACAACACGCCAATAATAATATCAGTCCTGCATTTTTTTTTAATGTATTAAATTGTAAATTGTTCTTTTCCACATAATGAAATGGGTTTTGAAATTAACTAAGGACCAATTTCACCGATAGAAATGAACGCGGTCAATGAGACTGAAATCAAGTTTAGGGGTGTTACTGAGATAGGTATATGAGTAATTCTCAACAAAATTGTACGTAACGAAAATGTTGCATCGAAGTTGTTGTAACGAAATTGTAAATTCGTAACGAAAATGTATTTATTAAGCGACATATACACTGTGAATTTATTTCGAAATAAGTAATAATAAATATATTTATTATATAACTATACTTATATGTAGGTATATATAAATATGTCACTTGAAAACATCTGGACCGATTTGGATGTTTTTTTTTTATTGTTGGAATAAGGATTTTATGTACCTACTTAAAAGAAACTTCTTAGTAAAATTACACCCATACAAAAAATAAGAAACACACTTATTGAGTAACTATAAGTACTTTATTATGAAAATTATTGGTATAATCAGGCGTCTCTTTCTAAGTGTGAATAAAATATACAATAACACTTTCTTATACATTATAAAACTTAACTCAGTTCAAGTTCAAAGAACCAAAATTAAATCTGAATTAAAAATAAGCATTAAATCAGTATCAAAAATAACTAAAATAAAATCTGAATTAGTTTCTGCTTTTAGTTCTTGTATTTTATCTTTTGTCTGCTTTTTAGTGACTTTTTCAGAAATAAATTGAACTTCATTGGTTCTCAATGGTTCTTCAATTTTGGATTCTCTTCTATTGTTTTTCTTTGCTCTTCTTTCGTTTGCCTCTTTCCATTTCTTGCGCCGAAGGTTTCGCTCATCTTCTGTTAATTCTGCAATATTTTTTGTATTTTTTTTTACTTTTTCGAGATGTTTAATCCTAAGTTCTTCATGTCTCTCCGGATTTTGGGTTTTCAAGCGCTCCCTGTAACGCTTTTGCCTTTCGGAGTTGGTAAGTGGCATATCTGCAACAAAGGTAAACTTAAAAGGCGTCCAGATAATAATTATTGTACCATATTATAATCTTAAAACTTTATACGAGCAATTCTTGTATATATATAATATATCTATTCTGAATCTCGGAAATGGCTCCAACGCATTCGATGAAATTTTGTATACAGAGACTGTTGTGCGTTTTAAGTTTACCAGGCAGAGCTTGGTCACCCAGATATTGTAAAGTAATAAGCCACCGTGGGTGATGATAAATTAGGCAAACACTTTATTTTTTATTGTAGATGGGAATTGGAGACAAACACAAGCCATAACTCATTTTTGTTACTGTTGTTATTCTAATGTGCATTTAGCCTTATAGTGAACAATTTCGTTACGTTACGAAAATGTAACGAAGTTGTATGCAAACAATAACCTCAAAAATGTTTTTCATGACAACAACATAATCTGCAGCACGAAAACTTGCATAAATCACTAGATAAATATAAAAACTATGACATATTGAAATGAGAAATCCATTTTGAAACAACTTACCGGCAAAAAATCAAGTTTCCTTGTCAGAATAACGAGATTGTTACTGGAGTTTCAAGCTGCGACATCACACATCAAGGCGGTCATTCGCGTCTCAATACGCCATGACAGTTTAGTTATCCACCAATCAGAATCGAGTCAATGGTGCCAACGTAATGGCATAAGATGCGTTGAAAAATCTTGAGAAATCATTGTAAAATAACGTTACGAAAATGTTTGTTACTAAATTGTAAGAAACTTGTGACAAGCTTAAAACTATTAATTTTTATTATAAATTTAAGAGATACAGTCCCTATTAGTACAGATAATAAAATAGAACATTAATCCGTTGGAATAGACATGTGTAACTAAATCCTTAAATAAATAAAAAAACTATAAATCAAGTCGAAACCTGTAACGGCATAGAGTGACATGATTGTTTTTGTTTAAGCAACAAAAATAAGGTTTTTTTAAAACATCACATTGGGATTTTATTCTTTAGAATCATGCTAAAGCAGTATCTATTCTAAAATACTAAGAATATCTTCTGATCGATGAGATATATAACATTTCAAAAATAAATAAGAAAATATAATCATATGTTGATTATAAGAATTGTGACATTTTTTTTTCCTCGAATTTACAATTTACTTGAGAATTACTCATATACATAATTTTGAACTTTACCAACTAGAAACGAACGTAGTAAGAACTTGATCGAGTTTAACTATTGAACGGTCGATTTTCAAATATCATGTCATGTTCTTTGAACGCTTTTACATTGACGTCAAAGTGACAATGTCATTTCTCTTCAGAATTTGCGTTGCATATCACATAAATTTGGTTTACTGGAAGTGTGGTGAAAAGGATGTAACTGAGACCAGTGAAATTGTCCCTAAGAAAAAAGGAACGCTTAACTTTCAGAAGACTAACTAGCTCAATGAAAATTATACAAATGTCAATGTCATTGTTTTTTGTTTTTTTTTCTTGATTGGCCACCACACTCTGTGTTTTGTGCCAGTTCTTAAGTTCTTAAATGTCATTGTTAAGTGATGAAATTTATGAGTGATTGTTTTTTTATATGGCGTCAATGATTTAAATATTTACAAATGTCAAGTGGTTTATCTTTGCATACAAATATATTACAAAAAGATATTTTAAACATAATTAAAACTTAATTCACAATAATCACATGAAGAGTGGGAGTGATGGTGTATGCGGCATATACTGTGTATCTCTAAATTGACATAAAATCGTAAGTCGTAGACTATATATACAAATACCAAATCGAATACAAACAGTGTACCGATTTTTAATTAAAAAAATCACCTACGGGAAAAATCACCATTCGACATCTAAACATAGCATCGACCCGTCGTCTCTACTCATGGCAAATAATTGAACGATTTCTATGTACAGTCTCACAAACTTATCGCACCCAGTGAGAAAAAAGAAGAACTAACGACACTGTAATGAAAAATAACACTAAATTCAAGGAGTTTTAGTCAAAAGTTTTTAGGCTAGTGTAGATTATAGCGCTTCTTCTGGCGAGTCAGATAAGTTTGTGGGACTAACTGAAATCTTATTCTTTCTTATTGTATATACGTTTTATATATTTATCAGCGTCACGTTCACAATTTATCAATTTATAGTTTTTGAATTCTAATCGAATATCAACATCAATAGTCATCGTGGTCAAGTTATAGTCATATCATGTTTCCTAATAAACCGAAATATTTTTTTTTATAATAAAACTAAATAAAATTTTAATTTTATTTATTTGATAGACATTTTGTATCGCAAGAATCATTATATTTATCGCTGCAATTATCGTTGCTATAAACAATTGACACCACATTCACTTTTCACTGCACTTCATACTTGACAAAAACATCTAAATCTATTATTGTATAGCAGCTGTCCACGCGGACGCATCGCTCACTCAAGTATAAGAGAGACAGACGTCGAATGTTTGTCGCTCGTTCCGCGCTCTCGCTTTTACTTCTAGCCTTAAATGGAACGCCTCAGAGCGGGGTACGCCGCTAAGTCATGTTTTTTCGTGCGTTCAGCCGGCTCCATCGAATTATAAGACGTTTTCACGTCAAAAAAAGACACGCTACGTTTTACTTTAATAATATTAAAGTCTATTTTGTTATACGTAAAAGACCAATATACCTATATATTTTTTAATGCAGGTATGAAAATAATAGTTTTTGTTAGCAGACTTTCTTCATTTTGTGAGCTCTTTGCAAAGCAGTAACTTATGGTTAAGAGTACCACAAAATAACAAATCTTTTAGTTTATAAAAAACAAAGTACTATTATGTTAACCTTTTTGGATCAAAATATGCGACCTCCCGAAAGTCAAACAATAAACTATCACACAAACAGATCACTCAATCACTATGTTTTAAAATTTAAAGAAACCGACGTTTTGTGTACAGTAATTCCTAATGTCCGTTGAAAATGAGACATACCGACGTAATGAGAACCAGGGCCCTCATTTTTGACGTTCGAATTAATTTATCACTCGCTTATGCGAAACTACTATGCGGTAAATCCGCATAGTAGTTTCGTAAGTGACGTCATGAATATCGTTCGTAACAATAAGGGGCGTATGCTTTTATTACCAAAAACATAATGGCTAAATACAACAACAAAAAAATATAGCAGACGTTCGTAATTGATGTCATTAGCAAGGGATGAATTCTATCCAAATTGTATGGAACGTTCCATAATTAAGGTCGCTGAACTGAAATAATTTTGGTACGTCACTGCAAGTGACGTTAAATTATTATTAGGATCTTCGTGTTTGAAGTGTGATTGACCGTCGTTGATGGTGCTTAGATAATGTAAAATAAACGTTTGCTTGCGCGATTCAAGCCATGTGATGGCCTATGCCAGCGCCATCTAATTAGTTTATGGAAACAATACATCGCTTAAGTGCTTACTATACTGCTTATGTTAAAAAATTACGACCTACATCGAAAATAAGCTTTGAACTCGGTATCTGTAAAGCTAAAATTTGAGACTTTATAATTAATATCTTGTAATCGTAATCATGGCGGCAACATGATTTTCATGATAGTTATTACAAAATTTTGTCGATATTGGGTATATGTACTTGCCGTACGAAGTAAGTCTCAAGAAAGAAAGATAGAACAAAAAATTGTCTATAGCGCTTGCCTATCCTGTCGCGCCATTGTGTTGTGGTGGTCCGTTTCCGAATTTGTCATTAAATCAATTCAGTCAGTAGAGTTTAAGCACTGTATGAATGAGATATATTTAGTAGTATTTTAGTAAAAAGAATTTCAGTGACAATAATGTGTGCCGAACATTTTTATTCACGTCTAAATTATTGGCATTCTTGAGTCATCACGGTTAGTTGAAGCGATTGCTGAGGTTATTTGTTGTGACATACAAGCCCTTGGAGTCTCAGCTCTACTTTTATAATTTGCTTTATTTTATGTTTTTAGAGTTGTTATTTTTCGTTGCCTCTGATGCCATTATTATGTAGGTGAAGTATTGCAGAAATGTCGTTGTTATGCTTCTTGATATTTGGCAATGGTGCATACAAGCCGTACCTTGTCGTTGGTTGTTAGCTCTACTACGAAATGGGATTCCTTGTGTTTTCATTGTATTCTCAAGGTTTATGTATGAAAAATGATTTAACGTACTGGTAATCTGTGTATAGTGCGTAATCTATGTTGTGAACAAAAAATAATTTCTTTGTGTGTGCAAGAAAATTGTCAGGAGAGGTAAGAAATTCCGAATTGTGGTGAAGCAGTTCAAATTTTTGCTTAGACCTGGCTCGTAAGTTTTTGCATTAAACATTCATTAACAGTTCTAATTAATTGACACAATATTTTTGACTCTACTTTGAAGTGACTATGTCAAACCCCAACAGTAACATGTTATGCATCTAATAGCAGATTTGAAGTTAACTATAGTAAATATGTTGTTCACAATAAACCATAAACTAGATACCTAAACAGTACCTCCCTGCCTGCGTCTTTGCGCAGTGACTTTATCATTTTAGTAAACAAAATTTACTATACCTGATGCAGTCTTAGAGCCAACAGGCTGGACTGAAACAACTGTGAAACATTTAAATACTATTTTAATCAGCTGCTTCAACTATTACACATATATTGTGCTTGCATTTGTGATAGTTGATGTGAGTAACTGGTGAAAATGGATGTATTTTGTCTCCATTATGTCCCATGTCAAGTATAATATTAGGGAAACATGGCTACAATATAGGCATATCACTAAAGCTCCATTGAATAATGTTTTTGAACTGAAAACCAGTATAGATTGATTTTGTATCTCAATATAAGGACTTGTCTCTGGAACTTTGATGAACAGCAATTGACCAGGAGCTAATATGCTGAAGCCCATTTTTTTAATGCTATTGAATAAGATGTAGACAAGAACTATTGGCTAATGAGTAATTGTTCAGGAAATTCGTTGAGACAGTAACTATAGACTGGTTATTTAAGTTCTTGGCATTTAAAAATGCCACAACAATAAAAGCATCCATCATCAACATTGAAAACTAATACATATGACAAGCAACACAGAAGTGATCTTTCACCAATTTTTTGATTGCCTATGCTGAAACATGTGAATCTGTAATTTTTTATTATTATTAACAGAAAAATTACCTGTTTCTGTAATTTTCCAATATTGACATAACAGTAAATAAACATAATTTCATTGGTAATATATTCAGAACTTCATAAAATCAATTTATTACAAACATAATCTAATGAGCAAGTGGTTTGTGTAATCTAAAGCCCTTTTGTTATTATTACTGCAAATATTTATTGTAATTGTAGTGTACAATTTATATTTATTAATTATTCAGTAATAAATATAAATTGTACTAATATTATAAAATATTAGCCTTCTTTTAAGCTGTTGGGTAAAATAGGTCATGTGCTTATTTTAAAATAAAAAAAGACAAATAGATTAAAGATGGCTCTGTATTCTAGATACAGGAAATAATAGGTAAGAGCTAGATTAGGACAATTTAAAAAGTGAGAGATAAACCTCCTAAAGGAGGGCACAGATTAGCTCAAGCCTTTGTCCAAGAAGAAAATCAAATGCACAAATGACTAGCCTCATTGGTATATGTATAAAAGTATAAAATGTAATTCTATGAGTGAATAAACGCTATTTCAATTTATTTTATTTATAAAATGACAAGCAAGAATAAATAATTGAAGTAAGTATTAAATTTTTTCAGTTGAACCTCGAGGGGCATTCAACAGACCCCTGTGATGGAGGCGTCGGCGCGTGCCCTGGATGTGCTGCCCCTGCTGCAGGTACTGTTTATTCATGGGCTAATTATCATTCTTTATATGAAACTCATGTTCCAAGTGGATAAAATAAGCACAGGACCGGAAAGGATTTTGCACCCAGGAGACCTATCCTCCGCAATGGGTTAGTAAAGGTTTATAATGATGAATATAAAATATTTGGAGCTCAGTGTGATATAGTACTATGTCAGTCAGCCTGTGTCAGTTGTTAGATATGTCACGTAATTTCGCTGGATTTACAACACAGAATGTAAAGTAATTAACTAACTGTAAAATGCGCTAGAGCCTTATAACATAGATATCCATTGCAGATTCCCATGTGTCTTTACATAAAATGAAGCGTCTGTTCAGAAATGAACCTGAAAGACTGAAAAGATTTACTTTATTACTAAAAATGTTTTAAAAATATAAAAGAATAAAATGAATGCAGTTACTCCCTTTCGGCCTTCTACACCACTAATATCACTAATTGTTATTGTATTGTTTGACTAGGAGCGGGTGGCTGCGCTTACCGGTGGGCGCGACCGGCGCGGCGGTCCTATCATATGGTTCCCGGCCAATTCGCGCCGGGACCGAGTGGCGCCAGACGACTACAGACGCCTGCTGCACTACTTGATTAGCATACCGACGTGAGCTTTAATTTTAACAACATTTATACACATACGGCTTTTGCCTGCAACTTTGTCTCTGTTATATTTGTTTTTCTATGAAAAAATAAGGTGTAGAAGCAATTTCAAATTCAATTCATGTATTCATTAAAAAAGACAGATCTTTCATAATTTAACAGCTCTGCCTATTTTGCCTGAGATAGGCATGTGAATATGTTTAAAAGCTAAGCTTAAAAGTAAATTTATTTCGATTGTCAATTAAGATGTCAAAATTAAAAAATATATTATTTGTATGTATGTCAATAACAAATAATTATTTGTTATTTTAGTTAAAAATATACACAATTTAAATTTACATTTAAAATGGTTACTTTCTGATGTAGGAGTAGACATAAAAATGTAAACAATTTACATTTAAAATGGTTACTTTCTGATGTAGGAGTAGACATAAAAATGTACACAATTTACATTTAAAATGGATACTTTCTGATGTAGGAGTAGACATAAAAATGTACACAATTTACATTTAAAATGGATACTTTCTGATGTAGGAGTAGACATAAAAATGTACACAATTTACATTTAAAATGGATACTTTCTGATGTAGGAGTAGACATAAAAATGTACACAATTTACATTTAAAATGGATACTTTCTGATGTAGGAGTAGACATAAAAATGTACACAATTTACATTTAAAATGGATACTTTCTGATGTAGGAGTAGACATAAAAATGTACACAATTTACATTTAAAATGGATACTTTCTGATGTAGGAGTAGACTTAAAATCAACACAATGACTTGTGAAGTATTTCACCATATAAAAACTTTCTTTAGCCAATCACACAATGCAGACATTTAAAATAAGAAGATTACACCAGGGTTTTAATTATAAAAAAAAAATGTGCTGAAAAGAAAGCAAAAATGGTAAAAAGCAAAAGAAAGCAGGTATTACTCGTATAATGTGATGACAAGGAGGTCATGGATTATCAAACTAGCTTGTATTTCAAACATAAACAAAGAGAACTTGCCAATAGCAAATTTCTTACAAAAACCAACCTTATGTTGGTCTCAATAGTAGGTACAGATCTCGAACTGTAAGTAAGGTGGCGGTGGAAGGTCTGCGCATAATTCACTTCCTTGCATAATTAATGGTCATTGAAATTTTTTATTTTAAACTTTACTTATATGTTGGTGGTATAAAGGGTTACAGGCTAGGGGTGAACTAAACCGAAAAAAAAGTCATTATGATCTTCTATGACTTTTATTATATGTATTGTTTGTTTTCGAGAATTAATCGATTTTGCTCCTATTAGCTGAAAAGTAGATGGTACTGGGGGTTCATTATTGTCATCACTATCTTTAAAAATTGGCAAAGTGCGATTCGGACTGGCGAACTAAGAGTTCCGTATTATTAATGTTGAGCAAAAATGTAACGGTAGCATGGAAGCCCCTCTTAAATATATATTTTATTATGTATGTAGTATTTGTTGTTATAGCGGCAACACAAAAATAAATTCAGTAAAAATTTTATCTGTCTAGCTATTACGGTTCATTAGATACAGCCTTTTGAGAGACGAACGGACGGAAAGCGAAGTCTTGGTGATAGGATCCCGTTTTTACCTTTTAGATACGGAACCCTTTAAACCACGTTTCTTTATATAACCCGGCATTGTTAAAAATAACAACAATGGTAACTAGTACATAGCGTGACTCTATATTGGCTATTATTAATGACATGCAAGTGTATTATTTAGATGACGTGTGGATATCGCGGAAAACAGCTGCCAAATCCTTGGTCGCGTCTTAACAAAGTCCCTGCCCGTCCCTCTTTCATACGATATAGAGATCTGAAAATTATTGCTGCGCAAGTCAACGTCATTCGTCTAAGTTATTAGCCGGTTACTATAATGTTGATTGACGCGTCTCATTCTCTACGACCGCAATATGTTCTCGTATTCCATAAGAGCTATTCACACTGGCGTTTTCATCGTGGAACGGTATTTTTAATTTAATTACTTTTTATGTAGTATTTTACACTAAGACAATATTTATTAAATAATATACGACAGGGTTAGGGTCATCGCCTAGGAGTGTACTAAGCCGGAAGGCGGTTCCTATATTCATCATTGCGAACAGCTTTCTTTATCCGACCAACCCTGAAATCGAAAGTTCCATACAAAAAGTTATCAAAAACATCGTCGACAACAATGTTTGTAATAGCTGTTTTTTTCTGTAATTCATTATAAGTCTCGTTGTGAAAAATGCTCCTTTGGATGAGCGTAGTGACCTCCTTTCGGCTTAGTACACCTCTAACTGATAATCCTGTATAAGTGAAAACCCGGCTTCAAATATCTCAGATATTTGAAAATCTCATCGTTTTTAAAGTGTTACAAAAAAAACCTTCAATTGACCCCAATTCGCTTTCGTGATTTTCGTGTTGCGTGTGTAAAGTCGACTTTGCTATAGTTATGCCAATACCAATGTTGTAATTAATATCAAGCCCGTCAGTGCGGGCAGAGTACAGAATACACAATAAGAGTGCTTGCTATTCGTATCTATCGTTAACTACGTATATGCAACATGTTGTCACTGAATCACTGACCTTTATCGTAAACATAGTACACTGGACTGGCAAAAGATGAACGTCTCTAACGTTACGCTCGTTGTTATGACTTTCATAGCCATAGATAGCCTCAGAACAATGCCATTTTAAACAGAACAGTTTCTTACAGTCAAACCTTCTTAGCTCTAAGCTTTATGATACTAGCCATGATACGGTAATAAGGCATGTGTATATGTTTAGCTGCACTTAGCGGTGTCCGCGAATCTCTAATTTTTTATATAGGTATTTATTCTAACGCCAAAAAAATCGGCCCAGTAGTTACGTTTATTTGTTACATACAAAAATGCAAATCTTTCCTCTTTATAATATTAGTAGTAGTAAATAAGAAGAATGTAGGTCTCTTCTTTCCCAGACGGTCCCAGCGGTTTAACTGTTCTTTTGTGGTATCTTTAAAATGTCTCATTGTAGAAATTTAGCCACTCCAGTGTATCTGTTTTAATGACGTCAGTGGCTTATATTGATTATAGGTACACGAGTTACTTTTAGGAGTAACTCGACCAATGTCCGAGGTAATAAATTGATTTCAAGAGCGCGCTGTAACCGAAAATCCTCTGTGACAATAAATTAAATTAGTAAATGCTCCCATCCCAAGATTACTTTCTTTTGTTTTCTTGTCTTAGGCGAGTTTCAAGACTCTTACATGCTATCAGGCAAAATCCAATTTTAATGTTACCAGACTTGAAGTTTCGCTAGCTTGTACTATTATATTATTTATAAAGTAATCTTGCTCCGTAGCATGTCATCTATTAGGTAGGTACGTAACCTAAATAGTCATCCATATAGGTACATAAACTCCGATAACTATGGACATAGAGCGCTTATATTAGGTAGATTTATTTTGTATAAGTATAGTCATTGTATCGCCGTGTGCAATTGCCAAGTCACGACATTTATTAAAGAAATGATATTTATATGGTTACTACAAAGTTTTATCTGCAAGTAAACAAAGTATCAATTTATGACAAGGTGGTTATTATGGTATATTTACTCCCATGGATAAATAGGTATATTGAATGAACCGACTTGGCTAACATTCGATTATACAACTTTTTACGGCAGAAAAACTGTGCTGCGAGACTTGTGCATTTTTGTACATGTAATGTTTTTGACAGGATCTTATTACTTTTTGTATGTTCGTTTCCTTGTTTTTTAAATATTATTTCTTGTAGTATTAAGAATTAAGCCAGAACCTGGTCCGGGTTTGTTTGCCGGTTGTTTACCTAACTAACTCGACTAGATCTGAACTCGACCCGAACTCGTCCCCAACTCGTCTCATACTCGACTCCAAGTAGACCCCAACTCGTCCCTAACTTATCTTCACCTCATCTCAATGTATTTGAGAAATTATTTAAGCCCTATTAATAAAATAATTTTATTTAAATTTTTCCGCTCAGCTATTATTATAGTATTTTCATACAGACTGATGGGATTTATAAAGTATTACCAAGTTACGTATTCAGATTGTAAGTTTCGAAAACAGATTAATAACTTTGGAGTGTCTGAATTTTCCCGTACTATATAGGCTAAATAATAACTGTTCAAAATGTGGAATTTGTAGGTTTGCTAATAGTAACTTAAAACTCTGATGATCGGTGAGTCAGTGACAAAATTAAGGAACTTTAACCTGCTATAAATCTTAAAGTACTCTTCCAAATTTTATGTAATTTGGAAATAAATAAATGTACGCCTTTATACGTCATAAAATATTTGAGCTTCTAGCTTCTCCCACAATTACAGGCGATCGAAAATCGCTCGTACCGCTTCGAGAAAAGTATGGTACGGCCGTGCGAGACTTAGCGAGGGCACTGCCGTACCCCCAGATGACACGTAAAATTGTAGGTGTAGGCCACAGATCACGACTATGGACTAGGGAAGTAACATTACTTCTAATTTAAGAACGATGAGCTGTCGTATCTGTAAAGTGAACTAGATGGCGCTGAATAGTCTTAAATCACGCAAACGTTTCGTAACGGGAAAGAGTTCGCCACACATTGTTTGGGATTTATAACACAGTTAAATGTACACTCCAATTAATGGAATCCGTTCAGTGGAATTCATTTTATGGATGTACATTAGTTCTTTTGGACAATAGTTTTTGAATGGATAATTGCGGTATCTAATTTTAGTTGCCTCAAATATCTTTTTAAAAGAAGTTACAGTCTAGAAATAGTTCAGCCGTGTTTTTATAAAGTCATCCGATTAATATTGTATATTAGATTAATATATTAATAGTTAGTCGCAGAATCGCCTATACTCGTATATATATTTTCTTACGACCGGGTGTAAAATCTCCATAGATATAGAACGCAGGTCAGATGTTAAGCAAGTCCTACTTTAACACTAAATACATATCTATTATCTTCTACTAGAACGAAGTATTAACCTGCTAAGTATTGATCTCTACCCAAACTGTAAAAACGAGAACATGAACCGTGATAGCTAATATTTTAAGATGTATATGTTTGTTGACAGTGATTCAGTGAGATCGCTCGGCTTCACCGTACTGATCGACATGAGAGGATCAGCGTGGGCCGCGATCAAGCCTATCCTGAAGGTACTACAAGAGCACTTCCCATCATCCGTCCACCAGGCTCTTGTTGTCAAGCCGGACAACTTCTGGCAGAAGCAACGCACCACTATTGGAGCGCATAAATATAAATTTGAGGTATTTCATGCACCAGACTCTACAATTTGTCTTATTAATAAACGCGTCTCAAGTTTAAGCATTTTTTCGTTTTGTACTATAGAGACTGTGTGGCTAAAATGAAAGACAAAAGTAGCTCAACATTGCGTCGTGTTTACTAATAAAGCAGTTTCAAATTGGGGTTTGAAAACCACTCTCTGTTCTTAAAGCATTTATTATTTTCAAACCGTTCTTCAATCTCAAACTATTCAGCATTTTCAAGCCATTCTTCTTTATCAAATCGTTCAACTTCCTAAAACCCAGCGACCAATCTACACAATCGAAAAGATTTCTATTGTTAGAACATTTCTCCATTCTCAAAACTTTCATCATTTTCAAACTCTATTCTCGAACTGTTTTCCATTCTGAGAGCCGTTTTAAACCAGTTTCCATTTTCAGAACTATTTTGAACCGCTTTTTATTTTCAAACACTCAATACATTACACATTTATAGGGGGCTGAATCAATTGCCTTAAATTATAGATTTGAAAACTCAATCAAGTAACCTTTCGAGCAGGCAAGGAGCTTTGGGTATTAATATTTTTATTTTTGTGTTGTGCTTAACAAATTTAGTGACAGAATAAAAGCTTGTTTATTTATTTTTACTTTTATCTTTATAAATACAGTTGGGTATTATTTCATTTAATTATTTTTATTAATTATAAAAAAACAGTTACTTTTAAAATGTTTTAAAGCCAAAACTAAATACTCAAACTATTCCGGCTTATAGAGATTTTAGATCAAAAAAATATATTTGTTTACTTTTTTTTCAGACAACGATGATAAGCTTAGAAGCACTGCCAAAAGTAATCGATACCTCGCAACTAACTGCCGACCTAGATGGTACCCTACAATACGACCACTCTCAGTGGATAGACCTTAGGCTGGTAAGTATTTTACTCGAATCCTTGTGACTTCATTGTGTCCCACTGCAAGCGCGAGTGAATCTGTTTGCTCTAAGGAGCACACTTACCTAGAAGAAGTAGATTCACTCGCGACTCGAAATAATCCAGAGTATAGTTATCTAGGAACTTTAATAAGCATAGTAACACTTTACTTAAAGTAAAGTAAAGTAATATTAATTGACCTTTAAATAACGTTCGTTACAGCTAAGACTTATTACATTTGAATTAATAATTACTTAAAAAATTTAACTTACAAATCTCATTTATATACGAATACTTAATATTAGTTGTTAGTTGAATAGTTCTCATGACAAAATATTTACATTATGATTGCTTTGTTTACTTATTATTAATATATTATTATGGTTGTATATATTAGTAAACGCAAGCTGGTCTAGAAAAACTCAGTCGCTTGAAATTACGATAAATATCTTGGCTTCAACAACCAACTTATAGCCATAATCTCGGTCTTTGAAATCGCCTATTTTCTAGGCCGCATCGTCGCTTTACATCAAACGAGTTGCGGTCAAGCGCCTATACAAAATAAAGATTATCGTATAACTTAACATCGTTTATCTTATACCAGGCTCTAGAGGAGCTGATGTGGCAAGCTGGCGAGCTAGTCGACCAGTTAGACGACTTACAAGAGGACATCGCTCGCGCTGATTTTGCTGACGACGTGACCGGCGCTAGGCGGGCGATCGACTCGCACGCCGACATCAGCAAGCGACTCGCCAAAGTGCCTGTAGACGAACTGGAAGCGCAAGGTGACATCTCTTTTATATTTACTCAATAATGATTTTAATAAATTAGTGTCATTAGTTATCAAAATTTGCTGTCTACATGGTAAATGGTAGGTATCCCAACCAGGTTCGAATCGTCGTTAGGGTCATGAACTGGAGTGGATTTTAATCACCAGTAATTTCCTTAAAATCGATGTAAAAGGCCCATAGGTAAAAATAGCTATTTGCTTACTTAGAAAATCGGTACTGAATTATAGTAACTGTACAGCACTTGTTATGTTAAATAAATTCATTCACTATATTACTAGCTTTGTGTGTGAGTAATGCAATATACTGATTTACAATCATCTACAGGCTAAACTTGTTGTCTTTCGTTAGTGCGAGGTGTCGTTGGATTTGTATCTGCAGGTAGTAAGTCATAGTCTGGTAGCGTTGGTCTAAAATTCTTGCAGTCGGGTTTTTTTTAATTAGCTTCTGGTTACAAGTTTTTAAGTATAACTTGTTATTCTTTATGATCCATAAATTTCACTAGTACATATTGTTCACATTGTTCACAATGCGTGCATAGGAATTATATAAAGTTTGGAACTAGTTAGCGCCGATATTTTTCATCACTAAAGTAGTCGTGCAGCAACTATGTGTTATGTTTTTGTTAACAATCGATGCATCGTTGGTCTATGTTTTATCTGACCAATGTTAAGAGGGTACACAATACTGAGTGTCAACTTAGACTGCGTGCAAAACGAGCAAAACGCGGGCCTTTCTTTAATTGATACAAAAATGTATACCTTGATTACCTGGTGGGTTTGTTACACATTTTGTTTTGGGATTTAATCATTCAAATTTAATTAAATACAAAAAAAAAACAACAACTATTCAACCATAGCCGCCAAACTACTGGTATAAATTCTTTAAAATTTTAACTTCTTTTCCACGAAGAAACTGTAACTTATTCATTGATTGCCAATAACGACCTGTCGTTTCACTTTTACTAATATACTTTGTCATTAGTGTGTGTTTAATGTTCACTATAAAAATGACCTCGAAATTGTTCAAATATACATAGAAAAACGCTACTCTCGTTCTTGGTCAGCTTACTTAAAATTGGTTATTACTTGCGATTGTATTACATGCATAGGTTTTTATTTATAAATATGGTTTCTTATAGCAGTATGTAATGCTATAGGCGCAGTAAGAGTCCGGTATCTAGCCCGCCGATAAAATATATCCTCCTTTCTACTCTATACCAAAATCTTTAAAAACACTGTCATTTATCGCATAATCTCGATCAACGAATTCAGTTACTTTTTGGCTTAGCCAAGCTTTAATATTACGTTTTTTCACAGAGAATAAAGTTGGACGAAATTTAATTTTATTTAACGGATTCCAATCAAATTATGGAATGGACTTACAAACCTCTTACAAGCAACTGGAATTCCAGTTGGATTACTACGTAACATCAATTAGTAATCGTAAAAACATGTAATACAGAGCGTTGACCTTGTATTGAAGAACTACACGAATTACATAAACTTTAGTGTCGGGACGGTGGTCAATTATGCGTGTATTAGAAATTTTGATTCGCAGGATGTTTTTGATTATTAGTAATACCTGTGAACACTGATTCAGAAAACTGACTTTAAAGCAAGTACCGAGCAAGTTGGTTGTATATAGTTATTTCTTATAACTTAAGCCTTGATGTGAAAAGAAATTATTCAGATAATATTTTAAATTTAATTTATCTAGATCATACTTTAATCGTAGGTGGTCTGGTAGTTTGGTTCTTTTCAGTAAGAATAAATGACTTTATTAAATTATTCTTGCCTCTGACCCCAATTCGCCAGATGCAAATTACTCCGAATGTTCGAAATAAAATTTCCTGGATTTTGTATTCGGCTGCACGTAATTTTATCATTCTACATAAACCATACATTTTTATATTATATGAATTTCACGCTTGACAATGACCATAGACGTAACAAATTCTTCCATAAGTTGCGATACTAGGGCGATCGGAAGTAACCGAAACTTGAGAAAGTAACTGATTCTTGATAGTTGATTTGTTCCGCTTCGATAGACGAAACTAAATAACAATAAGTTATATAATTATGGTCTATGTTTTAGTGGATCGCTTGTCGTTACATCTAGAAAATTCAATTTATTTAAGACCCAATTAGAGCCGAATAAATGTTATTATCACCAATTCGTCGCAAGGCGTCGCACTATCTATATGTAATCTACATTAGTTAT
The DNA here is from genome assembly GCA_947049295.1 of Ligdia adustata. NCBI lineage: Eukaryota > Metazoa > Arthropoda > Insecta > Lepidoptera > Geometridae > Ligdia > Ligdia adustata. The sequence continues at coordinate 14,562,923 of OX346213.1, read as the reverse complement.
ATTCTAGCATAAATAGAAATCTCGAAGAGGATAGAAGCGAAATAAGCTGCAAAACATAAACCGTGGGGGTTATAGTTATATAGAATAATCACCTGTTGTGCGGACTCCTTATCATTCGCCGACGATATACAGACTATTGAATATAATGGTAACGAATAAGATATTGTTAATTCATTGTTTTTATAAATCATACCAAGTGCTCACCGTACGAGTACAAATCGTCGTCTATTCGAGCGTGACTTAGATTCGAGTTCAATTCTTGTGGTACCGGCCGCTGAATGCATTCGGCATTGCAACCTGGCGTTGTATAATGCACGAAGAACAACAGAGTAACACGCCAGTCTTGAGCTATGAGTGACGCTGGTGTAACGTCTTCAAAACAATTAAGAGCGAGCGACACCAAGTGGTTTTAACTAAGGATTTCTAACGCGTAATCTAAGGATTTCTAACCTATTTCTAATTTCTCAAATTTCTCAGCTTCACCCATACCAATTAGTTCTTTCTAATAGGTCCCAAATTTTACATATATAGGTACTTTAGTTTAAAAATCAAAGTATAATAAACCATTCTTAGAAAGTGTTTAGTTTTGGGGACTTCACGTTTGTAATAAAGTTTCTTTGGGCAGAGCTATGCCCACTAAATACGTAAATGGCTAGATCCTTACGATATAGATATTAGATTTAACATCGCATCATTTTTTAAAAATCAACATATGAGACGGGGTGCCTAGTTTACCGTAAGCTGTTTTTTTATTTGGATTAAACATTGCTTATGTTAAAGAAAAAAACGGTTCCAATATGATGCTAGTATTAGCAAGACAGTGAATACTTAAAGTCCCTAGATAATTCTGGTATATGTTTGTGAAATACCAAGTGGTAGCGTTTACTCTTAATAAATATATCTTTTTTTTTTTAATTTCATTGCCGGATCCAGAATAATCAGATACGGTTCTCAATTTATGAAATAGTGTTGTATACATACACGATGTGTTTCGACTGCTTTATAAACTGCGAGCCCGAACCGACTGGTATGAACTACAGAATTTTTTATCAATATAAATTAGTAAAATTAAATAAAAACACTGAACAATTTTATATCACATTTTATTTAACAGTTTTTTATGTATTTTTTTTTTGTATAAATTTAATTAAAATGTGAAATGATTATATTGAGAAGTGTTGACCGCAATTTATTATGTAAAGCAATAATGTAATAGTCTGTGCAAAAAGCAGAATTTATCAGAAAAAAATTATTCCGTAGAAAGTTTGACAATGGCAGTTATCATATTGAATGTAGTGTTTTTGATGAGTCTTTGAGGGATTCTTCTGATTCTGAAAAACAGCCAATGAAAACTTCTTACGATGGTGAGCGCCTTTTTCGCCTAAACCGACTTCGTTCTTTATATCGATTTGTTTTCTTCTATCGATTAAGTACAATTTAAAAGCAACTTATAACGTTAGTACACCTGCCGCTTATGTTTTCTCTCGCCTAAAGCGAATACTGTTTTATCTTTTCTAGGAGAGCGCGTCCTCCAAAGACTCGAAGCCGCTGAGGCGTGCTCGGAAGCGAGCGGCAGCGGTAGCGATTCCCCCGCCTACCACTGCGGCTCGCCCGCGGCGGTACGCTCTCAGATATCCGCCGTCCGCTCCGCTCATGCCCACGCACACAAGCTGTGGCAGCACAAAAAGATGCAGCTGGATCAGTGTTTTCAACTCAGACTGTTTGAACAGGACTGTGAAAAGGTACGGTGCAAAAACTAGCTTAATAGGACTTTTTATCGAAATTTTTACAAAGGAGGATGTGTTCAATTCTATTGCATTTTTCTTAATGTTTTAACCTTACTTCTCAAAGACGGATCCCAATTCAATTTTATACAAATCGGATGCAAAATTTGTATAAGCCACTGTCGAATTGAACGCAGTTATTCCCCTTTACATTTTTAACCCTACCTTTCTAAAGATGTAATCAAACGTATTATTGTGTATATTTGTTAACAGATGCTGGAGTGGATAGTGAATCATCGCACTGTGTTTCTTTCGACGTATGTTGAAATCGGCAGATCTTGCGCGGCAGCTAAACGTTTGCAAGAGGAACATGCAAGGTGATGATGCCACTTATCTTTAATATTACTACTATAATATTTCACTAGGCTGAAACCAAAACGAAGCCGGTAATCTCTAGATTTTAGTAAAGGACATCGTATTAGGAACGGTTTTCCGCAAAATTAATACTCGCAAAAGACATCCTACCGCACAGTTTTAAATGAATTACTTTTTTTCATCTAATACTTTTTTATGTTACCTTAACATTGCAAAACAATATTCTGATGACTAAATTGCACTTTATTAATTACGAAGAATTATAATTTGTAATTTTTTATTTATAGACCATTTTTTGAATCGTGTGATCATCACGGTTTCTGTTTCCTAATAGATAATGCCGCTTTGGGTGTATTGATAGCATGTTTAATGTAGTATTGTTTGTTAGATTCGCTGCGGCTTGCACGGGCGGCGGTCGTCCGTCGGTGGCGCGCGTCACGACAGCCGCGCGACGTCTGGCTGACAAGCGACACTACGCCGAGTCGCAGATCACCGCGCTGGCGCTTAGACTGGAACGCGCTTACAAACAACTCGCCGGAGGTAACAATATATAATTGACCGAACGAAGCGACTCAGTCTCGGATCTGACCAAGATTATTCATCTATTTTTGACTAGCTTGGTATATTTGATTTGGTGATATTTCTTTCAAAATGGAAGGAAGACGTTTGACGACGCCATATACTATGCGATTTTAATAATATACATCCTACGAGTATGATTTCATAAGTGTTGCTTCTTTTTATAAATCCGCTATCAAGAGTGTCGGTACGCAGCTGACTGTTAGCTACACCGTACTTATTCCCATTCTTATCGTCAGGTTTGGAAGAGCGTTCCGCCGTGCTATCCCTGTCAGTGGTGTTCCATCACAAGGCCGAGGCATACGCGAGCGCGGTGGGCGGCTGGGGCGCTCAGTGCGCGGTCGCACTGCAGCTGGCCACCGGGCAGGGCGGCGCGCCGTGCAACGACCCGCGAGCTCTCGAGCAACACGCGCAGCGACACCGGCAGCTGTATGAACACATGTGTCAGGCTTACACCGAGGTCAGTTATTCGAACATTCATTCCCACTGCAATACTAACATTACACCAAGATCAAGTGTTGGAACATTCACATCAACAGCTATAATAACGCTATGCTGAGTTCAGTTTTTGATATACATATTCATATTGACAGCTCTACAAACACACGTGTAGGTCCTAAACTGAGGGCAGAAGTGTGCATATCGATCTTCTGGGTTGTTAGTGTCAACAAGTTGAGCTTCCCGCTCTAGAGTAAGTGATGCGTATGCGGTATTTCGAATTATTTGTAAATATAATCGGTATTATTTTGTTTGCAGGTCCATTCCACGAGCAAGAAATTGCTGTATCAGCTGGATCATTTAGTCCAAGTGTGCCATCAAACCGACCCGGCTGACATGGTAAATGAATTGTCAATATTGCCGTAGTGAAAATTGATCGTCACGATGAGTACAATGACCCCTCCCCACTTCAGTTTAATGCATCAATGCACTCAAATGAATTCACTAGTAGTTCTGCGAACTGTTGACCTCACGATAATTACTCCTTCCATACTATTTTTATAAAATTAAAAATGACCGGCAAATAACAAATAACTTTTTGTCTTTTTTTTTACTTTAATCGCCGCAGCTAACTTTTGAGAGAAATACTCCGTAAATTAAATATCCTCCACGACTATAAAAATCTAAACAATTTTAGAGACCCTTAGCCATTTTTCATCTAGATCGGCTGAAAACAACCTGTACGCGAGGACGGAATTTTTCAAATAGACAGTCGAGAAGTCAAAATTTGGCAGACACAAAGTGAAGACGCTTCGCTTGCTCGGTCAATAAACTTGTCCATTCCTCAGAACGACGGCACGGTGTCAAGCGCGGGCAGCAGCGGCGGCGATCCAGCTGCCGACTACTCCTCCGGCGCTAACCACGTGCTAGCGGTGATCCACCAGATACTCGGCCACCACCGCGCGTTGGAGGCGAGGTACCACCAGGCCAGACTGAAGCTACACCAGCGACTGGCCCTACTCTTGTACAAGGAGGACTGTAGGCAGGTGGGTGCATTCAATCACAATACAATATATCTTTATTGCACACCAAAATCAAAATATAAACAATAAAATACAAACAAGAACATTGGGCGGCGTTATAGCTAAAGCAATTTCTTCCAGGCAACCTTGGGATTGATCGGACTAAGTAAAAACAGTCACGTCGATGGTGCATCAATAGCAAAAAACAATTCAATAATTTTAAATATATTCAATACGCATAATTAATACATACTTTAATACATGTCATACTCGTAATGATAACTCACAAATAAATCACACTTATGATTAATCACTTTTTAGGCAGAGACCACATCTGCGTCTTCGTCAATTAGTCAATTAATTAGTTCTTAGTCAATTAATTAGAATTGCATATGCGCCTCGACATTAACATCAATGCGTGTCGATGAAATTCTTGCCCTTTACCATTCGCCAAAAAGACCCCTACTGACTCCTTCCATTCGAACCCGACTCAGCAATAAAACCTCCTTTTACTCATACTTAATCATACCTTTCTGTATCTTTGTTCTACTGTTCGGTATCGTTCCCTTATCTAAGCTAGTCTTAAGCTAGTCTACTAGAAGCACTTCAATTGTACTTCGCAGACTTCCACAGTACTTATTTAATTTCATGCTTTTTAATATTCTTTCTTGCCTGTTTAGTAAAAAATAATAAAGAAAGTAATCCATTAGTTAAGATTTGAATATGCAATATATTTAAAGTGCCACCACCATCCGGCCACCGTCGTCTATATGATGCTAGCCACAGAAATTAACGATCACATTGAAATAAAAGAGGATCCGAAACAGGTGTTTTATTCACATACTAGTTTCCTTCAGGAGCGATTCTATATTTATTTTGCATTAAAAGAACCCTTAGCATGTCTGCAGATTAAGTATTTGTGATTACAATTATTTAACATTTTTTTTGGGTGGAAGGTTATGCCAATGCTTTATTTGATATTCCCATTTGGCGTATCTTAGCAATACCTCTCACGCGTTATTCTTTACAGGTTTTGGACTGGCTTGCGAATCACGGTGAAGTGTTTCTGCAAAAGAATACTGGAATAGGAAGAAATCTCCATAAAGCTCGGGTTTATCAGAAATCTCATGAACATTTCGAAAATGTTGCACAAGTAAGTAATAGTTGACTTTTGCATGCTGTTCCTAATACAATATGCTTTAATTGGATATGCCAACTCTTAACATATCCTCAAAAAGGTGTTTTGCTAAACTTCATTACGTTCGATACAAATATTTTATTTTGTAAAAATTTCGTGTTTAATTCGACACCCAGACTATATTTCCTTGAAAGTTACGATTATGTTGACATATTTTTACCATGGACTGAGTGTTTTTACCTGATTGAAAAACGAGCCTATTTAAAAAAAACAAAACCTTATATTTAAACAGTGGAAATAGTCTTCTTTATTATTTGAACAGTGTAAATGCCTTTTATGAAGAATCTTGATCAAAAAAGATGTTTCAAAAATGTATGAAGCTCCTTCCAGGACAGTGTACCATAAATACGCTAGGGGCTATTATTTTTTAATATATCAACCAAATTCAAAATTACTTAATTTATCGCAGTGTACAAAATTAATTTAAATCAAAATATTTCCACGTTATTTGCGCATAAAAGTGGTTTATGTGTTTTTATTGTGTCTATTTTGACATTTGTGACTGGCGGTACAACATATAGAGCAATATGTTCATTGGAGTCAACCTAAGATACAGAAATCTTCCAGACAATTCACAGATTTTTAATATTTTTGTACACAATGAAGGAGGCAACTGACGCATTTTTCATTAATACACTGTATTAACCACATCTTTAGGCATTTTTTGGTAGACGTACACTGTCCTGGAAAATGAAACAAGTCCTTTTTAATTACTATTCCAAAATAAACTTCTGGTGTTTTCCTATTCAACAGAATACGTATACAAATGCTGAGAAGTTGCTCGGCGCCGCCGAAGAACTGGCGCGCTCCGGCGAATGCGATCCCGAGGAAGTTTTAGGCGTCGCGAGAGAATTGGAGGCTCACGTCGCAGCCTTCGCGGCGAGAGTCGATCGACGGCGTCGGCGGCTCGATCTCACCGTTATATTGTACACACACGAAAAGGAGGTTAGTACTGGATGGACTTTTATGTTCTTTTAGGTTTTAGCGTCATACGGTTATAGTGTTTGGCAGCGTCAAGTTTTAAGTATAATTTTATGCAGATACGGAGTTGTGAGTAACTTTTAATCGTCTTTTCATGGCTTTTGTGGTCAAATTAAAATTGTTCCCAGTATAGTGGATAACCGTATTTGATCTTTATGTTTTGTTGACATGAAATCGCTACATCTTACCCAAACAACTATAAAGCATCGAAAACTCTGCGACGTACATACGTAAGAACTTTTAATTTTTTTTTAACAAACGCTTTTAGGTATTTGATGACCACAATCTCAGCGACACTGTGACCCTAGGTGAAGCATTCCTAGTCTAAAATATACTGGTTCTCAAGGGAGGCTGCCGGAACACACCGTCAGGTGCTTGGCAAGCGTTAGAAAACGCCCTACTACCATGCTATGGTTTCATCACGATGTTTTCCTTCGCCGGTAGCTCAGGCTATTTTTTTCACATTTCGTGGGATCGGACATCATAACTTTTACTTTTTGACTTGACGTTTTTATATAAACTTTCATCGTACATATTGTGTTTCGCACGAGTGATGTCTCATTTTGCTATCATTTGTGTGTAGCTGCTACAATGGCTGGAGACGCTACGCAGCGGCGGCGGCGTGTGCGCGACCGACGACACGCCCGAGGCGGCTCGGCGCGCGCTCGAGCAGTGCGCGCAACACCGCGCCGCGAGCCTCGACGCGTGCGCCGCTACCATCTCGCACGGGGAGGCACTGCTGCAGGACTTGAGGTGAGTCACGCACCTACTGCACCCAGTGGCTGGAGATGATCTGCTGAGGTATACGGACCGCCAACACAAGAGTAAAGAGCGACGTAGTAGGGGAAGTGTCGCGCACGTGCTCTTGTGAATGATGAATCGCCGGTATTTTGTACTAAATGCGACTTGGTATGTGAGCTTCTGGTTGACGATCACCGGTCTCGTCCCGACGGAATCTACGATTCGCCAAAAATACGTAACAATCGTCACCGCGCATCCAAGGTTCAAGTTTTTTGCCGGTGATTGTATACGAGTATGAGGTCAGATGGTAATCAGAACTGTAGTACTTTTTGTAGGTTTTTTCCATATGTTTTTGTTTTTCAGGAACAACATTAACTAGCAAAACGGTGTTAAGTCCTTTGTGACATTGACGTTCTTAATCGACTGGTGAAAGAGAAAGTTTGCGTGAGGTTATAACAATATCATCTTGAGTTGTAAAACGATATTTCAAACACTATTTTTACTATCTATTATATATGTTCTAATTATATGTAGAAAAATCTTTGTCTAGCTGTATTATTACTGCGACAAATCTGGAGAGATCGAGTTAAGTTCAAATAAATTTCTTATTTGAAATGGTGCACAGTAGGCGTAGGTATTTTTTTGTAACTGAAACAAGTGCATACATTATAATTTTTTGAACTGCAGAAACAGTTATTCAAACAGATTAGAAAAACAAGTATATACTATAGTCAATTATAGGACTCGACGGATAGCAGCACAATAAATGGCACACAAGTTATACACAAAGAAAATAATACACTCGTCTATCGGATTATTTGCATACATTATAATTTTTATTAATATTCCCATTATTACTACCACGTCTTGATATGTTGAAATGAAATCGGTCCAATAGTTTTTAAGTTTATTCGTTACATACAAAATTGCAAAGATTCAAAAATACACATACCAAAACTCTTGCACAGCATGTATACAATTTTAACTAAAGATCTAAAGGATCATGACGGCAAGTAGCGCTGTTGAAACTGAACGTCAAACGAGGCTAATTTGATTGGCACGGTGCACGACACCTAATAGAAGCATCTTTACCAATTTAGCAATTTATACTCAAGCTGCTTGTGCCTCCGAATGTACCAGCTATTTAACAGTTATATGGAGTTGATTTTGTAAACTTTATATATATGAATTTGAACTGCAGGAACAGCTATTCAAACAGATTAGAAAAACAAGTATATACTATAGTCAATTATAGGACTCGACGGATAGCAGCACAATAAATGGCACAAAAGTTATACACAAAGAAAATAATACACTCGTCTATCGGATTTGCATACATAATAAAATCATCATCACCAGGAAAACGTTTGTGTGTGCTATTGCCACGGACGTTACACTTCGACTTTAAGGATTTTTTTTTTGAGTTTTTGAGTTTCTTCGTTACATTAAAAAAATACAAACCTTTTTAATATAGATGTTTTGTAAATACGAGTAGATTACATGACGTTCTTAAAGAGTCTTACTAACTTTTTAATCGACCGCAAAAAGAAGGATGTTCTCATATCGACAGTTTTTTTAATGTACGTGTCCCGATTTCCCTGATAGGGGTTAATGACCGATTTGAAAAAATCTTTTGTTTAAAGGGGTCTTTCCAATTGGTCTCATGTAAGTTTGATCAACATCAGTCATAATATTTTTTAAATAAAAATAACTTTAATAAATTTTTGACGATACATGTTAATTTTTATGATATTCTGTTGTATTGTAACGTAAGTTTTGTCTACCCAATTGATTCCATTTCTTTTTTTAATATCACTTGTTAAGATTCGTTAACTACATTAAACTGTTTGAAGTTGCAGGCCTCTAAGCCTACTGGAGTGTGTCAATTACTAGTACTCTTGTACAAAGATATACTTCTCTCCTTAACGAAATACCGCTTATATATGTAGGTTTAATCGTTCAAATTGTATAGTTTCTTTTATTCACAATAATTTGATAAAAGTAGTTTGTTTTCTATTCCTTAATAATAAATATAATTAATTTGAATTTTTTACTTATTTAAAAATATTTTTTTACCGCTACATGGTTAAGCAAAACTTCATGCAGACGTCATTTAGAAGCTCTTATTTGCAGATTCCGTTGAATAGAATCCATCAAAAATATTTATTACTCTAAAAATATCATCAGCTTCAATAATAATAAAACATATTTACAAAAGAATCGTTCTGGCATTTTGAATGTTTACTACTGTGCAGGTATCATCATCATCGGCTTACTCTTGACTACTGCTGGACATAAGCCTCTCCCATGACACGCCATTCAGCCTTATCCTGGGCTTCTCGTCTCCACTCCCTGCGCCAGCTATCTTCTACATGTCTTTGCTCCACCTAGTAGCTGGGCATCCTACACTACGTTTACCGGTTCGCGGTATTCACTCAAAAACTCGTCTACCCCATCGATTATCGGTTCTAGGAATATATGACCGTATGAATATGGCGTATATGTCTCCACTGACACACTTCAGCTTACTAACACGTAGAGCTATGTCGGTGACTCTGGTTCTCTGGCGAATCACTTCACTTCGAACACGATCGCGCAGAGATATACCGAGCATAGTTCTTTCCATTGCTCGCTGAGCGACTTTAAACTTCCGGACCAGGCCAACTGTGAGTGTCCACGTTTGGGCTCCGTAGGTCATAAAGGGTACGATGCAATGGTTAAAGACTTAAGGCTTTGCTGTATGAATGACGAGAAGACCTGACGAAATTTTTCCAAATGCTGCCCATCCCATCTGTATTCTTCGGTTAGCTTCACTCGATTTCGATTTCAAGTGTAGAGCCATAAACTGAAATCGGTCTTGGAACAACGTGCTCATTGAACATGACCTTGGTTTTATCCAAGTTCATCCGAAGACCGGTGCGTTGGGAAGAACTATCTAGAATCTGTTGCAAATCTTCCAACGAAAGATAATAAAATGTCACGTACATAACAGATACATTTATACGGAAAATTTAGTAATTTCTAAATAGGTAATCAAAAATGGTGAAATTAACCAATATGTAACTTTTAATTTTTCATCATCACCAACTTTTACCAGCCCACTACTGAGTATATTTCTCCTCTTGCGCGCGCCATCCTTTCCGTTCCTGTGCTGGTTACTATCTAGATCCTACTGCAATTGCCACATCTTTCGTACTATTAGCTAGTATTTTTTTTATTGTTTTTTAATATTTAAACAACACCTTTTATCTTTATATATAGATTCACATAATTTCCTTCGAGATGTGTAAGTTATTTATATGTGGTTTGCCTGTATAAGGGAAATCTTTTTTTAAAGTACAACCTGTAACTGTTACTATCGAGTCATCCTACCCACGACGACGTTCACTTACAGACTGTCTTTATGGTCGCCTTCAAGTACCGACAGCGCTTACGTAAAGTATAATATCCGGAACTCGATTGTTGTGTATCCCTGTCTATTCCTATTTAAAAGAAAATCTTATTTCCTATCCTCTTCATTTTGCTTTGTCGCTACGAACGGTAGGTTAATATTACCCTGAATACAAGTAAATCCAATTATTATAAAACCAAAAATATGACCGTTTTTGATAAGATTTTAACGGGGCCAACTGAAAAGAATGTAGAAAAAAAAAATTGGTCCAGGGGCCCCTGTTTTTGAAAAGTTTTAAAGAATTCATAACTCGTTAATAACGTCACTTGTGATCTATGAATTCTTTCGAACATTTCAAAAACAGGGCCCCTGGACCGATGAAAATGTTTTCGCTAAAAATAAAAGATTTTGGAGAATTGAAAACCTTGTCCTCTTTTTTTAGATTCAGTTAGTAAAATAAAAAAGTTAGCATTGTCTGCGCTGAAGTTTGCCCGTGGACAGTTGGATTTTCTTCAGCGCGACGTGTGAATAGCGCAACTGTTTCTACGCTGACACTTTGAATGTCCAGTCCTTTAGAATAGCAGAGTATAAACGACAGAGAGTCAGAGTCAACTAAAAACGTTTTTTAATCTAGCTTTGAATGTTGCATTCTCAAAAGTGATCAAAGAGCTTAAAGTTTGTGTATATTGACTAGTTTTAGGTTATTTCTCCATCTCTATGACAAGTATAGATCATATATAGTCTTCAAAATCATTACGTCAGATAGACCTTCGTGATTTAACTTGGCTTGCCCACCAAAAAAAATAAAATATAGCAAAATACAATATAAACAAGGCATCACTCGGTAGTATACATTAAGATAATAAAAAGGAAAGATTTGTGTTTTTGTCTGTGTCAATAACTGCTGGACCGATTTCAAAAATTATTTTGCCCTTAAACGGCTGCATTATCCGAAAGTAACATAGGATATTCCTACCGACACCAAACCAAGCAAATGTAATATGTAAATAAATTAGTCATATTAGGTCATTACATATGAAATTGGCGTTTAGTAAGGGAGGAACATAAAGTTTTTTTTTATAATAATATATTTATTTAATTAAAGTATGTACCATTGCATCTATGCACTTTTGCCATCTCATAGGTAGTTCATTGATCCCTTTACTAAAAAAACCATTAGGACGAGAATCAATGAAATCTTTGAAGGCGCTTTGGACTGCCCCATCGGAGTTAAATTTTTTCCCTTGCAAGAACTTATCCAAATTTCGAAAAAAATGGTAATCTCTTGGAGCCAGGTCCGGAGAGTACGGTTGATGTCTTAGACATTCCAATTGAAGCTCCTCTAATTTTGCAGCCGCCTGTTGTGCAGTGTGTGGTCTAGCGTTGTCCTGAAGCAGCAGTGGCCTAGAGCGATTGACCAACCTCGGTTGTTTAGCAGCTAGCTTTTCTATCATGGTTTGCAGTTGCTGACAATAGATATCTGCTGTAATCGTCTGGCCAGATTTAAGAAAGCTGTAGTGAACGACACCGGCACTAGTCCACCAAACGCTCACAAGTAACTTTTTTTGAGTCAATTTTCGCTTGGGGCAGGGTTTGGCTGGTTCGCCAGGATTCAGCCATTGCGATGAGCGTTTCCGATTATCGTACAGGATCCACTTTTCATCACAGGTAATGATCCGATTTAAAATCCCTTCGTTAGTGTGCCGGTTGAGTAATGTAACGCAGCAGTTGACGCGCGTTTGTCGGTTTGCTGCACTCAATTCATGAGGTACCCACCTTTCAAGCATTTTCACCTTTCCAATTTGCTTCAAGTGCATTAAAACAGTTTTATCACTAACACCACAGCCTGCAGCTAACTCGGACGTGGTTTGCGATGGATCTGCTTCCACAATAGCTTTCAATTCTTCATTATCAACTTTAGTCTCCGGCCGTCCACGGGGCTTGTTCTGCAGGTCGAAATTTTCAGAACGAAAACGTTGGAACCAAAAACGCACTGTGTTTTCTTTTGCGACACCGCCGCCATACACATCATTAATCCTTCGGGCCGTTTCTGCAGCACCGGTACCACGGTGGAACTCGTACTCGTAAATAACGCGATATTTCAAGTTTTCCATTTTGTAAACTGCGTGACGCAAAGAAAAACCAAACGAGGACAAAACAAATGAATTACGGTTTTCGAAATACAAATGTATGAGTAAATAGCTGTATAAATTTGAAATTGGAATCCCTAACCAAAGAAGAAATATTTGAGATCAAAGTGGCCAGTACGACAAAACGCCAATTTCATATGTAAGGACCTAATACAAAGTCTTTCAACGCATTTACTGCGGTACCTAAGTATTGATGATAGAACAAAAAAATTACACAATAGTAACAACAATGTTATAGAACATATATCTACAAAAAACATCGCGAGACCTTATATCCAACTGTTCTACTTCTATACATTTTAAAAGTTCGATCAATCTTAGACCATGTTATCCATACCCGTATATTTATTCTTATCAAAATAATTATTATTTCGTATTCAAGCCTGTTTCAATACCTGTTAATCAGTTTTTGAATTATTGAAATAGGATATACCATTCGAAAGATATTGCGAAATTATATAATACGAATTTAAAAAACAAAAATCACACTCCTACGACGACGTTTCAGTTTGGGTTTACGAAACGAACCGACGACCGTAGCGATCAACGGGACAAGCGAGGCCACCGAAGTGCAGGAAAGATGTGTGCGCATTCAACATGTTTAAAAATGAAATTTGCTAAGTGAGAGTGGGACTCGCGCACGAAGGGTTCCGTACTAATATCTATTCTCGATTAGTTCAAGTTTCTACCTTACAGTTTGATCCTCCTCAAATATTAATTTTATTTTGATTAATTTACTTATTTTTTAAGGGAAGTTATATTTTAAGCCTCTAGCTGTTGGTACCGGAGAAGAAAGCCGGCAAAAAATGTGTCATGGTAACAGTCGGACGGACAACGAGCAGGGTCTCAGTAATAGGGGCATATTTATACCCTTTGAGTACGGAACCCTATAAATGTTAATGCGGCCAACGTTGCTCTTCATTTAGATTAATAAGTCCGCGTGCATTCGCAAGATGATTTCTAGTCTTCTACATTATCAGTCGGAGCTGTTTCTCTTTCGATTTATTACCAGATCCACCAGTATAGAAGTGAGTGGTCTATGTAGGTAGGGGTAATGTTTTGTCTTGCGGTCTCGTTTGCCATTGTCATGGCTCTGAATGGAACTACAATATTTATCTGTCCCTTGTGATCAGGGGGGACAAATACAAGGCCTGTGCAGGCATTTTATTTAATCACTCGTGTCGTGAGGGCCTGAAGTATTTTCTTGATTAGAAACAAATGTATCTCATGGTAAAGCAAATGTATTCTAGGTCCCAGGTGACATTCACGTGTTACTAGTAAATGGCGTGACTGGTTGCACAATGAACAATATTTATACAGGTTACTTTACTACTCCATTCTCATACTAAATCTTTGTATATAAAATAACTGACTGGCTGATATTTGCTAGGTATCAACGTAGAGCCTAAACTGCTAAACCTAGACACACCAGTGTTACACCTAGTGTTAGTTACACTATAACGAGATAACCGCTGGACCCTTATTTATTTTCCCTGTTTTATATAATTCGCCTTCTCCTAGAATGGCAGACAAACTAATGAAATATAAGAAAATGTAAATAAAGTCCTAACGAAAGAAATATTGTCTTACGCACGGCGCTCTCTTGCGCAATTGACATTTACATCCTCTGCAAAGCGGGACATATTTCTTAAACGTTAGGCGGTACGAAGTTATAAAAAGTTAAGGCAAAAGTGATCACCGTCTACCATTAAGGCAGGCGCCGGCAGAACTTTTTCAGTTATTTCGATTTGAAAGTCAAACACTTGGACAGATTTTGACAAAATTTAAATGGTACTCGAGAAGAAGGATTCCTCTCAAGAGTCCCATTCAATCAAAAATATGTTTTTTAATTAACTCGTTTCAGTCATATCCGAGAAATCAAATAACAAGCAAAAAAATTAGTACCACATAGAAAAATATACTATGATTGCATCAAATAGGACTACTAGATCTAGAAAACAAAGATTAGCCTAATTGTTTGTACCTTGGGCTGAACACAAATCGTAACATTTTGTGGTTTTATACCACATAACATATGTTATCGTTTAATAATACAAAAAAATACCTCGAAATAGCGTATCTTTGAACATTACTAGTGACCTACCAATCACAAATGTCTTAAAAGAGGTTACTCTTTCCAGACGGTCGTCATTGTTTGGCTAGACCCTCGTGCTACGAATAGAAACTATGTTAATTTTACATTTCAAGGTTTACAGAGTCGTAGTGTACAATTATCTCCTTCACTATTCATATACCTCACTATATTATTGTCCAAATTATTTCAATTTGTCTCAAGGCTGAATTGTAGAGTACGAGAAATAGATGACTGTAGATAGGTTTGCGTTTCATAATAAAAATATTGTGAATCGTCCAACAAATACAGCTTTGTTACACTCCTATTTAAAGTTAATGTTTTATAGTTTTCCGTATACAATAATAATACAACATTTTACTTAAAACTACCTGTTTCAAATTATAAAACCTTTTAACGCAAGTAACTCAGTTTCTTGAGTGTCAATTAGTGTGAAGCGACACGCTCCCTGCAAGTTTTGCTTGCATTGTCTTACACGAGTATCCTTTAAGTGTCGCTTCTACCTACTACTCCGTTATTACTGCGCTGGTTAAAAAAACGCGAAACTATTTCAGCGTTTCACAGAATCCATTTTTCCAGTACATTTCGTATTTTCGTTTATTAAATTCTGTCTTTTAGTATTCATGGGAAACAGTGACCAGGCAGAAATGTTTGAGTACGCAGTGTCAGTTTTTTGAAGAATTTTCAGCGTTGAAGATAATTAAGTTTAATCCTTATATCACAAATCCAGTTGAAGAACCTAAAAAAAGATTAGATCTACAACCTTTTTATCTTTTTTAATTGTATAATCGGCTTTGTCTACGTACAAGCAAATATGCTATTGTGCAAATAAAATAAATAGCTACCTTTTGTATATCGCAATTAAATATCCTCTAATAACATATTTTGTTGTTTAATCGTCCGCACCATAATAGTTATGTTCAGTTATTCGCGCGCGCTACTTACCTTGATCTACGTTAGGTTTAATTGTAAACTACGTGTTTTATACAAGATAGTAAAATAAATATGTAGATACTTGGTTGCTAGAAGGCTAATTTCAAAATGATCTAGCCTATCTTTATATTTTTACAGTTTGAATTCTGAACGATAATATCTATGTTTCGGAACAAGATTCACGTACATGTACCACGTAGATTTACTATCTATTGAAACGATGGTTGTAGAAGTCCCATTTAACCAGTAATCTATTCAAAATCGGTATATAGGTTCACTTTTAAAATAAAATAATTCAAAACATTCTATCGGCAACTGCCGAAATGGAAGTCAGTCGTCAATTTTTTTTAAAGTTCTTACTGCGAGACTATATTTCTGCTAAAGATCTCAATCAAATATCCCCAAAGACCTAAAAATTGTGAAAAACTCGTAGAACATGTAAACCAAGTTTGGTCAAAATGGGTTTGAATCTACGACCTGTAAGCGAGTACGAAATTCCAGAGAGTGATATAAACTACATGTAGAAGAGTATTTTGCCATGCTGAAGTAGACACGCATCGCTCGCCCTGTCAAATAAGACGTCGTTACATAGAGCTGCGGTATGCGACCCAATTTCTAAGAGTGAATCGTTGATTGGTCAGTTTTCACTGAACTGGCGGCGCGCGTTCAGTGTTGCATACAGTATGCGCCATGTATTATTTATCAAAACGCCTCGATGTGCCATTGATTGACTTGCGCGCCTGTTGCCTGACGCAGTACTATACGCATCGACCTTTGTAAATCAGAAATCTGAACCGGCTATTTTATTTAAAATAAGAAGTTAAGCTGTTTTTGAATTTGTGTAAATTTATTCAATCTCACAAAGGAAAAGTCGTTAGAGTTATGCCATTCACAGACACCATTTCCTTAACCGTAACTGTTACGGTGCCATTCTAGGCCTAAATAAGTCTAAAGCCTGTTATGTTTTGCGATATTTGGAGTTAATTTATTTAGTGTTTTTGTCAATACTACTGCTTGAACATTGTAAATTGTCAACAAATTGGCGCTAAATGTATAATATGGCAAAAAACAACCGAGTTGGCTAGTCCAGTGCAGTTCTTGTGAAGATCAGTAGGGACAATCCACTATCCATAATGCAAAGCCACTCGTGACATCATGTTATATTTTCGCTTATTTATTTGCGTTATTCCAACAATAATGGTGGTATTTCTGTGCTATTCAAACAGTACCTCAGGGACAGGTATTTGTTTTTTTATGGTTGCCTCTAAATCTTAGTTGTTTTGTTTGAAGAATTTTCTTTTCCATTATTTTATTACAATACCTGGGCCGCTGTTATTGAATCGGTCTTCAGCATTCCTTCTCTTTCATTAGTTTACAAAAAGAAATCTCTCGCAACTTTATTGTGAATCTGTTGTAGCGTAATTTCGAGACATTTGAAAGGTGCTTTTCAATTTCATATCACACATAAATAGTTTATCAGAGTTAGTAATCAAATACTACGTATCTGACACTAACGTGAAACTAAACACTCCGAAAATAATATAAGATAAGAATTTAACAAAGTGAGTAAGGATTATCAAGTACGGTTGCCAAAACAGTCGTCAATGGTAACCAAGAATTAATAACGTCAGTCTGCTCAATAAACTTAGGCATTTTATGAAACATAAATAATATCTTACCATATTTTTGACATTAGTGTCTAATATAGTAACATTCGTGGGCTCTTTAAATCGACTGTAAAAGAGGCAAAGGCCACCGACGATTGCTCTACATCATTTAATGATCATGTTAGGTCATCACTGTAAAAATTCACGTCTTTTGGGCGTGGCATTGGAAGATAATGTTCGATGTGATGTTGATTTTTGTTTGTTATGGCGATAAAGATGCTCAATAGTCTATAATGCATCTAAGAAATGTTTTAATTTCTTATATTTGTATATATAGCATGAGACGTCATAAGATGGGTGTGGAACAAGGCTACAATTCGATAGGATATAAATGATTACCAAATACGAGTACGTATGGCATTAGTTTTTAACTACGAGTAGCTAATAGTTTCAACGAGACGAGATCGACAAATGATGATAATGAGGTGTCATTTAGAAGCATAGACTGTTATTATACACAAGGAATTGTAAATTTTAAATGTCTTAACTTTTCATGCGAGAAGAAACACCAAAAGTCCCAGGTTGTTACTAAATTTGTCAACATTTAGAACAGCAAATTATTTATTTTTGGGATTATATTTCATAACGTCACTAACAGATATTTTTGTTCTATTTATGCAAAAAGATACACTCCTTGTTTATAAATACTTATTATATACATAACAAAGCTTGCATATTGAAGGACGTCAATGGGCTAGCAAAGCGCCTAGTGGCTTGCATTACTCGGACACATGGTGGCTAGGCGCAAGGCGGCCAGCCGCGAAGTAAAACGTTGGTTTTACTAAGGGGCCTAGCGTGGATCTAGGCGCCAAGCAAGCCGCCTGCCTCTCCTGGCTTGACTTGCCTAAGTGGAACCAATTTCCAAATCCGAATGTGTGGGTATTTCACATCTCACACTTGAAACATTAATCATAATATTTTCCTTTCCAGAAATCCTTTGCTTAGTTCCGCTCCAGATTCATCATTCCCTCATCCTTGGACGTTGAGACTTACAAAACTGAAAAATGAAACATTCAATAAAACAGTGACGTCATTTCCTCATCCAACTATCCTACTGTGGGTTCCCGTACATATATACATTTAGCTGCTTGAGGTATGAGTCGCGGCGAAGGCCGGGTCTTATATTTTCCAGCAAGACATATAATATTTAATTATTATGAAAATCCTGAGCTTGAGATCGACAGGACGAAAATCAGCTGATGATACTTATACTCTTATTGTCTTATGGTCTCATTAGTTGTTCGGTAAGATTGACGATAGTGACATGAAACTTGTTTATATTAGGTACTTGTATTCAGTTCCTAATGGCTTACAAAGTTTTCAAAAATTTAAAATGGAATTTTATTAGGTCTTTAAAAAAACATATAGCAATACAACAGTTTATAGGCTAAATTAAAATGATCAAAAGTAAGAAGGCTTCCACTGGATTCTAACTAGGTCACACTGTTTTTCTGCAGCCATAGTTGGTTTGTTTCGTAGGCTTCTTTTATAACTAAATTATACCAGTAGTTTTGCAAACTGGCTGCCTGGGGGTACAATAATTTTGCAACTTTAAATTAATGTTTAGGCTTGTCAACGAAGGCATTGACGGACATATTATTATACTAGCTTTAGCCCACGGCTCCGCTCGCATTATGTTTGTTTTCCCGGGATAAAAGTAGCCTATAGCACTCGCCCGATTTCGGACTATCTCTGTGAAAAACATAAGTTGATCCATTACTTAGTTACCGAGGAGAAGTCGAACAAACAAACCAATAAACCAACGAACACACTGTCGCATTTATAATATGTGCGAGGATGATGTGGAAACCAACTAACATTTTTGTTTAGCCTCACTTGCCGGAAAGCCGCAGTATTTTGAACCTTATTTCACTAGTAATAAAATGAATTATTGATTTGTCGTGATTTTTTCATTTTCAACGGAACCATCCCCCTTAATTTAAGTTTTTATCTATGTCTACGAAAAATAAAATAAACGTATCAGTTTTACACTTAATATTTTGTAATGCCGCGGATAAGAGTTACTAGTAAAATTGCTCTAACCCTTGATGTTGTACGCAACATAAATTTAGAGTAAAAAGATTAAAAATTTTCATTCTATTAGGGATAAAATTTCCAAAAAGCCGTTCTTAGTACACCATATCCTATCCCATATAGCATCATTCAAATTTCATGACTCAAGGCTCGGCGGTTTAGGCTCTGAGTCTATGCCTAGGTAATATCAATCAGTATATAAATCATAAATCAGATTAATATTTTTATAAATCATATATTTAGCCAGAAAGTAGGAAATGTTTATCAATCAGTATATAAATCATAAATCAAATTAATATTCTTATAAATCAACTATTTAGGCAGAATCGAAAATGTGTATCAAAAAATTATAAATATCAAAAAAAAAACTAATTATTTAAATTAATTTGTCAAAAAAAAATTTAAAACATTCATTTTATTTTTTTCTAATAATAGTTTCTTTTTTTCTCATGATTGTTTATCTAGTGATTAATTTTAGGAATAAAACTGTTGTCAATAAACATAATTATATAATTATATAATCGTACTATATTTTTTGTGTATAAATGATTATAACCTAAAACAAAATAGATATAGATTATTAAATTTAATTCTGGTGTTACTGATAAAAACTAGCTGTAAAATAATATCATGCAGTGGATAGCTGACTATTAAAAGCGTGTAATTAGAGTAATAGGCTTAGTTGAATGGAATAAATTTGCGATCAATAGAATTGTTTTAATTATTTGTGTTTTAGAGTTTTAACAACGGGCCTTGGAATAGTCTCTCGAGTCAGCATTTTTTAAATATCATGTGAAAAAAGCTTACATCATTATTTTATACAGAAATGAATCCAGCTGTAACAAATTGTGGAGTATCTAACAGTTAGTATGTTTTAATTATATTTAGAACTAATCCGAAGGATATTTATAGCAATTGGTTCTGGTTTACGTAGAAAGTGTACTCATTCATGTATGATACTATATTATAGATACACTGCCCGCCCCGTTCACTAATCCAAATATGTTTCACCTAAAGAATATAGAACCCGTAGTTTGTTAAAAATATAATGCAAACATCATACATCAGAGTATTTCTTTCGGCTTACCCAAAACTGTGTTAATTGCTTTCCCACAACAGGGATTTTAGGCTACCTAATTACTGTCTGAAAGGATTCTATAAGTATTATTAGATCTTGGCAGTTCGATGTTGAGCTGATATTTAGTTATTTTGTAGCTCTCTACTAAGAACACTCCTATGTTGAAAATACATAGATTGCATACAGTCGCCACTGACACGCCAAGCCAGCCATGCAGG
This sequence comes from Ligdia adustata, assembly GCA_947049295.1. NCBI lineage: Eukaryota > Metazoa > Arthropoda > Insecta > Lepidoptera > Geometridae > Ligdia > Ligdia adustata. The sequence goes on along the minus strand of OX346213.1, from coordinate 14,542,302 downwards.
AGGGCTATGGTCCCGGTTGGCACATGGAGAGGAGGTGGCAGGGTGCCATTTTTGTTGTTTTTATTAAATTGCACGATAAATTGCGCGCACTTTTTAACTCATTCGGCAAAACGACGCAAGCGGTAAAGCGGCATCATTTCTCATTAAAACACCACCCGGGATCATTTCTGGCATAGCTTCCTATGTCAGAACTATATCTAACTGTGGAGACGCAATTTGGAAAAAACGTTAAACTCATCACTACAGCTGAAGTGTTCCTCCTACCTAGGCCGTGTAATTGATAAATTAACAGGCTTCAATAAGTTTTTACTCGCCAATTTGTCTTCAACGGAAAATATTGCACCATATTGCACGCATACCTTACATGTTCGATATAGCTGACTAAACTCGAAGAGTACCTACTTGTTTGGTTAATAAAAATGACAAAAAATCTTGAATTCGCTTTTTACGTTATTTTTTTTGAGTTATGCTAAAAATTTGAAGGGGTGGCAAAGTCCTACGTTGCGCCATTGAATACATACTTATTAACTGATGAACATCACCGAATGTGAACGAAACTATAGTTGGACCTTTCTAACAATCAGGTACGCGTGAAAACCAGTCTTCTTAAACAAGATGAACATCACAGTCAGAATCTAAATTAATATTCAATCAACTCGTTCAACATTCTCTGAATTTCCTTCTCTGAAACCTCTAGCTTCGGGGCGAGCTGGGCCTCGAAAGCGCTTCAGTTTTGGTTTTATTCGATAGCTGTATTATTCGTATACTCGTACAATGAGAATTTCGATTCAAAGCTACGTTATATGTGTAGTGCCACTTAATTGTACTTGTTTTCCGATAGCCCGGAATTTTTATTACTTCTGATAAAACCACTAGTGGTCCTATCGATGGGACTATATAGTCTATAAGGACGTATAACTTTCAATTGACTTAAATCGTAACGAAAAATTTTACCGTGGTATTAAATAAATTGTTTATTACATTGTCAAACCGCTTTCATATTTAAAACAAACAATAATATTAGGTATTCCTTAAATACTAGGATTTCACTAAATACGTTTTTAATATTGCAATATATGTACGAGAATATTTTGTCAAGCGTTATTACCAATGCGTTAATTGAGGCAGTTAACAAGACGCAACTCTGAGTGCTTTATCGAATTGACTTTATAATACCGCTACGGAACCATGACAAAACAATACAAAACTTTTTCATAATACGGTTGTGTCACCCAAGCTTTAATGGAGATCAGGCTTTATTGCAACTTCTGTTCGATAAAAAGAGCCTTGTCGCAAACCCGTCGAATAAAAATAGGATGGAAATGATCCGAAAAATTAACTAGTATCGTAAGTTGATCAGTACACTCGTAATTTATAAGTAGAACCGTGCGACCGGAGTCGATAGTCCAGTTCCATAGTTGGTATAATCGTTGAAATCCCGTAAAAGGTCGTAGAACCGCGTATTTCCGTCGCAAGTGCAGCCTCTTACTCAACGCGCGAAAAACTCGCCATTGCGATGACTCAAGCTCGTTTGCAATACAAAATACAACCATATAAATATACCTCCATACATAACTCCCTATGAAAAATCAACGTGAGACCTGACAATCTTGCAATAGTTCGATTCGCTCCGGTAGAGTTACGCCAAGTGTTTGATTAGATGTGTTTTGCAATTAATTGATTGATATGGGATATTGCGTGGAACGCAAGAGGCACAATTCTGTGTGTTTATAGTATTACGAGAGTTGATTATTTACGCCTTTTGCAAGTTGTCTCTTTGTTTGTACAAAAACTGAATTCCGCATAAGAGAGACTTGTACAATTTCTATGTAAGCCTATGTCTAGATCCGTATCGTTCTATGTATAGTCTAGTCCATGTTACTGAGGTATGATAAATAGTTTCTTGGTAGGACAATGAATCAGCCGTCGTCCTGTCCCTAACAGGAAACTAGAGATCCAGAGAGTCCACTGGGAGCAGCATACCTTGTCCTTGCACAGCAAGTAAAGTAAGATAAGTACGTGAAAAACTTGGCGCCAACTGTAATTGGCTAGTTTCTATTCGAACTCGATTTTGTTTTCTCTATTTCTAAAGTAAGAAATTTGAACCTGCTCGTTGCTGCTCCAACCAAATGTTACTGATAAATTGCAGATAGTTTGGTATCATTTAAATTTCATAACCAAACAAAAGTACTTAAATGAAATAGGTAGCTGAATCATTCTTTCAGATGATCCAGATTAAAAATTTTCGTTATAGGTTATTGCATGACAGTCAGTATTCCACGAAAAAACAAAAAAACCCTATTTTGGTATTTTTTTTTAGATACTCCATAGTACAGCATTTTGCTAATTCAGCGAAAGTTAGAAGAGTTCATTGTCCATAAATAAGATTTGTGCAATTTAATTAAGACGTTTTAAGCTATATTGTCTCACATCGATCTGCTGTCGCTGTGTAATAAACTTTTCCAGTAATTGAAAGCTAATAAATGATAGTTCTTACTATTAATCATTTCGTCACTGCAATTAATTACTTTGGTGGAATACTTAATGAAGGACAAATTTATTGTCAAAATGCCATTTGAATTCGGCAATAAAGCTAAGTCGTGACAGAGAAACTTTTAATAGTCATCAACATCATCGTCTTCGCATAAGGCGGACTCTTGCTCTGATGCCAGATCTATTAAGGCCACCGGAAGGTTTGTGACATGACCTAGGTTTGTTATACATGGACAAATAAACTGGTTCGCACCCGCGGATCTCGTTATCTGACTGAGTTTGCCACGGATGACGGAGCGTTGTTTCTACTGATAACGTGTTATTATTATCTGTCAGATAAATAAATTTAAGTTTTGACCACTAAAGTTTGCTAATTATCGACGAATAAGAAGACTTTATTTGGTAGTTGCATAAAGCATAATCAAAAACGAACGAAGGACGGACTGAGTAAATCTATATAAGTAGTAAATGAGCAGAAGTAATACTGCAAACAAAGTAACAAATACACTTTGACATTTATAATTCTAAAGATGCTATTATAGCTTCTTCAGTTTCTCTAGCAAGATTTCGCTTTGGTAAAAACTTGATGAAAGTGTAAAATAAGCTTCACTATTTATTGCCATCGTTTGCGTTGTACTTGAAACTTGAACAGTTAATGTTTGTTTCGTATATTTCGAGGGGCGAATGAAAGGGAGTCCCTCATTCGGTATCGACAGAGAACTTTGATTAGGTATTTATTTAGCTTATTGAGGTCTACAACTGAACACTATAATGGCACTCGTGTTTTGAGTATCTGGCATTCTGTCTGTCCCTAGCTTTGTATTTAGAATATTTGTCATTATAACCGATTAGGTAGTGTATAAAAAAGCCATCTTAGTATTAATAACGTCTTAATTTTGAATTACTTGGAAGGGTATTCCATGAATTCCCTAAGATGACTAAGAGGGGAAGAATTTTATCCTGGTGTGGGACAGTTGTAATTACAAAAATCTAAATAGTGCGTCTTGTTTTAATGTTATGCGTAAAAACCAATGTATCTTACCGAGCGAAACCGCGGGTTGCAACTAGTATAACCTATGACCACCTACAGATAAAGACCAATCCAATGACATATCGCACGTCAAAATTTATATATCGGTTTAGGCGGTAGAGGGTCACAAAGAGTTATCCATTCATACATAATACTCGTATATAGACAAACACTGGAACTTCGTTTGGGCAGTCGGGTAAAAACTTAATTATCATTAATTATCAAAGATATTAAAACTTTAAATAATAGCTGCAAACAGTTTCTCTAGTTATAATTGTGCAGTGTTACTCACATAAGTCACGCGTTATGTATTATTATGATTTTGCTTTTACCTACAACTGTAATATAACTTACATAAAGACGTTAGATTTCCCTCTCAGCACCCTGACCTTGCTTTAGAGAATTATTATCATAATTAGCTCTATTAGCATAATTCATAATGCACGTAGTTATTTACTAGTGCTTTCTAATTATACATTTCTTTTTGTAAACTACGTGCGATGAGTTACAATACGATACACGGTAAGTTACAGTTAGTAAAACAGTTTTTAGTTGTAGTATTAGTTTGACACTGAAAATGTATGAACGGTATTGATAGCGCGCAGCGTTGCGCTCCTTAGTGAAGGTAACCTGTCTAGTTATCGCGAGTTTTCTTAGCGAAATTGCAAATTTCTTTCTCTGGTTGTTAGTCCCGCTGTGGAACGCTGCGCGTCGTTCCACGCTCCTACGTTCAGTCAGTATACGCTTGGGAAAGTGCGCGGCGCGACGTCCGTACTAGCGCCCGCGTCAGGCGTCCGAACGCTTTTCGCGCCATACGAACTTTTGATTTCGAACGTATCTGTTCAGTAATTTTACTTATATTATTGCTAGCATCTCATGTATTTCGATGAGGGCATGTGTTTTTGTTAAATGTGCATAGTGGATTTTTTTCGTTGATTAGCTGTTTTCTCCAATACCTGTTTATTTTTTATTAAGTTATGATTGGCTATTAGTTACTGCACAATTTATTAGCTTAATTATTATTTTACGCCCAATTTATTTGCGAGAGTATCACACGGACTTATAGGTCGTATAATGATTGCCGCTAATTGCTTAAATTTATGTAGAATTGCAAGTATAGCGATATTTTATTGTTACATATTTCTTTATTGACATATCTTGTGGGTTCATTGCCTAAATGAGATTTATGTAGGTTGGTTATTTTGTAAATGCTTTGCTAACTTGGCAACGATTATTTGTATGATTAAAGTGTGTTTGATTCCAATGTTTCAAAATTGTTTGTGTACAGTTGCAAGTATTTTTTCATTAAGCTTATAGATAAATAATGTTTATACATGATAAGTCTTAGATTGAAATTGATATTTCGAACTCAACTTGCTGCCTAAGACTTGCCAACTCATTACTAACAATCCCGTATACCATATTATATTTATTTTGATTATTTTACGTACTGAAAGTAGCTTTTTGGAGCCCGAGTTAGTCACAGATAAATTTTTTTTTTATATAAAAAGCTTACATAAGTTGGACATTCTGTAATTAAACACCCTAGTTTTCTGTTACTTCCTTGATATACCGATAGACTCGTAGTTGTAAATTAACCATTCAGGTTTGCTAAGGTACTTCTCTAAATACAACCCGGATAATGGAACTTCTAAGTCAACGCTAACTCAAAAACCCAGTAAACTGAACATTTGAACTTAAACTTAAACCTTTACTTAAAGTTTTCAATAGTACTGGCCGGTTGGCGCAGTTGCTGGCAACCCTGCCATCTGCGCTCTGGTCCGGGGTTCGATCCCCGGACAGGTCAAACATTTGTGTGAATGAACATGTCTGTTTGACCTGTGTCTGGGTGTTTATTATATATGTGAGTATGTATATAGATATATTTCATCGGGTTAAAATAGCACAGACTTTGCCTAATTTGGAACTTGAAGACCTTTGTGTGGATGTTGTCACATATTATTATGTGCAACTAGGACTCGCGCGCATAGGATTCCGTACCATTATCTGTACAATATTAGTTAAATTTTCTAACGGTTGCCGTTATTAAAATGGAGCATAAACGACAAAAAGTCTCGGTTGCTGTACGGAAGCCCCCTTTAATATTTATTTTATTCTGTTTTTAGTGTTTGTAGCTTTAGTGGCAACAAAAATACATAATTTCAACTGCCTATCACGGTTCACGTGATACAGATACAACCTAGTGACAGGCAGGCGACCAGACAGAAAAGTCTTAGTAATGGGATCTTGATTAAACCTTTAGGTAAAGATCCTGAAAATACACATACTTATAATATAAATCTCATGGTTAATAAAGATAATGGTTTTAGCGAGTAATCATCAAACATGTTTTAGTATTTCTTTAAATCGAGTATATAAAATAGTATAGTATTTAATTTACTAAGTATTTCATTTCGTATGATTTTATTCATAGAATCTAATGAAAAAGTTTGGCAATTTGGGGTGGCAATAATTATATTATTACGTAGAGATAATGGCCGAGTGGTTAGTGGGGTCGATTGCCGTGCGAGAGTTACGAGGGTTCGATTCCATGAAATACTCAAAAAGTGCCTAAGCTACCGGTGAAGGAAAACTATAGCATGGTGGTAGGGCGTTTCCTAACGCCCGCCTGTGTGTTCCGGCAACCTTCCTTGAGAGCCAGCGTTTTCCAGACTAGGCATGCTCCACCTAGGGCAACAGTGACTTCCGCGGTCGTGCGACTGTCAACAAAAGTATTTTGTAGCAAAAATCAATTCTTTTCAATTCCTATTGTTAAAACGTAATAAAGAGTTAGTGATTGTTATTCCTGAGTAATTACTTCTTTAGTAATTATTTCTGTCCCCTATGCAAACGTTAAATGTACTTAAGCATATAAAGAGATCTAGACCCCTACAGGGACATTTAATTAAAATATTTCAAGGTTGAAAAGATCTCTGTAATTCCTATATTAATAAAGGAACTAATCTCTACGAGAGTGGATTGGCTAGGACGAGAGGATTACAGCCCTCGCACTAATTACTTAGAGCTTGTTAGTGAGGCCACAGATTATGTGATAGCAAAGATTATCCCCAGCCTTTGAATATTAACCCTTTAGGTGTCACTTCATAATAAAACATTATACTTTGTCGAATAACGAATCGAACGACTACCTATTTATGTTATCGTGAGTGAGAAAAAATACCAATACGTTTTTAAACTTCTTTCGATTGGTCGTTTCTACTACTTCACATTTGACATTATAATTTATTATATATATTGTAATAAGTATTACTGTACATTTTTATTTAATTAATATTTTTATTTAGCTGTGCCAAGTGCAAAAAATAAAATTAACAGTTAAGTTAATTTTATTTTTTGTACTTGGCACGTGTTCATTTATAATTTCCTAATTTTTATTAAATATTTATTGATTGCGTTCATCAATTATTGATGATGGTACGTACTGCAGTTCTATTATAGTACTCCACCAGTACTTAAGTTAACCTACAGATAACACGCGTTCTGGCATTTATTTGGCCAATCTCACAATCTCTTCGGTATTGGCGAATGAGTATCCCAGATATTGGATCCAAAAATTTTACACTATACTCCTAAAAAAACTATGTAAAGTAAGTAAGCTAAGTGCACTTTAAAAGGACTAAACCGCGCTCTATTCGATTTTTATTGCATATATTGAATTTCGAGCCGTTAAATGTCACATAAAAACTTATAAAAAGATACTTTATTTTTGTTTGCACTTTGTTGCCGGAAGCTCATTATTGACGGAATATCATTATACTTATAGCATCTATTAATATTTTACAAAACATAGGTAGACCAATTAAAATTGCTCATGCCTCCGCAGTTTTACGTCAATACACTTCAAGTTTTATCAGTAATTTTTAAGCAAATGTGATATTTAAAAATATTATCCTCATAATTTTTGTGTCTCTGTAGCAGGCCTGTTCACAATATTGTAAGCATTCGAATAAAAGCTTTTTCCAACATTCATTAAATATATCACGGTTAAAAAAGCAAAAAAGTTTTGTGGGTTACAGAACGAACTAAGCATGGCGTAAATCGTTTTATTATTCTTCTTACTCATTTGACTTAAGTTCCCTTCAATAATATTGCTATTTAAGTTCCATCAAATGTTACCCTTACTTACTTATGGCTGCTGATAAATACTTGTAAAGCCTAGATAAGTTTATCTAGGAATCTTTAACCTTAGTAGATCAATAATTTCGATGTTCGTCCTGAAATCATGTTTACAACTTTTGGACAGAATATAGCGTTTAGCGCTACCATAAAAAGCTCCTTTTACTCTGCCACAGTATTAAGCAATCATTTCGGCTTACAATAGCTGTAAATGGCTTTAACTATACTAGCCAGAACCAACGATATGCATATTACTCTTTTAATGGTAAATATTATCGATACGAGTATTTGTCATGTTGGCCTTGAGCAGAATATGTCAGTTTGTTTGCATTAAGGACACACAATTTGATATTTTAATTCAGTGTACTGTAGTAGTCGTACTTCACTAAACTTTGAACCAAATGGCATTTAGGTAACTGCGAAATAGAAAAATACGTTCGTCGTAGAAAATATGTTAATATCTTATTCTATATTATTTAAATTCCTATGGAATTTTGGAGGGAAAATTATTGTTTAATTTCACCCACCAAAAGTGCATTCCAAATATCTAAGTCTACGACCAGTGGTTAGGGTTGTTCATCGTCTATCACTCAGCCACGGACTCGATCAGAATAAGCCTTTTTTAACATTAAGGCAAAGAGGAGTGTTTTGGAGCAGAAAGAACCTATGTGTATTTAAAGATTTAGTATTAGTCAGAATACATTGTTCGCAAATTTCTTTCACGTTTAAGTTAGTAATTTTTCGTCTGCAACTGGCACTTCAATTCAAGTTTAAATCGACAGTCCGGTTTTTACGGGTTAACGTGAGGGAACCGAGAGCGGGATTACTCGTACTCCGCTACGAGTAACTTTTCGCCTTTTTTCGCCCTTTTATCCACTCCACAGCCCTGTTAGCCAAGCCCTACTGTAAACAGCCTTGTCGCAACACGCTCAAATTGTACAGTCTCACTGTTTATAAGTTCGTACGTTTGTTTTGTTTTTTTATTATTTCGTAAATGAGTAGCAAATTAGCTAGTTTCGACACATAAAACTATTTGGTGTGTTACCAGTAAGCGACAGTTAATTATTGTCATTCTGCACTGGTGTAAGGTTTTTTTTTGGCTACCGCAATAGTCTTCTAGCTTTTGCTTTTGAATATGAAGTCGCAGTTATCCTTATCACTTGGTTACCTAATCATATTTTTATTATTCTAAAAGTTACATACTGTTCGTTGATCTGGCTAATTATACTCTAGAAAAAGTGCAAGTAACTCGACCAGAATTAGATCAGACTGTATTAGTCCTATGTAACTGTACAGGGACCTTGGCAATAATCTTCCAATATTACTTTATTCAGATCTTTTACAAAGGCTTGCTAGTACCAGCAATGTAGATAGGCCGCAGTTCACAAAAGACGTAGCAGCGTTCTGTGTAATATCGGACAGATGTGGCCTGTGTTTGTTTTGCTGTCACTTACAAAGTCGCTCTCTACCACCCCCTTTATTACGTCGATCTTGGAGAATCGGTCAATATTCCTTATTGAAATGCGCCCGACTGTTTTACTGACATTAGAAAGTGTTTGTGACGGTTTTGATTTAAAGACTTTATTTCTTAAATGAAATATACATTTTGCTTATATGAGATAACAATACTAGGAAACCAATGCTTCAACACAAAATCAAAACTACCTTAAAGTTAAACAAATAAGTATTAACTAAATAGCACCTATTTTTATATTCGCACCCTATTTACTGTCAAATTTGGTTTATCAAATTTAATATAGCTTAATTTAATAGCTTTCGAATATATATTATAATTTATACGCGTATATAATTTGGACGCGTGGTGGACTTATGATCTACACCTTCATAGGAAATACCCCGTACTCAGCAGAAAGATGCTATGGTCGTATATTAATGTTTTTTTAAATAATGTATTTTTTATAGAGTTTATATGTAAAGGTACAACGTAGAAGTTGTTACTTCAATGCAAGCAAGCCATATTAACTAAAACAAGATAACTAACTACAACAACAAAAAAATATAGCAGAAATACTCGTATTACCTATTATTGAAGCATTTTTTTGTCTAAAACGTAAAAGAAGTCACTAATGTCAATCTCTAATGTAGTATTTCAATCATATTTAGTGTTGTGATTGCAATTGTTTTAGAATTGAACCTGACGTTTTCTCAAGAGATTAGATTGAATTTTGCTGTCGCAGTGAAATTTATTAATATTTATTTTACTCGTACGAGTTTATACTCGTACGAGTAAAGTAGTGACCATCGATAAGAGACCAAGCAATTTATCTCGTCGATGGCGATCTCTTTAGTTTTAAATAACGATTAAGAATGAGTGTTAGTATTTTACGAAACTATTTGTATGACAATATACAATCTTTGTCGAAAAACCATGACTAAAATGGGAACATTGCTATACCTTCTGCGCGAAAGTCCTACTTAACTCCCTGGTTGCCTGGTGCAGTCATAGTAACCTGTGTGTAAGATAATTTTTCTAGTTTTATTCACACCGAGGCATCATTACCAGCAAGTAGGTATAGAGTGCAAAATGAGATCGCGCTGAGGTCATTCAGGATTATGATTTGTATGTCACTATTCGCTCCGTGTCGGAGACTCTGTTTGCTGTCGGGAAGTGAATAACGACGGTCCGAGTGGCACAATTGAGGCAATCGGTCTTTCCGGCCGGCGGTAAGGCATCCCCCCTCGCAATGTCATCCTGACGAGGACCCTCTCAAAAGTACTCATGTCCCGGGGCTTATGTGCCCACTCCCATATTATAAGACTGGCTGACGACACGACGCCCACTTGTCATTTTAAGAATTGATTGTGCTCCTACAATTTGGAGCATTGTGCGTATTTTTGATGTGATTGACGTATTTGGGGCATATAAAACTTTTGCGGGTTTATGTTTTGCTTTAATTATATAATAGTACACCAACTGGGTTTTAATAGTTCTTCATCAAGTGATATAATTGATTGTTTACAACTATGGAGAAGCTTAAATGTTACGTTACAATTTTATGAGACTGAGTAGGTCCACAGAAAAAACCTATGGTTGAAAACCGTTACTAGAAAGTTTTGACAAGTAGAACACTGTTTATTTCTATGATTGTCATCATTGTTATGATTTTTGTGAGGGAGACCATTTTGTACCTACTGCGTCTATATAATTACTTTAAGCTATTTACTTACAAACAGAATATCTCCAAATTAATACGATGCAATAGCCAAAAAATTACATCTATAAGTTTTTACAAAACCCTGTCTTTCTCGTAAAGTGTACTCGGTTCCACGCTTTGTTTTGCTCTCGTAAAAGTGCTCTCCTGACTTCTGGTTTGTAAAACGTTGATCTGAGCGATACGGGTTTGTGGTTCCAAGAACAAGCGCACAGGGTTGTCAAGAAAGCGGCTCATATGGTGACCATCATTATAAATAAGATGAATCCATAAGAATGGCAGTTGCCGGTCATAAAACAATCATGTTCGCAAAAGTGTTACGAAATCTTTAACTATATTGTAAAATCTTAATAATTTAGGATGTAGGTAAAGGAAACTATTGAATTTAAAATTTTCATTTGGATCACACTGTAGCCTTATATCAAATAGGGTATATTAATAACTATTTTTTCGAAACGCTGAGAATTAGTCCTTAGTAAAACTATAAATAACTGCTCTTAGTCCTTTTCTATGGTTTTTAAAAATGTAGTATACTTTTTAACAACCCTGAACATCTGTGTGTTAATGAGAGTTTAAAATTCTACGATCTATTGATTTGACTTACAGTTACTAGGTGAGGTTCATCGACATCTTGATTGACTTCTATCGTTGATGGGGTTAGTTACAAGACTTACAGGTACTTGAAACCGAGACAGACGAGATTTCACCATATTCCTGCCAGTGACGCTCATAGAGAAAGAAAAATATCGATATAGATCACGAAAAGTAGAGACATATAATATATTTGCCCCTATACTCGTACTCTTTTAAACAAACAAAATATACTGTAGATTTTAGAATAATATCAGACATATTTGTAATAATTGGTCTTTTGTCATAATTAAGAAATAATATTAATATTTTCCTATGACCTATAATGAGATTTCAGTGCAATTAAATTCTCTCTCGTTTGGAACTAGTAAATGAAAGTACATAGTAATTGATACATGATGTACGAGTAATCAAACAGCTTAAAATAAAGGGTTTACCAGTGCCGTCGCATTGTAGTAAATCTTTACCTTTACAAAAACTAGAATAGCACGTACAGTATAAGCTCTTCTTCCTACGACAGTTTTTAAGCACCTTTCGAACCATGTAAATGGATGTTTCGCTTTTAAAAGGTTCTTTCGTGCAAAGTGCATCGCCTCAGGCAGTGCACGTTCTTACGCCACAGTAAACGTATTAGTTTATATGCAACTTGCACCTCTTATGCTGATATTAAATTCCACAGATTTTTAGCTTTAAACTAACTTGCGCCTCTTTTCAGGCAAGTCTGAATATTTTTGCCAGGATTTATGTGGGCAGTAGGCATTTGAATTTCGCAAATGAAATATCCGGTGTAATTTTTTTATCGATATCGAGCTAAGTTAAATTTGCTCCCGTTTAATTTCATTTTCTTCACTCATTTCACATATTCATTGAAATTATTGGTTCTATAGTTGAGATGCGAGTAAATATACAAGAAACCATTTACTACGAGTAAGCGTAATTAATGTAATTAAATCGATTGCTGGCTGTTAAGGCGGTACGTCTTATTAGAAACACATAGAGAACATAGATATTTGAAATATTTTTAATTTCTGCGAGTACTGATCTTTTTTGTACCTATTCGCTACTTAAAATACATTTTCATAGTTCATGGTTGTATTGATTCAGTATTGTGACAGAACCAAACCACCTTAAATAGGTTGGTGCTGTACAGAGAAAGCCCGCGTTGACTATTGTTATCTAAGGAAATATGTGAAACGAAATCTTTTGCAAAAAACTACAGATAATTCACATCAATTAGTTTTCTCATGTCGCAGAGTGTAGTATCAACTACTCGTATAATTTTTTTCTACCGGAATTTGTGAACTAGAGTTATTTACTAGAGAACGTAATGTTCTGTCTTTTTTAACTATTAATTAGCTTTTATACGAGTCATGTTTCAGTTGAGTTATATGCTTGTTTGTTGAAATATAGCCGCGTCGCATGCACATTATTTCTTTGCATGTATGTCGTCTTGTATGTATTGTATACGTTTCGAGACTGTGTAGTCTTGTGTTGTTAGCTTTGGACTCTCAAACTGCAGGCTACATTTGATTCAAGAATTTTATGAAATAAAATCACAGTCACACACAAGTTTCAGTTGTTTTCAGATTTTTTAGAAAGATTACAGAATCGAATATATATCCTTGTTTACAAAACGCGGTTACTCAACTCATTGCTGAATCGGCTGAATTCTACTGGTGTTTTTAGCAAACGAAATATTCGAGCTATTATTCTGACACTTATGCTTTCAATCTTACTAAAATTACTCTAGTGTTAAAAATCAGGGAAACGATAGCACACGAGTATGGAAATTGGTGAACGTTCGTCGTTGATGAAAACTCATGTATGTTCTTGACAATCCTGAAGTTTTAACATAATACCATGGGGAGTGAAATATATCATCTACGTGGAGTATTTAGATGGCAACTCTAGCGGTAGCGGCAGTAGCGCAGGCACCTGTCACGCGAACGTCGGCGAACGCGCATGTAGAAACTCTGCGCACATCTTTTACAATGCACGACCGCTAAGCTGCCTCATACATTATAATAGCAGGACTAGACATGGATATCAATATCGCACTTTTTGAGTAATAGCTTCTAAGATACATAAGTATAAATAAAGGAAATATAATAAATATAATTTAAAAGCTATGTCTTGATAGCAGAGATATTAATACTGGTTTCATACATGTGAAAAGATTGTCTGGTACTTTATTACATAAATTACTAATCTATTAAATTATGTCATAATAAAGGTTGATCTACCATACCCAGTCAGGACAAATAACTATTGTAAAATTGCTTACATCTAATTTTAGTAAATCAATAAATTATTTCTTAATCAATATTAGTTTTCTAAATTACCATCACCTCTGTATATACGCAGGAACAGTAAAGACTTACAAAATACCATTACTGAGTTACTCGCACCTGCAGCTTATTATAGACGCAATCTAGTAGCAAAGCTTGAACATAGTTTAATGAGGCGCCTCCAAACACATTACATATTCCAAGAGAGAAGCATTGGCATTTCGTTATACGTACAGCGACATTAATGCGTCTTCGATAGCTCCCGAGACTAGTAAATAAATTATAGACTCACACGAACCTGTTTTGATGCGAATTAATCCGGCTTTAGTACGCCATTTACATTATAAGTGCATAGGTATTCAGTCACTCTTTATTCGCTACCCTTTATGTCATGAATCTTGGCGCTTTGTTTGTCTCGTAGTCACAATCCATGAATTGGAATCTGGCTCTGCTCGTATTATGCATTGCGGATGATACTCGTATTCTTCATAAAGTAAATCATGTTAAATTCAGTGGGCTTATTAAATCAAATAATTTTTCATATTTCTTTTTTACAACTTATCATGTCAAAACTCAATCGTAATAAAAGCCTTTGCCGAAATCCTTTTTCGGAACTTGTCAGTACATATATCTACGCCTTCTATATTTCTATCAATTAACATACATAGCTTCATAACAACGCAACGTAAAGACAGCTCCTTTTGAACTTATAATATTAGCATTGTTATGTGCTAAATTAGTCACTACCCTTTGTGATCCATATCTGATGTCCTTGACGTGTTGTTGTCGTATCAAGCAATGCAAGAATGCGCCACAGTTAATGTTTATCAAAAAAGTGTCTTGGTTCTGTCCAGTGCAAGACAATGGACTGGACGTCTCACACGCAAAGTTTCACGATAATATTCGTACAAAAGTCAGATTCATTGGACACTAACAAATCTTAAACTTTACACTGAAAGTGTTAAAAATGTCTAATATAAATTGAGCTATTTGAGTGAGTGGCTTCCCGATTTCTTTAAACATACAGTAAGTACACACGCAAACTTACTTTAGCTGTATTAAGCGTATAATAATACATAATTGCCATTAGAATATATTAAGTTTGTCTATGCCTGGGACTGTTTGGTACTTAACTTAGCTCATTACTACATATACGACAAGGAGAATACCATACGTACCCGCTTTCTAAAGGTATGTCTATGTTTTTTTATGTCCAAGTTAGTTAACTTCTATACTGACAAGGTTTTGTCGGCGGAAATACTGTATTCAACGTGTGTGCACATTATACTGTCAATTAGTCTGCAGTATGTGCACTGATCGCGAAAGCGGTTGCCAGGAAGGCGCCCGCTTAGTTTTTAATCCTGACCATCAACGCTTTAATAAAACCGGATATAAAACGACACAGTACGGTTACAATTTAACTGCCCATAAAACCACCACTGAGCCCTAATTGTGTCCAAAAGCTGAACGATTCTGTAGGGCTTCTGTTCTTCTGTGAGCGTCACAGTATTTTTACGAGTTAAATGCTCATAAAATTGAACTGTTAAGGGCGTACGTTAATATTACGTTAACAACTATATTCAAAGTTATCGCTCGGTCCGTGCCATTAAAGGCCGCTTTATTTATGTGTTCCTTTAGTACTCACTTATTGTTTAGGGCGAGTCAATAAATCGAAGATAGTACCAAAGAAACGGGCGACTTCCTGATACGAGTCCTGATGACTCCTACGTGAGGCCCTTTGCTCGATATAACACAGATTCTGGATTTGAAAGATTCGCTATCGAACAAATGCACTCAGAGAAAAAAAATAGAATATGAGTTGTTTTTGTTAAATAAACTTAAGAGCTGCTTCACTAAAAAAAAGGGCAATTAGATTAAGGAAAATCCTATAAAGACGCGGTCCGAAAAAAACCTGAAAGTCGAACATCTCAAAGGGTTCAGCTAAAGGAAAAAATGTTTAAGGATTTTTTTACATTACAGACGAAAAGTAGAATATTAGCGAACAGCGCTCTCTCCCATTTCAAACTAATACTATTTCACTTTAATTCAATAAAATTGCCGGATGAATGGTGAAGGCTGTTTCCAATATCGCGATAGCAAACTTGCGCAGTATTATCCATCCAATATACTCAGACTTGGTTGTTCAAAATAGTTTAGCTAAACCTAATTAATTTTCTTGTGAAAGTATTACCATCTGACTATATTTTGGATAAAAGGAAGTAAATTTGATGATATTACGTATTACTTAATACACGTAATATATATTTTTTATTGTTAAAGTCATTTTACTGTAATATCACTGAAATAAGTATTAAAAATTTTATTCAGAAATTTGACCCAAAAATTTTAAAATACTTTTTCTTTTTATAAATTATACATATGACAACAATTGTTTATAAGACAGTAATAATATTATAACCACCTATAGGTATAGGATGTATCAGGAACAACTCAACTTGGTAGATACATTTATAATGGGAGTTACACAAACTTGTATTAGAAACCATTGTATTTTTCTGTCTGTCAATTGTTTTTATAGTGATGAAAACTTTAGTTTGGTCCTCATAATTACCAATGACGACCACGGGAACCAGGACTCAAATAAGTATTTTGACAAAATATTCTAAAAATATATATTGTTGAATTTTCTCCATTTTGTAATTACGAGTATTCCTGTATATTCAGATGAGTACATTGATCATTCAAAGAATGTTCGTCATTCCCTCGAACACTCAGTATGTTAATGAGATACACGATCAACTAATCTTCTTCAGCTTGTCATTTTATAGAACAAGCGCCAAAACATGAAGTTTTCTCCGATCGATCATGATTCACTTGCAGTATAGATGGACCAGCGAAGTAAACGCGAAGTGCTTAGACTAATGAAGATAAGCAAGAGTAGCGCAATTTGTGAATCTTTAAGCACGCATTTACGCACACTGAAGCCAGTTTTTTATGATGTGGTTGTGTACGTGAGTTGTATATTAAGCAAGTACTCTGATTTACATACTTTTATTTTCTAATATTCTTGTTATATACTAACTGAGAGTCATGGAATAGGGCACCTGAATACATTTGCTCCGCGCATACATGCGAGATATTAAATACTTGTATAACTACGGTATACAAATACAAAATACAAACCAGCCATTATTTCAGTAAACAGTATTTTATATTATTATTATTCAGTTTTAGTCCATCATGCACTATGTATTTCAATTGGCAAGATACTACGAACACGGTTCTTTCCCTTTATTTTTCAGTCAAACAACCGTTACATCTTACTCTTGTTACTTGCCTACGTAGTTAAAGTAGCAGCATAATGCATAGGCCGCGTGATCTTCACGTTCGTTGGTCCGCGGCCAGATGACGATATCTCTCTGTTCCGAATGGCCGGCTGCGCACGCTCCGCGACACCGCAACGCTCTTGAGCACGGAATGCTCGCATCTCCTAGCCTATCGCGGCATAATCATAACATAAATTAGTGCTATTTTCTAATTTTCCCAGACACGTCGTAATCCGGTAATATCGCTATTGTTTGAAAGCGAAATGCAGATTAGATGATTCATGTTCATAACGCCGCCTTGCTAATTCTATCAGTAACCCCAATCAGTTTTGTCGGACATAGACGTCATAGAAATTTTGACACTTTTTATTCCCATAGTTCTATGATTGGCCTGATTAATAATTACAGAACCGATAACTCAAGTATTTCTATGGCACAAGTGGGAACTTATGACTTACTAGACGGCTTCTGATGGTTTATAATGAACTAATTGAAAACTGCTAAAATCTTCTTTATCTACTCCTTATTTGACTAGCAGAATGTATTACTTCGTTAAATAGTAGTATTTGTATTAAAAGTAGGCACTTCTTTCAGTTTACTAAAATGACGTAACAGTTGTATTGAGCAGAACTATGTAATAGATCAACTCCGATACGATAGAGATTCAAATACGCCACGTAATACTGTCCTATATTGTTGTATGTTGAACAAATAACAATTGACGTGACAGTACTGGCATGGTGAAAAAGACCTGAGAATCTTATCAGGTAGCAAATACATATGATTATATATATATATATATATATATATAATCATGTTATTTGTTCAACATACAACAATATAGGATATATATATATATATATATATATAATCATATGTATTTGCTATATATATATATATATATATAGTTTAAAATACGATACCTTCTAAGATAGTTCTTGAAAATGATAACCAAAAAAAAATCTCGGATTGTCCATACAGACATAGCAGACATAGTAGGTTCGTACCTCAGCCAAGTATTGTTGTACGAAATCCTCCCAATAAACACTTTCCACTGCAAAACTGATGTAACGTTACGATTTCTGAATGACATTACGGTTTATGTAACCGTGCAAATGTCCCTTGGCACATATAAGTTCTATTTCCCGTAGTTTCCATTCCTCACACTAGACAAGAACATGCTTAGAATTTTATTAAGAGTGATTTTGAAGGTTGAATTTATATTAACAATTGCCCAGTTTGTACATCTTGTATAAAGCGTCAGAGTTATTTGGTAGGTTTCGATAAAAAATATAACTTGTTCAAGGATCATGCTCATAGTAGCTCTACATATAACAATAATCAAATTAAAATAATTAGTTTACAATGAATATGAATTAAATTGTACATGAATGAATGAATGTCAGGATTAGATATAGAATATGAAAAGTTGGGGGTTTAACTTAGCCAATTAAAAATTGTAAGTGTACTTATTTCGGCTTAGAATACTCTCCGAATAACCTGCCTCAGTAGTTCGGCTTTTAACCTCTAAACCAGTTGTAGTCGTGATCGTGTATACGAGATTCTAAGAGTAATTTAGTGCAAAATATGGGATTTGCTTGGACTTTCTTCGAATTATAAACGCAGCTCGCGTTCTGAGCAACAGCTACGTTATCTTAACAAGACATCTGCATAGGTACATGTCGTCGTTTAGTTTTTCAAACAATCAACATTCAAATGTGTGCTGTGCTCATGTCATGTTTTGAACAAATTACGTTAGTTTTAGGTGGTTTTTTGCACGTAATTTTTATTTGAATATTTGTAGCTGTGAACAAGAAATTAATAAAGTATTCACCAGAAACCGCTTATAGAAATTAATTGCTTTGTAGTAAAATCGTGATAGTAAAGAGTGCCGGAAATTTTTTATTCTAAAAATTACTGGCCATTGAGTTGACTACTGGGCAAGACAAGACTCCTGTAAACCGGACATTAATTCCACAACTCTACATATCTACGAGTATTGCACTGTGTTGTTTGTTTGTGCTTTGTACCTATACAAGTGGACAAAAAATCAATTAGCTCTTGTCTTCTTGTCAAGAAATACGAGTGCACTTGAAATATGTTTTGCACAAAGACCCGTTATGACAAAAGTATTCGACCGAGCGAGCCACATGCTGAGCTAAGCAGGTCTCTGGATAATTATAGTTTTTTATTTAATTAAGTTATTTAACGAACTTAACGGTTTGACTTTCTAGAAACAATATGCAAAATCCTTTTAAATAATGATTAGCACAAAAAAGCATTTTACGAAAGGGACGCGTCGGAATTTATGACCATAATCAATCATCCTTATGAAAAAAAAAAGAACAGCCAAGATGCGGATATCCTGTATAGTTTAAACGGTTTTCAGTATCATGCCTATTACCTAACAACCGTTTTTGTTAAAAAATGACATATTCTTGTCATCACGATGCAGTATCCTTAAAAAATAATGAATATTTTAATGTGATTGGGAAAGTGCGAGAAGGCACATGCATTAAATTCTACGTGTCGTTTGATGGTATACCTAAACGGCAGGTAGGTCGATATCAAGAAAATTACACATACACCTGTTATCTAAGAAAAGCGAGTGAACTCGTTTTGTTTGATGGCACTCACGTCTTAATTGCTAACTTTCTTTATTGTAGCTCAATTCCATTAACATACTTTAAAGGAGCTGATAAGTCACAGCCTTAGAAAATTAAATTGTTCTGTTTGTAACTGTTGTTAATGTCACGAAACCTTGCAAATACGCTAAACAACGATTAATTGTTAACCTCCTTAACTTGTTCTTGAATAACAAAGGCGGGATGTTGCGTCCCAGGACTGACTAATTTACGAAACCTTTAAGGTACGGACACAGAATACACTCGTAGTTGCGGAGGAGTTCAGCACAGTTTCAGTTACAAATAAATTAATAGTTCTGTGGTTTGTTGACCTCGCGTACGTATATTTGCTTTAACTTTATAAAACTATAACCACTTGAGGAGTATTGCTTATATTTAGATATTGTGTTTTGAATGCCTGTGCCAATTGTTATTGAAATCGGCCGGTAAATAACGGCTTAACGCAAAGTTCCCCCATTATGCGGGAAATACCCGATGACAATTTTTTAAATATATTGCATAAATTATATAACAAGCTCAATTAACGGATTGGTTGGAAACTAAGTTCTATACACGAGTACCAACATCCAAACGATAGACGAAGGCAAACTTTCCCAGATTTGAAGCATATAGTAAACTGTTATACGTATGTAAAATAAAAAAGTTAAGTATACGTAAAATAAAATGTAAAATTCTGTAGACGATTGATTAACTACTATTATGAAACAGCTATTATATCCGTCATGTCGTATAAGGTATAGTGACTTCTTTTTGGCCCAGTACTTTACCGATATATCATCTAAAAGGAAGTAAAGTAAGATGCATAGATAATGATTTATAGTCAAGAGGGGAAAGTCTCAATGACTACCTGTCCGTAACGTAACTGGTCTGCAGATTAAATTAAACCTTGTTAGTATTTACATAGTAAGCTAT
Source organism: Ligdia adustata (assembly GCA_947049295.1). Taxonomy (NCBI): domain Eukaryota; kingdom Metazoa; phylum Arthropoda; class Insecta; order Lepidoptera; family Geometridae; genus Ligdia; species Ligdia adustata. Next base: position 14,521,746 of record OX346213.1, on the reverse strand, counting down.
CAATTCATTGCAGATTAAGTCAGTGTTTGTACGTCATCATATTATAATCCCATAAATAAATCTCTGCATTATTTATTGAACTTGTACTCGTAGATAACTTCTTCACATAATGTTTCTCGCAAAATTACCCCTTCACAAAAGAACGGTTTTGTACTCGTATAATGTTCTTCTTGCTTGATGTTTGTATTTTAAGTATGTACTTTAAGGTATTTTAATTTTTAATTGGTGGTATCACATTCATTAACGACATTATTTTAATTATTATTTTTTTACTATCCGGTTATTGATGCGTCCTCGCATTTATATACCAGATCAAAATTATTGAGATCCTGAAGATCCTGTATTTATATCTAAATTAAGCACTACACTAGCTTGCAATCAAGGCACTTATCCACAATTTCATAAACAATTTATGGCGTGTATATAACTATATACACGCCATAAATTGTTTATAAAATATATATATTTGAGTAATAACGAGTTACTCGGAAATTTTATATCGCGAATAAACGTTTTCAATTGCTCTTAAGGTCTTCCAAAATGAATGGATTTCTGCTGCTTGTAAATTAGTCGGATCACTAGCTAAACGTACAATTAATGATAACGTTAGTATATTACAAAAAACCTTCACCAAGTGTACTTATACCATTACCCTAGATATCTTTTTACTGTAGACGATTAATATTACTAAGCTCCAGTAACGGCATATTTCGGCTACATAAAGGGAGCATCATTGGCTCGCTACTGTTTCTTCTAACCATTATCGTGCCATTGACATGTTATTGTTAGACTATGTGAGCCTCGCAGTATCACACGGAAAGCACCACGCGTGACTACAGCAGGCTTTTAATTACTGATACCCTGATCCAACTTACTGTTTGCTTGCAGATCTTGAATGATCAGAAACTCTTATCGAGTGATTTGATCTATTCAAGTTTACATTTGATTTTATTTGTAATGCATAAAGAGATGTTCTAAATCTCGCACCAGCTTTGACTTGAGTATTAGTTTTATGGTAAGATAAATAAGATTGGCGTAATATTATTGTAAAATAGTCGATGTCCGACTATAGTCAATATAAAATTAGTCCTAATCTGGTAATTTAATTTCGGCAATTCAGAGTTCTACTGCCCACAAGAAACGACTCACAACACAGAGAAGAAAACAAGTTTTTACGTTAGATATCTAAATATAACCCACTGACAACTATTCAAAAGAGTTGTTTCAAAAATGTATGGAGCTCCGGCCAGGTCAGTGTACATGATACCATAGATCCGTCAGGGGCTATTGATCTTTAATATATCAACCAAATTAAAAATAAACATAATTTAATGCAGTGTACAAAATTAATTGTAAAACGACATATTTCCTTGTTATTACGCAAAAAAGTGATTTGCTCGTTTTAGTTATGTGAATTTTGACATTTGTGAACAATTAACTGACCGATGTGACCATTAAGGTGAAGTGAAGACAATAAAGGAGGCAACTGACGCATTTTTCATTACACAGCATTAACCACATCTTTAGGCATTTCTTGGTAGAGGTACACCGACGCGGCCGAAAATGAATCAAGTCCTTTAAAATCTTGCATCCTTATTCGTGCAGTAACTAAAATTAACTAAAATTAGGGTATAACCCTCGGAGAAACACATTATTTTAATAATTTCTACAAAGATCTGCAATTTCAGAGTTGACTCTCTGTCATATCCAAGCTATAACTGTTGTTCAGCCGCAGCAGGTTCCGTGGTCAGTGACAGTGATTTAAACGAGGTTTAACGAGTTGATAAACTAATGTTTAAAGTGATCGCCTCCGATTGACTCGGTGAAATGAACATTTTTGTGAAAAATGCTCAAATATCATCGACGTTCGCACAGGCATAAGTCGCCCGTACAGTGTTTGCGATGGAGGTACGTTATTATAGAGTTGAAGACGAGTTTTATGACCGCTTTGACTCGTGTTTATCATTGTACCGTACGATCCATAGAAGTTTATGGTCTTAAACAACAAGAAAATACCCGTAGAATCTTACATTAAAATAAAATAAATCACTACGGATAGTCACACTACAAATCACAATTGATTAATGGAAAAAATGACTTTACTCATATATACACCTTGATATTATGAAAATAGTTGACCAAAAATTTCAAAATCGATTCTACGAGTATATGTCGTCGCTAGTATTCTATATAGGAACTAACAATATTACTAAATGCTACTAACCTTTCTTAGCCCTGTCTACTAACATTCTGTATATTTCTTAACATGAATAGAAAAATATAAATTAGACTGTCAAGTATGTATACAGGTCATATAGTACGATGCTTTTCGACTTATTATGTAAATGTTTAAATCTCCGAACCCAATTTCGAAAAACATCGATTTCTATGTAGTAACATAAATTTACTTAGGGTAGAAAAGACTAAAATCACAAGCGAGCCTCATATTTTTTTTGTTTAACTATGTGTTCTACCAATATAGTGTAGATAATTGGATGGCATATTTAAAAAAAAAATGCCAGTCATGTAGTTGTATCACAGTTTAATGACAACGCAGCAGTAAAGCTAACTTAAATGTGGCATACTAAAGACTTAAGCACAATTGCGCTTATTTCATGTATTTTCAACGCGATTAGCTGAAATGAACACCAAAAAATAACAAAATATAAAAACAAGAGTAGACAAAATATAAAAGAGTAGTATTCATAATTGAACTAGTTAGTATAACAAACGCCTTAACAATCACACTCGTACTAAGTAGCGACTTTCAATTTTAAACAAAACTATGTCGCGAATTCTTGCGTCAATAAGCCAATGTTATGCTATCATCGTGAATAACCAATTAGTTCTAGAACACATTCCGCTTTGAATCGCTTCAGTACTCTTTTCAATAAATGCTAAATAGTCAGGTGACAGTTTTCAGTCATATGTATTCAAAGAGGACGGCGGATAAGTTAATTAAACCGTTAAAACTCTTCCAAATGTTGTATTATTTCATGATATTATATATATTTGTTACGGTTACACCGTGTCTCATATGATTTTGCTTATGTGCGTATCGTATTTTGCTTGCAAAGCAGGCTTAGTGAAATTCACACGTGTAAAACATGATAAAAATATTGTAGTACGTATTGTAATATGTATCATATAGGTTTATTATACAGTTCACAATGTATACGAGTATGCATTGTAGATACATACTAGTTTTCTACAGCTTTTTATTTTCGCCTCGCATGTCATTAAATGCTTGTTTTTAAAATAATAATGCTACCATTAGGCGTAAAATCTTCTGACAATATTGATGTTATAATGTTTTCTCTCTTTTTATTTCTATCCATCTCTCTTATTGATTATGTGATACCTACAGGTGAAGAACCTAAAGAGTAATTATATTACAATAAGTTTCATTTCCATAAATGGTTATTTTTACGTTATAGTTGAGAAAAAAATCGTGTCTAATTTCACATAGAAGGTATCGATAAGTATAAATATGAAGTTTTTATACTTTTCTTTTTTAAGTTTTTCTATGGGATACTTCTCGACAGCTTCTACCAAAGCAACTACATGACATTTGTAGGAACAAAACCTACATACATACAAACTTATAGATACATTATAGTACATGCAACATAAAATAGTATTTACATGTATTATTGAAATAAATAGCAAGGTTTTGACAAAGACGATAATTCCCATAATGTCGTTAATTGGGCCATCACAATTACTATACTTCTTTCAGTGGTACCTTTTCAATCACATTTCAGACAACCATTATTACGATGGCATACCTATTAGTGTTCTACATAGTAAACCTGGGTGAACAAAGTGGAAATCAAAGTGCACTTTTCATGTTATAATTATTGTACCTGAGTTTTATCACCCAAATGATTATATATTTTTACATATATACATACAGATTATATAGACTATCCAAAATCATTTTACAGTACTTATGTTTTTATTACCACCTGCCTAAAAGGTAGGTTTTTGGAGTATATGTTTGCGACTCTCTGCAGCCTAAAGCGGTTGAATGATTTTGATGTGTGACGTGTTATTGTATTTATCATTATCTGCAGATAATCATAGCGTGCAGTGGTCTAAAGCTTTCAGTCACTTTTGTTTTGAAGGCGCACTTAATTACTTGTTTTGATTTTAGGTCTTCCGGCGATTCGGACGCAGCGAGCACAGGAGCCGTGGAGACGACCTTGGAGAGACTCCGCGGGACGAGAGGAGCTCTGGAAGATTTGTGGTCAGACCGAGAACGACGACTTGAACTTACGCTGCAGCTGAGGCACTTCGAGAGAGACGCGCTAGAGGTGGGTCAACAACTCAATGCCTAGCAGAGAACATTTATATCCTTACGAGCTAAGACCATATTTTATTTCGATATCTTTTTTGATAACCTTTTAAAATTGGCTTAATTTATTTATTATTCATCTACGCAGAAGGCGCGTATTTTTTTTATTTATTTAAAATCTAAATTCCTAAACTGATAAAATTAATATAGAACCGCATGACATCAGTAAAAAAAGTTAGTAATAAAAATGTGAAATCCGGTAACACTAGTAAATATAGATGAATTGAGAACCTCCTCTTATTTTAAAGATGGTTATAAGGTGGAACTCACCTGACACAAAATATCTAAATTTTTCGTACAATACGAGTAATAACATGATGTTTCATATTTCATTTCGTTTCAAGCTAATAAAAGCGTGTAAATTTAAAAATGCAAATCAGGTAATATAATATTGCGTATGTCGCCAAATCAATGAACATCAACACACTTACTTTATTTGGGTCGCTTTGAGCATCGAATATCTATGACAACAAGGCAACCTGCGTCAATGCTAGCAAATCAATCACTGTACACATGCTGTATACCATAGATTTCAATTTGTTAAACGTTTTGGCCTCTTAGCAAATATTATCAATCTGTTTTGACAATTGAGACCAAGATGTACGTAATGTTCACTTGGCGACAGTTTTATTTGTATCTAAAGTATTTTTACTTTTTATAAGCAATGTCCAAAATAGAGGCCTTAGATATCAATAAAATTGTTTAAAGAGATACAACTCTAAGGCTATAAAATTGTGACAATAATAGCAGTTTCTTTCAAAAACGACTCGAGATTTCAACCATTCGGCCATAGTTAATCGTACATCTGAGTGAAGATGTGCTTCTGCTTAAAAACATTAGTAGTTCAATGGATGATGTTATCCATTATATTATATCCAGGCAAACTTTTTGCTGTGCATGTAATGAAGTGTATAGACTGAATTCTTTGATCAACATATGCTTCCAACAAACTAATGTCTAGTGCTTTTATTTCCAGGTGTCGTCACGGCTGGAGCTGTGGGGAGACGAGCTGCAGCGCACGGACCCACCGCGCGACCCTCAACAGGCGGAGCAGGCGCTGGCTGCCCACACCGAGAGCGTCGCGCGAATGCAACATGCCACTTACCAGGTACCTACTCGTAATAATATATCTGGATTACGCTGCTCTAATTCTCAAGGCTGAAGCTGAAGCTAAGCATATTGCCCTGGCTGATGCTCACTTGAAGAGCATTGCGAGAATGCAACATGCCACTTTGATTTTATACATCTAGATGACTGTGTTATTATTCTAAAGGCTAAGTGTATGGCACTAGCGGCTGACACAGTGATGCATGCGAATGCAAATTGCTACTTACCAAAGGTCTGGAGAAATTTCGTAGAAACTCTAGTAGACGATTGTAGTTCCTACCTTTCGCAAGATACTACTCAAAAAAACTTTAATCGTAACGTTTTACGATAAACGCGTTTTAACTTTAAACGTCTTTTGTCTTGTTTTGACGCGTGTCCTTCTCCATCGGATAAAACAAGACCAAAGACGTTTAAAGTTAAGACGCGTTTATTAATTAGACCGTTAAAGCTAACTAGCAAAATGATGATCTCAGAACAGGCTAGCCAGCCATTCAGCAAAATGATAAACTCGTTTGCTTGTTAATTTAAAACAAATAGAGTTTAATTATAACATGCCCCAGGGTTATGGTGGGTACACGGCGAGTAGTTTTAATTTCATTCTGGGATAATTATTCGCCGCACACTTGCTCTGGGAATGTAACAGTATGTCGTAGTTCGCAGGTTTGATTCATATTTTTAAGCGTTAAACGTTTAACGTTCGGCGTAGTGGTGTTTTTAGTTTGGTTTTATTGCTTGATTATTAATGTAAATTTTAAATGAAGTAACTGGTGTTAGTTTAGTAATTTCTCTTATAATGTTAGTAATTATCTGGAAACTGACATATTTTTACATAATTCTCGTTATCAAGTCTCAAGTTGTTGAGTTAAAACGGGCTGATTTGTGGACCTGATGATCAGTCAGTCATTCTATTGAGCTGAATGTTGGCGTTAATAAAGAAAGATTCTTCGATCTAATTATTATTAAAAATATAGCATTGTTATAAAACTGTCACCTCTCGCCAACTGCCAACAAACTGCCTCTGAAATACAAAATTAAAATTTCGTCCTTCTAAAAATAAGCTAAAGGGTGCTGAACCTCTAAATTAATATTTGGTCTCCAAAACGACGTATTTAATAAAAACGTGGTGTTCCAGGTTGTGCAACAAGGTCAAGAGCTGGCTGCGGCAATCGCCGAAGCTTCCGACGTAATGGCATCCAGTGGTTCGGACGGCTCGGAAACCACGCCTTTAGACGCTCAGGGTAGGGTGCAGCTGCTGCTGGAGTTCTTGCACGACAGACAGCTAGACCTAGAAGAGCTGGCAGAAGAGCGTCGAGCGAGGTTCGAGCAGTGCGTCCAACTTGGTAAGAAAACGCTTTGGAATTATTAGGAAATCTTAGGCTTGGGTATGGGGCTTCTTAGGGATCTCTTGCCTTACATACAGTTACGGTCAGATTTTGATCAGTGCATCTAACTTGGTATGCAACTTCCCAGCAATGGTTCGTAAAATATGTCTAAGAATAAATCTAACTTTTTATGGATTTCTCTATTTTATATAAACAGTTGGACCAGGAAAAGGTATTCGGAATGTTTAGAACATTGGGACCTATTTGGCAAGAAACCCGTTAACCCGAAAAAATTCCGGTCCTATTGAAAATGGCTGTCTGGGACAGAAAACTGTGCGTAAGGCAGTGATTGTTAGCTTAAATAGAATATCGGAACTAGTCCAAGTCGAACCTAACATTTTTCGGTTTACTTGCGTTCAGCACTCATTCATTGTGTCACTTCCCAGGTCAGTTTCAAAAGGACGCCGCCCAAGTGGTCAGCTGGATCCGAAACGGTGAAGCAATGCTTGCTGCCTCATTCTCGATCCCCGGCACCTTATCCGAAGCGGAACAGCTGAAAAGAGAGCACGACCAGTTCCAAGTGGCTGTTGAAAAGACACACGCGAGCGCTGTACAAGTCAAATATCGAGCTGATGCCCTCAGGGCGGCAAACCATTACGATCCGCATACGATAAGGTAAGTAAAATACTGTCACTATCATGTTCAGTCTTACTGGGTAGGTATGAGCTGACCACAACATCGAGGAAATATAACGTTATTCAAGTGTCTGCGCAAATGCAAATAAATTATCCAATCTTATCTTCTCTCATAGACCGACTGTTTAGAGTTACTTTATCTTTGAAATACGAGTAACTTTGACAGTCGTCCTAATGCAAATAGTCGCGGCTGACGAATTAATTGTGTCTTTCTTTTTGTTTGCCCTATTAGTACCATGTACAAGAATCAAGCTTCTACTCATTCCATCTCTATAATCAAATGTTAGACAATCAGAATCAATCGCGCTTATTCATAATGCTGCTTGGCTTATGTCATGGGTGTAATGTGAAATTGTTCCACAGAGAAATATCTGAAGAAGTGACCGAGCGCTGGCAGCGCCTGGTGACATGTGCGGAAGAGCGCCATAAACTTGTCACGGCTTCTTTGAACTTCTACAAAACCGCTGAGCAAGTGTGTTCTGTCCTGGACTCTTTGGAGCGAGAGTATAGAAGAGACGAGGACTGGTGCGGGTCAGCTAATGCGCCAAATGACGAGCTCACACAGTCAGCTATTGATAAGGCTGCTCAGGTACGATTATCTATAACACCACTATCTTTTTAAATGTCAAGCTAGTGTTAAACGGTTATGAGTAGCCATGTCGATCTAATATGATTCATACCGAAGCTTTTTCATTGCAATGGTTATCTTTCATTTTATTGACATAAACTTAAACAAATTTTTGACTTTACTTTAGTATCCTATTTAAGACGTTGTGTTTGGAGCGCATTCTTAAAGTAAGAAAGAGAACTTAAAATATCTTCTACAGCTTCTAATTAGGTAACAAAACCAAAAAACCCTTAAAAGGGTAATCCACTGGGGTGTACCAAGTTGCAAAGGAGTCACTGCACTCACCATTAAAAATATTTTCTTACTAAACATGAAATTATGAAAAAAAAAAGATTTGTAAAAAAATAAAATCGGCAATCTACATTCAGTCTTATTAATAAACGGGTCTTAACCTTAAACGTCTTTTATCTTGTTCTATCCTATGGAGAAAGTTACGTGTCAAAACAAGACAAAAGACGTTTAAAGTTAAAACGCGTTTATTAATAAGACCGTTTATGTATCGTAGTGGCCCCTTTGTTTATTACTACATTACATGCTCAACGGATAAACCTTTACATTCATGTGTGTGGTTCGGCACAGTAAGTTAATGTTCATAATCTATATCCAATCTTTATTTTTCAGGTGGCAGCTCTGATAGTAAAGCATGGTGAGCAGAAAGAAGCCTTCTTGAAAGCGTGCACGCTTGCGCGTCGTACTGCCGAGACTTTCCTCAAGTACGCAGCGCGATCAGCGCAAGTCCACGGCCAAACAGCCGCCGCGAGCAAAGCGCATCACGAGCAAACCCGCGCGATTCTCGATGCGCTACTTGCACAGGAAAATAAGGTAACACCGCTAGTTTATAAGACACTATTAGATACCAGTTATTTTTCGTAACGAACAGTAACGAAATTTGCATAACAGAAAAGTGTTAAATATAATTTTACTCTTATAATCACAAGAAGGAAAAAAGTTAATTTAATGGTTAACTAAATTAGGTTTTTGGTATGAGAGTGTGCAATATTGCTTTTCAAGCAAAAAAGTTGAGGAAATGCAATCCCTAATTTGATTTAATTCGACCCCCAAATAAGGGTAGTTCAGTAGTTAATTTTAAATCGCTGGCAACGCCGCGAGTGACAGCTACTAGTGTATGTATGTATGTCATGTATACAAATGGATTAATAAAAACGGTGCAAAATTGTATTTACCTATATAAATTGTGAAAAAAACTTATAATCAACTGAAGAGAAACGATTGCTTAATAAAAGTGTAACATAGTTACATAAATAACAAGACAATCCTGATCTAGCGTAGACACGGGTCGAAAAAAATATGTTTTCTTAGTTTATCTTATTAACAGGATGTTTTACGTAACTCGAAACAGATTGCAATCTTGGACTTTTGTTGTCGTTATTTCATTATCAACTGTAAATATAACTCATATAACTACACTAGCAATCGGTTTGGTTTGTTTATGCGTTCCAATTATATGAATCTGACAATACATTGTGTGTAGTGGGCCGCAGGGAGGTCTCGGTAGCCTCCATAGAGGTTATAATTTTCATTGAGTGTGTACATTGATTACCGGTGTTAGTTGAGGACAAAAGACCGCGATGGTATCGCCAGGGTCGTCATGCTGGCCCGTGGTTCTCTCATAATGCCATGGACGCTGGTCGTAGTTTGTTGCGCGATAATGCCGCGCCGTATTTATGTAATCTTCGTGCAACTGGTGCAGTATTTCGGTTTCTGTATTTAGAAAAGCATATAGTTATTAGATGTTTCGAAATTTAATGGAGTTTGATAGTGATAATTCGTGTGCTAGCTCTTCGTCTGACGAAAACTTTTGAAATTGTGTTGTTTGAAGTCTTTCCGTTCGTCGATCTTCTAATGTACTCATACCTAGCGTACCTAAAATTTAGAATTGTACTCGCATAATAGGAAAATTTGGAACTGTATTATTTTGCGTGTGTAGTGCAAAAATATACGTACAAACATAGCGTATTAACATACAACTGATGTGTTCTGAAAAATGGTAGAGCTGCTACTCGTATTATTCAAGCATAACAGCATATATAGACGCATGGTCAGGAATTCTACATGCTACGCAACCGGACCAAAAATAAACATTAATTTCATTTAACTTTAACAACTAAATGATTTTACAAAACTGAGCTTACCTTCAATAAGCGTGTAGAGGCTATTGATTGCTCCCCTGTCTATTTTTGTTGCGTGTGACTTAAATACTTAAATTATTCTCCAATCCACAGGTTCTCGAACACTGGACCGTCCGCAAGAAGCGGCTAGAACAATGCCAGCAGTTCGCTCTTTTCGAGCGTTCTGCGCGCGCTGCCGTTGAATGGATCCGCGAAACCCAAGAGCGTTGCGGTGCGGCCGCGGCGGTGGCTGCGGCCGGCGTTGCGAGGGAGAGTAGGGAGAGAGTGCGGTTATTGGCGCAACTGGCTGACGGACTGGTCGAAAAGGGACACCCGCATGCTGTGCAGATCAAGGAGTGGGTCGCCGCTGTGGACGCCAGGTGAGAAATAGAGCTGTTACAACCACCAGCATACAACTCGATCCAATACTCTTGACTGTGATCTTAAGTTGAGTGCTCAATAACGATTTTGGGTATCTGCGATGGATTGTATGGTGCAAGGATTTTGACGAGACGCAATTGGTGATTCAGCAGTTATAAGTACAAATGCACGACCAATTTTGTCGTCTTCCATATTCTAAATCACGTCGCTGTTAAGTCAAGATGTTTACAGTGGGTCCAGAATTCCTTTAACCTGTTCGAATTATGAACTGATAGTGGAGGCACCTCCATGTACTTCTCAACCCGCATTGAGTCGCAAGTCAAAAATAACTGTTCATATAAATCGAAGTAAAAATCAGTTATAGATTAACGTAAATGATATTAAGTTAATTAATTACTAATATATAACCTTTTGGACTGGGAATTGATTAATAAAGCTGTCATTGAACAACAGGCAACATAAAATGTTTGTATGCTTTTGTTAGATATGCAGAGTTCAGTGGGTCTATGGAAGGAGGAGAGAGCGAACCAGAAAGCGAATCCGGCGGCACGTCGCTGGCTTCATCACACGCGGATACGGAACGATCAGAACCCGCGCCGGCCGCCGTGGGAGATGACAAGCGACGCTCTGCGAGGAGGAAAGAGTGAGTACTCTTTTATTTAAATAACTAACGCATGTTTGATCAATTCATTCGCTCGTGAGTTCGAGACTTGCGTCGTTTTAGACATGATCAACTCGTTTCATTCCTGATGTTCACCGAATGTGAACAAAACTATTGTTGAATTTTTCCAACAATCAGGTACGCGTGAAAACTTGAATGGTAAAACAAAAAACTATTAATATAAAACTACAAAACTGTAGTCTATGGTACAGCAATCTCTTTGGTAGTGACTTCTTCTTATCATACATTTAACAATGGTCTTCTTATCTTAACTGTCAATATTTTTTACCATTCTTACAAATTTTCGAGATTTTAAATAATATTAAGTAAGAAAAATTAAAATTGGTCAATGGAAACATTGGTAACATGAATAGCGTATTTTTACATCAGACAACAATTCTGTCCTGCCTTTTCCCCGAACATAAAACTCATATCGAGTAATCAGTAACAAAGTTAATGTTTATTTCCAGATTCATTATGGCTGAGCTGCTGCAAACGGAACGCGCCTACGTGAAAGATCTGGAAACTTGCATCACGTGCTACTTGCGAGAGATGCGGACCGATCCCTCGTCTGTGCCGCCCGCGCTCCAAGGGAAAGTACGTAATACTTGCTATTCATATACTATTAGTTCTGCGAACATAATAGTTATGACAACCATAAAATCTAGAATCGCAAGTGAATCGGTTTCTCCTAGGCAAGCGTGCTGTCAGGCGAGTTGCGGTCAAGCGTAAACATTATATATATAAATATAACGTAAACGTATTAACCCATTAATTCGAACTGCTGGGCTCGGGTCTACGCTATGGAGGGGGTGTAGGCCATATATTCCGCCACGCTAGCTAAGTACGGAATTTCCAAAAGAAACAGAAACAGAAACCGGGCTACCGATTTCGACGTGCGAGGTGCCATGGCATTTGTCTTTATCTTCAGATAATAATAGAATATACTAGTTGCGTCCCGCGGTTTCTGTCGTTAAGATTAAATGGTCTGGAGTGTTTGAAGTGGTTGGGGTTTTTTGAAATCGCTTCTAAGCACTTGTTAACCAAATGTATTCTTTACAGGAGGAAATAATATTCGGCAACATCGAAGAAATCCATCGGTTTCACGAGCGCGTGTTTCTACGGGAATTGGACAAGTACGAGACCATGCCGGAGGACGTGGGCCATTGCTTTGTGACGTGGGCCCGCGAGTTCGACATGTATGTCGCGTACTGTCGCAACAAGCCCGACAGCAACGCGGCGGTAGTGCAACACGCCGGCGACTATTTCGAGAGGTAGCTATCATTGCTAGAGTAATGTGTGTGACGTGGACATGTACGATTGACGTGTATGCCGCATACTGCAGCAACACGCCTGATATGATTTCAAGACACAGCTATCATAATTCTATTATAGTTTATAGATGCCGTCTCTATTATTTATTTTTTTCATACGGAAATGTCTTCCGCAGGGTACAACGTAAGAAGAAATTAGAGCACCCACTAGCTGCGTATCTCATAAAGCCGGTCCAGAGGATCACCAAGTACCAATTACTGCTGAAGGACCTTCAAGCATGCTGCCAAGAAGGACAGGGGGAAATAAAGGTAAGTGATAGCTTTTTAGTTTTGGAATGTTTATACATGTGGTTTTATATGTGTTAGATGTCTCTCAGGAAAGTACAAAATTATTGTATTGTTTGACTGAGCGAGCGAAACGCTTCTGTGCAAAATGTTAATTACTATATATATGTATATGTCTACAAGAAATTTCGTACTTGTATAACATATCATACTTTCCATCCAATCTTGACGAAACGTATTTTCAAATTTGTTAGACGTCACTGTTTTTTATTGTGTTTCCCCCTAGTATTAAGTTCGCTTAAAAAATGTTAGTGTGTTTGTTATTCTCCTAGACCTACAGGTCGTAGTTTCCAACCAATCTTGATGAAACTTTGTGCAAAATTACCCTAAAAGGGTGCTATGCTACGGTGTCACTTACTTTATTTACCATATTTAATAATATTCAGTACAGACGTGCAGAATAGAACACTCATTTTAAAGATTACTAAATATAAAAAAATCGGTTTTTAATTAATCGTGAACAATGTTGTGGTCGATTACAAATTAACAAAAACTTGACCTCATAATATTTCAAAAACCATTCAAAAACATACCTACTTAAATTTAATTCACTACGAAAAAAATATAATTTAGTTGAAGTATAGTTATGTAGACGAAACAAAGTTATAGTTTTGTTTAAGACTAGCTGGGCTCCTTGATGTTATCCGCGGATCCCTAATTTTTTATGGCCTATGTATGTATGGCCAGTGATAATGTAGATTTCTGAAGGCGAAAGAATATTTGAAAACCTTTCAGTAGTTTCGGAGCTTATATATAATGCAAAGAAACAAACAAAAAATCAAATCTTTCCTATTTTTAATATAAGTATAGATTCTTATTCGTGTAATCGTATAACAGACACTATTTATCCGACTGCTCAAACGGTGGGTTACGTTATTCGTGTGAATGTTTGTATATTTGTACGAGTATGTTTGGGTATTTGTTTGGTAAGTGTATATGTTTGTCGAACTCTTTATAACCTTTGACAGCCTTAACCGGTTTGACCGATTTGAACTGTGAGGTGTTATTAGATTTGCCTTTATCTGCCGGCTCTACTGGTTACATCCCGCCGCTTCAATCGTTGTGATACAGTGCAAAAACAAAAAGTTTTGAAGTCGGGTTATTTTCAAGTCACTTCTAACTGCTCGCTTGTTAAATACTTTTTAGTTAGCATGATTTCGTATTTCTATTCTCAACTCCGTTAAAGAGTCCTAACTAGAGTTTAGAATATTTAAGTCTTGTCCCACTATTTTTGATACCAGGAAACCAATACCGTATTTGTCTTCGTTCCTAGTATTTTAATCATACGCATTTACGCATATATTCTTAGGTACATAAAAAGGGATTTAGGTATATTCTTCTGAGTACACCATTGATATAGAAAACGGTAATTTTCCTGTTTATGTTCATTTCTGCTACGTGCCATCATGGCAGAATTAATTACATTTAATGTTATCCTCACAGTGCAAGTGTACCATTACGCTAATAAAGGAAAGTACAATAATTAACGTTGAGCCGTATAGAAGAAGAGGAAAGTTATTATTAGGTATACATTTGCTTACTCTATTTTTTAAGCTATTAAGTCATTAAATTAAATAAAAAGACCGAGCGAGCGAAGTGTCTCGTTTTTGAGTCTGGCAAAATGTTCTTTCGTCTGTTTGTATGTATGGTTGTGTGTTCGGAAGAAATGTCGTACTGGTCTTAGTTTCCATCCAATGTTGACGAAACTTGTTCCACTTGTTACAGGGAATGGGTTCTACGATTTAGACCTTCATCGACTGATTTTTTTTATATTTCTGATTCGGTTACCACAGTATTTAGATTTTTACTAGCCCCCTATGCAAAAAGAATGAGGTGGACGTGTTTGCGTATGTGTGCGTGCGCGTTTGTTACTCCTTTACTTTTAAACGGCTTAACGGATTTGGATAAAATTCGACACCAGGATAACTTGTCCTGGGTAACACTTGGCCTATTTTTTATATAAAGTGTTCAAATAAAGTGTTCTCCTGGCATAGTACGTTTATTCCTGTTTTCTCACCTAAGATTTCCGCGAGTAACACAGCGCTGTTCAGCTAACAATTTGTAAACCAAACTAGGGAACCGAATTCTATAATATTATATGGTACCGACTGGAAAGTTGAAAAGAAAGATACATATCCAAATTCGTAAAAATTTTTTGAGTAATTGCTTAACAAACAAAAAATACGACGGATTGAGAACTCCTTCTGTTTTAATTAGGTTAAAAATGTAGCCAACTAGCACTAGTACTAGATATGTAATTGGATACTATTGTACGCCGTCCGGCTTACGTCGCCTTATCAGCAACTAACGTTTGAGATTATAACTCTAGCCTGATAAGATAAAGACGTTTTACCCAATATTGACTGAAGATTGCACGTCTCTTGGTTAAATTATTGAAAAAAAATAGTAGTATATTTCTCTAAAACCGTAGTCAAGTGTTACAATTTGTGATTTGGAAGTAGTAATTACAGTGATTTGTTGATAATTCAGATTGAAACCTATAAAACTCTTTATACTTTATTAGTTATTTGAAAGTGTTTGTGACTAGTGATTGAAATTTTGTAACTTTTGTTAAGAAGTAAGTTATAATTATGGTTTTCATGGATTGCTTGTAAGAGTCAGGTATAAACCATATTAATCACCAATGTGTAAGCTATATTCAGCCGGCTGTTTCGTAACAAATAACATATAGATTGATTGGTCTTTAACGTGTCGTGATAGAGAGAGAGAAACATCTCTGCTTCTTAAAATTTGCTTTCGTCTTTTAGTAAATGTGGATGTTGGTACTGTTATTAATAGCTGTTTCTCACATAATGAGGAAGTCTGCTACGGTGCCATTTAGCAGACGATTTGACCATTTTCAGCTGAGACATTTGTTACACATTTTTACAGATGAATTTCAAACGTAAACCAAATCGGCCAAGAAGTTGTTTAATAACAGAAACAAATTAATATTAAAATTAAAAGATATTCATTCAAATACTTTTATCAAAGTAGATAGAGAATATATAATAATACAAATTAATCTTATTCCGTCTGCCATATTGAATTTAGAGGGGGGAGAGATAAAGTTACTTAAAAAAATAATATCGACATAGACATACACATGTATTTCGTTCCGTAGTTAATAGTTGATTAAAATGCCCTATCAACACATTAGCACGTCAAATGAAATCTAATTGCCCTTTCTTTGTTTATTCCATTATGTGTCATTAGTAAATCTGACATTAATTACAGCCAGCATTAAGGACAGACAGTATAATCATTATTGCTTGGCATTTTTCTGACATCTCTAAACAGAATAAAGCTAGAATTTCTATCGTCTGTCGCGCGATCTTCGCCTCTACGTATCTTTTATGTCAAAGATGTACCTACTGACAGCTTGATAACAGATTAATTTTATTTATTAGAAAATAGTGTACATCAGTATACAAACAGTTAAATAAACTAATATTAAATAAGAACCCGGTAACCATTTGGACGAAAAAACATGTTATCTGTTAACTTACTAATTTGTGTGAGACTCGATTGCCCTTTCTTTCACATTCGTGAACGAAACTATAGTTGGACCTTTCCAACAGTCAGGTACGCGTGAAAACCCGTTTTCTTAAACAATATGGATGTATAATATAAAGTGGATTGTATAATATATATATATATATATATATATATATATATATATACTAGTTCTCACAGTACGATGCTCTAAATTGTGTATTTTGATAACATTTTTGAACGGTATAGTTCAAGCGACATGGCCGCAAGCATCAAATTCTGCTCTGCAAAGTGCATGTTAATTATGACCCACTCAAATACCCTTTTAGTGTTACAGCGTATACATATATGAAGCAGTACTTCGCTCTTGATGCTACCTTTACTAAAATACTAGCTGTGCTCTGCGGATTTACCCGTGCCAAAAAATATAAAAAGTAGCCTATGCGTTAATCCAGGGTCTAAGCTATCTCCTTACCAAATTTCATCGGTTCAGTTTTTGCGTAAGAGTAACAGACACGCATCCGTACATTCTTACAAATTTACGCGTTTTAATATTAGTAGGATAACTATAAAGTAATTATAGAGGTTGCACGAAATTCTGTTCAGCCTCAATATTAAAAATAAGTCACAGTTTGTTAAGTATTTTTATTATGAGGGCGGAAGTCGGAATACCGAACGGCCACCTTAATCTACGAGCTAAATAGCATTCCATTCCATTTTAACGCGGTGACTAAGTACAACTCCATTAACTCATTTAACTGTTATTCAGAACAAAACGTTTTAGTACTCAGTTTAGTTAAAACACCTTGGTCGTGACTGTGTCAGTCGTTCAGGAAACTGGTCAGGCTCTATTGTGAGAATTATAATGACGTAAGAGTATGTTACATGTGCTGTGATTTATTGTGGCGGGGCGCGTGAAAAAACTAACGTGAAAAAATATCAATTATTATTTTGGATTTAGGTGGGTAATTTTGTGATCTCTTTTATACTTGATGAAATGTTACGTGTAAGTTTTATTTGCGTATGAACCTGCTATTTATAGTTAAAAAGATTTTTTTATGTGTGTGCTTTATTTATTTTTATCTCGATAAGTCTTGTTAGAGACAATTGTCTTTTTATTTCTCTTAGAATAGCAATAGAACAGTATTTCTATATGATCGCAAAATAAATATAATAATATGTCTATTCAAAATCTAATTCGCGGACAACAGATGAAGACAGGTGAAAAGACTAAGGGCGGCCCTTGCCTTGCTATCTCGCGCGAACTCAATGTGACGTAAGCGGCAAAGTAAAATAAGCCAGTAACAAAGCGCTGAAAAACTTTGTTTACTTGTTAACGAGCCTACTTCGCCATCGACTTTAGCAAATTTGCGCGTATATTTTCGAAAAATTGGTCACTTACTAAAAGGACGTACTCGTATTGCCAGTGGAACGTTTTCGAAAAGGATAATTAGCGGAAACCGCCTTTTGAAAGGGACGCCGGCGGCTTTTCAGTAACGTGACCTTTTGCGAAAGAGACATTTTTTAAAGCCAATGAGTCTACAAGTGAAATGCTGCAAACCAAGAACCTACAGTACACGTATGTGCTGCAAGCAATGAATAACTCGTTCCCTTTAATGATAACGAAGTCTTATTCTTTACCAAAAAATTGTACAACTGTTTACAAACGAATTTAAACAAAACTATATTGATTTAGGTTAAATGAAATTTGCCGGTGCGTAAGTACAAAAATTCGTTACGCCAATAGTTTACCCACACTGATCGATAAGTCTACGAAACGTCTAGTTTACGCGCCTCTCGTGTCCATTAACATGAATAAGCTCCTCCAAAACACTTAGGTATTTACGTAGTTCGCAGACGTAAACAACATTTCCATAGTAATGTGAATTATTTCGGACAGTGGTACTCAAGGTCGGTGTCAAGGAGTGGGAAAGAATTTCTTTATTGTTTGCTGCCAGGCAATTTTGTTTAGTACCCCGGATTACGATTACCCTGGATACATAGACCAAGGACATAGAAGACATGTGTAAGGCTGTTTGGGATTACCGATATATGTAAACAGTTGGATCCGCTTATATCCAATGTCCTTACAAGAAGATCAGAGATTTATTTACAGCAAGCAATCGTTCTCTTTGACGTGTATTATTAGTCAATAATGATACTGCCTAGTTTTTGAGCAATTTGTTGAGTTGTGTATTTTTGGGATAGTTATTGAGTTCCATGATATCTTGAAATTAAAAACATGTGCTTTTTGTCCAGTTTTGCTTATCGCATATCGGTAGGCTCTAACAAAAAAACAACTAGTTTGATAGTTTTGTTAAATCTCGTGAAGATTTTCAGCCACAAATTAAGTTTTCAGATTGATTGGGACTGGCTGGTTGGCGCAGTTGGTAGCAACCCTGCCATCTGCGCCGCTGGTCCCGGGTTCGAACCCCGGACAGGTCTAACATTTGTGTGCATGTACATGTCTGTTTAACCTGTGTCTGGTTACTATATATATAAGTATGTATATATGTATTTCTAAGTACGAGTATGTATATCAGTCATCACGTTACCATAGCACAGGCTTTGCCTAGTTTGGGATCTGAATACCTTTATGTGGATGTTGTCCCATATTATTGTTATTTTCGTATCCATTTTATTTCTTAAATTTAAGTTGTTTACAATATGAACATAAAACAATAAATATTATAAAAAAACCTAAACCTGGAGTGCCTCTAGCAACGGGGTATGACCCAAGCTACCGATGGTAGGGACTACAGAGAGAGGAACCTCCTAACAATACGTGCTGTATCGAGGAGCACAGCCCTCTGTACCTGACCCTTGATCCAACCATCTAGCGAGAGCCTCTTAAGATGTTGATTGAGACTTCTCGCTATCAGGCCGTTTGCCGAAACGACTATCGGAACAATGATCGTCAAATCAACATCCCACATGGCGGTAACCTCATGAGCCAAGTCAAGGTACTTGCTGACCTTGTCCTTTTCACGAGGTTCTCATAATGTGGGATGGTGATGTCGACCAGCACTGCTCTGCGCTGGGACCAGTCTACCAGCACGATATCAGGCTTATTGCAAACAATAGTCCTGTCCGTGATGATAGAGCGGTCCCAGTAGAGCAACGCACGACCATTTTCAAGAACTAGCAACGGTGCATACCGATAGTACGGTACGGTAGTTGCTGATGGATGATCTGACTACTAGATTATGCCTGAGCAATCTCTAATACTCACCATTAGCAAGATGAGAACAACCGGAAATAATATGCCTGATAGACTCTCCGGGACGGCGGCATGCCCGACAAATGTCGACCGTACCGTCCTTCAGGATATATTTCCTATAGTTGTTCGTCATCATTACTTCCCCGGCAATAGCACAAGCAAAACCTTCGGTTTCCCCAAAAAAAGTCCCCGAACCGTAGATAGTTCACCGAAGCGAGTAGGTTCACATCGGGCCCTGTTAGAGCTCGATAGAACCTCCTGTGCAGCTCCTTACTCTTCCATACTTCCTTGCGGTCTTCAACGCTCAGCACCACCGGTCTGCGCCAATTCTCGTTCGCCAAGGAGAGCGGTGTGAGGCCCCTGTCAACTGCTACAACGTCGCAATGGATCCCGCACTCGTTGTTCCGGAAATAATCCCTGAGACTGCACACTTCACGGTTGTGGAGGTTTTTGACATTTAAAAAGCCAGGACCCTGCATTTCCGTGGAATGTACAGTCTCATAACTGACGAGCGCGGATGATGCATGCGATGCGAAGTGAGCAGTTGACGAACTCGTCTATCCAAAGCGTCCAACTCAGTCTGGTTCCATCTTAGTATGCCAAAAGAGTATATCAGTAGAGGCATCACCCCACCGTTGTAGATTCGCACCTTGTTGCCGCCAGACAAAAGACTATTAATATTATTATTATAGATTTAAGTGTTCTAAGCTTAATTTACTGCAAAATTATTTGAGTTTGCAGTCCAAAATCAAATACAAAATTAAACAAAATATTTTCTACATTTAGCTATACATACGAGTATTTTGTATCTAAACTACATCACAGATTGCGTTTCTGTTTATACATCAATACATAACTACTTTTTATTTTATTGACTGAATGAGCGAAGCCTCTCAGCTTCAGGACTGGCCAATTTTTACAACTTTGCTGGCGCTATTTGGAGAAGCACAGCAACTACAACTTTGCTCTCAAAGAATTTTTTCGAAATAATGACTACATTGTAGCATGTATGTAAAATACTACTGCTGAGTAACAAAATCTTAAAATCCTTATGAAAGCAACGTACGAGTAGCAACGATGACTTTGCTCATAGAAGGTTGTCAAAATAATGATCACATCACATGACATAGCAGTCTGAGTAAAATTCATATCAATAAGATTCATAACGTAATGTAAGCGAATGAATTCACAAAAAGGTTCTCTAGGCCTGGGTAAACACAAAAATGCTGAAACCTTTGTACTGTTTGCGTGACATTGAAAGATTACGAGAACTTCGCTGAGTAATCCTTTTTTTTGTTTGATCAGTATCTTTAAAAATGTTCTTTGATCTTGGTACTTATCTTTAGAGGCACAAGATAATCGCGATATCCTTTCTAATGGTTGGCCTCAGCTCTTGTTTTTTGAAGATGCTTTGTAATTGAATTAACATTGTAGAAAAAATACAAAATTCTGCACTACTACTTTATACATACTTTATACAAAGCCGTTGCCATATCATTAAAGTTCATTTCGACATTACGACTTATTCAAATTCCACGGAATATAGTAGCTAACGAAATCTATTAAAATATACTTACTATAGATAACAGATATGTTAGTTTCGTTAATTGAGCCCATTACCGCCGTCCGTTGTTTAGTTTCATCGAACGTGGTGGCAGTTGGTCGAACCATGCCGAGCCATGTTTGTGATTAAACAAGTATCATATAGTTCAGTTACTAGCGACTGGTAATTACCCAATTCGCACAAATTTTCCTCAATTCCTGAGTCATCGATCAGTGTTCCCGGAGTTACTTTGCGTGCAGAACGTGCGGTGATGTTTTTAAAATAACAATGTGCAAATAGTGATTTTTTAGTCATGATGCTGAAATATATAACTCATCCGAGAGGGAATCGGATTGTCCCGATGTCGATGAGCACACAGGATTTGAGAAGAACCAAAAATTATGTACGTTTGTTCATTATATATACATACACTTTTCTATAACTATTTGATAACTCGCTTTGTGATTGTTATCTGCTGAATGCGATTTGTTGTTTGAAAGCATTGCTTTGTTTTAAAATTGTACTGCGAGTAGAAATGTTATGTACTATAACAATTTGATGTTGACTGTGTGTTGACTCATGATAGGAGTAAACCAGCCTAGTTAGTGTTCTTTCCAAACTTATATTAGAACAAAACTTGAACTATATTTGTACATGTTACAGGAGCGGTAACTTACTGTATAATTACTCTGTTTGTACTTAAATTGGGTATTTTCGTAAGCATGTAGAAGTATTTATGGACACAATAATAAATAACCAAAATTAGTCGATTATACATGCGAATTATAACCCGTTTAACAAAAAAAAAACTCCGTGTCTGTCATATAATATGAAAATACGTATTAATACTATATAGAAGTAGGGTATCTTCAAAA
Organism: Ligdia adustata; assembly: GCA_947049295.1. NCBI lineage: Eukaryota > Metazoa > Arthropoda > Insecta > Lepidoptera > Geometridae > Ligdia > Ligdia adustata. Next base: position 14,499,714 of record OX346213.1, on the reverse strand, counting down.
TAGAGCTATTATTCGATAACACGTATGTCTCTTACTGTATATCTTGGTTTATATTAATGTTTATATAAATCTCTAACTCTCCATACTTAATACTTAGAAAGTTACAGTCTTACCACAAATACATCTCTAAACATACTTTAAACCATTTGTTTGCTAAGAAATGTCAAAAATTGGTCATTAAATAAGAATACGTGGTTGTATAGACTTAAACCTTTGTACTCGTTTAGAGATAAACATCGCTTAACAAGTGATAGTCTTTAGTAAGCAATGAACCGAAACATCTGCTCCATACTTGTCCAAATATTTTGTGGTAGGATGGTTAGTGTTTGCTATTTATTTGCTGGTTATATAATTTTAATATGAGGTAAAAAGGAAATATGACATAACTCTACACCTTATACTATTAAAATCTGTGAATTTATGGTTTAAACATAGGTACGTTTAAATGGACTTTATAGAATTTGTACTTATATTGGAAAATACACTTATAACTGAATCTATGTGCGGGATGTTTTATAATTAAGTTATTAGGGAAAGGTTTGGATAGCCTTATATTATATATGTATGAACATTTATTAAGTTAATTTCTCATTTATTTTAATCTTTCGAGTCTCTATCCATTGCCATTATTTATTATTAATATTATTTGTGAAAGTTTTTAGTTAAAACATGCACTGGGCCGGTGGATATGTCGGCCATTACGTCTAGATTGAAAACCGACCCGAGGTTTTCATTATAAAAACCAATATAGTTTATGAAGTGGACATTACCAATACGTTTTTTGATTATTGTTCGTTTATGTCCTAATAAGCGGTAGGTACCTAGAGATTAGACCTAAAGGCTAAATATTCACCAAGTGTTTTCGGAATTACTATTGTGTATTATACTCGTATGTGTGATACGAGTATGTTCTAAGAAACTATTTTTTTTTATACTTTCTTTTCCGTATCTAAAAATAGAAACGGTTCAACCATAGTTTCGTTTATATTTGGTGAACTTCGTCAGGGTTATAACGAGGCGTTCTTGTTTCCGATGACGTGTTGCATTGAACTGCTAGTCATGTGTTACCAACTGTGCCCTGCGGAATTCGGATTATCCCACAGGAACGCTTTATTTTTTCGGATTAGAAATTGCCGATATATTGATTCAGGATAGAACCTTTCTTCTCACCAAATTTAATTCTTCTGTTGTTTGACAGTAAAGGAGTAACAACACACAACACACAACACATAATCTTTCGCCTTTATAATATTAGTGTGAAGTATGTTTAAGTAGTGTAATTTTTGTTTTGTTTGTCAACAGGACGGTCTGGAAGTAATGCAGTCAGTTCCGAAGAAGGCCAACGATGCTATGCACCTGTCACTTCTGGAGTGTCCACACGATGAACCCACGGATAGTCTAGGCGAGGTGGTACTGCAAGACTCATTCCAGGTACTCTATCTATTTTAACAGATCTTACCCATATTGTACTTTGTGGAATTATATTTGTGACTAACTTGAACACAAAATGTCTCTGTAAATCTAAAAATCCTCTTTGTCATTGTATAGTTTATGCATTACGTAAATTTCTTAAAACATAACCTATATTTAACTTCACCGTAACAGAATCAAACGATTTTTTATGGACTGAAACACTCACTCACCGTTTTAATAAAAATACCTTAGTAAATGCAGGCATCATATACACAAACGTAAGCTTTTTTTAATTTGTAAGTGTATATGATAGCAGAAACCATACCGCTGTAAGCCCCAGGTTTACAGGTTATTAATTATTTCAAGTCCTTCTCTTTGAAGGTGCGCAGTTCGACAGCTTCACGAACATTTCGATCCATAATTGAATGTCATATTATTTAAGTAAAGCTCACGTATGACAGCCAATTTACATCGTTTTCAGCGTAAGACGAAACTTTGCTCTCGGTAGTAGTTACCGTTAAATGGCTGCCAGGAATATTTACTAGAAAGCTTTGCCGCTTGTTAAAATGATTGATAAGTGGCTTTTAGTGACATCAAATTAATTCAAGTTATATTTATTTTTAAATGACTTAAAATATTGACGAACTCAAGTTATGCTTTTCCTTAAATCGTTGAAGCTACATAAAATTGAAATAAATAAGCATTGAAATAGTGGCTTTTAAGGTTTGACTACTTTTGCCACATGATTCATATGGAATTAATTAATTTGGTAAATTTCAGTTCTATATAAAAATACAATTTGGGAACATGACACGTTTTTATTCTCATCTCTCTCTGGATGGGGACAGAGACTCGGGAACAAATGGGATATATAATAATAATAATAAAAAACACACGCACAAAGACACACAGACACAAAGGCAAATGTTCGAACTCATCATTTGAACGCCTGCCCCGGCCGGAAATCAAACTCTAAACCGCCGTTTTTTCAAATATACCCTTAGTTCGTCTGGATTTGTACAGTGAGTGCATTTTTCGGTTTAGAACCCTACCCGATAATACTGTTTAAATAAGAACTCTACAAACCTTAATAATTACAGGTATGGGACCTGCGACAGATCATCAAGAAAGGTCGTGAGAGGAGGGTATTCCTCTTTGACCTGCATCTCCTACTCGCCAAAGAGGTCAAGGACTCGCACGGAAAGGCAAAATACATATACAAGACGAAGTTCATGGTAAGTTACTTAGTTCAGTAGCTACTTTAACGTAGTATAAATTACTGAACTAGCTATAGTTTCTACGTTTCATTGTGTTATGTCATGTTGTGTCAAAGGATCTTTAGCTTCGAGTCAAAGAAATCCTTATTACTGTCTGGCAGTATGTTGTTTGCTTGATTTGACATTGGTATGGTTACTCCCTTCCTTACACCGGCTTACTAGTACAGAGAGAGAGTATCTTTGATTAGTTATATTAGGCTAGTCTGTGTTGAAAGAAGTTTAAATTATACAATACAAGATATACCGGACGACCGCGTACTGGCTAATTCGAGATTTAGCGAGCCGGCGGTCCCAGGTTTGGTTAAATGCCGAGGCAGGTGTTCAGGTGGGAAACGATATTTATGTTAAACGAGGTGACACTTCCAATACGCACATCTTCTTAACAGCAAACCACATTTGACTCATTAAATCCGTACGTCACACTTATATTTCCATTAGTAAATAATTAAAATAAACTTCGTAGTGCGCTATCAGTGGCGCTAACCACTTCCTGAACCAATCACCTCTTATCATTTTTAATAACGTTAAATAAAATAAAATATTTTATATTAAACTAGCACAATTGCCATTAAACTCTGTCCGCAGACCCATTGAATAATATCTTTCAGGTTTCACTTATTTGAGTAATAGTTAAAAAACAGGAATTTCAGCTTTTTGATTCAACGGGTTTGGTAGGTATTTTACGTTACTAATTTCTTTTGACGCCTTTGTTTACAAGTGCTTCAGATATGAATAGGTCGATCTCTCGACGAGACAGTTGCTCTTCCCAGATTTCCAAGAAATAGATATAATTGTATCCTTCATTGATGGTGGCAAGGGATTTTTTTCTATAATGTATGTTGAATTCTTGGAAACACTTAACTGCGAGCAAATAGCTACGATTATACAAACTCACTAATGAGCAAATGATAAATTTTTAACTTTTGTCATGTCATTAGTATGTACAACAAAGAGGACAATGTTGAATATTTTATTATTATGAGTGTAACTTATACTAATCTTTAGCTGTGATAACTTTGGCTTAAACCCCGGTTTAGACTTGAACCTCAAGTTTGAGTGTTGATGCTTATGAGCAGAATAAAATTAATTCTCATTTTCTTATTTTTAGAAGAAAAATCTATCTATCTAAATATATATATGTATATATATAAAAGTTACCGGTCGCTTGTCTCGCAAAAACTCGAGAACGGCTGGTCCGATTTAGCAGATTTTGGTTTTAAATGTTTGTGAAAGTTCAGGAAAAATTTAACTGTGAGAGACATACGAAGCTCGCCAGATTATCTGGTATATACATAATACATACATGTTATGTACAAAAAAACTACATACCTCCTTAAATTAAAAACACTATTTAACTCACAGCCATGCGGCTATTTAACCAGGATGCTGGCAGCATTACCAGGCCGAATGATTAAACTTAACTTTTGGGCAAAGTAAGTGCCAGCCCTGGGATCTTCCGAAGCGAAAACCAGTCATAATATTTCTTTACAATTTACTTGTGTCAAACAAATCAAACATCTAAAAAAAACACGGATCCAGAGTTTCTACAACTAGCGCAAATAATTATTTGAGTTAGCAAATATCAATAGCTGTCTGGCACAATATACAGAGTGTGGTATATCTAATCAAGAAAAAAGAATATCTGTGCATTTTGAAAAGTTGCGCGTTTTAAGTACTAAATTAAAATATGTCGAGGAAACCTAATTGTTGCAGAAGGTAAAGCTTTCGAAGATAAATAAATTCAAATGCTAGTTATATTTTAGTTAGGCGGACTGCAGGAACGTCTTGTCGTGGCGAACTATAAGCTCTACTATGTATAGAATATGTGTATTGTTTTGTTATAATAATTTGCGTGAGTAACGTTGGCTAATGTAACCAGATTGGGGCAGTAAATGGCTTCTTGTCCGCGCTCTACACGACTATATGCTAATGTCCGAGGATAATGTGATTTCTTAGACAATATGCAAAATGCCACAAACAAGACGGACTATGCTACGAGTATGTAAAAGGTTCCGTAGCAGAAAATTGTATAATATCCTTTAGGTACCTACCTATATTAAATTTTGTTGTCCAAATCATCTCATAAACAACACATAACGTTGATGGCAATGTTCTGTGTATTTTGTCATGCTTAAGTGCGATACCATTTGTATGGAAACACAAGGCGCAAGATCATGGTTTTGAATGTTAAAAATATAAGAGGTGGAGGATTTGTAACAATTTAATTACTAATTGACCGATACTAGACTTACTCATGTCTATTTTTGTCCGACTGCGAAAGAAAGAGGGTAGTTTTTTCGAGTGTATGTAGTAGTAGGTATATATCCTTGGCACGCCCCCTAGAGCCTCAATAGCTTGTCGTGATTTTATGTGATTAGTGTTAATAGATTCGTCTTCACCTAAACCATCTGGTTCTATTCTAACTGCTACAAGAAATTTAGAGGACTTTAAGAACGCGGCATTATTGTAAGCAATTTTTTCTGGAGTCACTTTGAAAAACTTGTTTACAACACCCTCCACTAGGTGGTAGTAGGTACGATACATTTATACAAAGCATACAGGGCAGTATTTTATGTCTACAATATATTGTAATTGATATTTTATCTACTATTATACCAAATATCAGTGCTATATACAACTTGTAGTCTTTCTAAAACTACGTGACACGCAATCGGACACTGCCTAATTTCATTTCCTTATTTCTAGTTTAAATGGAACCCTAAATACGATTCCAAGGTTAGAAATACCCGGGAGGATTAAAATGAGTTCGAGTAACCGATTACTTTCAGCCGAAGCAAGACGTAGTTCCGCTTACTCTCGACTTTTTTCTTCAGAAATCTCTTGTAAAATCTACAGAAAGCGGTTTATGATCTATCTACACGCATATTTTTCTCCCATAGACATCAGAACTCGGTGTAACGGAGCACATTGAAGGCGATGAGTGTAAGTTCATGGTGTGGACTGGTCGGGAACCGATGGCTAGCGACTGCCGCATCATACTGAAGGCACCGTCACTGGAGGTCAAACAAACCTGGGTGCGGCGGCTCAGGGAGGTTATACAGGTATGTTCAAAAATTTGGGGACGATTACGTCATTTCAATACTTAGCACGTTACAATGCAAAGCGTTGAAACTGTAATGTGTAAGCTTAAAAGAAAATCAAAGAAATATGTTGTTTAAAATGTTCTTCAATAAAACATTATGAAGTAAAAGACATATATTTTAAGTAGTAGTCTTACCTCACAATTAGATATATTTATTATTAGTAAAATATTTAACTTATTGCTAAATACTTGTACATACATAATTAGTTTTTACAACATTTTTTGTATATGCAGAAGTTGTTTTACTTCCTTTGTGATCATAATTCTCTGCCCTAATATTCATTCGTGTCGGTATTATTTTCAGTAGGTCTATTATTTAGAGAGTGTATTTGTGAAGTGCGTCCGCCAAATGCACTAAATGGCCCATATGTCTATTTGTTGACTGGCAGTAGACGATCGGACAAAGCTACTCTCGTATTCTATAGTTTGTAAAGTAGCTAATAACAAGTAAACGTGTAAGATTCAATCCTATATCTAGTATGGTATTCATATTTGAAACATTTAAGTACCATTTAAATTATTATATATTTAATGTCTTTACTTCTAAATCCATAAAACCAAACTAGTAATATAGTATACCTACGTACACCAGCATATCCAATAATGTCCCTTGCCAAGTAAAAAACACAATTATTAATTTCTGATTATTTATTAGTCTAGAAAACTTTAGACACGCTGGAAAAAATATAGAGGTGAATAATTTACCCCTATGCACACAAACTGCCTACGATTAGCAGAGTGACGCAGCGCTAGCGAATTACGTAGCTTTTACGCACACTACCTTAGCAAAACAAATAATGAATAATCATCAAGTCTATGTTTTGAGTGTCGGCCTAGTAATTTGTTACACTTGCACCGCAAGGACCAAAAAATTAAGCTATGTTCAAAGCGGAGCTGTTAATAGCGTATCTCTAACTGTTAACGTCAATTACGAGGTCATAATTTAAATTTTAGACTGCAGTGCTAAATATGCGTAAGGCGTGGATCAAGATTTGTAAAACAACTTTTGTGTGGGAAACAAAAATCTATTAGCCATTAACGTATAATTTGATTCGTACTTACGTGAATTAAGAGGCATTCAACCATTGTAGTCCTATAGCTACAGTTCGCTAAGTTAATCTTTGAGGGAAGCGGTTAACTTCCTCGACCTTAAAGGCGGCTTGCACAAACAGATACACTAAGTTTAAATCTAGAATTGAGAGGCGAAAACTAACTTATTTTATTCTAAAAAATAATGCTTAATGAAGTGAAACATCAGCTTCATGTTGCCGGGTAAAATTTTCAGTTATTTTAATATATTTAAACCTTTATTTCAGTTATTTCTATACTATACATGCGTCGTCGTTGAAAAATTGTAACGTACTTACATAAAAATAAATTCATGATCTCAACTTTTTTAAATTTGTTTATAAAGCTTAAGGCCTGCACCACCTTATTTTCTTAAGATGTAATGTCCAATCTCGTTGTTCATAGGAAACATACCTTGGTTCGTTGCATCCACGCAGCCCAGTCCGGGTGCGTCCGTCGAGCTCCCAGCGATCCAGCAGGTAATTTAAAATTTTATGATAGGAGTGCCAATCAAAGAGCCTCGGAATTCTTGAGAAACTCGAAATAACATAATCAATCCTGTACTCAATTAGTACTAATACAAATCTTCTTTGCAGGGACCTTGACGATACGTTGCTAGATGAGACCACAGAGAATCTAGACAGGAACTCGCTGCGTTCTTTCGGCAGCGGCAACACTACCGACTCTGACAAGGTAAGTGTATCATAGTGTTTCGTAATTCATCGGAATAGCTCGTCTCTAATACCTGGTGACTGGATGATCATTTGCAATACACATGCATGGTACAATATAATTTTTAGTTCAGAATTACACTAGTACAATTTATAAACGCAAATGATTGTAATGTGTCTTTCTTAGTTCTTCGTTTGAACTGTTTTGGATGATAATAGTTAACATCCTACAGGATAATGATATGATCTAACAATTCACCACGTGAAATACAAAAAGACGAATAGTTGTTTGGTATTGAAAGATGTTCTTAAAATTTGACTTAATGGTGTTGAGAATTGTTATAATTATGTTGACCCGTTACGTCTACACGTGTATCAGTACAAAATTTAACTTAAGACGATCACCGACCCTCCACTGTTTTTGTGTATCTGAAACAATTTTCGTTCCAGGACGTACCTCTTTTCACCCCCTAAATTGTAACGTATTTTTTTGTTATCGGTATCGATCGCTTCACTATGATGATGATTAGGCCTAAGACGTTTTATTATTTTGATTTTATTTTTATTGAATTTTGACCATATAGACTGTTTTTACATCTCTCATATTCGGTAAGTAGGTCCTTATTACCCCCAAATGGGGCTTGTAGGTGACCAATTAGCGCTCTAGGGTAATAATGTAGCTAGAAAAGCCCTAGGGCGGTAAGTAATTAAAAAAAAACTTCACTCTTTCAAAAAGTTCGCGTACTTAACTATCATACTGGCAATAGACATCATGCATTCAGCCCAATGACAAAAGAGGTCGCTTCGCTATTCAGCCTTGTCTTCGTATGAGTATAATAGTCATCAATTTTAAATATCGAACGGCGAAGCTCAATTTCGTTCTTGAAAAAAATAATTTAAAAAAAAGATAAAAAAAGGAATATTCCCAAATAGAAAACTTTTACTTTAAATATTGTTTGTTTTTGGGATTTTTGATAATTACGTCCTAATTAGTAAAAAAATATGAGTTCTGCAAGTGATGAAGATATAAGCTGCACTCCCGATTCAATGAAAATGAAAGCTGAAGCAGCAATCAAAATGTTTTATAATTGTAATGCCGGGTTTTTTTACTTACCTCACAATCGAGATGTAAAGCAGAGTAGTTACTCGTAGCTCGGGTGTAAGCATCAATTGCACCCTCGAATTGTAGGCGCACGAGCGCAGCGAGGCTGTAAATATCTCGGGCTGCAATTGATACCTTACAGCCCTTCGCTAATAATCTACTATAGTAGGTATCGTATCATTGCAAAAATATGACTGCTTAGGAAGCTTGTAACTTTAAAGTGATATTAAAGACGGAAAAAAAATAAAACGGTAAAGACTAGAAAATAATGTGTTTTCTATGTGAAAAAAAAAACTACTAGAATCGGGTAACAATAAAAGGTAGAAAAGAGCTATATCTCATTGTATGGACAAGTAGGCGGTCTACAGCTAAAGTTTTGTTTCTTGTTTATTGGTATTTTTATTATAAATAATTAATAAATATGCGTTACATGTTCCTTAAATATTACAGGTGAGCAGTTAGTCACTCTGTATACCTACAAATTGTCATCAATGGATAATTCATATAGCAAATCAAATTATAACCCTTCTTTCTTGCTTAAAAACGAATTCTAACCCATTTTTGTTTTAGACCAAACCCGAAACAAAGTTCTGATAACGTTTTTAAGAGTTTAAAGTAAAAATGTACTTCATGCGAGGGGGCATCGTCAATGCACGGTGTGCTTGACTCCTCCAAAGATATTCATTATTTGTTGTACACACACGGATATATGATATTATGGGTCCTCCACAAAAACTATATTAGTAGAAAAAAAGAAAAAATATGTAGAGTTCCTAGCGAAGGTTTCGCTAGATGCTTATGACCGTTCACCGAAAGGCCAAATTCATGTTACACACATTGCCGACGGCCAATGAACTATTTTTATGAAACAGCTGATTATTGTCTATCGAACTCCAGTTTCATAACTTATTGTTCCTGATTCGTCGTGATCATTTGAACTTGGCAAATCACCTAACCAATAACCTATAAAATCTAAATGTAAACCGGTACATTAATACATAGAAATGTAAATAAAACAAAAGAATAAAGTTTTTAATTAACATTGCTCGCTAACGTTCGGACAAAATGTGACAGAACAAACGTGTAACACTCTCGTTGTTTTTTTCTCGCGGCAGTGGCGAAAAGCAAATATGTATTTGTTTGTCTATACGTAGTCAAGTTACAATGTGGTTTCTGTTTGCTTTTGCTACCGGATTGTGAAAATGGATTAGAAATTGCAGTGCTCTTTTTGTTTGCTAGTTACGCCGTTCTGATATTCCTGCGTATATAGTTTATGCGTTTTAATTTCAATGTATTGTGTTCAATCTGTCTGCCAGCGGATTTGTAGGTTCTAGACTTTTATATAATATTAGAGAAGGCGTTTGTCTTGACATAATAAAATCACCCAGAGATTATGCGTACGTTTTCTGGAATATAAAAACAATACATAACTTAAAAGTAAATACACCTCATGGTTCATGTAGGTACAAGTAGATATTATGTCATTATTACATAGTCTTGCAGCGCAGTTTTTCTGTGGTTATTTGAGCAGCTATCAAATCACTTTGTCATAAATTGATTGATACCTTGTTTTAAGCAAACAAAATTTTACAGTAATAATATCAATATTATTTATATCTTTAATAAAAATAATGAACTAGGTTTCTTGTGTGTTTATTCTTTCGCCTTGTGCGTATTCGAGCAGATCTGGGCTCGCCGATATCTTAATCTAAGCATCTGTTAGGTACTGTATAACACAAACAACTGTTGCCTAATCTATGTCATAGTTCACTAATTATGATACTCGTATTCGAATGAGCAATAACTGCGCTGTATGAACGTATGTAGTTAACGTACGTAAGGTCGCAAGCAATAACCGCGGAGCGAATTAAAACTACTGCTACAGTTTGACAACTCGGAAACTCACGCAGTTAACGAGAAATGTGAACTAGTTACAATACCAGTAGTTCCGCGAACTGTTGACCCTAGGAGAAACATGATATTTTTGCAATGTCATAAAAAAATACGATCACTTCACCGAGTCCTTTTACATTGAGAAATGTTTATTAATGTTGTGTTACGCAAGTGTGTATAAAATATTATTGTAATCGTAGCAAACTTCCTGGAATCTATCTATGAAACATCAATACATACAAACTGATAGACTAAATAATATTTTACCAGATTTGAAGCAGAGAAACTTCGCTCGGTCGGTCCATAAAGAGTACGATATCCGATACTTCATGAGATATACACTTGTAGTATGCAAGTATTGTTGGAATAAAACGCAAATAATGATATTAATCGTCGTGTTTTCTTTTATTATATCAAGCACTTGTGAATACCCTTAAATCACCTATTTAATTGTAGCAAATACTTATTCCAGACTAAAATATTGTAATTCGACTATGTAAAACAGATCCCTTACGTAGCCAATTTTTTTCAAGCTTGGCAAAAGTTATTTCGTTATCTTTGAGTTTTGTGAATAGTACTTATGAAATACTCCTTGCGGTCCTCATCCTGAAGGCTAACGACGTTCTACTATGTTATTACGAAACAGGTGAACCTGATCGCATCGCTATATACTAATTACTCACTGGCTTGACTCACTGATTAATCGCATTATCTCGAAAGCTACAGGACTGTATTGTACTGTTATTATGTATATCTTCCTCTAAACCACAATAGAAAGCAGCTAATTCCAACTAATTGAAATAGCTACCGGTTCCCAATCAGCAAGCGGTCAAAATATTTAGGCCACCTAAAATTTTTTCGACGAATACTTTTGAAGCTCTCTATTATTATTGACATCAAAAATGTTTTGCATGTTCGTACTTGACGTGTAATTAACTGACAAGGAACTTCAGGCATACCTTGCAAATGTGATCTCATCATCATTGTATGGCAATTTTGTGATATCCCACTACTGCATTGAACGTTATCATAAGGTTTGTCATCCAGTTCTTGCCAGCTTTCCATTCGCAAGCCGTTGCTGTGACTAACAAGTAGATTTTGTATGATCCGCTAAATGAGGCTTACCACAATTTAAATACTTACATTATTTCAGCTGTCACCTTAATTTTTCTTGCGATCTGTAGGAATTATGGATGATAGAATTTTATCACTATGTCTAGGATTTCTCGTTACCTAAATTGATACTTTGGTAACAGTCGCCCGCATTCACAAACTTTTCAATTCTGTAACTGTTCCGAAATTCGATCGTAATGTAGCGCGAAGGCAAATAGTAAAATTAAGGAGATGCGTTGTTACTCTTTCTGAAGACGATTCCTTACGGCATACAAACATGTAAACATTTGTAGTTCTACTTTTGGTAATTGAATTATATATTTCGGTCATCTTGTCGCTGCAATTTCTTGGGATTCCTATTTTAGATAGCATTAATTTGGACACCAAAAATAAAACAATCTCAGTTATAAAAATAATTTAAAATATACATAATTTATGAAACTACTAGTAGCTATCACCCGGAGCGTTGCTCACGACAAAATGCAATATAAAAAAGTTCAAAATTTTATTTTATTAAGATTCAAATCTTCATATAAACTTAACTATGAGGGGTTGAATTTAGAAAAATCTTATTACTGTACATCTCTTAACCGTACAGTAAATCCACCCTCCAAATTTAATTTCTCTAGTTTCAGCAGTATTAGGCTGTGCATTGATTCGTCGCTAATATCAATCAGTCAGTCAGGAGTTACTCTTTTACGAGTATAGTATAACTTGCTAGCTGATACTCAACATCCCACGACCGTCCTTGTATGATATAAAAATCAAGAAACTCTTACTAACAAGAACGATATTATATACAAGAAAATACAAAAATATGTTTATGCTTTCCTCGAACAAAATTAAAGTAAGAATATGCATAGGAGATGTTTGCACAAGGAGATGAAAATGCAGGAGAGCAATTTAGAAGGAAAGGAAAATATTGATAGCGCCTAGATAAAGTTAAAATTGTATATACTTAGTATACGTGTACTTATGTACATTCGAGAAAGGCAAACTGTTGGAAGCTAACAATGTTTGCAATACTTTTTTACAGTTTTAAAACACGTGTATGTCCACATACTCGTATATTGCACTTTTGTAAATAAATAAATATATGTGGCTTTTATTGATGAGTTTATAGAGCTTCTACTAAATCCACGAAAGCGACAAACGAAAAGACATACTAAAATCTGTATTAAGAATCACGGTTAGAAACTATTGAATTTTACTTATACCATAAGATAATAACTACTCGTAGTAGCTGCTGCGTACCCGCGGCAGTGCACGCGACATAGAATTGAATATAAAGAAATTACAGAAGAAAAACAGTACAGTTAGTTACAGTTTGTTTTGGACGTTAGTTTTTTTAGTTTAGATAGTTTTTAAGTTTTTACTTGAACCTCCTTACACTCCATAATTTCATGACTAGGTTCAGCGGTTTAGGCTCCACACCGATTCCTAGCAAATATCAGTTTCAGGATTCCTTTAAATATATACATAGCTAAATAAAACGATACGTTTCGTCAGAATTACATGTCTTTGAAAAATCATTGCAATGTTCTTCTCTATCCGTCTTAAGATAGCTAACGATGAATAACATTTATGATGCCCTGTGTCGTAACAGGTGCAAAATAAGTCATTATCTTTCAACACAGGTAAGGTAGAAAGGACTATGGAAATAGGGTATGGATGCTTTGTGCAACAAAATTACAAAAACAGCAACAGTATGATTTATACGTGTTCCAATAATATTATTTTATAAGTAGTTTACCGACTTTATTTTGGCATAAGCCGATACAAAATTTTCATTGTTTTTTATATAAAACTATAGTAACTGGACCGACTGAATATCCTCGCACAAAAAATTATCATGATTTTACGATTGACGCAACGCTTAGACGGATAATGAATACATTACTGGAATGAAGTTCTCTACATTTGCTAATAACGTCATTTAGAAGCATTCATTATGCAAAGACAGAGTCGAATACAGTATGTTTTATATATGATCTAAGTAAATTTTGAAAGAATCATATAGATAGTCTATGATTAATAAAACTACTATTTTTTGAAAATACTTATATATATATAAGTATTTTCATGTCGTTATAACCATAAGGTCGTTTGTGACCATAACTAAATAAATTACATCTTTTACTCCTTATTTTGATTTCAGCGGTGCACATCTGTTTCTGTGCGTATTTATTGCTTACTTATTACTTCGATATTCACTTGTTTCTCCGATGTTAATTTGTTTTATTTTTGTTAGAATTAGGTATGATTTGTTAGGTCTGTCCAACGCTATAGATTAACGCCTTTGATCCTGTCCTTACTTTATGAATAAAATATCTTAAATACTACTTAAGTTTTTGTCTCTCCGAATGTACTAATGCCTAATAGCGAATCTGTCTAATTGAGAAACCCAAACAAAAGTTTAATTTTCTTAATATACCTAGTCACTTGCCCGGTCATACTCCATTGTTATGGACTGATATTTTAATACTACGAACCAATAAATATTTATAAGGCATTAGTGACGCCGTAGTCAGCATTGAGAGGTCATTCATTTTTAAAATCCTCATGAAATGTATTGAAAAAGTGTTTTGTGCATTTTTACTCGTACATTTAAGTAATTTCTAGCCCCCTGACCGCGAGTTCGAAATTTCTTGCGGTCAATTCTTTATTTACCAGGCTCGAAGCAGAGGCGTTTCGCTTGTTCTGTCAATATGGACCGCTTTGTCATGTGATTAGTTCGATTGTTTAAGTGATGTTAATGTTATTATTTTTATTTATGTTACAATTTATGTTGGCTTGCTGTGTGCGTTGGTCCAGACTGCAAGCATAGTTAGCATTTGCTTTATTAATACAATTTAGTGTATGAAAAATAGCAAAAAAAAATGATTTAAAAGAAATAACTGTACAAATTGATTTAATTTTATTTGGTTTATACATAATGCAATTTGACTTTCCTATACGAAAGAAATGACGGCTTAAAGGCTACAAAATATTTCTTCAACTTCATCTTTTAGCTATACCTTGTCCTAGCCACCGCAAAACAGCTCTAATATCCTTTTGTATCGTTTTTTTTTAAATATGATTTCGAGGATACGATAATCGAGCCCCTTATTTATTTCAAAGTGTTTTCCAAGCTTTGCACAGCCATTTGATCCAATTATCTTGGTAAGGTTCTCCATTAACTGTTTACTTTGTAGATTAACGATATTATTTCACAATTCATATAACGTTATAATCTGCTCTAATAATAGTTAACACCTTGAATGATATAATTGACACCAACGTTGCTGGGTTGACATTGACCTTCATCACAATGACCACTGCCAAAGGACACGTCAACTCAGGGACACTCCAAGCTAGAAGAGACGTCAACAAACCGTCGGACTGAAAGGGGCTTTTTATCCTCTTGTTGACATTTTCTGTAGAAACCCATTTCGCGAATTAAATATTTATTCCTTATATGAATTTCTTATTGCCACTGTCGGTATTAAGACTCAAAATCCAACAAAGTTCATGAACAGGTGAAACGTCTTGGAAATACAATATGATATGATTTGTGGTAGAAATTGTTATTCTCTTGTTGAATTTTCCTAAGAAATGTTCACGACATCAACAATATTGCGGGGAAATACAATATGATCTGAAAATAACAGATAACGACTAAATAGTTGTGATTCATGTGGATTGATTCAAAGAGGTATCACTAGACTTATATCAAATAACTTACTCGTGCATAAGTAATAAAAATGAGAAGAAATTCTATTATTTTTGTCACCATGCCTACGTGGCCCTTAGACTATGTTGTAGGGTGGTGATATTGCTCTTAAATATTAGTTTATATGTAGGACCAAAGTTCTTTAACATTACCTAACCTACCATTATTCTGAATATTACCCTCCTTATGTTCGGTCGGGTAAAAAGAACATAAAGCGAATAAAGTAAAGTAAAGTAATATTTATTGACCTTTAAATAACGTTCGTTACAGGCAAGTCTTATTACATTTGAATTAATAATTACTTAAAAAATTTAACTTACAAATCTCATTCATATACGATTACTTAATATTAGTTCTTAGTTTAACAGTTCTCTTGACAAATATTTACATTATGATTGCTTTGTTTAGTTATTAGTGATATTTTATTATGGTTGTTCGTTACACAAGAACGATGATTCTACAAGCTGCATTGACATATATTCGTTGACTTTATAAAAAGGATTGCTTTCAAAAAAATACTTCAATTTTTGTTTGAATGTAATAAAATTGAGATCCATTACACTATTAGGTAATTTATTATACATCAGTATTTTGGTATAAAGCCCCTGCTTCTTACATTTAGCTAATCTATTTATTGGTAGGATTCGCCCTTTTTTATTATTGCGTGAAATTCTTTTTTCCGGTATTTCCCTATCCTCGTGTACTTCTAATAAACAACTATAAATATAAAGTGATATAACTGTCATTATTTTATCTTTTTTAAAGTGTTTTCTCGCAGGGCTACGTTTTTTCAAACCGTTAATTGTTCTTATAGACTGTTTTTGAAATTTTAAGACTTTTATGATATCTTTAGCATTTCCCCAAACAGTAATAGCGTATCTTATAATAGAATGCACGTAGGCATAATAGACAGAGATGAGCGACTTTTTATCTAGTAATGGCTTAAGTTTAAATAAAGCATAATTACCACTTGCCATTTTCTTGCAAATTTTATCGATGTGCGCATTATGGCTAATTGTATTATCTATTGTATAACCAAGAAATACATTTGTTTTACTAATGGAATTCCCGAAAATACCTAACTTTGACTGATACTGCATAGAGATGGTTTTATCAGAGTTAAGAACAATTCCATTTGCATCAAACCATTCCTTTAACAATTCCATAACAATACTAACTTTATTTTCTAAATTATGTATACATTTGTCTCTGATACCTACATGTGTGTCATCTGCGAATAAATTTATGTGAGCCCAACTTGGCAATGCATTGGTAATATCATTAATATATATCAAAAATAAGACTGGGCCTAAAAT
Source organism: Ligdia adustata (assembly GCA_947049295.1). Lineage (NCBI taxonomy): Eukaryota > Metazoa > Arthropoda > Insecta > Lepidoptera > Geometridae > Ligdia > Ligdia adustata. The sequence goes on along the minus strand of OX346213.1, from coordinate 14,483,046 downwards.
AGAGCCCTGTGGTACTCCAATTGACATCCTACCTTCTGTAGAAATTTGTTCATTAATCGAGACAATTTGACTACGGTTCTGTAAGTAAGTTATCATCATATTTAATTCATGACCTTGAAATCCGTAATATTGCATTTTTAAAATCAATATATCGTGCCTCAAACAATCAAAAGCTTTTGAAAGATCACAAAAGATACTTGCACATTTATTTGACGTATCTAAGGATTCTAGAATGTAATATACTACTTTTCTTATAGCCATTTCTGTTGAGCGGCCTTTTCTGAATCCAAACTGTGACATTGTAAATAAATTATTTTCTTCAAAGTATTTAACGATTCTCGATTTAATAATAGCTTCTAAAATTTTTGATAAAGTTGGCAAAATGCAAACGGGTCTATAATTACTAATATCCTCAGTATCCCCTTTTTTAAAAAGTGGGATTACCCTACCCGGTTTCAATACGTCGGGAAATATTCCATCAGTTAAACATGAGTTTAAGACAATTAATATTAATTCAAATAAATTATCGTTATTTATTATTAGGTTCCGTAAAGTCTTAGTACTCATATCATAAATATCTAACGTAGGTTTTTGCTTCATGTTAACTACTACCTTTTTGAGCTCAGTATAATCTACTGGTCCGAATGAAATAGATGTCAACGGTTTACTACAGTAATCTAAATACTTTTTGCAATCATCCGCGTCAATTTCTAGATTACAAGTTAACGTATGAGCTATGTTGCGAAAAAAATTATTAAATAGAGTAGCAATTTTTTTAGATTCTGTAATACTTGCTCCGCTTTCGGTTTTTACTGATTTTATTCTATTACTTGTATTGCGTCGCGTATTTTGACCTGACTGTTCGTTTATAATTTTCCAAGATTCTTTAATTTTATTTTTTGATTTTTTAATTCTATCTCTATACTGTATTTTTTTTGCTACGACCATTGTTTTACGTAATATTTTTCTATACCTTTTAATGTTTAATTTTCTTGTTCCGCTAGGGTCAACCTCTTGAAGGATTTCCATTTTGGCTAAATTTTTCTTACTAGTTTCTATACCTAAAGTTGACCATTTTTTCTGAACATTTATTACTTGTTTTTTTAATTTTGGAAAAGCTATGTTATAGTAGTAAATCAAATCATCGTGTAAAATCCTCGTTCTTGCGTTCGCGTCACTAGTCATTAGTATTTCTGTTTTTATTGACATATAATTTTTGTTAAACAAATAGTTAAAATAATTAAGGTTATTTTTTGAAAAATTTCGAGCCATATAGGCTGTATTTTTACTATTAACATTTTTGGTATTGAACAATTCTAATTTAATTACATTATGGTCTGACAGCTTACATCCTAAAACTGATCCTCTACAACCACTAAAATTTACAATAAAGTTATCAATGCATGTGGAACTGGTTTGGTTCCTTTTATTTGTCTCAGTTCTAGTAGGTTCATTTAACAACCATTTACAATCAAATTTCTTTAGTATGCCGTCAAGTTTCTTAATATTTTTATCTACTTTTAATACATTTAAATTGAAATCACCTGCTATAATAATTTGTTTCTTTTCTTTGCAAAGTTTATTTAACAGTTTTGTCAATAATTCAAAAAATAAATTTATATCATATTCTGGACGGTAAAGAGCCATAATTACTATTTTTGACAACCTTAACTCTATAGCTGCTAATTCAAAATTTGTTTCAAATGACATTTTATTCAAATCGTTTCTAATTTTAAAATCTAAACCATTTTTAACATATATCGCGGTCCCGCCATGTTCAAAAAATATTCTGTTAAAACAAGTCGCCAGAGTGTAGTTCTCGACATTCATCGCCTGCATCTGATGATCTTTTCCCCAGGTCTCTGTCAAGCATAACACATCACATTCTTGCTCATTTGCTAAGCTTTCAATCTCTAAGTACTTTTTGTGTATACTACGAACATTTGCATGAAGAATTATCGTTCTAGAGTCGTTGTTTGTGTAATTTGAAAATTTAATTGTCCGGATTTGTTGTGTTGTATTGGCACCTAATGAAACGCAGTGTTGAAGAATTATTAAATTTGCTGTCTACGCATGCTACAACATTTTCCATTACAAAGTTCTTCAGAGAATTGTAATTTTTAATATTTTCGTGTCGCACATTCGGGTCGAGATATTTGACATTTTCGTTATTTTTTGCTATATTAGCTATTTCACTGTTAATATTGTATATCTCTTTGTCATGTGTGTAATTGTATCGCAGGCCAGTGATTATAACTTTAAATTTCCGCTCGGGACTATTTACAATGTTATTCAAAATTTTTATGTACTTTTTAGGATTATAGTACAGAGAGTTTTCATATTTCGTAATTAATACTGCTACGGTATCTTTTCCAGTTAGATTTTGAATTTTTTTAGAATAATTTCCCAATATTTCTTGATAACCAGCCGCTGGTTTGCAGTTGTTGGTGGCTTGGCAATTTGTTTTTTCAATAATTTTTGAAGCTAATCCTTTACCGATGCTGTCTGAAAATATTACAGTATTTGAGGTTATTTTGGTTCTTGAATTTTTAGTTATTTAATATGATTTCATTTCAAAGATATATAGTTAATAAAGCCTGTTCTGCACTTCTATGTTCGTCAATATAATCAAGTATCTATTCAGTCTGAAAAGAAGTCATTCGCCTAAGAGATAGTACTTAATGTTTTTTATTTCCTCTATTGTTGAAATTATTCAACCACAAAACCTTGTTTAACCAGTGTCTGTCAACCAAATTTGACACTCGATGTCTAGTATTTTGCCCTAGTATAGTTATTTGAAGCCAAGTTAGTTGTAAACTTCTTGCCTCAGGAACAAAAGAGGGCAAGTTCAATCCCAACTATACCCAACCAAAATTTTAAAGGGTGAAAAAATGAATATCGGGTCGTTATTTGTTGAGACGTTTAGATTTTTGAGGGGTGTTCAATTTATTGATATTCCTTTAACTGTTTTTTTTTTTATGTTAATCAAATTAAAATGAGACCACTTCAAAAGTATACCCTTTCACATAAAAAAGATTTATTCGAATCGTTACAGCCATATCCGAGAAATCATTTAACAAACATTAAAAAAATTCGTCGAATTGAGTATCTCTTCCTGTTTTAGAAAGTCGGTAATAAGGCGGTAACTCAACCAAGGAAAGGTTGCGCCCTTGCCCGCGATATAAAACGAAATATATGTAAGTTTCATACGTTGTACGCCCTCAGGATTCAACAATCCTTAAAGGTACACTTCTACACCCTAAAATGAATACACCTCGAAATTTGATGTCTCTGGGTTCAGCGATTTGAGTTTTGCGTAGACTCCTAGCAAATATCTGCAAGTCTCATTTAATGACCTAACGAGGGAAACGTTTCTGCTTCTAGTCTGCCAAAATGTTATTTCGTCTGTCGTTAGTATGTATGGATGTTTGTCAGCGAAATTTCGTACTCGCGTACAGATCAGTAGTACAGACCGTAGTTTACAACTAATCCTGACAAAACTTTGTGTATAGATTTACGATTTTCTAGATTTTTTTAGTATAAGGATATTTTCGTTTCATGTTTCGCTCAAAAAATGGGGAAGGTCGATAATTCAAAAAGCTAGATATTTATAAATATAGATTATTAAATACTGTGTCAAGCTAATCGAAAAAAAAAACAAAATCATCAATCGAAGATGTTTATCTGTTACTAACTGATGAGGCAAATTATATGTCCGTTTGTAATTGACAAATTTTCGGATCTTGGAATGATATAGATTTAGGTGGCAAGGTCAGTTCATAGTTCCTAAAATTACTAGTATATACGAGTATATATAGATAATAAAACAACATAGGTGATATATTTATTTAAATTATAGTAAATATAGAACTATACTAGAAGAAAAACAACAAATAAAGATCAGACAGCCGCTCTTTTTGTTTCTATCGCTATCGTATTCAACAGGTTTTTTTTTTCCATGGAATTGGGTACGTTCGTGACGTTGTCCATAAAACATCCAAGACACATGGCTAGCTCTGTATTTCACTGCAAATACGAGTAGGGTTTTTTACGTTTAATTTTGCAAATTGAATTTTTAAATGTTTCAAAGATGACAATGCAGATATCTTTTAGAAATTGTCGCCTTTTGTCTACTGTAATAATTAACTCTTTTATTTAAATTAAGTGTTAAAATAATTAAAGCATAGTCTGTTGTCGCGGTAATTAATAGCATATTATTTATACGAGAGCTACGCAGCTTTAAAATCCTATAATCGAATGAATTGACGCTACAGAGACTTGACATATTTATCTATAAAACTTAACTCGCGCACACAATTATTTCAAGATTTTATTTTCGTGTATATTTGCGTATTCAAAGGCTTAACACCATTAATTAATCGTTAATTAATTTCTAAGCATCATTTAAGTTTTTGTGCGTAACTAAAAACGTGCTAAACGATTTAAACGTAAATGCAAGGATGGTTACTTGACAATATTATGAAGAGTAATCAGCTTTATAAGAGAGCTACGAGCGCTACGAAAATTTATCGATAATTTTCCATATAAAAAGCGAGTAGACGTAGCCTTTCAAAAGTAAGTTGTCCAATAAGAAATCACTCTGAGAGTCGGTTCCGGCGAGTCGCCTACGTCACATCTACGTAATCTTATTTTACGGGCGAGTGCTACATTACACCTCGTGCGTACTACATCATTTGCGTACATTTACATTTTAGATGCTACGAGGATGACTACGAATGAAAAGATAGACAAGTTGTTCTGAATTTAAACGTCTTATTAAAAAAGATTTGGACATGCCTGTTGGCAGATGTTTTGCTTCTTTTTACCGACTTCCAAAAAGGAGGAGGTACTTGGTTCGTCTGTTTGTATTTTTTTTTGTGTATGTTCATTAATATTTTCGTCAATTCTGAACCTGTTAAAATTTTTTTTGTAGTTCCAAAGGGTCAATATAAGTTCAAAATTGATACTGTATTTTCTGTTTTATTCAATGTTTAATTTTCTAAGAGGATATTAATATGTACCTAGTAATAATTAATACGTAAGGTTTGCGGGCCGAATGGAAGTCGGTTTTCCCTTTTTTTTATAAAGTATGTATTGTCTTTACATAAATCCAACTTGATTTAAGATAACCATTCCGTTTAAGTTTATGCACCCATATAACATTGTTTAACTAGTGTCTAATAACCATTTTTTTACATAAACTATATAACCAATTTTTAACGCAGCCAGCGTAATGGGTACCCTTGCTCCGGGTACGATTCGGGGTGGGTTGTTCCACTAATTTATTTTGACATGTATTATGATAATTTGTGACATTTGTATTTGATTTTCCCATTCGATAGCTAGTATTTTATTCATAACGATGATTAGATTTGCAGATTTTTACTAGCTACAATAATTAAATGCTATATTCTCGAAATCCTCTCTAATGGAGATTGTCAATGGGGATATCGACAATATGCCAATTAAATTACGTGTGTCAAATATTTACCTTTTAATAATCATGCAATGATAGATAGCCAAGGAATCGCATAAACAACTCTCATTGCCGCAAAAGATAAGTATTTTAGTATTGTTTCGCGGGTGATAAAAACGATTGTCGTGTTTTTGCATTTCAAAACAAATCGCCCATGTTAGGAAAAAATAATCCCTCAATCAAAAATGTTTGAATTAATAATTTTACAAATTCGTAGAACCTATATGCCAAGTTACACCAACATTGATTGAAAGACCTGTACGCAAGTACGAAATGTCCATGCACACCATCCGTACATATAAACTTACACCTGAGAGACGAAAGAAATTTTTTCCAGTCCCGAATCAAAAACTTTTCACTTGCTCGGTCAATTACAGCCTTTCGATTTACCATTTGGTTCTGTATAAACATAAAACTTGGGCGACGTCCAATTACTAGTCAGTAATTAACTTCGCAACAAGTATTTGTATAACCAAAATTGAGAAAATATGGCTTCCATTTGTACGATCAGATTGTAATTTGGTATAAAACTGTAGATTCAATGATATTGATTTAGATATGCTTAATTGATATTGCATTGGATAATTATTATTTATAACTCTTAATTAATGTTGTTTTCCGTATTTCATGCCGTAAATGGCGCTTCTGCAAATTTTTGGAGAAAGACGCCTGCAATCAAAAACTCTGATGACATAAAAGTCATAAATGGTTAAAATCAATAATTAAATTAATAATCAATTGTAATTTTTTTTTAATTTTTCAGTAGTTAAACCTTTGTTAACCTTATTGACCGAGCTAGCGAAGCGTCTCTGATTTGAGTCTGACAAAATGTTTTTTCTTCTGTTTGTTTGTATGTCTGTATGTATGAATAATATTAATATATATAATAACTTACAAAATTCAAATGGGAAAAATGAAAAATAAAATCCAGTAATAATTTGGTGCTAAATTTGTGACATCTCACGTTCTCTTTGACGAGAGTAAATAAATCTTAAATGCGGAGCGAAGTCTTCTATCTGTTTATATTGCGAGCCCACTTGATGGCTTTCCTTCTCGTAACTTTGTTCAGCTCTAATCACAATGACATATAATAGTCGGGGCCGTGCTCTCACTGCCTTGTTAGCGTCTATTTCGATGCAAATATCAAGATGCCGGGAACGAGTTAAAACGAAATTATTTATCACAGTATTTATCAATATTATATAATGCGATGAGCGTTAGTAAGCTGAATTACTTCCTATTCGTTTAAGTGACGTAACTAGTCTCCATTATCTCGTAAGCGATCTAAAGCATTTGACCAATAAACGATGTCTTAATTATTTTTTTGTGATCTACGTTATAATTTGACCTGACCCATGGCAGCGCTCAGTTGTTAATGGCTATCCACGGTCGACCTGACCGAGCTGAAAGTTGTTTAATTTTCATGATTATTTACGAACGGGTACAAAGTATGAGTAATGCTTAGTAAATTCATTAATATAATATCTAAGTAGCTGTAATATATAGCTAAATAATTTCACCGATGTAGGTAGGTACTCATGATGTGGCGGAATTATATTAGGGTGTGTGGATCTTTATAAATTCTAATTAACAGTCGATTTTCGCAATTTTATTGTATAAATGATCTTATCACGGTTATGAGCCTGTAATGATAATTGCGATTCCATCATATTTCATTGCGTATAGCCATTATAACCCTTTGTGATTCGGATTTCGGTGTAAATGTAATATCAGATTAATACGAGTACATCATGCACACCTGGCTATAATTAAATTGTTTCCAATACACTTGATTATTACCCATTAATGATTCAGTAAACCATTCGTAATTAGGGTCTACAATTTCGTCTCTGAGTGTTTCGCTAACTAGGATTATTGGCATATTGTAAGCGAATGCGAACTAATCTACAATTTTATGTACTTAATTTTTTTATTGATCTCATCAAGTGTCACAATCTCTGGTTTCTATAACTATACCTATATTTATAGGTATATTCACAGTCTTCGTGATATACAAAATCTCTGTGGAGTGTAGCAAAAATGGTCTCTACTGTATACTTTTTTTTTTAATCTTTTGTCGATATTGCACGTACTTGTGTTTTGATCTAGGTTACTGCACCTCGATAATACGAGTAGATAGTAAAGGATAACTCGAGTCGTAGTACCGGTATCCGCTGCCTTAACTGGATATCCGAGCAAGAGTAGTTGATCCCCTCCGTGTAGCGGCGAGCCAAGTAAGCGGTCGCATCGACGCCGCGAGTCCCGTCGCCTCACCCTAACCGAACGTCAATAAGGAAATTGAAGAAACGGATATATCATCCTCTACATTCTAATCGCACGTCGTAAATATGAGTGGCCGTGTTTACGCAGTACTGCGCATGATTTGCATCTCTGTCTGGCCTTGAAGTGGCGGGCGATGACTGACGGGCCATGGCTCGATCCGCCGCGGTAAGGATGTGCGTCCTTTGCACGCGGCAATATTTCGTCCGCAGCGGGACCCTTCGCCTAACAAATTCGGGTGGTGTAGCTCGATACGGAGGCTGCGTAGTGAACGAACCGCTCGTGCTGAGCGCGGGCGGAGCGGGGCGCGCGTCAGTGGCGAGAGCGCCTCGCGCCGCGTCGGACGGCGCGCTGATCCGCCACCCGCGCGATGGAACCCGCGCCGCCTAAACAGCACAAAAGCCGCCGCAAGATCTCACTGCCATGGTTCCGACAGAGCTCAGTGAGCGCGCCCCACGCAACTCTCTCGCGCCAGCACACGATCGACACGCCGGGCTCGTTCCACGCTCGGCTGCTGCGCGGCAACCGCCAGCGACAGGTGATGCGCCGCATCTGCCGCCTGCACCCGCTGCAACCGCGCACCTGCCCTCACCTCCGCCACCGCCCCCCGCGCGCCGCACCCACACCCTCGCCCGTCCGGCGCAACCTCCACTCCCGCGCTTGCACCCGTGCGCTGCATCCATCATCCAATGCGGCTCCGAAATGCTTCCCTAATAAACGCTTACATTGCTACTGACCCACAGCCCGGAGTTGAACTGTAAAGGTCAACGTTCATTGTCCTCGCTACATTTGTTTGTTTTTGAGATTTCGTTCAGTTTTGCGTGGTGTGGATTTTGCACGTTAGCTGAAATTGTGCACTTGTTTTGTTGAATTTAATAAATATTTTTTACGAAAAATTGTGTCTTTATTTAACCATGGCGTGATGTGTGAAGGTATCATCCGACGATTTACCATTATTTTCTTAATTCTGATTCTCTACATTCCTAACTATATCACGTATCAATTTCGTACATCTTTATTTTTGTATTGGCACAATTCTTCGTATCTATTTTTAGGTTTTCGATCATCTGCATGCATCCGTGATCCGCGACTCGTGAGGTTCATTTCCGCGCTCCGTTGCATTTATCAACAAATATTTGCTGGTTTTTATATGTACTTAGGAAAAATCAATCCAACAGTCAGATCAATTGTTCGAATGACCCGATAAGAGTTATCTTATCAGTCCGTGGAATATATTTCACTTGCAGATAAACGCGTGACGAGGTCTGTACTATAATTGCCTGAGCATCTCTGTGACTCACGAAGCATGTAAACCCAACTATTGGAAAGGAAATGAATAGATAACGATGTTAATAATAACCACAACAGCCGTAAGAATTGTTACTGGTATCCTTTAAAAGATATTTTTTTATCTAGGTACAATAATATACACAATATAGCATCGAAACGCATCATTAACGCGTTTCATACTCGTAATAAAACATATCTTTATTTGTCTGACATTCTCTATCAAATGCTCAGAATTATTACAATTAAACCAGCTTTCTTATATAATACTAATGTAGCGCTCGTAGCATAGATAGCTGGGGAGTTTTTAAACAATCGCATATTTTAAGTAACGTTTACCACGGTTAGATCGTGTTAGATCGTGATCGGTGATCGAGTAATGACATATACAACTCAACGCTACCGCGAGTTGGATCACTCGTTAAATTTTAGGATCCAGATGGCATCTTGGGATGACAATCTGAAATCTTCGGATATCTCAGAAAATATGAGTCTGGATAGAGCCATACCACATATGAGTAAATATGTCATGTCAAAAAAGTATTAATGCCAAGGTGAACTAAGCGTGTCTACTTCGAGTCTGCCTGTCGAATTGACTGTTTGTCTGGCTTGAAAAAAGGGGTATGTTTGCCTTTTAGCTTTTGTAGTTCGCTCCTTCAATTAAAGTTCAACTGATACTAATACATTGCATAAAGTATTACAACGATTAAAAACAAAATAAAAATAACCCACGACCCAATAAAAAGGGCAACCTCCAGTTTGTGGTAGAGGCTATCTTGGATTTGAAATTTATCAAAATGTATAGTATTCTACTTGTCAAGGCCATTCTCTTGATAGCCATAATAAAGTAATTGTAAAAAATATGTAATCCGCCATTTTGTGGCGGCGCCCGGCGGCCATCTTAGACTGGATTTCATCAAACTTAGGTAAGTACACCGCAGACTGATTCACCTCTCAAACAAAGATCGGTTCTACGATACGAGAGGTACGATGCCAAAGAAGAAAGACACGTCAAACTTATAACACCCCATCGCTTATTTGTCAGGGGTTTAAAGAAAACAGAACATATACATGACAAAGACGTGGTACAGTGTTTAAATGAAAGTCAAACACCTAAAACATCAGCAGATAAACAATATAACATCAGATAAATAATAGAGTAGCTCCGTCAAAATTTGAAACCGCTTAAACTGAAGTTTACAACGATATGCCTTCTATGTTTTTTTAAATAATATTTTTAACGTTTTCTGACATTTTCGGGATATTTACACAACAGTGTTTAACAGATTTACGGTCGCTGGGCCTATTACTTGAACTTTTATGTCCGAAACAAGTAAAACCTCGTGAGGAAGCAATTTGAATGTTAAACTCTATGAAGACTAGTTAAGAAGTAGGCTAAAGCCAAATACCTTTTGGAAAAACTCGTGCCGTGCAGGACAAAGTTTTCTGTCTCAATTATTTCAATTTTCAATTTAAACTTAGTAATTAAAATTAGTTACTTAGAATTAATTAAATCTTTGTCTTTAAAATATTATTAGAAGCATTAACTTGGTTAATAGATAAGGGGAATTACGAGTATTTATATAACTTGATACGCCTGATTCATTTTAACGCAGCTGCTTATGTACTTAGCTTAGATAGTTTGATACGTACTGCGAGTCCTAATTGATTATACAGGGTTTCGGCTAGGAGCGTATTAAGCCGAAAGGGGGTCACTATAGTCATCATAAGGAACAACTTTTATTCGACACAAAATAATCACCTGTTCCACACAAAAAGTTTAGGATGAGTATAGTGACCCCCTTTTTGAAACGGTTGCATATAATTACCTAATTAGTAACAATACCGGTGTGCCTGAATCAAAATCGAAAATTTTGTGATACATTTTTTTTGTATTTAAATCTTGCAAGATAAGTTAGACTATTGTAATTAATATTTATTTACGTGCATACGTTGCCTGGAAGAGATTGCTTTAAGCAATACGACATCCTTTATAAACCTATTTTATATTTGTAAGCTTGTATTTATTTAATGTTGAATTGGTTTTGTAATAAATGGTTGTCTTATCTTAAACGTACTTCCTCATATCCGATTGGACTATGGGGCCGATCTGCTAATGGAGACTAAAAATGGTCATAGGAACTTCTGAACTAAAAACATAAACCTGCTGAGTCTGAGCTTCTTCTTCTTGAATAGTTTTAGGAGCATTTTACATATCGAGGATCTATGATCTATGATGATTAAGCTTAAAGGTGTTCTCGGCATGTCTGAAAGAAAGCGACATAACCCTCCAAGTTTGAGTTCTATTGGTTCTTCATTCTTTTGAAGAGTTTAACATTGAATTTCATTGTCCTGGATTGTTTTATACATATTTTATCAAAGTATTTTCTTGTTAATATAAGAAATATAAAAATCAAAATCACGTAAGTCTGTTCACACTTAAATAAATTTCAAACCCATAGCTCTCCTCTAAGAATGTCACTGTGCCGGGTACTTATGTCTTGCAATATTCTCCACATCACTCCCAGATCCTAGAAATATTATAAAATTATAATATCCGGCCTGGAATCGAACTGGGGTCCGTCGTTTGTTGAAGCTAGCAAGTATAGTAACTGCTAGGCTAACGAAGCGTCTCTGCTTCTAGTCTGACAAATCTGTCAGTTAGTATGTTCAATTTTTATCTCTCCTCAAAGGACTTGTTTCGGTCAATACAGTGTACCTCTAAGAGAAAATTATAAAGATGTGCTTATTATTGTGTATTAATGAAAAAATACTCAACAGCCACCTTCATTGTGTACAAAAATATCTCAATTCTGTGAATTTTAGAGGTTTATGGAATCCTTGGAAGATTTATGTATCCTTGGTTGACTTCAATGGTCGCATTGCCCATCCGCCCATCACAAATGTCAAAATTGACACAATAAAGCACGTAATCATATTTTTGCTTAAATAATATGGCCATATTTTGATTTGCTAATTATTTTATACACTGCGATAAGTTACGTTATTTTAAATTTAGTTGATAGAATAAAGATTAATAGTCCCTAACGGATTTATGGTATCATGCCACTATTCTGGCCGGAGCTTTATACATTTTTGAAACATCTCTTTCATACTCGCGTCGTAGTTCCAACCAAAATCATGATAAAAATTGGAGTGTGGGTTCGATTATTAGGATTTTCAATCGTCGGCGATTTTTGTTTGGGGAAGTATTTCTGTCAAAAAAACAGGGAAGTTTAGTAAAAAATGCATAAATCACGAGAAATATTTAATCATTGATTTTATTACACATAATATATGGCTAAAATACTGTGACTGATTTATCAATGTTCAAACATGTAAGTTGTAATATGTAAAGCTACAGAGTTTATCGGCCTAGTATTTATTTAAATAATAATTTAATCACTGGAACTTGCTTATCAATTTGTACTGACGAGATTCTACTTCTAACTATGTACATAAAATAAAATGCAACAAAACAAAGTTATAAAGATCGCAGCAAGCTACAAAAAATAAAATAAATGCAACGTAAAGTAGCATTCCTTCAGAACAATATGAGAGAATTTTATTATAAGTCAATAGGAGCCCTTGAGCACGAAAGAAATTACTTAAACCCAACTAGAACGCAAAAGAGAAAGGGAAAAAGTGTACGGACGTAATCAGGGATGCCTTAGCCTCTTGGTGCGGCAATCTAGCTAAGATGAAAAGAAAGTAATATTATACTAGCGCATTCTCGGACTACATTCTTCAGATGATGTACTATACGCAGTTTTCAATTTAATCAAAGCGAGATGAAAATTTATATAGGATTTCTGCTTGGATGTCACGTTATTAAAACAAATAACAAAAGAACTAAGATTTATTGAGGGTACTTAAGGAAGATATAGATAAACAAAATTAAATACTTTTAACTTTGAAATGACGTTAGTCAAAGACGAGTCATGTTTCATTTAATCTGAATTATACGAGTAACATATAAAAATTAAACCTAAAATGCTTATTAGTAAAAATGAGCTCGTATTTTATTTAAATATTGTATTTTTGTTGGACCAGGCAGAATAGCAACTTCATTTATTTATTGACAAAGTGGAACCGAACTATGTTAACATCAAAACATATAGTAATTAGCAAAATTTCTAAAAATAAACATTATTGTAGAGTATATTTACTATGTTTCGGTGAATATGTTGAATGTTATTTGAGAACGAGATATCAACATAGGGTAAATTCAACACAGGATCGAGGCTATGTTAGAGTCAACTTATTTTTCGCTATAGGTGTCGTTACAAGAAATGTAGGTAGGCCTTTGATGTAAGGCAATGTTTTCAAAGCTGCGGTACAGACAAAGCGAACAGTAACCGCATCAGTAATGTGCCCAGCACCTAGCTAAGGTAAGCGGTTACGGTATTTATTTATTTATTTATTTATTTGGGTGCCAACATATTATACATTAAAACATACACAACAACACATGGAACGGACAAGAGCGTAATGCTAATACAATTATAGGCACCGACAGCGAGCTGGTGTGGCACTAGCGGTACTTTTTGTTTTTAAACTACCTAACAAAAATTTTAAATTTATTAAAAATATATATTTATTACATGTATACCCAAAATTACGTTATATTGCATTACAAGAAATAATAATTATACCAAAATAAATCAATTTCATTAATTTACATCAAAAAAAAATACATTAAAAAACATAAAAAAAAACATCAAAAAAAAAAAAAACATTAGTATATGCACGTAATAGCGTAAGGTTGCAACAACGCAAGAAGAATAACATTATTTACCACTATTCGGGCAAGACAGATTTACTAATCTAATTTGACAGTCCTAAAATTCTCGCCTCTCATATTGTTCCTGTGAAACAAGAATGGACATAATTTTAACAACTGTCACTTTAGTTGAATGTAATATGCCAAATTAGAGTCCATTATCTGTTTGAGACTGAAACTGTTGCTCTAAAACAGGTTATTTGTCTGCCTTGATCGAGAGTTTCTTTAGCTGTGATACAATAAAATTAAATTTACTATTGAACTAAATTACAACACATTTATTTTGTTCACACATAATACTGCAACAATGACTTATAGCTATACAAAATATAAAGAACTAGCTGACGCGGCGGACTTGATACCGCCTAACAGTTATGTATGTTTCTCACCGTTTAAACCTTCCCTGATCTTTCACAAACATTCCAAAAGTAAAACCAAAATCTACTAAATCGGTCCAGCCGTACTCAAGTTTAAGCGACACAAACGAAGAGCAAGTGATTTTTTTTATATATGTAGAACATACTTAAAGGAATATTTATAAGGAATTAAGTGTTGCGGAGTCCTTGATCAAAATGATACTCGTTATCGTGATCGGCTCTTTTCTAGTTCACTGATCTATTGTAGCAATATATGCTTTCCTATTTGCGCAATGATTCACACTACTATTGATTATAGAATGCTTACGCTTGTGTTAGCATATAGATAATCAAAGACACTACGACAAATCTTACACAATAGGTATGTTTTACAGAAAATCTTTTGAATATTATGAGTTTTCATCACTAATACCTACCACTTATCTGTATAGTTATGTCGTTACGTAACTAAATCATATTTTGTAAGTATTTAAAAATAATAAGAATTCTATATGCATCTGTAGTATAAGACTAGGCAATTTTAAATATCCTTATTAATGTTTTGTAATGAACCAAAATTGCTGGTTTATCTTTGCACCCTGCTCAATGAAAACGAGAGGTGAACGTCCCGTTGCAGTTACCGCGGCCCAAACCATCACTGATGCTGGTGCTTGCTTTCGCTGAGCAATTCGTTGGTCTAAATGTCGTTTGATTTAGACTTTAACCATACGCGATCATTTTGTTTGTTCACATATTGCTGAACCGTAACAATTTTTTCATCGGAAAATACCAAATTTTCAAGCTTGCTATCAACGTGCAACTGCTTTGACTCTTTAGCTCTTTCTAGGCGAACTGCCTTTTGTGCAAGTTTCAAGTCTTGCACTTTTTTATTTTCTTCAGGCTTCAGTTGTAGTTTATTTTTTAATATGCGTCCTATGCTCCGGGCAGATACATTAAGACTTTTCGCCAATTTAACTGCGCTTTGTCGTGGATTTCGTTCAATTCTAGCCTTTACCTTTCGAACCATTTCTGATGATGTTGCTGTTGTTGGATGTCCACCTCCATGGCGTTTCTTGATGCTACCCATATCATTGTAACGCGTGATGGTCCGATACACAAACATTTTATTCAGATGTAAATGTCGTAGCGCATTAACAATGGCTGGTTGCGATTTTCCAGCCAAATTCAAAGTAATGACACTGTGGCGTTTGAATTCCATCTGGATATCTTTTTTTAGCAGCGACGAAAAACAATGAGCTTCTGTATGTTTAGGAACAATACAAAAGACTTACGACTGTGAAAAAATGGGCGCCATATTGTAAACAGTTTGGTTGCTATACAAACTTAAAGTTGGTAACACTTCGAGTGCCTACCCCTGTATATAAGAAAACAAGATATCAATCCATTGGGTTTAGATAGCGTTCAATATGATTGATATGTATTATTACAGCCAAATATTGCAAACAGGCTCTACAATAGCTGAGGTAGCCAGCTTGTAATCGTAGTGTGTTTCTGAGAGAGACAAGCTTCCTATCCAGCTGGCATTTCTTTAATTTTCAAGCTAAAACGTAGCTCGCAAGACGTTACAGTCAGTTATTCTTTCTACACGAATTGATTGACGAAAAAGTGGAGTATGTTTTTGAAAATTCAACACTATGCATATTATTCTGTTCTTTACATTGGCTAACGTAAAGGGGGGTGTATAATTGGCATCCGCTGTGTCAGGATGTCAGAATGACCGTTGACCCAGTCGCCCCTTCAAGTCAATTCCGCCAATTCGACTGTCTTTTAGAGGCCATTCTGTGATTGAAAATGGTGGCACTATTTTATTGTACTTATTACAAACATTTAGGACTATCTGTGGAGGAATTTCCTCTTTGACTAGACGCTTATAGTATAGTGTAGACTATCCATTTCGGATCAGACGGTTTTGAAACCTTAATGACGTTTGCAATAGTTAGTTCTGTAGTCAGAATGTATAATTAATATGAATCAATCTTGGCTGAAGATTGGCTGTACAATAAAATGATCTGTGAGCAAAACTTCCTTACTTTAAAATAACTAGATTTTAGAGAACAAGGTCCTTATTACTGGATTTTCGCAATGTAAACTTTCAAGAACGCAGAATATTTTTTAATGTTTGTGTGTATATACCTAAGATACTGTATATACCTAAGATATATGATACCTGTTTTCCTAAATCTCTTTTGAATAGGTGTTAGTCACTAAAGTTATAAAAAGTAAACATATTTTATTCTTTCCTTTTAACTTATTTTATTAAATAGCTTTTTAGTTGAAGGCTATCTGTACTAAATACTTTTTGCCCTCCTAGCATGAGCGTTTATCCCCGGTGAATGTGAAAGACGGAATAGAACACGGCTAAATTGAATAGTCACTAAACCTAGCTCAGTGACGTTTTATAAAGTAGTGGATGTATTCGAATTTTGAAACTCGAAAGTAGATAAAAAATATTTTCTCTATTGCCCATGCTAGGGGGACTGAAATTAGGTTACTTAGTTGTGTTTCCGTAATGATCAAGTTGATTCAAACACTTTATGTCTATAGGAATATATATCTATTAGAAAGGTCATTCAACTTCTAAAACCTTACTATCAGTATTAATTTCTACGTACAATCTTACGACAATGTAACGCACATCATCATCGTCTTCATATTTTTCAGGGTTGTAGGTAAAATTGGGTTCGTAACTTCGCCTGTGTTGAACCTTTTCGAAAAATATATTTTCACACCATATTTCATATACGTTTAAAACTAGCAGTATTCTAGAAAAAGACAAACTCCAGATGCAAACTAAAGATTATTACAATTAATAGTTTCAATTAGAACTTGAAAATTTATAATTGAATTAATAGAAGTATGTTTAGATTACTAATTATCTTTCTACACTTCTTTTTGAAATCAAACGAGTCGTTAATGACCTACATGTCCCTCAGGGCGCTATAGGGCGAAGTACACACTCTGAAATGCGAGCGAAACGGCGACTGCGTTTTGTGGCCCAGTTTCCTGCCCCTACCCTGTTACGCGGTTTTAATTTGCCAAGTTGATTTGAAGGGTGTTTCTCGAATGGTTTTACCATAATTTGAAATCTCTCGTTTGCTTAAAGAGGGTAGAGCTCAGGGATTTAGCTGTATTGATTGGAATACGTGATAAAATGTTACTTATTTAATATTTGGCTTCAAGTGCTAGAAGTTTATTGGCCTTTAACTATACTGAGATAAGGGTTGGATAAAATTTTAGTTTTTTTTTCATTTTTATTGTAGTTCAAACCTTTCCGAATTCTGTAAAATGATCTGAAAGCAGGAATTAGATGATATTTTTTAAACAGCTATCTTTTCTGAGGAACTGGTTTGCCATTCAATTTTCCATAATTGTTTCGGGTGCATTTCTACCATAATCTTAGTATTTTGGTCTCGTAAACTAAGTAATCCCGCTCCTCCGCGGAATGAGTTGACCTGTTTATTATTTTATCTCTTGTTCACTGAACTTTGAACTTTTTAATTTGCTTGCAAAAAGATAAATATAGCTAAGTAAGTTGTATTTGTGTGCAGGCTGGTCCAGAAATGACGTGGGTTGTAGGAGAGCACACGGCGACAGCGGCTGGTGAGCTCACCGTCTCTAAAGGACAGCAAGTGGAGGTGAATATCTATTTATTACTTTTATTATTTGATAACCGCCGTGACCTTTCACACTTCCCGGTAGTCCCGGGTTCTATTCGCAGCCGGGAAGGTCTTCGAACGACGAATTTGAAGATATATCTTCTGGTTTTCGTGTATTTCACATGTGTTTGTTATCCGTGTGAAATGTTATTTATTTGCATTTCATAACTTATCCTACTTGTGAATAACGGTCTCTCACTATTTTCATCCATGCTTGAAATAACTTAGGCAACAGTATATTGAAAATTGGCGAAGAGCTTAACCCTAACCCGATTTTAATGATAACTTGTCTGCGTTTGGTACTACTAACAGTTAGGCACTGGCAGTTAAGGTATCTTTAACTTAATTTCAGCAACTTACTAAGTGACCGAAATATGATAAGCAAGTTATTTTTATAATTTCATCAAATCAAATTTCCCAAACAATTTTCAAAAGTTATAATATATTCGCATTAGGAATTTCTGTCTTGATCTAAATATGAAATACCAATTCATTGAACACGTTTATTAATAAACTGCTCAACATAAGATCGATATTGCTAGCGACGAGTAAAAAAGGTAACAAGTTCTATTAATATATGTATTTTCTGATAACAATTGTTTTGAATTAACTAGTTCTTACTATAGAGATGTCTTATATAGTCTTATCTTATGATTATATTATTTAATCTTACATAGGTGGTGGAACCGTGTCCTGGCCGGCCTGACTGGTGGCTGGTGAGGCTTCCCGGAGAAACTCCTCAGGAAGGTTCAGTTCCTGGACACATCTTAAAGCCAGTTCCTCAGCATCAGCCCAAGACATCGCCGTCTAGGAGGCCGCTTAGTCAGCCATGTGACGAGACGATAGGTGAGTAATTTAAACATAATGTTACAGTGCAAGTGCATCAAGTGCTCCAATAAGTTTTGGAAAATACGACGAATTCCCGGTCTCTACGGTACGGCCCTAAAGTATCTACTCCTACGAGTAATATTTCAAATATGTAACCTCCACAGAGACTAGCATAATTTTGCCGCTCGTGCTGTTCCGCTAAATATGCCGGCGCCCTAGGTTTAAAAAAAAAGTTGCTAAGTACCTTTGTCTAACTAGAAAAGAAACGATCCTTTACTGATTTCTTGGCTTCATCTACTGAAAAACTCAATTACTCTGACATTTTGAGATACTTTTAGGTCTCGGTTTCGGAGAGAAATTAAAAAAGTCATAGTCTCGTTAAGTTATCCAAGACTTGCAGTTTTAACGGCTTCAAGTCTTGACTTTTCGGTACAAATAGTTTCAAGGTATCCATGTACAACTGAGGACCAATCATCTCACCCTCTACCAAGCAGATTGCGTAGCCCTAAATCCTTCAGCAAAGTACTGAGAGGATTCGGTGTCAAGCAAGACCACAATGGTCTCAGACTGTAGTATTCCTAGCTCAACCCTGTGGAACATGATTATATTTTTTTTGCTAAGCTCCGCAAGGTTACTAGTGGTTTGAAATTGTTACTACTAGTACCACTAGTACCCTCAAGGGTTCAAAGTAAGGGTACTAATGAAACTACTTTGATGTTACCCTCTCGCAACGTCGGTTACGTCTCACAGAAATTCTGCATTTTTCTGAGATAAAAAATAAACTTTACTAATCCAGGACTAATTTGAATAAAATCATGTTTTGATTTTATTCAAATTATTAGAGGCGTTTGAGCGTGAAGTAGTAAGGAACAAACACACACAAACTATCGCATTTATTGACCATGAAGCGTCTCGGCTGGCTAGCTACCACCCTCAAGATATAAAGTCTGTCGCCAAGCACCTAACGGTGTGTTCCGGCATCCTTCCTTGAGAGCCAGTGTATTCCAGACTAGGCATGCTCCATCTAGGGCTACAGTACCGCTGACTTCCGTGGTCTTTCGAACTTGTCATATGCCACAGCTGTGTAGGATAAAAAAAAAGTTTGTTTATGTAACGGCAAAAAATTTACCCTCTGCGCAATTGTTCCTTTATCTGTGCTAATCGACGTTCCTTCGTATCAAATTTCAAGATTTTGAGCTTACGGGAACCCTCCTGTAATTTTATATCCCTTGCGTGTGTCGATAATGTGCAGCTTAAACTGCTGTCTTTCGATTGCGTTGGCTTAGTAGTTTGTTTTTTCACTGCTCCAAGGGATCTGAGTATTTCATATGAATATCAGCTCGATACTTCCACGCGTTCTTGAGAAGAAGGTTCTTGACGGACAGGCAGACGGAAAACAAAGGGATCCAATAAGTGATCCTTTTTTCCCTATTGATGTACGGATTCCTGAAAATGTTTTACAATTCGTGTCATCTGATCCCAGGCACGGTAGAACTTTGTTGTTAATTACGCTTCACTAATCTACTCATCGTCAAGACCTGACCGGCAGAAATTTACTTTATTTTTGGCAATAACACCTAACACCTGCATTGCATCGAGGACTACTTAAAAATGATTACAAGTTACGTGAAGCCAATTTAATCATTTATTATTTCAAAGATCTACAAAATAACTAAATCTTTAAAGTAAGGAAATATTGTTTTGCGAGTTTGCCTTTTCAATTAAAATTGCTCTAAAATCCCTGCATATTTTTAGTGCAAATTTAGGAGGCATAGAGGGATCCCAATAGTCACTTTTGAAATTAGTAGCTTGTCATAGCATCAAAGGTGCTCGGTAGTTAGTCTACGATGTCCTTAAATTGATATTCTAGTACATAAAACCTCTCCTTTAATCTCTCATTTGAACTATAGCAGAGTGAGCGGCTATGATAAATAGAAAACGCAACAGAGCACTATACGAGTATGTATTCTGATTTGCGTTGACACTGCATGACACATATGAGTGTTAAAGAATTGAGAAACTATTTAATTTTTTGTTTCATATATCGGCAAATTTGGAAAAAAAATTAACAGCTATCTTTTAGCGTGCATGTGCTTTTCGTAAAATTTGATACGAACCGTCCTGATTAAACCAGCTCTCATTTGAAAGGAGTATTGAATCCTGCCTTCAAGCCTTTGGAAGTCACTATTCGAATGCTAAATGAACAAAGAGACAACATACATACCCTTCCCTTTTCATTGGAAACTCTGAATAATTTCGCATATGTCCCATTCATGCTGTAGTGAACACTAATTTGTCGCAACAGATAACTATCAACAGGATGTTGATAGAAATCTGTTGCGACAAATTAGTTACTGTTTAAATCTCTAGAATTCTAATATTAGAAATTATCGCAGAAACAAAATGCTGATAATCTAATTACACTTAATGACAGAAATGAAAACGGACAAGGAACTAAGCTTTTTTTTAATTTAATTGTGCGCTAAAGTACAGGTATTAACCTGTTTACTTTTATTTTTTATTTTCATCTCTTTTCTGAGAATAACATCGGACGGGAGTAAGGACAAGTTATGTACAAGTAATCCTATAAGATTTATTTGTTCGCTTTGCAGTTCGAAACCTTAATAATGAGTAGTTTAATTATTATCCTCAGCGAAGTAACAGTAAATTATGGTCACTCTAGTGATCAATAGTTTGTTGGGAACTTTTCTTAAAATAATTACTCAGCGAGCGTTCGTGCAGTCAAGTACGGAAAAACAAGCGAGCACCTCTTACTAACTACAAGAACTCTGTAACCAACATTACGCCTCGTAATACTAGTCAGTACCCGCTATAAAGGGTTCAAAAATAGCATTTAATAACTTTAAAACAAAATATTATGTTTTGCCGAGCATTCAAGTTCGGAAGACAAAATTATGATAATGGTTTTTAAATACAAAAGAATTTACACTTGCTTTTAGTTTCCGAAACTTTAAAAACAAAAGGTGCTGTAATTAAACAATGTTATTACTTAACAGTAGATACTGTTTAAATAATTAACTTTAAGTTGATGTTTTAGTTGATGACAATAGTTTAATGCTGTCTTTGTTTACATCATCTGAGAAAGCATGGTGGGGACAGACTGAAACAGTTCGGAGTACGTCTTCGTCTTTTAAAAATGCTTCGAAAGGTTTTACCGCATTCGTTTAAAAAAACTAACGTCTCGGTCTGTGTATTTTTTTGCAAAACTAGTGATTCTGTAAGCTTTAATGTGTAATATTGGCGGATAACTCGTATTTTCTATTAATGTCTTGTTTATCTGCACAAGTGTGGGCAAGTGATATAAAGACGGAATAACGTGGTTTTCGTGTTCGCGGAAAATCTCCATAGTAACCCTAGTAGTCTCTGCTTTACGAGAGTACATGATGTGACTTTAACTTGACAATGACTTACTTGATATTTGACTTAATTGATTAAAGACTTGAAAACTTGACGCTGGAAAATTTACTAATCGTATGGTGCCATTATATCAAAAGAAAAAAAAGAGCTTTAGATATGGAAGTAAAAACCGATTTCAATTCGTCACGCAAAAGTAACGTTAAAAAATGTCAGATATGAAAAATATAAATTTAATTTTCAAAGAAAGTTAAGATTTATATTAATGAAAAAAAACGGGATCGTTTTTGATTAAATGTATGTATGACCAATTAGAAAGTACTAAGACCTCTATTCGAAATAAAAGATTTTTTGAAACCTGAGCAATCGGTGTTTACGTATATAAAAAGGTAGCTCTGACGAATAATAAACCTGGTAGAGGTTAAGAATAGATAGTTCATAACAATATTGAAATATTTTGCCCTCCAAACACAAATGCGGACGTATTGGTATTATTATTTTTTTGTATTTTAATGCGATTATGGCATTGTTACTTTAAACCACAAAACCTAAGAAGCACGGGAAATAAAACGGGAAATGCTCATAAAACGGGAAAAACTTACGCGTAATAATAAAGTTTACTTCTTGCAATTGTAATTATACATACTCGTCTATCGTAAGTGCACATTTACACATTATTAATCAACAGTGCGAAGCGTTTTTGCTTCGAGTATGACATTTTTTTCTTTTGTCTTGCAGTTTGTATGTTTGTATGTCTCGCCTACAGGTCCAAGTACAATCTTAACGAAACTTGGGTTCTACAATTATTTTGAATTTTTAGTCCTCGAAAATTTGGGATGTTTCTCCCAAAAAGGGAAGAAGTTTGCTACAGAGCTATTAACTGGCAATTTCAATGATATTTGGTCACACAACATGCAAAATAAAAACAATTATCAAAGATTTTTAAATATAAAAAATTGCGGTCAAGTGGTTGACGATTCTTTTTTTATCGAAGTCGTAAAAATATTGTGTTTGCAAGGTCGTCTAGTGGATAAGAATAGACGTTGATAAGATGGCACGTTCTCTAATTCTTTGTAAAGCTTATTATTATGTGAGTCACTTAATTTTATTTATAGACTTACGTTACGAGTAGTTCACGTATTTGTTACATATACTTATAGTTAGGTACACTTTGTTGTCGTTTTGTGTCTTGATTATCGATTTAGTCTTATTACCTACCCAGCTGCCTAAAAAAGGGGGTAAAGTTTTTGCGAGGATACAAAGTAAGTCTAACTCTCTGTGACTACAGCCTAAACGTAGACGGTAATGTTCGAGATCTCATTGGAATTGTCCTTGGTCATTGGCAATACAGATTACATTTTGCTGTTTACCTTCCTTAAAGATAGATCAATTCTTTATTACAGTCACACAAAAAATTAAATACAAGAGATCAATTCTTACAAAATATAGTGCTTTATAGGCGGCCTCCTCGCTAAAAAGCGATGCCAAAGCCAAGCAACCTAAGATGGAGACAATTGTGAAAAACAAAATGAGATAGGACAGTGTATACAATAAAGAATATACTTAACTTAATACACAAAACGTTATAATCAATACATTAACTTACTAAATAGTATAATAATATAAAATAAAACAAGAAAGCATGATAGACAATAGTACATACAGCAAACATCTAATGATCACACAGATGACAAATAATACTTTATCCAAAAAAATACAGCGTTCTAAAGTTTTAGCGGGCAGGTTTTTTTAAGCCGCCTCTAACAAGTTGTATAAATTGACAGAAAGTTGAAGTTAAAAAACGTATTGACTAATTATTTAGAATTTACATAAAATGCTTTTAAATAAAATCACATGTGATTTCAGATATTTCCACAATAACCGTATGAATATAACGTTGATTTAAGGTCAGGTGAGTTTACAATAGGGAATATATGAGACGTATGAATATCTAAATAACTATCAAAATGACAATTGTAGGATTTTTCAGATCATGACTTAATGCATATTAAAATACAAAGACGACGGACATGGAATACTACTCTCGACCCGAGGTGTTCCTCGCGATGATTTGATGATACTACGAGAACACTGCATTTTTTCGGAATCAAATGTAGCTTATGATGCTTAAATATAACTAAGCTCTACGAGTATACTAGAAAAATAATTTCTGAAGTTGATTCCGTAAGTCAAAAGATTATTACTTCCAAGACTTCCTACCAACAAATTTTCAAACTTTTACCTCGTTATAATATATAGAAAAAGAAGATTGAATGGTAGGATACCGATAGTAGTTTTACTTTGGGGCTTTCACATAGCATGAAAGCTGCAAGCTGAACTTTAATTGGAACTTAAACTGAACATGTACTTACTTCGTTAGTGGACGTTATATTTGAAACTTCAGTTCCTTTTACGAAGTTTTACAACGTTTACTGCTGCATAATGTGTTCATTGAGCACTTATTTGAGTCCTCCCATTTTCAGTGGGCTGAGGAAGTGAGTGCTTAAAATTCATTAAGTGAAATCTTCACACATGTGAATGTGAAAGTTTGTTTGTGAAATGTCCTCCTTCGCCTCGTTAACAAATTTTTTTTTTTTTGGAGATTGTAATAAGCCATTTTTTCTTTTGAAAACAAACATAACGTAGGCGATTTGTGAGTAAAACAAGCTTTTAAAGCACTAGTGCTTTTCACACTTCCATACAAATTTCTACTGAACGAGCTTCACCTTAGTCCAAACGTAACTGTGATGTGTACGTGCCAGGTGGTCCCCAACCATTTTTGTTTTAAGTACCATTTAGCATGTTTTTAGATTTTGGAAAGACTGCCTTAATAAACTTTTCTTTGGAATATTATACAAACCGCGCAATTGTCAATTGTTACATTTTTCATGTATGTTTGATGTTTGTGTGTCTGCAATAAAGAATTAATTCCTTCATTCATTAATTCAATTGAACCCTGAAGTTTTGGTTGAATTTTATTTTGTTACTAGCTGTACCCGCGACTTCGTTCGCGGTTGCTAAGCTTTTATTGGGATTTAAAAATTTCCTTATTTCAGTGGGACTTAAAAATTAGAGAAATTAGAGAAATAATTTCAGTAGTCCGTGTTAAATTTTATCATTGGAAAAAATACAATAAGATAGCAGTGTTTTAAACTGTAAATTTTAGTAATTAGAGTGATACAGAGAAATTCGCACAATTATGTTCAGCATGTTAAGATTCTGCATATCATAAACACCTATTTAATTTTACATATTCTGCACTCATTTGTTAAAATGAGACAAAATCCTACGTGATAACGTAGGATTTTGTTTAGCTAATGTATGTTTCCCGATTGTCTATTTATTTTTTTAACAAGACAGCTAGACCTTTGACAACCAGCTCGCACGACTACAGAAACCAGCGACACTGTGACCCCTAAATGAAGCATGCCCAGTCTGGAATACACTGGTTCTCAAAAAAGACCGCCGCAACACACCATTAGTTGTTTGGCGATAGATTTTTCAACTAGAGGGCTAGCTAGTTTGCCAGGCACGTATTAAGATTGCCCTTCCACCATGCTATGGTTTCCTCACGATGTTATCCTTCACCAGTAGCTCAGGTTCTTCTTGCGTGTTTGGTGGGATCGAACATCGTACATTTCGCACGGCAATCTACCCTCATTAAATACTCGGTCACCATCGCTACAAAAAATTGTGTATGAGACATATTTGTCAACACATAGCTGTTGACAAATATGTCTCATACGTGTGCGATGTGTTCTATCTAGGGCTACAGTATCGCTGATTTCCGTGGTCGTGCGAACTTGTGGTCAAATTCCCAGTTAAGTACTATAAAAAATAAATATATGTACAATCATAATCTATGCCGCAGCTAATATACCGATGTCGTATTTTTTTGCAGTACAATAATTTCAGATAAACCTTTCTAAAAATAACTACTATTTTCATCCCTCCTCCCACGGGAACCCCTTGTGAATTTCGGATAAGAAGTCGTTAAGATCCTACCTCGTGGTATAAACCTTTAGCATACAAAGTTTCATTAGAATCCATCCAGCAGTTCCGAACTTATGGAAAGTCCAGAAACAGACAGACAGACAAACATTAAAAAAAATATAAGTTTGGGGTCTATATCGTTAATAACACAAAAAATATTTTTTTAAATATATTCAATGTACAGAATTTGACCTGTTACAGTTATATTATAAGTATAGATATCACATGTAGCTCAGCTGTATGTTATCATGGAATCTTTGAAAATAAAGTCCATTAGTGGGATCCTCCATTAAAGGAAAGTCAAAATTCTAGTCGCGACCGAAACTAATATCGACGCAGAAGTTATCCTAAAAATTTAATTATTTTCTTCACTCACATGGACGCCTTGTGGGTTGATATAGAACACGTAAGTTATCATTGGTGCACTATATAAATTGCTAAAGGCAGGACACTTTCATGCCAGGTTTATTTCTAAACTCACCTTTCATGTCATACTTAAAGATGCCTAGACAAAGCACTGAATTGAATGAAGCTAATGGACTAGTGGTAATTTGAGAATTTATGGGATAATGTAAAAGAGAAACAAAAGATGCGCCTAAGATGACAAGAAACGTCTGTAGAGGGCTATATAAGGTGATCTTTGAATTTAATGGAAACAAGCTGACCCAGCAGCAGCCGATTTTTTTTAATACTTATTCTGCTATTCTGGACGCCCGGTCAGCAAATATTGACCTAAGTATTTTTACGAATCGATAGTATAGGAATATATAGTATAGAAAAGTGTTGTCTTTTGACCATTTCAGACAATTTTTTAAATTTTTCTCTTCGTAAGTACCATCCTCGTACTTCAAGGAATATTATAAAAAAAGGATTATCTAAATCGGTTTTGCTGATCTCGAGACACATTCAGCGATTCATTTTTGTATTATAGATAATAATGAATATCATACAGACGCACCTGCACTATTGCACTCGTTGAAGCTACCCCGCGAACATTTGATGGCATGTCATAATGCTCGTACCAACGAACTACGCGTACATATTTAGTGTTTATCTCGGCAGGTATTCGTTTATGTATATAAGTATACAGACTTATCAGTCATCAGGTTACCGTAGTAGGCTTTGCCTAGTTTAGGATCTGAAGACCTTTGTGTGGATGTTGTCCCATATTATTATTTATTTATATTTTTTCGATAATAAATAGAGTGAGACACGGACGGTGTCGTCTATTTATAGAAGCTAGTTATATTCCAAAGCGGAAAGTACACCGATTTTTTGCACTTACAATATTGTATGGTACTACAATAGTGTAGCAAATATATCGAGTTCCACTCATGTCCAAGACAACATTTCCGCGGTCACCAGGCCATCATTTTATTTTTGTGGCTCGTTCATCATTTATTGACGGGTTCCGTCGCACCCCACTTGACCCTTTCGCTATTTGTATGTTACGTTACATTGTTAAGCGATACATTGGCTATCGAGTTTATTTCCTAAGTTATACAAGTATGTGATGAAAACGAGATAAATTCATCTAAACCTTTATGAAATTATTAAGCAATCATAGACGGCTCTGCATCTTATACTCACATACCTGCTCCAATAATACTGCTGATTATCTCCCAGGCTCACTCAATCATCTATTTTACTTAGTAGCCATCCTAAAAATAGATATTATTGATTATGGAAAATCTTCTAAGACGTAACAATATAGAAATAGTCTCAAAATAAACATTAGCAAAAATGAGCAGATACTAAAAAACATGTGGGCGCCAGACGTCACTAAAGTAAGCTAATGAAAATTGTCTATTGATTAAATTATCTAGTAATACTTGCCTGATTTCGTGGCTATTTTAACAAATAGACATAACAAAAGCAGAGTAGAAAAAGAAAATCACTCAAATTGCTATCGTCGCGACTACCTTCACCTGTAGGTTATACAGAGGTTACTTTAAGAAATAATATAAAGATCTAAATGTAGACAGAATATTTATTTCGAGTCTAGACTGAAAATTACCCAAAATTGCTGCTCGTGTAGATCAGCAATTTGTTTTTATACATCAACTTTTTTATGTGCTCTAGAATAACATAACCCAAAAAAAAAACATCTCCTCTTTTCACATAATATGTGCAAACCTAAAACTCTTACATTTGTCAAGTACTTGTCGAGCGTAAGCGTAAGCCAAAAAATCCATAACATAGTGTTTAACTTAAAAAAATTAAGTGTATATGCAAAAAAATTACACGGACCTTGAAGTCTGTAGAGTATAAATTTATGATAAAAAAAGATTATTTGCGCGTTGATAAATTACGCTTAAAAGACATTAAATTAAGCTAAAATATCTAAATCTAGCGTCAGGGGCTTTCCTTAGTGTTGTTATAAGTGTACTTTTAACTGGAGCATCTCCAAAACTATGTACTTTCTAAAATCAATAATATAGTTTTCTCTATTGAAAATAAAGCATTGATTTTAGAATTGTCACGACTTATGTATAGAATAACCTATTATTAATTATTCAATCCAAATTTCAAAGCGTAATTGAAATTAGCCGTTCCTCTTAGTAATGCTCATGCATATATTATTTGCGAATGATCAATTCCCCTGAAGTAGCCAAGTCACACTTAACAGCATCTATATCACACTCGTCCAGAATTCCTCGCACTCCTGGACACTGGAACATTCCATAAATACGTGAATTACCATCGTTGTCTCGAAGCGGTTCATACCATTTTCGACGTCCTGTAACTGAAAGTAGCCTGAATTTTCAATGACAATGAATAGCTATTTATTCATACATTTGTATTTCGAAAACCGTAATTCATTTGTTTTGTCCTCGTTTGGTTTTTTCTTTGCGTCACGCAGTTTACAAAATGGAAAACTTGAAATATCCGAAAGATCCGATCTAAAATCCCTTCATTATTGTGCCGGTCGAGTAATGTAACGCAGCAGTTGACGCGCGTTTGTCGGTTTGCTGCACTCAATTCATGAGGTACCCACCTTTCAAGCTTTTTCACCTTTCAAATTTGCTTCAAGTGGATTAAAACAGTTTTATCACTAACACCGCAGCCTGCAGCTAACTCGGACGTGGTTTGCGATGGATCTGCTTCCACAATAGCTTTCAATTCTTCATTAGCAACTTTAGTCTCCGGCCGTCCACGGGGCTTGTTCTGCAGGTCGAAATTTCCAGAACGAAAACGTTGGAACCAAAAACGCACTATGTTTTCTTTTGCGACACCGCCGCCATACACATCATTAATCCTTCGAGCCGTATCTGCAGCACTGGTACCACGGTGGAACTCGTACTCGTAAATAACGCGATATTTCAAGTTTTACATTTTGTAAACTGCGTGACGCAAAGAAAAAACCAAACGAGGACAAAACAAATGAATTACGGTTTTCGAAATACAAATGTATGAATAAATAGCTGTATAAATTTGAAATTGGAATCCCTAACCAAAGAAGA
The DNA here is from genome assembly GCA_947049295.1 of Ligdia adustata. NCBI lineage: Eukaryota > Metazoa > Arthropoda > Insecta > Lepidoptera > Geometridae > Ligdia > Ligdia adustata. The sequence continues at coordinate 14,453,527 of OX346213.1, read as the reverse complement.
GATATTTGAAAGTGGCCAGTACGACAAAACGCCAATTTCATATGTAAGGACCTAATATTAACTTTGGTTGTATTTAAGCGCAGAAGTTAGCATTGCGTTTTTCTGTATATAATAGGTTATATAAACATTTACCGTCCAGACCTCAATATTATTTACTAGACCAAAGCAGAGTGGGGTCGTTGAGAAAGAACGTAGTTGAGGCACAAAAGATAGCAACAGAAAGTGATGGAAACCTACCTACAAAAAGTAATGAGATTCCTTCAAAAACATTTTATGTACATTAATGCACAAGTCTCGCTGCGCTTTTTCTTCTGCCTTAAAAAGTTGTGAAATCGAAACCAAGCCGGTTAATTCTGTACCTTTCCACCTAAGGGAGCAACTATCCAACCAATTTGTCGTATACCTTTAGTTGGCTTAAATAATTTATAACACCCAAATATTAATTATTTAAATATCAATATAAAAAAATATTATTATTTATTCCTCTAACAAATATAGTGACTTGGCAAACGCACACTGTAACGTAATCTTCTTTTTATTCTTAATAGTTATATTATATATAAGTACATTTAAACAAAAGCATTGTGCGCTAATATAAGAAAGGTACTTTTTGTGTTTATTGATTTGCCGTGTTGTAAATTTTGTAAACGGCCTTTCTGATAATAACCATAACCACCCTGGGTAGGGGTCAAATTGTCTGGATTGGAAACTTTTATAATTGACCGAATTCACTTAAGCTTTTTATGTTTCAAGTCTGAAAAAAGGTTACTTCGTCTGTCAATGTGTATTATTATCTCATAGTAGTTTCTAACCAGACAGGTGCTGTGGTTCCAACTGAAATACGAGTAAATTCGTCGCTTGGCGAAAACTGCCCTGTAAAACCTGAGAAAATAATTTTATTGTAACTGGTAGTAGTTATAAGATATAAACGTCACTTTACTCGTATAAATCGCTGCTCGAAAAGCCTGAGTTAGATAGTTCTCGTAATATAGTTTCCAAATTTTGTATATCGTTCGACAGTGGTTCATATCGTAAGCAGTTTATTGAAATAGTTGACCTCTTGTCGTCTTATACAGGTTGTAAATGTAATATGGACATTCGCAAATCAATATTTACACACCAAGTGTGACGAACAAAATTTTTTAAATACGTTTGACACAGAATAAATCCTGTTTGTCACACTGATAACTGAGTCTGACTTAAAATGATAATTTTACGATATGATATATATGTATATATACCGTTATCAATCTGAATTTAGTTCCTAATCATAGACATCATTCAGAGGCATTTATTAAAACATAATGTTACGTTGCTTAAGTTTAGGTGAACAAACCTTCGCAAGATATTTGTGATACAACTGTAAACTAATAATAAAACAGCAGTCTGGATATGCCCATACAAGTGACAGTGACAGCCACTCATAGTGATATGGTAATATAATTGTGCGATGGTGGATGATGGGGAAATGACGCATCGCGACGCATATGTGGGACATGTCTGTGGGCAGATCAAAACTGAAAGATTGTTTATCCTAACGCACTGGAAAATTCTATAACCGTGTACAAGTCAGGTTTGCGTAGGCAGTAGGACACATATAATTTCTAATTAATTTTATTCGCAATATATTCAATGAACGCAAAATGATTTAAAATTACTGCCTGACTACGATAAGACAGATAAAGTTAGTATTTTGGTAACACTTATTGAAAAATGACTACTTCTGCTACTGGTACGTCTTTGGTGCGATTTTCACTTATACGCGAAGAACTGCTTTAAGTATTGGTTATTTGAGACACTTTTCTGACCATCTGCAGCCAAAAACAGATCTAACGACACCTCTCACATCATAATCAGTTGTCTGGTTTTGGCTACAGAGCGTCACAGTTAGACATACACATACAAATAAACACTCGCAAAACATTCATCCCTCTAATTGGCCAGTCGGATAAAAAACTTTCATCAACATATTATTTACTAGTAGTTTGGCGTACTGTTGATACTTTGCTAGCATAATATTTTCATTATCTGCGCCTTAAAAAAGGAAATCACTCCACCGTTTTTCCTCATAATCAGAATATTTAATTTCAGTTATGTTCGGCATGACTGCCAAATATTATGGTATGCTACTTCCTCCTGTTTTGGCAGATATACTCCCTCTATATTTCCCCCTACACACCTCAAGAACTCTTTAAATAATTTTGTAAAGAACTCTGAATCTAACACTCGTACTCGTATGGACAAACTAGGTTAGAATCTTCCCTATCAGTTGGAAAATGTAGAATTGCCGGAATCTACAACCTGTACAGAAGCACCAACATCCACAAACGTTTTTTGACGAAACATATATATGCTTCGCTTGTTTAGATTAATAAAGAATTATTTAATTAACAAAGAAAGTTGTGCTTAATGTCATATGTTTTGTTTCAGGTAAGTAACTACTTAATCTATCAGTTCACCAACATACAATATAGAAAGGTAAGTAAATAGATGTTCTTGTGATTATATTTAATTTCAAATGTAATTTCTGAATTAGAAACTTAATGTGTTATTGCAAGTATTATAAATTATGCTATTATATGCTGATCACCACTAGGTAGTTTGCCCAACATTTGGCCTCTTAAATAAACATTCTCGTAACTTCAAACACAGTGACAAATCCCTGCTGCAGTTAATTATACTGTAGACACACGTTTAGATTTTGCGTTATATGGTAAAGACTACCCACGTAATTTTTTTTTAAAGTTCTCGTCTTGCTCTACTCGTATTGGTATATTCCGAAATTCTTATTGACAATCCCTAACAGACATAAAGAAACAAGTCATATTTAACCTATGCATTTTAATCTTACAAGTATCAAGCCAAATGACTCGTTTTTCTTTGTTCATTAATTTTCCTACAATACATAAAAGTTTTCCATTTTCTCAATCAAGATATCCTCGCTCTTAATGGAACTTCTCTATTACAGTTTACATTAGAAATTCCTGCGCTTAATGATTGTACGATTGTATACCTATCAAGTTCCCAATGTAACCTTGAAATCCTCTACTAGAAATGCATTCAACAAGTATCAAGTTTATTTAATTAACACAATGCAGTACAGCCTTCTACGTAGCTAAAACAGTAAGGTCCTTGTACATCATACTCATAGTCGCATACATACGTCAGTTAAACCGACTCAAACCATAGACCCAACAATAAATTCTATTAAATCTCTTTGGCAATAATTACTTATAAAGTCGAACAATTATGTAGTTGTGAGAATTGGGTTAATTATTTATAAATATATAGCGGAGTACACAATACACGTAATATTACAATTCGATTATGATATACAATATGTAAAACAAAACTATTTTATTTTTTGGTGATATTTTATGTTCCAGAAATGCTATAAGTTTAAAAACATTAAATAAAATAATAATTAAAACAAGATTTTTTTTATATAATAAAATATATATAATATTAATTAAATAAAATTAAAGTATTGGTATAATCTAATTAAAACCATAATTTTAAATCAAATTTTTTGAGAGAGAGCCCAAAGAAAATCTATAGCAAATGGTGAAGGTGAATGCATATTGTAATAATGACTGTTTGGCTTACACATATCCCTGGATGGTATTTGCTTGAAATATCAACAGAGGTAACATATTTACAAGTGTAATGTTGACTCTTGTAAGATTTAAAAATGTAGAATTATAAAGGATATTATTGTCAGATGAATAATGACATGGTACGAGTATTTTGAGCAAAATATTTTAGAGCCCAAATTTTTTAAAACTGTGCATAATTTTGTCCACTTAACCATATTTTTGGATGTCAAGAACTACGTTCGATGCTCATGGGTCTAGTATATTTGTCAAGTAGACTTAACTGTGCAGGCTACAATTATAGACACCTCAGCACTATGCTCGTATTTAAGCGTAACCTCGCGTATTATCGCCGTGGGACACTGCTACTATCTCACATCTTGGAACACAACGTACAAATAGAATTGCGCTTACAAATTCGTAGTACGCGAGATATGATGTTACATTTATCGTTGTTTGTATTTGCAACGTCGCATAGACATATTATTCACTTTACCTTTACTAAGGTACTTAATGAAGTTTCCCTTGTAAATGCATCATACCGGTGACTGCAAAATAAAATTAATTTATGATGGAATCGGCTGGGGTCCTCTTTTATGACATAAATAGTATCGGTATTCAATTTGAACTAGTCAAACGGAACTAAGAGGCACGTGGACAATAAGAGAAATTATAAGACGTAAACGTTTCGTCGTCGTTCCATGAATCTATTCCACAATTTTCTCCCTGGTTTGTGGCACAAGAGCACATAATTTTATATATGATTTCAAAAGATATTGGCTACTCGCCTTTAGGGTGTTTTATTTATGTTCAATAAATATAGAAGGCTATTAGTGGTGCATTAATAAATAAAATAAATTTACTCTCTTATCTCAATACTCGGATTTCTCCTGTGTTGGAACACCATGTTACTTTCATACATACGAGCTCAAAAGCATCTATCGAATATGTTTGTGTTTTGGCCGTAACAATTAGAGCTCGCGCCCGCCGGAGATTAAAACGATACATAATCAACCGGCCACTTACTCTAGAATAGTCGAAAAAGTCTAATCAGTCGAATTGCTTCTAAATGATGGATATATTCTGGGAAAGATGCTTCAAAATTTGTCACAGACTTTTCTTGTAATGTGGGGAAAATAAGTACTCCAAGATACTCTTGAGACAAGGTCTTGAGACACGGTGTAGCGATCCTGGGTTTTTTATAACCGACTTCAAAACGCAACCTTTCTTTATGTACGAGTATGTTATCTGATTATTCAGATATTTGTTGGACTGTTTTGTGTATATTTTTCTGTTCGAAAGGTAAAGTAGGCTCTCCTATTAGTTCCGTATAAATTTTGTCTAAAGCTGTTTCGTATGTTTTATTTTAACTAAAATAACTTTTAATTTTGTTTTACTGGCCACCGTTTAAGTTATTACTTGTAGTTTGTACTTACTTGTTTGTTGTAGTGCCTATTGAGGTGCAGTCGGCGCGTTGGCTAATAGATACGCAGTTAATTATTATTGCCGAAAATTTTAACTAATTACAAAAGCCGCAACCGCCAATATTCATAAAGCGGTCCACTAATGTGCGAGCAGCGTAAAAGTACTCGTATATGTTTATCACGCAGTATTAAACTTTTAAAATAAATGCGTTTATAGATTTGCAATTTATAGTTCGCGTTTGCTTAACAAGCGTTTCTGAGGAAAGCGGAAAGCGTATGATTTATGAAGTTCTTTTATGCTTTAAACGGTTTAGGTATCGTCTCAAGATCCTGCCTTCTTGTCTGACAACTGCGCGTCCTGTCCTTTGTCCACACTCCCTCTTCCAAGTGAATCAGAAATTGATAAGTGCATTCGATAGATCATGCATGTATAAAAGCGATTTAAACGTAAAAGTTTGGAAATCTCCATATTTTGAATCGTTATGTCTCGTATTAGGTATTGTAAAAAGCAGCTTGATCTATTGTATCTTAGGAGTTGGATCTGTTAAATTTTGATTTATTCATGATTGCGTGAAAATAAGAAAAATATAGGGGATATTATTAAAGTCCTGCGAATACGAAAAAGAATATCACTCATCGCTATCACATTTTTGCAACCTATAAAAAACGATAAACACTCGACCAATTTTTATATCCATAATAATTATTTATTGATCAATCTTATTGGAATCGGCTGATCAATAAACTTGAAACAAGTAATTAACTAAATATACGAGTAAGTTAACAAATATGAAATAAATATTTCTAAGTGGGCAGTGAGAAAATGTAAGTTACATTGGCTTTACAGGGTTATTGGTAATCAATTAACGTCTTCTTAAGCCTCTGGTGGCTTCTGAGGATGATACGCCATAATTTAATTCTAAAACTTTATAAAATTATCAAAAAAAAAAAATGTTTAAAAAGCTAATTTTTGTTTTTATTTTTAACTGGTAAGTGCCTTTTTAGGTAATATTAAAAGTCCAACTACAACAACAACAAAAAAGTGATGGAAAAAGATTATGCCAATAATGTAACCAAAGACTATTGAGCTCAAAGAATAGGACAAACAAATAACAAAGAGAAATAATGAACCCTCATTATTTCTCTTTGTTATTTGTTTGCCTTTTTTGTTTAGAGAATGAATCTTAAACGTATGAACCCTTTAATAACTATTAATAAATGTTTATTTTTATTTTATACGTGCAAATAATATCATTAGTGGGCAGAATTGTTGTTTATTATCTATGAACCATTACTTGAGTTACCATTAGTTATTTTCCGTAGATATAAATAATCAACAATAACATTTTTGTCATGTTGTGAAATTGATATATTTTTCTTATTGTATCATATTACAATCGACTTGCGTTTATATTCGTTATTTTCAAGTTGGTAATTACTCCAAATAGGTATCTAAAACTATTATAAAAGAATAAGTCCTGACTGACTGATATTCGCTAGGAATCAACGCCGAGCCTTACCCTCTGAACCCAGAGACATTAAAATTGAAGGGTGTATTCATTATAGGGTGTTATTATTACCCTGTCTGACTTATGGAATTTCTAAGGGTATCAAATAAGCGGTCAAAAACTTTTGTTTATTTTTTTACTTTTTTACCTATATTTCATTATATCGCGCGCAACGCCTCGGGTCTGCAGAGAAACTAGTTTATCATAAACGAGCAAGCTTAACCATTGATTTGCTTGTCTATGTCGCATCACGTCTATATTTTATCAATCCACATATTATGTTGACACGATAAGTTTGCTGTACACTTCACACGCTGATTTTGAAATATGTCAATTCAATATAATGAAAGTAGTAGAGAGCGCTTAACTCTAATCAATGATGGCGTAAATATACATACACGTAGACTAACGGTTTAATGTCTTGCAGTCTTCACAAATGTTGTGCAGCAACAGTCATCAGAGCATCGTCTGTCTTGATATTTCAATTCCCGCAGGCGTTTTAACATAAATAATCCACCTTACCATTTGCTCCTACTGTGATAAATATGTAGATAGGCTTATTACTGACTCTTGTGTAACTTCGTTTAGAACGAAAGTGATAAATCGAAACCGATTTCAGAGACTATTTTTAGGTGGGCACACGTGTGGCTAAACTATTGATTGTCCTTGCCTAGAGCGCACTAGGAAGCGTTAGATGCATGTATGGTGAGTGTTGATAAATGCTCCTATTAAATTTTGTGTTCCCAAATTTAGTTATTCTAAAGTCAAAAGATATTCTTAAGTTGCCTAATTGCTTATTGGCAAATTTTTACTTTTGATAGCTTTCGGTTATATGTTTCATGTAATAAATAATCTTATAATTCCAAGACCTTAGCATTGTTTTGATCTTGTGCTATGGTCTTGCAATACTTGCATTATTGGTGCCTGACAATGTACGCGAGGAATTTTGAGAAGGTATGAAACTACAGAAAATATTTGACCGCCTAACCGGCCCGTAGTCGTAAAACGTTGGGTTAGCATTGCACTAGTATAAATAAAATGACGGATATGTTTAATACGCAGTGATTTACCATATCTCGGGCATATCACGTCTAAAAGCTAGTTAAATACGAGTAGTTAAATGTCAGTCGTCAGTTTCGTCGATATTGTAGAGCCATAAAAATAATTTCTATGTCGTGACACAAATTAGACAATATTTACAAACGCAAGTCGCTATTTGTTTGTAGCGCGAACGATGTTTCCGGGCTAGTTTGGCACCGAGCGAATAATGTTGCCGGCGAAATCACGCGAGATACTCGCCGCGCCGCGCCGCGGACTCGTATAAATGTTTTGTTAAAGGGTATATATTACCTTAATTTGAACGTTTATTTTGTATTGTAGCGAGTAAAGTTTTAGAATAAAGAGAGCTCGAAAAAAATAAATTAAACCAATAGTATCGCAAACAAAAACAAAATTTCACGTGTTACTTGTGAAAAAAGAATTTGTGGTTCGATACAGTTTTTCAGAACTTTATGTGTATATTGCATAATTAAAATGATAAAGAGAAAAAGTGCGGGCGAGAAAAACCGCTAAATATTTGTTGTAGTAGCGGAGTGTTTAAAAGTTGTCCTTCCGTGGCTGTGGCTGGCAGCGCGTGTAAGCACGAGTGGAGCGGGCAGTGGCAGTGAGTTGTCGCCGCTCATGCTCGATGGGTGCGCGTGCAAGGCGCGCGACGCGGGCGCGCGGCGGGCGGTAGACAGCGCGCCGGGCGCCGGGGGTGCAGCCTGCAGCGCCCGCCCCGGCCGCTAGCCGCCCTCATTCCGCCCAGCCTCACAACTACCACTCGAGCCTCCGATACGCTCTCATAACTTCCGCAACATCCGGTCCGATAACACGTCTCCAAATCGTCTCCGCCGCGTGCGCGATCGCTGACTATGGCTAGTGATTCGGAGTCCTCGGACAACTTTCGATCTTCGGAACCGACATCCTCCACCTCGTCGGAACCGAGGGTGCGCGTCGGTAGAAGCATGTTATTTCGCCGGGCATGCCAAGGAATCTTCGGGTTTGTTACCAACTCGGCCTCTGATGGTGGGTCCGGTAAGTAAAAAGAAATATTTTCACAGCTTTTTATGCTTTTTTTTCTTTCGATAAACTATCATTATTAATGGAAAAAAAAATCTGGTGCGTTTATAATTATCAATTTAAAAACTTCTTATTTTTTCACTTGCTTCCGAAGTGTTGCTTTTGAAACTGTTTTCCTTTGAAAATTATTAATGCTTAACTTTTATTTTAATTAGTTGGAAACGACAAAATTAAAATCGTCTAATTGCTATAAATTATTAACTTATTTTTAATTAAATTTACTAAATAAACTTTTAACACATAATACAAAAAAACTGCGTGGTTTAATTTATTCAAGCCTCAAAATATCCGGCGAAATATTTGGTCTGGCATCGCGCGAGTTTCCAGCAAAATTTCGTCGGACTCATTCAACAAGAGACCTGTTGCTGTTGCCGACTTGTGTTAAACTTGAATGTGCCGCAAGGCTGCGAGCGTTTTACGTAGGATCGCGTGGCTGCATTCATTCACAAACCGAGCGTAGAGGGGCGATAGACAAATCACTCGCTCGTTAATGGAGAAGGGAACTGCTAACTATTCTATGAAATCAACCTACATTCGGCAGGCCATCGCTCGGTGCCGGTTTGCGTCCTCGCGTCCCCGTCTCAGAAGCCGAGATGCTCAACGTTACTTAGGGAGCTTGGAAACATCACGTCATAACCATACAAATTGTTAACTTGCCTTGGCGAGACAGTTTTATTTTTAAAATGAAGAATAATTTCTCTGACGGTTTATAGTTACTTGTCTATCCGTTTTAGAATAAACAAAGAACAATATTTTATAATATCCGTTATAGCTTTTTCCACGCCCGTCGTACTCTTTTACAGAGTACGTCACGTTTCTTATGTTTAGTATTTACCCAAAACTAACTAGTGCCCTTGTTAGCTGTAGATCTGAAGAGTTTATTTTTGCTGCAATATTAGTATAAACGTTTTTATTCCATAATAAAAATAAAAATATGCTAGAACTGAATCGACCATATAAATCAAATAATTATCGTACCTGCTTAAATTTTTTTAACGAGAAATGTAACTGGTAGATAATAGCCAGACAGACGTATGTAAGCATTTTTGTCCAAGCAGCAACGGAGACGGCTTGCTTCTAGCTCGCACAGTAAATAATCGCCACGATAGTTTTCAGCTCTTATTTTTAGTTGCTTTGTAATTATCCGCTTAATTGCTTTTACTTATTTAACCGACTTCAAAAAGGTGGAGGTTCGCAATTCGTTGAAAACTATCTTTTGTTTCTGTATGTATGGCCCCCGAGTATAACACGTAACTTATCATCCCACCTCAGCGAGGAAATGACTACATACGAATAATAAAAAAATTAAATAACTCATTTTAGTTTTTTCACTTATTAGTAACATAAGGTTTGAACAATATAATATGACGTGAAAAGATAATGGCGTGCGCTAAACAAACTAAAAAAAGTTCAGCAAAAAGGTTCCGAGTCAGAGTTTTTAACAAAATAAATAAGGTTGTACTTGTATGATGAATTCGGCACCATAGAGGTAGAAGTAAATAGGTTGAATGAGGTTTTAAATTTACAAACTTAATGCACACGATATTCTAACTAAATTCAAATTTACTTTATCCTTTAGCGGATAAAAACGGCTTTTGCACTCAGATATCGAATAGCAAAAATACTCCTTCCGAGATGGTGGGATGAAAAACATTTTACATACTTGTAGAACATACTAGTTGCGCTCTGCTGTGATTTGATTATTCCAAGGAAGACCGCATAAATTGTAGCCTAATTGTGTACTTATCTACTAGTTGATAGGCGAGCGAATCGTCACTGTGTCTGGTAGTATGTGTGTGTTAGTATGTCTCCTGAAATTTCGTACTCGAGTACAGGACGTAGTTTCAAATCAATCAATCTTGACGAAACTTGGTGTGTGGGTTCCACAATATTTTAGATTTTTTAGAACTCGGAAAATTTTTTATAGGGAGTGTTCTCTCCTAAAACAAGGGAAGTTTGCTACAGTGTCATTTACTGCCCGATTTCGATGTACAGGTATTCGGAATAGAGTATTAATGAAGATTCCTGCACATAAAAAAAATTATCAAGTGGTTTTTGTATTCAAAATCCTTATGATATTATTAATAAAAAAATATCCTTATGACGAAAAAATAATTCAAAAATAAAGAGTTTTCCAAAAGTATGTTTGTTCTTCCCGTCATTTAAAAAAATACGCACCAGTTAGTAGTGATCAATTAGTTTAATAATAAAAAAGTCCGTGTTGAGGCGAGAGACTTTGGGTTCCATAGCATTGTATTCAGTTCTATTTTCACAAATTGTACTTTATACCCACTCATGTCTTACAATATGTTTGATTTTCAAGAAAAGTTATTGTGTGATTTTTCTTGTAGCAATCTTTCTAATAAGCGCTTAAGGGGCGGAAAATTTCTTGTAAACCTCTTTGAAGATCACAAACAGAAAAAGGTCTATAAAAAGAGATAGCTCCATTGATTACTTGACTTATAAATATTTCCGTTTTTTGTAATTCTAACCTGTTGATTCTACCTCAGTAATGTCACGGAACCCTTTCGCTTATCGTAAACTAAAATCAAGCCAATAAACGTATTGTATGTGTTGGTGGTTAATGCCTAGTTTCCGTTTATCATATTATAGCAACTAGATAATTAAGCTTGTGTATTGAAAGCTGTATGAAATAGCCAGTAATATGAACCAGAAGCATGACTGAACGCGCGCCCGTCGTAAACAATACTATGAAAATATACACAAATGTATTTGATTCAAGCCGAAAATTTTAAAAAATGACAGCGTCCCCATTTTGGCGGATGTAGGCAAACATACCCCGTAAAAGTATTCGAAATCACTAATGATTAAAAAAAATATATAATGAAACACCGTAGATTCTGTATCTGTAACTTTCATCAAGAGTGATTGAAACATACGAACTAGGCAGAGTACCAGAAATCAAACATAAGAACATCACAATATGTACTCGTATACTGACGGATAAAAGCAAATTTGATTGGACTCGAAACATAGACGCTACATTCGGTCGGTCCCGAATCACCGGATGCCTTTCGCAGTTTTATTTGCTTTGACCTCCCTGTTCTTTTGCGTTACTGTACTGTACTGTACAATTTTTGATTCGTTGGGGATTTTTCACTAGCGTAGTATTTTCACCAAACAAAGTCGCTCAACCAACCGATTCCAATAATATTTGGCTGTAATATGCAGAGCACAACCTGAAGTAGCAATATCGAAATGAAAAGAAACATCAGTCATATTATTGTCGTTTCTTTTATAAAATCGAATAAAAAAATGATAATGTTAGCGAAACCAAACAGAGTAAAATAAAGTATGATTCGAGACTGTTTTTTGGTTTGGGTGGTTTTTTGGGTTTTGTACGCAAATGGTGAAAACGGAATCATATTACTGAGACTTAGTGGACGTCCGCCCGTCTGTCACCATGCTGTATCTCGTGAACTGTAATAACTAGACAGTTGAATTTTTAAAGATGATATATTTCTGTTGCCACTATATCAATCAATAATACGAGTAACACCAGAATAAGATAAAAAATTAAGGGGGCTCTCCCATACAATAATCGCGATTGTTGCCGTTTTAATAACAACAGGTTGCTAACAGACAACGCGCAGCCTAAACAAAATATTGGCCTCAATTTCTTTTTTAATAAATAATATAGGTTACCAGTAAAAGAATCACTAACTCTCTACATTATTAAGATACGAGTATTGTTCACATTTATATTGGTAATAATATCACAAAAACAAAAATGTACCTGTACAGTCAGGCAGAAAATAATAATAAATACATAGAGATATTTTTAACAAAAGAATAAGAACATATATACAATAAAAATGCAATAATCATTTCTATCTAATATCCATACGTTATCACTAACATACAAAGCGCTTTTGATAAATTTAGGCCCCTTGATCACCATATACGAGTACATCGTGACAATTCGTACATTGCGCGCGAACCATCACTAAACTACAATGGTTGCATGCTGTAAGCTCCTACAACCTGCTATCCATAGAATTATAATTCTCTGTGCTACCCTCTGATCACATCTATTCAGAACAATTCTGGTTTCAATCCATTGCGTGGAATTTCGACAAGTTCATCTACACTAATATTATAAAGAGGAAAGATTTGTATTTTTGTATGTAACCGTCGTTTTTCATATTTTCTATACTAATGGCAAATTGTTAAAAGATATCTGTACTTAATAATAACTAGTAATTTGTTTAATACTTAATTTGTGACGACCTTTTACCATCATACTCGTAATATGGTTTTGTATATTTATATTGGAATGTGTTTATGTCATTATACTTGATATTTTAAGCAAATTAGTATGTAATATTAAGTAATATTATTTAGTATGTACTTGTAATTCATTTGAGTACTATATGTACCTATGACGATATTAAGGGAAAAAGGGACGTTTTACGAGTACCTTGCGGTGAAACAAATACAGTAAATTTATGTATGTCTAAATATACCTAAATATAAATAAAATAGCTTTTTCAATATAAAAAAAAGCTGGAAATATTATGAATCGAAATTAATTTTGTACACTGCGTTTAATTACGTTATATTGACTTTGGTCAATAGATTAAAGATTAATAATCCCTAACTTATTTATGGCATTATGTACACTGTCTTGGCCGGGGCTCCATACATTATTGAAACATCTCTTTTCTAGTAATTTAATCGTAAAGACTTTTTTTTCTCATAAATCAATTAGTTATTTTATTTTATAGTATATTTTTTCCAGTCGTAACTTTTAACAACGGTATACAAGAAGATAGATGGTACCGAAGAGTTTTATATCGTCTTGTTGGTATTTTCAGAACTGAGTAAGCACGGTTTTTTGCTAATCGTGAGTGCGCAGTTCCGAAAAGACCCTTAATATGCATCTGCTAGACAACAGAAGAGAAGTAATGTCCGGTTACAAAACCTCAGAGCCTCCAACCAATCCTTCTTTGCTCGACACTGGTTCCTTTGAACGAGACTTTAACAGCCCTATTCACAATACTGAAACGTATTTTGAATTGGTCTGCTATTATAATTTATTTGTTTCAAATTTATAATACGATGTCGAGGTATGTCTGCCTGAATAGTAAAGTATAACTAAGCTAAAGAAATGATATAAGAGATATTGGCGTCAGTCAATGTTTCTTTTATTTCATTTATTTAGCTTAGTCATGCTTATATTACTAATAAAAAGAAATGAAATGAATATTGACTGATGTCTATATCTTTTTTATTTCATTTATTTATCTTAGTCATACTTTGTTTAGTGGTAATAGTGATGTATTACTACGAAAATTGCGTTGAAAAGGAATGTAAGTTTTAATAAAAGAGTAACCACGATATTGTCATTCTCATGTTTTATCTAACGCTCACGTATGTCTCTTTTAAATGCAACTTTTGAAAATAGGCACAATTTCTAATTTTAATTATTAAATTCTTGCAAGCTCCCAATCGGTGTCTAATTGATTTCAAATATTTGGCTGAACATAATCAGGCTGACTATCATTAGACCGTGCAATAGAGGGACTCCGTTCCAGTACAGACGTCAATGTCAACTTATTTTAATTTTGTGCACAGTTAATATACACCAAAGATAAAACATGGCAACCCTTGCCAGGGTTAATGCTAGATCTTTGATATACACAGTCCTAGAAAGTCATTTAAAGGTCAAATTAATTCTAAAAACGAAAAAAAATACTTTGCAATATCTTCAATATTAATAAAAAAGATGAAGCGCTGCGTGTATTTCTAAGCGCAAATCTCGAGAGCAGTCGAACCGATTTTTTTTTTTTAATATTGTATTGGTCAATAAACATGTCAATTTGAACTTTAATAAAAAACTTAAACTTTGAAAAGTGTTAGTACTAAGGCAAGGGAACAATTGAGTGACGTTAGTATCGTATAAATATTAATGTCAATATTTGGTGACTCGGCGTTCCGAAAAGCAGAATAAGTAATAAAAAAATTAAAGAATCATTTTTAGGCGGTACGAAGTTTGCCTTATCGGCTAGTATGATATAAAAATATGAAATCTAGAAATATTTTAGAATCACCATAGATTAACTTTTTGATACAAAACGAAATCGGAACTTTGAAAGTGTTTTCCTATCGTTGCTACTGGTTAAATTGAGAAGTGAGAACCTATTCCTATGTTTAAAGTCCGTTCATAATTGAAACACTAGCTCGTCGGACGCGCAGTCATTTGTCAATATCATTGTCGTGAATGGACGCTGCGAAATCATTAGCCGATTTATTATACCGTACGGTAATACTCCTACATTAATATGTGAAGCGGTAAAAGTGTTTCCGGATTACAAACCGTGCTTTGACATCCGATTCCGGGAATCGAAAATGATTGCTTTTGTGTGCTTTCCGGTGCAAATACATCACATTTCACACTATTGACCTGGCTCTTTGATGAGACGTGGATACTATTCTATGATGTATTGGCTTCAAATGTAATTTACTTAATATATGGGGTTGCAATAATGATCGAATACTGAAATTAAAATCGCTACATTGGAATTACCAATAATTCGAGAGTTTAATTAAGGATTGCTTTTCTAGTGTAAACGCAATTGAAATAATATTAAATTACACGAACGTATGTTTTCAATCCGTAATTTAACTGGTAAGAGTTGAGTTGTTTTAATGTTTATTCTGTTTCATTACATGCTTAAGTCGTGCATTTTGTCCAGGATTTATTGAAATCTCGCTAGTAGAATCTGAGCCAAAATATGACACACACAGCCCGTAGCCCTCAGACCTGGAACCAATGTGCAAACAAGCAGACAACGGCGGGACAGACCTGAATGCACGATTTCCAAAAGGCTCCCCATATACCTATCACGCTTGGCTTCATATGTTCCTAGGGACTGTTTTGTTTGCAACATCAATTTGAATGCCGTCAAAAGCACAGTAATTTGTGTAACTCTACCCCAATCTGGGATGTGTAGGTGGAGGATTGCAAAGCACCGCACCCTATTCAATGTTTGAAAATTGCATCCATCCAGGCATTGATTCTCTTACAAACCAATTTTAGGACATCTTTGCACTTATTGACTGAGCAAGTGGAAAGCCTCTGCTCGGGTCTGGCAAATTTTGCTTTCGTCCGTCAATTCGTTGTCGTCAATGTTTGTGTGTTATATATATGTACATCATTTGCAAATTTCGTACTCATCTACAGTTCGTAGTTTCCAACAAAACTCGCTGTTAGTTTACAAAAAGTATAAAAATATCGTGGTCGCCACGTCACAGTTTGCGAAAATACTACTATTATTGCATAGAGGCTAATTTGACACTAGTTTTTATTACGAGTAATTGTTAATGTTCTTAATTATTATGAAACTTGTGTATCAAATTTTACTCAAGAACTGGACACATGCGTCTGGTCTCAACCCCTCATGTCAAGTTCACGCAAAACTTAGCTGGAAGTCTAAACTACGAATACAACTCAAACATTATTTTTTACCAAACACCAGAAATGTTGGTAAAATAAAATACACTTAAAATACTTCATTGTGGTGAGTGTCATTTCCAGTAGCTCATTCATGAAAGTAACTATACAGGGTTATCGGCTAGAGGTGTGCTAAGCCGAAAGGGGTCGCTATACACAACCAAATGAACAACTCTATGGGACCAACTATAAATTCGAAGGAAAAAAGTCTGCTGCTTCATATACATTGTCGATGATAAACATTATCTATGGAACAGCTGTTTTTTTTTCTCAATTTCAGGGTTAGTCCAAAGTCGTTCATAATGATGAGTATAGTACCCTCATTTGACTTAGTACACCCCTAAACAATAACCCTGTATAGTCGTCGTTTTTGTCCCCTCGTTCTTTCCCACGCAACGCAATTGGTCCCGTCCGTTTCCGATTAAAGACTGCTATGCTACTCGTACTTCCCCATGTCGATACATTTTGCTTCGTGCTACAGTGCCCTCAACTTAATCCATAGTGAGTGGCTCTGCTGCGATTTTATAGACTGTCTTTGTTCACAACTTTAGTATTGTATTTTCAATGTCCCTAGTTTAAAAAATAATATGTTCAATAAATATCTAGACTACCTAGGGTAGTTGTTCTGTAAACTGTTGATATCGCAAAAACAATAAATTTGCGGATTAAAATATTTCAAACTCAGAACTAACGTACTAACCTTAAGAAGGTATATAAGAGTAAAAAAATCTACTTATATAGAAACCTCATGGTTTTTTCGGTTTTAACGAGATTCACCCTCTTATTGAGAGTAATTCTAAAACAGTTTTATATAAAGAATTGTTTGCTGTATACCTAACCAATATAAAACTTTATTGTAAAATTATTCAGAAATTAATCCTGGCTCGGGTAAATATGCAATGCATGTTTTGCTAGGAATTTGTTTCAAATTGCCTCTTGTGTAAGTCAAACGCGCCAAAAATAGACAGTTGTGGCAATCTATAGCCTCTACAAAATATTCGTGGAACAATACAATGCCAATAAAATAATCCTAAGAGTGACTTTCAAAGGCTCTGCCTATTTTCTGCATCCCTTTGTTTGGTGTATTTTTTTCAGAATTTTGTTAAACGCTTTGTACTGTTAGCACTTTTCATTTATCTAACGTTGTGCAGTTCGTTACGTCTGCGTAAGCTACTCCTATACCGAATTAATTTTCTTACTACACAATGCTATGCTAAAACTATCAATTGTAATTGCTAATTCATTGTAATGTACTATCATCTATCAACATAACGAGTATTCGCTAATAAGAAACCGGTAGTCGCTGCTGTAACAGTAAATCCGTTTAAAAATAAACTCTACATTACGTGTGTTACAAAAGGCTGTTGATTTTGGCCTTCAATAAAATATTCCGACTAACATCGTTCGATCATCGCATGACTTATACAACGCAACTAGTTGTGTTATTTGGTTTCTATTACTTGTACATGTTAAGAATGATACAATGGACTTTTCCTTTATTAAAATTTTCTTTTTTAGAATCAGATTATCATATTAGAATGAACTGCGAGCTAAAGAAAAACTATATGTTAGAAGATTATAAATATTAGCACATTATTATGAGTAATATATTTTTATAGATTATAAATATTAATATTAGAACGAAACAAAAATAGGAAATATGAGTTTTGTTACGCAATACTGATTTCTGTCGTATTATGATTGAAACATAATCATAACTTAAAACCCCGTAGTCTGTTCTCGTTATAAAAACACAAACGCAATGTCTCCTGAGCATATAATTAATTTAGTTTATTTACAATTCGATATGTGCCCATTGCGTTTGGTACGCCGGAGCCATCGAACGCGCGTTCACACCATATATGAAATTGAATGGTGACCACTGGTCGCGCATATTATGCCAGTGGCCAGAGGTGTAGCGGCGATCGGCGCGCGCGCAACACGCCCGATGTCCCGCCTCCGCGAGTGGTGTCACCTTTGACAGTTATTTGTGATGGATTCAAACTATGGTGAGAATTTAAGAAAGTTACCGCTACGTTAAACAGTCTTTCGATTTTTAAACAGTTATTTAAGGGCACAATAATTTCAAGTTTATCATCATACATTACCATGTTACATTTTAGTTATCTTAAATCTTTATCTTTAAAAGGATTCGAAAACTAAATTAAATTTTTAAAACATTGAGAACTGTGACTGATACCAAATTGGTGATACAGACGTACAAAGCACTGTGCGAATGTATTATTAGATATTGTGTTTGTGCATGGGGTTCAGCTGCTAAAACTAATATAATACCAGCAGAACGTGCACAGAGATCCATTTTAAAAGTCCTTTTATATTTGCTTTATAGACATCCAACAACGGAGGTATATGAAAAAGCAGAAGTCCTAAGTAGCCGTAATATTGTATACGAAGACTTAAGACGATATCATAAAAAAATCTGTACCTGCTATGCTGGCAAAACGTGATAGATGTTGCCCTGTGCCACGAGCTAAACGAAGGTTTAAACAAAAAAAGTATGACGGTATTGTCCCACTTCTTTATATAAAGAGTTAAAAATTAAAAAATACAATAATATTGAAGTAAAAAAGGTTATATCTACATGGATAAATAAATTTGACTACAATGAACTTGAAATTATGCTAGCCCAATTTTTTTAATCATAGCACACACACACGCTCTAGACTACTTCTTCTTTATTTGGCATAAACTTGACTTGATCAGAAATATTTAATTGTATTCTAAAGCGGTTAGATTGTTCACGTCTTATGGTGATAGCATGATCAATCTTAAACAATTCAATAAATTAAGAAGCTACGTTTTCTATATATTTTTAATATAAATATTAATTGTAAATCTTGAACTCTTTTAACAAGGGAAGTTCTTTATCGGAAGTGTTTAACACTAACGCATTAGTATCGTCACGGCCGATGTCTCGCGAGGGTAATAATAATTCTCTCAGAACATAAAACGTGCGCCATTGGTGCTTTCCTCACTACGCTGCCCTATTAAAATTTACAGCTCCGTTTTCACGCATTTAAAACAAAACACCTCGTTATGTCGCCCGCTAATACCAGCTGTATTTTGACGGCGGGTAATATTTTGCTAATTATTGCTTGATTTTTGTTGTTTTCCTGAGGTCAAGTCTCTAATTGAGTAATATAACTCGCGTAATTTTTGTAAACCTATGATATGCAAAAAATAAGTTAAGCTTAATAAGAATAATTTTGTTAAAATGTATAATAAAAATCATTACCCTCTTTTTGGACAATCGGGCGAAGGTTACGACATTCAGCAATATTGTGTAACAATAGAACCGCTCGCACTGTCCAATTGCAAATGCCTGTCTCACGGTTGCACGTTATAAATACACAACCTCCTTGTGTTTGCTGACTGAGCGCTACTTTAACAGAGTTCCGGTAGGTACCTGCGGTCTGTAATACGAGTGAGCACGCAGCGAGATACGAATATTAAGATAAATAACTGCTTAAATAAACAAATAATGTGGCACATTACAACTAACTACTGCCATCGGTACATGGTAGAGGCTACTGTTATTTCTAGTGTGGTAAAGGTTTCACGGCCTCATACAAAACCGTTGTCTCCACTTTTACTCTTCGGACTTTTCTAGATTGTGGTACTTGTCACCGGAATCTTTATTTATCTTTAACTAAAATCTGGACTTTTCAAGTCTCTGATGAATAGCTTTTCTTTAGGCAAGCGCGCTACTTCTTAAGCCGCATAGTTCCTTTACATCACTAGAAATGCGTTCAAACCCGATTTTAATTGCTCTAAAAACTTATTTTGACGCTGCATAGACAATAATTAAGAAAGTGACGGCGCCTAGACACAACGTCAGGACAGAATTCTACTCTTGAATGTAGTAGATGAATCGTATAGCGGCCGTCACGTCGCCGTCGGTCGCCGGCGCAGTTCAGTAGTCAGTGACGACGCGTGCCGTCAGCGCTTACACAATCAACATAATACACTATCATATAAAAATATTCACAGCCAATGTTAGCTTACTTAAAGCTCGTGAATTACGCTGAGAACAAGGTTACTTTTTGTTTATTTCTCAACGCGCTGCTCGGGCCGGCGCGCTGTGGCGCCTGCTATAGGCCCGGCGGCGGCGCCGCGGTTCCCGTTCGTTTCAGCATTTATCTTAAATTAATCCGCTGCGAAGTGTGTCATATTTTTCTTATATCACCGATTTCATACTATTTTCGTGTCACGTTTACTCTGTTGGTTGTGAAACAATATTAATTTATACACGCGTGTAATCTTTTAGGTCGATTTCATCTGCATATTTTCTTAATTCTCGCGTTTAATATTTTGGATGTATTGTTTGTGAACCTGGAAGAGTAAACTAATTTGTCAAGGCTTAAAAAGACTTACAGTTCCGCGAATCGTCAACCTCGCGACTGTGATATTCTTTTCGACTGTACATTAAAACACGACAATCATTTATTTGGAAATAATTATGTTGTATACCGTATGCTTACTTGAACTAAATACTATTGACATCACCCAGTAAATATTACTATTAGCACTGTAACGAACTTTCCCCACCAAAAATCAAATAGCACCCTTGTTAAAAAAACTACGACCTAAACGCGAATACAAACTTTTCAATTTCAAATATTGACAAAGAAAGATCCTAACTGACAGGTGAAGAAATATTTTCTAGTCGCGAAACAGAGACGTTTTGCTCAGTTTGATCACTCTATCAAAAATATAGTAATATTATTTATGGGAAAACACTATATTATTTTTATAAAACTGTTGGCTTTCTTCTTAAGGGATTTTATTTAATACTATACTATGTAGAAGTATTAAGTAAGGGCAGGATTCCTCGAATGGTTAAACACAGACATCTAATAATTATTCGTAGCTTTTATCAGCAAACTCTTTATATGATGCCCATATCATAGGAGTGCAACAAATATAAATAGTCCGCATTCTTGGACGAGTTGTCACTTAGCTACCCCAGCTTTGTCATGTAAAGTAATCGTGTATGCAGAATATCATTTCAACCTATTTAGATATCTGTTTGAAATGCATTGCAATATTTTATCTAAACGTACAAGGTAAATGAAACAGGGTTGTTCTTGATTCATTCTATATGACATCTCATGCTTGTTGGAAATAAAATTCTTAACATCAAACATTGCTAGTTAAAAAAAGCCTGTAAATAAATAAGAGATTTTATATTCATAAAATTTTGCCACTAAAACTCCCATCAAAACCAATAAAATACTTAATATTTATCTCCCTTCACACGTTTGTTGACCGATCGGAAAAATGTCCAATGCAATAAAAATTTCCAACAATTTCAAGCTCAACCTTCAGTAGAGATCTGACGTCCTGTATGTACGTATTATATAACATTTATACAACATGTAGAAAAAGGATTCGAATCGTGTGGGTAGGTACATATGAGCACAAGTGCAAGTTTCAGTCACATTGGACATTAAATTTACGAGTTCAAATAATTCAAGCTGTATTTTTGAATGTTGTACCAAAAGCCCTTTTAATGCTGCACAAAAGGCTATGTCGTACCCACGTGTTGGGACGAATTTTCATCCCTAGACAATAGAAAATCGCTGAAATTAAATAACTTTTACCGGATATTATCCTTTGACACTGCTCTTATTGCGTGCATCGGGAACGGTCTGATTGAGTTCTATAAGTTCATGAATTTAATAATTCACGGATTGATGAATTTAATAAACTTTATATAATTCTAAAATCAGTTGGTTTTTCTGTGACTATGTGTACGTATTTATGTAGACTATTAGTTCTTGAGCCAGTAAACTCATTAGTACTTGGAGTGATTACGTCAAAACCTATTTTTTTCGAAGTGTAACAATAGCAAATATCTCAAAAAAAAACGTTGCAGCAATTGAGAAACCTCGAAATAAAAATATACTTCGTTGAAGACTCTGGAAATCGAAATATATTTGAGTTAAGTATTGCCCTAACAAAAGGAGTAATATTGTATGCTTTCGTTTGGAGCTACATACGTATATCTATATATACCTACGAGGTACGCATAACTTATATGCAGATTCACGTTATAGATAAGATCGGCATTATCGCCATTATCCCAACTAGTCCCGTAGTACATCCCCATACACGTACATTCCATGTACTCATGACGCAAACATTTCGGAATTCAACCTTAACATTGCAGATGAGCGCTATGATTTAAATATAACTCCGCATCTGTACACAAAGATGTGTGTGCGGCCGGAACAATGAGATATAGGCCTTGTTGTCTGAGTAGTAGAATCTAGGTGTGAAGCGCAAGGAAAGGGCAGAGTCGCCGTTGTCGGCCACTGGGTTACTCGTACTCAGCCATATAGGTACGCCCGGGGTTGCGCACACTTAATAAAGTATTATTTTTTTATTTGGCAATCATTCGCGGACAACTTTCCAATATCTGTAGTTATATTGACGTACCGAGCTGCTCAGAAAGACTCGTTTGTACCAATTAGCCGACGTTAATTAAGCTATTGTGTAATTAAAAGTATAGTGCAGGTTTCATAGAACATGAATGCTGTCATTGTTTTCATGGGTTAATTTGTAATTGATTGAATTAAAAGCATACATTTTGAAATAGATACTTGAAAGAATTGTGTGAATTTAAAAGTAACTACACCACAAATATCAGATATTCACTTACTAATCAGTTAATTATTTTCTGAAGTTTTATATCTGTAAGCAATAACTTGACATGATGTAGGTGCCTCAGGCAAGAATGTAACGTCCGTGCAGATCATTGTGTCACTTTCTTGAAAATAGATAATATGTGAAATTCTATCTGAACGGGTGACCTAAACACACATATCAAGCATTCATTAGGTTAACGAAATTCTAATTCATTTAGCTAGTGATCCGTAAGATGTATTGCGTGGGTGTGCTGAGCAATTTGCCCCGTCTCACCTCGGTCGCGTCAACCCGCGCGGCGCGACAGCTGTGTGATGTGATTCGATAATTTCACCGACGGCTAAGGTTACCGCCCTACCCCAGCCTTGTTAATAATTCAGCCAATATGTACCCAGAGCTCTTTCCTTCGCCATAATTTAGGTCTGTTTAGTAACTGAGTGTACTAATGAGGTTTTTCTGCTTCACGGTTGAGGGATGTCTTCTGAGTCGACACCCACCGTTAATAATGATATTATATTTTTTCCGATGGCTCGACTGTTTTTCGTAAAGCGACGAAAAATCTGCTATCCTAAGAATAACTTAACCCATTCAAAAGTAACAGCCGAAAAGAAAAGTAGCTTTACTTATTTGTATTAAATTTCCACTTTGTATTTACCTACTTACTTTTTAATAGGAGTTAATAAAGTAATTCCTTAGTCTAGTGATTAGTCATTCAACATAATGAAAATTCAACATTTTGCTAGTTCATTTTAGGAGTCAACGTTTTGATGTTATCAACTTTATAAAAATTCATCCTTTTGGCAAATTCCTCTCTCTGGGCCTGAAGGCGTCATATTTCGTCCAAAACAATTTAAAGCGACGCTGAGTTTCAAACTTCAAATTAAAACGTATAGCGTTGCACGCTCCTGGCATGCCTAAATATCACCTGCACTTGTTGAATGTTCCCTAACTTTCCTGGAAATATTCTCCCTAAAACAAGAACGTAATATTGCATGCAAATTATTGCCTAGCCGTCTAATAACCGGCAGAGGTGTTTCTAGATATACTTAAATAAAAATCCATATGAAGTCCCCGGTATGCAGCTGAGATCAAATAAATTTCCCTTTTTTCATTCACTTTCGTAGAACCGGCTTTATTGGCGATTTTCATTCGCTTCTGTGATATTCGCGGAATTTCTTTCCAATAAAAATGAATTTTACAAAATGGCTGCTCATTTTTCCTTGAAAATATGTTTTTTTTATCGATGACGTGACCTAGACCCTGCCTGCCAATTAATTCCCTCGACTATCCGGTATGCGAGCTCACCTACGCTTTGCGTTAGTGCCTGAATAATATTGTTAAATTCATTTTCTTTTGTCGAGTGCCGTTTGACTAGTGAAGGTCACTGTTAAAGTGAGGCTCGTGCAATATCAGCACCTAGGCTCGGTAGGGAAATGAAGTTAAATATTTAAATAAAGTTTTTGTATTTGATTGCAATGTACCTATAGTATTCTTTTGTTGTGTCAGCATTGAAGCATAAACTTTATAGCACGTAACACGTAGTATCAAAAGATCGCATAGAATTTGTCTATAAACTGCCTAATGCATATTGTGCATAATACATAATTCGAAGATTACGAATGAGATCGACTAGCTCTACAATACGTAAGAATAATGCAAAATAAATTAAATCTTTAAAAACCTTCTTGACTAGATAGATATATAAGCCCAAAGCGTCGGATATTTGTAGTAATATATTTTTGTTATGTAATATACCTAATATTAGTTATAGTCATAGAGCGATGGAAATAAATAAGTACGGTCGGAGAAAGAGAGTTTGCGCCTTAGGCAATACAATATGAGAAACAAAACTAAGATAGTGTATGTTTACGAAAACAGGCCACATACTTGTATAACATTAAATAGAACTAAACAATTCCAAATAACGGAATAACCCTCAGAAAATGCGAGATAATGTGAAAATGTAACCTTGGTGAATAGTGTGTGAAATAAACAAATACTGGGCAAATCGGAATTCGGAAGGCTTTGAATTCAAGGGCTACTCGTTCATGTCGAAAGCCATCGAAGAGTTAAGGGTTGGTTCGTTTTTGCGGGGTCCTTTACTAACCCTCCACTCCCACGCGGATGCCGATACGTGTCTCGGTGATTAAACTAACGACTAAGTATTTAAATCTGTGAGCTAAATATCGGGATTTTTAGAATTGTTCATTTAGTAAAAAATTACGTACACAGTTTCCTATGGTCGGTGACATAGCCGTTGTACGGACTTCTGTTATTACCCCTTGCAGTGTGTCTGTTTGTGTGCTATATTGAAGATCAACATTTTGCCAGTTCAACATTTTAAAATTCAACATTTAGGCAAATTCAACTTTCTTGGCCTCAAGGGATATATGTTTGTGTAAAGACAGAGTTAGTAGTTATTACAGTTAGCTCACTTTGCTCCATCAAGACTTACTTCCGTCAACATCCCAGTAAAGAATATCGTGTCCTTCACCTATACTTCAAAGAGTTTTAATGGATTTCTATGAGAGCGCGTCGAACCGTGCTGTTTTGTAATAACTTATACAATCTTACTACAAATACTTAGTACATTGTAAGTTGCAAATTGTGCATCTGAAATGAATATTTCTTTACAAGCATTTTTTATGAAATCGTGTATTAATTGGGTAAAATCAGGGGTTGTTGTCAAGTTTGCAACTTTTCTTTAAATACGATAGAATTTACGATAGGATTTTGAAATTTTGAACGTCCACTATTTCATGCATACAATCAAAGCGAGTGCAGCGTCGCTTCTTTTTTTCTGGCAATTTTTTCTTCGACTGCCAGAATTCTATACGAATTATGCTTTTAAAAAACACTGATATCCTCCTAGCATGACGTCATAATTTGTTTAGTATATTTTTAACTAAAGGAGAAATGTAATTATTTTGATTTAACGACATTTCTTTTTCAAATCACATGTAATAGTTTATTCCAACATCTACTTGCGGTAGATTTATACGCATCGGAATCATTTGCGCGCACGTCTGATGCTATTTGATTTATGCTTTGTTTGTGCCTTGTGCAGATTCGAATAACCATTCGGTAACGTCTAAAATACAGTGTATTTCCTTATGTAAGAAGCATACGGGATACTAGGATAGCTGTTAAAATAATGACCATAATAATAATTTTAAAGACAGAAAATAATTTCTATTAATGAGATACAAACAAGGGAAAGTTCCCAAATGCTAGATGCATTGCCACGTTAAAGGGTATTGCTAATTATTTGCCGTTTATTCAGCTTTTGTTAATAAATGATTGATAAACACTTTGTCCAACTGTGATAGGACACAATGGAATCATTGCATCCTAGCCTGTGATACCCTTTTTTACTGCCTACGTATAGTGAAATAATTACAAATAAAACCAAGATAAACACTAGACAAATGAATAATGAAGTATTATTTTCAAAAGTCAGTTGAGACTATATAAATAAATAAAAAATGTTGCGTTAAACTAAATATTTTATGGTAATCTCCTTGTTAGTAGTGAGAGATGTGTGTGCCCGTGGTCCCGTACAACTTTAGGGAAAATGCCACACATCACATTATATATAAATTGTGTTTAAAAATAAACAGTATATGAATCACAACAAAAACTACTAGTCAATAATGATTAAGCTATACATTATTGATTATTTATAAGTCAAGTAAACTAAAATGTAGCTAATGAATTATTTAAAGTGTCAATAATCAAATGGTTTAGGATAAACAATCCTATTTTTGTGCACTCTTAATTACAAACCGATGTGTATCTATTGTTTATTTATATTATTGAGTCGTGTGTATATGTGATTTTTGCGCTAGTATGTAACCCGTCTTTAGTTCCGCAATACCAAAAATGACAGTCATTATTCTTAAGTGACTTATGTTTCTTAAGTTTACATATACCTAGTTGAATTATCTAAGATAGCACAAGCATAAGTCTGACGCTTTCTTAGCTGGTTTTGCTGCACCGAATTTGATTATGGTTACGTGAATATAACATTTTCTACAAAAAGAAATATATATGAAAAACATTTTTAAGGTTTGTTAAGTTGAAGTTAAAAAAAGTTGAAAATATCTTAATGTTTTTTTCAATGTGATTACCGAAGATGGTACATAAGACAGTAATTCAGTGATGTTTAGTCTTTCGAACAGTACAAGGTGCCAGCTAGGTAGATACAATAAATTATGCCCCTCTTTATTTTTCACATATATATGCTACTAGAAGTCCCGACAGACGTTGTCCTACAAAAACTTGATACCGACTACAGCTCTATCTGCCTGGTTGATATGTGAATCTAAACCTTCCAGGGTGCCACCCAAACGCAAGCAAAAAATCATTCAAATCGGCCCAGCCGTTGGACCGTATAATTGGAGAAGCTACAGCAGAATTATATCATCAGAAAGATGGACACGAACAGTAGAATTGAAAATATTTTTTGTGTTGAATTTCCCCGCTGCTTCGCAAGACGTTTGGCCCTCGGTAATGGAATGGTTTACTTGACACTTAGTTACGGAACCCAAAAAAAAAGAATCAATTGGGCTAAACGCCGGTTTCGCACGTCGGCTGACATCCGTGCCGATCGATCACAAATAGATTACAGAAGTGTTCACGCTTTGCCTCTAGCACTGTCGCTTTGACCCCGCACGCTTCACGGAGAAAGCTCGGCGGTTAATAAAAACATGATATGGCACTGGTTCCCAAATTTCATACCTGCAAGAAACTTACATAATCAGGTGTATTCTCCCTTGTGCTGGCACATGTGTACCTCTTTTGAGATGTATTGATTTGAAATATTAATATCACTGTTACAAACATCATATCGATTCATACAAGTTAAACATGATATCGCCAGCCATAGTATACTTAGTAGAATTCGATTAATAAGAATCTAATTACGAAAAAAGCGGTAGTGACATTGTTATTTTTAAAAATAAATAATATAGTAATCAATTTGCCCAACTACTTATGTTAAAATAAAAAATAACAAAAGTTCAAACTTATACGAGTACTTTCTAATTTTTTCCCGCAGGACATAAACATTGTAAAGTAAAGTAAAGTAATATTTATTGACCTTTAAATAACGTTCGTTACAGGCAAGTCTTATTACATTTGAATAACAAGTGATATTACTGTCATAGTGTTTTCTCGTAGGACTACGTTTTTTCAAACCGTTAATTGTTCTTATAGACTGTTTTTGACATTTCAAGACTTTTATGATATCTTTAGCATTTCTCCAAACAGTAATAGCGTATCTCAAAATAGAATGCACAATAGACATAGATAAGCGACTTTTATCTAGTAATGGCTTAAGTTTAAATAAAATATAATTACCACTTGCCATTTTCTTGCAAATTTTATCAATGTGCGCATTATGGCTAATTGTATTATCTATTGTATAACCTAGAAATATATTTGTTTTTCTAATGGAATTCCCGAAAATACCTAACCTTGGCTGATACTGCATAGAGATGGTTTTATCAGAGTTAAGGACAAATTTTTGCGTCAAACCTTTCCTTTAACAATCCCATAACGATACTAACTTTATTTAAAGAATACGAGTAAGACTGGGCCTAAAATAGAGCCTTGTGGTACTCCAATTGACATCCTACCTTCTGTCGAAATTTGTTCATTAATCGAGATTTGCCCTTGTCGGTCGATTCATGGCTGCACAGGAAACCGCTTTAGCTGATTTTCCGGTACTATTGAAGCGGATCCCAAATGGATAAACTAATTTTTTTAAGGCATACAACGTTTTGTATGAAAATGAGCTGTCCGATATGTTTCCGCAGCTGAAATAGTGGACACGTCCGGAGGGAGCCGTCAAATACATTCGACGTATTATAAGACGTACATTTACTTTCTCTTTTAACAAACAGCATGCGTATTTTGGAAGTGAATGGAAGCTCGTTCCTACTATACAACTTTAACCGCCAAGATGGCTAAGATGGCTTTAAACATTCCAACGAATATACCGTCCACACTTCAATGGAAAGTAGACATAAAGGACTCGCTAACAAGGCAGTAGTAGCACGCGCCAACAAAGAGAATAATACTTCTCGATTCCTGGAACGCTACAATAATCCTTCCAGGATCATGCCGCAAGTGGTAAGCCAATTGAAATCCCTGTCATAAAAACCTCGTAGACATATTACGCGTCAAGACCGAAACTACAAAGGTGTCTATAGGCCTTGGAATTGTGTTGGAGATATTTACATGGTAACTTTCAACGCAGCTGAATCACTTCCTAGTTTCAAAGATTAAGTACCTCTATTTATCATTAGTATGCCTAAGGATCGTTCTTCGTTGATCAGGGTAATCGCCTAGGGGTGTACTAAGCCGAAAGGGGTCTCTCCCTGTACACACCCTAATGAACGACTTTTACTAGCTAACAATTTTTCGAAGACGGAAAAACTTTTTCTATGGAACAGCTGTTTTTATTTCTCGATATCAGGGTTGGTCCTATAATATACCCTTTATAGATAACCCTGTATATTTAGTTTATTTACATATTTGTTTATACATATTCAATACGTATACATTAATTAGTATATTATTGACGAGCCCATACGAATACATTCTCCGTGTGTGGTTCTTATAGCATCTACTAAGTACTCATATATTTTCAAGGTAAAGAGAGGTAAAAAGTTATGAGAATTACTCGGTAGTAAAGTTAGTCGTGTCAGCCTTAATACCCGGATTATTTCTTTTTTCAAACGTTTTAGAACTTAAGTAAATGACCTCGAAACACAAACATATTCGATATTACAGGCAGTAAAGCTACGGTATCAGAAATTCACACTCACCAATTGGAGATTCACAGAATGCTATGTAATCTCGTTGTCATCAAAGCGTGTGACCCTGACGGTATTCCAGCAATATTCTCGAGGACATGTGTATCTGAGGTATCTAGTTTGTTGTGACAAGTCTAGTAAGACATATAAGATTTATTTTTAAGAGGGAAGTTGAGGTGCTTTTTCCAAGCAAATGTGTCATTCGTCGTTTTCTTTCAAGATATACAAACTTATCGGTCAGGGGTCTAAAATGAAAGGGATTACAATACTCATTATTACAAAATCTTTCACTATAGTACCAACTCTGAATTCGAAAAAAAAATATCAGCTGTTCCATTATGAAATTTTAATCGGTCGTCAAAGAGCTGATTTATTTATCGCAAATTCAGAATTGATCCCATATTAAAAGATGTTCCTTAGAGTGAATATAGTTTGGCCCTTTTGGATTCGTTCACCGATTCGTACGATTTAAGCCTGTATAGCATTTTTGACAAATTACCGGGCGGAGAGCGCTCTTACTATTTAGAGCGCATTAAAACAGAGAATATTCATTCGCGTCATTAATTGAAAGATAAGCAGCAAGACGGCAATAGTTCTGTCAATTCCCACGCAGTCCCGCTCCTCTGTGTGATGTTACTAAAGTTAAGCAACGTTATGCTTGGTTAGGTCTTCCTCAAGTTGTATTTGCAAGTAACAACTATCGTAACGGAAGGCACATTTAGAATTGTCCTGATTCTTTGTATTAAAATAACAATTGTCAGCTCAATCATGTATATGCATTAAAACGCATTAGGTGGTCGTTTGAGTAGTTTAGAAACTGTGACATTATAGGGCGAACCACTTTGCCTATACGAACATGAACTACGAGTAATTACGAATAACCGTGCATATGACGTACCTTCAAATAGAGTTGTGTATAGTGTCGTGAGGAATCGATACGTGGCCGATCTCTCGGAACATTGCCTCTCACCTACTCTGAAACTAGGCACGACCAACGAAATGCGAAAACTCGAATTAAAATTAAATGTTTTTTATGAGAATAAAATGCTATCAAGTAAATAAATTATTAACCATTCACCGCCGAGGCGGCTAAATGCACCTGTAACATCAGAAGGTCATTGCCAACCTTAATGCGGGCCGGACGGGGGCCGATAACTAAGATAACTTAGTTTAGCTTAGCTGGTAAACGTTGACGTAGTTGTTCAGAAATTACATTCTACACACAAGTATGAAAAACAGGTATGCGTGCTAATCTTGTGAGCTAATCTCAAATAAAAATAATTAAAGTTAATTTAGTTTTCAGCCTTTTTTAAAATCAAATTTATAAATAAAGTTAATTTAGTTTTCAGCCTGAGACTTTCTTAATAGCTTTAAGTGTTTCTCAACTAATATGTATTTAATTCGAAAGCAACTGAATCTCATTATGTTTGATATGAATTACACTCGAAAACGACGATTTTGATGATATTGAGTGAATTAATATTGACTTGGATGAATTAAAGTTAATTTTATTAATAGTGTTGTAATATTTCTTAGATTTTTTATTTGCCAAGGAATTTGTATATTTTGGAAGAGTATTTGAAAAGTGAGAAAAGTAAGCATTTATTCGTCTGCTGTTGTTATTATGTAGGAATACTTCATAAACTTGAACGTATGAAATTGACACGACTCGGGTTTTTTATATTAATAAGTTTGAGTAGAAATGGTTCGACGCGAACTCTACTATCGAGGTTGTACGACAATTATTATTTAAATATGATTAACTATTGCATATATATCAAAAATGCATGCGAAAATTATAAATTAGCTCGCTGCTCAAAGTTGGAATGCACTCGTATCATTTTTAAAATGTATATTCATTTTCTTATAAATATTTTATATTGTAAAGAATAACATTTACGAAGTTGTAATAAAATTATTTGAAGGATTTTATTTGGGCTCAGTAACGATCTAGGTAAACAAAACTATATACTTCTATTAATGAGTATTAAATAACTGATAATAAGATTATTTCATTACTACAATTGTTCTTAGCTCTTAAATCTTTACTCGATCAATTAAAAGATCATTTGCAAAAGAAATGATAACATAACACACCTGACATGAACCTTGTTTTACAGATTATTGTTAAAAGACCATATAGGTACTAGTAATAAAAAATAAAAGTAAATTGTTCGTTGTAAATCTTAAATAAACCACGTTCCTTAGCAGCAAAAATTTTTAACGTGTAAAGTATACATTTATTAATTATTTCATAATATAATTGTCCATATAATTAATAAATATATGGACATTTATATTTTGAAAAGTTTAAAAACACTGTGAAAGCCCATCACTATTGAAAAGTAGTGACGTTCGGGGCCAGTCGCCAAAGCGGACGTAGTGTCTCGAAGTCTCGCGCAGTAGTCTACACTCGGCTAAATCTCCATGTTTCTGTGCTCCTGGTGTTTCAGAGGCCTTCTGCTTATCACAGGTATAGAAATGTGTTATAATTAATTACTTATGTATACATCTTTTGACTCTTAATGTACGTGGACACTTAAAAGTTAAGATATTATGTTTTAAGTATTTTTGGATGTCAGAACATAAAAATCAGATGCTACTTTAAAATATAAACATTTGATTTTATTGTATTCTTAGATATGAAAAGCCTACTTAAAACCTTATGATTTCTGAAGACCTGTTCAGTCATACTTCGCATGATAAGTTTGGGTGAAATATTTTTATTCTTACTTGACAGTTGGTCAAATATCACGCATTTTGTTTAATGACTTTGATAGTAAGGCGGGCAGACAGAGCTAAACTATAATTAGTAGATAAAGTTCTTTCTCTGAGTAATAGTACTACGGAATCGTTAAAAAATAATATCAAATCATTACTAGGCCTCTATATTTTATTTTTAAGTATTGTATAGGTTTTCAAGGTTTTATTCGTTTCATATGGCTTTCAAATATTTCTCATTGATGTATCAATAAAATCGTGTATGTTACTGATATTTTTAAAGTTCATTTAATTATATATTTAAGCAAAGTTTTCAAGTAAAATGGTGAGATGAATGAAGGTAGGTAGCGTGAACATAAAAGTTAAAAAATACTTAAATTAAAATTGTTAGGTAAAAGTTGTAGTGAAATAGCGCCCACGCTTTGATAGTCAGAAGTAGGCTGGAATTGAAAAGTCGTATCGAGAAAATTAATTGAAAATTTGTTTAAATGTCAATATTATCATACTCGTAGCTATGTACGTGTACTGATTTTATTATTAGACATATAAAGCTTTACATGCAACATAAAAATGAGATGAAGTTAATTTAGTGTAGATGTAAATGTGTAAAGAATGTACTTACTCGTAACTCTAGCTGTAATAAAAATTTGGGAGCATCAACTCGAACGAAAGGTCGAACTTTAAAGTTCATAAAAGATTTTGTTTATTCTGATGACACATTAGTGTACCATTGCTTTTTTGTGATAAAACATCCGTTGTTCATATAATTTATATTTAAGGTATGTTTAGTATGAGAGAGGCCCTGAGTTCGAATATATAAAAAACTAATTTGTAAATATGTTCCAGCTCGTTGAAAACAGCGTCGTCAGACAATAGAAACATTTGAGATAAACATCTTAATAACGACGCATGTCGTTTAATGTTAAATAGTTTTGGTTTCTTTTTGCATTATGTGTTTATGATAAATTATCGCAACAGACTTACTTTATAGGATCTTTGTATTCTTGTAAAAGTAACAAGTTTTTGGTACTAACGCTGAAATCCCGAAATAAAATCGATAAAGACAACTCGTGCGAGGTCGCAGAACTTAATATCTAAATTTAACTTTGTATGCAACACTTAATATACTGACCCATGTTGATTATTCTTTAAATATATTTTTAAACGTGTAAACAGACTTTCTATAAAATGAATTCCTTATATGAGCATTTTTTAACTACGAGTATTTTTGTCTGGCACTTCCCATTAGCTACCGACGAGAATGCTATTCTATTACAACTCAACCTATAAAATAAATTTATATAATTATTTGATAAGTTCTTACATAAAAAGCTTGTGGTTGTTATTGGCTACGTTGACCGGGTATAGTCCACCGGACTTTATGAAATCTATCATTACAATCAAGTTTGCGTTTAACCTCTAATCACTAAACTTAAGAAATTCAAAACACATATTTGTAGTTACACAATCTGTAAAGTAAATTTGATTCATTGATTTGACAGTACTTGAAGACGTGAATCAAAATTATTTGTTCGTAAATATTCTATCACACAAAGATAAACATTTCAAAATTAATTAAAGAATTCGGGCAACACAGCAAATGTCGTGCAACATTAAGGTGCTAGCAAACATTGTCGGAAAACATTATTTGTTTGTTTTGCAAACGGCAGCGAGAAACAAAAAATCGTTTTCAGGTACAAGTTTTTGATATCGTTACTTTCTGCTTAATTGATTTTTTCCCGATAACTGCTTTCGCTGAATGGACCTTTCTATTTATATACAAAAACGGTTAATTTTTAGCTAACAGTTTTCGTTGAAAATTATAAATAGAGTATGAAAATTTAAATATATAGTCACGGAATCAATAATGACAATATTTATATGTATTATGTAGGCCTTACATAAGGCCTGTGAATGACGTTTTAAGTAATAGTCTTAGCTTATTGTAAAATTTCCAATTTTTCTTTGCGTTCGCCGAACTGTTTTAAAACGCTGACGTTACACTTCTGTTTCCGTGGAAAGTAACCCTATCTGTAGGTAGGGTATTCACTATACAAACTCACTAGAGGACGAAATTGCATTAAAACGCTTCCTACTAGTTTGCGACGTTCCTAAAGTGTGTATATGGCTTGTCCTGTTTATATTGTGGGTATATGCATTGACCTTTAAAACCTATCACGGGTATGCTCGGAGCGCGGAAAGTATTTACTGTAAAAGTGTTATGTGAAAATACTATAAGATTATAGTATTTTCACATGACATTACTCGTTTGTTTTGGTGGTTAGTTGTTATTTATCGACTTCCGAGAAGAGGAAGTACTCAATGTGACTGCATTTTTTCATATTTATTACCTTATTCCACGGTGGCGGCTGAACCGAATTTCCTTTTGTGTGTTTATTATATAACATAGCCGATTGGATACACGTATTAGAGCCGGTGGCTTCCTACTGTGCTTTCATGAAGGGTTTCGAGATCTCCAGAAGATCTTAAAAGTACCCTTTCAAATAAAAAAATACGAATCGGTCCAACTTTAGTCGGTTACTGCAACAATATCTAACATTAATATCTAAAATATTTATAGAACGACGTTAAATGAAATTATTGCATACAGAAATTTTGGACTAAAACTGAGACTCTCTGCTGCAAATCTTGCTTCGGTTCCGTCGGACACTATTTCAAACCTGTGGAATAAACTAGCCACTAGCCGTATACTATGTAACAGTTACTATGTAGTCAGTAAACAAGTTGACGAATTCAATCCCGCTCGGAGGTCCCGGCTAATGACTGCACTAGCGTTGACCTTATCAGTAGCATTACTGTAGAGATTTACCTACGGTACTAAAAATATATATAAAAATCAATTGTTGGGCTGGGCCGATTTAGCTTATTTTGGTCTTGAAATGTTTGTCATACACCAGGGAAGGTTTAAATTTTAAGAAACATAACTGTTAGGCGGTACGAATTACACCTGGTCAATTAGTATATAATATATACATATGTTTATCAATTATCAATATATATAAAAATCAATGCCACTTTTCGTTGTAATATTATAAGTCAAGAACGAGATCACCTATCCAAACCAAATGTTTAGGCTTTGTTCGGACTATTCAGTATATGGTTTATCACATTTTTTGTAACAAATGAATTCATATAATGTCGAATCATTTTGTTATGACAGTACAATCCCCATCCATTATTGTGCTGTCAAATTGAAACTTTTTTTCAGTGTTGACAGTACAAGCATGTTTATACGTAGCGATGCACGTACCGGGCCGCTAGTTTGTCAATAATTATGTGATTTGGGATAAACATTGTTTCTGTATTATAAAGCAACTTTTACACAGTTGTGGCATTTGGGGCTGACTTGTTCAATAATTCGAGACCTTTAAATTCCCGGGTGACAGTAACAAGTGAGTTTTGCTTTGATTGACAGGCTTTTGGGCAAATTATTTTTGTTATTTATTGACACTTTGAAACTACACGCAGCATCAAATATCATGGTTTTTTGTTTAGCTTTAGCGTACTAAATTATACCTAATTGAATCCAATATTAGTAATAGTATTTATTATTATAGCATTAGTATTTATTACTTAATTTCTTACATATCTAGGCTGTTCAGAGTTGTTTATATGTTATTCTATTTATATGTAGATGTTTTTTATTGTTTGTTTGGTCAAATAGTATAAAAGAACAATTTTGATGGAACATACATGAAGATAATTATGATACCCAACACATTTTCCTACTTAATTTATTTTCAAGCGTCGCTTACCACCAAGCTACTTGTTGTTCTAACAAAGAACCAAGCTTGCAAGAATGCCGCGAATACAGAGGAACTTTGTATCCATCAGAAACACATGTTTTGAATGTAACATTGATAGTACAAATATGTTTACGGATGCGTTAAGGATAATCACTGTGGTCTGTAATCATAATGCCATAATTCTCAAGCTAGTGAAAAGTTTGAATCTGCTTTAAAGCTTTAAGAAAAGCTAAACTTTCACAAAGAGACCATGTACTTTATAATAGTAAAGCCACACATAGAATCTGGCTCCTGATCAAAGACAAAAAGAAAACAAAACTCGTGTTAGTGAACATTTCTTGAAATCGAATTTGAAGGGTAAAGCGATTGCATGCATTTAACTTTGCACTTGTGAGCTGAAACTTACTTGAAGTTGTCATTATTCCCAAAGGTTCTCTGTATGAAGTTCTAAGGAAATGTGGGATGAGCATTTAATTAATTAATTCAGTCAAAGCAGGGAGCAAATATAAAGTGGCGTTCCTGACTTGAGTTCCGTGCTAAAGTTTAGTTTCTTGACATTTACTTGCTAGATCATTTCCATCAATGGATATTTGAATCGGCGTTCTCTACTAATTTTCAAGTTTTTTTATAAATGAGTTTGCTTGTCATTTGAATAGTTGTTTTTTTTACAGAAGCCACTGGTTCGGATCCTGGTAGCAACAGCGTAAGCGCAGCAAGTCCATTGAAACAGCGACGAGGCTTCAGCGGGTAAGTATTAGACTCGTGTTGATAGCGCGATTCATTATATTTTTCCTTACAAGAACACCGCTACTTTGGACTTTATCACGCTCTGATTGAGATTGCTTTTGAGAAACGTCATGCCAAAGCTAAAGGAATGGTTCTAAGATGGTCAAGATTAAGTAAATAAATTAATATAATTCTACCGAATTTACATGCTTGGCAATATTTCAAAAAATACTAAAAGACCATAAATTCGTAGCCATATTTTAAAATGCATTGAACAGTAAATCTGAATATACGAGTAAGTAAGGCCGATGTGAGTCGTTTGGTCGTGCTTGTAAATTTTTGTAATAAATCAATAATTATTATAAGATCTGTCATCGGGATCAGACTCCAACTAAATTTATTAAAAATAATAGTTTAACTCATCCCGCGAAATGACTTTGGAGCAGGATCAGATAACCTACAAGCCGAGGCTGAAATAATAAAATAGAAGTTATTAATAATGCAACTAACCGATCAACAAAACAAAACAAATCAATTATCAAAGCGAACAATGAACAAGATGTTGTTAATTAACCCTTTCAAATTTGAATTAATTATTTCCCTGTTTCAGTTAAATGTTTTGTGTAGACAATATGGATAATGATACTTAGTAAAAAATAATTTTAAATAATGTCCTTATTTGAATACGTGGGGTCTAAAAAGGTTAAGACTACAAAAAACTTAGCTCTACCGCAACTTATCTGTTTTGTAACGTCTATAGAATTCTACTCGTATAATTTCATTCAAAAGCAGCTTCATTAGGGCAGGCCGCAGATTTTATGTTTTTTTTTTTTTAATATTATCACTAGTCGATACTTTTTGGATTGTAATATGATAAATTTGCAAGTATTATAATTTTACATTTGCTTGACTAGGCAAAGCCTGTTTTAGAACTCTCATACTGACATGTCATGAAACATAAAGTACGAGTATGTGAGCAACTTAAAGTCACCGTTGTTTGTAAAATTGTTGTACCGACGTACGAATAAGACGTCTTCTTGCGCACAACATTCTTTGTTCTTCTATACTATAAATAAATACTACTTCTTAGGAAATCATATATACAGGGGTCGGCACTCGAAGTGTTACCAATTCAATATGCTGTAATTTTGACAATTTTGTTTCTTTTTATTTATAAACTTCAATATATAGAAAAAAAAACATTTAAAATAAAAAGAAAAAAATATTGTTCGACGTGGCCACCTTTAGCGCGGATAACAGCATCGTGTCTGTCCGAAAAGGCTTCACACGCTGCACGAATGTGGTCTGCTGATATTTTGTTCCATTCTCGGCGAAGAGCAATCTTTAAGGCGTCGACTGTCTCATATTTATTTGCTGACATTTGGCCTCTAGAATTGACCATATGGAAAAATCCATTGGGTTTAAGTCCGGCGAATATGGTGGCCATTGTTGCGAAGATATGAAGCTCGGAACTATTTCTTGCAAAGAAATTTGGGTTTCAAGGGCTTTGTGGGATGGTGCCGAGTCTTGCTGAAACGTCCAATGGTTTCTACCGAATTTCTTACGTGCCCAAGGTAACAAAGCATCGTTTAAAATCTTTTCACGGTAGATTTGCTGGTTTATCTTTGCACCCTGCTCAATGAAAACGAGAGGTGAACGTCCCGCAGCAGTTACCGCGACCCAAACCATCACTGATGCTGGTGCTTGCTTTCGCAGAGCAATTCGTTGGTCTTAATTGTCGTTTGATTTAGACTTTAACCATACACGATCATTTTGTTTGTTCACATATTGCTGAACCGTAAAAATATTTTCATCGGAAAATACCAAATTTTCAAGCTTGCTATCAACGTGCAACTGCTTTAACTCTTTAGCTCTGCCTTTTGTGCAAGTGTCAAGTCTTGCACTTTTTGTATTTTGTAAGGCTTCAGTTGTAGTTTATTTTTTAATATGCGTCCTATGCTCCGGGCAGATACATTAAGACTTTTCGCCAATTTAACTGCGCTTTGTCGTGGATTTCGTTCAATTCTAGCCTTTACCTTTCGAACCATTTCTGATGATGTTGCTGTTGTTGGATGTCCACCTCCATGGCGTTTCTTGATGCTACCCATATCATTGTAACGCGTGATGGTCCGATACACAAACATTTTATTCAGATGTAAATGTCGTAGCGCATTAACAATGGCTGGTTGCGATTTTCCAGCCAAATTCAAAGTAATGACACTGTGGCGTTTGAATTCCATCTGGATATCTTTTTTTAGCAGCGACGAAAAACAATGAGCTTCTGTATGTTTAGGAACAATACAAAAGACTTACGACTGTGAAAAAATGGGCGCCATATTGTAAACAGTTTGGTTGCTATACCAACTTAAAGTTGGTAACACTTCGAGTGCCTACCCCATAAAAAATAACCTGAACCTACTGCGGACCTTGTTCCCAAAAGTATTCGGATTGTCATAAAAAAAATTACGTGAAGGCCTATAGGCATGAATAATGAAAAATGCTCAATGACTGATTGATTGTACCTCATGTATATATATATATATATATATATATATATATATATATTTATATATAGTCTATAACTTAGTAGATATATATGTCCTGCGCTTCCTTTTCTTAGAAATTCACGTCAAAGGGTTCCCTAGGGGAGGGAGGGAGTCTGGGAGGTCTTCAGGTAAATAAATCTCGGATCTCTATGAGATTTCAATAAAATTATATCAAATTTTAATTAGTATCTCCGTCGTAGCTTGAAGCTCATTTAATTAAACTAGATTCTTAGTAGCCCTTTGTTATAAACATACGACTATTTATGGTAAAGTATACAGTGGATATATAATAAAGTACACAGTAGCTCTTACTGCCGAGCAGTTACGTTCTGACGCCCTGATGCAATGCAAAGTTATTTTTTCTCTTTGTAAGTTGTACCTTCGTATTTACTTGCCTCTAATTTAGAAACAACTTTAAATATTTCTATGGTCGCAAAAACTATGGCTTGCTATAATTTATCACAAATATTAAAGTTACGGCGTTAAACGATTGCCAAAATTAACTTTTAGTTTAAGTACTACCTGCCACTGAATAAAACAATTAAAAAATATTATCGTTTATCGAATGCTTCCCGTCTCCTACAATTACTCACGTGACAGATAAGACGTTGTTTCCAAAACAATTTACATGTTTGACAAGGATTTTCTTTCCTGGAATCTTATCTGCACATTGCTGTTCGTCGCAAGTTTTTCTTTACTTATTGTATTATCTTGCCATTATCTATTATGTGAGATAGTAGAGCTCAGTGTTCGCGTACTGTAGTCGTGTGTAAGTCGTCATGACAGATCAAGATGACGATATTTCGGGAGCCGCGAAAAAGTCCTGTTGTTGTCGCGCCATCAGGTGGTTGCAGTGATATTTTATTAGTGTCTCTCCCTCTAGTTTAAATTCCATGTTACTGCGTAGATTGTGTACAGTTAACTGCACAACTGTACACATCGTAACTATGTCTACTGTTCTCGCCGACCGCGGAATGCTACGCGTATTACATTTTAATCAAGTGTTTGATTACAGCAGATAGATACCAGCCATGTGACTAATTAATAAGCCATGAAAAAATGATTGACGTATTCAGTTTGATAACATCGGTTGACATGTTAGACAGTGTTTTCTTATTCATTAGAATAGAAAATAATTTCTGAATTGAAGGAAAAAATCTGAGATAATATATTAATATAATGACTACTGTCTTATTTCCGGCCGGTGTTTTCCTATAAACAAGCTCAGACGCCGGTCACACTTAGGAGGTCTTCTTATCAAGCAAAGGAACGTTGTTAAGATCCCGCTGCAAAATCACTTCTTGGCAGTATATTCAAACTGGGCACATTTCATTTCCGAAGCACTATTTGTCGCCATGTTTTATGGATATTAACATTTAAATACTTCAATGTTGCCGAGTAAATATTATTTAGTAGCATTTTGACACAGAATAATTAGGTGCGTTCCTTATCGCTATACGATTCGCGTTATCTAATCTGTCGCACTCTTATTGCCTTTAACATTAGCGCTTGAATAAATATTTCCATTTCTTTTATTTTTCTTGGACCTGGATCGAGATAGACGTTGTGGATTCGCTGACCTCATCAATACAAGTTTGTTGAACAGGCATGTCATTCAAAGCGACCGGACAGCCCTTTAACTAAAAAAATTACCAGCTAAAGAATAGTAGGGACAGTGTATAAGTTATAAGTCAAAGACTGACTTATACATTCTGTGACATTATTTGCATGAGTGCCCTGGAATATGCGATAACTATCTTCATTACGCTCATTAGCATTTTCAGGTCTGTATTGTAGGTATCATGACAGAGAATAATAGTTCGCAATCGAATGAGGAATTATGTGTATGTCAAT
The DNA here is from genome assembly GCA_947049295.1 of Ligdia adustata. Lineage (NCBI taxonomy): Eukaryota > Metazoa > Arthropoda > Insecta > Lepidoptera > Geometridae > Ligdia > Ligdia adustata. The sequence goes on along the minus strand of OX346213.1, from coordinate 14,412,300 downwards.
GAGTCATAGAGACGAGAAGCGAGGTGAAGTGTGGTAGCGGCGAGTGGACTTGGAGCAGCGTCCGCGTGGGTACCGGTGGTAGACGTAATTGATACGAGTACACAGCTGTGGTCGAGCGGCGGTAGGGGGCGCTAGCGGTTCGCAAACTTTATCGTAGTAATCAGCCGATACCGTTCCTTGCCGATCCGATACTGACTCCTTCAACAAGATAACATTGCTTACTACCATACATTCGCACGGCCAGCGCGACAGTGTAGTACCGTAACGCTTCCAAGCTCGTCCTGGTGATGTTTGTGTTCCTACCATGTGGAGTCAAGTAGTTTTTGTAAAGTAAGTTTTTGCTGGATTGTGTTACACTATGAGTTTTATTGTTGAATGTTTGCTACGACTAGTGCGGGTTTGACCGCATTGTGGTGAGAAGGCCTTGGTTCGATGATCTGACCGATATAAAATACGATGGAAATAGATGTAATAAATTCGTATTTAGTCAGATGTATAGTTTTTCTGCATTTAAAGTTCCGTTGCTTATATCAAATTTAGTTTAGAATGAATATCGTTCCTGTAATATATACGTAACTTTACTAGTTACAAAAGTTCTCAACTAAGTGACATTCAATCTGACCGACTTCCTGAAAGAATTCAAGAAAACGCGACTCATTTCCTAAAGAATCTCCCAACTACTTGATTCGTAAGATCATCTAAAGTCTTTTTTTTCTTTTTTCAAATAAAATTCTCGGTAATTTTCGAGCGGACTTTCCAATAATCAACCTCATGAATTTTCCTCTTCAGCCCCGTTATGAATTAACAAAGTGCACCAAAACTTAGAAGTTTGCAAAGCATTCTGTAACTAACACAATTTCCAAGCACTCGAGATTCATAGGTCAATATTTTTTGTTGATATTATTAAAAACGAAACCGCTAAAAATTTTAAAACCGCTAATTTTTAGAACAAAGTTCGGAGAACATCATAATGGTTTGTGTTATTGAGCACTCTAAAAGAATATAATTTCGGATTCGTGGTACGTCTATTTATAATCGACGAATAAATTAAGAAGTATTCTGTTGAGCAGTGGGGCAGTAACGAAACTAGAACTGACAGCTACCGTGGCCTAGTGGTAAGCACATTGTTTTCGAGAGCCATCCGGCGGTCCGGTGTTTTTTTCTCTTCTGGGATGATATTTTGACATGCCTGATACATGAGAAATCATAGTGGGAACCTGTGCGTTCACCTTTAATATAAATAAATAAAAAGCGGCCATGTGCGAGTTGTACTCGCGTACTAAAGGTACCATTATTTCAACATTACGAGTTTCTACCGTAATCGTTATAATGACACGATTTACTGACTTGATATGTTATTTTTAACAATGTTATGTTCTCAAAAATGAGAATTCATTTTTCAAAAATAATGAATTGTCATTATTGCACTACGGGGCAATAACTTGAAATGCTCTAATGCTCAATGGAATTTACTGTTTCCCATATGAATGAGTCCCAATGTTAACCCATATCGCTTTACTCCAAGCCATGTGCCTTCTACAGAAAGACTATGGTTTGCAACGATTACCCTGCTGCTTGTAAACTTCATCCGCTTCTAGTAAAAGTTTCCTCACAATTTACTAATAAAGCAAGTAGTAATTGTATGTTAACATGTAATAGATATGCAAAAGTACAGGCTTCGGATTTTGTCAAGTTGGATCCTCCTTATTTGGAAGGAAAGCTTTTTTGACTTTGCTCTAGCTGTTGTTCGACATATATAAAACCTTTTTATCTATAAAATATCTTTTTATGTGTAATAATAATTTCAGTGACTAATAATTTGTGAACGTATTCTATTTTATTTAGTAAAAAAAATATGTGTCTAGCCAAAAATACAAAAAATATATATACTCGTGGGTATGTACACAAATACTAGCAATACTTTAAGCGTATAAAATACATTTTTTTTCTAACTGTATTAATGTCTGTTATTTTACGTCCCACGCGTACTCGTCATAGCCTTATAAAGTTCCGAAAGTCTATTCAAACCCCCGCGTGTCTTCCGAAATTCATCGTAAATATAATGAGTGCTTATATCGTTTTCTTATTAACCTAACTTAAATATTTTTTTCTACGGTGTTCTTGCTTTGTTCGGTATTTAAAATTTATATTTATGGGGTTCTAGTCAGTTACATGTAATACAATAGTACTTAAGCTCTTCCTACGCATAATGAATTGAATTGCATTTTCTTAATAAAATACTCTTTGGTACTTAACAAAAGTCTTTCATCTTATTTTAAATATTGTGTGAAAAGTAACTTACACAACGGGGCGCCGTGTTGCGATTTAATGTGGCCTCAATTTTTTAAGGATTAAGTTACCGAACTAAAAATGTGTAATTGTTTGACGTTTTGAGCGAAATATGGTAATATAATCACGTTTGTTGTATGGGAGCCTCCTTAAATATTTATTTTATTCTGTTTAGTATTTCTTATTATTGTAGCATCAGGCTGTAAAAATTTCAAACTATCAAGGTGCAAGAGATACTGCCTGGTGACAGGCAGACGGACGAACAGTTAAGTCTTTGTAATAGCATCCCGTTTTAGTGATTGGGTACGGAACCCTAAAAAGACAGATATACTTATACTTTAGCACTTGTATTTAGTGATAGTTTACACCGTTCAGAGTTTATCCCATTAAAATTACGAGTATATTGGGATAAATGCAACGATCATATATTAATGTTGATTCCCTGCGGCTGAGCTATTAAATAATGCTAGTAGTGCTACCATCTCAATCAGACATGGTAGCAATACTGTCAAGTGTGAGTCAATTATAATATTGTATGTATAAATGTAAGGTGCACGATTATACACATGTTTGCGGTTAGTATCTTATTACGGGTATGAATGTTATGTTATTGCGGTCCCTGTATTGAATACTTGTTGTCTTCGTATCTTAAACTTTTAATAAATCATATCAAGCTAATAATTTCTGTTATTACGTTAGCAGTGTTGTCGGTTTTCCAGTACCTATAAATAGGAAGGTTTCTAAAAATATATAAATTCAGTAGGTGTTAAGAATGTATAGATATACAGAATAGCGTAACAAACGCCCCGTCTCTATCGCTAGTAGGAGTAATTTTAAGCTACTACTTCACTTTCGTTTTAAAGTGTTGGGTTAGTTTAATATTTTTAATGTTAAACATTATTTTTAACAAATTTATTCACTGAAAATTTAAAGATCCCAAAAAGAGGTTGACGTCCCGACACGCTTGTGTTTTTCTCACAAATGCAACCTATTGTTGAAAGTGAAATTGCTGGATGCTAATCGTAAATAAATCAGCAGCTGCAAATTAAATTGCTACTACTAGTTATACAATCCCCTAACCGCACATTAAAAGAGTCTAGTCTCACTTGTTTCACTATAAATATAAGAGTCAAGCTCTATTTACGGCTAAATGGTAACATAGCTTTCAATTGGTTTTCCAAAGCTCGAAAAAGGTGTGGTCTGGTGACGATTAAGGTTTATAATAAACTAAGATAGAGATACAATGTCTACGAATTGCTGCATTTAGTTTTTATATATTTGTTAGTATGTTTTGCAATATCTTTTTTAATTAGAAACCTACTTCGGTGATATTTTTTTTTTTACATATGAGTATGTATGATTTTCTTTAAGATATATAAATAATTTTTGGCTTCAGATTTTTTTATTCAAAGTCCAATACGGTCTGGTCAGAGCGATAGTACTTAACCTAGACTACAAAAGAGTATGTCTTGTCCGACTGACTCACAATCAATGCAAATCTTAATCTTAAAACGTGAATTCTGTTTTTCCTTATTGTAGCAAACCAAAATAAAATGCTAATTAAAATTCTGGGGGTCCACGAGCCAAAGCCGCTTGAATAGCTGATAGTAATACGTCGATTTTGTCCTAGGAGGAGATGGTTGGGCAATTTCCGCGGAAAACCGTCTCAGGGAAAAACTGACAAGGCAGCTGCTGGGGCACAGCCCCCGGCCCCCGCGGAGAAACCAACCCCGCTGAAAAAGATACCCTCAGATAAAAAGATCAAGGTATGCTCAATTTAGTCTAGCTCTTATTAAAAGTTTATTAATTTCTTACTTAATAGTACGACGAACGAAAAAATTGTGAAAGTAATTTTTAATTCAGTTAATTTCTCGCGCTAATGCATTACAAAATTAAGAAGCGATATTGAGACGCGCTTTTTAAGGTAGTAAATGCAAACTAAGTGAACTATTTCGTGGTCAAATAAAATGCAAAATAAAAAATAATCTAACACAGAAGTAAAGATAATTAGAAAATTATTTGTAATAATTATGTAATTTTAAATAATTTAGACTGTAATCTAAATATTCAGAATTTTTCTGTATTCTGTAAAATAAGAAAATTTATAAACTAAAAATCATCTTCATCAACCAAATTAAAGTAATATGATTGTGTTTAGCTGCCGTACCCATCTGAGAACAACGGTGAAGCAAGCCACGCTATCGGAGGCCCTCCTGAAGAACCGGAGGATGATGCCGCAGAAGTCGAGCTGCCTCCGCCGATGCAGCCGATACAGGTATTTTAATATACGTGCATTAACACTCGCAGCTTTATTTGTCCCACTGTCCGGGCCTCTTTTATGTAATGCCATCTCGGTCCATTGCATATCGTATACCCGGCTAGATCCGCGATAGTTCTATACATTTAAAAATAGTATTCCACTAATAGTTGACCTCGGAAACACAAACTTTTATGCTTTTCTATTTCCTTTGATGGATTTGGTTCATATTTATTTACCACATTTTTAAAATATCACTAAAGTTAATTACAGCTTTCTGTCACAAACCAGTCCCGACCCAACACTATGCTGTTTGAAACAACCAGCGTTAATCTTTTGTTTCTATTTAGAATCCGTAATTAAAATTTAATAAAAATTTAAAATCGCCAGGTAAATCAAACCATACCAAACTTCCCCCTTTTGCGAGAGACAAAAATATCTCTACAATCGAAAATCCCTGACGACTACTAAATTCTGAATATTTGTAGAACCCGTGTCCCAACTTTTATTGAGAAGTATGACTTGTATCTTCGGGTTCAACATAAAGACGCAAAACATACTCACAGATTAAAGAAAAATGTTTTTGAGATAATAACGATTATGTCCCTGTGACGTGGGACAGGAATACTTTTGTTCAAATCATCAAAAAAGTTCCGTTATCTCAGTTATATAAGTATAAAATCTCTACTATCAGAAATGATTTGTAATTTATAAAATACTAGTATAAAAAATATAGGTATCACAGATATTTCCCTTCATTTTAGAACGTAATTTTCTAAGTGACCTTTAAAGTGAACGCGAAAAAAGGTAAGTATGAAAAATTTCAAGGTAGTGTCAATTTGTAGTACCTTCCTGCAGTAGAGGATGCTTATTTTTTTGCTGGCTAACACGTGCCGTTTTTCAGTAGGTTTTCAGTGAAAACAGAGACATAAATAACTTAGGTACATACGATGATGCGCAGTAACTAACTCTTCATCCGATGTAATGTAACTGCGATGAATGACTTACGGTACGACGCCGTCAGAAGACAAGATGGACGACTTTTTTATTTGGGATAGATTATTTTTTTTTTACCTTGGCCTTATTTATTTTTTATTAAACAGCTTCGGAAAAAGCGACAAGCGACTTTAATTATCTGTTCGAGAGCCGGTAGTCTTGAGTATGATTTTCAGCCAAGGATGTTTAAATACTTACTTGTCTGATATTGATGATTGTGCATCGCCGACCCGGGCGACCCGACGTTATGTTCTTCTTCATTGCCATTGTTTATTTAATGCTAAAAATATAATGTTTTATGAAATAATGTTGAAATAGGCTGGCTCGTTCCTCGTTTAATAAATGTTGAAAACAATTCAACGTTGCAATGTAGCCAGCGTCTTTGTGACAATGTCACACGGTTATCGGTTTATAACCAATTTGTTATTTGATGCGCGGTAATGCCGCCAGTGTTTTGGGCATATTTGCACCGGGACTGAGACGGAGCGGGTAATTTTGTTGGTAGGGTTAACTATTTTTGTAAGTCTGTGAAGTCATGTAATCTAATTTCTATGAATAATCTTACAGAGTTAAATAAAATGTAATATATTTTTAATTTTGTTATTGTTTAGGTTACTTTTTCACTTACAAAATGTTCCTTGGTTTTAATTATTTTGAGTCTCGTAAAATTTTTTGTAATCTTACTCTATTTATTTTTCTACAGGATCCTCAAGCCGTGCTGCAGGCCCCGGCGCAGTCGACGCAAGCGCCGCCAACGGAACGCGTAAGTACCATATTCTAATCTATATTATATAAAGCTTTTCAATATAACTTGGTCCTTTATAATGACATAGTTTATGTGTCGGTTTTTTAAACTAACGGGAGGTCTAGCGCCAACTCTACGCACAACATAAACAAAGTTATGGTCACAAGTGGTACATTATAAATTAAACTTGTATTTGTGACGAACTAAAGCGACTGTTGATGTAGAGCGTAATTACCTTGCTCGTTTTATTGTGTCATAGTTCTATACTCATTCTTGAATTGTACAAAATTATGACAATATTTACATTAAAATCATTATATTACCATAACATTAAGAATAAGGTCATCAATTATTACTAATTATTTTGTGCTAACATTGTAAAACAATATTAGTAACATACTAGTAATATCATATGAGTTGTTAAAATTATAAAAAATTTAAAGTTTCTTCCTATTGAAAGATTGTTCCTATACTTTGTAAGAAACCTGCCAATGCTTTACGCTCTCAATTATGACTAATCTATTCATAATTACCTATTATAACTCCCCTGTTTCAATATTAACATTTTCCTAACAAGGGAAGTAGGACGCATTTTTATTCGTATTATTTTAGCCACGCTGTTGAGTCATCATGAGTTTTCATTGATGTAATTACAGCAAATATGAATCATGGAGTTTTTTCATGTACTCTATCGTTGAAAAATCCCAACTAGAGTTATAGAAAATCGAGACATGAACCCGTTAGACACGATCGCCCGAAATTACTATTTGGCTTGTTTTCTATGTATGACTTAAATTAACTAAATATTAATTTCAAAACAAAACTCGAACAGCGTGGTTATGAAATGCATAGTATTTTATACTGCTGAACATTTTCAGAGCTCGTTGAGAATGGATTTAGAGTCCAACGGGGCGTCCGCCGATATCGAGGAGATCGAACAGATCGTGAAGACGAGAATAGTTCGTAACTCTGTCAAATAGCATGTTGTGTGGCATGGGTTTTAGTTCCTCTCTCCACTTGCACAGCGATAAATTTGTTTTTAAATTGACTGCTTATTATTTTGCTTTTTTATATCTTAAGGGTGGCTTATGGTGAATATGATGGAGTACATATTTTTAAGTACGATTCTAGTTATTCGCAAAAACGATCTTGTTCGTTAACGAGAAGAAAATCAGTTGATTTTATATCGTCCAGTTTTACTGTGTTTTGTGCAATAATGTTTGATTATAACGCATGGCAAAAATTGGATACTTATACTTCGATGCGTTTATTAGTTCTGAATCAAAATTTGTTAGTCGTGATGTACATCTTCCGAAGCTGCTCTTAAGACAAACTACTGCTATATACCTTTTAGCGTTAACGGTGCACATACAGGGCAGGGGTTCTGTCTCTGTAACATGGCTACATGTTTATTTGTCATAACAGCGCTTCTTGCACCATATTATGTGTAGATGTGTACGGATTACCGCTATAGTGTAGTGTTAGTCCAGCACGTTTATCCCGGTAAGCCGGTTCATCGAATTTATTTGTTTTTTCCTATGAATTGTGTAAAATTACGGATATGTGATTAACATTTCCTTCAACCAATACACAAGTACAGTCGATCACAAACGTTATATAATAAAAAAATCTTAAAAAATATAATTTCAGTATACCCAGATTGCAGATATACAGTAGGGTTAATAATGTACATTTTCTGCTAAAATATTCTTGAATATAGTCGAATTCATGATTATGATTATTTGCGTACCTAATTATGCAGATAAAACAAAATGCTTTAAGTATATGGAGTGGAGAGTGGAATGCAGTTAGTTGTTTTATTTTTGTCGCGTTATCTATAATAGTTGGACGGGCTCTGCGTATCCGATAAAGTACATAAATGCCGTTTCTCTCTTGCGCTCATACAAATGTATTAGATAGACAAAAATAAAATACATTTTTTTTAAGCCAATCTCGTATAAATTAACGAAGTTTTCACGTTCAATTTAGGTTAACGACAAGAAATACCTGTGGTTCCCCACTGGTATTTCTTATCCATGGAGAATGCCATGGAATAAACCTGGGATATACCTAGAACCTTGAAATAAAATATATTTATTTAAAATTTGAATATTATCCAGCTGTAAATCGATTGGGTCTCTATCACGAACTAGTCACCGTATCACGGCGGGCTTCGTTTAAAATGACAATTTGATCTTAGTACAAGTCGCTTATGAGTGCAAAGGAAAGAACAGTTTTCTCGGATTTGCAGTGCAGTGTTTCACAGTTACTTTCGAAACACGTCTCCGTCGTAGTCGAGGAAATGCATCTTTCTATGGAATCAGCTTAAATCCTGCTCATTCAGATACCTATCTAACTTAACATATTCCAAGTATGTATTGCTATTTATATTCTCATCTCTTAGTTGTCTCATACAAGCTTTTTATTTTGGTTCGTTCATTGTGTTTTTTATCGGAATCGGATTTTATTGTTTTGAACGTTAGCATGGATTTGATTTTTATGAACAGGTTAGAACAGTTTTGTATTTTAAGCTTCTTAGTTAATAGATATGTTCGTATTTTAGTAATATATGTGTAGAAAAAGTAAGTATTTTCGTGTGACAAATAGGCAATTGATGTAGTTATATCTTGTTTATGAATTAGATTTTTTCAGCCTTCTGAAAGAAGTCACGAATTTAATTCCATCTGTTGTCTACGCAGAGTTAATTATTTTAACATATTAGTACATAATTTCCAAAAAGTCTCATGATATAGATACCTCATGAAATCAAAGAAAGAACTAACTTTGTAAAAACAGAGACTCAATTATTATTTACATTTGTCTGTCGATTGTTTCACAAAATTTTGCACTAAAGCGCTGCAGAAACCATGACATCTGATCGACATTCAAATTTGTAAAAAATTCGCTTTCGAAACAGAATTATTAAAACACAGTCCAAATATTTTGAAATGGAAAAATATGACATTGCATCGTCACTCAAACCATAAATGCGCGAGTGCGTCGGATGGTTTGTTTGTCTATCTATCAGAGAGCTAAACGATGGATCGACATGTTTATTTACATACATAGACAATTTTTGTACAGCTGAGTGTTTTGCTGTATAATACTTTTCTTTTTGGAAGTTTCTTGTATACTTTTAATGTAGTATTTTTATTGATCTCACAAAAGTGACGTCTTGCCAGGTTTATTTTTGTTTAACCAAAAAAAGAACGTCTGTTACTGTGCGCCAAAGTTTAGTAAAATTTAGAAAAAACTTGAATGGGCAAAACGTTCTTCAGTTATAAGGTCGTATTGTTAGAAAAGGGCCCGAGGAACTTTTCTGCGTTGTACGCTAAGACTTACAAAAAGTGAGATCGATTCGCAAAATTGTATGTTATGTCATGTGTGTTTACACTAAAAAGTTAATGTAATTTAATCACTCAAACTAAATAGTTGAGCACAGTTGAGGATTTGAACAAAAACATAATTTGTAGTGAATTTTATTTTCTACTACTTTTGTCTACATGCTAATGCCATAAGAACAAATAGGATACGAGATATTTGCAAAAAAAACTGATTTTTGTGGCTTTTATCCTTAATGTCTTAAGACGCGGCCAAGAAATTTTTTGAAGCTTAATCATAATTTTTTTAGAATGCAAAAATAAAGGTTTTTATAAGTTGCTAGAAACTTATAAAAACCTTTATTTTTGCATTCTTCTTTTGTTACCCCTGATTTGGTTGGACTAATGTGTCTATGTTTTTGTAGGAGCATCACGGAGCCCCGGTAACTTCGAAAGCCGATGGCGAAGACACGGAGCAACCGTCCAGCTCCCATACTCAGATCACCCAGGAAGACGCCGCTGCTATTCTGAAGAAAAGGGAATACGTGCTGCGGGAACTGCTGGACACTGAAGAGATATACGTCACTGATCTGCGCATCATTGTGGACGGATATATGAGACATGTTCTGGTGAGTGCTAATAGGGATGGGATAACATGGAACTGCTTCTAAGCAAAGATCTCCCATGGTGGTGTTATAGCCATTTCCAAAAGATGGTGTGTGTAGCTACATTTGCGAAGTACACCAGGAGCAGATCGTTTATATACTACGTATACGCTTTTGCAAGACCATTATGCCACTAAACCGACGGTCTTGTTCTGATATATTATACGTGTGAGTTATTTTTACTGATGATGACGTAACTGGCCATGTAAGATATGTTACTATTAACATAATATTGTATAAAAGTTGATGGCAGCTGAACAAATGCGTACTATTTCTTAAAATCATCCGCTTTAAAAGTGTTTAACATCTTAGAAAGCTCAAACCCATCGGGTTACCAAGATTTCAATTTACCATGGTGCTTTTTGAAGTACAAAGAAATTATGTCTAACAACAAGCCTATTTGTCATGTAGCGTTAGCAACTAAAAGCTATAACAAAAATACTAATTTTGTATCTTACGGATATAAAGAATGTTTTATCCCACTTTTCGTAAGTAATAAAAATAACGTTTAAATTATATTAATATGATCTATAATCTGCCCCTACACAGGAATGTCCGTCTGACCCGCCTCAACCCGAGGCGCTCAAAGATCGCCGCCATCGGATGATATTTGGAAACATCGAGAGCATTTACGAATGGCACCGCGAGTAAGTTTTAACTTGCTATAAAATAAGCCATTGTCACTTCGACATGTGAAATATTTCCCTTGCTAACTTCTCAGCGGAGAGGTTAGTTGGTGAAATTTAAATGCGTATTGTGACTTGTTAATTTAATTGTGTACTTAAAGGACGAAGGAAGTTTCTAATAAAGTAGTCATTTAAATTTGCTCAAAATTATTATGATTAATATGTGTTTACCTTCTATGTCTTATTTGTACTGGTTATCTTAAATATATTGACGTAATTACTATGTTTTCTTTCATGTTTGTCAGTCTATAAAGTTTGACTAGAGCAATATAATGCGTTATATCATAGTGTACATGAGATATTTATGTATATAATCTATGACATGTGTATGACCATGACATTTATGGGCTCAAAGACCGGTGTCAAGAAGAACCTGGGGAATCTAAATTACATTCAATTTCTTTTTATTTAAATGGGTGTTCGATCATTCGTTCATAATCTTTGATATTAAAATCGGGCTCGCTTTTGCAAATAAGACCAATTATTTACTGATTAATTTTGAAGCGAATCGGGCCATATTCTTTTGTGGTGGAAATAAATATTAAATACTACATATCGGAATATCAGAAGGTTCTTTTGTTGGTCCGTATGTTGATATTGTTTGTACATTTAATTTATAACATGAACGTAAGCATTGAACTTTATTCATTTTACATTATATTTCTTTGTTTTGTGTTACGTTTTGTCTATTTAATTTATACGTTTATATTTTCTTCTTAATTTTATATATTGCGCAAAATTAAATACGACTTAATTAATACTTAGCTGGCACTACACTTTGACGCATTACAGTTATTAGCAAACGTCTGTTTCGAGATTTAATTCTGCAGATATACGAATATCAATTAGCGGTAACGAACGAAATTTATATATGAAAGTGTAATGCTAGTTAATGCCTTTGCGAATATAAGTCTCTCTTTTGGCGAATTTAATTTGTCTCTACCACTTATATACTGAAGTTCATCCAAATTTTAGAAGTGATATATTTAATACAGCTGGTAAATATAGCCATTTCTGAAAAGTATTCAATCAACGTTTTTATAAAGTGGAAAAGGATTAGTTGATATCTTTAAATTAATATTTTGAATAGAACTAAGTTCTTCAACGCATACATATTACCTACTTCACTTTTATCCACGTTACCAAACGTTGAGTTGTTTTTACTTCATTTCTAAGCGGTAAGCGTGTAAAAATTATAGACATATAACCCTGTTTTTTCAAACCTTCAAACTCTCTCTACAACGTTTGTGTCGTACTGTAATTTAGCTTGTTAGGTATGTACTGATTTGCCCGTCGTCTCTCCAGCAAGTTCGTAGCCGATCTCCGCCTATGCGTGGAGAAGCCGGAACTGCTTGGGCCATTGTTCCGCCGGTTCTTGGAGCGCAAAATGTTCCTCTACGAAGCTTACTGCCGCAACAAGCCCGTCTCTGAGTACATCGTGTCTGAGCACGACCACTATTTCCAAGAGATTCGCAACCGTCTTGGACAAAAGTTGCAGGTGAGCCTTAGAGCACTATTTGTGCTTTTTATGTCTTGTGTTTGTATTAAAGTGTTTTTAAACGCGTCGTCGATCTCTGTTAAAATTTATTTTATTTTTAAAATTTAATCATATTTTAGCGACGCGTCTAAAAATATTTTTCGTATCTACTCGAAAATATCCCTGGGTGTAAATAATCGAAATTTCACATCAATAACATAACCGTTACCCGTCTTGAAAAGACGTTAAACATTTGTAAAAATATACTGGTTGTAAACTGCTTTCTGGCCTAGCACTTATGTTTTTGGATCACAACACAGTGCTATTAGCTTACTCTAATCATTTCACATATGATCATCATAGTAACACAACATATTTTACCAAGTTTAAATCAAATAAAATATTTGAAGAAATACATTAATCTTCTTCAAAAAATATGTCATTATCATTGGTTGTCTGCGATTTTAGTACACCGTAAATCGGCGCAAGAGTTATAGAGGCGGCCGCGGTACATTGGAGCAGGTACAGAGTACAAATTAAAACAAATCAGTTCATGCTGGTATTCTTAATTCAAAATTTTCTTTTAGAACAGGCATATAGACCGTTTAGTTGATACAATTGGAACATGTTAACTGTTGTTTACCAGACATGCTCTGAATAGTAATTTCAGTATACAAAGCGCCTGTCGGATTATGACAAATTGTAGGCTCCTGAATCGCAGCTTCACTGAAAAATCACTATAAAATACGGAGCGATAAGTATCATCATCCTTTTCGACAGGTACCCGCTTGCATGGTTTACGCTTTTTCACTCATCTCACCTCAACATCACATTTTATTATTTTCGGGGAATTATTTTATTTTACACAAACCTACACAACTCAACATGACTGTCGTTGCTTCATGTGTCGGCATGTGCGAAAAGTCTTCGTCTATGCAAAGGAATTTGCGTATTCGCGGGCTGTTTTTAAGGTCGTTATTTCAATGAGATGTTTGTTTTTTCAGCTCGCCGATCTGCTGATTAAACCAATTCAAAGGATCCAGAAGTATCACCTATTGGTCAAAAAAATACTGAGTTATTCTGAGCAAGCTCAGTGCCCAGCCCACGTGCTCGCTTCCCTGCAAGATGCCATGACTTGCACGGATATCATCCCTAAAAATGCTAACTCTATGATGGACGTAGGACGTCTGCAAGGATTTACTGTAAGTAGACCTTAGTTATGTATGCATTGTATGCGAAATTACAAAGGTGTTGAACCAACTCGCAATCTATAAAGTTTTATTATTATATTACTAAAACATAATAATTAAAACTGTCACAGAGTCAATTTTTTTTTATTAGTGTTTCGCATCTAATGCCATAATAATTCTATCCTGCATGTTCAACAAGAAATAAGTGTTCAAACACTAAAATTGAGGATAGCTGACAATTTTTCATCGTTGATATTAGTATTATTATTAAGTACTCTTAACAAACGAGCATATAATGTGCTTCATATGCCCTATTATACATTTTAACAGATAAATCTAAGTGATTGCGCTTTGTGTTTTATCATATTTTTATTTCTAAGCCAATTAGCGACTGTACTTCCATGTGTTTGCAAAGAAAATTATATGATAGTGCACAGAATGCTTGTATTGCGAGTGTGCCGTGCAAATGGATTTCCAAAACAACATCGTTTAACATGATCTGATTTTTAATTCATATTTATATAATGCGATTGTGGTGACGTATACTGATACGAGTAGTAGCAATATTTCTTTAAAAACGTAATTGCAAATATACTAAACCTACAAAAAAGTATTCCTTTTATTTGATTGTTATAAAATACTAGCCATTCATTAAAATCTTTACCCAAACATGTGTAAATTGGTGTGCTTTTCAAAATGTATACATATCTGTAGTACAAAGTCCACACTGGCTTTTTTTCCAGGGCAATATAACTGCGCAGGGAAAGCTACTGCTTCAAGATACGATGTTCGTCGCTGATCTGATTGAAAGAAACCGTGAGAGGGAGATGCATGTCTTCCTGTTTGAGCAATGCGTCATCTTCAGCGATCCTGTGGGCAAGCGTGGCCCTTACACCAGCCCTACGTTCAACTATAGGGCTCATATTCAGGTAAGCCTGACCACATCGCTGCCAGTCTCTTTACAAAATATCCAAAGGTTAGATAGCAGGCTTCAACGACCTTGCTGACTGCAGCATAGGTAAAAAAATAAGCTATTTTCTAATTAAAGATAGAGATCAGAATCGAAGTATCTGCTAAAAGAATATGAGTAACCGACATACAGATTAAGAAATTGAAAATTCATTTCGCTTGGCCTTAACCGCATAAGGACTAGCCATCGATGGAGCAGGCGGTTTTTTGTAGTGGGGACAACTTGACGGCAAACGCAATGTAAGAGGCCAATCTGCCAGATTTAGCAACTATTTGCAAATCGTAGTTTGCAAGAATTAATCGCATATATATAGGAGTTTATTAGGAGAGTCATATTTTCAACAGGTGACTAACACAAAATTCGATGTTGATGACGAAACCAGTAAATTGAAAGTCGAGTGTGTATCAAGCATTAGGTGAATAGGTTTCAAGCTCAAGCATTATTCTAATTACAACATACAAGTGAGGTCTTCATTTTCACGTGTTATCTAATGAATTAAAACACTCAGTTTTATATGCCACTCACGGCTCACTCATCCATTTTCGGACATATATTGAAGCTGATTATCTTCGGTGGTAAAAAAGTGACAGTTCGGCCAGTTGTATTACCTACATAAAGAAAACCATAGTACGATAAGAGTACGCTTAAGTTCCTGATGTTTTTTATATTAATTAAAACTACATTTATGGACACGCATATTGTTTTTCCACTATGTTTTCTTTAAACATACAGTTTTGAACAAAAGATGTATAGTTCTGAATTTGTCTAAATTTATAAAATCTTCAGACATTTTATCTCGCCGATATCATCGAACTATACTTCCGCTATATTAAATGAAATAGAAATGTTGTTCACTCTTAACAAAATCCAACCATGTATGCAGATGAATAAGATGGAACTGGAAGAGGTGCCCAACACCGGTGCGTTTGTTATAAACTCAGTGGTGCCCAAAAATGAGCAGCGCCCGAAGCAGTCCTACTTCTGCAGGCCACCAAACGATGAGAAACGCCGCAAGTGGCTGGAGACCATGAATAACATTCTAGAGAGCCAGCTAAACTTTGGCGTGGCTCTCGAAAACCCAGGAGCTTATTTAAGGGAGCTCCGAGACCCCGCACAGTAAGTATTCATCGCTCGGTTGCTAGACGCGCTCTCTGCCACGTCCCAGCGCGCACACAAGTCGCTGCATTTCTCCACACACAGTATTCGTCACATCCTTCGCAAACTTCACAGTGAGATTTCGGTGTTCATTGGTTTAAGCCATTGTTATGCTGCGCCACCAGACCGCGTTTGAATGTCGAATGAATGCAGAAGCTTCGTTTGATTGAAGCACAAGAGTAAACGCACAATGCTAAATAATTTTAAGCGATTGCGTGACGAACTTATCGTTTTCGTTGACTTGTGTGCGCTCGCGATCGGCATATAGCGCTATTCGTTCACGCGGTGGTGGTAACACGTACTACTGCGCGCTGACGCACTCACATCTTTAATGCTTCATATATTTTGAAAAAGAACGGCAATGATATCTTCTTACTAGCTAACCCAGAGCGTCAGAGTGCATTCAGTCCCAGCAACTATTCGTTTGTGTTGGGTTTGACGTGTTCTTCTAATATACACACGTAGTATCTAACCTACGTATGTATTATTATGTATATATTTATGTATCTGTTGCATCTCATTAACCTTTAGAGCATTGTACCACATACCCCATTACTCGTACTAACACAGCTATCGTAACCGTATACTAAGCTATTTTGAAGAAATATAGTTTACAACCTTTATTAACACACAAAAATGTTCAGGAGTTAGTATACTAATTAATATTTTTGTAATTGCTATAGTTTATATTAGCTAGGTAGAGATTGTAAGAATGCATTTGATGTAATTGACAAGTGTTTGTCATTTTTTGGTTAGGGAATGGAACATTTGTAAGAACTCATATTATGTTGCCGAGATTGAAGGTTTTGCCCACCAAGTCAGTCATAAAGCCTATTGAAATTACTCTTTGTAATCGTGCCGTTTTTTTCTGCAATGAATGTCGACTGTCACAGTGACCCACATAGTTTTTGAAACGATTCCGTTCGCGCATTGATGATATTTTTCATATATTAAATGTTAGCTACTATGATAACGCGTAGAACTCCCGAATATTGTTGTATGTTACACGATTCGTACATTACGGTGTTAAATCATAGTGTATCAATTTTATCGTATGTATTTATGTATCTACAAGTTATATTTTTTTGTAGGAATGGTTTTCTATATTAGGACAGTTGTTATATTATTTACTATTTGAGTTCGGCAGTAATATTAACTAGCGAAATTGTCCACTTAGGCTAATTATAAAAACACATTGGAATTGATAATGTAGTCGTATTTATTTATATTATATATTTACTAGGATCAATATGAAGTAAATAAATATTTAGATATCAAATTAAAATTTGAAGCCGCGATTGTTCTGATTCCGTTCGCGGTCAGAATAGTCGCCGCGAACATGTCGAGGTTTAAATTGTTTGTATTTTAGGGGAAAGAATGAAGAGAAAAATATTGGACCGATGGACATAGAGAAGGAAAACTTAGTTAACCTCGGGACGTATTATTATACTATTTATTTACCGGTGTTCATATTCCATGATCATGGATTTAACACCATATCGGAGGAGTTGAGAAAACGCGTCCGCGAGGAGTGCGGAGTGGAGGAGCACTTTAAGATACATGTCAGTTGGAAGTATTAAGAGCTATGAAGACAGCCGACTAGTTATAGTTACCGCCGTAAAACGGCGCTGTCCTTTGTACTCGAATCATTATTATCCTTGTACTCTGCGTCTATCTGTGCTCTAATATAATAGATGCACAGACTTACTTACCTTTTAGTAGTAGATGATACCATTCCGATACCATATTTTAAAGTATTTGACAAGTTACACGCTGGGACGGTTTGCTAGCGTTTGTACTCTTCACTAAAGAGGTTTTTGAAAGTTTACAAATACCACAATCGAGTTAAGCGATCTAAGGAACTTTGTATATCCGACTGTAGCTGATGTATCTTTATAACAATGTATCCTATGTATCGAAATAACTTTTGAAATGTTGAATATAATGATTTAAACTTGTAGAACGTAAAAATGGGTTGGTTGAAGTTTATAGTTTTATTCTAAAAGTGATTGTTGTAATGATAAGGTGGGCGTTAAGAGCGTCTCGGTTTTACTTACGCGCGGTCAACTGTTCCTCGAATATATTTTCTAGAAACAAAATGCGGAATGAAAATTAATTGTCCAGCTTTTAAATGAATGTGTAAACAAAACTTGTATGCGAGTCTAGCTTTCTGTTTGGTACGTTGGTCTTAGAATTAACTTACTTTGGCTGCGTTCTTTTCTAAATAATTATGAAAAAAACCAAAATTGTAAAGGTTTATGTCACACGTGAAGTCAAATTAACACACGAACACGTTTATTTTATGATAGAAGACGTGTGTGTAGAAATAAGTGTTTTAAATTTTTTACTAATTTATGTTCACTACTTAATTTCAAAGCATCATTACCCTTGTAACAATTAATTCTCGAAACTCAATAGTAAGTATACAGATAAAATATTATGTGAAGTAGGTACTCGTGTTCTCGATGTGAATTTCAGCCAAAATATTTACATGCTAAGCGTTTTATTCCCGGTTTCAAATGCACGCTTATATAGGACTTAGGTTTAATCTTTAGGTGTATTTTGGAATGTAAAGACTGTACAATTTTGGAAAGAAGTGTAGATGGGGTTAAAAACCTACCCATCTAGAATGGTAGAGTAAGATTTTACTGAGGTAAGTACGTAATCAAATAATCATAACCTTCATATCCCAACAGCGTATGCTACATATCTATATGTATTATTACTTATAAGCAAACTTCGAAAACGAGATCAAAAATGCAATAGTCTTTAATTGAAAACAACGATAATTTCACTGGAATATTTATTGAAAATCTATTTATAGTAATCTTTCGAAAGAATTATATTATATGAGTGTCTAAGATAAAGTAGTAGGCGTATTCAAATAAATGCTTTACATGTTAGTAATAAGATTTTTGCAAAAGAATTGTGCAGAACTCTACATTTGCTGTAAGATAATACACGCAGATCTACGCTTTTGTATTAAAAATTAAGTTTTTCTATGATTACGGGCAGTTTTTTTTAATATGCTTTTATGACAGTGTGATCTACTCTGTGCCACAGTGTGCATTTTAGGCAGAACTAGTCTTTGATATTTGATTTACGCTTATTAGTATGAATTATTTAGACAACTCTATTGAAGCTTAGTTGATAAGTTTTATGCTCGTAAATATTATTTAATTAATTTCAGTGCTTTTACTCTTACCATTGTAATCCTGGCTAGTACCCAGGAGTTTTGTGAATTCGATTAAGTATGTTACAATTGAAGGATGTTAGGTTATTTATAACTGTAAATGTATCTTAAATTTTGACCAAAAAATTTTAGGGCATCACTATCCTGCTTGACGTAATGTATAAATTTGGAAATAAGCCAAATGAAATGTAAATACATACATAGTACGAAACTATAATTTACTCACTACCGACTATGTTTTATGTTGTTTATTAAATATAAAATAAACCAATCTGTCAATAAAACTGCTTGTGGTTTATGCTTTTAGTCCCGCATGCTTTATTAAGTTTGTTTTTTATTAATTTTGTTATGGGTGTTCGGGGCGCAGCTTGAGCTGAATTTTGAAAACTCACTGAAAGATTGTTTAACTTTTCACATAGTAATATTTATATGAAATTCTAATGCACTTTATGACAAAATCGACTCGTTTATACTTACAAGATAACTTTCTCTTTTGCGTTGTTTAAGTTACATAATTTTACTTAGATAATTGAAATATGAATCCATAATATCAAAAGACGTTTGTCGCTTATTAAAATTTGTAAGATAAGTGCGTTTATTGTTATAGATGATTATTATCTATTCAACAAATATTCAACTATATTTTTAATTTTAATTCTCAGAGATTCTACAGAACGGATTTACATATTTTGTTTATTCACTTAAAGAGTAAAGTTATTTAAGTGAATCAGAATGAATTTTATCTGCGGGTGTGCGCTGATTGACGTCAATTCGGCCTAATAATTCTAAAAATGATACCCGTCCTTTTCTCACCTATGGAAACAAAGTGAGATGTGACAATTTTAGAACTGTCTAATTATGTTAGGTAAGACTAGCCTTCCCGGTTTTCTATGTATCTTCCAGTGTGATTTCATAATCCGCTACTAGGCAGGCACGATGCTTTAGATAGTTCTAAACACTCAACGCGTACTAACAGCTAACTAACAGTTATGTATATCTATCTAGCTAACAATATTAACTACTTTTGGTTTGATATATACAATAATAAAATTACACTTATAGGGGCGAAGTCAGAAAAATGGATGTCGTTAAATAAAGGGGTATGATTTTCGATGTTTTAGAGTTTTAGAAACCCACACATTTTGTTGTAAGTGGTTACTTACTTTTTTTTAATATATACACAAAAACTTTGAACGAAGTCAAGAAGGTTTATAATTCTTATTGATCGAATATAGATTAACAAGGTATACTCGTATTTCAGAAGTGTCAAAGTCGAAAATCGTACCTTTTGTAAAGCTGGCGCGCCCGTTTTGTTTTCTTAATTTTGTTTAGTTAACCGTCCTATTCCCGTCCCTTAGACTGCGTAAGACAGAGAGCGTACCGCCTTCACTAGGCGGGTCGCTGGCCCCCGAACTACGGCAGCGCTCGCAGCGACCGCATACGAAAGCTAACACTATTAACTTGCCGACGACGGGCAGCAGAAGTGAAGATCGAAAGAAAGGCGGCAGCGTTTCCACTAGTCCCACTTCGCCGCCTAGCGCTAATGTAAGTATCAAAAATAAAATTGTGATATAAACTTATTACAACTACGAGTATTTCTTTTAGAAAACTAACCCATTTTGTTTAAAAATACGTGTTTTTATGCGTACCTGATGGTTGAATAGAGACGAAGCGTGCAGACATGAATGCTTCATAACAACCTTCATGAACTTCACCGAATGCAGACGAAACTATATTTGAACATTTTCCAATCTCTTAAGTACGTGAAAAGGTGCGTAAAAATTCGTATTCTTAAACAAAAATAATGGCAACTAGTCCACCTGCATTATCAGAAGATTATATGCTAGACTGCACGATGGTCTGATGACTCAGGTGGGCTTTTTGGGAATAAAACGGATCGTTGATATCATCGACGCCGTTATCTAGCTTCATAATCTGAAGGCGCTTACGAAAATAACGTGCTTTAATAAATTTTTGTCGATCGTAATTATTTTTAAATTTAAATTAAAAAAGCAACAAGATATCTCCATAAAATATACAGATAATTTTATGAAAATAGTCATATGAATGAAAAGGAGAAAAATAATTAGGATTGTGCTTACTATCTTCTTCACTCTGTCGATATGGATTTATCGATATAAGATACCTTTTGGTGTAGGTAATATCGAATTTGTCGATCGACAAAATATAGTTCTTTCGTTGATGCTGTCATTATTAGACGGGCTCTTCTAAACGAGAAATATTTGATGTACATTGTACAGTAACAAAGTAGACCAAGATGCAAGGATGAAAATTCTAATGACACACTTAGCAGACTTACGGAAACGAAATGAGGCAATGAACTAGCTCTTTAGTCTGTCACTTCAGTATAAATTCCAATCGATACAGTATTGTCTAATCTGAAGTTACTTATGCAACATCCTTCTTTTCTAGAAGTACTTGCTAAGGCAACTACACAACTACAAGCTTTTGCCCGCGGCTATGCCTGCGGTATTTTTGTTTTACTCCGGATAAAACACTTTGCTTATGGTACTTTCCGTACCTCGAGGTATATCTGTACAAAAAAACAAGTCGGTCTGGCACTGAACTGCTGAGGAAAAGAGGAACAAACACTTTCACATATATAATATATTAAGGGATAACTTGCACCTATTTATCTATTGTTTGTTCTTTAAATTGGATACGACGTAATTGGTTCAAAATCCACTGTTTTTCTATTAGTGTTACCGAACAAAATCTATAAAATTTTCAAAAGTCCTAGAATATGAGTTGTTGCTTATGGTCAACAGCTTATGCTAGTTGATTACCAGTCACCCTGTTTAATCATGATGAATACTTATTAATAATTTGGTATACAGATATTTGTAGTAGTTGCGAAGTCAAATACTTCAAATACGAAGTCAATAATACTTTCCATTTCCTTAAAGAAATTAGTAATGAAACTATTTCTAGAGATAATAAATTTTACAAGAATGCTGCCTGTGTCTGTATTACTCTACATTTTCTAGCTTTCGTTCAGTTTTTTTTACAAATGCACATAATTATAAAGCATGACATATCACTGCCACTTACGTTTTCTTTACTTCTTCGCAATTTGGTTCTGGGAACTTAAGCTTCTTCTTTTCTTTTGCATGTGTTAACGCTTTTCTTTATCTCTTTTGTTGTAGGTATGATATACACGGGATTGCATTTTAACATAGACTGTGATAGCGGGCCGACTAGACTCATGCGCGATCAGTGCTAGTGTATGGGTATAACCGCCATTATTATAAAATAAGTATAATTTATTGTTTGTAAATAGTATATGTAGTTTTGTAAAGGAATGTAAATATTTGACAACGGGCGACGAGGTGGAGGCGCACGATTGATAATGCTTGCATGATTCGCTTGCAAGCAAACAATGTTAAGATTCGTGTGCGGCGCAGGGATTGGCCAAGCGGCCCTGGGGCCTGAAGCTACGACGCGGCGGCACCGGCGCTGACCCGCCTGCGGGCGAGGGCGTGCTCACAGAATTACGTGCGCCCGAGCTGTCTGAACCCGCCGCTGATGTCACGGTTGCACCAGGCGCTACCGCGATGCTGTCCTGTAGAGCGCGCGCCACCCGCGCCGTCGCCTCCTGGCGCAAAACGGCGCCCGAAACCCGCGCTTTGCGTCACGGTGGCAGATTCGCAGTCACGCTCGCTCCAGACGGCCTTGCGACACTTACCATACACGCTTGTCGAGCTTCCGACGCAGGCGTCTACTGCTGCTTAGTTAGCAACGAATTGGGTGGCGTGCAGAGTTCGGCACGCCTTGTTGTCGGATCGGGAAACGCGCCGGGCGTGCCAGCCGTCAGAGCGCATCCCGGCGGTGGCTTGTTGATTCAATGGGATGAGCCGAATGCGGCGCATTTGGAATACTGTCGAGTGGGGGAAGGGGAATGGCGCCGCGCTACGGATACGCCGGCATTGGCTAACACCCTGGCATTGGAAGAGTTGCCAGCTGGGCAGTACATCTTCAGGCTCGTTTGCGCGCGTGGTGGTGTGGCTGGCGCAGCGTCGGGTCCGGCGGCTTGCGGCGGCGGCGACGGCTGGCAAAGGGAACAGTTTGCCAGGCGGTACAGCGTGGAGGAAGAGCTGGGTCGCGGAAGGACGGCGCGCGTGCTGGCTGCCAGGGACACCGGCACAGGACATCGGGTCGCGCTCAAACAGGTACGGCTCATTCCTACTTTTTTAATTCTTTGGGAATGAGAAATATATAATTCTCTTGATGATGGAATAATGCATGGAGTTGACCTTTTTCAATTTTCATTCTATAACTTTTTAACGTAAAAACGTTAGCAAGGCTCAAATTTTTTTTGACTCCAAGAAAGTACCATTATTATATGAGGCAACTGCTTCCATGTTATAACAGACAAGTTATAAGTTGTTGATGCTCTGGAGTCGAATGTTTATAATTATAATTCCACAGGTGCTGGCTGGTCGCGGCACGGATGCCCTTCGCGAATACCGCATCCTCTCGCGTACGGCTCACAACGGCGTGGTTCGCGCTTTAGCGTTATTCTCGGAGGTGCCTCGCGCGGGAGCCCACACGCTGGTCTTAGAAGCGGTCGCGGGCGGACAGTTGCTCGACTGGGCCGCGTCGGTGCCTCATTTGTACACGCAGCGTACGGTGGCCAATCACACGAGGCAGCTGCTCTCAGCGCTGGACTGGTTGCATACCAACAACGTCGCGCATCTTGACGTTCGGGTAAGCATTGAACTGTTATTTTTTTTGTATTAGAATTTTGATTAGAGCTAATTATGAATTCACCAAACTGTGATACGAGTATCCTACTTTGAATGTTTCAAATTTAAGCTAATAACATTTGAATATTATTTTTTATGATGCTAACTTTGTGGTCGGTAGTAGTTTCTGTGCTGATAATATGATTAAACTACATCAAGGTTTCATTTTACTTATATCTGCTCGATCAAGGATATTACTATGGGCAACATACTAAACTGCATCCTTCCAGATGCTTGGAAATTAGAATTGAGACATAACCTGAGAATGCAGACACAAATCATACTCGTTGTGTAGTTCACTTTTTATATATATGACGCGCTGTTTGTTTTTGCAGCCAGAGAACATCCTGATCGAGCTAGGCGGCGTCCAGCCTCAGCTGAAGCTCATCGACCTGGGATCAGCAGTGGAGACAGGCGAGACTCCTGCAGCTTCTGGACGGGAGGTGCTTCCGCCGGCGCCTGCTCAGCTCGAGTTCGCGCCCCCCGAGTGTGTACTCGGCCGCCCGCCTGCTCCCGCCTGGGACGCCTGGGCGGCTGGCGTCTTCTTATACGTGTTCCTTACTGGGGTAAGTTAAGAGATTTTACCGCTATGCCAAAGCCGGCGTTTGTGCCTACTTCTGTTTCTTGCTCCACGACTATCGGATGGAGATTAGACAACATCAGAGATATTTTTATTTTGAAAGTTAGTTAGTTTAGCACTTTTAATATAAACTAGTACAGCGGCCGTAAGAACCCACCAAAATACTGCCCTCTTCCTGCACATAATTTATGTAATTGATGCCACAGTGTATGTGTTGGTTTGTTTGACTTTTATCCGAAATTAGCTGTGCCCCTTTGGATTGTCGAGATAATAGGGGAACTACTTTTTTGAAGTCGGTTAAAAAGTATCCTATGTCCTTTCCCGGGGTCCTGTGCACCAAATGTCATCCAGATCGGTTTAGTGGTTTTGGTGTGAAAGCGAAACAGACAGAAAGACAGAGTTACTTTCGCATTTATAATATTAGTTAGGATAAGGTTTGATTTTTTCGACGAAGTAGATTAAAATGCGGAAAACATATTAATCACAGAAAACGACAGTTTTTGTAGTAGAGAATTGCGTTTAAAGCTTTTTTCAAAGGAAGTGATCGTTTAATCATCAGCTTTTGCCATTATTTTTAGCTTTCGCCGTTCCTAGACGAGTCCATCGAGGAGACGACCGCTAACATCATCAAGTGCGACTACTGCTTCCCACCGGAGCACTGGGCGGGTGTTGACGAGCGCGCGCAGACCATCATACGAGGTCTACTCGACTCCGCGCCAGCTAGAAGACTCTCGCCGCGCGACGCGCTGCAGGACCCCTGGTTCGACGAGGTCATTACATTTCTGCTCCTTTTCTGGCATTACACAAAAGTAGTAGAAGAGACCTGGACTATTCTATATATTTTTTTATTCAAATATGTTTAGTACTTTAGTTTTTGAATCGAAATGACTAGAAAATTGTATTGCCTCCCGCCGACGACTTGGATTATTTTAAGTAGCAACGAGCAAATTAAAGTAAGTTGGCACTTTTTAAAACAATTATTTGATAAGGGAAGTACTCGTATACAATATATTTTAATAGTAATTATATCACCTCATCTGTATTACGATTTCATATACTAGGATTATATATATAGGAGCTCCTTGGCGGCGCGAAAACAAAGCTATATGTAGTTGTGATTTACAGAACCTAAGATTAATATATTTGTTTCCAGGCTCCAACTAGTCAGCTATCCGCTACGCAACTGAAGACTTTCCTAGACCGGAGGCGACCGGCGGGCCATGCCAACGCTCTCCACGCGCTGCGATCACCGAACGACACCTGACGCGCGTCCGCCCGGCCTGTGCACACGCTCTGAACGCGTCACACTGCGCGCCCATCGGCTAAACCAAAGTCTACTCGTGCATTTCTAAACACCAATGTAACACTTGTTTTGCGTTATCAACAATACAACAGTGTTTTAGTAACGACGTTTTGAAACTTTGCTGACGAATTTCCGCGTCAGTTGCGTAACTGGTCCATCGCGGCCTGATTGCTGTTGTTCGTGGAAATAATTAAAGTGTCTGAATTCTAAATATTAAACATTAATTCGTGCGCTGGATGTAGAATTATGTTTTTACTAAGCTACAACATAATCCTACTAGAAAACTTACAATAATCGTTCTATAGTCAATGAGCCCACCTGTTGAGTTCTTTATTTTAGTTTTGTGAAAATGATTTGCATCATCACACGTACTCGTATCTACGTCAAATTGTCACTGAAACTTTATAATATAATGTGTACTTTTGCCAAATTATTCCGCTTTTGAGATAACCGCAGGTACTTCTCACTATTTTTTTATGATAATTAAGTCCTCAGGCAGATTAACTATTAATAATGTATGGAAAAGTAAACAGTGAGAGATTCCTAGAGTGGCCGATATTAGGAATGTGTCTGTGATTTATGCTAATAATTAAATGTTTCATGCTTATTCCTAATTTTTATCTACTTGTTATAAACATTTTGTATTGTATATAGCCTTAAGTATTAGCACGTAATTTTTATCCTAATTTGTGACCAAAATACGAAATTGTAATCTTTTTAAGTGAATTATGACATAAATTCGGTATGATTGAGTATTTTAAAGTATATTTTAGTTGATATAGGTATATTGATAGTCATTAAGGTATGTGCACGTAAACTTAGCGCGCAATGCCTTCCACTCTACGCCTTAATAATTGAGTATTGTACTACGTACTGCAAGTTCAAGAACTAAACTTGTGGTCATATATACAAAGACTACAAGTAATAATACTTGTAGATATACGAGTATATCTACTACAGGTATGTGTGTGCTTGTAGTATATATATATACTACAAGCACATATATATATATATATCAGTGGTATTATATAACGTTAGACATTAAAATAGTAATCCTGTAATGTTTTCGTACTCTCAATAGTATTATTGCTATATGGCAAAAATTATAAACATTGTCACAAGTTATACCTATTTCATTCCTCGAACTTTTGAATTCGGTACATTTTATCAATCATGAAAACAAATTTTATGTGTATGCATATCAAATTATATTCGTTTCAAAATAATTTGCATGTAATTGATTTATTTATAGTGTGCTCAAATTTTTATTAATTTTATACTGAACATATCCTGAAGAGACAATTTTAATTAAATAACTAATATTTTTCATTTTATTTCCTTAGACACAGTATTGTAATATATTAATATTTTACGTATATTTATCTCATTTCAAATATGTATTATAATTACAAATTACCGTATATAACATATTTTAATTAATATTTGACTCTTTTCTAAAGTACATCATTCCATTTTAATTTGTGTAGAATATTCTGATTTGAGCCACATTCCTACGCGTCTTGTCGTTTCATCACGGCCAGAAATATTATGGACATTGGAATGGAATAACAAATGAGTAAAACTGAACACCTGGCTTGTAATATATAACATGACATTCTTGTATTAATAGATATTATCAACATTTTTGTGACGTTATCTTATGTGCTATACAAGTGCTTGATAATTGCAAAATGGGCTTAACCTTAAACATCCTTCGCGTATTATTCTGATTAATTATCGTAGTTTAATTTTAGTATTCCTTCCTCTCTGCTGCAAATTGTCTGCCTTATTACTAAATGCGTCTCAACATTGAGCGTATCTCTTGTTTTATCCGATAGAAAACGTCATGCGTCAATACAATACAAAAGACACTCAATTGTGAGTCGCGTTTATAATAAAGCTATGTTATTTTTATCGTTTAAATATTTTTGTCTGCCTTTTGTTCAATTCGCTCGCTCTTATATGTTTAATTTTATTATTTTAACATGCCATTAAAGGAAAGTACTCATTTTCTTCAAATTTTTATCTCGCCCATCCGTTTGTGACCACGTAGTACATAAAACAGAACTGGGAGATCTCCCCCTCTAGTTTCCCTCTCTTATCTTCCTCCCACCTTTCCTCGCGTATGTTCCCTAATTTGTTTGTTACAATAATGAGACTACTGTATTTTATTGACTTAATGAGAATGTAATATTTTTATCAGTTTTGGTAAATACAACTTGTCATATTACGAGTATAAAGCATGTTGGTGACTCGGTTGTAAAATATTGAATTACACTGGGTTTTATTATCTTTACAACTCCTAAAGAAATACCTACTCGTAGATAGGTAAGCGACAGATTAGATATTGGAC
Organism: Ligdia adustata; assembly: GCA_947049295.1. Classification (NCBI taxonomy): domain Eukaryota; kingdom Metazoa; phylum Arthropoda; class Insecta; order Lepidoptera; family Geometridae; genus Ligdia; species Ligdia adustata. Next base: position 14,384,355 of record OX346213.1, on the reverse strand, counting down.
TGGTTATTTGATTGGATTGCGATTATATTTTGAAAGAATTATCATTGATTTTCATATATATGAAAACTTACGTTTTCAGTAAAATAACTCCCAGGAGAAAGCAAGATTTAATTTTATAATTTTTAATTTTATACATTTCTCATATGCTCAAGCTACCTGCCAGTGTCCTAAAATAGGTGATGACTTAGTACTGATTGTAACTTAAACGATTCAATATATAATTTTGTGACAATGTCTAATGTTTTATTTACAACCCACCTTTAATATACTCGAATATTGTTTTAGTATAATTTTTAGAACTACTAATAGTATGGATGTTCTAGAATGTCATTAATTGATTTAAAAAAATGATTATAAGGGAGAAAATTTAAAATACATACCAAAAACAGATACATAATACCAGTTTATTTTAAATACATACATAGGTACGTAATCAACCATAAACAATTACCTACTAATTGAATTTTAATATCTTTTCTGAATAAATATTTATATGCTATAAATTAGTATAATTTTTATAGATAGACAGTTGATTGCGATGAAAAGTGTTATGTTGCATTACTCAGTCATTCTTACTGTTACATTGGTCATACGTAAAATAGTAACATCAAGTCAAACTGTATATCTAATAATATTTTTAAATCGTGGGTACAAAAAGTATTTAAACTTAATTTATATTAGTATTTATAAAAAAATACTAGTAGATATGTAATTCGTAGAAATATTAAAAATACGAATTGATAATATTCTACTACATCAAGTATATAAACACCGAAAGCATTTTAATATCTATAAAAAACATTAAGTATATTATATTAAGTATTTTTTTATTTTTAAGCGTAACATGTATAATTATACATGTATATGAATATAAAATATCGAATCTCGTTAAGTATACGCGGCAAACAACGACCTTGCGCGAGACGTGTTGTATTGTTCGCACTTACCAAACTACCCGTGAGAGTGAAAGGGACGATGCCGCCCTCTTGGATCTAGTTATTTCCGGCGTACTATATAACTACTACAGACTTCATTACATAGATAAGTTAATTGTTATATTAGTTCCTGAACTATTTTATTTCATACTGTAACTAAGTACACCGACCGTTTATTTACTTTAAATTAAAACTAAAAGTATCACAATGAATAAATAGAAAAGTTCTTATACATTTTACGAAATACATTTCGTAATGGCAATCATGCTTAGTTCAACTAATCCTCATGGTTATATCATACGTAAACATTTTTCTGTCGAGGCAAAACTGTGTCAATTTTCTTATGTTTTAAAATGCCGGAGGCATTCACTTGGCTACTTTACTGTTTAAATTCTGCATAAGAGTATAAACAGCAATCTTATTTCTTAGTCTTCAAATATTTTTTAATAATGTAACTTCCTAACCGCTATTAATTTGTGTGTGAGATAACTGCCCCATTGATAGTACTAATATCAGAACTAAAAGATTGAATGTCATATGGTATAATTATATCTTCACGCCAGCCTGGATATCACCGAGGGTCTCAGCTGATTTTAATAGGGCTGCCTCTTCGCTTTCTGATAGAGGCATCTGAAGAATGTCACATACTCCGTGCGCACCTAGAGAGCATGGTAGAGAGAGGAAAACGTCTTCTTTGATGCCGTGGTGACCCTGTTGGAAAATAAATATTTCTTGTCATAACTTTATAGTGCAATAAGTAATATACATATTATACAAGATCGTAATCCACCTACACTTTTAAGCAAGAGACAATAAAAGAATACCGAATTTTTTTCAATGATGATTAATTAAGTTAATCTTGTTAGCTGGCTCTAGAAACAAAACAACAGAAAACAAAAGAACCTATAAATAGTAGATTACGGTTCCATTTTCGGCCGAGGATATGGATTAGCTCAGAGTACTGGTACAATAGTCACCAATGAACCAATTTTTTTTTGGTTATTCGAACGAACGAGTGATCTATTCTTACCTTAGCACTGGTGGTAACAGGATGCACAGCGTAGGAGTTAGTGATGATGGACTTCGAAAGCTCCGCGAGTGAGAGACCGATGGCCCAAGAGGTGTAGCCCTTCAGCTTGATAACCTTATAGGCTGCTTGTATTACTTCAGTATGAACAGTCTGCCAATTCTCTTGGTCGCCAGATGTGCCGATGTTTTTTTGAAGATCGCTGAGTCTGACGCCAGCAACGTTCACTCCAGACCACACGGGCACTAAAAGTTAAGCAAGATACCTTATATCATATATAGTTTTCCGAAGAACCATATGAGCAATGAGCGGAGTTTAATTTACTCCGTGTCTAAAAAAAAGCGAGATCCTCCGACCGATTAAATATGCATATTGGCTCATCCCGCGGGATCGGTTCTAGCGGGGTAAATTAACGCACGAGCCCAAATACAGTGCAACATTTGTGAACTGGTAAATTTGGTATACAGATTACGTTTGTTAAACAAATACAATTCAATATATAATCATATATATTGTTTTAGTCTTCGATAATTAAAACCTACATTTGCAACGTCTTACCGCTAGTATCACCATGCTCTCCAATAATATATCCGTTGCAAGAAGAAGGCGCAATGCCGAGTCGCTCGGCAAGCAGGAAGCGGAAACGAGCAGAATCGAGGTTAGTGCCGGAGCCAATGACACGGCTGAGGGGCAGACCGCTGATCTTCCAAGTCACGTAAGTCATCACGTCGCAGGGATTCGTGGCAATGATGAAAGTCGTATCGGGACTGTACTGGAGCAGCTATTCAAAAAAATGTTACCATTAGATACATATTTTGGTTATCTTGGTGATGTTATATTAATCTACTTATATAACAAAATTATAAAGGGTTACTGGCAATCAACTACACTCTGGTTATCAACAGCATCCTTTTAAGGGCTCCAGAATGACAATGAAGAAGATATTATAATAAACAAGAAGTATAAGCTGGATGCTTAGAGAGCAACCAGCGCCGGTCTCTCAGTCATTATTTTTGGTCAAAATAGTACCTACAAGTTACAAAATTTATTAATTTTAATGTTTTTATACGCATACATATAAACAATATTATCAAAAACGGACTTGTAGTTTGTAGTTTCGTTAAAAAATCAAAATCACTGAAGAATTTGTATAATCACCAGGAAAGGTGTTTTACTTACTTTAGGAATGATCTGCTTCAACACTTCAGTATTCCTCTGCACAAGGTCTAACCTAGTCTCGCCCTGCTTCTGCCGGACTCCAGCCGTAACTATGCAGATCCTGGAACCAGCTGTGATGGCATAATCTGAAAGTTTTCAATGCACTCTTACTAAATTTGTAAATACAGTGACAGCTACTTATTAGGTTAGGTATAGATAACCATGTCAGCCTAGTAGGGAGCACGCCTAGAAGCGCTTAAATTTTTGCTCTAGCTAGAATTCTTGTCTTTAATAACGTGCTACTAAGCGTGTTTCCAATTAGGCTGAATTAGAACTAACTACTTGCAAATGTTCAACTCGCTCAAATGTAAGCTTAAGCTAGAACACCAGCATTTTGATCCTACGTCAAATCGAACAGGCGCTTATGAGGCGAACCTCATGGTTCTAAAGTACCATCTCTAAACAACTATTAAGCTATTGATAAGCTTTTTTGCTTCCTGTATTTCTTTTGTGTGTTTCTGTTCAATAAAGTGTTTTCTATCTATGAATCTGTCAAATATGTAAACAGATAAGAATCTTCAGCAAACATGTAAAACAATGACCTTGGTTGCATAGTAAACATTTTCAGATCTATAGAGATCTAAAAATCTTCTACAGATAAAAAATACGTATCACACTCATAGCTACACACTAGGATTTCTTCCGTGTCGGGGTTTCATTCACAAACACACATACAACACACCGCGTCTCAAAGGCAGATGTTCAAACTCATCGTTCGAACACCTGCACCGTCCGGGAATCGAACTTGGGACTGTTGTATCTCGAAGTAAACACGCTAGCCACTAGACCACGTTGGCGAAAATGTTGTAGTACAGACAGGTAAAGGTCAATTAGAAGCGCACATTGAAGAAAAAACTCACACTTTTGTTTTTTAGTTCAAGATGTTTGCCAGGAACTACCTAGTAGTTTCAAAGTATTTTATTACCTGTGCTGGCCTGAATTTTGGGGTTGTTGAGGAAAGCGGAACCGTGTTGTAAGTCTAGTAGCTCGCCTTTTAGCTTCTCTTCACACATGTCCACCATCGCCACATTGTTTGTCACGTTCTGGAACATAATTAATTTAGCTAAATATCAAATTTAAAAATAAACGCGATATAATAAAAAAAACGACAACTATATCAAATAATATAAAAATTGTAATAGTTAATAAAAATAGTAATAGTTCATATCAGAATAGGAATATATATTGTACCTACTAGCTGCGCCTTGCAGTGTAAGTTTGTAAATTAAAATAGCATGCCCATAAAATAACCCTTAGTAGGTATGCAAAGTATTTTTGACACAGCGAGCGAAGCTTATCGGCTTTGTTCGAGCCTGGCAAAATGTTCTTTCGTCTGTCACTTTTCATGTATGGATGTATGTCTGCTTGAAATTTCGTACTCGCAAACATTTAGTAGTTTCCGTTTAATCTTTGCGAAACTGTGTGTATGAGTGATACGAACTTATAGAAACTTTAGACGTCGGGGGTTTTCAATTGGAAGGGTATTTCGCTCAAAAAAGTGAAGTTTCGTTGAAAATTCAAATAAACTTGATATTTCTATAATTATCGATTTTAGTGCACTAAAATTCTGTGGAAATTGAATCGAATAAAATCAAAAGCATCGAAAAACGTATAATACAGTTCGGGATCTTGGAATGTTGAATTATTGTAGTTTGAAGGTCAACAGTTCACAGAACTGCTAGTTTTTTATTACTCGGGGAATATCCATTGATTTCAAACGTGACTTTCATGTGACTAATATATGAAAACAATGACTAATTTTCGCGACATTTCCGTGTTAAGTGTAGGTACTTGTAAGTTATTATTTTTAGCACTACTAACACAGTAATATAAGCTGAAAAAAATTTTGCAACTTACGAGAAATATTTTTTTCAGTATTTAATTTTATCTGTGTTTGTACTGATAATAAAATGTATCAACGGTTTCAGTCGACCGATTAAAATAAGCAGTAGGTCAATATTCCTACGGGATAACTTCGGCCAGATCAGTTTACGTACGAGCTTTCACTTAACGTTAGTAATTATTTACCAATTTGTGAGCGCCTCAACATGCCTATGATACAAACAAAATACTGAGAAACCACAGCTCATATAAAAATGTTTAAAAATTCAAAATCTGTTGGTCATGTGTACTCATGTCCATTTTATACCAAACCGTAATATCTTCTTGAACTAAACGCAAACAAAAACAACTTACCTGAGTAAGCAAGGAGAAAACGCATGCCATTCCTACTTGCCCGACTCCTACCACCGTGATCTTCGAGGAGGTATCTTCATTCTTCTCCTGCACCGGCTGCAATAGCTTCTGTAGGGTTGCCATTCTAGCTAGAAAGTCAAACAGAGCACTTGAGACTTAAGTATTGCGTATGATTTCTTGCAATTGCAGGAAGCGAAAGGCTTGAAATGCAGGGAAGACCATGCACATTATTAAGATTCTAATCCGTTATTATTACACACATAGCTAAACATCAATAATTGATGAAAAGAAACTAACACTGCAACTGTAGTTTTTTAATCTGACCACAAATTAATTTCGCTGAATAGCTTCAAATAAAAACCGATTTATTAATCGTAAATCAACTCTACTGCTGCACAGAAAACAATAAATTTCCCACTCGCTTAATATTTAATAGAATTAGAATAAATACTAATGTTAATAAAAATATTAGTTATGAACTATTTCATTGTAGCTACGAGTGTACTGTATGGAATTTTATGTTATACTGAAATGAAATGCTGGTTGGTCGATGTTGGTGACATTGCACCAGAATATGAGTCATGGCGTAAGGTAAGTAGGTACATCATGACAATTGTCTTGAAAGGAGCGAATCGCCACGCCGTGAAATGATTAGCACTTGAAATTGAGTTGCTAAGTTATTTAGTTAGGTCTAAGTGTTGCGCAGGGCCCGCGAAGTTACAAATCGATTAAAACTAAATAATAATAGTAAATAATAGTTTCACACCTATATCTCCTTACACAAAAAGACATCTGTACTATACACACAGACAAGAGAAATCTAATTAAAAGATTCCTACATTCTATTCTTAGTTAAGATAATTATACATTTTAGAAATATGTATGTACAAAAAATCTGCAAATAGGTATATTTCGCTTTACCAAATGAAATAAGCATCATAGCCTAACATTTTATTTACTATAGAACATTTTGGAGTAGATTATTCCAAAAAATGTATCATTATCAACTTAAATAAAAGTTATACTAACTGGATCTAGTTACATTTATTCTCTCTACACTAGTTTCAAAATTTATGCAAAATAAGTAACGTCGGTTCTTTTTTATAATATAACATAGGTATTATGTTTTTATAAAAGCTATAAAGTAAATTATTAATTAATAGTTACGCAACTGTATGTCGAGTTATTTCGCTAAACAAATGTCTGAAACAAATATCTGAATTCCATAAAGGTTAAAAAATACCTCCATATGTTTCGGTTATAGTAATCATAATAGATAATTATATGCCAAAATTAAAATGTACAACTACTAAGTTTTACTAAATTAAATCTAATTCGCTACCAATTGGATAGAGTTCCTGAAATTCTAGCTACAATGTTTCGCTGAATGGAGAAAAAAACTGATTGTGAATCTGAATTTTCCAATATTAGATTATCATTAAAAAAAATACTACATAATGAAAGAGAATATTTTACTCACTGTCTACGAATCCTTTACTATCTCCGTTCCCATTGACTGCGTGACCATTAATCGAGTTGCCATTCATTGTGTCACCTTCGAGTTATCCCTATCACTATTCAAGATTTTTTAATCAAAATTAAATTCGCACCGATCGGAGTTCAGTGAGATAACTGATCGTAAAAGTTCAAGCTATAATTGGATCAAGAGCTAAAGACCGTCCACATGTACTGTCACTGAGTGAATGAATAACCAGAGAAGCCGGTTTGGTATAAAATATAGGGTCGCGCGTTGAGCGAAGCACGTAGGATTTAGCGCGAGTTAGAGGTGGGGGAAGACCGGCTAACAGCTGAGATGACCAAATATAAGGTAACGTCGACGTCACTACACGAGTCATCTGGAATAGTTTTTCATATTGATGAGACTTAGAGACCTCACTAACTTTATTGCGCTCGATGGCGTCACAACTTTTAAGTAATGTGATAAAAGTATCATGGACAGGGTGGACCCTCTCTCCTTTTTTATGTTTATGAAGTATGTTTATTAGTGAAGTAGCTGGTATTTTTTAAGGTCTAGGTTTTGTAGTGAAATTCGATTAATGTAAGTTATACCTATAGATGGTAAGTCTATATTAATTAGGTATATTAATTAGGTATTAAGTACTCGTAAGCATAGTAAATGAGAATGGCGTTAAGTGGTAGTAACGGTAGGGGTTAAATAAGAAGACGTGAATAAACGAAGAAGGATATGTATGAAAGAGGAGTGAACGAAGAGATGACGGAGTCGAATGAAACAGGAAAACATGCTGTGCCGATTCCACGTAGTGGCATTAAGACAGGGCAATGATAATAATGTTAACAATAGTTACGCAGTTGTATAAGCTGAGTTGTGTATTATTAGGTCATCAATTAATTGATTTTAATTTAGAAATCGATCGCAAATAAATTTAAAGTTAGGCGTGCTACGACAGAAAACGAGAAACGTTTTTCAACTGGTGCAACGCATCTTCCAAATTTGTCGATATTACCTAACCGTTTAATATTTTTACTTATAGTTAGAGATTAGAGTTTTATAGTTAGAGTTTTCTCAATACCAGGGGTATTGAGAAAACGCGTATTAAATTACCTTTATTTCTACATTTCATAAATTTGGTAGATAACATACATTGCATACAAAATTTTTGCTCTACATTTTTTTTTACTCAAAATTGCTAGGATTTTTACCACAGAATGAAAAAGAGTACATAAAGTAAGAATACTTTCATAGCAAGTGACACATTATACCTACGTAGGATTTAATGTTTATATTATGTGCTATGCCTAGAATTGATTTATGGTGAGGAACAAACATGTGACATATGGGTGGGTGTCTCTATAATGGTTTACTTACGTACCTATAAAATCAATATATATTTTTGTGTACATACCGATGTGGTTAGATAATAATAAAAAAAAGGAAAATTGCCAATAAAATATGATTAATATAGGGAAAGAATAATTTTCCCTGTTAAATCACAAACGGTTTAACCAGACCGGTGGGAAACAATAAGTCTTTCCCTTCTTTTATAGCTACATAAAACTTGTAAATATATTAAAAATAGGTACAACATTTTAGCTTAGTTAATACAGACTCATAACTGCCCACTAATTATTACGATGATCTCCAAAGTTGTATTCGTGCGGAAAATCAAAAGTACCAAAAATTGTCTTAGTTAGAATATAAATTTCAAACTTATTTTTTTTTTTATAATATTAGTTCTCTTTATCCAAAGGTTACCTGGAAGGAATTGCTTTTGCCGTCCAGTGTACTACCATTGTATATATTTGTCTTGCTGTATATTTTATTTTTGTATGGATTGCAATAAAGCTATATTCATTCATTAAGATTATTTGTATTTTAAGGTCATACTCGTACGACCATTTTCCGATGCAATAGATAGGTACTTCAATTCATAAGTATTTAAAAAAGTGGCGATAAAATTATTTATTTATTTTAATTTTAAATCCAAACGAAGTAACATATTTGATATAATTACAGATCACAATACGGTCGACTTGAGTACCTCCTCCTTTTTGGAAGTCAGTAAAAAATAACTTCTCTTCTAAAACTCTACAGAATATTACCTAACCTTGCAGATATTCCTTATCTTTCCGAACGTTTCTTATGCACTTGTGAACAAAAAATATTCACAGTGCATTAGAAATAATATCAGCCAAACAATAAGCGCGAAATAGCAAATAAACGAAATCCTTAAGTCACATGAATCATTGAACGAAATAAACAGAATATGATGAACAGGAAAACGGGCGTACTCACAAAGTTTGTTGCGTGTAACACGTCACGTAATCGAAGAAATGTGGAATCGACGTAGCTGCGATGCCGCTCAAGCGCGTCTGCTTGCCGGCACGACTCCGAGCACGCCGGATCCTACCCAAGGTGACCTTCACCACGCACTTTTGGACACCACATCACTGCGCATGCTCCAAACGCAACCCCTTATCCACTAAAATGCACCATAACGCCAAAACGCTCGGTCGAAAATGGCACACAAAACGTTTTAATACAGGAGTCCATTTACGAGATCGTGCCGCATCGTAAACGTACTGTTTCGAATGCCACTTCAAATGGATTTGTTTAAACAGTTTATGTACGCGATGGAATTGATATAAACTGAATCATAGAGTCGGGGGAATCTCATTTTTGCGTGGGCAATGAGCAAATTGCTTGTCTGTTGAAGTTCAACAGACTCCTTCACAAGTTCGACCTTAATCAAGTTCAGTTGAACTGCACTTTGAGTACTTAATGAAAATACAAGAGACCTCTTTTATTATTAATGGTACCTAGGTTATTTACGGCTGATTGAAAACAACTATGAATCTAAACTCTAAAATATGATACTACCAACTCTATCTACATAACATATCACGATTGATTAGATAATATTGCGTCTAGGGATAACGTATATCATATACCCTCCCTTATTAACTTTTTGTCTTTTTATTTGCGAGATAAAGTAATGCTTAAAAATATATACATATGTCGTTTGATATTACACTTGTACATCCTTGCATAAGTGTATACCTACCCTACCCACTTTCATTGAGACTAAGTATTTTAAATTTTGTTCTTGTTAATAATTTCCATTTTTGGCGGGAATCAACAACGACTTCTTATAATTCGCGAGAAAAAGACCAGATGTTCCATTTCATGGTCAGTGAAGTTTGTGTTTGAATAGGTTTCCCATCCATATTTTCACTTCTTCAAAAAAGGTACCTGAACAAGCATATTGGATAAATTTAGATAACTACGTAGGTTTCTAGTGAAACTTGTTAGACTCTTAGGCTAGCAGGTTCCTACATTATAAAACCTTCCCTGCTTACACTATCATTGCCCTACTATAGGACGGTAAGACTACCATAAAAAGGCTGCTAAAATTACCAAACCCCAAAACATATAATTATTTCTGAAACTTTTTTTTTTATTGCGTAATTAATTGGATTATTTTATGATCAAACCCGAAATCATGTCCGAAATATCTCAGTACATTCCTACAGTAAGTAGTTAAAAACACTTGTGGTTTTGGCACGGTCTCCTGTAGGTTTTTTCTTATTTGGTAGCAAATCGACTGTATTTTTTTTGTTTATGTTACCCGATTTCTCAGCGACGGCTAAACCGATATAAAAATAGTCGTTTAAATGGGTCTCACTTTAATTTTGTCTAAATTAATTAATCTCATTATTCTCTTTGAATAGGTATATTTTTCAGTTTTATATAAGTTGATGAAGACTGCATGAGTACAAAAAAAAACACTTTTGATTCTCGCTATATAACAGACTATGCTATGTGACTATGTGGCTGTTCCAGATTCATGACGCCTCATCCTATTGTCATGCTGATTGGCTATGTTTGGTATATCAGTTAGGGGTGTATCATAATATAATGTTTCATACATTTGTTCGACGACCGATAAAATTTTTCTATGGAAAAGCTGTCATTTTTTTCTCTAATTCAGAATTGTAGCCGATAACCCCGTATAACGTAAAAGTAGTTAGTCTTGGTTGGTTGGTGGTTGATGGTATTAAACAAAGCAACCAATCTATTATTGTGACCTATATCTACCCTTCTTGTGACGTATTGAGTCTGATCGACTTGTCAATGTCGTCTTGTCATTTCCCAGTGTTAAATTTTTGAAAGGACAAAATTTATGTTGCGTCATTAACGTACATAGTAGTCTAATAATCAAACCTTTTCATTTGATACCTATGTTGGGGGACTAGAGAAAAAAAATTACTACGTCACTTTGTATATCTAGAAACACTCCCAACTTACACCATTAAAACAAAAAAATCTAAATCGGCCCATCCGTTTGGGAGCTACGATGCATACAGACAGACAGACACACACACCCTAAAACATACAGACACGTCAAACTTATAGCACTCCGTCGTTTTTGCGTCGTTGATAAAAAGGCTGAAAGTTGCTCAGTGCATTCTCCCAAGAGATGGAGACGAAGGGCTACCTACTATAACGTTTCAGTCTCTGGCTTTGGCAGTTAAGAGGTAGCAAATGGTAATAAAATACTGAGATACATATGATTATAAAATAATAATTTTACAGCTCTTGTTGAATTTTAAACTTGCGACATTTTAACTTGTAACTAAAGCTTTTCTATAACTTTCTACATTTATAGGAATGTCCTTTGAGACATGAAAAAATTTAGTCTAATTTTATTTTATTTAGTTTAGAAAAACGATTTAGTCCAAAATATCATTTATAAAATGCTGAAAGACTGGCATTAACCACTTCACGTTAGAACGTCCAACCTCTTTGGTTTTTGTCTGACGTATTCTGTTCTATAATGTAAACAAACAAGTTATTTTGCATAACATACAAGTGTTTTAAGAATTATAAAGTAAAGTTATGAGTTCTTGGCGAGCAGCTGGTTTGAAGTAAGTTTTTTATGATAAAGTAAGTTAAATATGAATGTAACAAAAAAATTGGTAGGTAAATTGATTGTTTAGGTATAGGTAATCTAGCGTAACCTTCGAGGACTCTTTTCCTAACAATTACTATTAAAATGTTTAGTTTAGAGATAGTTTCAAGGTTTTGGGTAGTTTTGTTTGACCTTGAACCTTACTTTTTCATCGTAGACTACAATATGAATGATTGCTAATTAAAGAATGTAAAAGCGGTGAACGAATGTAAGTGACAAAAAATCGGCAAGCAATTAAATTAGTGCCGGTTAGTTTATAACATGCGCTACACTAAAGGTACTGACTAAAGACATGTCTCTCTCGTAATTTATATAACTACTTCAATATGCAATAATCTTTATGAAACGGGCAAGTCCCGGGGGCCAAGTCTGTTATTGGAATTGTCTCAGAATTACAATTACATTGTTCCCAAGCAGTATAAAGCATTGTGTTTTCTTTGATACTAACCATTTTGCCACAATGTAACTGTGAGTCAATTCAAAAGAGTAATAAATACGTTAGGGACTATTAAGCTTTAGGATATCAACCAAATTCAAAATAACGTAAGTAACTTATCACGGTGTCACAAAATTAATTTCGAATCTAATTAGCATCAATCACCTTTGTGATTGATGCGTTTTTATTGTGTTAATTTTGAGATTTGTGACGGGCGGTACAATTTAAGGACCATGCGAAGTCAACCTAGGATACATAAATTTTCCAGGGATGCCATAATTCCACTACAATTCACAGAATTTTGTACACAATGAAGGAAGCGACTAACGCATTTTTCATTATTACACAGTATTAATCACATGTTTAGGCATTTTTTGGTAGACGTACACAGTCCTAGCCGAAAATCAAACAAGTTCTTTGTTTCCCTGACCTCCCCTGACCAAAAAACAGTCACAATCAGCCAAAATCAGCGCGGAGCCTAACCTGAACTTATATAATTGTGTAAAACTTGGGTGATTAGGTTATCTATATTCCTCTTCTTGTCTAAAGGTGGGTGCAAATTGTGAAATAGTGGGTACAGGTGCTACCATGACTTTTTTTAAAGGGGATACATATCTACCTGACAATGGTTTTCTTCACTATAAAACAAGTAGTAAATAATAATCTGCACTTGAGCAAAGATACACCTCTATAAAGCAGGAACGATGCCTGCGAGAACCGACTTTTTCTCGTTTTAGGGACCAACTTTCACCGATTAATGGATCAATATTTGATATACAGCTACGTGAATTACTCGAATATAGCAGCCAAAACTCTCCGAAAGACTCTGAAAGCGGAACTGCGGGAGGAAGCTGCTAAAAGAGACAACACAATAGTGAGATGCCATATTTGGTTGGATGGAAAACAGCTTCGTAAGTTCATTGTATTTTCGATAAACATGTTGGTTTAATGCCAAGATTAGTTGAAAGCGTTAAGACAGCGACCCAGCGTTGTGCAGTTATTTTAAGGAGCTCGGCTGGTCGGTTTATGCTGGTGAGGGGAAATGCACAATAGTCTCGCAAATGGGACGTTAGTGGAGGACATATGGATATAGTTTCCACACCGAATAAGATATAGTTTCAATTTTTTATTTATAGAAAATTGGCGTAGGTATAACCGCAGAGTTAAAAGTTGTCGGCTCATGATAAATCATCATCGCATAATGTACAGTTTGATTTGTAGAACGCTGACATCGAAAAGCCGACTTTGACTTTTAATAAATTACTTGCAGGTCGTCAAAAGCCTCAGTCGCATAATCATTAGTATTAAAAAATCTCGGTGTTCCTGCATCATGTAAACATATATAATATATAACTAATAAATTTTTATTATGAAATTGTATCATGTACCTAGTTATTTCGTATATTTTATGAAGACTTTTTGAGATAAAGGCACTGTGAAGTTAGAGCCATCAGCGATATCGTCACGGTGCTTTGTCGTCGTTTATCATGAGCGGATGTTTTGCGTCATACTCGATATCCAATCGATATCTAACGATTCCAGTTAAGTAGGTATATAAATAATACCTCATACCTATTTTATGAAAGTAGATTTGATTCATTAACAATTTCCTTTTTTTGTTGCAGCTGTAGGAATGAAGCCGGAACGAAAGGCTGGCAGTAAAACATAACTATTTAACTACGTATGTAAACGATGGTAAAATAATAAACGTATTGTAATACTGACAAAATTTTATTTAGAAAATTGTGACTTCGCCCACAAAATATAAACCAGTATGGCTAATAGCTCAGAATACTTGACTAGATTAACATGATAGATATGAAGAATATAACTGGTAGCTCCCAAATGGATGACCCAATTTTGGTCATGTCTTTTTATGTTACTCGTACTTACTAATGTTACAAACGAATTATTTGTGAATATCAGTTCTACTATTTCGAGGTCCACTTTTCATTATCAGTTAGTTACATTAATACTTGTGTGTAAATAAACAGGTCATTTACATAAAAAAATGTCTACATTATATTATATAGATCCAGAAGGAAAAGTATTCATTCAGAGCTCGAAAAAAGTCAAGCACGTGGATAAGAACCATCACCAAGAACTTCAGACTGATTTAAAGAAACACTTTTGACACTATTTTGGTACTTATTGAGTTGTATCACTTGTTTTTGTACGACTAGATATTATCCGCGCCTAACAGCTATCTTTTTTTAATTGTAACAATTTCGGTTTAGGGTTTCTAGGTCTCTTCGGAAAGGTTAAGATTAAATAAAATTACACAAGCAACAAAATACATATATATATAATTGATGATTGATGAAGAGATATATAATTGTGAAGCAATTTAAATATTTGGGACATTTGTTGACGGAACGACTTCAGGACGATGAGGACATCGAGGGAAAGCGGTGGGCCCTCGCCGTCAAAGGGAACATGCTCGCTCGTCGATTCGCTAAATGCAGTAAATTCGTATAAACCACACGCTTTAAAGCGTATTGCTTAGGCATGTACACCTGTATAATGATGCATTCCGGGCTCTTATGCGGTATTGCAGTGCGTCGGGCATGTTCGCTGATTCTGGGGTTCCGGATTTCTTTGCCGTAATACGAGTAAGAACTCGAGTAGCTAGTTTTTGGCATCGCCTGCGTCGTTCTGACAACAAGATACTCGCGGCTGTTTCTGACGATATTAGGAGTCTAGTTTTTAAGCGCTGGATATCTGTTCACATGAAATGGAACAAAAATGATTCAACACAATTATTTGTGTTACGCGTTATTTGATTTGACACTCCTACACAGTGTTTTGGGTTTGAGTTTTATTTTATACCTATCTGGGATTGTAAAACTATGGGATGTAATACCTGCAATAAATGACTTTATTATTTATTTTAATACATAGTTACTTAGACTAAGTACTTTCTAATATTGGTTACCGACTGAAACAATATAATTAATTGTATATTTTTTTTATTTTCCATAATACATTAATAATTATCATTTGAAGTACATACCTACACATTAAAACATAATAAATTCTTTTGTACATAACTATATATAGCTTGTTACAATAAAATTATGATATTAGACTGGATAAACTAAATAAAATTTAATAGGTCACTGGCAAATGTTTAAATAATCATTCTAGATACTTGAGCGAATATACTTACCGATTTACAATGAGGTGACGACTGATAGCATAATAAATTTCTCTTTTTTGTGTAAGCCACTCATTTATATTAAAAAAATCACATTATTGTCTAGTCTTTATAGCAGTGATATAATAATATTTAAATCTATCAACTTTATATAATAGTAAATTTCATACAATACCTAAAAAATATCCATCGCAGTCTTGCATCTTTCATTTTTTGTTTCTCTGCAGAACTAACAATTTTACCCTTTTTTTTCTAAATTTAAATAAAACAAAGAATGAATAAAGGAAATACTAAGAAACAAATGTGTTCCACAAAGTAAAGAAAATAAGAACAGCTAAAATCGTTAGTACCACAGAGTTTTTTTTTTTCTAGCTCAGTTCGTGTTACTTATAATACCAGCAGCATAGTTCACAAGTCACTTAAAATAAAATATAGATAATACAAAAATAATAAAAAATACATATATTAATAACACATTTTTTTATACAAATATAATTGCAATTAAAACAATTGTTCGCATATAAAAAAATATGTATGCTAAACAAATGCGTTATTTAAAAAAAAAGTTGATTAAATTTTTTTTAATGCAATAAAACTGACAGTGATTTTAAGTTGCAACAACAAATTATTATCATTATAAAATCACTCGTTAAAAAATAGCACCTAAATATTTTGTTACATACAAAATATTTAGGTTATGGATTTATGTTTACAATGAACTGTTTGTAGTACACAGATTTTAAAACAAGTTTATTATTAATTAAAGTTTAGTTTTAATGAATGAGCAACTCAAAGATTTTCCGCAAGTCACTTATTGAATGCTTATGCTTAAAATTGTCGTAACTTTAAACATAAGCATGTAACCTGCCCACTGTAATTATGCGACGGGCGACATTCATAAAAGTATGTCGTAAATATAACAGAAGTTCAGTTAAAAAAATCTGCCGTTTCATACAAAAAGACTATAACAACGCACGGCTAAATGTATGGATCATCTGATTTCATTATTAAAACTTGTAGCACTAAACTCATAACTTTTAATGAAAATAACAATACACAATAAAAAAGTCACAATATAGAAAGTAGTAATATAGAAATGGAAATCATACATTTTTAGATCTGGCAATAATAATCAGAAACAATCACTTACTTTATTAATATTATTTAAAAAAAAACCTTTATATTTTTTGGTTAAGGCTATGGTAGACTATTCATCGACATCAGAGGTTGCGTTTGTGTCGACCACCTGAAGCAAGACAGACAAAAATTTATTATGACTTATTTTATAGGGTCGTAATTAAATAAAAGTATCTGTAGCTAATCAATATAAGCAAACAATCTAGATTCTAGTCAGTTTTATTCATCATGCTATATATGATTTTTACATAGACTTAGTATCTTTTCGCTACGCTTAAGACCTTATTTTGTTGACGGGGAAATCTTCTACAAGATACTTAAGACTACATTACACCTCATGGCAATATGTTGAGTGGAGCGCACTTATTTATTTCATTTCATTTTAATGTTTTATCGTTTAAATATTCTTCAACACTATAATAGCACTTATCTAGTAATAATTTTTTTAAAGATTTTGCGTTTTCATTATTATCTGTTGCATTTTTTATTTTGTTTCGTAATTTGTTGTAGATACTGATGGCCGGCCATTGAGTTAGGGACCTGAAGTGTGCATAACGAGTCTTGAGTTAGCGGGGATTACAATTTTATGTTTAAACCTAGTTGGATATTTACGCGGCTGATCGCACTTTTTTATAAATATTTGAGGGTTCTTTCTGACAAATTTACAGATTTCTGAAATATATATGCAAGAAACTGTTAAAAAAATAAATTTAATAATATAGGGTTTGTGAAAGTACACTTTGCTATAGTATTTTTTTTATATTTGCAAGAAGTAGAATACATTTTTTTTTTGTTGAACGAATACGGTATCTACATTTACACTATTCCCCCAGAGTATAATCCCATACCGAAGCCATGAGTCTGCGCAGGCATAGTGTGCTGTTAAGGCTGTGTCGAAGTTGGTCGCTCTCCTGACTTCTCTAAGTGCATACACAAAGCATGACATTTTCGATTCTACTTTCTTGACGTGTGGTTTTCGATTTAGGTGGGAATCGAGTTCTAACAATGTCGCGACGTCAATGCATTCTAATGCCATATCATTAAAATAAAACTTTATATTAAGAGGTATTTTTTGATGTGGTCTAAATTAAATTATATTAGTTTTTGCTAAATTTAAATCTAAGTTGTGGTCAGTCATCCAATTAATAACATTATCAAATAAGTTAGTTAAATAATTAGTCAAATTTAAATTATTTTTACATGATGTCAATAGTGAGATATCATCCGCAAATAATACACATGACTCGTTTATTGTTTTATGGGAGGTCATTAATATAAATTAAAAAGAGATCTTTTCTATGATTGAGGTATTAGAATAGAAAAAAATAATTTATTTATGCTAATAGCTTAGCTTAATATATATAATAAAGCAAACTTATAAAATAACTTATATAATTATTGAAAATGGCTAGTGTAAGTAAAGATATTCCCTGTGTTTCGAACTAGTCGAGACTGTATCTCAAAAGACAGTGTTTCTCTCATGCTCACACATGCACACAAGAGTTAAATCCAACACATCTCTATTGGTACTATTTCTGTGAGTCTTTTTTTTAAATGTAATCTATGAATCGATTATGGTGAGTGTTGCTAGTACCAAACATCAAATACTTAAATAAAACTTTAAAAGGTTTATAGCTTAAGAACCCTAAACACAATTACTTACCCAGCATAGTTATAGAGATATAATATGATTTATGACAGAGATACGAGTACAAGGGCACCTTGAGTAGAATATATGCACTCGAATTACGTTTACTGCAATAGTGACTGTGTGTATTGTTGTGTAAGAGCATGTATGAATGCGAATGAGGGAGCGTTTGAATGAAGGTGTGTGTGTGTATATATATGTGTGTGTGTAGAGGTGTCTATTTATTTTAAATATTCTATTTAAAACAGATAATCCAAATGCTCCAACCCACCACCAGAGGGCAATGCCCAGCATGCTAGCCGCATTAACACGCTGAATGGCAATGCTTATACGTTGTGCCAGATAAAAACCGGCATTCTGGTCACACGTCGAATCGATCCAACGCTCCGATAAGTTTTGGAAAATAAGATATGCTCTCGGTCTCCACGGCCCTGAATAAGCCGGGGCCCCTGCCCTACTCTGTGTTAAAAAAAGATAGCGCTAATGTGTCAACGCATGTCGCGTCATGTTCTATTGATTGAATATAATATTGCAGAGTTGAGTATGTATATGTATGCACATAATCAACTCTGACTCAAAACAGTAACCTTATTTCATAAGGCAAATGAGTTTGTTAGAGTTTTCAATGCTCTGATATAAGACGTACCTGACTCTCAGCGTCATCGTGTTCCGGCTCGCGGCACCGCCAGCGTGGGACCACTCCGTTATATTCACACATGCCCAGTATGAGGACGGAGAATCCGATCAAGTGTTGCCAGTGGAATCCTTGCCAGCCCAGCGCAAGAGAAAACATCCAAATCACGAACGTTCTGGAATGTAAATACTATTTATTGCAACTAAAGCAAATTGTTTTCATTATTTATAATGTCTAGATACGAACTAACTACGAGTACTAATTAAAGTCATTCAAACTACCAGAGTGACACAGTTCTAGTCTATTACCAAAGTATTATGTACGTAGTTTTTCACGCATACTACCTTAACAAAGTAGTTCTATTTGTTTGAGTTAGGTTATAGCGCATCGCACTCTATCTTGACATACTAATATTCAAAGTTGTATTGTTAGGATAAAAGAAAATCTGGGAGTCGATTGTCCTTAGCATCTTTACATGCAACTCTCGCATCGCAAGAGATAAAATCGGATTGGCGTTATAGATTTTAACTATGTCTCAACTAGCTTCATATCTAAATATTTGTCTAAAAGTTAAATAACTACCGTCACATATCTGATACCGGTAATCATTCAAGTATTGCTGGTAAAAGTTAGATTGATCTGATCAGGCACTGTTATATGTCCGAGCTCAGATTGATTAAATTACTCATTAATTATCCGTGGTCAGACCAGATCAAGACTGTTACCTTTTAATAATGTAAGTATATAACCGTGTACTAGAAAATTACTAGAATAATTTACCTGATAGAATCTAACACCATCCTAGTAGTGGCGGACATTTCTTTGGTGACGCTAATGCCGGCAAAGTTGAAGAAAGCAATGGACACTATTGTACCCAGCACGGCCGTAAGCAAATATGGGTTGTTTCCTGAAACACAATACACAAAATGGATATATATATAACTAGCTGTGCCCCGCGGTTTCACCCGCGTAGTTCCCCATTGGATTGTCGAGATAATGGGGGAACTAATTTTTTGAAGTCGGTTAAAAAGTATCCTATATCCTTTCCCGGGGTCCAATCTACCTGTGCACTAAATTTCATCCAGTTCAGTTTAGTGGTTTGGCGTGAAAGCGAAACAGACAGACAGAGTTACTATCGCATTTATAATATTAGTTAGGATTGCAACAACAACATTTCAATATGTTTCATGGAAATTTCAATTTAAATACGAGTAATTGAAATCAGACTAATTTAAAATGGCCATATTCTGTATAGAACGTGTAACAGAAAGGTGTGACGATACTTAAGGGCGTTAGTTCATCTGTCAAAGAGAACCCATTGTTGAAAAATTTATTGAAATATATTTTTATTAGACGATGTAGTATATAAAAGAGAAAGTGCAGAGCCTAAACTGCTCATAATAGACATAATAAGAAAGGGTCTAAAATATTAGAAATACCAGTGAAGATACTGTTCAGAGTTCTGTTGTCTACTGACTCAAGATATTATGTATTCTTTGGAGAATGAGATGCTAGTTAAGAGCTTACATAAGCATTTTGTTCATACTAAGTGCTAGTGTTTAAGTAAGTTTGCACAAGTCTCGAATACTCTCTTGTCCTCGTTAACCAAAACACGATACTGTATAGTTTCTGCGTGAAATTCCTATTTAGGAAAGCAAAGTACTTCAAGCTTTATATACGCTTTGCATCAAGCGTATTACCTATATATGTATAGGTATACATACCAATCTGCACAAGTCCATCTATAGCGTCCTCCACAGTGCCGCGCGCGTTGTTGCCAAAGTGTGGTGGAGCCGGGACCCAGTAGAATATAACCAGCAATACTGATAGCACTGAGAACCCAAACACTCCCTCCCAACCTACTGCTTGCAACGGAGGGATATTGAGCCCTGGAACAAGACAACGCATCGACATCTTTGAATATTTATAGCAAAGTGACTAGCCTTCCGGTTTTATATCGGATACATTTCGGAGAGAGTGCCTTGGAATTACATAATATGGTTCCCACCTCCTTTCTATAATCGGACTAGTAGAGACACTGCAAGACGCCACCAGTATATGGTAGAGTTTCCACTCACTCGCACAAAACGCATTGCGTCTACTTTTATTGTGCGAACAGCTATTTTGTGGAATTCCCTGCCGAGTTCTTTATTTCCCGATAACTATAATCTCGATCTTTCAAACTGCGAGAAAATCGGTTTCTTCTAGGCAAGCTTGCCACATTCTATCGCATTCTATATCATGTTGCGGTCAAACGCAAGCATTTAAAAAAAAACAACTTCTACGAATATTTATATATCTAAATAGACACACAAATGCGTAGAAAAACAAAAAGTGAACAAAGTTCACCTCAAATGTCTTGTAAATGCGTCAAATTTTAAGCACAACTTGATTGCTCCTGCTCGAATCAAGCACGTTAAAACATTTAACATAGGGATTTAACTAGTAAGAAGAGACTTTAAAAAACCCAACAGTAAAAACTTTAGAGCACTGTAAACAGCAGGATACAATCAGTATAGACTATGACCATTCCGCAGATGATACAAATGACACCTCGCATATCAAACGCATATATACAAAAGAGTTGTTTCAAAAATGTATGGAGCTCCGGCCAGGACAGTGTACATGATACCATAAATACTTCAGAGCCTATTAATCTTTACTACATCAACCAAATTCAAAATAACGTAACTTATCGCAGTGTACAAAATTAATTTCTAATCAAAATATGTCCATGTTATTTACACAAAAAAGTGATTTACGCGTTTTTTTGTGTCAATCTGCAGTCAACCTAAATATTCCAGGGATGCCAAGTTTCTACTACAATTCACAGAATTTAGATATTTTTGTACACAATGAAGGAGGGGATTGACGTATTTTTGATTAATACACAATATTAACCACATCTTTAGGCATTTTTTTAAATTCATTGTTTTGGTAGACGTACACCGTCCTGGCCGAAAATGAAACAAGTCATTTACAAACATACATAAGAAGCACATTACCCTCGGGTTGGGTATAACAGACAAAAGTCAGGTGAGACTCAGTTTCGGGTTAATTGAAAAACACCTCAGCAGTAATTGTTACTTACCAGCCACGTATTTCTCCTCGTAAACCATCTGGCACGCCGAGATGATCTGAGCTAGTATGATGAGCAGATCGCCAGTGATAAGGCTGTTCCGGCCTTTAGATTCGCCAGAGTTTTGGTAGAAAGCATCCGTCATACCGACTATCACAAGTCCTACTATCAGGAGCACTGCAAAATAAATAAAATATAAATCAATGTAATATTCTGTAAAAAACATACATGTAGCTTAATGACCACCATTATTATTTAAGATTGTCTCGTATTTCCAATTTGGTTTCCTAGAGAGAAAGGTCACGCGCTAAAACATGGTCAAACACGATACACAAGGCCATCATAAGATAACAATGGCTTGCATGGTAGAAAATTTTAACATTATGTACTTATTTTGCAAATCCATTTTTTTTTTCTAGTAAAACACATTTTAATGTTATGTGTATTAAACTATTAAGATTGGAGCAAAATTAAAACCTTACTACCTACCTACTTATGAGAACCTTAATACTGCCAAGATATATTGATCCCTTCAAGTATGAATATTTGTCTCCGTCGTAAAAAAAAAGCGTTGTAGCATTGTAGCTTCTAAACAAATGGACCGAATATGCAAGTGTTGTTACTCTTTCACGCAAACACTGCTGAACGGATTTGAATGAAATTTGGCATCAATATTTCCGCGGGTAACGCCGAAGGCAGGAGCTAGTGACTTGATATTTATAGAATAATAATCAAACGTACTTTAGCACTAACTCACAATGAATCACCTTCCTGTAATAACGTACATATTTACATTTACATCCCGTCGCGTCGACGACAAAACTTACAAATCAATCATATTTTATATACGTTGTGTTGACTACAAACATCAATTACATTTTATGATAAACATACACAGATATAGGATTCTAGATCTTTATACTAACATACCTATCACACACTCATATGTACTGTTGTTTTGCTGAATTGCTTTGATAACACACATGATGAATCAGCTTACATGCGCAACATTGTTATGGAAGCAAGCGACTTCCTTGCGTAATTTAAAATAGTAGTAGACAAAGAAATTTGAATAACTGTGGACAACTATATCTTGACGAATGAAACCACGTAATGCAACTACCATAAACTATGATCATCTACAGATAACGGCGAATCCAATAACACTTTGCACAACAAAATTCCAAAACGAGATTACACGATTTTTTGTTAGACCATACAGCAAGAAAAACGTTTTATTTAAGTAAAATAGTAAAGAATTCAAAATACGCTTCATTATTATTGAAGAAGAGAAAACTTTTACCAAGTTAGTGTAAATAAAAGAAACTAGTAAAGTATGCAATTTGAATACTAAAACCTTCGTATTTACGCGGTATTTTGTAAGATGGGCCCCTTATATCAAAATACAAATTAACAAGTTTAGTAATAGTTTTATAAAGTACAACCGACTTTAATTCGGTTGTTTTTTAGGTAGTTTTTGCATATATATAAATTGATATTTTCGAACTCTCGTGATTTCACGGGTTCTCAGTCATGGTTATTCTCTTGTTACCACAATGTTTGGTCATCATTATCAAATGTGTGTATCACATTACATGAAGCTACACACACTGTACCTACTCAGGGCAGCATAGCTCATAATCAGCATAATGCGTTTTATTAACAATCAACATAATTATATTACTCGTAGGTACCTATATTAGTTATATGATTCCACAGCATTGAAACTACGTTTTAGGGTTCCATACCCAAGGGGTAAAAATAATATTTTACTAATACTCTATTATTACTTATTACTGTCCGTCCGTCTGTCTATCGCCAGGCCGTATCTTATGAACCGTGATAGTTAGACTGGTGAACTGGTGGTTTTCACAGATGATGTACCTATTTCTGTTGCTTTGTTATAGGGATAACAGCAAATATTAAAACCAGAATAAATTAAATATTTAAGAGGGCTACCATTGCCTACCATACAACCAACGTGATATTGTCATCGTTTTTAGCTCGATATTAATAACAACAACAGGAGTTTTAAAGCTAATGGTACAGAGCTCTTCATGCGGAGTCCGACTCGAACTTATACTTTCATTTCTATTTGGTTTTCGTGCCATACTGAGAATTTGTAATGATGAGTACAGTAAAACCGTTCCAGTACTGAGTACAACACCAAACATAACTCGCTTTAGATAAGCATTAAAGTTTAGGGGACATTGACCAACTGATACTATTATTTTGAAATTACCAAATGGTCCATGACCTGTCCTGTAATTGATTACAAAAAAAGGTAGAACTATCCAGTATATACATATCAGTTGACCATCCACATAAATATCCAGGGACCATTTAATCAATCATATTAGTGATTGGTCCAGTGGTCAAATATAATTCAAATTCTAATATAACTTTATTGTATACAAATATACATTAAATACAGAATAAACCCTAACCTAACCTTCCCCTAGAGAGGTCAACTGTGCTATGATGATTGATGAAGTGAGATTCATGAAGTAAGATCGATGTACTTACGTATCCCCACCCATTGCCTCCTGATGATGATCCTTCTCAGGAAGGTGGTGGAAAGAACCGCCACAAACACTATTATAGACCCTCGGAACATTTGGAAACTGCTTACAT
This sequence comes from Ligdia adustata, assembly GCA_947049295.1. Lineage (NCBI taxonomy): Eukaryota > Metazoa > Arthropoda > Insecta > Lepidoptera > Geometridae > Ligdia > Ligdia adustata. The sequence continues at coordinate 14,359,802 of OX346213.1, read as the reverse complement.
ATGTGAGAGTCAAACCCACATACATTATGGATGTGCCAATCTGTAAACCAAACACACTAGTTAAATATATAAGACTTTAACCGGCCATTTCATAGAACACGTATCTGCTCTTTTTACTCTTACTTGAGCTCACTTTATGCATTCACTATATATATCACTTTATGCATTATTTAGGATGATGATGATGATGTAGCCTCCAATGATGTCAGGTATTCCTAACTTGTTTTACTTTTTATGTTGTTACAATGTCTACTTGTGTTTAATATTCATCATCAATCATCATCATTAATAGTCAGAAGACGTCCACTGCTAAACATAGGCCTCCCCCTTAGAACGCCATTCCGAACGTCAAGCTGCCAATTGCATCCACTGGTTACTTGAGACTACTATGTCGTCGGTCCACCTAGTGGAAGGCCTACTTACGCTGCGTCTTCCAGTTCGTGGTCGCCACTCAAGAACCTTTCTTCCCCATCGATTGTCAGTCAGTCAGGTCAGTTTAATATAGTTACTTAATTTCCCATATCAATCTATTATATTAATTTACAGTATGACATAGAGTCACATAATTAACTAACAAAATCACAGATTTAATAATAAATATTAAACATAACATTTTAATTAGTTTTTTGAATGATTCAAAGACAATTTATGAATAAATTGATGCTCACCAAATCAAACATAGCAGCTGGCATCAGTATGAAAGGATTGAAGGCCTGGTTACCAGCAGTCAACTGGTGACCTTCCCTGTTTCGATAATACCAGTAAATAATCTTAAATGTCAGCAGACACAGCATCTCTCCCAGGAACATTGCTGAAGCCTATAACAGGATACATATATTTATGTAAAAAAAACTAAGTTTTACAACTGGATGTGATGCAGAAGTTATCTCTTTGTTGACAACCAGTTGCGATTTGGAAACTTTATGTTCTAATATCCAACTACTCGCTTCCAACAATGAATATAGGCACATGTTAAAACATTTGGTTTGTCAAGTCTCATCTCTGTTGGCAAGTATTATACAATGATAAGTCATAATCCTGAAGAAAATTAGAAAAACATACCTGCAAGAAGGGATGATTAAACTCTCGTATCTGCCCATCAGATCCTTTGGAATTTAACATATCAGCCCACTTGGTGCTGAGAGAATTGATAGAACCTGTCACCACCATCATGAGCGCTAAAAACTGCTGATATCGAGTCCACGCCATTTTAACGCCTATAATGAAAAAGATAATTAATTTACTTTTTTATTTAGATTTTTTATTGTGTCATCCAAGTCATCAGAGCCCAAGTCTACTACTCTTTGTTTTTTGTATTATTTATCAAGAATTATTATAATGGCATTTTTTTACACAGAATATAACTTACTTGGTAACAAAATTGTCACGAGCAGACAATAATGGTACAATGCAATCGCAAGTCTGATGCAATCCAAATAGCAGACTTTGCACTCAGTGCATTACATATCAAACCCTATCTATAATATGTCAGAATGATAATGGTTTATAATCATAATTGGGTCAGTGGAAAAGTTAAGTTACTTAAGTTAAGTAAACAAGATGTGAAAAATCAACACAATCTTCTCAGTAATATAAATTTAGAAACTAAAATATGTGACCGTTTTTGATATAATTCAAATCAGATTACTAGGATGGATTACAGGACTAGACAAATCTTTATTGAAATGGTACTCACAAAAAAATAAGATTGTTTTTAAGTATTTAACAACTGTTTCAACAGCAGATCCAGGGGGGGTCATGGGGGTCATGACCCCCTAAGCTGGTTCCAGGACTTAGATTACTCTAGCTGTTATGACAAATCATTCACCATGGTTATGGAATATAAATAGGCTGCCTCATTCCGTGCGAGTTATTATGTGTTAAGTTTTTCAAGTGTACAATAAATAATAAATATTTTTAAGTACAGTACTAATGAACATTAATATAATAACTACTTTTTACTTGTATCTATTGTTATCAAAATTAAATTATGAGTTCTTGACTTGCCTTCAACTATGTGACGGGTGTCACATAGTCCTGGCCTCAAAGGATCTGCCCTTGAGCTGTTTGTTAAATACTTTAAAAAATGTTGTTTTTAAAGTAATAAACATAGAAGAATACATAACATAGTTACTAATGTTAACTGAATTGTAAATGTTACCTTATCTCTATGCTCTGAAATAATTTTAGCTCCCAACTGGGGTTAAAAAATCTACATTTTTAATAGTCAAATCTCTATCAATTATTCTATCTAGGTTCACCTTATTCACCTTGCTACTAAAGCGCAACCTTTTTTAATATAGCTCAAATGAAAGTGGTTGTCGGTACTCACACATGTCTAGATGCAAAGCAATATAATGTAAAAAAAACAATGGAATGTCAATCTTATGAAGCTTTTGCTTATCAGTCTTTTGTTTTTTGAGATACGTTACGAACTAGATACCTACATACGTAAGTATACATTTAAATTAGTATGACTAGCTCTTTTAACATCAATTTTAATAACACTAAAATAAATATCTTAAATGTATGTAGGTAGGTTGTTACCAATAGTAATTAAATTAATTTGCACTGACCTTTTCAGACCAGCTTATTGGAACCAAAAGAACAAATTTATGTGCACCGCAGATAAATTATTACAAACTAAGTACCCATAAAAGACAACGATACGTAGAAAAAAACTGCGTCTGCATAAACGCTTATGAGTGCTTCAGCTAGTACCACCAAAGAGTAGTGTAATCTGCTCTTCAAAACAATTATTTTTGTTAGTCCCTAATTTTTTTTTATTCCTTCTTGATTGGCCACCACACTCTGTGTATTGTGCCAGTTCTCAAGTTCTTTACCTAATTATTGTATGTAACAAAAATACAAACATCCAAGTTCAGCCGACCCACAGAGTTCTTTCTTTGTCTATGAGCTGTCCGATACGATAAACTAAAAGTCAACAATCTCGGTTTTCCCACGTCAACTGAAAAAAAATAGCTTCTTCAATTTGTATATTTAGCATAACAATGCAACTGCAACACTCGTATTTCTCTGAGAGTCTAAAGTATTTATTCAATTAAGAATATATTTAATTAAGGGAGGGAACATTTTTGAGTGTAGGAAAGTAGTCTTAAATATCAAACTAATATTTTTGTGTTTGCGAGATATCCTTAGAAAAATAAATAGTAATGTACAGGTACTTACACCATACAGGGTTATCGGCTAGGGGAACACTTAGCAGAAAGGGGTTCACTATAACGATCCTAAGGAACAACTTTCTCTATAGGACCAACTCTGAATCCGAGAAAAAAATCAGCTGTTTCATACATTTTGTCGATGACCGATCAACTTTTTGTATGGAACTGCTGACATTTTTGAATAATATGAAAAAAATACAAAAAATGATACATACTCACCTTGATCATGTCTTCACCTAACAGTCTTCAAATTTTACGTGCCACTTGGTCAGTATGTATCATTTTATGTATTTTTATTATTTTATTTAATATATTGAGTCATTTTATAATTATTATTTTATGTACAGTATACTTATTTAAATATGTGCATATAATTAAAGTTTTAAACGCGATAATATATTATGATGATACCATCGGCTTTATAGTAAAGTATGACTAAGCTAAAGAAAAGAAAAAAAGAGACCAATCAATGTGTCAATGTGTATTGACACATTAATATTACTACTAAGTTGACAAAGACATTTGTCTCTTTTTTTTCCGGCCATCATTGGTAAGACAAAACCCGGTCGGACATTATTATGGATTATCTTTACGTCATTGTCAACTTAGTAGTAATATTAATGTGTCAATGTGTATTGACACATTAATATCTCATCAAATGTCAATGTGTATTGAAGGTCATTAATTCTAAAAATTACTTAAATAATTATATTTAGCGCTAAACATTATTGCCTTTTTTAGCTCTACCACCTCATGATAAAAAACAAACAATAAAAATAAACGAAGTAGTTTATCATTACACCGAAATATAGGAGCAACCAAACACAGACAGTAACAAATTCCCAAACGAAAGGAACTTCACCAATGAGAGTTCTTGGTTTGTGTTCATCTGATTCTCTTTTTAAAGTTACTAAGTTACAGCCGTACAAACAACAACAAGTTCACCTCTATGTAATATGCATACTAGAATGCTTACATATGAAACAAACACAGTAAAAGTTTTCTCTAAGAATCTCAAAAAGTATTCTGATTCTGTAAAACATATCTCTTTTTGCTGTGCGCAGTGGGGTGAACCTTCCCTACATTTAATTTTTCACTAGGTATAAGGAGAAAATATTTAATTTGTAAATATTAGAATTTTTTTTCTTGTACAGGTTGATCAGTTGATCAGAAGTTTTTAGTAGTTTGAATTTTTCTTCGGCTTTTATTGAGACTGTATTTATCGCGACATAGCAGGAACGCGCCATCAAGCAACTCGCGATTCAGGGACGCGCGTTGGTGCGTTGCGATGCAGAAAGAATGATTCGATAATTATGCAGTATTAGAATTTATTATATTGATCATCTTAAAAAAGATAATTAAATAACACCTGGGCTTGATAATGGCCCCTCAAAGATATTATGAAAATAAGAATATTCCCATGGCATAAAAGAGAAATTTGTACATTATATGCATCCTACCAGTCCTTACTTATGGGTGTCAAACCTGGGGCCTGACAAAAGCACTCAGCCATAAGCTAAAAGTATGTAAACAAGGAATGGAGAGAAGTATGTTACATATTAAAGTATGTGATAAGTAGAGATTATCTAGGATAAGAAAGGCCACAGCTGTTGCAGATGTCTCTCGAATGATAAAAAGATTAAAATGGCGATAATCAGGCCATATCTTAAGATACAAATGGACTAATGATAGCACAATTTAAAAGGTGAGAGGATGATCTTCTAGAAAGAAGGCACAGATTAGCCCAAGATAGAAGCAGATGGCGACTACTAGAGGAGGCCTATGTCCAAGAGGACAACCTGATACACAACTTAAATTGGTGTTAGCATTAGTACGAGTATATAAGTGTAATATTATCAGTGAATAAAGGCAATTTTTATTTACTTTATTTTATTTATTTACATTGATCATCTTAGGATGCAAAAGTTTAAGTGAAGAATCTTTTGTGAAGAAGAAATTAAGTGAAGGACGCAAAAGTTTAAGGAAAGAATCTGTATTAAGATCATATGAACAAACTATACCAATACATTTTCAGTTGATAAGCAATCTATAATTACAATATATTTCTTTATACATATAGCTTTGCAAACGATTGTTAAATAGATAAATATATATACATATATGACCTGTAAATTAACATGCCATGCTCCACATTGATTGCATTGATATTGGACCTCTCTGTGAAATTGACATGTTTATGCATTGAGAAGTAGGTATATAAGTACCTACTTACATTTAAATCTATGTGTTTGTGAGGTAATGTATGTATGGACAAACTGAGTCCTATATACTGACTTTTTCACGTCTACTCTTGCATGAATAGGCCAATAACTTTAAGATTGTGTTCTGAATTCCGAAATAAAAGAGCTGAATGTAAAATTTTAGAATTTTTTAATGACACTTAGGTTAGAATTTAGAATATACCTACGAAATTTGTGCTCTAATTGAATAAGATTTATAAATTATTTCCTTATAAAATGTGAGGCCTGATCTATATTCATATAAAGTTATTACTTAGTTTCAACTCATCAAGAGTGAGAGAATGTTTCCTATGAGTGGTTTTTATAATTGTTAGCATAAGATCTGTTATAATGACCAATAATTTTCTATAAACATTGAAAACTAGAGAATTTTTGAAATATGTTCATAGGTAAAGTAGGTTTTTGTACCTATTCTATATGTCATGATCAACATAGAATTCTGAAACAATTTTAATTGGATGAAAGCTTAGGTACTTCTTCATAGTAGCTGGTAGGTATTAAAATTTCAGTAAAGTGAATATTTTGAACATTCATTGTGTTTAAAAAAAGATATTATGGACCATAGCAGGTGCTATGGTACCTAAGTAAGGTTACTTACACATATCATGTGTTCTTGTAGTATGATTTATATAAGATAACCAACCTAAGTTTTGTAGCATTTGATAGATTCTGTTTGCCCCTTATAGGTACCTAAACTTCATATTTCCTGTAGTTTTGGACTGGTTAAGTCAAAAGAATCCAAAACTATATTAGTCACAGATTGTACCTAAGTATTTTAATTGCAATTTCTAATGCAGGTTTAATAGTGAATCTTTCATCAATTTTCAAAGTAGGTAATATAGCTCCTGAAAGTGTAAGCTTTGGGATTCTGATTGTTGGGAGAATAATGATATTCTGCTACAATGCAAACATCAGCTGTATGCAACTTAATAAGCACCACTGCAGCCTACTCTGAGATATAATTGAGAAACAAGTTATCTATGTACTTATTGTAATACCTTTCAGTATAGTAAATGCTGATTATTGCAATGTAATTGGGTGTAGGTACCTATCCCATGTTAAATCTTGTGATTTCAATAAATTTTGCATGATATGTATGTAATTACAGTTTATGTCATAGATCTATCTGTAATAATTGAAAGCATAAGTATCTTGATAAAGTGTAAAGGTAAACATGATTATAGCACATATTTGTGTAAGAAAAGGGCCTGAAAGGAAGAAAAAGATCAGGGCCTGTTAGTCTGAGGGATAGGTGAATGTGTAAGAATGGTAAATTTGAACACATGTGCATTTTGATTACCTACAATATTATAGACCTAGTGTGTTTGTTTGATGATCAACCCTGGATCATCAGTAATTTTGCTACTAGACAGTTTTTAATAAATCTTTGTAAAACTTAAAGACTTTTGTAGTAGTGCCACACGAATGTACCTATGTATAATTTACTAAGAATTTTTACTTCATAGATTATGATATGTTATATTTTTTTTTGTTTAGTATCTACACATACTTGTTTAAATATATTTCATAAAAATTTTGAAACGGATATTTATAATACCGGCTAAATAGTAAGGTGTGACTAAGCCACAGAAAAGGAAAAAAGAGACATTGACATCAGTATTACTAAGTTGACATTTTTATAAAGGAAAATCCATAGTGCACAACCGGGTATTGTACAGCCAACGATAGCCGGCCGACGAAAGATATTGAAATCCTCTTCCGTACATAATGTAGGTACATGTTTACTATTAACGAAGAAACCTATATTTCGGAAATAAAGTCTAACGGAGTTTAAAGCCATTTTTCTAAAATATTTTTAAAAGAGCGCGATAATAACGTAGGTACTTAAACTTCATATTTAGTAGTGTCATTGGTCTGACGTTCCGCTTAGGTAAATATCAAATCAAATTAGTAACAAAACCAACTGATTTTACGAGATAGATCATTATTAAGGTTGCCACAACGGTACGATGACTTCGTGCTGGCAGCTGCCGCTGAAGTTAACAAGCACGGTGAACCTACTTCATACAAATATGCACTAAATTCACTTGACAAGGACAAATGGCTTAAAGCAATCCTAGATGAGATCCCATCCCTCGACGAAAATGAAAAGTGGGAACTTGTAGGATTACCGAAAGATAGAAAAGCCTTACCAAAAAGTGGGTTAAAAAGGACCCAGACGAAACTGTCGAACGCTACAAAGCAAGATTGGTTAATTAAGGTTTTTCACAAACACCTGGAGTTGATTACTACCTATCATTTAGCCCGGTGGCACGACTGAGTACTATCAGAGCTCTACTTGCTACAACAGAGAATCAAAACTTAAGACTTCTGCAATTCGACGTCATAACTGGATTCCTAAACGGGAAAGTCAAAGAAGAGTAGAAGCAACTGAGAGCCATCTGAATGACGAAGAATTTTGATAAAGAATTTTTAGAGCAAGTTTATCAAATTTGTGACACTGAAAACATTCTACAGTAACATGAAACATTGATGATGAATCTGTAAATTTATTGATGAGTTAAAAAAAAAAACTAAAGATTAGTACGTCACCTGCTACATATTTCATTGGAATGGAGATTAGCAAAGTGAATAGCAAGATTTCTCTCCGTCATACATCCTTCACAAAGAAACTCTTACAAAAGTTTAACATGAGTAACTGCAAGTCTGCACCAACACCTATTGCCAAAGAAAACATGGAAGGTGAAAATTTACACGGAACATAAACAGAACAAAGTTTTCCTTTTAGGCAGGCTGTACGTGCACTGACATATTTAGCAGTAGCCACTAGACCTATCTTACTCAGTTGGAATGGCATTAAAACATCTTGAAGCGCCAGCCACTAAGGACATTGCAATTGTTAAACGAATTCTGCGCTATCTCAAAGGAACATTTGGACTAGCGTGCAAAACCATGTGGAGCAGCCCAACTCGGGCTGCAGTTACTGCAGGGCTGCAGTTACTGAATCCCAACTTCGAAAAGCGGCACCATAAAGCATTACCTAGTAGTAATAATAATACGGGACAACATTCACACAAAGGTCTTCAGGTCCCAAACTAGGTGAAGCCATGGTAACCTGATGACTGATATACATACTTATATAAGTTAATACATACTTATATATATAATAAACACCCAGACACAGGTCAAACAGACATGTTCTTGGACACAAATAAGTAGTATTAGTAACTATTGAATCTACTGTACTCAGCACGCTTGAAATGACTCTGTAGTCGTTTAACCTGATTCAGCTTGCTTTGCTAACCAGTTACAAAAAGTTTCTAGAAAAATTTACATCTCCAATTACGCAAACATGGCTACAAAAACTTAAAATTTGAAATGCTTTTATCGTTTTAGTATAACAGTACAGATATAATTTATTCGATTTTATATTCGGATCTTCTAACAACGGTCGGAAACGTTACCAGAATCAGGCTGCGTGATGAGGAATAATTCATGTCCAATAAATAGCGGTCTGGATTGGAAGCCATGCATTATTGATCGTGTCCTATCACCCTTCACATATTATTTTGTACGCGAAATGATTGCGCGGCCAAGAAAAGCACCACTGTACACAGATTATTAGGCCGGCCAATATTGGTCGTACAAAATCTGTACAGCATTAACATGTACATCGTTGGTTTGTTGGACAACATGACTCCAATCTCTGTCGATCGACCATCTATGCTCTGTGGTACTATTTCGTCAATGTTTCATATATATACCTAGTTTTTAGTGACCTTTGTGGATACCTATCAATAGATCAATAGTGAAGAGTAGCTTAGTGGTAGACTGGTAGATGTTATCTGGTTGGTTGAGTAACATAATATAAAAATAAATACTGTGAAATATTTAATATATAATCTGAGATTAGAGGCTACTCGATTCAAAATAATCTCGTGATGATTCATGTTCAGTTTTCCTTCAGCTTCCAAACACTGTACCTGAGTAATCGGGAGAAATGTCGTCACCACGCCCGAAATCTCCACGCACTCCTGTATTGCCCAAAAAAGATGACAAAGAGGAGTCGTTTTGGGACAAAATTGGCACAATCGGTCGCAAAAAGCGGATAAAGGAAGGTAAATATGTTATTTTTATACCATTTCCAACAGATGTTTGTGTGGGATGGATTTAAAGGCGTTTCCTCACACTTCATTCCCAAATATCTGACATACTGAAAGTACTTAATGTTTAAACACATGCTACTATTGTATCAAAGAAAAGAAAGAAAGAAAATATGTTTATGTTTGATATTGAAATTATTCTTAAATTCTAGTGCAAGATGTTCAAGCAGAGGGGAAGTATGCCATTGATTCACCTGGCAGCCCTACTGCTCCAGAGATACCTCCTGAAGAGTATAGCTTACGTAAGTGTAATATTAATTTAATATATCATAATTAAATGAAAATAAGCTTCTTATCAGTAGTACTTGATTTTACATCAATCAGTATATTTTTGTGTATTGTTAGGAAAATGAATTGTAAGCATGTGCTGATAGAAATGTGCAGCGAATAAAAAAATACTGTTAACGTTTCTCACTGATTGTAGTTGATAATGAGGAAAGAGCGATCATTGAGCCGAGATCACTTGAAGATCCCAGGGTGAAAGAACTGATTCAGGTACTAATAGATTGGATCAATGATGAGCTTGCATCGCAGAGAATCATTGTAAAGGATATCAGTGAAGACCTGTATGATGGCCAGGTGCTACAGAAGTTACTAGAGATTCTGACTGAAACTAAACTGGATGTACCTGAAGTCACTCAGTCTGAGGAGGGTCAGCGTCAAAAGCTTGCTGTTGTTCTACGAGCTGTAAATAGAGTAAGTAATTACTTATATTTGGTGTATTTTTTTTAAATATGAAGGTCTTGGACAATTGCATGAGATACTATCTAATATAATTGTTTCGAAATTGGGATTTCGAAACAATCACATTTCTTTACTGACCTACTTATTAAGATACACATTAATAGAAATTATATATGCATTTGTATGTACACATTTCTTAACACAATTTCTGTGTTGATAAAAACATTGTGTTAAGGTCTATTGTAGCAACCTTATAATTGCTAGCAAGACTACTATTAAACTGCTTGTTTTCAGGTCCTTTATGGCACATCAAAGCCTGTGCCTAAATGGAGTGTGGACTCTATCCATACAAAGAACATAGTGTCCATACTACACTTACTGGTGGCCTTAGCGCGTCACTTCCGAGCTCCTGTTCGTTTACCAGAAAATGTCACAGTTAATGTAGTAGTTGTGAAGAAAGATACACCTAACCAACTATCACACAGGTAATAAGGACAGCTAAAACATTCTTGATCCCAAATTAAGGGAACCTCTCTTCCTCTTCCTCCTACATAAAAATGATCTGTATTTTTTTAAAGTGATATATTGTATTGATGTATTAAGAGTAACAACGTTTTTTGTTTGCAGGATTTTCATTGAGACAATAACGACAACTTACGACGATCTGGGAATGAAATGTGAGCGAGATGCTTTTGATGCACTCTTTGATCATGCACCGGAGAAGTTACAAGTTGTCAAGAAATCTCTTATAACATTTGTGAACAAGCAACTGAGCAAGGTTAACTTGGAAGTGATGGATTTGGACACTCAATTCCATGATGGAGTTTACTTGGTGCTTCTTATGGGCTTGCTTGAAGGCTTCTTTGTCCCATTGTTCGACTTTCATCTCACCCCTCAAGATTTTGACCAGAAAGTTCATAATGTGTCTTTTGCATTTGAATTGATGCAAGATGTGGGATTAGCTAAGCCTAAAGCTAGACCCGAAGGTATGTATTTTTTAATTACTATTTATTTATTTGCATATGTTTATTTGACTCATTTGTGTACTAGAATTACTTATGCTAGGCATTTTCTTTGATGATCTTTTCTTTAAACCTTACATTGATAGTAGTATTTTCTTCTCAACATTGCACATTAAGATAATAAAACTGAAACAATATTTCTTAAATAAATTGGTATGCTACTTTGCATAATGTTTAGATCAATATCTTATCTTTAAGTGTAGGTATTGTCATGCTGACTGTTATAGTGCAATAATTAAATGCAAAAAATATAAAGTAGGACTATAGAGGATTGTCAAATTGTAATTTAATTGCTTATGCGTGAAATTCCAGAAATCTTACCATAATTATAATTATAGGCTAAACATGAGATCATCCGTGTCTGTATTGTAGCATGTAGAGACTGTCACTGCTTACCCGAACAGGGAAAATCCTGAAATTATTATGGTACAAGTATGTCATGAATATGACCTAATTAAGTACCTACATGCCTATTTACTGAGGATATTCATTGATATAAAACATATTATAAGCCGTTAAGTGTAGACCACACCTTTTTTCATGCTTTATGTACAGACACACATTGGTTCAAGATTATGTTGTCTTGAAATCAAGACTTGTATTAGCCTTTTGCATATCTGTGCTGCGAAGGGCCTCTCTTCATCGCGAGAGCTAAGAGATAATGGACCCGATTGATATAAAACATCAATAGTCTTAATAAAACCCTCATTATTTTCCAGATATTGTGAATCTCGACCTGAAGTCTACTCTGCGAGTCCTCTACAACTTATTTACTAAGTATAAGAGTAACTAATTCTAACCTATGCTTCTTTGGACAAAAATCAATTGGTACATAATAACAAGGTCATTAAATTTTTACTACAAGTTGTTTACTATTGTTAACAGTACCTAATGACACAGATAAGAAAATATTGTTTTTATAGTGTAGGTATGTATACTTACTTAATTTTTATAAATGTAATTTTGTAAAAATAGCCTCAAACTGCCATGTTTGTTCTACTGAATTGTATGAATAAATTGATAAAGCACAATGGTACACTAAAATTATTTGATATCGTTTTACTAGTTTCTATGAAATCGTGACATGTTACTTGTACACATCTAACTCGTAACATTTTTCGCTAGGTCCACTAAATCCGTTATAAAAATACATTTACATTTGCACTTTTATAACCACTTTTATCCTTGATTAAACAAATAAAAACATTGTACTGGCAGCTAGTTTTTGCATAAATCTGTTAAAATTAAGTTATTGCAGTCAGAGCAAAATTGTTGTTTGTATTAGTTTCTTTTTCAGTATCTTTTCCATCAAAAGTACTAAAAGGTCCATCACTGGATTTTAGTGGACTGCGTTAGTATAAAAAAAAATCCACTTTGTAAAATATCAAGAATTAGAGATGTCATAAAAATGTAATAAGACTTATCAATGGATTTTAGTGGACCTAGAGACAATTTTTGTCTGTAAACTAAATATATAAAATAAACTGCCACAGACCTGTGTTACTCGCCAGAGTAAACAAATAGCTACTTCTAATATACCATACCCACTGTCTTCCCGTACTTCTAGATAACAGTTTCAGTCAATTTGTCCATTTATTTCATATCAATTGAAAATAAGCTTCTGTGAGTGGGCTGGTTTGAGTCTCGCAATTGTAGCCTAATTTCTGCAATAATCTACACAGTCAATTACATAGTTACTTATTACTTGAACCGGTAATCCTATAATATTGCGAGTGTTAACCACTATTTATTTTATGGGTTTACTTAATTTTCAGCCAACGAGTCGTAAATCAAATGTAAATGTTTCTTTGTGCAACACCGATTGATTTTGGTTTTAGGAACGTCATCCTTAATGTTTATTTGATTGTATAACATTTAATTTAGATGATATTTAACTATAATTACGTGAAATTGTATTTGACAGTATAACTAAATGCTTAAGTAGTGTTTAACAATGTATGAGTGTATGACGCGAGATGAATATTTTTAACATTTAATTTAAGTGGTGTTATTAACAACCAAATTTAATTTACCTAGATGTAATGAAACTGTGCCTTCTAATTTAAATCAATAAATTTATTACTAACAAGAAGGGTCTTTATTTTTATCCACATCTTGTAATTAGCTGTCATTCCATATTAAGCAAGGAAAACAAGCAATTCATTTACATTTTTTTCTATACAGTTATTTAATTTTCCTTAATATATATACTTGAATGGTAACGTAAAGAAAATAATAATTAAATGACCAAGTTTAATTACATCATAAACAAAACAACGTGCACAATAACGCATTAGAAGCGTAAGAAATAATCAACAGATAGGATTAGTCCGTTTATTCCCACTTGTTCTGTGGAGTAGTTCTGTTGACATAACTAGTGGGAATTTTTTCCCCACTAATTCTGTTTCCCACTAAACTAATGGGAAATCAATTCCCAATAGTCCCGTTACACCGGTGTTTAATTTTTAATGAGCAAGTGTCGCATGTGCCAATAATCATCTAAGAAACAAATGAGCATCGCAGAAACAAGTGAACGTCGAAGAAACAAATGAGCATATCAGAACAAAAAGAGCGTCACAGGAACAAAATAGGAGAACAAAAGTTATAATTATTTTGGACTTGCTTGTTCTGATGATGAAATAGCATTTAAGTTTACGCTATTAGCTTATTTTTTTTTGTTCATAAGTTTACTATAGTTGATTATTTATTATATATTTAATTTAGAACCTAAAATTTTTCTCATGTAAGTGTCTTATGGGAAATAAATATTCTTAAACCTGAATAAACATAAAAGACATTCTTTGTTAAAGTTTCAATTAACTCAGGTTTACGCGATATTAGACCTTATCAACATATTTTATTTTGCTTGTTTTTTGTAATATTTGGGGCCAGTGAGCTCTGTAAAGAATATACAACTATTTTTTTACGACAAATGTGATTAAGGTCGAAAATAGCATAAACTTGATTTTTCCAATTGCAATCGTCAATGTACACTTTTGCTCCTTCTATTTTGTTTCTGTGGCGCTCTTTTGATCCTACGATACTGTTTTGTTTCTGCGATGCTTACTTGTTTATGGGATGATCATTTGTTTTCCGAATGCTCATTTGTTTCCGCGACACTTTTGTTTCTGCGACTCTCTATTGTTTCCTCGATGCTCATTTGCTTCCGCGATGGTCATTTGTTTCCTTGATGCTTATTCGTTTCCGCAATATTACTTCACAGAGTAATTTTGCGGAAACGAATAAGCATCAAGGAAATACGCACATATGGTGCGAATATACGGACAGAACAGATGGAACCAAAGTCAAGCATAGTCTTACAACTAACAGAACTAGTGGGGAAAAAAAACCCACAAGTTCTATCAACAGAACAAGTGGGTATAAACAGATTAGTCAGCCGCTGAACTCTACGATAGTTTTCAGATCAATATACAAGGAGCTACAAATAAAATTCAGAAATAATGCAAGTAGTTTATTTACTAAAGTACATACAGTAATGAATTCCGGTTGTTAGGATACTAAAGATAATGGAACAAAGTTTTTTAATAATGGCGTCGCATGTCCGCTACCAGGAAAAATGACATACAGATTAGTGATAACATTACTTAGACCTATATAGCTATAAAAAACAAAAAAAAGATGACGCAATATACTCGGAATAATAAACCTTTCCCAAATAAAATAAAGAAATAATCAATCTTATAACAGCAATATAATTTTATAACGATGGGAGGCCATGCGACGATTACAATATATATATATATATATATTTACTATTTACGAATGTATATATTAATAGAAAATGTATCAGAGGCATAAAGCAAGAAATAATACAACACACTGATTGATATGCAAAAATTTAGGCAGGCATTTACAATGTGTGATTATAAAGATATTATAACCTCACGGAAGTACAAAACGGGCATAAAAACTTCTAAGTTATGTAACTAAACTACTATAATAATTGTCATTTAACTAACAATAATATTTTAATACGTCTACGATTCTAGAACAACAATATTAGTTACTTGTTATATATGCTCTTAATTACGAATTTTAAGATAAATAAATCAAATTCATTTAAAGTCGCTCTCCAAAATATTAAGGATTGTTATCTTCAATTACATATAATAATAAAGCGATACAAAATTTTATTTCTACTAAATAATAAATTATAGCCAATCATAGCTGCCAATATTCGATTGTTGCTCCATCAATCAATAAATTATGTAACTAGTGGATATACAAAACATTAACTTACAATAGATTCTATCCGAGATATAGCAATTGACCTGGTTAACCTGCCAATACATCAGTTTCTTTATACAATCCAAATAATAATATACTGTGTGGAATATTTGACATAAAGTATTCAGCCAACATTTATGTCGTTTAACTCGATGAATATTATTTTTGCTTTGCTTGTATATTACATAACATAGATCCCTGTTTTCATATAATTACATATTTTTACATAGTATGGATTTTTTGGCTTTTATCTATTGCACATAAAAATCGTTATCATTGCGTACATTAATAAAGCAAATGCACTTTGATTTTACATTGAAACTATAGTATCAAATACAGGTAGTGTGAAAATCAAATGTTCATACTTGCGAATTAACATAGCAGATACATGTTTTTAGAACCGGGACCGTACAGTACTGTTTTTTTTATAAAATAACTAATAAATGTGCACCAGTAACTGGTATCAGTATAGGTATAGTTATTTTCAACCTAAATATACCAAGATTCAAATCCACCGCAAGCATTGACAATACTTCAGGAATATAATATAATAATACAAAAATGTGTGTCCATTTCTCAGTGCTACTTATTTATGCAAAGCAATATTGAGTATTTATTTAACACAACAAAATAATACATTGGAAATACTTCAGCTTACAATCTAACAAAAAGATAAGTACGTTTAATATTCCATAGTACGCTTATCTTCCCTGCATTCATTGATTTGTTCCAACAAAATTCTTTAATTGTATTTTACTCGTATCACATTCGCGCAATCAAAATAATAATACTATAACACATTCATTTAAATAAATACACGAATCACGAACTGGAATGTTTTGTCATGAACCAAAGATACGTTACAAACATACGTTACAGAATACCCACGACGTCATCATCTACACCTAATATAATGTATTACGTTAAAAATCAACAAAATAATAATAAATTGTAGATGTCCAGGTGTTCAAGTTTATTTGAATCGTATCAGAATTACAATTACATTGCGCCAAAATGGACGCTTTGACATAGAATAAGCCACAGTTAGTATTAAACAAATTATAATTTTTAATACTAACTCTGATCTATTCTATGTCGAAACCGCCACTTTGGCACAATGCAATTGGAATTTTAATAAATAAATTGTAAATAACAGACTTGACCACCAGTTAAGAAATACAAAACAACTAACTAAATTAATTTATAACCAGTTATTAAGTGTTACATCAGCTGCACTCGCACTGATTAAGTTTATAATAATCATCTATAATAGCAATATGTATTTAATATATTATAATTCATTACACAGTTAATACAATAAACATATTTGTCTTATTTACGTAAACTTAAATAATGAAGATCTATGATACCAAAACGAGTAGATACGGCGGTCCGTTGTGAAATATGATTTCAGATAATTTTAGCAAAGCGAGTGCAAGGTTTCTTATGATTTGCGTGTTTACGAGCAGCTTTTCTCAAGTTAATGTACGAGATAGAAACATTGGTAAATCAATTTTCGATGAGGTGTTTTCATCAATTCTCTAGTGTTTTTGCCTTGCTTTGAGCGTACAACAGAAATATAATTTTGTTAATAGTTATAACATCTGAGGATCCTAGGTTATGGCGAAACAAGAGTTGAAGAATTCACAAATCGAGAGGTATTAAGGTGTATAAAGATACGAAACAGAATTGAAAAATAAATACATTAAAAATTACTTGTCATGTGTCGCTCCAATGCTTTTAAGTAGTGTCCGACCGAAAATTCCGTTTCGGCCAAATATCAAGTTTTGGCGGCAGTTTTGATTTCGGCCAAAATTGGCCGAAACTTCTGCCGAAACCGAAACTGATTTCGGAAGTTGTCGTGCACGCTCGCCTAACTTCGTTTCTCGCGGCAACGCATTGTTTGACGCTGGCGGCCCTGTTCGTTGTTGTCGTGCGCCGTTCGGATAGAATATACCGTGTATTCATTTCATGTCCCAATCAATGCAGAATAATGGAAATTTCAGTATTTTAAGGAACACGTCTTGGATTTTGCCGACACTGAAGCCATGGCCGAACATTCGGTTTCGGTTTCGGCCGGAAAACCAGTTTCGGCCAGACTCTACTTTTATATGAGACGAAAAATACTAGAGGATAAATAAAATAGGTACGATAGACAAGCTTATAGGTTTTCCTTACAGCTCGTCACGTAATATAGCCGTAAAAGATTACGCTCTCTTTAAACATTAATATTATATTACCCATCATTTATTATATAATGTTTTTAAATTGCAAACGGCATGTCAAATCTTGCCACAGCTTTCTGATGCCTCTATAAAATTAAAACGTTTGGGATTGAATGTAATTAAATTCAGTTTACTAAAACTATCGCAAGTCCTGTCAGCCGTATTTTGAACTACGGGAGGTACTGAAAACGGACGCCGAATCTGCCGTAATTGTTGTTAACCAATGTAGTAGTTCCATAGTATATACTGTATTAAATTCAATATTATTAGTTAATCAAAACAATTATGTCAATATAAGTCACGATAGAAAAATATGAGAGACACACGTGTCGACAGTGTCACAATAAATACATGTCTACACTTAAGCATGTTTTAACTTAGCATGCATTTTATCAAGGATTATAACCATAGATTACATAATTAAACAGAAAGTCTTTTATTAAAACCTACTGTTAATTATGATAATCGTTGGTGTAACCCTAGTAAAATTCACTTATCAGCCTTAACTCTGACGTATGCTTGCTATTTTGAATGCATCTAGAAGTAGCAAGTTGAACTATAAATTTATAAGCGAAAAAAAACAAACGCGGGCAAATTAAGAAAATTAAATGACAACTCTAGGTTACTTTACAAGTGTCACAGACATCATTGTCTGATGAATTTTACATTTCACTGCACGGAGACAAACTTTTGAGCGTACAGAAACTTATTTATTTAGTAACCTTTGAACTGTTATCGTTCTCTTACACATATGAAAATCACAAAACGTGTGAAACGGTGCCATACTCATTTATCTAGACAGCCACGACGAAAACAGGACATTTTGATTTATAAACAATCGTCGGAGAGGTCCTAATAAGCAGTAGGTAGTTATACACTGCATTACAAATCAGAATGTATAAAACACGTAGATTATCATAATATAATGGGACACTATGTATATACCCATTTAACTAACATACTTTACGACCTACATATTATTATCTCTTTCGTGAGAGTATTTGCTACGTTTTGCGTGGAGTCGAGGGCAGGTCAAGGGATGTGGAGGATTCGCGACGAAATATGAGCTTTAGTTTGTCATCTTCCTCCAAATCTTCCTCAACGGATATAGCACGGCTCATGGCCGGGTGGCCTAGAGCTCGGGCCCTCCACGCCTCGAGTCTCATGACCTGTTGTGATAAAAACGATTTTATAGTCTATTTATATAATATGGTATTCAACCTCTTTACTTAGTGATTACATCAGTATTAATTATATAGCTACTCGTTCTGTATATGTATACTACATGCAACCCATTTTTTTCTTCTGCTATTTATACATTGTAATTAGTAATTATATAAACACAATTTTTAAATAAAGTACTTATTTATTTTCGGGACATATCAATAAATTGAACGGACATGAACATATTCAGTGAATATGATTCGCCATATGTGTCCACAGTCCTAAAATATATAGTTTTTAGTAAAGAGGCTGAATAAGAGTAACAAACGGACAAACATAGCTAACTATATTACACAAATATGTATCGCTTCTGTCTACATTACATAACATCGGTTTTTTTACGAAGCTATAGGAACATAAATTTATTTATAAATATTTATGTAACATTTTATGACTAGCTTTTTAACGGGTTTAAGATTATATTTCTTTGGGTTAGGGGTTCGTGATAGCTACATATACTGTTAATGTTAGGTGGTTGGTTTTTCATGCAGATACAAATAAGAAAAACAAACACTTCATGCATACTTGGAAACTCCCCAAAAAAGGTATTTAACATCATTCGTGATATACATACGGCCGCTATCACTTACACGCAAACTGCCAGCGCGCGATCGGATGATATGAATAGTATTACTCATATGTAGCCCTCTACATCCAGAATGCTCGTATATAATAAGGCGAATTTTCATGCAATAAGCGTGGTGAAAAACTGTTTGTTATTACCGAAACATAGTCAGGTTTAGATAAATTATAATACTAACTATTTTATATAAATACTGCTACGTTAGCCAAAAGGTGCGTTTTAACCAACAATTACGAACATATTTTTCTCTATAATAAATCGTGAAAAATACGAGCCATGATTATTTTTGTCAAGTGTAGTTAATAATTACTGGTTTCACAATTTATGGGGGATTTTTTCCGTTTATGATTTAACTTGTTCATTTAATTTACGTAAGCATGTTTAGTAAGAACAATTTATCAAAACATTTATGGCTGATATTTTTCAGTGTCAAGATTACATCTTCTCAGTTTCCCTTAAGCCAGCGTTGTTTTAGCAAACTAAGCGAAGAGATAATGAGATACAATGTCAAATATCCCCAACAAGCAAAGTTGTTTTCCAGCAAAATCACAAATCTAAATAACTGGTGCGCACAAAAAGTATTGGTGGTATAGTGTGTTAACATGAAAATATTGTATTGATTACTCGAAAGATCAGTCTATTACTACAACTTCTACGATTTTTAAGACACCAGCCTTCTTGGCGAGGGCTTTTGTGCCCGAGTAACGATAAAATTTTAAGACGTTACAAAAAAGCAATAGAATGCCGAATTTAATACACGTTCTAAACATATTATGTCTTGTTATAAACGTGTCAGATTATTAACAACCAAACGCGACGAACCCCCTTTCTGAGTTTGTTTCGGGATTTGTGCAATAGAAAAAATGTGAATACTGAAGTTTGCAGTTCAATATTTCGATGCATAGAGTTTCACCGAATTTCGAATTTAATTAAAACTTCGCCACGAGATAGCTCTCACAAAATGATTTTATTAAAATCTGGGCAAAGATTTAAAAATAATAAATATGAAATTTAAAGAGTTAAGACTGAAGGTAAGGTCCCACACAGCTCCGCTGGATGTTAAGACTTATTTTTTGGGCAAAATATAAGCCAGCATTTCTGGCAATCTCATTTTTTTTTGTGAATAATTTATTTTATTATTAGTAAACTTAATAGGTATGTATTAAGTTTTTATTTGTATTAGGTCCTTTATTAACCAAACGAGGACAAAACAAATGAATTACGGTTTTCGAAATACAAATTTATGAATAAATAGCTGTATAAATTTTAAATTGGAATCCCTAACCAAAGAAGAGATATTTGAGATCAAAGTGGCCAGTACGACAAAACGCCAATTTCATATTTAAGGACCTAATATTACAGATAAACTTTTTTCATTGCATTTTCCAATATTTTAATAGAATATAGCACTCTCCGGGTTATTTAAATATCTCTGTGCAAAATATCAAGTCGACCTGGTACTCAGTTATTGAGGAGAAGACGAACAAACAAACGCACTCTCGCGTTTATAATAAGTGTGGGGATAAGATTATTTTGATATTTGTCCAGAGAGAAACCTATTTCTGCTCAAATGTTCATAAACTATTTTTGAATTTTGTGTATACTCCATGTTAACACACTAACCAATTATCCGGCGGTTTGTTTTCACTTACTCGACCCAATTCCAGGCCTCAATGTCCGGTGACGAGATCGGTATCGGAAACTGTGCAGTGCCAAACAACACGTATCAGATAGTGGGCCCGACCCTTCAGTCATGTTTGTGGATAATGAGTAATGTTTCACAAGATACAGCCTTATTTATGAACGGCTGTCAACTTTGATAGAAATGCCTCGCGACACAAAACGACGCTTAAAGTTAAGCTTAAGAGTAGATAGATTGATCAACATAGCGCATTTTCGCGCTCTTATACAAAATAGATAAGTTTTATAATCTTATCAAAGTCAACAAAATATATAAGCACATATTTAAGTTGTAGTTGCCAGGTTCAGGAACTAACTCCCAGGTCAAAATGTAATATCTCATATATGCCCCAAACACAAATACTGCATTTAATAAAAATATGTATTGTTTTACTATGAAATTATACGTTTCTGTTGAAGGCCGTTCAATAAAGGCGGTAGGTACATTTTAAACAAATTTCGTAAAGGGGAAACAAAATTTGTACAATATAAAAGAAATGTTGAACTATTGATTGATCAGCGAGAAAACGCGTGTTTGTATGATTTCGTTTATGTACAAGTGCTTCACAAAGCATAAATTAGCAACTTAATTAATATTTTAATACGCTTGCCCTGTACTAAGACCAAAGAGGTGATATCGCTTCCACAATTAACGAATAATTACACAATAACCTTCATTCTATGGGGCTATCAGTTATGGGTGCATGAAGCCAAAGGAAAGTTACTAGAATCATTGTTCTGAACGATGTTTACAATGTGTTCAACCCATAGTTCAAGATAATAAAGAGCTGTTCGTTTGACTAAGTTTAACCGCGCTGCCGACAAAGTCTATGAAACAGTTGACTGTTTTTTATTTCAGGCCAGTAATCATATTTTTTCTGAAATAAAATTATATAGTACGAGTATAGTCACGATTTCATTAAATTATCTATTTATTTATTACTCCAGTAATTTATATATATTCATAAAGATACCTCGAAACGGCAGACCAAAAATAAAGAAGATTAAACTAGATTATCATTATTCTAGAGCATTCATATCAAGATGAGTTCTTTATTGAAAGTATTCTATAAACTACCTACGTGTATCCACTTCCGGTGTAGTACAAGGCAAGCAAAAAACACACTTTTTGATAAATATTATTTTATGCTTCATGAAAGTGTAGGAAGCACTATAGCGGGTGACAAACAGTGCCTGCCCCGACAAATGTGTAAATATGATTTATATATGTTATATAATATCGCCTCCGAAATGACTATCAATAATTTATTTAATAGTGAACCTCGCGTATCCGCTTTTTTCTGTAAATACTACCAGAAAATATTTCGTTCAGCAGCATAGTTACATAAGCGAAGTGTTATGCTCTGTGTTATTTAAAAATAGTTATACCTACAACTATATATATTAAGTACATATGTAGGTAGTTAGGACTGCTATTAAATAGATTGGTAAGATAAAGATGCGTAATTTTTATAATTTATTTGTTAAAGACACTCGCATATCTGACGAGTAACTATTAACGACGAAGGAAAGCTGGCTGCAAACTATTCGCCAAGACCGTAATTTAACTATCTATAATACTTATTCTACACATCTGATTCACAAATGGATTTTAAGGCGTAACTGAGGAAAATTATTATTATACATATGTTTAGCTCTTAAATTTGTAGATTTCAATTTATTATACCTTCATAAAAAGTCGACTATATTATTGCACAGCCTAAACTTAGTACGACTGGTATGTATGGTATACAACTGGTTATAAAACTCCAGTATCGCAAGTCTATAAAAGTCTATGGACCCGGTTAATACGTTACCTCGGCCCTCATTTCTGCAACCTGCTCCTGGAGCTCCCGGACGCGGTCCGAGTCATCACAGTTGTTGCTTCGGAGTTCACCTTCAGTTGCCATCACTTCATTCTGAAAATATAACACATCATGATTTAGATCATTGCCGGGCATTTTATATGAGACCTAGTGTAATTTTATATTTTGTAAGCAAATAATTATATGAAACAAAATAAAAAATATGACAAACCATAGTTGATTTACTAAATATACTTACTTTTAATTTATACTCCGACACTTCAGTCTCAAGCTCGGCTATTCGTTGTGCGTCCTCCATATTCCTGATGTTTGCTTGCATCGAATCGTATTTAGCCTGCAAAAGTCAGCATAACATATTGTTTACAATATAACGGTATAAACTAGTGGCAATCGATTCACAGCGTATTTGGAACTCAAGCCTTATGTTGCAGATTCGCGTTGTTTAACTAACTTATAAAAGAATGCAAACAAACGACAAGTTTTTTACTACCAAAAACGAAATGACGACAACAAAAAAATATAGCAGAAAGATTATGGACCATTTAATTTTAAGATCTACAGATAAACCAAATGCTCCAACGGTAATGCAATGTAATGAATGGTAGTGCTTATACGTTGGGCCAAATAAAACCGGCATTTTGGTGACGCGTTGAATCGCGTCGAGATTTTTACTTTTTCTTACCTTGCTCTCCAAATCGGCGTATTTGTGCTGGAATTCTCTCTGTCGCGACTGCAGCGCCCTCTCGCGCTGCAGTGCCGCGTCGAAGTTCTCTCGCAACTGTCGCGTCTCCTCATCCTGCCGTCGCAGCTGATTAGTCGATACTTGCACCTGCGTCTCCAGCTCCATCACCTGATTCAAATAAAATAAACATAAACATAAGTATGTAAAAAAAAAGTGAACCAGATTTACTATATTTCAGATTATTTCTGTTTCTTTTTGGAAAGCTAAGTACTGGACCGATCTTGCTATAGTGTATATGGGACAAACCGGAAAAAAAACTCTTTCGAACATAAACCCTCTTTGGAAGTTGGTAAATAAATAGTTTACTGACACACTTTGTATGGAATAGAAGATATTTTAGAACGTAGACATTTGATACACACTGCCTCTTGCTTTCACCTCCTTGACATAATTTTACTAAAATATATCAAGGAGGTGACTTGCATGTTCAATACAATGTGTTGGAACAAAGTTCTACTTTTGTACACAGCTGTCTAGGACCTTACCTTCAGTCTTAACTCTTTAAGTTCCGTCAAAGCCTCTACCTCTTTGATTCTGGTGGACATTAGTTCGTCCTCCATTTTCTGTACATCAGTGGACCGCCCTTCCCAAGCACGCAGCAGTTTTTTAGGTGTTGCCATTATATCTGATACTACGTTCGATTGCACCGGCACCGTTGCTACTTCAGGTTTGTGCTCCTGTGTACAAAACATAAAGCATTAACACTCTTATTGATCACGCCTCTCAACATTAAGAGTATTTTGACTTCTTGCATTGGCGCGAGATGATCTTCATCAAACAAGACAAAAGATGCTTAATGTTGATACGCGTTTATTAATAAGACAGTTAGTGACTGGCTGACCCAACATACATAACAGGGAATTCGGTAGAAATATTCTCGATACGTATAATTAATACACAAGCTACGATAATTCTCATATTCTCACCATCATTTAGCTTCTTTTGGAGAAATAAACTGTTTTTTATTATTATTATGAGTGCAATACGCTATTATTAGTTTAATATAGAAGTCGTGGTATTTTTATTGACTGAAGTAATCATAATTTCACCACATATTAATAAAACCGTCTATTGTTGTATTTTATTCTTTAATGTTTTTTTTTGTAGTCACTAATGAGTTTTTGTATAGTTTTTTGAATTTTTTACCTGCAGATGACGTTGCCAAGCCTCGGATAGCTCAGTGACGCGTTGTCTGAGCTCCTTCAACGAGAGATTCGCCTCAGCCTCACGCAGTTTTACTGCTATCAATTCGTCCTGCAATAAACAATAAGATCAAACGTTAAAAATATCAATTAAAGTAAAGCATCAGTTATCATATTTTTTTATCAGTTTGGGAGCAACAATGGCGTACATAGACTGTCGTAATCTTATTAACTAGGGCAATATTGCTTTTTGAAGAATTACTATTATTATTCATCTGTACAATCAAACAAAATATTAAAAAAAAACTATTAGCATATATATATAATTTAATATTTACCTGTAAATGTGCCACGTTATTTTCAACCCGCTGCCTGCGAAGGCTTTTGTTCTCGTTTTCCAGTTCGGAGATTCTCGCGGTGAGTTCCCTTTCGGCGGCTTCCCTTTCAGCCGCGTGCAATCTCGCCCGGACCAATTCCCTTTGCAGACAGCGGGCCAACTCTTCGCCCTTCTGCGACGAACCTTCCATGCCTTCGAGAGAATTCTGTCGGGAATTGTTCTGGCGAGAGAAGAGTTCTAGGTTATACAGGCACGGGATAAAAGATTGAGATACTCGTATATTTACGGAACTAAGGCATCATTATTATCAGGATAAATTGTAAAGCGAGTGAAATTTCTGATTACACAAATTTAAATTCGCTCGTTTGAACGCTTGAACCTCTTTTGCTAACGCACAATTCACTTATTACTTTTACCGTAAGTGCATATATATTAGACATATATTCTTAAATTATAGAAGAAATAAATGAACGCAGTAGTTCTAACTTACCTCTGCGATAGTCATCTCGAGCGAGCGTATTTCGTCCTGCGCGACGGCCAGCCGTTGTTGCGCGTCTACATTCGCTCGTCTGAGCGCTTGGACCTCTCTCGCTAGCGCAAAAGTTTCTTCTTCACCTTCAGCCCTGTCCACTTGACCTCTTACTAATCTCTCGGCCAGAGCCGAGCTCTCTTTCTCTAAGAGTTCTACTCTTTGTTTGAGTAAGCGGTTCTCTTGGCGGAGGCACTGTAAGTGTTATTATTACTATTGACATAAGTATTTTTACGGTATATGATTTGTACTGCATATTTGAATATATCAGCTTTTTAAGCTGATATATTCAGATGTAAGCTCTACAACTGTCTAGATAATCTGGCTTAAATTATTTGGTTTAAGTCATAAGCATACATATAAAGTAATAAAAGCAAATACTGGAAAATTTAATATTTCGCTATAGTAGTTTTACTTATAAGCTAAATGAAAACAACAGGAATCTAGAGCAGCATTCACAAATTCCCTGTTACCTAACAATTAAAATCTGAAGTTCTACATCAGCAATAACTTTGCCACAAGCATACCTAGCGTACGACTACAGACAATATTTTATAGCAACTAAAGAATAAAAAAAACTGTTATCTAATGACATAGCATCAGCTACTTGGCAAGGCACCTAATGATACCAAAATTGTTTGTTTAAGTTGCTTTTAGACATTTTAGTATTAAATTATTCAATTAATAATAGTTATTAATTATTAGTTACTTTATTTCAGATGATTCTACAATGAGAAAATCGTACATATCACACAAAATTTAAAAAAACATTACAAACAGATTATTTGATCAGTCAAATTTAATTCAAATACATAATTTCAAACACATTACTAGCTAAATCAATTGTTTTAATCTACAATTAATTATTTGCATTTTTATTAAAAATAGAAGACCAAAAGTATCTTACCCGTAAAACAGCAATGTCGCCTTGTTCCTTAGTTTTGATGACGGTGTATTCCTTCTCTAATTTTTTCATTTTCTTGGGGTTCACTTTCACTGAATACGAAAGATTCATAAACGCGTCTGGATCCGCCTCAACCTTGCCGGGCAATTCCTTTTGGATGTACTGAAATGTATATACAAACTAAGTATAGGTTTTATTTTTTTCAAATAACACTACTCTTAAAATATTTTTTTGTTCAATAATTTTGATATTGAACTATTTAGTTTCCAGTTTCAGTGTTTATACTGAACTGATTTTTATAAAATGTATATGGGGACAAAATTACTATTCTGACTATAGCTTATTTAAACTTAACTTATTTAATTTCCTAAATAAAAGCAGAAGCCGATGTTCATGAGGTCTCTTACTATTTACCCGACAGGCCAAAAATCATTTTATATAAAAATGAATATTATCAAATTTAAATAATTCCCTAAAAATAAATTTTTATCAATTAGGAAATACGTCGTTCACTAAAAAATTTTCTTACCTTTAAAATGCTCTCCATGTCATAAGATAGCAGGTCGTTTTTACCCACAGTCAACATAGCAATAGCAACTTTGAAAACTATTTCAATCCCTTCCGAAAGAAAGACATCCATTATTCGGCATGCCAGAGGCAATGAAAGCGTTGTCGTAAATAATGTTAGAAACCAACTGCTCGCGTAAAGGGATGTGCTGAAACCCTGAAAAAAGATTAAGTTATATACATACTTTTTAATATAGAGAAGTTTTACTTTGAAACATACTCGGCTTAAAAAGTCATAGAAAAATATCTTCCGACGACGAATAAAGGCAGAGAACTGCTGAATTTTCTCGATTTCGAATTACGATCTCATTATCGGTTTAGTATGGCAGAAAAAATGATGTAGCGCAATTAGGCTAGAAGAAACCGATGAAATGATGTTGATATCGTCTGTGTGAGGGCATAGTGGTGTGTGTTTGTGTGTGGGTGGGTGTGAAAATAAAGTATGAGTTTGAGAGCGTATGTGTGTGATTTGTGATTTGGTATATGTAGTTGATGGGTTATTTGTGTGTGACTTTAAATGAGTAAGTGTGTGTTACCTGTGATTGGAAGTGCACATGCAGGTCCGGCAGCAGTTCCTGCACCAAGTTTTCAAGCTGGAACATGCAGAGGCCCAGCTCTGCCATGCTCGGCTTGAACATGTCTCGCATGCGGTGTTGCTGCATTATCTTCACTAGCACGGCGAAAGCCTCCTCTTCGGGCATCTGTTGCGTAGGTACGACATTTGTAAAATATTTAATGTCACAAAAAGTAGTACAATTTTTTAAGCATTTATTAATATATAGCTTTAGATAAATATTACTAGCAAGGACTATAATTATTTACTTGATCAAGAAGTGATTTAGTATTGGATATGTGGAACATTTGTACTCGTTCTATGATTCGGATTTACCGCCAGTTGTACTCATATGAAAACGCAAGAGCGAACAACGCGCGGTATCATTGTGTCGAGCTAAAATACGAGTAGTTGAGAGATGACCGTGTTAATACAAAGTTGCTTAAAATAAATAAATTACAACTGTTTTTTATTACACTGAATATGTTATTAACTAACCTGCATAAGTAGCAATCCAACGATGAATCCTGAACCCTGACAGTAGCCGACCTCTCGGTCGTGCAAGGAGTATGCCTTCATGACGTTAAACAGAGACTCCTGACCTAGGCCGTCCTTTTCTTTGAAGAAATCATGCTCTGGGTAAGTTCGGGCGATGTCTCGACGAATCACCTTCTCACACGCTGATTTTGCCTGTAATTTTAGTTTCATTTGAGCTTTGGTCGGACGACACATTAAACTTTACTTCCCGTGGCTTTGCATAATATAAGAGACGAATAAGTTATTATTAGGATAAACTAATTAATGCCAAAGTCTTTCTAGCCGGAGGCTAACAAAATAATCTTTGTTAAAATAATTGTTTCACTAATTTATCTACTAGTTACAACCACGTCACTCAACGATAATTGTAGTTATTTAGGGCTCCGAGTCTTACGTACGAGTACGAGAGAAAATATTTTTCATAAAGTAAGATAAAATTAAATCTCTAATTAATAAGTTGTGTATATATGCTTTCTATAAAATAAGTAACAGTAATGACCTGCAAGAGCATGTCCTTGAATATTACTAGAGTTTAAATAGGCAGGCAATGGTTTAAGAACCCTTCTTAATGTATAGTAGTTATAATAGTATTAGATTTTAACAATCAGAATAATTCATCATTTATGATGACGTCACATTAAAACATTGATCTCGAATGGCGATTGTTTTGAAATAATTTGAAATACACATTAGCGTTTAATTTAAGATGGAAACAGATAATGGGTCTGAAAAGCCATTTGTTATGCTTTTGTACATATAGATAGTACAATTTAAATGAAACGTGAATATTTTGTAAGTTATTGCGACGATTTTAATAAATTAGTGGTGTGCGTAGCTTTATTATGGCTGTAGGCGAATTAATTGCATATATTCGCGAGGAATCAGGTGCATGTTCATAAAACATAATAATAGTTTTGTGGAATGGCTAGTTTGTAGAAATACGTTTGTATAATGTGTGTACTTGTGTAGTTATAAAGTCTTATTTAATAATCAGCAAACTTCAAATAGATGATAGATATATACCTGCCAAGTTTTACTTTGTCCGACAAAAAGCAATACAGAAAAAGACGCGTTATTTTAACGATTGTTCCTAATTAAGCAATGGCCTAGAACCGTGAACTAAGAATCACAGAGACCTCAGCTCTAAAATTGGACAGACAGGTAAAAAGATAAAGAATATAACATAACATAATCATTACCCACACTATGGATATATCTATCACAGATCTTCACAGGTCAATGTTACGTAACTGTACAATCGCGTGTGACGTCACCGTCACGGTCGCACTGCCACTGGTGGTCATTGTCGCCGATGATGACGGCACTTTTATTCAGTAATCAAGCATTTTGAAATATATCTGATAATCAGTCCCGGCATTAACCGTGGGAATTATTTGGGGCCCTCTGTAACCTGCCTCATACAACCAAAAGCGAGCTAGATACAGAGTAGTAGCAATTTTAAAAAATGACAGTGAGTTAGATGAATTACGATTATTTAGCGAACTGTGAGCGCATTGTTTGGTATTATGTAATTTAAATAGTTTTTCAGACACACTGAGAATAAATATGATCAACTAAGCAATTTTTAAGTTAGATTATGATAACGTATCTTAAACAAAGATTTTAACCTTAATATATGAGGCATAGAGTTTCTTTTCTGGCGAGGAGTCGACACCAGCCAATAGCTGCCATACTATGCCTCTGAAGTGATGAGGCACTCCTTGCCGCACCAGGTCCCGAACGAATTGGTTCCTCCGCTTCCACTCAGTCTCCCAGTTCGTGACCACGCGGCCCCAAAGGCTCCACAGATCTTCCTCGCCGTTGCTGCTACCGCTGACCCTCGGTTCAGTCTCATGGCTCGAACTCGTCGCTAGAATACAAGGGTCGTTATTGTGGGACTGGGTATATAGAGATTTTTTGTTCAATGTTTGGGATCAATCCGTTGCAAAAACACAGAAGATGTATCACTCTAATAGTAAACTCAAAGTTATTCTTTACAAGCAATTTAAAAACACTTAGTCACTCTAAGTTGAAGTTTGATAGTCAATTAACTACATGCAAGAAACATCATTGGACACATCACAACTTTAAACAAATAAGTGGATGAGTATTTAGTTGGTTTTCACCTGGCCTAATTTGTTAGGCAAAAATTAGTAAAAATATGATTTACCCAGTCAAAACTTATATGTAAAAATTTACTATAAATAAATAATTAAGCCATTGAATAAATTGTACGAAAAAGGTCACAAATTTTCCAGATATCGTAATATGTACTGGTATAGGATTTAAGTAAATTGCTTTTTATTAAACACACCACCCGACTCTTGGCCTGTTTTCAATAGCTTGACAAAGAGATTAGCAAACAACACGGTTATACAAACACTAACATGATGAAATAGCCCAAATCCCTCTTGTATCAGTAGATGTGTTCAACGAAACAAAGAAAATGGTAATACAATATTCATATAATCAACATTAACCGGTTTCGCCACGTCAATTCACGTCAAAAGCTGTTAGCATAAATCAGAACAAAATAAATGCATAAATGTGGCAATTTTTCGTTGTAATGTAGATTTTCAGGTCATAAGTTTTGCGTAAACAATGAGAAGTATTGTAAGACTACAGTTTGAAATAAGATTTGTGTCAAAAATCTCCATCAAGTGAGTCACAGTGCGAAAGAGGCCGCAAGGGCAAAGACAAAAGAAAGAAAAGTTGAATATTGTAATACGAACCTAACGATATCCTTTCCAAGACTACAGCGCGATAGAATTCCAATAAACTAGCTGTGCTAAAGAGTTCGTTTAGGTCCTCCATTTTAACGATTTTCACCTCATATTTTCACTGAAAACTTTGGGTGAAGATGTACGTATCAGCACTATCACGGTTTGTTGTCGACTGATAAGAGATAATGGCATATCTGGCGTGCGAGACTACGTGTTCTACGCAACTATTTATAAACACCGAAGCGAACAGGTTAGAATTTTGTAATACCCTCGGCAATCTATTCCGTAGATGGTAATATAGTTTAACATACCTAAAAGCAGCTTGCAAAGTTCCGCTTGGGTCATGTTTAACGGTGCGTATAAAAATATTACAATTATTATTTTAAACAGTGAACATTAAAAACTGACCTGCATTCAGACATCTCACAAAAAACTCTTAATTGTCATCAAAAAAATAATCTTGTGGTAGAAAGAAATAAAAGTTATTTTGTTTATTTATGCATGGATACTTCATGTTTTACTTAAAATGATATTGATGAGCAATAATAACAACAATCCTAAAATACGCAGTTGACTATAGAAACGGTCGTTAAACGGTACCACAATATGAGGATTGCAACATCTATATCCAGGGTCCCCGGTTATTACGGCTATGATCAGGCGATTAGAACGGTACTCCATTCCTAAGGAAACTGTTACCAACTACGCCGATGTGGCGAATTATAATTTGCTGTACCTAAACGTGATCGTCAACTACCAGTATTTATCGGTTGTTACGAGAATGAGCTTAGATTTCTAAAGGGAGGAAATGACGGTTATAATTAATAGTGCACACGAAGTGTTTTCATAACAAGGAATGTCATCAGTCTAACTCTCTTTGTTTTTAGTATTTACTAGGAATTTATATACATAACACTGGCTTTAGTTTATGCTTAGTTTCTACATCCAAAGATTGCTGAAAGGAGATCGCGATAAGGACGCCGCTCATTGCACTTAATCATAAGTCTTTTAAGTTTATTGTATTATTTAGGTGTGCATTCCGTAAAGAGTATTATTTAGGTGTGCATTCCTATCCATCTACTGGCAAAATATCTTTATCTTTATGACGTCTCATCTAAAAGAAGATATGAACATACCTGAGGCCAGTGAGATCTGCGACGTGACGGAGCTCTTCCGACTGTGCACATTGACAAGTGAGGCGGTCTTGGCATCCGCCTCGATCCGCCTATTTGCTTCCTCCAGCTTGGCGAGCAAAGCTTGTTCCGGCTCCGAGATCGCCTCAGATTCAGGCTCGCGGAAATCTGAACCATCCAAATAATATAAATTATATTTAATCTGTAAAGATAAGTGCTAAAGAGTTCGTTTAGATGCATTGTCAACGTGTTTTATTAATATTTTTATTTAGATTTAAAACCTTTTTTATTTGTACCCTGCACGTTACCCTCCAACTTATCATCATATTGTGGAGAGGCTTAATAATCACACCCCTCTTTTAAGTATCAAAAAACAAGTATGAATCTTATTCTGAACCTAACATGATTATTTTGTCGCAATATTACATTTGATTGATGACACAAAGGAATAGAATGTAGACATAAAAGAGTATTGAAAGTTGGAAGTTCAGAATTTATGATTAGACTCAAGCTTGTTTTGGTCAAGCTTAGAACACGTGTTTTATTAAACGGAAAAATATTACGAAAGTTCAGGCTAGTGCTTGTTAATATGAGACAAGAGGCAGATACTCTCAATGGGAATTTACCTTTCTATCTGCAACATTGTTTTTGACACTCTGCCTGAAGTTTCGTATTGCGTTACATCAATTAAGCTGAAAGTTTACGATTATAACGTTTACATTAATTTTTTTACCAGTCATCCCGATAAAAGTATTTAGAAGCAAAGCTATGTGCAAGAGCGTTTAAATTTTAATCTTAAATTCGGAATCATACGGTAAAGTATGCTTTTTATACTTTAGAGAAAGATATAATATACCTATCCTTAGCTTACAGTAAATAATTTGATAAGTATGAATATGAATATTTAAATGTTTCTTACTAAGTAATTTAACTAAATAAAAGTATATTACGTAGAATGTTAAACAAATATACAAGATTTTATACAATACAGTGTAAATATTATGTAAATATATGAATAAAACCTAGAAAATTATACCCCATACAATTACGAGTACAATTTGTTGATTAGATTAAAACTGTTGATTACATTATTCTTATGCGATAAGACAATATTCCATGCCCAAGAAGAAAATACAAAGAATAATCAGATATAAGACTAATATACGACCACTTTTGCAAATGTTATCAAATTGTTTGCACTTGTATATTGTATTGCTACAGCTTTTGTTACTTAAGTAGAGAAATTGGAATATTTACGGCAAAGTCAATTTAACGCTTTCGGAGTAACAGTTTCATTGTGTAATAATGACGAATGAGCACTGTTACTGATAAACAGTTGCATATTTAAGCCGTTTCAAGTCTATTTCAAAGAGTGGCAACCACGCTGGCATTGAAATTACCTACGTAAATATTACATATGAAACTTAAAATGACAACTGATAATATACTCATAGGTACTTATGAATTTTCGTAAATCACAATCTTCCTGCAAGATTTACTAACACCAACTTATCAAGCCGTATTTTGGATAAAAACCTTTTTTTACATTAAGTTTCTTATAGCTAGGTAAGCATAAACTCCTCAGAATTATACACACAATATTTATATGAATTTATATTAATGTTGATGTTAATTTCAACATGAGAGCAAAACAGAATCGGTATTCTAAATTTAAGTATTTTATTATATTTTCTAAAGCAATGTCAACTATCCCGGCCTAAATGTACCCAGCCTAGAAATACATATGTAAACAAATTCAATTATTTACTGAAATGTGCATCTGTACTGAGCAAGGGTCTCTCTCCCAAGTGATTAAAACCATAATCTAAAAAAGCTTACCAAATTCAGGCCGGCGACTTATTTACGTATATTTTTTTAAGTCTCCACTATTAGTTTTATATTACAGCGAAGTAATAGTAAACTTATCGACAATGAGATAATGAGACGAGCTGTAAACATATTATTTACAATTATACGAATAGATCAAGAATAAATGAAAAATGTTGTGAAGCAGCGACCACATTAGCAATGCAGTGAGAGCGCCATTGGAACACTATGGGTTTATTAGATGGCGACGTATTAAAGAAAGGGATGCATTACAAGCCTGATATTTACAAGTGCAAGAGATGTTAGTTGGTTATTAGTAGATAGTGTTAGCAACAAACCGTCCAGGGATGACACAGGCGATTCTGTATTACTAGCGATGGGGGTCCCGGGCGTAGCGGATGGTGAAGAGGTCGCGCTCGGCGAGATTTTCACCGCGTCCACCTTCATTGCGACTCGGGATCTGCCATATAGAGCGCTCCCTTCCGTCTCTCGGCCACAGGTCCTTTCTGCACCAGATACGCGTATCACGCCATCAGCCTAATTCGTTTAGTAACAACACTCGATACGTCTACCGTATCCGTACGCGCAACACTGCCCGTCACTCAACTCCTGGATTTCAGATGCAATATTCTAAGTTCATTTATCCATTATTTATGTTGCCCTTTACGGAGGTGCGAGATATAACATTCTTAAAGAAATCATCAAACACTTTCAAGCAACCGTTAAAAACTTTTCAAGCGAGGATTCCACCAATCATGCACAAATGGGTAATAGATGGCTTGTGAAACATAAACGGTATAGCGATAACACACGTCACAGTGCACGATAGCTGGGAGCGTGATTGTAATGGGCAATTATTCGTGTATGCAGCGTAATGGGTGGCTATAGGAGTTTTATTTTGATAAGACGAGCTCTAGGTGAAAGTCAGGCGGAATGGTTCGCGCGCGGTCTGACGCCCACTAATAGTGTTGCCATCACGACTGTAGTAAACGTATTGAGAAAGAAAAATGTTTACTTTGGGTATCTTGCATTTCAGTTACTCTATAACTGAGATGAAGATATACAATATCCATAGAAATGAAATAGAGCATTCGATTTTTTTTGTTCCGTAGAGTACGACTGTTTATTTTCAACTTTTAAGTTTATTATATATTTCTGATATATCATTATTTTTATATTATTAAATTTTAATGTATTTTGCTATAAATGCTAAAGAATAAATAAAATATGTACTGACCCCGATTCGGGCAGGCAAAACTTACTACTACTACTACTAATTAAACCTAATTTGACAGTTCTAAAATTGACACCTCTCTTTTTGTTTCGATAAGTAAGAAAAGGATGGATATAACTTAAGGAAATTTTAGTTTCGTCAGTGTGACTGCCCGATTAGGAAATTTTAAACGATCTGAAAATCTTTGGATTTTAATCTGAAACGTCTTTTTCATTCGTTTTAGACAATCTGACAATCAAAATGAAACTCAAAAGTTGCAAATAACTTTCGATTGCAAGTCTAGTTAGGAGTGAAAAAATTTCGTATTCGAAATTTCTGTTTAGTTACTAGACAATTCGATAGGTTATTTTTGGCTGAAAATATGATAACACAAATAATATAAGAATTTCGGTAAATATAAAGGTAATGTCGCTAAGTTGGCATCGCTACCCAGTAACTGTGAAGGACGGTTGGTTCTTCATAAATCATACTCATAGCACATAACACAGTATTTCGTAATGTTAGCTAGACGCACGCCAAGCGTTACCGAACTATCTAGAATCTTAGACAATCTGTGTATGATACTCGTAGTACCTAAGGCGTACGATATTTCTTTTTGGCCTTGTTTAGAAATATTAATAGCTGTTTTCGATCGAATCGAACGATAGTAATTTATGGTTTATTAATAACTTAAAGATTTTACCTAGATTCTCATCTGCATCGAGTAATAATTATATTATTTTCACTTTAAATTTTAATTTTTAACTAAATAAATTCAACTCTTATCCTATTTTTACCTTTACGAGACATTCTTTGTTTAGCGCCGATGACTCAAATCAGGATTAATGTCTTATGAGGTAATAGTTGTCACCTATGACTCATAATATAGTTGCGAGAAAATAATCATATTTATTAACTTTGTGTCTATGCCTGTTCTTTATTCGTTTCTAAATATTACAATACCAAAACTACTTTGCCAATGTATACAACTTGTGAAAGAAATTTTGTACTGTAAAAGCAGGTTTCATTGAATAAGGAAATCTCTTATGACACTATATGCACGAGATGGCACATTGAAATGTAAAGCTACTTAGCAGAGTGTAGAACAGGTGCCTCACAATTCTGAATAGCATTGTGTCTACAACATAAACTTCTATAGGTAGACTTTAGTAACCAGTTGTAAAGACGTTACTTGTCATCTTAAATGTTTCACTTTGGATATTTGACCTGTACAAGTGTACAGGTTGTGTACATATTACATATAACAGAATATTTTAATTTTATCTTTATTCTTACTTTGAAACGTTATCAATATTATGAATTTTTATTTACGAGTACTATTTACAATTTTTAACACGTGTTTCTATGAGCTATGTTGTCAAGCTAGTCAATAATTATAAGGATTGGTAAGCATATTTTTTATACCTATATACTTTAATAGCGTTCTTTTACGTAAAATAAAATTACGACTAACTTGGTTAGCTTTAGGATAGATACAGTATTGAGGGCGTACGTAAAGAGAATACCATCGCCAAGGGTATGACATCGCTAGACTAGACGTGAATTCAGTAAACGGGTTCATTGGTTTAACTAATTAATGAGATTTGACATCGGATGACGTAGGCAGTCTGGGGTTAGAGAGAATTTACTGAGAATATTTTAGTTACTCCTTTTTATCGTTAAACTTTTGATATTATTGTTGATAAAATATCGAAGAAACAGACATGAAATAACTTGTGTTATTTCCTCTCACAACCAACATGGGACCAAATATTAATGTACAAAAATCCAAAATGTATTTCTTCCTATATATGAAGCTGTCATGTTGAAAAAAACAGACAGAGCTACAGAATAAATAATAATAAACGAAAATAAAAGTATGTCTAGCTAGTGGCTGTCTCGGAATTAAGTTTTTATAGACATGTTCCCATTTTTGGCCATATGCCGCTTTGGTAGAGACGGACAATGCTATCTGGATCTCGTTTATACTTTTTGATCTATTTAACTTTTATTTTTAAGTCATTGTTTTTCGTATGAAGACGTCTATATAATAATAGATTATTATATAGGCCTTTCCTAGACGGAGTTGATGGCGTTGCAACTCTACAAAAGAAACAGTATGATGTTGACAATGTCACCGAAGTAGTTTTAAGCGGCACGGTTTTAAACATTGTTCTGGAATATACTTGCTGGGGTGGACGAGGCATAAATATTAACGGCAAGTACATCTCTCACCTGCGATTTGCAGACGATATCGTCATAATGGCGGAATTGTTGGAGGATCTGCAACATATGCTGGATAGCCTAGCTGATTCTTCCCAACGTGCCGGTCTTCGGATGAACTTGAATAAAACCCAAGTCATGTTCAATGAGCACGTTGTTCCGAGACCAATTGCAGTTTATGGCTCTACTCGTACTCTCGAAATTGTTCAAAAGTATGCATATGTATGCATACTTAGGGCAGTTGTTCATACTAGGAAAAACAATTTTGAGAGTGAAGCTAACAGAAGATTACCGTTAGGTTAACAGAATACAGTTCCGAAATACTGCCCAGTAATTGGAAAACTTCGCCAGGTCTTCTCGTCATTCACACTGCAAAGCCTCAAGACAAAAGTCTTTAACCATCTACCCTTTATGACCTACGGAGCCGAAACGTGGACACTCACGGTTGGTCTGGTCCGGAAGTTTAAAGTCGCTCAGCGAGCAACGGAAAGAGCTATGCTTAGCATATCTCTGCGGGATCGTCTCCGAAATACAGTAATTCGCCAGAAAAAAGACTCACCGACATAGCTCTACGTCTTAGTAAGCTGAAGTAGCAGTGGACCGGTCATGTATGCCGTAGAACCGATAATCGATGGGGTAGACGAGTTCTTGAGTGGAGATCGCGAACCGGTAAACGTAGTGTTGGGTGCCCCCTTGCTGTTAGGTGGAGCAAAGACATACAGAAGATGAAGGCGCAGGGGGTGAAGACGAGAAGCCCAGGATAAGGCTGAGTGGCGTGTCATGGGAGAAGCTTACGTCCAGCAGTGGAAAAGAGTATGCTGATGATGATGATACATGCACAGTAGTAAACATTCAAAATGCCAGAACGGTTTCGAAAGATCTGAGTCATAAACAATTTGCGTCATGAATTTCTTGTTTTACTTACAAACTGAAAAAGGCTTCGCGCTGCCGAAATAGAACTTTTCCACGAACTAATTACGTAATCTATTAAGGCCCCTCTCGCATCTCGGTGCGGCTCCATACAAGACTGAGTCTCAGTGAAAGTGTACTTTAGTGTCGATGAAAATAATGTGTTATCGTATAACATAATTATGAACACGTCTCGAAGCCTTTTTGAAAGAATTCTACAAATTTTTAATGAATTGTAAAATGCCTCTATTGAAAATACGTTTTATTTTTATTAAAACAGATGATATTGTTAGTGTAAAAATTATTTTTTGATGGAGTGTATTCAAAAGAATCTGCAAATTTGAGCTCCAAAATGAAGCCTGCATCAACTTTTGCTTAACCATGCGGGAAAAGCGTAATTTTTAAATGAATAAAATTAAAATAGGCTTAATTATTATTAAAGGATAGAAAATTAACTACTCTTATCCAATTATTGTGAATAAAATATAGCAAAGTATTTTAACGAAGAAATCAACGTATTTAAGCGGTATTTCGTAAGAGAGCCCTTTGTATATTTTTGTGCATGGGAATCGATATTGGCACCATCTAGTAGGCTTTGAGGCCTGCAATTTCTAACAGTTTTAGTGTTGTTCTTAACAAATGATATTAAAAAAACCGAATTCAATTCGGCAGGCAAAACTTACATTACGAACAGAACGTTATACAAAATTAACATGTGTAGTTAAAGAAATTTAAGTTATTTTTATATAAAAAACTATTGGACCGATTTACATGGAACCAATTGGAAAGACCCTTTCAAACAAAAAAAAGATTTTTTTCCAATTTGATCTACCCATTTCTGAGAAATCGGGGAACATACATTAGAAAAAAAAGTCGATATAAGGGCTTGGGTACTTTATGTCTACTTTATCAAAAAGATCACTGGCACAAAATGATCACTTTCTTGTAATGGCTACCTGATATTCCCAATATAAGAACGTACATCTATTTCGCAGTCGATTAAAAATTTTAGTAAGACTTTTTAAGAACGTCATCAAATCTACTCGTATTTACATAACATCTATATTAATATTATAAAGAGGAAAGGTTTAAATTTAATATGTAACAAAAAAACTCAAAAATTACTAAACCTACTTTAAAAATTGTTGATCGTTAGAAAGCTACTTTATCACTGAGTAACTTAGTCTATGAAAAATTAAAGAATTTATAAGAGCTCAAACTAAGATAATCGAATAGAAATTCAGCCTTGGAGTAGGTAATCCCAATTAGAATTACTCGCAATCACGCACATAGAGTAATATTCACTGCAAAAAACATCACAGATTTTGAAATTATAGTAATATAACTTGCTTTATGTACGCAGGAATTGATACCTTGAATTTGATTATTGGAAAATTGCGAAATTTTTAGAGGAAAATCACAATCCGGTTTGCTTTATAATTACTATACCTATGCCATGTTTTCGATTGGGCTTTTAGCTATATACTCAAATATTTGATTATATATATATTTTTGATATTTTTTAAATTATGGACCCATCATACAAACATCTATCCCGACGAGAACCGTACTCAGGATCGCCGGGTCTCCAAGGATCTGCATACTACAGCTGAATTAAATATAAAAGCAGATCCTACGTATATAATAATATGGGTGAAAATGAGGGCGCGGCGGGGTCAACACAAAATTTACAGCGCTGTCTTAAGAGAATTTGATACGCATTGTAATTTTGTTGATACAGCAAAAAAAAAGCACTCAGGGGCCTTTTAAGAGCACCCTCAGACCAGCTATGTTAGCTTAGTACAGTCTTCGGAAAAGGCAAACGAATCAAGTTACCGAGTTACCAACTCATAAGTGACCGGGACTTCTCTTTTCATATTGCCTAGCTAATATGCAGAGTTTTTGGGTAGAGGAAAGGCTACTTAGATAGACCTACTAAACTTCATGTGCCCTTCCTTGATGTTGCAAGGAGGGTGCTGTTATAGTTTCTAATGTTCTAAAATGTATGCATAGCCCCACTCATTTAACCATAGACATAGTTGTTCATCATGATGAGTAACTTTCTTTTTGGCAGTACACTACTATCCGACAATCATGGATTAATATACACAGAAAAATCGTAATACAAATGTATACAATAAACATAGTATGTATTGGCACAAATCGTCAACATACTCGTATCTCGATGTCAAATCTCGAACAACAGTCTTGCAATTTAGTATTTTTTTATACGCGTACGAAAATTATGTATCTTTACCGATCACGAAACGAATCAATAAAATCAATTTAATAAAAAAATGGCGTATATTAACTACTGATTTTTGAAGATGTGAAACACGTTTGGACACTGAATCTGTAATGGACTCTAATAACTTCACTGTGGTTTTTTTTATTATGTAAATGTGGTGTCATGTACTGTAATTATGATCATAGATAACATTCGATTAGCTATCGGTTAGTTATTGTACGTCAACAATCTATTTTCAAAGTTTCCAGTAGGTACTTATATGGATAATTTAATGATATACATTGATATAATACGAGTAAAAAAGCCATTAAGTTTTATTTTGAGATATTTTTATCAACACAATCTATCTAGTAGAGTGGTGTACTTGTACAAGTAAGTTTATTTTAGCCGTAAACTAAGCAGGTTAAGCCTCCACTTGTATGAAATGCATAGGCGTATATAGGTATAGTGCTGGAATATTTATAAAACCGTATATAACATATCCTGTTACAAGGATGTTGAAGTATTTTACAACAAAAATAGCTCAAAGTTTAATTTAAGTTTATACTATCATTAGGTGAGAAACAAACAATGGGTTTTCTCGTATTGAATACAATAAGAGTTGATAATTTTATCCTTGTAAAATACAGTCAAGAATACTGAATCGTGATTTGTTTATGGCTTTAATGTTACGTAGCTGTAGGCCTCTCAAGCTCTTAGTTTGATCTTTCAGAGGCTAGAACAGTGCGTTTATTTTATTTAGATTGGATACGATCATTGAACTTAATAGCACTGTCTCCTATCATAGATTAAATTAGCGGAGCCAGTTCTTGTACAGGATCGCTTTAACTCTTATTTGATGTTTCTCAAGTCAATGTTACGCCACTCCAACAGGACGGTGCAGTATATTTTCATATTTGTATCGATCTCAAGTAGCCGCGCGATGATTTACGTCCATTTTATAACCCCTTATATCATGAGTGCATTTGTTGCGCTCTAAAAGCAAACTTAATAAGCCAAATTGCTTCTACATTGACTGTTATAAAATAGATTGAATTGTAGCTTTTGAATTGACATGATTAGATTATAAATATATTGAAAAAAGTTGTTTGAGTTGTTAATTATTTGAGTATTTCACTGTAATTGAAGTATTGCCGTTAACTTTATAGTGATAATTTTTATACCAAAGAGAAGTGACTTCTATGCGAAATAATACAAAATGCACGTGAGCATCATAACACTAAGTTTTGTGAAAAATACAGACTATAAGTCTAATACTCTCAATTAGTTATAAAAAAAAGCAAAAACTGTCTTCATACCTTGGAATCCAATAGAGGCAGGATCACACGTCACAGCTCGTTCAGGTTCGAACATTAACTGAAACAGATGAAAAACCTAGTTACGTATTTACGTGAATAGCAAGATATATGCATCTACTTGTTAAGGAAGTATGAATGCAATTGATGCTCAGTTGAGTTCACCGACACAGCTTTTCATAGACGAGTGCTTTTCTTTTGCTTTTCAAGCTTTGAAAAAAAAACTTCAATCTGAATTCCTGTTTGTATATATCGTATGCTGGTGCTTTGAGCTTTCGTAAAATTGTGGATTGTTGTATGTGGGATTGTTATTATTTAGTATTAAAATATGGATTATGTTTTAGTTGGATATCGTTACAGTTAATTTTAAGACGACGTTTGTTCACAGCCTTCAGAACGTTAGTACTTCAGAAGTATATTTGATTTGAATCTAATATCACAAGGTAACTAGTACAAGTAATTAAAAATAATATATTTAGGCAGCGGTGAATGGAATGATTAGTAAAACTGGTGAATAATCTTACGTGAAAACAACTTTACTATTTACTTTAAAATGCATTTTTTATTGTCTATGATTATAACCTAAGGATTTTTTGAGGATAATTTAGTAATAGCATAAACCGCGAATATCTCACATAAATCTGAAAGAAGTACTATTACTGACTGATCAAGCGAAGCGCCTTAACTATGATCCAGACAAAAATATTT
This sequence comes from Ligdia adustata, assembly GCA_947049295.1. Lineage (NCBI taxonomy): Eukaryota > Metazoa > Arthropoda > Insecta > Lepidoptera > Geometridae > Ligdia > Ligdia adustata. Next base: position 14,317,153 of record OX346213.1, on the reverse strand, counting down.
CGTTTGTCTGGATGTTGGTACTTGCGTACAGATCGAAGTATTCAACTAATTAAAGAAACGGAAGGTACGGAATAAATGGAAAGAGAATCGAATTTTCAATTGTATTTCGAATAAAAATAGAAAAAGGTGTACTACCCCTAGGTAAAGTAAGAGGGATATTATGCTGTTTACTATCAAAGCAAAGATACGGAGAAAAATAGACTTAAGTGAAGATGTGATGACAATGTTGATTATGTCGGACCTATATGGTTATACTATCGTTATCTTTTGAGGTAGTGGTCCTTACAACCTTGAATCGTTTTAGAGCTTACATACTCATAGCAACGAAAACTATTTACATCAATCAAAATACGTAGTGATGATTCTGTTGATATATGAACATGTAATCAAAACATTTCTAATTACATTGTTGTTGGTGTTCACAGTAACTCTAAACAGTACTTATTTATGCATAAGTAACTTTTATTTACAGTGAGCTGTCTTAGCATAAACATAATTACAATTGCTTGGGAGGTTACGCTTCTGACGGTAGAAGCTGGATATAAGACGGTAGAGGCGATACAAATATTTAATAAGAGCTGCAAGAGTCTAGACAGCAACAGTATATAGTTACAGGTTGTAGAGATACGTATTTTAAATTGTGTTTTGAGGAATTATTTGATTTTAGATACGGTGATTGAAATGCCAAGTTTATTGACTGTGGGTTGGTTTTGATATCGCTAGTTATGTACTGTACTGTTGGAACTAACTCTAAGCTCTAGGGTGCTAATTAGCAAACGCAAAGCATTTGTCAACACTTCTACTATATTACTCGTATTTGTATTTTTGTACTAAGTACTAGATCGATTACAAAAAATCTTGTGCCGTGAGAAATCTACATTATCACTGAGTAAAATAGGCTGTATTTATTACTAGAACAAATATAGAGATCCCGGGTAACGCCGTGAAGTGAAGCTAGTAATGTATAAGCGATACCAATATGAAGTTCTTTTGTATCATATGCCAAGGAAGATGCTCCACAAGTAAATGCGCCAGTTGATGCGTTTAACGAGATAAAAATGTCTTGGCTCTGTTCTCATATTATTCGGTTATGGAAACTAAAATAGAAATTGGGTATACTAATACTTGTGGTTGATATATGCATGCTACATAAACTAGACTGAAATTGGATGGGAGAGTTAGGATTTTTAATTATCTTGGCAAAATTTTAATTAAGGTATAACCCATTGAATTAAACAGGTCGGTATGCTATACCGTAATTTCTAACCACCAATTACATCGACAGCCTTTACCAGCTTCACCATGAGTAATGAAACGTATCTCAGCACACGAACACCTAAGTTTTTGTGTTATACAAAAAGCAGGGACAAGTACCACGTGGGTTGAAGGCATGAGTCACCAAGCGAACGCGGCACGACTCGGCCACCGTTCTCTCGAGCCGACGACGTAGGTACCTAAATACTTTGCGATTTGCCAAATTGGCTGACTTGCGTAGAACCATCGCATTCTGCAATCGGTATTCGATTTTTTTTGATGTTTCGAAGCTAAAAAAGTGTACTACATCACGTTGGTAGTCGACTTAAAAAGGTTTTTTATTTTATTTTACTGTATAGTTTTACATAAGTATTTATGACGGTATCTTTGTCGAACGGTTCTAAACATGTTTGGATGTAGGTATATTTCTTTAAATCTTTAGGAACTGTTTCAAAGATAGGCCAATACATATACGTAATTTCGTAAAGTTTGGTTATTTGAGTTTTAGACTATATTATAATATTTTTTCGTTCTCGAATTACTCGCGTTTTTAGATATGGGAGATTTTGTACTAGGGGTATAAATAATTATGCCACAAAGAGTAATCATCGATTTTAATAAATTTGGTACTTATTTTTTAAGCATAAAAATAAGGTTGTTCAATATAACCAAAATCAGTCAAGACATTGTTGAGATAGTAAGGTCATTAGGGAAATAAAGGAAGTTCAATAAGGTGATCACTGCAACGATTGTTGTAAAAAAGTTTGTACTTGCGAGGTACTAGTAGTTAAATATGAAAATAAATCTGTCTATATCAGACAAAACAGTAGACAGGAATTCTGAACGGAACTCGCTTAAGAGAGCTAGCTATGACTCACAGTCGACGGGCGTCTTACTGCATGCTACTACTTTTTTTTATTCTGTGGCACAGGTGAGATAACTTGGGTGCTTATTGACCGTAAGCATGTATCAGTAGCAAACAACTTTAAAATAAAAATGAGATGGATTGCATCACATAGGCCATGCTTTACATAGAGAAGAGATTTCGAACACTAAAATCTTTTTGGACTTTTCAATTGATTGGTTATATATCTCCACAAATGTTTAATACGAAATTTGTTTGATGGTTTGTTTGTACTTTTTCTCCTCAGTAACAGAGTGACGAATCGACTTAAATTTTTGCGCAGACAATAGTCTGGTCTGAGGTCCGGAGAGTGCTTTTGCTACTTTATGTTCCGAGAAAACAAACTCAATGCGGGCGAAAGCTAGTAAGTATAGTAGCAGTACTACAGAGACGTAGTTTGAAGTTATAGAAGTATAATTCATAGCGGTGTAGAACAGACAGATCGATATGGTTAATAGAAATCATTGAAAGACTATACAAAAACCCGATCACCTTCAACGCGGAAACAAAAAACCGTGCGTGTGGGAAAAAGGCGTAGGAAGTATGCATTTGTATACCTACCTATGGAAAGAAATCTAGTTTTGTAATAAACTACGGAACGCCGAGATTTTAAATACCAGGGGCTATGTGTTTGATTTAGGCGCATATATTTGGGCCGAAAAGTGATTCATATATCTTTTGCTAATCATTGTTCTACTCGTAATAATAAAAAGTGTTAAAATGATCAGAAAAATGTATTTCTAAAGTATTTATTCTGTTTTTATGTGGACCCAACATGTAAAAGTGGGGTAAAGAGTCTGTGGAGTGTAATATCATGAAAAAACATTTGCTACATAGCTAATACGGAGTGCCAGCAATATAATAACAACGAATATGTTACAGTATATACGATGAACACGCCAGCTTGCCAACAATCGGTTCTTGTTGCGCGTAAACATGCCTTTATTTGAGACGAAACGCATACGAGTTGAAAATTAAAGAATAACGCTATACCGATCGATCATTGATTTGACTTACATTATACCGATATTTCTAGTCTGTGACTAATTACCGGCCAGTTTAGTAAAATAGTCGTTGTGCGTCTCTAATATCGATGCTATTTCCTCTCGTATGCTACTGTTACAGTTATTTGCTCTCACGCAACGCACGGATGTTGAGTTCACGGTAATTAGATTACAATCGCTGCGCACACCGGCACCGCAAAACATTTGCTATGGCAAACCACGCAAGCATCCAACATTTTATAAATACAAGTGCAGCAGAGCCAGTGAATAAAATTGTGTTTATTACCTTAAACAATATATAAAATAAAATTAGCAGTATTCATTTTTCGCCGATGATAAACGCCCGTATTGCTATCGAGTTGTAAGATCCTGCATTAAGTAGCTCCTAAGAAGGACGCAGAGAAAATTCATATAATAACTAGAGGCTCTCTGATCTCCGTTGCTCGGTTCAGTTGACCCTGCCCACCTTGATATCGGGTACAGCGAGATCAAACATTGTAGCATAATCGTCCTCCCTCGACTATGAAGTTGCGCTGAATTATCAAACGTATCTGCAACCGGAAAGATCCTGGCGCCGATGGATTCAAAAACAAAGTGCTCAAGCATTTCCCCCCCTCCATAATCAACCTCCTAGTTGGCAATTTCAAAACTTCTGAGTAACGGTATGTTTCCCTCTGTTTGTAAATCTGCCGTTGTCATTGGCATTCACAAGCCGGGCGAGAAGGCATTAGAGCCTTCTAGTACACTGTCCTAAGAAGTACACAGCCTCAAGGGCTTTAATCATAGCGGTATTCCTGTACGCAGCCAAAGCTTTCGTTAGACAAAGACAAGGGAGTTAAGTCAAGACACAAAAGGCTGATATAACTCGGACTGCTGTCCTGTCTCGTCCACATCATCCAGGACTTTCTTCGCGATAGAAACTTCCGCTTCAAAATTGAAGGAGGTTGTTCTCCTCCTATAAGAGCGGGGGTACCCCAGGGCTCAGACTTGTACACTTTGCTTCATTCTACACGAGTGACAGCCCTCGACACCCGGGACTAGAGCTCTCTCTATTCGAGGGTGGCATAAGATTGTTTGTATGAAATTGTAATTATACTTCTGAAGAAAGGGTGATCCTTATAAATTTTATCAAAATCCATTTTTATATGGCTTTACTCAAGAAATAGTCAAATATTAGGTCCTTACATATGAAATTGGCGTTTTGTCGTACTGGCCACTTTGATCTCAAATATCTCTTCTTTGGTTAGGGATTCCAATTTCAAATTTATGCTGCTATTTATTCATACATTTGTATGTCGAAAACCGTAATTCATTTGTTTTGTCCTCGTTTGGTTTTTTCTTTGCGTCACGCAGTTTACAAAATGGAAAACTTGAAATATCGCGTTATTTACGAATACGAGTTCCACCGTGGTACCAGTGCTGCAGAAACGGCTCGAAGTGCGTGTGAAAACACAGTGCGTTTTTGGTTCCAACGTTTTCGTTCTGGAAATTTCGACCTGCAGAACAAGCCCCGTGGACGGCCGGAGACTAAAGTTGCTAATGAAGAATTGAAAGCTATTGTGGAAGAAGATCCATCGCAAACCACGTCCGAGTTAGCTGCAGGCTGTGGTGTTAGTGATAAAACTGTTTCAATGCACTTGAAGCAAATTGGAGAGGTGAAAAAGCTTGAAAGGTGGGTACCTCATGAATTGAGTGCAGCAAACCGACAAACGCGCGTCAACTGCTGCGTTACATTACTCAACCGGCACAATAATGAAGGGATTTTCAATCGGATCATTATCTGTGACGAAAAGTGGATCCTGTACGGTAATCGGAAACGCTCATCGCAATGGCTGAATCCTGGCGAACCAGCCAAATCCTGCCCCAAGCGAAAATTGACTCAAACAAAAGTTACTTGTGAGCGTTTGGTGGACTAGTGCCGGTGTCGTTCACTACAGCTTTCTTAAATCTGGCCAGACGATTACAGCAAATATCTATTGTCAGCAACTGCAAACCATGATAGAAAAGCTAGCTGCTAAACAACCGAGGTTGGTCAATCGCTCTAGGCCACTGCTGCTTCAGGACAACGCTAGACCACACACTGCACAACAGACGGCTGCCAAATTAGAGGAGCTTCAATTGGAATGTCTAAGGCATCCACCGTACTCCCCGGACCTGGCTCCAACAGATTACCAATTTTTTTCGAAATTTGGATATCTTCTTGCAAGGCAAAAAATTCAACTCCGATGGGGCAGTCCAAAGCGCTTTCAAAGATTTCATTGATTCTCGTCCTAATGGTTTTTTTAGTAAAGGGATCAATGAACTACCTATGAGATGGCAAAAGGGCATAGACAGCAATGGTACATACTTAGATTAAATAAATATATTATTATAAAAAAAAAAACTTTATGTTCCTCCCTTACAAAACGCCAATTTCATATGTAATGACCTAATATAAGGGTTTTCTCTGACCAATCACTCAAATTTTAAAAAAAAAACAAGCATATGGGCAAAGATAGTGGTCCAACAAGAAGGAGGTTGTTCTCCTCCTATAAGAGCGGGGGTACCCCAGGGCTCAGACTTGTACACTTTGCTTCTCATCCTACACGAGTGACGGCCCTCGACACCCGGGACTAGAGCTCTCTCTATTCGAGGGCGGCATAAGATTAGGCAAATCGCTCTAGCCGCTTTTCTACATTGATTTCGTAAGTGAACCATCAACGAGAAACCGAAGAAAAGTGCAGCAATATACTTTGCTTAAGGTCACAAGCGTTACTCGAGAAGTCTCTGTTCCTCCACGGTTAGCTTATTCCTTGGGTATCCTTGACGGTGTTATCATAGTCAGTTCAACTTCTCTATGCAAATCACCAGGGTGCGTAAGCGCACGGCTTTTACCCTAGGCTACCTTTACTCCCTCTTGTGCGTGCGCAGTAAAATTAGACACTTTACAAAATCATGAACTGCCTCGTCATCTCCTTCGATCAGTTGGTGCGCAATGGTACATGCCCAACCACGACTTGCATGTGTGATTTCACGCCGCCTCCATTGTCCAATTCATGAAGGATGCCTCTTGAAGGTACTTTGACAAACCTTCCCACCACCTGAAATCCTTTGTGGTTAAAGCGACCGACTTTTCGACTGATACGAATAGTCCGTAGTATTCCGTAGGCAGGCTGTAGAAGATTCAGGTACGGGGAGTGCTCCGTATATTCGACACAATACGGTAGGGTCCTTGCCTAGGCCAGGCCAGGCTGTTCTCTCAAATAAAAGTCCTTCAAATATTAAACGACAGGTACAGTCTTCGTGATTCCTTACTTCAGGACAGTTATATCAAATAATCACTCACATGTATATGGCTCATGCACCCTTCCCCTCAGGGAGGTTAGAGAAAATTCGCTAAAAAAGTTTTAGGTAGGATGCCACTACAAGTGGCTGTTAAGGCTTTAGGTACTTTACGTCTGGTTGCTAGATCGGCTCAAGCAGAGGTTCAGCCCAAGCTATCGTTCGAACCGTCTGACGCGACCTTGTGCTTGTCGCCCCCCAGCACACTTACACTTGCCAGCCGTACGGTTAGGCTGTAGAGGTTACCTATCAACAAACAACTCTATCTTTAGTACAAAAAAATATACATAGGCGATATTATAACAAAAAAAAACAACTAAATATTATTTGTCTACGGTGTACATTATACGATGAATTTTCTAAAAAAAACAATTGTCTCATGTGCCCTTACCGTTACGAATGAGTTTATTGGCATGTACTCAACACGAGATCAACATATTAAAGTTAATTTTGCTACAGACTGACTTAAAAGTACAAGTAAAATAGAGATTCATGTTGCACCACAAGCTATGAGTAAACTGTTGATTTAAATGGCTATTTGGGCATTAAAAGACATCTTTCGAAAACACACTCACAGAATCAACAGTAGCCAGGCCGATACATTGCTCTTACTGATGTAGTATCGGCTATTGTCTGGATACACTAAAGATATATATTTGCAAGTAATGTAAAGACAAAATAGTACGACATCATCATGAAAACCAACCAAGAATACAGTTCCTTGACAGTAGAACTTAGATATAGCATTTGATCACGATCTAGCATCACTTTATGCATCATCTCAAACAAAGTTAGCATAAGATGCTGTTGGTAGTAAGAAAAGGGCAGGGCTAGTTGCTAGATGCTGATTTCACTCATCCACCGTGGATGGGGAAATCTTTTTTCCAAATCAAATCTGGTATAAAAAGAAGAGATAATTCATTCGACCTTATTTAAATAAAAAATATTGGTAACCTGATTGTTGGAGATGGCTGGAATGTATTGTAAAGTTCTCTTTTAACAAATCCTAAAAGATTATTAAGTTTTTCGATTGTATATTTATTTTTGTATTATTGTATGTAAGTAATAATAATAATATAGTATGGGACAGCATTCACACAAGGTCTTCAGGTCCCAAACTAGGCAAAGCCTGTGCTATGGTAACCTGATGACGGATATACATACTTATATACAGACTTATGTCGATAATAAACACCCAGACACAGGTCAAACAGACATGTTCATGCATACAAATGGTTGACCTGTCCGAGGATCGAACCCGGGACCAGCAACGCAGAAGGCAGGGTTGCTACCAACTGCACCAACCGGCCAGTCAAGTGTATGTAACCTTTGTATATTGTGTGTGAATGTGTCTATCTGTGACCCTGTACAGCCTAAATCAGTAGACCAACTTTGATGTGCAAGGTGTCTTTGTATTTGTCTTCCTCTCTCTCCGTTTCCACTCACCTAAACACAGTAGCTAAGTTTATGCAGTCGGATTTTTAAAGGTGCTTTTAACCACTTGTTTGTATGAAATAGTAATTATACTTCTGAAGAAATGGATCACCCTTACAAATTTTATCAAAATCCAGGTTTATATGGCTTTACTCAAGAAATAGTCAAATATAAGTGTTTTCTCTGACCAATCGCTCAATGTTATAAATTTTTTTCCCCTGATTTGCAGATTCTATTCATAGTGCTGATGTTATCTTTCCTTTCTTTATACAATTCTTTTTTTAATGCAAGTAAGCTTCTGTGGGATCACATTTTGCTTAATGTAAAGTGATAATTTGGCCTTAGATGTATTGGGCTTCCCCAGAAGAAACCAATTCACTAGTGTTTTGAAAAGGCCAAAGATTATATTTATCGGGTACTAGCGAAGCCAGTAATGAGTTCCATATTCTTGCAGTTATTAAAATAAAAATGAACACAAAACATTTTTAATAAGCTAGTGGTACCTCTACCATGTACTGTTAGTGTCTTGCAATATTCCTACTAGTCTGATTTTAGAATGGTAACTAAATTATGCATTTCCATGGCACAGTCATATATAAAAACCTAAAGGATAGTAACTCTTCAATGATGCTTAAGGCTTGGAGTTTATCCTTGACAAAAGCATCATTGCCTAGAAGTCTTTTGGTCTGCTTTTCGACACGCACAGGTGTAGTGGTATGAGCCTGTGATAAAAACTGAATGCTGAAAACATTGTTAGCCTTGTGGACACTGATATTGTATAAGGTAATCTCTGGATTTTTTGTAATTTGGCTTTGTATACCAAACAGGTTCTGGGCCACCAAACAATGCATATATACATATACAGGTAACTTGATAAATTGTCTAGAAAATAAGCTAGCTCATATTTCATGAGAATAAGACAATTTAGAGAGGTTTTTAAAGTCAGAATCTTCTCTAATCAGCTTCACTACATGATTTTAAGGAGCTTGACTGGTAAGCGTATCCCGTAAATAGAAAAACACCAAGTTATGTTTGTTACCAGCACAGCTTACTTACTTACACAAGCAAGTTTTAATAGATATTACCACATAATATTTTTACTCAATATAGAACCATAAGTACTTAATGGTATATTTTTCATTATTCAGTGCATTACAGATTTTTTTTTATCAAATAAAAGTTGTTGTTTTATAATTAATCAACTAAGCATCAAGGTAGATCATATTGATAATGATTTGAAGTAATTGTAAAGAGTAAAACTAACAAACATATGTTCACATTCATGTTTAATGGGTATAATGATTTTAAGAAAGCTGTTATCCAGCTGGCATTAATCTGTATTCATTCAAAACATACTAATACCATCCAAGTAATATAATTCTACTGTTTTCACCTAAATTATTTATTTTAAAACAAAATAATTCTTATAGTTTTGATTCAAATTAAATGTTGGCATAATTATTTACCAAGTCATTTTAACTGCAAGTTTTTACACACCTTGTTCATTGAAGCTGATCGAAACATCAGTCTAACTCTAACATACGCTAGTTTCACTTCGCGGAGAATTAGGCTATTCCGGCGCAATGCTCTCGATTCAACACTTACTTCGAATAAAACCTACAAAACTAATAGGGTAACTGCTGCATTTAATAGGACCAAGTATTTTATTTGAAAAGTTAACGCTTTTTTAACAGTATTGATTCGATCGACAGGTAACAACCCACTTACACGCAGCAAATGAATTTTAAATGTTCAGTACTTACCTAACGACAAGAGCCAAAAGCAGCAAGCCAAATGTCACGGTCGTTTGCGCTGCAATTTTACCATGCACTGAAAAACCTTTGCGATCTTGGTAAACGGCGTAAAATACGAAAATATTGATAATATACAACAATAAATATTCGCGGAACCGCCCAGCTGGCAAATTCTCTCCAGGCACAGATAAATAATAATTTTTAATCAAACGTCATCCGTCCGCGTCTTTCGTAATGTCAGAGGTGTTGGATGCGTTCACAATTTCTTGACCGTTTTTAATTCGGCGTCATAAACTCAATATATTTACCAGTGTAAAGTATAACGTAAAATATCAAGTTATGAAATATTGGTTAAAAAAATTCGTGAAGTCTTGAAAGGGCTAGCGATAAAATTTTATTTAAAAAGTTCACGTCACGACATGTCATTGTCATCAAGGAACATAATATTATGAATATCACGTGACATAATATCAAAATCGTAACGAGAATTCGGTAGTTAATCTTTTTGAGTTTCAGTAGTTCGCAATAACAAAAATAAAATTGGCATATTTTCATCAAAATATCATTTCACGAGTTAAGACAGCTATAGAGCGCGAACTTATAACCAATATTCTACCTTTTTATGTTGTCCGATTCCGATGGTTTTTCTATTACATAAATAATATAATAATATCAAAAATGTACCTATTAATCTCACAAGGTCTTATTTTAACAAGGTTTTATCTTATTTTAAGACGACAGCGTCTTATTTTAATTTTATCATAATTTGTCAAAAAGTTTGATTTTTAAATAGAAATAAAGTTCTATCGGCACCTGCCGTAATTAAAGTCGGTGGTCACATTTTTCTAAAATGAGTAGAGTTATGTTATTATAAACGAAACTTCTCCCTTTTTGAGCGAAATACCCTCCCGATCGATATATAGATTTTGAGGGCAAGCGAGGGCAAGTTCCAAGAGTTATCTTAAAACTTGCCCTCGCAACCACATTAATTTTTCGGCTTTCTAAATAAATCTGAGATAAATGATCAGTTTCAAACAAGTAGCTTCCAAATATGTCAAAAGTGGTATCTGATAAATTTACGGGAATTAAATAACAGTTTTGGTTAACATAGGTACGTAACGACAAATCGAAAAGACTAAAGTAGAGACGCTACACGCGCTGGTCTGGTCTGAAAAATATTATGGTTACTTCTAGGTACATTAATTTATGGCTTTGGTACTTCACGATTATTTAATAAAATAGAATATACAGGCCTTTTATTTCTTACTTTTTTACAACGTTTGGATATTTATCTTATTGATTTAACTTATTTATATTTAAATATTACCTTATTTTAACTTCGCTGGATACGTGTATATACTTCAAGATTATAAAATATTACTCAAAATTTTTAAAAAGTCTCAGTATTTATGCAAAAATAGACCCTCAAAGACGTGTACGTACGTAACGCACGCTAAAGCATTACTGTAGTAATGCTTTTGCGTGCGTTACTAGGTAAGCCTTGTATAAAGTACTTTATAAAATTACAGAAGTAAGATGAGTAGCTCTAGAAGTTGGTAGTGGCAATCTATTTCCTTGTACTTATGAACTACACTTATGATATCTTCGCAGAGTCCAAAATCACAACCTTTACAACAAAGCTGGAATTTTGGCACAATTTCGGGCGATTTTGGATTGTAGTGTCACGTGTCAATACGCCGAGTGTGAGTGGCCGCATGCGGTAGTTTGTGGATGTGTACGAACACAGCAAAACTGACATATCGACACAGCTTTTTTATACTTGAACGGGGCTTGCCCAGATAGCAATACATTTGGCAAATACCTACAAGTCTCTACAATCCTCTTAATGTGTTACTTTGTGAAAATGTCATCTCATCACGAAAATTATCTAAAAATAAAACTTTAGCAATTCATGCACGCAGGGACTGTAATACTGATATAATTTTGGTATCGATATCAAAATACCGATAAACATATTGGTAATGGGGTATCTCTTTATCGGTATGAATACTCATATATTATTTCAGTACATCGGTATCTTTACTTTATTGTGTATTTATTTAATTGGTACTGATACATAAATACCGGTATATTATCGATAAACTCCTTCCGCTCGCTTACTTTCGCCACCGCGCACCATGACCCGCGCCGTTCGTGGTCCCCAGGGCCGCTGCACGGGGTGGTATAGCGTGCGACGTTGCCACTTTGGGCTTAGCCGAGATATCTGGCAACGCCGCGCGTTCGAGGCATATCGGTATGAATTACCGATAATCGATCCCATTTTACTGAAATATAAAAAAATAAATATATATCGATATCTTATGGTCGTACAGATATTGATATCGATATTATACCAAAAGAATTGATATTTTTCATTTATAGATAACAGTCTCTGTGCACGACAACATAGGTTACAATAAAATGAGCTATAATATTCTAGGAAATAAAAAAAATATTGCTTTTTTCTTTTCGATTTGGTTATTTGATTAAGATGTCCTTAAGCAAATATTATATTATTATGTGATGCATCTTTCAGCATAAACACGGCTAAGCCTAAACACGGTTAAGCCTAAGCACGGTTAAGCCTCGATTCGATTAAATAGTATGAAAAAATTTTTTTGCTATTTATGAACGCGTTCATACTAAAAAGCGGGAGTTTAGACTTTATTTGAATTTCAATTCTACCGGGAATTTCAAGTTCTTATTGAATCTACAATTTACGAAAAGTAGTTGGGTTTCCTCATTTTGTGTATAAAAAGGAACTTCGATCTTATTATGATATCAATATAGGCTGATTCCAGGATCTTCCATAAGACAAGCATCCATTATTGAACATATCATAGAATAAAAAAAACAACTAATTTAAAAGGATATTTAAGACTCTTGGTCATAAAAAATACTGTTGTTAACCGTATAACGAATACTTTATATATTTTTGTAGCACTCCCCAAAAACTCTCTCTCTCTGATTACTGTGATGATGGCTGATGCTAATTTTGTATGTAGACGGGAAAATCTGGATGGTAAAAGCGTAGTAACATATTCACATACTTTCAGAGGTTACGTAACAAGAATAAAAGAAATGTCATATCTCCATAAAGGTCAAATTACTTTTTTATGATACATGGTATAATAGGTAATGTGAAAGGTAATCGATGGAACGTAAATACCCTAATTGGAGCTCAGTTACCGCACCAACGTTAACCAAAGAGCCTGCGAAGTGCAAAAGCCACAACTAGCGCGCTGACTGAATATAAATCAGATTTTAGAGTTTAGGCTTCGCACTTTGGCGAGCAGCACTGGGGCGCACCGACACGGCGAGTTCTACACAAATTGACTTAGTGTACAAACTACGGAGCAGTTCTGTAAATACTTATTGTACTCTAGTAATAGATAAGTAACAACTAATTAATGTCGCAAAACGCCCATGGTAAATAGAAGAAAAGAGCCATCAAATAGCGATATCAATATAAAACTCGATAGGTTGAACTTTCCAAAGCGCCTTTTCATTTTGTGATAGCAACATTTTCAATAATTCAACAATTCAGGCGTCTATACCGTTAATAATGCAGATTTGCTGGCTGTGTTTACCATCGAAAATATTTGGACAATAAGCGTTGTATGTAGATATACCGACTCGGTTGTGCAAGAAATTAAACTGATATCTATCACAAATTAATTTCATATCAATAAAGTATAAGAACTGTCTACCTAGCGACGACGATATTTTATGGTATGGTATGGAATCGAAAAACATAACAGTCCTCCTTTCACAGTCGGGTAAAATAACAACAGCCACTCGATATTTTTATTTGCACCAAGATTGGTTGGAAACTACAACCTGTACCTACGCGAGTACGAAATTTTTAGGAGACATAAATCATCCAAACTGATATATGAAAGAAAAAGTTGCGATTCCTTCATCCAGACAGACAGCCAGACGCTTCGCTCATACGATCAACGTATTTATACCTACATACCGTTACCTAAAATTTATTTGTTGTAGGATATTCTGAATTGAATGACAAAGATGTATACTTACTTTACAGGTATATTAATATAGTCATAAGCAAACATTATAATCAATTATTATTATCTTTTCTCGAAACTGGATACGAGTGGCCGAGCGTAGGCTAAACTATTCATCGAGATTTTTCTCTAACTGGACAAAAATGATGAACTTTTAGAAGTGAGTAAAAGTAGTGAGTGTAGGTTGGTGTAGTAATAAAAATAATCATAATCAAGAGCCCGAATTGTGGTGGACTATCAGCTAGACACCCTTTAGATACGAGTTAGACCAGGTGGTCAAGTCTGTATTAAATATTATTAGTATACTAACTCTGATCTATTCTATGTCGAAACGGCCATTTTGGCACAATCCAATCTGAGACAATTCAAATAACAGACTGGACCACCTGTTCTAATGCATGAGTAAAAAAGTACCTACTTACATATGTGATTTGACTGTTACGTTGTGATTCACTAAGCGTGATAGAGTAAACACCCTTTAGATAAGATCTGTACATTAAACGCGTTAGTTAAAAAGTAATTAACTATGTGACTCGACTATACAACGTAAACCTAACATAGATTAGTTATACGTTTAGTTTTGGGATATAAAAATAACTATTTTAGCATAATTTTAGTATTTTCACTTGGTTACGATGGGTTTACAACTTCTCAGACAATCAGGTATCCTTACAATCCTCTGTAGACAGAATGAGTGAACGTTTCCGACCGGAATCAAAAACTTGGTTTCTTGACTTACGTAATGCTGCGTTTCCAGAGACGCGGAGCTGCGCTTGTTAGAAAACACTACATTATGACATTAAAAAACAAATGTAGGTAATGTATTGTAACTATACAAAAAAAAAAACGCGTTTTAATGTCTCAGATTTGACCTGATTTTTCCGGCCGGTCGGAAACACCACGTGAATCAGGGTGTTGGTAGCTAATTCATTCTAATCTGCACATGAGCGAAAAGCTTGGTTTCAAGCTTGACATGTGATGAAGAAAATGGAATTTCGCGCATTTTCGTCAAAGCAAAATTAGCACATACGACCTTGGAAAATTTAAAGAATTCACTTGGTTTGGTTACACTACAAAAAAATTGCTAAAAACTGATCATCAAAAACGCGTTGAAAAATTTTCCTTTTACTTTTTGAATGATCTGAGATCTTGTTCGGAGAGAAAAGTTAGATATATTTATGAATATTTTCGCAATTTAACTTTTAGAATGTGTCGTTTCCATAGTTATTGGCCAATTTTTCAATTTAATACGCACTATTACTGAATGTACCTAACCATATGTATATTTTTTGTAACGTTATTCGATGTACCACGTATCATACTTTTTCAAAGTTCTATGACTCGTTACTGAGATTAGCCTACCACTGAATATGCTGAATCAGATTCACTTACGTTGCTGTAGATACAGAAACTGTCCTATCGAGACTAGAATACTAGTAGCAGCTAATTAATCTACCTTGGTGTATACCTACGTATAGGTATGTCACGTGAAACGTACTGTGTGTTAAGTACTAAGTGCCTAGGTACTTCATCTTGTAGAATCATAATCCCAAGACTAATCAGTAAGCGGTATTTCGATTAACTATAAACATATAGATATGATAGGTATCTAACTTAGATATCTTCAATCTAGAAGCTATCCCGACTTCGTTAAATTAAAATAATTTGATAAGAAATAAATGTGTCAAGGACACCTATAGGATAGGATGTTTTTTCACTTCAATATAACCGAGATTATTTTAGAGAGTATTTTAACTTTAAACATTTGCAATGTCCAATTCCACTTTTTTCTTAAGTAGATATTATTTAACAAGTCTAAATTTGAATTCTAATCTGAAACGCCAAAAATAGAACATAATGATTTGTAGTAAAAGATTAGTAGGATTTTTCAGCATAAAAAGTCATAATCAGTAGGTAGGTATGTTTTGTGATTTGTTACTGGTATTTTGTATGAGTGTTTTATTATTTATTTGCTGGCTTAAATTTCATTATCGTCATTTATTGTTTATTCTATACATGGTTATCGGCTAGGGATGTACTCAGCCGAATGGAGGTCAATAACTCACTATTGCAAACAGTTTTTCCTGGTGGACCCTGAAATCGAGAAAAAAACAGTTATTCCATAGTTAAAGTTTATCAGTCGTCGACAAAATGAAACAGCAGATTTTTTTTCTCGAATGTGTTTCGATAATAAAAGTAGTTCCTTAAGACAACTAAGTGATTCACTTTCGCTTAGCACACCTCAAATCGATATCCCTACATTATATTATTATGTTATCTAGCCATTTTTTCTAAATATTATTTAGGTCAGAAGATAAATTACTTACGTTCTTAAAAGACACCTAGGTGTACGAGTGCGTCACGATTTTACGAATAATTATTTTATCCGTCCTTGTTTTGAAGAAGAAGGTCCTTTACAGTTATTTTCATACAATTACGTCAAATGCCATCCCAATCATGTAAAACGATATCAACACGTCGGTTTGTATTCCAATGCACAAGACGATATGTTCATAATTAATATTCAGAATAAATTAAGGTGAGTTCACGTGGGCGCATTATCCATAATCACGTTTCTAGGCTCACAGTAGATCTTCGAGTACTTTCTATCGATCATCTAAGTTGACATAAAATTTCTCAGCAAGCTTTATCTTGTATACTAACATTTTAACAATATGTACTTCATACTTAGCATATACTTATAAGCTTATGAAAAATAAATATTACTATATACACTCTAAAACGTTACTTACGCGTTTTGTATAAATTGTAGCATTATTACCTCATAAATGGTCTTTATTAGAAATAAATGAAGCGACGAATATATCAGAAGGTCATGTAAATACGTGTCATAAAGAACTACATAGATATAGGCATATCTACTAATAATTTTTTTAGCTACATAGAGCATAAATTAATTATGACCTTTTTCAACACAGAAATTAATTTTTTGTTCGTAGAACTAGTATTAACCATTTTATGCGTATACTCGTATGTGCTTGTCTCAATATCTCAAACTTAGAGCTACCGTGATTTTACCACCACGATCATTCAAAGGCTTTCGGAGTGGCTTAGGTTCTTTGACACTAGATAGCCAAAACAATGAGATAGCTTAGAAGAAGGAAATTGACATAGGCTTATCGAGATATAACAATTAATGATAGCAAACAGTATATTATTGTAGAACTGACTCCCACGATCCGAGCCTAGAGCTCAGTGCCCACACTAAGTTATGTTCCAAGTTATTTCCAGAAAGAATTCTGTGGAAATAATATAAGATGTTATTTAATCAATAACAAGTGTTTTTTCGCTTCGCCCACGCAATCGGGTAATTATAGATGGTATGATGTTAATAAAGGTACGATTTAAGAATGAGTGTTTAGTTTGTCATAACTAATTTTTCCTACTTATGTTATTATCATAGGAAAATAGATATTCCTATGATAACAACATAAGTAAACTATTTATTTAGCAAAATATATATATATATATATATTAGGTCCTTACATATGAAATTGTCGTTTTGTCGTACTGGCCACTTTGATCTCAAATATCTCTTCTTTGGTTAGGGATTCCAATTTCAAATTTATACAGCTATTTACTTGTTTTGTCCTCATTTGGTTTTTTCTTTGCGTCACGCAGTTTACAAAATGGAAAAACTTGAAATATCCGAAAGATCCGATTTAAAATCCCTTCATTATTGTGCCGGTTGAGTAAAGTAACGCAGCAGTTGACGCGTGTTTGTCGGTTTGCTGCACTCAATTCATGAGGTACCCACTTTTTAAGCTATTTCACTTTTCCAATTTGCTTCAAGTGGATTAAAACAGTTTTATCACTAACACCGCAGCCTGCAGCTAACTCGGACGTGGTTTGCGATGGATCTGCTTCCACAATAGCTTTCAATTCTTCATTAGCAACTTTAGTCTCCGGCCGTCCACGGGGCTGGTTCTGCAGGTCAAAATTTCCAGAACGAAAACGTTGGAACCAAAAACGCACTGTGTTTTATTTTGCGACACCGGCGCCATACACATCATTAATCCTTCGAGCCGTTTCTGCAGCACTGGTACCACGGTGGAACTCATACTCGTAAATAACGCGATATTTCAAGTTTTCCATTTTGTAAACTGCGTGATGCAAAGAAAAAAAGTTTGGTTTTTTCTTTGCGGACAAAACAAATGAATTACGGTTTTCGAAATACAAATGTATGAATAAATAGCTGTATAAATTTGAAATTGGAATCCTTAACCGAAGAAGAGATATTTGAGATCAAAGTGACAAAACGCCAATTTCATATGTAAGGACCTAATATATATCAAGAAACAATAAATTATTACAAACTAACCACTCATTATTAAATTGTACCTTTATTAACATCATACAATCTCTTATTACCCGATTACGTGGGCGAATCACACGTATGTAATACTACGCTGGGATTTAAAGTTCAAAACTTGGGGCCAGCACATACAATTTGTCAGCTTTATTAATTACTTTAATTTAAAAAACGCCTAATAAACTGCTGTGATATCATTTAAATATCTACTGCAAAATGCTTTAGATATGTAATAATAGGGTTAGGTAGTCATGTAAAAATCTATCCAAAAACTGGGTGTAAAAATAATACAAATTGATTAATTATTTCCTAGATGCTTAATGAGAAGGCATACCTATGATTGTATATGTGAATAATTTGTAAAATCGTCCCACATAACTATGGTCCATTTGGGACGACTTGCAGAAAATCAAAATAGGTAAATATAATATTTCCATTATACAACTCGTCCCCCGTAACTTTCAGGTACAGTCAGTAGCAAAGGTGTTAGTCTAGAACTAATATCATAAAAAATATTAATGAATTGGCTGACTCGGTAAGTTTACAATTGTGTAGATGTTTAATAATGTTTTTAGATACCTATGTTATTTTTAATATTTAAGAAAATATAATAACTAACAGATATGTCGCATGGCAAGAAGCTGACGACATTATAAGAACTTTCTTTATCACTAATATAAAAAAATCATGTCAATGATCAGCCTAAATCATATTTTTGTTAGCTTTCTGGTAGCAATAACATCATTTTATTTGGCATGTTGCTATGACATCCGACTGTGCCGAATACCTACCTACCTACCTAACACATTTGGTGACAATTAATGTTGTTTATTCGAAGCGGGAAAATCCTATAATAATAGGTATTGTCTAAGACGTATCAGTAATCTGATATGTCTTAGTTGTTATCTGATAAAAATACGGGGTGATTCTAAATTGAGTGCGCACTCGTATATATAGTATAAGTACTGAAAGAATATTGAAAATAAAATAACCATGTTTTTAGTTTAACCCACGTTAGTAAAAAAAAAAGAAAACTTCAATTGATGTCTTACAAAGTGAACACAAAACTCATAGATACCGCGCCGCCACCCCGGTGCGAAACTAGGTCACGGTGACGGCAAGCACGTTTGCATGACCCAGATTTGTGCAATCGCGCTCAGGTGAACATATTCACATTAAAAAAAACACATGCAAAAATGTGTTTTTTTAGCGAAACATGTAATTTTAACGATGCTGATTGCGAGGTAAAAATATACGCAGTCAATTTAGAATCACCCCGTATTACATAATCATCAATTATCTAGAAGTCCACAATTTTTTGTTTAACTTTTCAGTAAATAAAGATATGTGGGCTGATATCCCAATACAAAAATATCGCTTTGTTATCTCAATGCATCTAAATAAATAATATTTTTTTCTTACAGTAAAACAGACACCGTTTTTTACCTTACTTTTAAAATAGCTCTAATTAACCTTTTTTTCTTCTGAGTAAAAGTCTAGAAATTGCTTTCAAAAGATGATAATGGATACTCTGTATAAATAAGACCTGACGTAGCCATAACATGCTTTGTTTTGTAGACGGGCTGATTATAAAGGGGCGCATTATCAGTTTTAAACAGTTACAAAGAAACTCTTGGAATTTTCCAATACCTTTGGGATGAAGGGCATTATTAAATAGAACTATAGCGCAACTTATCCTGGTTATGGCATTGATAATAGATATCGGATGTCGAGTTGACAACCAAGGTAATGCACATTAATGGGTCTTAGGGTCTTAAGAAAGAGAAGGTATAATAATACAATGCTCAAGGGTAAATCTAGGTTCCCGCATCTCGTGGTAACTTGCAGGGTTAATTGATTACAGATTACCGAGTTCAACGGATAAAAAAATTGCGTATTTTTTGAGTACTTGCGAGTAGGTCCACCTTACAATACTTTTGTTAAAGTTTATCATAGTCAAAATTTAAACAATTATCTTTACATATTTAAATGTAATGAAGTTATCTTTTTAGGTTCATTATTATTGGATAAGACTTTGCCATGCTATATCAGATCAGCCCACTTATCGGCTTGGCTTATGGTGACGCAAACTGTCAAAACGAGACTATGTTTACTTGCTCTCCTTTTTGCCTAGCTAATGAGGGAGATGGTTTGGGTAGAACTATTTTTTAGTATTATAATATTAAAATAAGAATTGCCCGACTATCAGCTACCCCTTGAATTTACGAGAAGAGGGTGAATGAACGGATCTAAAACAAGGACGGTCGGTTTTCAATTTGCATTTCGATCAGGGTGTTTGGGGTCGTGTCGGTAACTAAGACGCCAGATTTACACGGTGTTATTGGTAAGCAATAACAAAGTTATGAATTTGTATCACGTGCACTACTTTCAAAGTAACAACTAAACTGCTTTTTTATTAGACAAAAAAAAGATTTTCAATTGTCGGAGCCTTTTTGGGTATAATTTTTTACGATTACGATTATCCTGAGATGGCTGGACAGATACAAAAAATATTATTTCTTCGAAACGGGTATGTATACTTTCAATTTGGTCCCAAATAGATTACATCAAAATCAGTCTAGTATTGCTTTTAAATAATATAACTTTTAGTCTTCTTGGAAACAAACTAAAGCTCATAGGAGACATTTTTGTAAGGTAATTATTGTGCGCCGAATAAAAGTCTATTTTCCCTTATTTAAAGTAGGTTTTGAAGAACACATATGTTATGCTTTAAGGTGACTAAAAAGTTGAGGGCAACCAACACTATAATTAGGCAATTCAATTCGACGCCCAACGTATAGGCATAGCCATTCAGCGTGATAATGTGGCTAGCATTACTTATAAAAACTTATAGTTTAAAATATTTTGCTACGCATCGACAGCCTAAATTATAGAGTGAATACGTAATTACCTTGCGGTTTTGCCTATTTGGTTAGTGTCGCTGTAGTAACTCACTACGAGTTACGACTCTACATAAGTAAGCCAGCCAGAGGGCATGAGCGAATTACGAAACCATTCCAAAGTTCTGCACAGCAGTCACATAACGAGTCACTAATTAGGCAGTTAGGGTAGTTATACCCTCTATACCCACAAAAGAGACATTTATTTCCCTAGAGTCCGACTTGCTATAGTTTTTGTACGAGTTAACGCAGCGATTACAGAAACTTGTACAACATTTTGTAGATGCTTTCAGATCACATTATGTAATTGTTAATACAAACATCAGAGTTTGTTTGATAAACAGCAATCATAATAATTTAAGCATGAAATTAGGAGCTTTGTATTCATTAAATTAAATCATTCATTGTTGATTTATGTTTGTTAATAAATTTATTTTTTTAATTATGTGCTTACGTATAAATTAGTATCATATAAAATAGATGTCGCATTGTAAGTCTTAGCAAAAGCAAAGAAGGCCAACTTTACTTTTTAAAAGACAGAAATAAAGAGTAATTATATATTAGCGATGTTATAAATATTAAAAAAAAAACTGCTAAGCAATAACCTTTTACGATTAAATAAGAGTATAACTCGCAAACCCGTTGCTTCGTTCAATCAGAGGGTCAGGCACGCAAATTTGAGTTTTTCACTCATTGCATGCATATTATAAGTAATTACCACTTGCTTAAACGGTGAAGGAAAATATCGTGAGGAAACCTGCATGTCGTAGAAGTTATCGAAGACAAGTGAAGTACTAACCGTAATTTGGCCAGCTTAGTGGACTATGTCCTACACCCCCCTGTAGGGGAGACCCGTGCCCAGCAGTGGGACGCTATGGGTTGAAACATACGAGAATAACAAAAACAATCAAAACGTAACAAATAAAAATGCAAACGCAGGCTTTGGGACAGATAAAACTGATCTCTCTTGTTGTTGATATAACCGAGTGGTAGGAAAGCACGTAACATCATACCTATGCATACCTACTGGGTCTGGTAAAACAATACTGATAACAGCATATACTCGTATATACGAGTTGTCGGTCGGGGCGGGCGGCGGCGCGGCGAGCGGTTAGCGCTTTTCTTTTTCTTCTACGAACTTGTGTAATCCCAGCAAAGTTGCCGTATAAAGTACAATATTTTCCTTATATTTTTTGTAGGCGGTCGCGTACGAGTGTTTCACTTTGTGCACCGATTTTTACGCACTAGTGGTTGTTTACGTATGTTGTTCCCTTTGAAGTATTTACCGTTTAACATTTTTGCAGCGTTTGAATGAAGTAAACAAGTATTTTTATCCAATCAACATAGATAATTTTTTTTCATATTTGTGGAGAGTAGGTACAGGTCCTAATCAAGTCTAGAATATAAAGATTAAAAACAAAAGATTTATATCATTAAAATGGATTTTAAGATTTTCATTCGATCATTATTTTAAGAAAAACAAAACTGGTGGGCGGTAGGAAATAATTTTAGAACTTTTAGAACTTACTTCAAAAAGAGGGTTCGCAATCTTTTTTTCCCGACTGCTCAAAGCGGGTAATTTTTATTTAGATTAGATATTTGAACGTATTGTATGTCTCAAATTTGTTCCTTAATCTCCGTATTAAGGAACAAATTTGAGACAAACACTCTCTGGCACCTGCAATACAGTTTTATTACTAATGCAGGTGTCAGCCAGCTGTAAAACAGATATATCAAACACTATAGTTAAGTATCTCAGATATAAATCAATCATGTTATACCTATTCGTAGTACTCGTAAATGAAGTTCCAATGTTTGAATGTTTAAGTGTGTATATGTAAACGTTTTTGTATTTGTATTTGTATTTGTATGAATCTCTTTGCGACTCTCTACAGCCTTACGGAAGACCATGTTCAATGTGCGAGGTGTGATTTGATATGTTTATTTTCATATGGTCATTGACTGCAAATGCTTGCATCCCGCGGTTTCACTCGTTAGGATACAGTGGTCTTAATTTTTGACAGTCATGTTTTTTATAAGTCGCTTCTAAGCATTACTTTATTTATTGGCACTGCATCCAGGCACCTGATAAATTAATAACTAGCTAGAGAATATATAACAATAACCTAATAAGTGCTTTAGGTAGGTAATGAATATCGAGGTAGCACAAATCATGGTTATCTTATTTTCGGTGTGCTTACTAGAATACCCATAGTATTGTATCGAAGACGAAAAAAATAGAAACGTGGAACGAAACGAAATTACATGACATAATAATATCCGAATCAGTCAATCGAGCAATTGGCGTGTATATCTGGGCTACTAGCTTAGCTACAAGTTGTTTAGTTACGAGACGATCTATTTGGTGCGACGGGAAGTGTATAAATTTGGTGTGAAGAATCCGAAAATAACGATTTTTAAGGGACCGGTGACACTTACTCACCCGAACTCTTACGAACTGGACGAATGCTGATGACCACTCGACGATATATACTGTAAACATTATCACTAAAATATTATGTACAATAGCCATGTTTCTATAAAACAAAAGCTGCGCATAAAAATACAGTTCCGTACAATGACAAAAATATTTTTAAACATAGTCTTAACTATTATTGTCATAAACGACTGTCAATTTTAACACCATCCATATATAAGTATACAAGAGCAAAATACTAAAGATCGAATGTCAAATTTAATGAAAAAGGGTCTAGCCTAGTTTAACACGGTTATGTAGTAGTATAAACATAAAAAGAGTGTTCGTTGCAAGAATACAATTTGATTCACTGGTTTTTGAACGGCGTAAAATGAGACTTACTGTATGTCGTTTTAAGCGGATGAAAATTCGAAGCAGTTTTGTCGTTTAAGGCAGAGTCATAATTGGCTAGTTTTACTCTCGTCTGTCAGTTTGTTTGTCTCCTCAACTTCTAGTAGTTTCTAACTAAGGTTGAAGAAATTTGTATGCGATTTACGAATTTTTAATCGTCGGGGATTATTTTAATATTCGTAAAATAAGGTTTATAAAAATGTATTATTTTTCCCGACAGAGATACGAAACGAAGATGTTTGTTGTTTCTACGGTAACCGGCTGTCATACGCCCGGCAACGGACTTGGTTGAAACTTTTAGGGAGTTTGAAATATTTTTAGACAGTTAAAATTATTGTTATTGCGTCGTCAACAGTTCGCAGAACTATGTTTTTATAGAATGTCTATCACATGATCATCTCTAAAAACGATTCTCCGTTAAACTTAACCAGCGCCCCTAGAAAAAGTAAGGGTAACCTCAAATTTCTATGTACGAGAGGTCAATTAATTTATAACAGCTAGATAGTTAGTTATTTATTCATTTAAATTAATTCTAAAAATGTCTTACCTATTTTAATTTTTAATTTATGCTTGGATTTCGACCAAGTACTTATATTTTAGTCAATGCGTTTATTTGAAACTCGACCTTGACAACTTTAAATTATGTCCACCGCTTTGTCCTAACAACCTGTATTTATGTGTGTTGGAAGTTCTCTCTTGTGACTGATTCCTAAGCCGTATGGATGGTACTGGTAGAGCATAACTAGCGCTTCCGCTAATTATTCCCGTTAAGCCAAGCTACCATGTTGCTTTCGATTAATATGCTAATTAATTAGAATCAAATTCCAGCCCGCACATGGAATCCTTGTTTAACGAATGCATATGCATGTCATGACAGCGGTATAAAATAACACAAATATTGCACTTTTTTATGTTTCGCGCAAATTACTGGTCTAAATTTTCTTAATTGATCTATCTCAGACCTTAGTTAACGTTGAGCCAGTACCTGCATTAAAATCTGTGAAGCAGCGTTTAAAACTGACTGAAAGTTGCGTTGCATAGGCATCGATTTTAGTCTTAATATAAATTGGATATAACTGACTTTAAAACACAGAAACCATCATAAGTCAGGCACAGGCGCAAGACTTGAGGATGATGGCATAATATGAGAGATGCGTATACCCAGCTATGGAATAATGAAGGCTGTAGATGATGATGATGGCTTTGATACATATAAACGCAAATAATTAGAGGAGACCAGTGTTAAATATTCCGCCAGTATATGTAAACTAATACAAATGCATGTTTTAACAAGTACCAACCGACTTTTAAACAGTTGGTTCCCATACAAATTATTCAGTCATTTACGACCGAAATAATAAGCCGGTAGTATAATATCGGCTCTTTTTCGGAACTTTTCCATTCAAACATAAGAAGTATTTTCTAAATTAGCTTCGAATAGGCGGTGTACAACAAAAAAAAATCTTCCGTTTTTCTCAAGTTGGTTGAAAGGACATCGACGAGAAAAAAAAATGTGTCTCACATATAATTTAACTATTAATATAACTTGGACAACAGTTTCATCGGCAATTCAACCACCGCCAGTACGTTAAAAGGTAATGTTTCCAACAGATGAGTAGAGCAACGGAGTTTTACTATATCAGGATTTAAGCAAGAGCAATATAAAAACAACTTGCTCTTCTTGTTATTTAATACAAAGGTAAAGAGCAAGATAAAGATAGAGATAAATGTTAAGAGAAAAATCCTTTTAGATGCGTAAAGAACTGATCTTAGGGTTCGTCTTCGCTGTTTCTGTGAAACCGATATCATTGTACGGGCTGAGAAGTACCTATAAGGAAAAGTTTAAGGGGTAAATAAGATAACTTTCACTATACTCATATCCGTCTCGCTGTCAACGCGACTTTTGATCCTGAACTACGCGAGATATTTTTACTATTCGCGGACTTCTACTAAAATCAAGATTTCTCTTAAGTCTTGACTTACGCATTTTTATATATAAAACTAATTTTATTGGGATTGTATTGAGTTAGGCTGCATGATCTCTGAAGAATATATACATAATTTTTCATTCCAAGTATCATCTATCTAGGCAACTAAAAAAAAGTGCGTTGGCCTTTTAAGTAACCAAAAATAAAATGAAAATATAATACCCCTAACACCTCTTATTTCAAAACAATACATTGTTTTATTTGTGTAGAATATCAACATACTTTGTTTACAGTCTAAACAATATAATTATTGATGTTCTATTATGTTTGATCTAAATTTTAGACAAAGGCTGCAATCGGGTTAAACCCGATACTTAGCGCAGTATGTCACGCAATCAAGAAACCGATCATTATTTAGTCGAAACTCTTTAGTTGCGCTAGCTACATATATAATTAACATCTCATGATTTGATTTTTATTTACTTTCCTGTGATTTGGTTTTATTTTAATAAATTCTCATGATTTGATTGGTGACATGAAATTCTCATGACTTGTCTTGGTTTGGAAATAATTTTAGTACCATCTAATTATTTGATTGTTATTTACTTGCAATTTTCTGTGATCGTATGATTTGACACTTATTTTCTTGGAATATGGTATTGTTATGACTGTTACGTACAGTAAACACAAAACTATTTATTTTCACCGCAAAAAAACAATATAAGAAACGAATAAGAATAAAATTGGCTCAAAACGATGTGTATTAAATTCGGCTACTCGCTTATGCATGAGTGAATGTATTTAAGAAATTATAGCTAGTACTCGTACCAAAGTAACATCACTTCATGGAAAAACTTTAATCGGTTCAACTAGGATAGCTATTGTTTTTCCTGTTATAAGTTCCGGAACTATGATTAGGTAAAAAATAATTCACTGCTCTACATTTTTGTTTTGCTGTTTCTAGGTTTCCAACTTATAGTTCATTTTCTTAATGGATTATAATGTAGTAGCTTTACCGGTGGCGTTGCCCACGTAACATAAAATAGAATATAAAGAAGTTTCAACCCCAATTGAAACCTATAATGACTTTTCAGCTGCTAAATTTCTTAGTATCTCTTATACCGGGTTGAAAATATATTGTATAATAAGCCGAAAGAGGGTCACTGCATTCATATTGACAATCAATTATTACTAGAGAACATTCAGCGGTTTGAGACTAAAGCTCCAGAGACTTTATATTACGAGTGTATTATGTTTTTATTTATATATATTAAATTTATTTTATTTTTCCATTTTACCGACGGCCAATGAACATGACATCTGATTTTCTCCGAATTCATTAAGTTGTTATAACCTACCCTTTTATATTTTAGCCATAACTGGTAATACTTTTATAAATAGTTAAATCCAAACGAATATATACTTACCCGAATATTGAAACACAATATCCCTCATTACTTGTCTAGACTTGTCAGATTAAAGTTTAAGTACACAGACATTACTAGAAAGTCAAATGTAAAAGTCACAGGGTATATCGCAAATTACTATCGAATTTGTGTCTGGGCAAGACTCGTATATAGCTTACTTTTTCGGTATCTATTATAAAATGAATTTAGTACTTGCGTTTATTGATTTATTTAAGTCTTCGTGGAATTTTGGATTGCGTATTATCATCCCCAATTTCTTAATATTTGCTATATAACTCTTAATAAAATGAAATTCTTAATAAAAGCACACACTCTCATATAAATCACATTAAAACTACTCGTATTGACCGGGTTCTCTATTTTCCGATAGCTAATGTGAGTCTTTTAAAAGACCCGAGTGAATCGGCATTATCTTAGCCCACTTCGTCGCTTTACATGAGGCGATTTGCAGTCAAACTCAAGCCTATCCTCAAAATTCGCTGTATCATATTAATGGGAAGGTGTGTTTGCTGGTTCATTGCTTTGTTTGTCCTTTATTTCCTCAGCAGCTTGACGAAGCGACTTGATTTTTTGCACCGAGACAGATTTAAGGTCCGGATAGTATCGTGGCCTATTTTCACTAGAGAAATAAATAACTCGAGCTGAGCCTTATGTAAAAGCTAGTAAAGCTATATATGTAATTACATAATAAGTCAACAGTCTTTCCATTTTCCACCCGCAGATCAATGTCTGTTCCTATTTGTAGGCTGTTTTCGACGGCTTCATAATTACTTGACCTTTCCCTTCTTTCCTTAGCTTCGGTTATAAAGAAATGCTTAGCAATATTTTTAGTAACCAGAATGAATAATGAAAGGTAAATCATAAGGTAAGTAATAACTCCCTTAATTGTATGCATAACCGCTACGTTTTGGTGTTGTAATAAATTTTTCTATGATTTTATAAACAAATTGAGCAATTACTGTTATTAGTTAAGAGTACCTATTAAATTATGAAAAAACCGCTCTAATATTAGAAAAAAAGATTACGTTACTTATTTCAACCTATTTCAAAAGAGCAAGCAGTGAAAATTCACCGCACACTTTTTAATTATCAAGAAAAATTTCAAACTGACGTGTTAAATGTCTTTAATTTTAATTAATAGTTGTGATTTAAAAAAAATACTTGCGGGTGTTCAATATATAAAAATCAATGCCACTTTTCGTTGTAATTGTATAACTCAAGAACGTGCTCACCTATCCAAACCAAATGTTTAGTCTTTGTTTGGACTATTTCGTACGAGTAGATGTTATATGTGAAGTTTGCACAAAATCGGTTGAACGGTTGTTCATTTATTAAATTTTTTGTAACAAATGAATTCAATAAATGGCGGATCATTTTGTTAATGAGGATTGTGCTGTCAAATTAAAGATTTTTTCAGTGTTGACAGTACAAGCATGTTTATACGTAGTGAAGCACGTAATGGCCGCTAGTTTTCTATACAGCAGTTTCTAGTTTCTACAAACGGACAGAGACAGACAGACGGACGGACAGTGAAATCTTACCCATTAGGTACGGAACCTAAAAACAATATTTGTTCATATTTGATCCCCTCAATACAAAGCTTATATTTATTTTATAAACTTATAAATTCCGTATACATAATTTGTATATGATCCTCAACAAACGAGGCGTGTACTTTTTTTCCTCTTCAATTTGGCAGAATGGGTCAACCTGGAGAGTAAGCTGCCTGAGATGTCTTAGGAATTTTTAGAACTACAAAAAGGAACAAAAAGCGTAAAAATAAACGGAATAAATGTTGACGTGTTTATAATTATGGTGAATAAATAAGCTAATTAATTAATTTAATGCGGTTTCGAAGTTATGCCTGTTAAAAGTTGTTCATTCATATTTCATCTAAAACATAACAAAACTAAATTGTATGTATGTTTATGTCATTTCTAATGATTATTACTATACTCGTATACTTTATCTAAATGTGAATTCACATTTTCCCATTTTCCAGCGTTCTCAATGGTTCATTTTTCAGTGCGCCTTTTAACGGTATTTTAGCTAGGAGCTTTCCGGAGTTTGGGCAAGTTTTTTACCTCTGGCAAGTTTTTGCTCCACTCCGGAAATATGGTAGCGAAAACGACTCTCGGATACTGTCCTATTTGAGCAACGGTTACCTGAATTCGTTATTTGAACTTAAATCTTTCGCCGAGAATTTATTTTATGTTGGTACATTCTATTTTGTATTAATGACGATTTGTAAAATACTCGTAGAGCAAAAGTGTATCGCTCTTTTAAGGTGATTTTTTGAAGAAAAGGTTTTGCACAAATCTGAATGGCATACTAAATAAAATACTAGTTCGGGATTTTAAAAGAGGGGGCAAAGTTCTACGAGCCTTTTGGATAGCAAATAGTCGACAGAACCAGAAAAAATGCAAGCAGCGAACAGACCATCAAATATGTTACTAGTAAGACGTTATGTTTGTTAGTTTAGTTAAACGTAAGTTTCTTCAATGTATTTTGTAATAGCAATAAGCTTTTATAATATTTTATAAATTAAAAAATAATATTACTATGTATTTAACTGAGATATAGATTAAATTATCGATAATGCCTAGTATGTAGATATTATCGATACTCAAATAACTTCAAAGGCTGTAAAGTGGTTATACATGCCTGGTATACCTCAAGAGGGTAGCAAAGGAACCGTACTTGAGTAAGGTTGGCCTTACCAGCCCTTCCGGCGGCGATGGGACGTGAGCTGTCCTCACTAACCCAACGCACTTCAACTAATCATATATTCAGGGAACAACCCACCGACTCCACACTCCAAAGGCACGAATCAAGTTATGCAAGCTGCACTTCTTTTGTGGCGACATGACACAAATATTAGTACGCTAATTTTGTCATGTTGGACGTGTTTGACGAATTCTTTTTACGAAAACAGACTTTTGATTGCTAGGTTCAAAATTTAATTGGAATTTTTTATTCAAAATAAAAGGTTTTGGCTAAAGTTTTAAAGGACCCTTGAGTCCTTATAAACATTTATTGAATTTATATAGATTCCTAACGATAGTTAACATACGTAAGTGTAGGTATGTAGTACTAGGTACAAAGTGAAGGCTGGGATCTATGTATAAATTTCTCGCGTAAAGTCGGCACTCAGTAGCGAACATCGTTAAGCTAATAACGTTTGCAAATTACGCAACATGAAATCCGCAAATATCTTAAACATTATAAGCGAAACTTTCTCTTTGTTGGTGCGATCATTTTATTTTGTTCTATAGTTTAATTTCTATTTAATCAGATCTAATAGGAAATGCTACCGAACCATTCAAAATCAATCTTAATACCGGATCCGCGATTGTTTGAAATTAATTTCAGCAAAAGTTCACCGATCTAAAAGAGTAGATTATAAAATAGTAAAACCATTTTATGTCCTCAAGAACGCTTTAACCTAGATATGTATGGATAAAATATTATGAAGCCATATCGCGTAAGACCAGTGAAGATTGCTTCAGACGGATCATTCTAAGTTCCATGGTTTTGTCAAATAGTCCCTTAGTGTCTATTCCATTTGAGATTCACCGAAGGCGTGAAGTGTCACCGAGCGGCGTTGATAAATGACGTCCTACTTTGGCAATTTTCCACTTTCACCACGCTTCCACGTTTCTGATTTGCTTTTAATCTCTGGCTGAACGAATTGTTTTGAACGTAAAAAGTCCTCGGTACTGATTTAAGAAGGCTGTGGTGGCATTACGTAGTTAGGTTGCGGTAAGGTTAGAATCACATTGACTATATGATAAAAATATTAGTTTAATATACCTATCGTATTTAACTCACAAAAAATATTAGGGAAATATTAAAATAAACTATTTTTTTTAAAACGTGTAACTTGAAGTGAATAGAAGCAACTCAGAAGCGAAGTTTTTCCATATCATCATTTATAATGATTAGGTCGTTTTCAAATTTCCGCAAGCCTGACATTGAGTTCTGATTCAAAGCTAAAGAAAAAAATACTTATTTAATTTAGACAAAACTTTTATAAGTACCTATGAAAATTCTTAATTTACCATTTCCTTTAATCTCAGCTTCAGATTATTTTTCGTTAAAACAATGGTTTATGCCAATAAAAAGTAATTTAAAATCTAAAACTCTGGTCACGCCGTGATTTGTGTCCTCGGTTAGGCCCAAAAATCTAATAACGCGGTAAAATTGTGGCCTGTATTTGTTTATTCATGAACTGGTATATCGGAATTCTTGTGTGTTTTTCATTTATTGCGCTTCCACACGGAATGGGTGTGCTGTTTTACGAAATCTAAGCTACGCACGTCATGCGAGGCTTAGTTTGAACCGTAATACCGTGATGTAAAACAATATCTTTTGTAGTAGTGATATTTTTGTTCGAATATACTTAGCTGAGTATACTTTTGCAAGTTTCAGATTGTTTATTATTGGCGTAAGGAATCAAGACAACATCCAATAGCGTAGTATAAAAATAGGGTTTAGTCTTGGAAAGCAAGGTATACTAGAGTTAAGGGTAACTCTAGTATACCTTGCTTTCCAAGACTTGAGTAAGGTTGGTGTCTCACGAGGGCGTGAGACATCGGCCGTGACGTTACTAATGCGTTAGCGTTAAACACTCCCGAAGCTTCTTCTTATTAAAAGAGATCTAGATTTACAATTTAAATATTAAAAATATATAGAATACGTAGCTACTTAGCTTACTGAATTATTTAAGATTTATCATAGCATTATGTACTCATATTTTTTGATGACAGTTGAATATTCGCTAAATAAATAAAGCTGGTTAGTTCCCAGGCACGTGAAACATAGTTGTTTTCTGAAGCATGTTTTTGGTCCCCCGTTATGATTGTTAACGTAAATTACACTCCTTTGTATCTCATTCTAAGTATCAGAAAAACATATCAATTTGTCTGAGACGTAGAGCAATTTTATAAAAATTCGTGAAAAATAATCTGCCAATGAATAGATTGACAAATGAATAGTCTAGACTTGATACGTAATTATATAATCAGTAACTATATACGTCCTACGCCGCTTTTTCGGTATAAGTAAGTAATTGGCTAGAGAAATAAAAAATTCGGGCACATTTTTTATTCTCCAGGTCTATTACATGAAATTCGTGCTTTATATATTTTCTTATATTTGTTTGTTTAGTTACATAATAAGAAAAAAGTAATTACTTTCTACTTTTACTCATAATCTAAACGCAAGTACTTGTGTTACAAGCTTTTTTACTTTTATTAACACTCATTTACACTGCTTACTTCAGTATTAAATTTAAAATTTAATATTTATGTTATTAAGTAGGTGTAGTGTATGTAATGCTTTAAATAAATCATCTTATTTTACGTACTTAATCCATACAAAAATATTTCTTCAAAAACAGCAAACCTAACTAAATATTATAAGTCATACTTATAAAAAGTGAAATCAGACTGCCACTCGGCACGCAAAACTTACGATAAAAAATTTTCAAAACCGATTTTGATTATATTTATATGTGATCACCGCGGGAGAATATGGCGACAAACACACACGAAAAATACATATAGACATAGTTCCTTCTCCTTTTTGGAAGTCCGCAAAAAGTGACTCTCACCGACCTCTTGAATTTCGAATATAATGTCTTTGTTTGTGCGAGATTTAAACCTGAAAAATTAGTTAGTGCAAAACTATAAGTTCTGATAAAACTTACGCACCATATAGGTACTCGTAGTGAGAAGCTTGCGCAACACAGTTCGACCACTGGTATGAAGCGGAGGCTTTGTTACAATAATTTTTTAACATCTTTTATGTTATAAATAAATAATGAGTGTCTTTAAAAATTTGAGTTAGGTCAGATCGAACACTTACGGTTCAAAAATTACGAAACGGATGTAAAACTCTACGTGGAAAATATTAATAGGTACTCTTATAGCGATAGGTACATACATAATCTCGCTGTGTTATTTTTCTATTTTTCCGATCGTCTGCAAGCAAGCTTGCCGGCCGTGGGTGTTTGTGTAGACATTAATCACTTAAAATGATTTCAACGCCTAGCATATTGAATGATTGCACCCTGCAAAGGTAGTATGCATACCTCTGGATTCAATAAGTGCAGTCAATTGCTACAACACTCCTTGATGCCTATCATTCAATTTATACAAATGTTGTTACACAGAATAGTACTTTTTCAGAGAACCAATATATTCACTTTAAGCTGTATTTACAGAGCCATATACGGGTATCAGTTTTTACTATAGTTAGCATTGCTATTCAACGTAGCAATGCTAGCTAATTGCTCAAAATAAGTGCTCAGACGATATATTGTATTACTAGCTAACCCGCGTTAATAAAGGATACAAAGTAGCCTATGGGTTTGAGCTATCTCCGCAACAAATTTCATCCAAATCGGTTTGGCATTTTTTGCACGAAAGAGAGTACCATACATCCTTACAACATTTCGCGTTTTAGTGGGAGGTTGGATAGGATATATTATTTATTATATGTATTATTTTTTGCACCGAAAGAGAGTACCATACATCCTTACAACATTTCGCGTTTTAGTGGGAGGTTGGATAGGATATATTATTTATTATATGTATTATTTTTTGCACGAAAGAGAGTATCATACATCCTTACAACATTTCGCGTTTTAGTGGGAGGTTGGATAGGATATATTATTTATTATATGTATTATTTTTTGCACCGAAAGAGAGTACCATACATCCTTACAACATTTCGCGTTTTAGTGGGAGGTTGGATAGGATATATTATTTATTATATGTATTATTTTTTGCACGAAAGAGAGTACCATACATCCTTACAACATTTCGCGTTTTAGTGGGAGGTTGGATAGGATATATTATTTATTATATGTATTATTTTTTCTGTGTGCATATTTTTTCAGTATCTTGGAAACTACATTAATATGCCTTTATTACGAAACATTTTTTGACTTACTACAATAAAATGTGCAGTTACATTATCCTGAGCCCTCTTACTTTATAAATCTAAACTTTATATAAGAGTAACTAGTAGCTGCCCTGCATCGTTGCCCGCGACAAAATGTAAATTAAAAAAAAAATAACTTTGAAGCCCACCTCCTTAAGGGTTTAATTCCCAAAAATTCTTACTTAATACACACCTACACCTACGCTGATTCCTAACAAATACCAGTTAGTCAGGGCTGACTGTCTTCTGTCAGGCAATATTTTTTATGAGATTCTCATCTGTAAAAAGCAATTCTGTGTGTAAAAAGCAACACTGCGCTTGCTTTTGCAGAGTTGATTGAGCCTCGTGACTGTGTAGGTACCAATAAAGCAATAGATCGTTGATACTCTGTATCCGCAAGTGCACTTCCTTCATTTCTTTTATAGTTAAATTGGTAGCAGTTTGCATATAATAGCTGTTGACAGGATTTCTACGCAGTTATCACACCGGAATATTTGCGCATCAGTTACATTGTCAAACAGCATGCACTGTTGATGTAATTGATTCAATAGGTTTTCCTTATTCTATGAATTGACGTGTGAAACTTTGCCATAGATCGTATTAGTTCTGCATAGAGAATTACTCTTTTTATTTTTATTTAGAAAATAGAAAGATAAATGAAAAATAACATATCTTTATTTTTTATTCTATCAGACTGTAATAATTGCGTTTTAAGAGATTTTGAAAATCTAAGAATAGGTTCGATAATGTTATTTTCGTCAAAAGGTCGTAAATAAATTCTGTTGATGATGATGAATTATTGCTTGAAATCTCGGTTACGGTAGGGTGTTAGATAAGTAAATTTATGGAAAATGGAAAGCTTTTTTTAACATACTTCAAAAGGCAGGCAGAGTTTCTCAATCGTCTTAATTTTTTTATGTTTGTTTCACGATGATCTGGGAATTATTATATTATGCTATTTAATTTTTCCATAAATAAGTTCAATAATTTGGTAAATCAAAACAACTGAAATTTTATTACAGGCGTCTGCCGCAATGATGTCTTTCATTGCTTTTACTTTAGTTTGCAGAAGTGTGAAACATTAAAAATAATACAGGTTCTCATCTATGTACACAAGTTCTTGTAAAAATAGTACTGAGTTCAATACGAAGGCGCTGATAGTCTTTTAGCATAACCAATAGACCGATTTTCATAAAAATTAAATAATCATTATCATAATTATAAATCGTTTATTGTTACAAAACTATTACAGAAAATGTCACAAATATTTGATAGATAGACTTTAGAGGTAATTTCCTAAAATAATTAATTGAAATATCAATTGGGTCAGTCGTACCCGAGATACAAATAACAAACTTATAAAAAATAGAGACAAATTAAATAACTTTTATTTTTGGGTACATCAGTCAACAAGTAATAATATGAATAGGTATAGAAGCGCCCTAAAGCATCCACGTGCAAATCTGACAACGGTGCGGCGGGATGTGTGGTGACTTATGCGTTGCTTTATGGTACACATACATCATGGTGACGTGTCATTGTGCTGGGCCACGATACGTGCTGCGTGGCTTCGTACGGGACGGGACTGGCTGCTGAGCCACTTGACTGGGGTGAATACATCGGCTATTTGGTTGGGTTTGATGGTCATTTAGGAAAAGGTTTTGGTAGCAAAATATAAAAAGAAATTGTGAGTCTTCTTAATGTACTATGATTATGTAAATCTTTTGTTTTAAACTCCTAACGCAAAAACGACGGGGTGTTATAAGTTTGACGAGTCTGTGTATTTGTGTGCGTGTACTGATGAAACGATTTAATATAGTTTTATCTTTTGAAGGATATATATATTCTCTGTCCAAGAAGATCGTCACCACAAAATAGCACATGCACTATAAAATTCAAGATAACCGCCACTTCAAATGGTGATGTCAGGAATTTAATTAATTTTATTGTCATAAAAAAAGTAAATAAATGTTGTAGCGAAATGTTAGTAAATGGTAAAGTAGCAAACTTCTCCTGCCACTACCTTTATGTATTTCATGTATATGGTACCTACATACAAATTCAAAAATCTCCAGATGAAAATCGTGGAGACTAAGTTAAACACAAAACAATCATTAAATTACCGTTTTTAAATTAGAAAATAACTTGTAGCAAGACTACGACTAGCAAGCTTAATAGTTTGCAGACTAGTTATTTTGCTTACGATAAATATAATAGACCAGAGTCGATAATTATTGAAACAAAAATAATAATAGTAGGATGAAACCCAATGGAAAAAGAAGAAATAATTAAAAAATGAAATAAAAAATAATTTACTGGCGATCTGAAGTCGGGAAGGGGAAGAGGATGAGTTTTTAAGGGTAAAAAACGGTTTATTTCGATTTAATTTTACTTTTAATTTTTTGCATTTTCTGAGAAAATATACTTATATATATTTCACCTTCGGAAAGTAAACATTTCATCATACAGTAGGCATATCACTTTTTTGAAAAAAGCTGATATTTTGACGGGTGAATTTTTGCCAACAACTTTGCCATCCAAATTTCTTCCATACGACTTTTAGTTTTGCCGGAAATAGAGATCAACCGTTTTTACCCTTAAAAACTCACCCCCTTCCCCTTCCCGACCTCAGATCGAGCTAAATTATTTTTCCTTTCATTTTCATAATATTCTCCTCATTTTCCAATAGAGTTATCCTGCTATTATATTAATAATAAAAAGTGAAAAAAATATACCCTGGTCTGTAAGTAACACTTAGGTAACAAAATATGTAAAAATATAAATTAAGAAGTTAATATGTGTTAAATAGTAAGTATTAAGTAAATAGCTTTTTTAATGTCGCAGCCGCGTCGTATCAAACCATAGCACCCCACCGCTGGGCACGGATCTCCCAATGAAGAAGGGTTTAAGGCTAGTCCACCCCGCTGGCTAAATTGCGGGTTGGGTACTTCACTTATCTTTGAAAATTATTAACCATCTCCGGCTAGCCGGTTTCCTCGCTATGTTTTTCGTTATTGTTTGAGCATGTGGTAATTAATTATACTACGCACATAAGTAAAAAACACAGAGGTGAATGCCTGAACCTGGATTTGAACCCACGCCCTTTCTCTTGTGAGGCAACGGGTTTACTGACTGGGATACCACTAACTAACTAAAGGCTACCAGTGACTCACTAGGCTACTACAAATTCGTGAGGCTACTACTAACTCAATAGGTTACCACTCTTACTGGGCTACCACTAGCTTACTAAACTACCACTAACTTACTAGGCTGCTACTAACTCACTAGGCTAACGGTATTTTACTAGGATACCAATAACGTACTATTCTACCACTAACTTTGTGGAATAATATTGAAGTGTCTCAATATTAGTCAATTATTTACTATGATACAGATACGTGATTCAATATTGCCTGTAAATATTTTTCATTTTACTCGTCACGACTTAATTATACAAATGTGCAAATAAAGTTAAAAAATATATTGATATGATGTTTTAGACATATAACATTACATCGCAAAAACTTTTTAACGACCTAAATATCTATGACATATTAGAGTTACCATTACTAATATTAAGACATTTATTTCATAATAAAAAATAACATAGCGCTTTTTGTGTAGCGGCCATCTTGGATTTTAATTTGTATAGTCAAACCCTTTCATTTGATACCCATATTAATTATATAGTCCGCCATTATGTGGCGTCGGCCAACATGGACCGATTTTCATCAAAAATAACTCGTATCTAAGAAGACTCCCGACTAATTCAACTTCAGGAAATCAGAAAAAAAATCGTGTCACCCGTTCAGGACTTACCCATACTCGCACCATACAGATACACCACACACTAACACTCACAAACACACACCCTCACACGACACTTATACACCTTATCGTTTTTGAGTCGCGGGTTAAACTCAGATAGATTACTACGGAGCCCTACAGTACGCGTGTCTCGACGAGGTACCTACTTTACAATTTCGTTTATCCGTTATTCGTTTAAAAAAAGATTTTTGTACGCTTCAACACAAACTTAATCAGATCAAACGCGGTGAAACTGAAGTTGTTTTTTTAGATTTTTAAAGGGTTGTCAGGGATCTAACTCTACCCCTGTTTCTCTCTGCCTCAAAGATAACGTCTCTCGCACACTGATGAGAAATAAAATAGAGAGAAATAAAAAGTTAGCACCGTGTTTCTAGGTTAGGCCTTCTTCATAACACTCAATTAGATACCTAATTATCATTATGGGCTATGGCAGAGTTCTTAAAAATCATTTATACAGGGTTATATGGGTTAGGGGTGTACTTAGCCGAAAGGGTCACCTAAAGAAACAACTTTTACTATAGAGCTAACTCTAAATTCGAGAAATAAGTTGTTGACAACGATGAGTACAAAGTACGAACAAATTAATTAATTTATATACGAAGAATGCAGTTTGAATATTACATACATCATTATATTTGAATAATTTAGTGAATCTGTTTAAATAATTATTTTTGTAGCTAATAATTGTCCTGATTTCAAAACTAAATGTATACTAAATTACTAATTCGCCTTGAACAATATTATAAATATATTTTGTTACGTGGTGAAAAGTTTCAGGACAATCTGCCTATGCTGATTGTATTTTCCGAATTTGCAATACACTTTAAGACTTTTTTTTGTCTTCAATAATCCGAATTGGAGAAGATGCATAATTAAACACTAGACGACGAAAAAGCATTTAATAAATTGAAAAACACTTATGTGAAATAAACTCGAGTTGTTGGCCGGTCTGAAATTTATACTAAGTTAAAGTAAAACTTTCAATACATTCTCGTATTGCGAGCTCTTCCTCGTATTCTTTCCTTGGTCCCTCGCACCCGTCGTCACTTTGCCGGCGGCGACTTGCAAGGTTTTTAAACTTTTAAAATATCTCCACGCCACACAAATCCGCAATTTTTCCACGGATTAGATGTGAATCTGTGAAGACAACATTTAATCAGTTGAGTTTTATACAATTTACGCGGCAAGTTTGTGTGGAGCGAAGACTCTGAGTTAAGCGTTTATCTCGCAAACTTGAAAACTTGGCTAATTGGAGTGGTTTTCAATTCTCCGAAGCCTCAGTTGAAACTTGATACAAGCGCGCTGCCGTGAATTCATCGTAAAACCTGAACTTAACAAGTACACTGTTTAAATAAGTTTTCTTAAAGTTTTAGTTTCGTTTGCATGTTGAATGTAGGTTAGTCATGCATTTGCTGCAGGTATCTTGAATGAGACCGATTAAATACCTTACTTGTATTTTAGGTCAAATATTACCGCTTTTAAATTCAATAATTAATTCATTAGTCATCACATTTGAGTGTTGTCTGTTTAAAATTAACAGAACGAATTTTGTTACCGCAAATACTCGGAATAACTATTAAATTACTGCGTTTAATTATTTATGGGCGACCAAAGTCAATTGCTGCAAACTAAATACAGGTTTTGTAGGTTAGTATGTTATTATAATAATCATAATAAAAAAAACTCCAATTTCGATTTGGTCCCATGGTAAAAGTGTTTCATGATCATGATAAGTACAGTGATCCCCAATTTGCTAGTAAGCTATATATGGCGTTTCCCTACAGCGAAAACCGAATAATTGCAATTTTTGGCATTGCATTTCACCTAACAATGCGGTTATTTAGTATGTTAATTACTTAATTAAATTATCTACATTCAGAAATATATGCCATCAAGATTATGCAGGCAAAATACCTAATAAGATTACAATTACAATTTCAACCAAACACTAATGAACCAGATCCCCAACAGTACTCATAGATATTGTCACTCTTAATCTCTTCTTAAAATAATACGCATTTAGAACTGAAATAAACTGTTTTGACTTTAATAATCTATATTTCGCATTTATCAAGATCAAAGATCAAGAAGACGGATCAAACCAAATAACCTTATTTAGAATTACTCGCAACAAATGACCATCATATTTAAAAATATACCTACAGGTTAAACCAGGTAAACGAAGCAAAATATGTTTAACACACAATTTTTCGAAGGATATCCGATACTAAAATCGGTTGAAATATTACGGTTTCCTACATATCAAAATCAGGCTCTCTTAGATAGGTAAAATCACGAAAAATGAAGTCACGCAAAATTTTCTAATTATGGGTAAAACCAGTGAAGTGCATAACCCTGTGAATATTAATTTGATAATATCAAAATTTTTCTTTAACAACATACAAATTTAGAATGTCACCTATAAGTTATTAATTTCTAATATATATCTGCAATAAGCAGACTATTATGTTGACATTTATTAAATAATGCTTATAATCTCTTGGTAGAACAACGCACTATGAAAATACAGGTAGCTTTTTATCAACAATCAAACAGTTTTTACATCTTCCTGAATTTGTTTTTCTCGATTTTTACACACAATCGTAAAATCGAGAGCTTCTACGACATGTCGTATTGTGGACAATAGAGTGAAGATGGGCGGCATTTCTTTTCGCTATAGGAAGAAATAGATAAAAGTAGGTAGCTGTAGTGGCGCCGGTGGGTGCCGGACACGTAGGCAGGAGTAGTGGGGTACTGGGAATCTCAGAGGAGAGAGAGGGGGTGCGCGGGCAAGGGTGAGTACCCCCCGTCTATAAAGCTCTCGTTGGCTGGCTCCCGGCCCAGTTCGCTTGCGGACGTTTCTCACTTTAGACGCTTCCTTTGAGCTCGCTTTACGCTGAGCTTGGGATGAGTTCGGTTAAAGTTTTTGCGATTATTTTTTAAAGTCAATGAAAGATAAAAATGGATAAAAAAGCTCCACAAGGCAGTGGTATTCGACGTGGTACCAGGTTAGTATTGCTTTTGTGGAGTTAGATTGTTGTTAATATTTTTTTATATTTTGAGCTTAAGCGATGGTTTTATAATTTTATATCGCCATAGCAAAATCTTTTTATCCTTGTCTGAAACACATATATGTTTAAAAAAAATATATCATAAATGCCTTACTTACGAACTCGCGATATGCGTCAGACCAAACGTGCAAATTACTAAAATCATGAGTACATTATATTGATTTAACACCTTCTATATAGTTAGCCCAGCATTTAAAAATCTGAATATCGCTAATTTCGTCTTTATTTTATATATTTTACAAGTAATACTTAAAAAAAAGTAAGAACGGACTCCAATTCGGTAGGTAAAACTTACGTTACAAGAACAAATCTACTTACGTAAATTATCATAAATATGTATATACTCGTAGTCAATGAAAATTAAAAGGTATTCCGTCTACACTGGTTAAACAAGGTTACGTGGTTTCATAAACTTAAAAGGGGTTATCTTTAATCAAATGATATCCACAGATTTATTAAAGAAATGAACTGTAACATCTGTTCAATAGGCATGTCCAAATATTTTGTGGTCAAAATATTTTAAAGATAACCCCTTTTAAGTTTATGAAACCACGTAACCTTGTTTAACCAGTGTCTTACAAACAATTTTGGCATTATATCTCTAATATTTTGTTCAAGTAAATATTTTTGAGTTTCACACAAAAATATCTCATAAAAATATTTTTAATATAGATCAAAACAAGTTTTATTAATGCTAAAAAGTGTACGTTAAAAAAACGATTAAATTGATTTTGGTAAAATTTAACTGGGACAGTATGAAAAATACGAGTAAATTGTTTGAAAGGGGGTGAAACAAAAAAAAACTTTTTGCAACTCGGTCTAGCCATAAAAATATACAAATACAAATTAAAAAAAAACGACACATTTAAAACCTAATCCTTTTTCTCCCCCCTTCTACTTAATAATAGATTATTAATTTATACATAAATACTCATTACTTCACTATTATCTTGTGATGGTTAATTCATAGGTTCATAGCTGAACTAGTAAAAAATCATACATACCAGAAGTACCAACAGGATTATTAGGCATTTAATACTAAGTAATTTGTGTAAAAAAAAACTTTTGCAAATCTGTCTAGAAATAAAAAAAAGACTAATACAAATACAAAAGATTACGACGAATTCCTAACCTCCTCCATTTTAAACCAAAATTATTAACTACTAAATATATTATGAATATATTATACTCATAATTTAGTGTCCATAGCTGAACCAGTAAAAAAGCCATATACCATTACGTATCAGCAGGAAAATTAGATGTACTAAGGTTTAAAAACTGATCTATTAAATTATTAAGTTAAGGTCGCTCACATGCGAAAAAACGCCACATAAAGCAGGGGTGCTAATAGCTTTCAGCACGAGGCGACAAGATTGGGGGACGTAATTTTGATGGCAAATAAATCGGTTCTTTAGTACCGACGGTACCTAATCGCATTACGGTTGCGGAGTAGCCATGATTCGCAGGGACCTCATAAAATATTATTCCGAACACAAAAAGATACATTTACGCAGAGGAACATAAAAACTTTCACGGGTAGCTCTCGTATTGTATAACTTATCGCGTATTATTGTGTATTCACATACCCAATTTTATCTAACTTTAATGTACTTAAATTGAACTGAAAATAAAACTACGCATTTTATAAATAGCTGTATCATTTCGTCTCCATAAATAGCTAAAGAGATACGAAAAAGAAATTTGCAATTACTTATTTTCTCTGAAAAGAAGTTCTTCAGAAGGTGAAGCATAAACTGAAATTTGAAGAATAAGCCGAATGTATTCTAGAAAAAAATCTCATTACCTATTTCAAAAAGATCGTATTTTATCTTTTGGAAAATACTTTCATAAATAATATAGCTAGTGAAACTTGTAACTTGTGTTTAGTTTTTTAAAACCCGTAAGCAAATTACCATTTAGTTGTCAATTTTCACTGACTTTTCAAAACCGGCGAATTTTACTGATTTCTTTAAACTTTTTTACGTGATTTCTCAAAGACGGCTATGTATCGATTAGAATATTTTTATTTTTTAGTTGAGTATAATTTTTAAGTGATTTTAATTAAATTTTATAAAAATCGGACCATTATTTTGTTTTTAAATCAAAATAACTTAATATATTTTATAGATAACTACAAAATTTAAATTGGTATTTTTTTTTCAAATAACTTGTTTTTATTACTAGTTTGTTTAACTAATTATTACATACATAAATGTATGCCACTTTTCGTTGTAATTTTATA
The DNA here is from genome assembly GCA_947049295.1 of Ligdia adustata. Classification (NCBI taxonomy): domain Eukaryota; kingdom Metazoa; phylum Arthropoda; class Insecta; order Lepidoptera; family Geometridae; genus Ligdia; species Ligdia adustata. The sequence continues at coordinate 14,273,950 of OX346213.1, read as the reverse complement.
ACTCGAGAACGGGCTCACCTATCCAAAACAAACGTTTAGGCTTCGTTCGGACTATTTAATAGATAGTTTATGTGAAGTTTACACAAAATCCGTCCAGCGGTTTATCACATTTTTTGTAACAAATGAATTCAATAAATGGATCATTTTGTTAATGGGGATTTTAGTTTTTTTTTTCATTTCAGTGTTGACAGTACAAGCATGTTTAAAGAAACTCACTCACTAATTATAAAAAAAACTTGACAACCATTTGGCCTATCAAGAATAAATTAGGCAGTTTGGTTGCTTATTGAACGAGCAAGGCGTCTCTGCTTTGGGTCAAGCAATTTTACCTTTCGCCTGTCAGTTTTAACCAAACTTGACAAAACTTGGAGAATAGGTACAAGGATTTTTTTATCGTCGTCGAATTTTGATTAGGGGGTTTTTCTCCAAAAACTATTTATATTTACTAATTATATTTGGCACAACATGCGAAACACAACACATTATATTAAGACCTCTAATTATGAAAAAAAAAACGCATAACTGATTGTCGTGTTTTTAAGTCGTTATAAATATCGCGTTCGAGAGGTCAACAGTTCACTGAAGTACTAGCAAGAGACACCAGCTAATAACGGATTTTGCGACAGGGGCGTATTAAGGGGCAAAAGATTACAAAAAATTTATACATATGAAAATCTCAAACTACTCAACCCACAGAGATTAAATTTAATACATGGGTAGTTATTAACATAATTTTGGAACAGGGCTAAATTAAGGGGGCCTAGGTGCTTTTTTTTCAATAGTTATCTTATTATGCTTATTTTAAACATATCAAATTGTTTCCTACACATATTTGATAAACAAATTAAAAATTTTTTGTAAATTAAATGCTCTTAAGTTTTTTTACAAACAATTTATTTTTTATAAATCTGTCTGTCGGTGTCTGAGATATCAGATAACAAACATTAAAAAATACAGTCGAATTCAGTACCTACCTCCTGTTTTCAGAAACCGATATTTAGTGCGATTTAATTATTATAGAGGGCAGTAAATCAACATGTAACCCAGGCACGACGATGGGAACAATTTGATCAATGTAATAAAGACATCTTTCTGCAAGCAAACTGGGCGTGCTATTAATTTGCACGAAGATTATAGGCGTCTATTTCGACTAAAATAATAAAAAATATTTTTTCAACATGTCCTATTCGTAGTGATATTCGAAGAAAATAACAAAATTGCTCGGGAATATCAATTTTGTCTTGACTAAGGCATGAGCGCACTGAGACGTTGTAGCATGTTACTGCCGTGATCTGTAATGATGCCTGTTCTGGCGACGGTTACGATGGCTGAGAGGCTCCAGGCACAGCGTGGTGAGCTTTGCAGCTCTTGTATGTCCAAGCGGGAATAACGGCCAAGACCGAATACCTTTACAGCGCGGACAGCAATATAGCTTGAAGACCGAGAGTGCAGCTAGGCTGAACTCGATGCCATCCTAGCATGGCCAGTAGCCTGCTTCTTTTTTGCGAAGCCAATAAAAATAAATTATATTAAATAACTTAAAATTGATGATCGTTTAGCACTATCACAAAAACCTTAGCTGCACCTGACTTACTTTGACCAAGGAACAAGCCAACTCTCTTGTCATCCAAACCAAAGTGGCATCCAAACATACATTTCAATATTATCTTTTAATCAGTCGTTGTGAGTTTTCACCCTCCTGGTTATATGCTAGAGGTGTAGCAGGCTGTTATTTGGTTCTGTTTACTATCCGATATAATATCTGGCGGCGACGCAGGATAGTCGTTTGCATTATAATTAAGGAGAGAGTTCGCTCCCACAGTATGGTCAGTGCAAGTCAGGACACGTAGTCGTATAACCACAATGTTTGGAATGCAGGTTTAGAAACACTTAGCTTAGTTTGATCGGGTCACAGTCTCCATCTTCGTCCAGGCGTAATCGAATTTGACAACTATATTATAAATTTTTCTAATACTCGTAGTACAGAATCATCAATATAAAAAAAAACATACTAGCTTTTTCCCCTGGTCTCCAAACAAAACAAACAAACCAAGAAAAACACTTTCGCATTTATAATATGTGTAAGCATGTAGGGATTTCAACATCTTAACTAAAAAAATCTTATCATCAGGATAAAAAAAATGAACATGTACAAAAAATGTGCTTGATTTTTTAGTGCACATATTAATAACTTTTTTCATACAATACCTGTAAGGTTTTAATTACTAATCAAACCTACAATCAGCATGAAAAATAATCGCAATAGTCATGATCAGCGAAAATTAGGTACTGTATAGCTAAAATGCAAAGTTATATACCACCTCATTCCATAAAAAAATAGACAAGTCTCAATCAAACTCAAGTGCTTTTCAAATACTTTTTAATCTTTCTTGTTTCTAAGAATAAAAAATAAACACGCCCACATCCAAATCGTATGTAAACAATACACGAAGTATCTTCTTATGTGTCGGTTTCACTCGCGTAGTTCCCCATTGGATTGTCGAGATTATTTGGGTACTACTTTTTTGAAGTCGGTCAAAAAGCATCTTATGTCCTTTCCCGGGGTCCAATCTACCTGTACACCAAATTTCATCCAGATCGGTTTAGTGGTTTTGGCGTGAAAGCGAAACAGACAGACAGAGTTACTTTCGCATTTATAATATTAGTTAGGATATTGACGGACGAAACATTTTTTTGCCAGGTTGAGGTAAAGTCAATTAGCTCGCTCGGTAATAGTTCCCACTGATAAAATTAAATTAATTTAAATCGTCCCGTCTAATGATACTATATGCGTAGGAGGGCATAAAACTTTCCGCCTTGAATGGTGATGGTTTATTTTGGCATTAGAAACGTTGAGTATGTTTTTTGACTTTAGTTTCAACTACACAATTTAAAATCAAGACAGTAATTGTCTTAGTATTACAGTAAATAACTATTTATATATTTTATTCTGTATTAAGGCGAGAAAATGTCTAAATGAAATATTGCACAAAGTACGTTTCTTATTAATTTCAAAACTCGTGCAATAAACTTGCAATATCAAACTTCCTTAGCTTTAATAAACTTAAGTAAAAGCAAGTAAAAACTATTTATTCTTTTCGATTCGCAAGTGCATATGGATTAAATGTTACAAATTTTATGACTCAATTCGTGAATTCGGCGCAATTAATTCATTAATGAAACTGCAATATTCAGCCTGTTGATAAATCATCATGTTTCCGGACAGAATCGTTCTTTCGTTCCAGATCACTGTTCACCCTCGTTCTGTTCATTCATCGTTGCGTTGAGCGCAGAACAATGTAGCCCCTACATTTTACTAGGGTTCCGTAGAGCCAAAAAACATATAGCAGAACCAAAGAATATTTGGCGAAACTACCATCTATTAGTAGTTAGACCTTACTTTGTCTGATAATGCTGGGCCGATATCTTAGTATACGTTTACAGTGTATTTGTTTAAACCACTAGCTTATAAGTTTTATTTATTTATTTCGTGTAACAAGACTCATACAAACTTATAACACCCATTATTATTGTCAGTCATATTAAATTAAATTATATTACAATTACAACAAAATACAATTACTTTAAGATTAATATAAATGAAAACGATTTCAAGACATAAAAAAAAGTAAAAACGTGCAAACTACAAGAGTGGTTGATATATTTTTGTTTGACTATAAGGATTTGACTAATGATCCTAAAGTGATTTTGCTACAAACATACCAGACGAACCTTGTTTGTTCTTAGTAGATACACTAAGTTCTTACTTTGCTTCGCTCAGCTACTAGCAGAATTAGATAGCTATGTTTTGACATTATTTAGAAACACGGACTCACGAACGTTATTTATAGACTCTTGCTTAGATAAAGAAGATTAAAAAAATAATTATGAAAAGCTCACTATGTTATGCAGGTTGAACATAGCACAAATATATATTTATTTGACTCAATAAGTCAATCGAAAAAGTGTATACACATGCTTATGTATTAAAAAAATTGTACTGATGTAACGATTTAAGAATAATCAGTTAGTAAAAAGTCAAAAACGATAGCAATACAAAATAATATGTAGGTAACATAAATCCTTTATTGTATACTGAGTTCTATATAAAAATAAACGTCTCAACTTCGGACATCCTCAGTTCCTTATTGGCACCTGACGTTTTCTATTTAAAGCAAGACAAAATACGCTTAAAGTTGAGATTATTAAAGTTGTTTATTCGTGCTCCTAATTATAAGAAACTATAGAATCCTACTAGGCATAAAAACATTTACACAGGATAGCCAATGCAATAGTAGAGAGAAACTGCGGAACTCTCGTTGCGTGTCCAACTTGCGATTGGCCGGTTTTCTTTGACAGGCTTACTCTAGTGTGCGTATCACGTGATTTCTCAGCACCTAACTGCCAACTTGTTACGGCAAATGGAGAAATAACAATCTCGTTATTTGCTTCGACTTTTTCTTATATCTAACATAAGTCAAGAACAAAGGAACATTCAAGAAAATAACTTAAGTAAAGTGCTCTTACTTCGTGACCTACTATTTCTGTCTATGGAATATACACTAGCTACGATTTTATTGTATTGTTAGTTAGATTTTAAGGGTTTAGGTGTTTATTCCGTACAAAGCCATTTTTTACGATATCTGAATTAGCCAATATTAATATTCTTAAAATATTTCATAAACTACTTACTTTCTAAGTAAGTGGTAAAAACTATAAATAAACGCGCATAAAACAAACTGATTCCAGAAAAATGGAACCGTTCATAATTATATACTCGTAAGTTGCAATAATTATAAGTAAAGATTCAGCCCATAATAATGTTGTATCTACCTAAAGTTCCTAAAAGATAGTGTAAAGTTAGGTCTCCGTAACCCGAGCATGTGTAAGCATTAAGGACCGCAACTGCGCTATGCATTATCAACTTTAAGAGGATATAAATTCAAAGCTGCCTTCCTTTTATCTTTTGTCTTAAATCTCGGTGTTCTTAGCAGTGCCTCAGAGTGCATTTTCACTTGGAGACTTTTTGCACTTTAAATTCATTTTGAGCTAGTAGAAATGAGCAATAAAATAAATGCTTCGGACTTTATTAATTTCAGCGTCTATGATTAGTATATATTACACGGGTTGTGAAGAGCGAGATGTAGAGTAGTGTGGATGGGTTTGTCTTGTTTGAAGGTTTGAAGATATATGCATAATAATACTACGGTTACCTACGACCGCTGCTCGAAACCTATATGACTTAAATGTCATATGGACAAACGGTTGTAAGAACTTCTATGAAATCTATTAAGATAACGAGTAAGACGATCTATGAGCTAACAGCACGACACAATAGTAACCAAGTACCGTCAGACTACTCATTGTGTTCTGGTAAAACGGCCGCAGGAACTAAAATTATTTAAGATGTTACATTTCTAGACAAAAATAACGCTTGCTAAATAGTTTTAACTCTTTTCTTTTTAAACAAGGAGACAAAACGGAAAATAAGCCGAAATAATAACAATTAGTCTTTCTATAAATTTCATAAAACGATATTTAAAACAAATATTTGATTCTGGAAAACAAAAAGATAAGTGCAGTTGGTTTCAAGTTTTCAATGTTTACGATTTAAATAGGTATATTTGTAGACGGCACAGTCCACCGATAACGTAGAGTAGAAATTAAAAAAAATCCCAATCACAGACAACAAGGCAGGCTACAATTTACCTTCCGAAGACGTTTTAATCAAAACTTAATACCTTGTCCGTAAACAGTGTTAGTAGGAGAGCACACAATCTGTGTACAGGGTTGTGCATTCCATTCGCAGTGGAGGCACGAATCAAATTAACCAAAACGAAATAAGTGAAGACAACCGATCTGACGACAACGTCGTTTGCTAGTCGTGTTTCTAAGATAAGATACGGGATCCTATTAGGATTCTGCCAGAATAGCGTTAAAGCTCTTTACTCAGGTCACTGATTGATGCTACGCAGTACTAAGGAAATCAATCAGGTAATTCTGTATCTATATTATGATAAAAAGACAAACAAATCATTTATTTACAAATAATTGACACTAAAATATGAATTGTAAGAAATATTAGCCAAATTATTAAATACAATTTTTTTTTGGTTATATTTACTAACAATTTTATCGCATAATTGTTCCTGCTGATCTTAAGTTTTGTATGTGTTTTGGTACTACGAGTAGTAAATGCTCTTTTATGGTCTTAGTTATTATATTTCTGTCTGTCATGATGCTAAATGCAACTGCTGTTCATAGCGGTCGTTGTATTCTGTAAGAAACATAACGTAACATAACGCTTCCAGACGTATCTAAAAAATTTGTATATACTCGTATTTATATCACAAATAAATTGTTGCGTATCGGATGACATAGACAATTTAACTTTTCACTTGTATTGAAGAATAATGTATACACGAAATATATTATCAATTTTTTTCTCTTTTTTATTTTGTTATTTTTACTTTTTATGTTACTAAAGTTTTTTTAACTGAAACCTTTTTGGTCAGTGTCGATATATGTATTCTATTGTCCTTAGATTCCTCACTCGTATCGCATTGCTCGCGTCACGCGTATGAGGTAGATCAATTCTTCACATCAGTGGTCTTTATTACGTCGTGTACGTAGAGTGACTAGCTTTACTGTCAGAGTTTTTAGTGTCGAGAATGATTGGGGCCAAAACGTCTCAGTCGCACCGCTTAGTAGACATTTGAAATTATATGGAGTGACTGTTTTTAAAATATGCCTTGTGGTAGTGCATGTGCCTTTAGGTTTTGCTGGTAGGATTCAATTTTTTTAAAGTAAATAGGGTTTTTAAGGAGTTAAAAATAAACGGGAACGAAAAGATCTACCTATGATCTAATTCTTAAGATTAAAAACAATACTAAATGAAATCTTTTTTTTAATGGGCGCTCAATCGTTTTAGAATATTCAAAACGCAATTTCAAATTCATTAATTGGACTTCTAAAACTCGGTTTTCTGATTCAATACTGAATATTAATGGTCAATCTCTTTCAAAATTAGTTAAAGATTCTTAAAGCATAATGAATCTAAGAATTAATGCGTACATTTGTTTAATGAGAGCTTATTTCCATGTAAGTTGGTAAGCAAGTCATGAATATCAATAAAACTGTGCCTGCTTTGTTAGAGAACACCAAAAACATACACATACGCAAAGAGTACTAAAGAGATTTAAAGACATTTTCCGTATGGATCCTTTTCAAAAAAATCTGCTTTTCTATCGATAGTAATACTCTTATTATCTAAATTTATTTATAGCTCCCTTTTTTAATTTTGCATACGTTCTCGAACTTACGTAATACAAAGTTTTACACCAGTATATCTAGTTTAAATATACTTACGAATAGGTAAATAAGTTAACACCGAATCCGATGCAGGAATTCTTAGCAAAGGTGGCAAGTTCAGATCTTCCGCAGAGCGAGTGCAGTTTTGCTTACCACTTATAACTTGAGACGAAATTCCGTCACAGAATTGCTTGGCAAAGCACACTTGTGACTTTAGACCTTTGAAACTTGTTCCTTAGGTGTTTGAACGAAAATTGGCAGCTAGAATACCTTTGGTAACGTCTAGGGTATGACCATCTGGCGTCTATTGATTTCGTTAGGGAAAATGCTGGTACGGGACCTGAGGATACCTAAAAGTATCCTATTCGATGAAGCAAATATTTGTCTTTTTTGAAGATAATTCGCTGAATCTTATAATTTCTTGATTTTGAAAAAAAATATTTAACTCTATAATTTTTTATCCTTTACCCGCATAATTGTTATATTTCACTCAACAATCGATAGCCATGATGGCCTGTTTAGTGGGGTAGTTTTTCGTGCGACAAGTACAAGGTTTGATCCCACAAAACACGTAAAAAGAACCTGAGCTACTAGGGAAGAAAAACATCTTGAGTAAACCAATAGCATGATAGTGAATGTTTTCTAACGATGTATTTCGGCAGCCTTCCTTGAGAGCCAGTGTATTTCAAGCAAAGCTTGTTCTATCTAGACCACAGTGTCGCTAAGTTTCAAGAAACATGCAGGTGACAAACATACCTACTTATTTATCAAACAAAAAGAATCAAAATATATATATTAATTTTTTATTCAACCCCAAGTAAGTATCAAATGTCTAAGCAAGTACTTATAACAACGCATTTTTTCCGGAATTCCTGGAGCGGTGCTTGTTTGTTGGAGTAAATATAATAAAAAAATATTAATTATTCAGTCTGGCACACGCACGGTTCTTTTAGAACTAGCGCATTTTTTAAAGGCCAACGTGCGAGGGTCGGATGTAAGGGACCAGGGAGTTACAAAATCTGATTTGATTTGAATTATAGCCAGCGATGCCAATTTATTGGACGTGAGTTCATGAAGACGTTAGTTAATTAAGGCTAATATAAAACACCAAAAAACGTTTGATTATCTACTTTAGGTAGTGACGGTGTGCTCGTTGATCACCAACTCTAAAATAAATTTACAAAATAAGGTTGTCTTTTGAGACTGGATGAAATGTAACAACTGAATTTCGAGTAGGTATAATCTATATAATATATGTAAATATTTTTTGCAAGCTCGGTGGCGGTGGCCTAGTCGTTAGTTGATATCATAGGACTGTACAAAATAAGTCTCTTCGTGTTAGTTAGATGCAAATTTAGTATTTGTTTAAAGATTTCATATTTTTAGCGATGCAGACTGTTACGTCTTCAAATAAACGTGTGTTGTAAATCCAAGGCGAGTGTTGAACTAGAAGTTCCATCGTGCGAGCCCTCTTGAAAAGGGCGAATAAAACGAGTATAAACCGTGGAGCGTCTCCAATCGCACGTGTCCGAATCAAATAAAGGGTAGATGACGGAATCTACTTTGGCACCTACAGTGTTTGGAGCTTACAACTATTTTAAAAAGAGATTGCAAAGTTAAAGTTCAATTGAAATAAATAAACAAATTAAGAAGCTTAATTAATGGAAATTACCTTTCTTATCACTGTTTCAATACAAACAGGTACTGATTATTACTTAGATTATTACTTAGATATTTAAATAAATAATAGTCATACCTTCTGTATTATTTCAACTGATGGTAGGATGGTATGGTCTGGTGGAAGGTGTAAGAATATTTGTCGGTCAAATAAAACTTATCGGAGCGCTGATCGATGCGGCGCGTGACCAGAATGCTGGTGTCTATCTGGCACAACATTGCCATTTAGTGGTAATGTCACTAGCACATGGGTACGCTGTCCTCGCTGAAGCGCTTTTGTTTTAATCGAAATTTTCGTAATAATTTACTAGGCGCCTGCCGAAATGAAGTCAGTAAACACTTTTTTACACCTTCTAATTCTTAAATGAAAAATAAATAACTTGAATAACTCCCTAAATTAAAATCTGTCAATATCACGGTATGATGAAAACATACGTCGATCTGACATAGGTCGGAAAACGTACTTCCTGTAAAAGAATCGTGGATCCCATTTAAATATCAATAAATGCACATTAACACGAGATTTGAAAAGCAATTTTGTGTGAACGTGTTATGTACCCATATCTGGGCTTGGCCTTTTTCAAAGGAGGTAGAAAGGCATCGAAAGGTACAATACTTGTCAATATGGTTACGCTTATTAAAGGCTATAAAATATTGTGTACTAGCTGACCCTCCGAACTCCGTACCGCCCAATAGTTATGTATGTTTCTCCCCTTTTAAACTTTCTCTGGAGCCCAGCCGTTCTCGAGTTTTAGTGAAACAAACGGATTAATTCTTTATATATATATTTAAGTTTTTTCTGACATAAACACAACAAAAAAAAATTGTGTCATCGGTCCAGTAGTTTACGCGTGATGGCGTGACCAAGGGATATAGGGATTTATTTTTATACGAGTATATATAGATTCGTATAGGGCAATATAATATACAAACACCTAATAAAATAAATAAATGAAAAAGCGTAACTAAATTTAAATTCTCTGAAACTCTTATTACACATGTTTATATTTAATAGATTTTGCTATAGTTATGTTATATTATTAGCATGCTTTTTATACCTATATATATGAGCAACATTTAAGTAGGAAATTAGAAGACTAATAAATTTGCTACTCCATACTCAACGTACTTGGTACCTATAGATAATCTTTTTTATTTGTCTTTATAAACTTACGTGTCGTCGTTTGAAATGAAATAAAATTTCGTACTTAATTTTTTTTCATCATTTATGACTTTTTAGTTATTGTATAAGGTGGCTTACCCTAGTGTAAAAGTTTTTAAGCCACCTGATAACCGGTCCCAGGACGTATAAGGTGTTTTTGTATGTTAGTTACTTGATAACACTGTCATAAATAAATCAGATTATAATTTTTTTTCTTTATTTCTTATATACATATACATCAGAGTTGGTTCCATATAAATAAAATTCACAAGCTCTACAAAACTAATAAATCAGTTTTACTTTCTTTAAGTTGTATTTATTAATAACTACGCGTATGTTTGTTCTTTAAATTTTTGAAAAATTAATTCTTGCTGAGCTTACCAAGCAATACGCCGGTCAAAAATTTGACGCAGTTTCAAAGTATTTTTTCGACCCCTGAATCGCTAGTAAGGGTTCCCCTTGTTACAATCGCACCCTAATAACGTCAGTACGAAGGGGTGACTATAGTTGAGGCTGAGGGTGCATTCCTTGCATGCATCGGGAATGCCCGCTTAGATCAATAGTTTTGCTTGCAAACTACCGGTATCGACGGTCTTTGATGATTTACGGGCAAACATTTTAGAATTGGCTCATTCTTCAGGCAAAAACTCTACATATATATGCATACCTAGATCCAGAAACAGAATCTTAGCAGTTTAAGCTTACTAGAATTATTCTTTGCTAGAGCCTATCGACGCCTATAAGCGTTGATTTGTTGGAGCGTTGGTTGTTTGGAATTTCATTGACTTGGTTGTTATTGATTTATTGATAAACACGGCCTAAAGCCGGATCTTTATTGATTTCATCATTAAACTTCTGTAATTACTTATATTGTCAGACTGTAAATAGAACTAAAACATGGATTGAAGGCGCGCAGCGATAATTTCCGAATAAATTCTCTTTCTATTTCCAATTCTGAACCTGTATACTTAACGATGTGACGCAGTCACTTCCAAGCCATAATTAACGGACCTTAACAAATAAAAGGTGCTCGGCCAATTAAAATGCAAACAAAGTCGTCGAATGGGGTGCTTACACAAATCGTTCGCTTTTCAATTACGCAATCCCGGCCATTTCTTCGAGGACTTATCTTCAAAAGGTAAAAGGCCCTCCCGCGGGATCACTCGTTTGTCATAACTTTGGCAACCATTTGACATAGGTAGGAAGAAGCATTTGCAAATCGCAGTAAAAATATCATGATGTATTTCGTAAACAATCGTACTCACAGGTACTCGTGACACTCGCACGATTATAAAAGTTGTTGTTCGAGAACATCAACGTTATATTGATGGTCATCAGACCCAAATTTCAAAAATATAAATAAAGTAATTAAATTGTTTTAATGTTTGTCGTCACTTCCTTTTTGGATTGTGTAAAAAGAGACGGCATGGCTTTAAATTGGTTAAGTTTGTTTCAAACTGTCATTTAAAGCCTTTGCAAGGAGCGAAGCCCCATTGCATCGGTACTTGAATTAAAGGTAATTTAACTGGCAGATCGCCCGTGGGGTACAGTTCTGCGGGAGGGTATAATCGATACACACGTAACGATAATGGACGATGTATCAAATTTTTGATATTATTACTATTTATCGCTATCTCGGTAGCCGTAGGTAGGTTTTTTGTTTTTGAATTTAGTTCGTACAAATAATAATATGTATGTTATAAGAAAAATTTTTGTAATGATTGCCAGAATCTGTTAATAAGCAGCTATTCTGCAACGCTCAACCTCGTAACGCAACTATAATAATTTTGCAACACTAAAAAAACATAACTTTTTGACTTCTTTTTTGTCATTTACATCTTGGGTGTACTCTGTATATTTGATGTCTTATTTATTATCTCTAAAAATATAATGTATTATTTGTTTAACCAGTTTGCCATAAAGCAATTAATCTTGCAATTGATCGTGGCATGTGTATCTCGTGTGCGTTTTATCCCTTGCCCCGCGCCATTTTTCTGCTCCCTGCTACACCCACACGTGACTGCCCTCCCGCAGACGTCTTACCGCGCAGGCGATCCGCCAGTTGAGTAGTTATTATTTCGAGTCGATTTTTTTCAGAGACTATCGTATATTTTGAGCAATCAAAATATACTGTAGTCTTTTAAAAAAAAAACACTCTTCCAATTATGAGGTAAAAGTTAAGTCAGTAAAAGTAAATAGATATTATGATGTACAAGTGTTTACCTCACACATGTACATCATAATATCTTTTTACTTTTGTATTCGCATCATTTATTCTAACAGTCCGTATGTATATGTTTACTGTAAATATGAGTATTCCCCAAACGTGCTTGCTTTACCGTTTTCAGCGAGAGGCTTCAGAGTTAATTTAGCTCTACGTCTACGAATACTTCTAAAAGCTCGAGACCCGATATTTTCGTTAACGAAGACCACCGCTGCCGCTTTAATCTGCATTTTCGTTACAGTAACTTAGTTATATTTATGCCACTTTTAGTAAAGCAAATGACAATTTTATTAAAAAAACATAAAATATACCTGTTCGTTTTCCGGTGGTTTCTTAGCTCAGTTTTTAATAAAACCCCGCAGTGGCGAGCTTCCTTACATTTTGAGTAAGAATTCATCTCAGCACCTAAATATTACGTACATAACAAACAGACTTTGCAAAATTAGACATTGTATCTATAACGTTCGTACGAGTACATGGTGTTTATAAACTGATGTAAAATAAGTTAAGAACATAAATCACTTACAAATTTACTTATTTTTATAGTTTATGCACTCAATGCTACGCTGAGTATCATAATGTGGAGCTGTAAAATAACTTATTCTATTCCAGTATTACGTTGCAGAATCGACAGAATCATAAGATTAAAAAAAATGGTGGATGATTCAAATATCTTTTTGGAGAAATCTTATCGAAAGTCTCAAGTCACTGGAACAATTTGAAAATGACCACTTTCGGAATCGAGTTAGCTGCGAGATTAGACAAAGTAAAGGATCCCGAGATAATAGGGCAAGCTCTGTTACTTTGAACTCATCTAAATGTCACAAGGTCGTGACTAAAGGGACTCAAAAGAATCGTGCATCGTCTTTGCTACTTTAACTTGTGAAGCCGGTCCAGATTTTCTATATACGAGTAATTCGGTTACTGAGACTTTTAAACAGAAAACATGAATATAGGAAAGAATAAGATTTTTCATAACAGACCTTAATTCAATTTTTTTTTAATGCACGCATATTTTTTATAGTAGCTTGGCTTTAGACTCTAGTAAATTTAACGTGTGAGCCATAGTATATATAACCCAATCTTTAGATCTCAGAACTAATTAATATCTTTAATATCTTAGGATGACAAGCATGATATAGTGTTGAGTTTCTACTTTAATGGTGTAGAACCATGTGGTGTTTTTGAGGCTCAAAATGAGGAAACTCTAATTTTTACTTCAGTCGTTCGAATGTCGCATATACATAATCAAGAATAATTCTTTTGTGATTTGTTTGCCGACAATGAAAGCGGAATAGGAGCTGTAGAGTTCAGCACCTATGAAGTTCAATTTTACACTCGACTGAATCAACCGCAATAATTAAATTTATGCCAAAAAGAAAAAGAACCCAGTTGGAGTATAAAAGAAAAATATTTTCTATCTACGCTCATTGACATTGGTTTATTTTTGTAAAGTCGCGATGGCGCGGTCGCTTCTTTGTTAGCTTTTATTGTGAATAGTTATTAATTGTTTTCTTTTTGAGTTCTCTATGCTGGTTTTATTGAGCATTCCTTTGCATAACTAATTAATACGGTCAAGGTCCACTTCATAAAGTTGAAAAAAAAAATGGCGGAGAGGTGATTTTTGTTAATCTTTTTATATTTTTGTGAGCATACCTTATGTTTGGCATGTGTAGAATCAAGTACGGTGCTTTATGTATTAGATAGTCAGTGATATTTTAGACTATGGGTACGAAATCTCTAAGTTCTCGTAGGCATCTAGGTTGATCCATAAAAATATCATAAAATCTAGACATAAGACAATCAAAACGCTTTCTTTGCTGTTTGTAATTTAATTTTTCTTTCGAAACATCTCCAAGTTATTTATTGCCACTGAACAAGCCTCACCTAAATTACAGTTCAAAGTCAATTTCATGAAACAAATATCATGATAGCGAAGCGAACCTTAGTTAATATGAACCTCGAAATTCATTACTGATGCATGATTTGAAAGCATGTATTCATAACTATGAGGTCGGCATCAGCTCCACCCTATCTTAGTGAATATCTGATGTGTTTGTTAACGCCAACCTAACTTACATTAAATATATATGTTTATATACCTACTTATACCACGTCATAAGATTGTATATTATCTACTGAGTTAAAAAGACGTCTCTATTTTCAACGTAGTCAGCGACAGTATTTGTGATCTCTTTAATACTCGTTCATTAAAAAACAAATAACAAAGTTATTTTGATATCATAATTTCGTATTATCTACACATTTAACAGTTTAATATACAAAACAAATATACATCGCAGGAGCAAGTGACAATCGAAGATACCAAAACTAACATCTGTTATATATTTTAATAGAAAGTAGAGTTGTGCTCATGTGACCGTAATTTACCTAAAGTAGGCGACGATGCGCACTATGGTTATAATACAAGATTTACATTTACGACGCAGCACATCAAGTTTATAACTGTTGATCAAATAATAATACAGCTGCTTTTAGTAAAAGAAACTGTTGGTTATATAGTATAGACAACTGTTATACATATTTAAAACGGTAAACATTGAAACAGCCACATATACTCTAAATACGCAATAGTATCTGCCTATTCTGATTAATCTCCATGTTTCAAGTAAGGTAAGTACAGTAAACATGTTTATGTTGATACAATGATTTTAAGGCAAATTATATTGTAATATTATATATTAGTAGTAAAAACTAGCACATATAGTTTGACATACTCAATATCATAAAATCAATTTGATTGTTAAAAATAGTCGAGTTTTCAGAAATTGTTAATTATTTTTTGTTGTTTTTCGCCAAATCGTAGGATAATATGAAGCCAATTTTTGATTTTAAAATTATATATGAAAAAAGAATATTGTAAATATGTATTTGAGTATTTATGATACATGAGTATATATGATATTATTGATATGTTAAGTAAAAATATTTCAATTGATATTCCTGACTGAGATTTTTATAGGAGCTATATTGTATTTGCTAGCAATACCTTGTTGTTGATTGAATATACCTACTCGTATTGTTGAGGTGCACCGTTGGAGGGGACGATAGTATGAATACAGCCGCAACTGATTGACGATTGATGTGTTCTCAAGTGATTGCTACGTCATCTCGGGGGACTGCCGAGCATACGAGTCAATGACTCTAAAGGTGCACGCACACTGAAAACACTTCTTGTGGAGCAATCATAAATTTTATCGTCGATGGGAGCAATATTTCGCTACATAAAGTAAACAGCCACTTGTTTCTAATTGTTTAATGCGACAGACACCGAGTCACAATAGAGAACTGCAAAACGTAACATTGGACTTAGTAAAAATATATATTTCTTGCACTATGTATATGTGATTATGGCCTGTGAACGATTAGTTAAAATATAATTTTAAAATTGAATCACGACATATTTGTTCCATATCCTGACCGCCCTGATTAAAAGATTTTTGATATTGCATGGTATTGATCCTTATTATATTCATAATGTAAATAAAAAAAAATGTTTCGATATGTAGAAAATACATGGTATCAATAAAATGTAGTGAACCCATTCACAGAATCTAACAAGATACATTCAGACAATGAGCCAGCTGCGTTTGTGGAATTTATCACACATTGCCGGTAACACTGCTCTGCAACAAAGACATCTTGCAACACGGCTCTTTTGAATTGTCAGCCGTATATGAATAAAAGGGTTTTGCTATCTATGAAACGACGTTATAAACAAACAGTTGAGAAGTAAACTCCTTAGATCACGTCAAAGGGTCTGAAACTTTCTAACGGTTACAAACCAGACTGAAATGTTAAGACCTTCGAGATTACATCTGTTACTTTCACTCTCACTGATACGTGTAATGCAAGAGACAGGGACAGAATATGTTCTTATGTCAGACCGTTACAATTTCAAAAGTTTTATCCTTTTATGTACCAAAACTGCTTGCATGATCAACTTTGTTGAAATTGAAACTTGTCGTGCATGATTTTAATGTCGTTAACTGAAACATTACTCTCAAACCTCTATAACTTGGTTGTAAACTTATGCAAAAGCTTAATTTTTTATTAGGTGTATATTTAATTCTTACACCACCTGTGCATTGCTGTTAAAGAGAAATTAACAAACATATAAAGAGCTAGACAAGGAAAATCCTGTTATTTCAAGGAAAACTTGATTATGAATTCGTTTAATAAGCTTTAGATAGAAAGTTCTAAGATACTACAAGTATATTATAAACCTTCTAATAGCTGTCCTAAATAGGTAAGCTGTTGAAGCTCCGGTAACTCCATTGTTAACAAAATGCGTCTATTCACGTAGTGATAATATACGACAAAATACACCACACAACTAAAGCTACTGCATATTTTAGGAACTTAGACTTACCTATTTAAATGTTGTTAAATACCAAATATGTTTTATCTCATGTCAAAACGATAATAATAGCGTTTATCTGCTCTTGGCACAATGCAATCATGATTCTGACATAATTCAAATAGCAGACTTTGCACTCAGTTCTATTTATTTTAGTAAGCATTTTGAAAGCATATAAATCTAACTCAACCTATTTCATTCGGCTTTCTACTGACCAACCCGTTTAGTCTCTCTGTTCATGCAGATTTGAAGGAAATTCGGAACGTGAATAGCCGTCGCTATATTCCCTCATTTTGGTACATGCAGCTTGTGTGAGTGATATTGTACAAGACAACTCCCAAAGCGGTTGCATGCACGCGGGGTGTTTGCTCGTACGATGTTTGGCTCAACCGGGGGACTACCACAATCTTTTTACGAAACGGGTCAAACAAAGGATAGCGACACAACAGAAATTAACTATATCACTAAATCACTAAATGAAATAAAAATAAATCACGGACTATACGAGAGTAAATAGTCTCTAACAGAGTGGTAATGCAGCCAGAATTATGCAAAATTTTGCAATTAACTGGAACCTGTTTGTCTGTTTGTACGATTAGATTAAATTTATTTACATCATTTATGTCCATAAACAAATGGAGTTAAACTAAATATTTACCTACGGCACAACCAGTTTTTGTCATCTGTCATCACAGACTTCATTTCTGCAGCAAAGATTTTTCACGGAACCGAACGAAACGCGGAGTATTTATAGGACTCCTCAGTGAATTATTTAGTAACAATGAAAAACCATTTTTTTATCGATATGAAGTAGGTTGACACTTTTTCATAATATCACGTGTTAGTTAAGTGCAACACAAACCGTTTTAGTTAATTAAGTGCAACACAAAGTACTAACTGGATATAAATTCACGAGTATAAAAATTCTTCAGTCTGGAAACAGAGAAAACCAATTTTACACAGTCAAATGTTTCCATTCAATCGCAGCCTTCCTGTTAACTCAGTCTTTTTTCCAACTTAGCTCAGAAAACAAGGGCGGGCTGCACGTAAACTGCGCCAACAAGTGCCAGGCTTAATATCATTAAAAAGAGCTTATTAGAAATATATATTCTGAATAAAAAGTTAAAATAACACCTAAATATAAAACCGCACGCTTGGGGAGAGAGCTCTCATCCCTTATTTACGCCGAGGGGAATTTACTGAGTCTTAATTATGAAATGATTAAACGCAAAGCGATGTGGCGCTGTGATGAATAAGACTACGTCGGTTTTGGCACACATTGTGTTAGCTATGACTGGCTTACCCTTGAATCTTGTGTCATGTTCACAATTTAAGTTAAATAATCTTAAGACATGGATTATTTTGTTGGTTTTATAGTAGTATAGATAAGTCAGGTATTTCTGAGTGATCACTGAAGTGATCAGATGATCAGTCACATCAGATCTTATAATTATTGTGGGAATACGTTAAAATGTAGGTTAAATTAGAATATACACACAAATTAGGACGTACACCACGACGAGCGCGGGAGAGCTACTGCGCGTATACAATAAATGAATAATATTGACGAAGCCAAATTCAGCAAACTATAACTAGGTTATCAATAAGTACGACGAGAATTAACTCATCTTTTATAGCACAGTGAGTTAGAAGGAGGTATAATTATATAGTAAAGTAGAATACCATCCATCTAAACCATTTAAACACTTACCTCATTTAACAACAGCGAACTTTACCCCCATTATGATTAGGTATGAGCCAAGCGAAAGAAAACAAAAAAGGAAATTATGAGTGTTCCACTAAAAGCTCTTAGCTATGTAGGTAAGTCTTTTACACTCCGATGGCAAATTTTCTTTGTCTTAAAAGATACTATGTTTTTTAATTTTTAGCTTGGATTGCTTTGAAAGCACCTTTTCCTTTGGTGAAATAAATCTTATGTAGAACTAGAACAGCAGCGAAAGTTTCTGTTTTCACCTAGAGGCATGTACCTAATAATGAGGGTCCGATTTAACATTTGTACAGAAAATAGGAAGTAAAAGAATCGTTCTGAATCCCTCGTGCGTTAATGTCGGTTGTCGGGGTAAACTGAGAGTAGATCGCATGGGTCGGGCGTTTATCTAATGTCATTAGAGCCATTATTAGACCATCGACTGAAATCAATTTTCCCCCGCTTTAGTTGAAAAGTGGTCTGTTTTACGGCAAGCTTACAGTTTTTTAGACCAAGAGGTAAAGTAAATCACTTAATGCCTACCTAATTTACATTAAACTCATCGACACGATGTGTTGCAATCTTTTCGTCTCACTCTTTGCATTTTGTATAGATTAATTAAACTAACGCTATTTCCATTTCGAGTGAAGCTGAGCCGTCTAAAGCCGAGTTTTCGAGATAATCTCTTAGGTATCGGTACAAGTGCCAAAATCTGCAAAATAAATGTATAATCCGAAGTTCCCAACAGGTCTTATTACGACTAAGGCTTAACCCGAGACAGGAAGGGCCCGTTTGTCCGTGCCGATAGTTCACGGGCTCGCCGGCTATCAGCTTCTTACGCTATGTAAGAAGAAGATTAAGTTAAAAGCTGAGATTCTTCCTGGCGATCCATTCATTTGGCCTATAGCCGAGTGGATTTCGAGCTCTTTGTTAGTTATCAAGGCTCTAGTCTCCTTACCCTTCGTGACAAATGTTGGCGACCAACTTTATTACTGGATTAAATGGTTTCAGTGATAAAATTCTCTCTAATTATTGCGTTTCTTTGAGTTAATTAACTTTTTTAGATGGCCGAATTATTCTGCGTCTATTATTTTAATTTTGTTTACAAGTTTTTTAATGTTTTAATGATATTATCAACATTTATTTACAAATATGTATTTGTCTCACGCAGCAAAGTAAGTTACTCGTAAATATAATAAAAAAACTTACTGAATTATCACATCACACTAATGATTTCCGCAGTGGTTTTCAAAAATATTAAAAACTTAACCTAATTTAAAAAAATCGTTGACCTGATACTTGCTTTTCATGCTATAACCGATGCATTTTCATATCCCATAAATCTAGCACCTGTCACGGAAATATATAAAGCAGCGTCTATAAAGATTAAAAATTTACCCGAACGGCGTGTGTCTGTACAATAAATCGCCCGTACTATAAATGTCCTTTAGTTTTCTCTAGCGCCTCTTCAATTATTCACAAGTACTTTGTGAACTATTAAACAGTGGAAGGCGTCAGTAAGGCCTCCGTTTGTACTCAGACAGTTCAAATAGCGGTGTTATTGAGATCTATGTTGAGTATATCATTTACACCATTATGTTGAAAGCTTAGGTTTTGTATGGATCGTGCGGGTTAGACATGGAAAGCAACAGCTCGTGTGTGGTTGCTGTATAATCACATGATTGCAAAAACCACATTCAACTGTTACATTAAGTATTTGATTTGCTAGATTTGTAGACAACCCAAGGCAATTTGATGAAATATAGCAAGGGCACAATATTATCTACAAAATATATAATTAAATACACCACTCCTATTTTTGGCAGTTAATAAATTTTCGTTGCACTAAGCGAAAACCTATATTTTCGAAAGGTTTATTTATATTTAACATATTTGGATACTGAAATAGTAGGATAGCATTGCAATGAAAATCAGAGGTCAGTGATAGAACTTGGCGAGATTATAATTTTTTTTCGTAGTCAATCGTTTTATGTTCAATTCAGTTTCTAATCTCTCTTTTTATTTTACTTTCGAATTAAAGATTTGCTAAACAGCTAAGAAATAAGAGACAAAATCAAAACAAAGATCCGCCATGGGATCTCCTCCTTCCAATCTAGCATTAATTTGTTGATATAAATATTTAAGTCCGTACCACGCTTAGGTATGCATAAAGTAAAGTTTGCAGATGGGACTCTGGTTTCCTTCTCGTATTGGACATTATGCAATATTCAAGGTAGGTAACTATGCTGTAAATGGTTGGTAACTGTTCGTCTCAATCTTGCTGCCAAACAGCAGTGACAGGCCGACCCAGCGTATTAAAATGAGGGTTCAGCCATCAAATTACTAAATTACAACATGCCATTCTGCTATTCCGCTCAAACATGATAATACAATTATTCGCTATCGCGATTATATCGTTATCAAAACAGAGTTACGATGATCACGCAAATGGAAGTTGCTTTGGAACTAATTAACCGCATTTCAAATTGTAATATTCGAGGGTCGGGACCTTCTGGTTGACATGGAATGGATAAAATTTCGATGTCTCAAGTGCTACGATTACAAGCGGGTACTAAGACGACTGCGCTGAAGTAAAAATAGGAATAACCACTTGTGTATCGAGTATCGGGACCGCTGCGGTTGTAATTGCGGTATTGAATGTTACTCCTTCTCGAAGTACAACGGGTCACATGGTTCAGTAACCTGGTAATAAAATAAGAGAAAAACAAAAGGATTGCTTGAATAGCTTTATCTAATAGTAAACAAATGACATTCTAGATTTATACTAATTTTCATACCATATTTTATATTCGTATACGTATCAAATCAGTAAAGCCTGAAGGCGCACGTTATAAGACATTTTCGAAATGTAAACGACTTTTTTGCAGCGCGTGGGGGCTTTTTCTAAGATTTGTAATGAGTAGGAACAAAATATTTACACATCTATATTTCAAGCCTTGTATTGTAAATAGAAGAGTCGTAAAAGTACACATTAATTATCTTAACTCGGCGCGTTACAATACAAATGCGAATTAATACAATTCGCATTTGTATTGTAACGCGCACCCACGTGAATGGGTTTGATTAGTGTGGTGCGTGCAAAACCTTGGCCGACTAAAATTCAAACATGTGAATGCTATTTATGTAGAGCAAAAAAACAATTACGTCTTTAATGTTTCAATAAATAAATCTATCTGAAGCGTATTCTAGACTTCTTTGACCATATTGGTAGAAAGGACGCTGACTATCTCGATGCAAAAGAAGATGGCAATAGACCTGAGAGGCTGTAGCCCCACATTGATCCGATCAGATTCGCCCTACTTTAGACACACCAGAGACTTCAATTCACTGAGGATAGAGAAAGATAGAAGAAGATACAGGAAGTTGGATTAACATGAAAAGATCTGTATCTTAGGACGTAACGCCAACTTACTCTATCTTATTATTAAGATTCAGACTTTGATAAAATTTTAGACATTATATTAAACGCAAAAGTTCACGAGCTAAAAAAGAAATATCGTTCAGCCTCTAACGTAATAACAAGTTAACAACTCTAATTATTTATATGTATCCTACAAAATTATTATACCTATCATTTAAATCCTTTCGCAGATTTTGCTTTGGTCTTAATACTTTACGCTACTCAAACAAGAATCAAAAGAATGCATAAATAATTCCTAAGTATGACCGCGTGGGTAGTATGTGCCAATTTTGGTGGTGTACTAAATGTGGTAATTTTTTTTCACGACGGTGATGTTTTTTCTTTACGAGCGTCCGTACAAAAGTGGGTATGAATGTCATCAAAAAATCCAGAATCACTGCAAAATTTTGCGTTGGTATTCTTCCTTTACTCAATCACGCTAGTCAGAAATAGGTACTAAACATGAAATAAGCACGTCTCTTAATGTATTACGAATTATCCAACCGAAACTGATTTCAATTAACTTCGCCGGGTTTCAGCTGAATCCCTAAATCTAATTATTGACACTTTTACTCTTATGAATTTTGAATTTGGCAGTTCGGTACGCCACGGTAACCACACTACGGTTTTAGAAATTATTGGAATTTCAGTGAGAAAATCAGTGACAGTCACTCGTAACTCCGCGTCGGTGGATTGTAACTCTAATGAGTATTCAGCACCCAAAGAGAATTATTAGAGAATTAACCTTCAAATAGAATTCCGTATTGAATGTTAATTACATTTTCAAATTCAAGAAGGTAATAATTGCTTGGACAATGATAATAAATCCGAAAGTTGTATTTCGTATTTGGTAATTTCATAAAATCAGGAATCCTTACTAGTACAGAGTGAATAAAGGATACATGGATAGAGTTGCTGCATTTGGCCATTTCTAAAACATCAATTAATATGTTCGTTGAATGCAATTTAGATTTTTATAGCCATATTTTATTCAGAACTTGTTGTAGGCAATGACGTGTTGATATTAAATTGTGAATACAAACAAATTGGTAAAATAATTGATGTAAAGCTTATTGATGGATATGTACGTTATATTCTTTTATTCGATGGAAACGTATTTCGCTCCAAACGTCGTTTATTGTCGGAACATTTAAAAAAGGCAATAAAATTTATTTAAAGTGATGTTTGTTGTTCGCTTTTATTTGACCGATTTTTCTTTGTCACGCTTTTATGAAATTTTAGCAATTTGTGAGCACGAACTGGCTTTACAAACCTTGGAAAATTTATTATATAATCTTGATGTTTCACACTACAAGTATTTGTGTTATTTATATAAAACAGATGTGCATCGGTTCATTCATACAATAAAAACATATACTTCGTAGGTATCTTATTTATCGCTTTTTCATAACTTTCTTTTTTCGCTTGTAATAAATGGTGTGAACATCAGAAATACTTAGAGACACATTAAGAGACGGAACATGACAAAGAATCATCCCGACTATACTTTGAAAAAAGTTGAAAAGAACTGTATATGCCTGATGCATATTTAAGTATAACTTTAAGTATATCCGACGCACCGATCTGATTTTTGGATTATTTGCTTTGTTAAACATACAGCTTTTCATATTAAAAGGTGTTTTTCAGTATGTATAAATGAATATATATCGAAGGATTAACATAATACAATAATTCAAAAACATGTTTCAAGTAATGTGATTCTGAATTATGTTGTCAATTTTAGAAACAATCGTGTTTGATATTGAGTATTTTCATGTTTTTGAATGCAGCCATCATCCGAATAAGAGCTGTAAACAAAGCGGCAATCAGAAATAACAAACATATTATATCCTATATAATATATTTTACTTTCCGGTATTAGATATTTTATCGTGTGGTCGGTATAAAGTTGACATGTCCGCAGCCGGCCGGTGATGCTACGCCTGAGGGCCGTGTGCCAATGAACTATAATGATAAATTCTTACAAAATGCTCACCTTATTTACCCTACTTCATGTTCCATTTAAATACGTATAAAATAAGTATTGAAAAGTTTCACCCGCTCTATTGTTGGTTTGCTCTCGTTTTGAAACAAAACATTTATTTTTAACCGCCATCATTACGGTGCGACATTTTAAGACCTCCAGAAATTGCGCAGCGACCGTCACTGCAGCATGAGCTAGAGTAAATGCTACAGTCCGGTTTTAACCCCATGTATTAGGGGCAGATGCGCACCCTACATTAATTATTGTGAAGGTGTGGAGTGAGGCAAACTACGAGTATTGGTAACGCCATCGGTCGTCACCGGCTGCTCTTAGACACAAAAGAAATCTTTTTTTTAACCGCAAATATATTCTGTTTGTATGGATAATGGTTCAGTATCCATTTAACTGCGACGCAGTTTGAACTGATTTGAGCTTGTGCCGAATGATCCGCGTTTCACTACCTAACAAAGGATTTCTTTGAACAGCAACACAAAGACTGACACGAAGGATTTTGAGGTAGCGCTTAGGAGCCACTCACTAGTGTTAAATGGGCATTCAATAAAGTAGGTTACTGACAAATGCAATGCCATGCGTATTGAATGACACGTAGAAATTGATGGGAAACTTATTGATTGTGTTTTTATTGTTAAAAGAGAAATGTATAAATAGGTACGTGAGAGTGCTAACTGTACAAGTATTTGTAAGTGCTAATTGTTAGGCTACAGTAATGATCACTCTTTGTTATATTGGCTTGAATATTATAGGTTCATATATAGAGTAACTTTGTTTTTTAACCCAAAATGTGAAGATTAAGTGTCTTGGTCAGCAAACTCCTTGTATTTCAAGAGAGAGGGTACTGGTTTGATCTCTGTTCAGGCAGCTCTGAGTTTTTTTGCTGCATATTAGAATTGAATTAATTACCAACCACTGCATTGGTGGTGAACTATAGCCGACACTCTCATAATGGAAACCCGTGCCCAACAGTGGTAGCTAAAAGTTAATATGACATAAGAAGTTCTTGCCTTTATTTCGAAATATCTATTTGGAGATATAGAGCACACGAAGGATAGAGTGACAATAATAAATTGTCTACACTTCACATGTTGTATGGGAGCAGCTTTTACAATGGTTATGTTTTTTTTATGGTTATGCCTAAAAAAAATTGTATTTGCAACCTCATTGACCGAGTGTGCAAACGCAAAATGTTCTTTCGTTTGCTATTTTGTAAGTTTATGTTTGTATGTCTGTCTGCCAGAAATCACGCACTCGCGTACAAGTTGTAGTTTAATTCCTCCCAAATTTAACGAAACTTGGTGTATCGTATCTACGAGATTTTAGAATGTATTAGTAGTGAGGGATTATTGATTACGGAAGTATTTCTCCCAAAAAGGGATTAAGTTTACTACGGCGGCATTTACTGATCGATTACAATATTATTTAGTACGAACATGCGAAACACAATTTTAATGAACATCACTAAATATAAAAAACAAACTGTCAAGTGGTTGTTTTTTTTATAAATTTGTTTGTTGTTTTTTTCATAAAGTTGTTAATATCATCGTGGTCGTGAAGTTGACAGTTCGCGGAACTACTTATTTATTACTGTGTCAAATTTCACGTATTTTGTTCATAATAAAAAATAAGAGTTGACAAACAGATGGACGTATAGACAAACTGAGCAAAACTATAACCGTCTTACCACAAAACATTTGGACATGCTTATTGAGTAGATATTTCGGCTTAGCAAAATAATAGTTTAAATTATGTAATAATTAATTTTTGTGGTAAGACCGAAAATGTACGCAGCCTGAATTCAACTCAAAATTCGGAATACCCACAAAAATAGGCATTAAAATTTATATAACACGCGTCATTATTAACTGAAATGTGTGCGAGTGGGAGCCTTCACATCGAAAGTAATATTAACATCCGACCATTGCGTAATAATCCCTAACGCGATGTTACATCTAAATCCTTATGTCGGCATGACTGAGACTTTGTACAGATCCGTTGAAGCGTGATCGCGTTTTTCATCGAGACTCCACTGGGAGCGACGAAAAATCAATTTGAACGCAGTCCTCAACATGTAAAATAAAAGGATATAAAGAAAAGCTTCCACAAATGTGTTTCGGAAATAAATAATAACGATAAAGTCCCTCGATTTGACCCCAAGAAGAATCTTTTTGTGTAACGACTCATCTCAGCTCTAGTTTCACGAAAATACCGTTGAAGAACCTTTGTTATTCGCCAACCATGAGCGCAAGCTCTTTCATAGATCTTATTTACAATGAATAATAATGTTTAAGTGTTTTACTTCCAGATACTTCCAAAACCTTGAAAGATAATTAATTGAGCGGGTAGTGAATCTGAAGCCTGGCATCTTTATGTTTTGTCTGTCAGTTCGTATGTTTGAATGTTGATACTCGTGCCAATCAATCTTGACAAAATTACACAATATCTACCTTATTTTTAGTCATTGTCGATTTTATATTTGTAAATTATTTCTATAACATTTAACAGATTTATAAAGTACTCAATCTTTATTAAATAAAAATTTGAATATGAAAAAAATAAATAAAGTGATTACATTTTCTAAATGAACTATAGTCGCGATTTCGTATAGCTAATAGTAATTTGTGTTAATAAATCCTCAATCAAATGCATTTCTCTGTGGCAAAGCAAATAGATAGACAGTTACAAAAGGAATGCTTGCCATCAAATAACATCTAGACCACTATCAACTAAACTATTCCTATGTCTAGTCTTGGAGAGAATGTTGTGTTTAATTACGGACGACCGAGAACTTTTGTGATAGTGTTCGGTCCAATCTAATACCAGTTCACCCGTAAATTTTCTACACCGCATTTACAGTCTTCCTTAAAATGAATCTCAAGTTTGAGTGACTTTTATCTAACTTTGAGATGTTAAATTTTTAAGTTTTAAAACTGTTTCAGCCTAATAAAATGATAGCGGTTTAATAGAAATGTTACTTAAATAATACATACATGAAGAAAATAAATAAAATTAGTTGTTATACGAGTAGGTCCAAGGTATTGAGTACCTAATACTGATCCATGGTAATATACAAGGTTAAAAGCTAAGGGTGTACTGAGGGGGCCACTACTGATCTTCAGAATATTGATAAGAACTAATACTGATCTTAAGAAACAACTTTAACTATGCGAACACATTTCAGAAATAAAATAGCTGTTCTTACTCTTTTTCGATGGCAGATAAACTTTTTCTATGAAACACCTGTTTTTTTTTGTCAAATTTTGAGTTATTGCCTTAATAAAAGTTGTTCCTTAGGACGAAGTATAGTGACTCCCTTTCAGCTTAGTACTCGTATCAAGCCAAAAACCCTGTAGAGAGTTAGAAATGTAGCGATTTTATTATCATACAAATAAAATTTACTCACAATACCAAATATTAACCACTTCTAATCGTCATTCCAGAAGACATTCATATTTCACTTGTGACAGTAGCGGTCTTATTAATAAACGCATCTTAACTTTAAACGTCTTTAGTCTTGTTTTATCTGATGGAGAAAGTTACGCGTCAAAACAAGACAAAAGATGTTTAAAGTTAAGATGCGTTTATTAATAAGACCGTAGATGTAAGATTTTAATGAATATTTGATGTTTGTGTTTGCAATAAAGAGTTAATTCAATTCATTCATGCATTTTTTTTAATAAAAACTTTATTTGACACTGTCCTTATTTTCAAAGGTCACCATTTTTTATAGCTAAGATTAGCTTTTTTAGCTTCCGTTTTGCAGTTTTTTTTAATAGCTGGGACTAGTTCTGTGAAATATATAAACAGTTAAATACATTTGCGAATTTTTTTACTGACTCATAAGTTCACATTTTTTATTTGTATTAGATCGATATCTAAAGATAGCGTTAGAGGTCGAAGCTTTACGAAGAAATAATTTACCTTTTCTTTCAGCACTTCTTATTCCTTTCTCTGAAACAACAAAAACTGGTCACGAAAATAAATCACTCGAAACGTACTTATACAACTCGAAATGTACAATAGTTTTGGAGTTTATTCGTTGCATATAAAAATACAATATTTTTCTTTCTTTAAATATCTATTAGTATAGATCAAGTTTGTTAGAGTATTTGTATATAAGTATTTAAATATTTACTTAGAAAGAATGGGTCAACATACAATATATACAAGTTGATGATTATGAAGATGTTTAATCATGTTATTAAATATGAGTTAATTTATTAATTCTAGTTACAGAAAAATAAATTACTGATAGGCTTCAGCAATATTATTATATATTCAATTTTCTGTTATTAATATTCCTGAAGAAAATTATGAAATGTTTTTAAGCAACGAGCTACATAACAATTGAAACTTTTTATTTATAGCAAATATTAAAATTTGCAGCTAGTCGGACGAGTGCTTGTTACTTTTATTTTGAATTATTTGAAATTTTTCTAAATATTAGTAATTTAGTTTATGAAAAATATTACAACTATTAGTTCTACTAACTAGTGACCTTGCGTCTGGATTTAAATGAATTACGTAATAAATAAACAATGGTAAATGGAGAATTAATTCATTTATGGGGAACAAAATAATAAGAAAAGTTAATCAGTCCCCATACTATGCATTTAGGTAGGCAGTATTGACGGATGAGTTAATGCAAAAAAATATGCAACAATCTCAAACGCAACACCTAGTTAAAGTTGAAAATGGAGACAGAAAATTTTGTCTGTTCATAGAAAATATGAACTAATACCGCTCAGCTGAGATACTTTCGTAAATTCGTTTAGTGCGCCTCTAATCGTGGTTCGGCATCGTCTCACGTCTTCCTCTTGTAATATTTTGTACGTCGGGACCAACCACTTCCCTCCATTTTCTCCGTAACAGAATTTTGTGAATGCGAGCAGGTGATATCTATCAGAGCTTGATAACATTTTTCATGGGCAGATGAAAGCTCTCAAACCGGTATATGTTTCTCTTATAGATACATCACTCTTTTACTCTTGTCTTTTCCACAAAACGCTTTTCGAAGCTGGGTTGTCTGATCAATTACATTTTGGTTGTGGTGTCCTTGAATCTGAGTATAAAAGGTTCGTAAATCCTGCTATGCATTTTTCATGCTCGGTCAAGCAAATGGATCACCTACGGGTTATCTATCAATTGTAATGTTAAGTTTTTATGAATGACTGAATACATGTATCTTACTTACTATGTCACAAAAAGTGAGACACATATGAAAAATTATTCTGACGGGTAATAAAGCAAAAAGTAGACAAGCAATACTTATCATTAAAGCTATTTCCTAGTTTAATCAACACGGCTCACGTTTGTCCACCAACTTGTAACAAAACGGAGTTGACTTCCTATAATTAGGTGGTGTATCCTGTCCTCATTATCCATAAATGGGTAGAACGGGAAGTGCTTCGCGTTGTGATTCTCGGCTTTATAGCTAGTGCACGTACGTGACGTCACAGATTAGGTAATAAGTACTCACTAGAACAGGTACCTACTCTAGTATAGAATAATAGATCACAGTAAGCTCACGATACAAAATCGTATTCCAAAGCCAATCTAATAGCAGCCAGTAGAACTCAAAGATTATGTTATTCGAGAGACTCAAAGCTCAGTCTGAAGTTGCGATACCGGGAAGTTCCCGAACCATTTGTTCTCTTTATGCCGAAGCCTTTCTTAATAATCGTCTGCAGTAATGGTATCCACTAGTGATGCATTTGTAGGACACCGAATAATTCCTCTAACATAGGATTGTATTTTACGATATTTACGGTAACTCCCACTCCAATAACAAAATATGTGTTTGTAAAAGTACAAGATAAGGGAAATATTAGTAACAAAGTCTCTGAAAACAAAACAAAAAATAATAGAAAAATATGTTGATTATCCACCGCAATATACCTACTTAAAATAGTTTTTTATATCTCTGGTGTATCTACTTTTTACTACATAAGTATATTTTAGTTAAAAATCTTCGACGGACAAGACACTCTCTTAATGATAGTAAAACAGGAATGTTGCTTTTACCATTTGCATTTGCTTTATATTTTAGGTATATAATAAGATAATTGGAATCTATATCTACAACAAAAAATGCAGCTTAATTACTAAAGATCTAGAGATAATCTAAATGCTCCAAACATTTAGATCTTAGATTCTGCAGATCTTAAGTGGAGTACTCTGCCCTCCACCCGAAGGTACCGTATCTAGTTGCTAGCATTGCTACGCTTAATGATAATGATTGAAAGTTGGTTTAGAAAAACACCAAACAAGACTTTATTATTGATTGGATTTACGAAATATAAAATTGATCTAATATTGTATTACTAATAATAATTTTGATATATTTTCATATACTTTTTAGCTATGACGGTCTTAGGAAATAAAAAACCATTAAGTAATTAAAGATAGTAGCGTAAAAAACTAAGTTTGACCAGGCGATAAGCATTGTAAATTAATAAATTATGTTTTGAGTACTCTCCAGCTCAAACTGTAAAATGGAAATGGCTTGAATAACATGAATTTATATGTGCCCCGCAGTGTATTCACGTAGGATTTCCATACTATTTAGCTGTATGACGATATTTTTTAGGTTTCAACCTATGGCAGCAACTGGGTCCACCGACTGGCTAAATTACGATTGACATCACTTATTTTTCAAAGCTAAATAACTATTTTATTAACCTTAATCTTCGTATAAGCAAAGACATGGCAAAAAACAGAAAAATCAGAAGCAATGAAGTAACTTAGTTCATATTTTACAAATCCTCCCATAAATATGCTAAAATTAACTAACACAATGTTTTAGTTGTAACAATGAACCTAAATTACAAAGATCAAGTTTTTAATTCAGTTTTTTCGTTGTTTTGATTAATATGAATAACAATAAACATTGACGGCCGAAGCGCAATAAAATGAGGTATGAAAATTAAATCCACTTAGTTTAGTAATATGTTTTAGGGACATACAATCAAATTATAGCCAAAGATAGCAATGCCCCTTTTGAAGATTATTTTTGTCACGTGTATCTCGGTTGGCGTCACACTAAGCACTAACTAAATGCAGGGCACTTATTGACGATGAACATTTCCATATTAGCGCGGCCGTATTATTTGAACGAGTAGAATTCACGCAGGACGTTATTCACTAAGCCTATGTTAATAGATACCGTGCCGTAGCACAGAACGCGCTCGTTTTGTATCATCAGAACAACATATTGAACATAGGGGCTCAAATTTTGAAACTTCTTTACATTGCATTTTATGTCGCGGGTAACACCACGGATGACAGCTATATATCT
The DNA here is from genome assembly GCA_947049295.1 of Ligdia adustata. Classification (NCBI taxonomy): domain Eukaryota; kingdom Metazoa; phylum Arthropoda; class Insecta; order Lepidoptera; family Geometridae; genus Ligdia; species Ligdia adustata. The sequence goes on along the minus strand of OX346213.1, from coordinate 14,242,770 downwards.
GATTAGTAATATTTACGACACGCGCAGTAATAAGAAATGACAGGTCATTGTACGAAATTCTACCTGCTTCATGATAGTAGCTTAGTTTAAATTATCTCTGTCAACCCATCTCTTTAACGTCAAAAAGACTCCGTGTCCAGTATCATAGAAATGTAAAAACATTATCATAATAATAGGAGAAGAGTTCGTGTCAGTAAATGAGAAAAGTTTCGTCCAGTTACTAAATTAATCGAAGTTTTTAGGGTTCAGTCGCGTGACAAGAGGATGACCACTGGTTTGTTTAATTAATCTTACAGTTTTCCCTTGTCAGAGTAGGTACAACTTATAACTAGTCTTTTATTGCTTAATTATTGCAATAATGCCATACGTTAGTTTCTTTAGGTATTTTTTTATTTTCAAATTAATATAAACCTACAATTAACCAAGAAGGACTAGACTTTACGTTACCCGCGGATCTGTTATTTTTAATTACCAATGTTACTCTGTGATAGCTTTATAACAGCGTTAGAATTTTTTGAATTGAACCCGTAGTTTTTAAATTTATTTCTGACATATAAATTATTATATATAAATTGATTATTGGTACAATTTGTCGAGTTTGATATCGGCCAAATCGTCTGATCCAATTGCGTAATTAAGATGAGTTGAAAATTAAAAAAAAGACGAGACGTCATAGGTTGAGTAACGAAAAATTCTCAAGTTTTTCGGCGAAATCCATCTATCTACTTGTATAAAAGAGTAAGTCCTGATTGACAGATAACTCGCTAGGAATCATACCGTAGGGAATATACCGCTGAACCTAGAGACATGAAATTTTGAGGGTGTATTTGTTTTAGGGTGTAGAGGTGCACGTGTAGAGTTTTATTAAGGAAATTCAACCAATAAAAGGTTTAATGGGGATTTAAGTTTAAAACTTCTTAATATTCCTCTTTGTAATGGGCAACGCAGCAATTAACAGCTAATAATTTAGGTGTAAATTCAGGGTTCAAGCGCGCGGACTCGTACAGCCTCGAACTTTGACACATTAAACAAGTATAGATTTGATTGGTTAAATTAAGTAATGTATTAATTTTTGCTGACTTTGAAAATTCTGATACGAATTAATAAATCTTAGTTAATTGATAGATTTTAAAGCATTTAAAACTATTGCTACTGACCGCGATTCGAACAGGCCAAACTTACTAAACAAACCTAATTTGACAGTTCTAAAATTGTCCCCTCTCTTTTTGTTTCAAAAGTAAGAAAATGATGGATATAATTCTAGGAACTTTTAGTTTAGTCTGTGTGACTGGCCGAATTGAGGTCATTGATAATCGTTTATTTTTGCGATAACTCTGCCTTGATATTGTGGTCCCGTTGACATAGGAATAGACGGATGTCCGTGTTGTATCCGTACCGGTAATTGGTTGTTACACACACTGGTTGAAGATAAGGGTCTTCTACCAGAGTATACTGCCAGTGATAAAATATGGCACCGAGACGTAGTCTTTAACTGTTGAACAGTTAAAGACTACGTCTCGGTTTTTTAGAACAGTCAAATTAGGTTTGTTTAGTAAGTTTGGCCTGTTCGAATCGCGGTCAGTAGCAATAGTTTTAAATGCTTTAAAATCTATCCTATAAATCTATCTACATATCCGCGGGTAACATCGCGGAGTCTAGTCCTTCTTTGTTAATTGTAGGTTTATATTAATTTGAAAATAAAAAAATACCTAAAGAAACTAACGTATGGCATTATTGCAATAATTAAGCAATAAAAGACTAGTTATAAGTTGTACCTACTCTGACAAGGGAAAACTGTAAGATTAATTAAACAAACCAGTGGTCATCCTCTTGTCACGCGACTGAACCCTAAAAACTTCGATTAATTTAGTAACTGGACGAAACTTTTCTCATTTACTCTCACGAACTCTTCTCCTATTATTATGATAATGTTTTTACATTTCTATGATACTGGACACGGAGTCTTTTTGACGTTAAAGAGATGGGTTGACAGAGATAATTTAAACTAAGCTACTATCATGAAGCAGGTAGAATTTCGTACAATGACCTGTCATTTCTTATTACTGCGCGTGTCGTAAATATTACTAATCAGATATATAGCTGTCATCCGTGGTGTTACCCGCGACATAAAATGCAATGTAAAGAAGTTTCAAAATTTGAGCCCCTATGTTCAATATGTTGTTCTGATGATACAAAACGAGCGCGTTCTGTGCTACGGCACGGTATCTATTAACATAGGCTTAGTGAATAACGTCCTGCGTGAATTCTACTCGTTCAAATAATACGGCCGCGCTAATGTGGAAATGTTCATAGTCAATAAGTGCCCTGCATTTAGTTAGTGCTTAGTGTGACGCCAACCGAGATACACGTGACTAAAATAATCTTCAGGGGCAATGCTATCTTTGGCTATAATTTGATTGTATGTCCCTAAAACATATTACTAAACTAAGTGTATTTAATTTTCATACCTCATTTTATTGCGCTTCGGCCGTCAATGTTTATTGTTATTCATATTAATAAAAACAACGAAAAAACTGAATTAAAAACTTGATCTTTGTAATTTAGGTTCAGTGTTACAACTAAAACATTGTGTTAGTTAATTTTTGCATATTCATGGGAGAATTTGTAAAATATGAACTAAGTTACTTCATTGCTTCTGATTTTTCTGTTTTTTGCCATGTCTTTGCGTAGACGAAGATTAAGGTTAATAAAATAGTTACTTAGCTTTGAAAAATAAGTGATGTCAATCGTAATTTAGCCAGTCGGTGGACTCAGTTGCTACCATAGGTTGAAACCTAAAATATCGTCAGACAGCTAAATAGTATGGAAATCCTACGTGAATACACTGCGGGGCACATATAAATTCATGTTTTCAATATATTAATCATTCAAAATTTTTAACCTCTATTTGACCATCTAAAGAGTTGAATTCTTAAAAATACTTGTTTAGTTCACTCCTGCATCTTATAATGAATACACCTTCTCAATTTAATGTTTTTAGGTTCAGTGATTTAGGCTTTACGTTGATTCCTAGAAAATATCAGTCAGTCAGTCAGTACTTACTCTTTTATTTATATATATATATATAATAAAGGAGTATCGTTTAAAGTATCTATATCTAGCAATCTATATATATATAGATTGCTGTACTTTAAACGATACATTACTACAGGAAAGCTAGTTGTCTAAATTTCAGTTTAAATGTAACATAACATACTCCTAATATGTCGCGAAACTACAAAATCCGATTCGATAGAAAGTTTTGTAACAGCTTAGAGAGCAGTAAAGTATTGGGGTCAGCAGCCGGGACTGAATCCAAGTTTCGTGCCAACCACTACCTGGTAAAAAAGATTTTTTTATTTACTATTTTGTCATGACATACCATGCTTCTCGTATAGGAACGTGCAAGTGAAGCGTCCGCGCTTTGATTATGGCTTTTTCGAACCGAACGTCCGAACTTTTATTTCGGCTGTCAGTATATGGACAAGCTGTAGTTTCTATGTAAATATCGCAAGAGTATATTTTCCTCAATAATATTTGGCAGAAATAGTGAAAAAAAATAGAAAATAAAAATATTACTATGACTTTTCAACTGGTTACCTTTTTTTATAAAATCGTGAAAGCGATTGGGATTGCAAGCAAGTTTCGTGCGCAGCCGAAGCGACAGTTTCGTGTCAACTGTTAACGAAACTGTTAGTGTAGTCCGCTGCTGGGAATAGGTCTCCTCTATGAAGAAGCGATCATAGTTCACTACGCGCTGGTCAAATTGCGGTTTTGTTTTGTATATTTGATGTTAACAGATATAGCATTTTCGAAGTTATGTACTACTTTTATTTATTAATTTTTTATTTTGACTATTGTTCTTACTCAAATTTGTTAAATTACTTTAAGGGTAAATTACCCTGGGATAATAAATCGGGGCTACAGATATTATTTATAGAGAGAGAGTCAGATATTATTACTATGATGTCTTACCACGGCCCGGATGCCCTTACGTCGTTCCCAGGAGACTAAACTTTGTGACACAATGGACACGGAATTTTATTGAGATACATTGTTAATATTTCATGTTACTTTAATCCTACGGTATTATATTTGACATTACAGCTTTACGATACAGAACATTTTTGAAAAAAATAACTTAGTAATAAAATCGATAACTACTTAACTGATTGTTTATGTATATGTTTATGTTTTCATTAAACTTAATTAACTGTATGTTTGTATCAAATATGATTGAAATGGGCCAGTAAATGGTTCCGAAGCAAACTTCCCTCTTCTATAAATTCAAAGAACCGCATAATGGTATGTCAAGATGGACTTGAAACCATGACCTGTACGCCAGTACAACATTTTAGGAGACATAGACATCCAAACATTTTAAAAACGAAAAAAAAACTAGACGCTAGTAGAAACGCTTCGCTTGCTCAGTCAACAAATATACATACTACTGTAATGTCAAGAAAATTACCGTACAAACTCATCTCAAATGTAGTTTATTAGTTTAGGGTTTCGTACCCAAAGGGTAAAAATGGGACCCTATTACTAAGACTTCGCTGTCTGCCTGTCTATATGTCTGTCTGCCACCAGGCTGTATCTCATGAACCGTGAGAGCTAGACAGTTGACATTTGCACAGATGACATATTTCTGTTGCCACAATGAGAACATTCGCTAAAAAGTTTAAAAACATTAAAATAAAAAACCTTGCAGTCATCTTGCATTTGAAGTATATCACAGGTATATTATTCTAGTCAAGCTTTTTTGTTTGATAAATTTATTGAATGGGTTAAGAAAAAATTAGATCGATGAGGCAGGGCGGCGATTTTGTACTGATTTTCAACAAACATAGCTTAGAACACTCCCGAGTAACTCGCCTATCAAATAAAAAAGACAAAATTTATTCATCCGTTCGGTTCATCACGATGCACTAGATACATACAGATACGTCAAACTTATAATCCCCTGTCGTTTTTGCTATCAAAAAAATGATACTGCGACTAAAGTACGCTTTTTAACAAACCAAAACTTTCTACATACCATGTAATGTAGCTAGCTAGATATGAAGGAAAGGAAGATTGTAGTAATGAGTATAACGTCATTATTATGAAAAGTTAATTAAGAATCACAAACCACCCTACAATAACATCTCCTGCTTCTGCTCTGGAAACGTCTCTGTTGGAACTAAATTGTATTAATACTAGACATAAATACCAACTGTCGGACTACATTAATTATTCGCTGAGCAGACGGAAACGCAATCGCTGTTAAATGGTCCGTTAATTACATAAGCGAACGCCTATATATATCAGTAATGTGTTCCTAAATAAATACAGGGCTTACCGAATGTCCCGATATAAGGCTGATACTCATGCGGGAATGGTTAATGTATGTGTAACATCACTGTCACATTTTAGAAAAGTTTATTATCGTATTGTCTACCTGGAAGTAGGCAACTACTAGCAACGTAGGGTAGAGGTGGAATCTAATAAGTGTTATATTTGGAACTCAATTGATTACAGATCAGAAACTTCCGACGACTTTTCAGATAAATGAGACTAGTTTGCTACGGCACCATTTACTGGCCCATTTCTGTAACATGTATTTGGCATTACTTTAAGGACACAACCTTAAACATATAAATTTTTATTTTGTTTTATATATAAAAAGTACCGCCGTAGTGGTTGTCTTTTTTACTTAGTTATAGTGGTTGCGAGCTCAACAGCTCGTCGAACTACTACTAGTTATAAGTATGACTCAGGATTTTATATCTAATAATATTTAATAAAAAAAACACGTCAAAATTACTTTCCGTATAGGTATGCGTACCGTAGTTAAGTTTACTAACCGACGACACTGCGCGATATCTTATTCTCTAAGATAGACCCAATTAAATGCTCAATCGATTCGAATCCAATAGACCGAAAATGTGCTATGGGATGGCTAAGGTGGTTCCTGATAACCAAGTGTGATCGTATAGCCATATATCCCCGGGTCCTTGAGTGCAAGTTCGAATTTACTATAATCCTTGGTGAAGGCGTATGAATAGTTAGCGGGCTAATATTCTATGTTATTAACCCACTTGTTAATGAAACCTCTAAATAGTTTCAAACATTTTGAAATTTACTAGGCTACCTATATAAGGAAAAATGTAAAAATGTCCAAAGCTATCTAAATGAGAAATGTTGTGCATATTTTGTGAAGTACAACCACATTACCTATTTACAATTATCTTGTAAGACTCTTGAAAGACTTCTCATTATAAGATTTTATTGCAAATAACGGATTGTGGATACTTCAATCAGTTATTTGCAAGTCCTTATTGTACCCTAAAAGTTTATTTGATCGGTTTTCTCGTTAGAAACCTTTAGCTGTTAAGCTCTGTTCTTGGAGTTTATTTATACGACATACAGATGTAAATTGCTCATCAATGCTTTGGAATGCAACTGCAAACCATAATATTACGCTGCAAAGAAATAGATGCGGAGAATTGTTTGTCGCTGGATATTAGATAATATATCATCAATAAGTTGTGTTTTAGCGAATGCAGATTATTTTGTACTTCTGACTTCTGTGTATGTTGTAGCTTGACAAAACACTTCAGCTGTAACGCTTAGTTGTCACGAAGTTACGACAAATTTTTGTCCGTGAGCTCTGTATTACACGTTGCCGGCGATAAAATGTGAATCAAATAAGCTAATTTTTGATCTTCATCACAATATTTCTCTAACTTCTCAATGATACCAATCACAGTGAGGCTTCTTAACTTTGGTCTATAAGAATAAAAATACAGCGTCATAGTTCCCCATATTTATAAGGTAAAATTACTATACTATTATTTAGGTATTACGTCCTTTATAAAGGTCACTAATTTGGAGCCAATATAACTAGTAAGTAAAAGCTATAAAGTGTATAAAATATTTTATTATATTTAAAAACACAGATGTATATTTCGGAAACAAAGATCAATATCGCTAATAAAGGAAAAAACAATCGATTTAAATGTCCATGTCCAAAATAGTCCCAGTTTATCCAGTAGTATCAGAAAACAACAACGTTAAAATCGACTAGAAACAAATGACACACAATGACAGATTATAGTACAAAAATTATAAAATATATCAGTCTTCGTTTATTTTCACCGTTATAATTATTCATATTTAAAAGTTATTAAAAAATTAAATAAATTAGTCACTTAAATACTTTTGAATTTCGGGCAAAGTGCCCAAATTGCCTTCATTTGTGTGATATATTTTTTATTGTCCTGGCTGTCAAAAGGACAATAGTATCAAGTGGGTAAAAGTTAAAAATATATATATTGCCTTTGCATGTGTGGTTTATTAAACAGTTCAATCCAATATCCTAGGAAATCGGGTGGGTAAATAAAGCTTCGTATCCCTGTCGACGGGGCTACAAAACTATGCCGCGGGCGATTTAATTTTGATTTTGTGTATCAGGTAAAAAACGCGTGTTTTGGACAAGCCAAAACAATTCCCTCTGTATATTTTCGGACCAAATTTTTACTGTGTTGATTATACAATAGAGGAAATGCGAGAATTGCATTTATAAATACGAATTAAGTACTTCAACTGCGTTAGTACTCGTACCAAGTAGAAAAATTTGATATAATGACAATTTTAGAGTGTGCTAATTTAAGTTTATGATAAGCACTACGAGTATTCTGGTTTTGTAAACGTACCAATATCATTAGTTTATCACAATCCGCTGCAGAATATAAGTCTCTCTCAAGGTACGCCACTCTACCCAAACTTGAGCTTTTTGTTTCCAACTCTTGCCAACAGCCTTTAGAACGTCTTTGTCGAGAGGCATCCTACACTACGTTTGCCGGTTCGTGGTCTCCACTTTAGAACTAAATACCTTAGGGACTATTAATTTTTAATACGTCAAACAAATTCAAAATAACGTAACTTATCGCAGTGTACAAAATTAATTTCGAATAAAATAATTTCCATGTTATTTACGCAAAAAGGTGATTTACGCGTTTTAATTGTGTCAATTTTGACATTTGTCACGGGTGGTACAATTTATAGACCAATGTGACTATTGAAGTCAATCTAGATACACAAATCTTCCAGGTATGCCATAATTCTACTATAATTCACACAATTTAGATATTTTTGTACACAATGAAAGAGGCGACTGACGCATTTTTCATTAATTTACAGTATTAATCACATCTTAACGCATTTTTTGGTAAATGTATACCGTCCAGGCCGAAAATGAAACAAGTCCTTTAACTTGCCTTGCTTAAGCTTACAAGTAGTGATGATGATTTAGTTTTACTTAAAAATAATACAATATTTATCAATAAATGAATTTGAATCTGCCTTACACACCTGTTCATAATCGTACATATTATTTCGAAGCTGATAAAAATTTTCTCTTAGAAATTATTATTATCTAGCAATGTTGAAAGTTAACAAGATTTTGTTCGAGCTCGTATGTATATCCAAATGTCTATTATGCGTTAAATTCATTATAAGATAGTGCTAACCGACGATTACGCTAATACCCCTCCCCGATCCTCATCTTAACTTTGATGTCGAAAATTAAATTATTTAACTAATACAGTAACACAGCCCAACGCAACAATCAGCCGTGGCAATTACTTTCGCCATTTATATGACAATTTTATTTGTGTTTATTTATAGAAGGGAATTTGATCTATTTTTACAATCAAACGAGTTTTGATGTTCGCAACTATATTTTCCTGTAAAAATATCTATCAGATTTCGTTACGTTTATAAGTTTATAACGAGATACTGCGTCACAAATTTAGGCGTACGAGTAAGATATTCATATTTATTACCTTTAAAAGTTTTGAGGAACGTTGCGGTATGAATACAAATATATTCGAGCGAAGGGCACGACTTCCAGTCGAGACCTTAGTATTTTATTTTATCGAAATTATTACGAGTCGTAGAGTCCGTGGTACTTGCCAGTCTTAAGATTGTTCGACATAAAGTTATTTCCTGATGTGGCTTCTGAATATTAATCAGAAAAGTGGTATTAAAACACTTGTCTAGTCTGAGCTAATGCAAGACTGTAGATAGTAACACAGTGAGACAAATGCTTTCAATAAGGCTAGTTCTATTTGTAGATTTTGAAGGAGAGCGATGCAATTAGACATTATAATCCCCTTTACCACAACCAAACAGATTAAATGCTTCTGGTTTTAGGTGACACGATTATTCCATACTTACAACATGTCAATGTATATTCATGTATGTTTATAAAATATCTTTTTACAAAGGTAGATTTCTTCTAACGAAATTAAAAGTACAACAACACTTCTCTCAACAAGGCTAACTTTAAATTAAAAAATAGTTTCTGAGAATATACTCATCGCACATTACTTATAATTATTATACCTACACTACATATATTAACAACAATGGCTTGGTAACGGTAATAAGGTTAATATGTAAATAGAAAACTAAATATATTGAAAACTTATTTAAACGGAGTTTTTTAAAACAAAATTATTATTATAAGTCTGGTGTGATCCATCACAGGGCAAAGGCCTTCCCGTTCCTCACTAAATTTTGATCTAGTGCTATTGTGCGGAGAAATATACTCAGATATACTCAGGGTACATGATAGTATATAGTAATGTATATCATAAATTATTAAGCTGATGTCGTGCGTGTCTTTTATGTAGACCGGTAGTCATATGAAACAAGCTAGATTGAAGTCGGTTGGTAGGTACATCGTTTGCCAAGGCTTTCTCTTTGAGTGTATTTTTTTTCTGACGCAGTGACATCTCATAGAACGTGTTCAGGAGATTGTGATAGGCTTTAGCAAATGTTGTAAGATTATGGTGCGAAACCCTAAGCGCGTGTTTGACTCGCATTTTGCCGATTTGATTTTGCTTTATTTTTATAACGGCAACAGGTAGACGCTCGAAATATTCACACAATATTTAGTTGTAAATTCACAAACATGATTTTTGGTCGTTTTAAACTAAATGTAAGTAACGCCAACAGGTAGAAACTTGAAGTAAAGTTGAACAGATAATTTTACGGATACTTTCATGCGCGAGTTCCACTCGGACGTGCAGAATTTAAACATTTTGAATGCGCACACTCTTCTCCCGAATATACGAGTACACCGGCGCGTCGATGTATATTTTTAACTGAGTTCCAAAAAGGAGGAGGTTCTATGTTCGTTTCTATGTATTATTTTTATGTATGTTCATCGATGTATGTATGTTCATTGATTATTGAATATGATATTTTAGACAATTGTGAACCGCCTATGCTTATAAATATGTGCATGATGAATACAGTGACCACCTTTCAAGAAACAACGTCCAGTCCTAATTAATAAAACCGTATCTAAATAAATTTAAACAAATTATGTCGTACTTCTTTTTCTTCACGCGTATAAATAAATACGTGTGTCAAATTATAGAGTATTCCAGTTCTATGATTACATAGAAGTAAACATAAATGGCCAAACTATTATACGGGATCAAAACTCAAAAAATACTGAACTAACAGTTGAACGTTGCTGTGAAATATTATCACAGAAACCTTTATATTGCTAGCGCTGGCTTCTCTGCAGAATTTAATCCTTGTCTTTTATAATCTACTATATCAACTCCAAGTCAATAGCAGTTTATTTATGTGCACGTAACCTACACTGTGTGGACGCTATTGCAATTACCACTCGGTTTCTTACTAAATCTTTGCTCGGATATTGTATATTCGTAGTTTTCCTATTTATGTCGAAGCTTTCACAGATATTGAAATATGTCTAGTTTCTAGTAGAATATCACGCTTTTTGGTTAGGCGAGTATACAATAATATGATGCTGAATGAGCTAAATACTAATTAAAAATCGTTTTAAATATTTGGAAAAGATATATTTTACTATAATCTCTTATAACTTCTTAATCCTTTAAAATAGAAAAATTAATTGTAATTACGAGCTAAATTAATTAGTCTGAGGCAGGTAGAAGTTTATGGTTGAAAAAATATTTATTCGCACAAAAAAAGCAAATAAATATTGGTGAATTTGTGTAAATGGAGGTTGGCGGGCGTCAAATAGCCTTTTGTTATCAGCGCGTTATTTTTCAGGGGGTTTGGATCCGCGAACAAAGCGAGCGGCATATTTCACAAGACTGTAATCTTGTTCCTATAGTTCACGGGATTACCAGATTATTTATTACACCATTTATTTTAATTGCGCCTCAGTTTTGTTATGTATTTCTCACGTGAAATTGTTTTGAGGGATATAATTATATCAGTTTTTTAAATTTGATGCTATTTGTACTTTGATCTATGTAATATATATATATATATATATTTTTATGGCAAAAGCAAGTACATAATTCTATTTCTCTTTTGTTGCAGGATTTCGAGACAATTGATAATGTTGCTGACATGGCTGATGCTCGCGGCAGGGGTGCACAGCCAGTTTTTTGGCAAGTGCCCCAAAGTGTGCTTTTGCCATCCCTACTATCACCCTACCGATGGACCTTCAGTTCGAGTTGAATGCAAGAAAGGTGGGATGAAGGAAATACCGGTAAAACAACTCGAGCACGACATTCACCAGCTCTTCATCTCTCCGCCTATTAACGACCCCAACTACCTTACTATCGGACCTATACTGACCCATCCAAACCCTTTATCAAACCTTCATGATCTCTCTATCGTAAATTCAAACATACCATCAATAGGAGAACATTCTTTCTGGGGATTGATCAATCTACGAAGCCTAAATCTGACCGGAAACAATATAAGCAGCATTACATCAGAAAGCTTTCGTGGCCTTTTCAATCTCACCAGTCTCTTCCTGGATCACAACAGAATTGGACCTATGGCAAGCGAAACTTTTTGCCAACTGCAGTCCTTGATGCGACTCTCGTTGACGAACAACAAAATCACGACGCTAGTTACACGCCTGTTTAGGATGCTTGTAAAGCTGCAGATGCTAGATTTGAGCTTTAACCCTCTTGGTGATCTTAATCCTGAAGCATTTAAAGATATCACTGGTCTCATAGTCTTTAAATGCCGAAAATGTCTCTTAAGGCGGGTCAATGTTCAGATTTATCACCTAACATCGTCGTTGGAGGAATTGGATCTTGGACAAAACTTATTTAAATATCTGACGGACGACGACTTTAGCTATCTTAAGAAATTAAAGAAGCTACAGCTTGATGGGAATCAAGTGTCTGTGATTGTTGACAACGTTTTCCGTGGGACTCCACAGCTGCAATATTTGGAAATTTCTCACAATCGTATCGCATTGCTAGCACCCGGCGCTCTGAACAATCTCACAAACCTTAGCTACTTGGATATAGGCTACAACAGATTGGATAAGTTTCGTCTTCAATCATTTGCTCCCGTGGCGAAGACTTTAACATCAATCGACTTCAGTGGAAATAACTTACCTCTAAATGAAATTGCTGTACTTCTGCAGATATTACCAGGATTGAACGACATAGGGCTCGCTAATCTTTCAATAAAAGATATCCCACCAAATTTCTTCATGTATACTACCCGTCTGGCATCTTTAGATATATCTTCAAATCTGCTGACCCGCTTTCCTTACAAGCTTCTAATGAATACCCGATATTTACAAGACTTGGACATCTCATACAACAAGATAAGTTCGCTCAACGACCAAGATCTACGCCGTTTAGAAGCTATTGCAAAAATAAGCTTATCACCAAACCCCTGGCATTGCGATAAATGTATGATTGGACCTATGCTTGCTTACATGAATACCACTGTTCTAAATGAAACGATTCGAGCGCTGCGATGCAACTTTCCGGTGCGTCTGCGTGGGGTGTATTTTTCAGACCTAACTTCAGATATGTTGGACCACTGCGTAGCTACTTTTGAGGCACAGATGAGCATTGTGGCAGGGCTAGCTCTGGTGCTGATGTCGGTGTTGGCCACGGGAACAATTGCTTTATGCTGCACGCGTCGCCGTGGAGCCCAATACTACACCAACGAGGAAAAACGACGGGAACGAAACCATGACCACCCTGAAGAGCTTTTAGTCAACGCCAACAATGGCATCGTGTCTACGATCCACTCACCTCACCATGTTACAACTAATAACACCTAACGCCAGGCTATATCGCACGAATCTGCTCATGCGGCCCTTCAAATGAGCGTCCATGACTCCAACGACTCGGATAGCCAGACACCCGCCTTCGATATCTGCATGATTCCTTTGCCTGAACCTGTGATTCCTACAGAAAACGGTTTTGATGACCTGCCTGTTCGTTGCTTGCTTCCTCCTCCGGAGTTTCTTAACCAGGACAGTATTATATGATACGATGAATATCACGAGGAAGACCTCGTTTAAATACCAAAGATGAGTTGTGCCAGATTTTTTATTTACACATACAAATTGTTACTTTTGCTCACTTTAAAATGTTATAATATAATAGTGCATCGATGTGGAAAAAAATATATTATCTACCTGTCTAACCTACTGATAAATATATTTCAAAAAAAAAATGCGGTTTACGAAACTATCATAATAATGATCTAGCTATAACAATAAAAACTTGCAAGACTACAATTTTATAAGCGTATAGTTAGAACTTTTCATAGTTAAGATCTTTGTAAAAGGAAATTAGATAAGAAACAAAAATTCGAGCTTCACGGAATGATTTATTATACCTTTTTATGTATCAGTCTCATCCAAGATTCTTTTTTGTTTCTCCTGGTTATTTCTTTCAATGATATATTTTAATCGACCAAGCGAGCGAAACGTGTGTGCTTCAATCCTGGCAAAAAAATATAACCTGCCAGTATGTAGATATGTTCTTCTGGATGTTCTCACGTCTACATGTCTCATTCTCCATGAATGAATTAACACCATGTGGATAGTAAAGCTTTATAGACATTATGATTTTATGGCTCTTTGGACTTGGATTGAACTAAGATTTTCGTTATATTTATAAATTAATTTTCATTAACATTCCCATATAGTTTTATTAACAAAACTATAGACTACATAATCAGGTATAAATTTCATGAACATAAAATTATTTATATAATGATTAATGTATTCTTAGATATAAGTGCAAATTTAAATGGAAAACCCATTTACTAAAAAAAACAAAAAAAAACAATATTTTATGTACCATTTAGTTTAAAATTAATGCTAATCTCTAGTGTCTTTAAGTGGCAATGTGCCAAATAGTTTTAGATAAAATTGTGCTAATATACATATATATATACAGTACCTCATGGCAGTAGCTTTTCTTTGTGTTGGGCTAAGATTTAATTTGCCGTAAATCATTTCATTAATGTTTAGTATGATACAGCTGGAGTAGATTCAAACTACTTATATAATTTTAGGTTAATATGCTATTCAAGACAACGGTTAAGAACATTGTTAAAAAAATGGCGGTCTAAAGTTCGTGTAACTTTTTATTGAAATGCATGATATCATTTAAACTAAATCGCCAAAATAACTGTTCAGAAACGGTTTAAAATAATTTATTTATTATTTATTCTAACACATGACAACCAACTAAGAATATCTGTAAAATATACAAATAATAAGAACAAACTATTTCAATCGATTTCAAGTATCATATATAAAACACTTGTTTCAAGCGACACTTTTACATCGAGTAATATTACAAATAAAAACTGTACATTATCAAGAACACTGTAAGGTAACCAAACACCAAAGAATAATAGTTAATGATACATATTATAAATAAACATACATACATAAGTATTTGCTATAGATAATTCGAATTTACACATAAATAATAATAGTAATAAACTTGCAAGAATGTTGAATATAAATTTCATAAAAATGTATCATAGAGCACCTTTCACTACGAGTATATTCCATAAATACAATATCTAGACAGCTACTAATAAACGTTATTATGAGTTTCCCTTATGATATTAGCTAATGTTGACATTCACAAAATAAGAGATATATATTTATTTACATTTGGTTAAAATGTGTTTAATATAAGTAAGAAAAGCGTCCTATGTTGGTGTAAAAATATTGAGATGAACGTTTCATGGCAAAAAGGAATTGGATTAATAGATATACTAACACATAAATTAAACTTTTTAAAACTCTTATAATCTTTATAATACTTAAAATATTATATTCAATATTCATATTAGTTGTATTGAGTGTAACGTATTCTGATACAAACCCTTATGATGAGTTCGTGTAATTTTTAATTCGTATTTTGTTATATAGAACGTACCATAGCGATAATATACCTAATCGCAAAGTTATCTCGATGTTTGTTTAATGTTTATAGATTAAATATGTTAAGAAATGTTTGCAGTTTTTTTTTATGTTTATATGAGAAGGTTAATCAAATATCCGGATTAGGCTTGAGATTTATGAGCTCCTTATAGGATTCTAGCCGGCTTTGAGCAGGATCACCTTTTTTAAGTTGTCACAGATTTTTCTCGTAAAGTTAATCAATCCAATTGAATAAATAATTTCCTCCAACATATAAATAATTCCTTGCATACAGACAAATTATATCACTCGAATCAAAATTATTATTATTAGGGTCGAAATTTCAAAACATTTTTTTGGCAAGTTAGACATATTCTCAAGACATTTCAATAAATTATCTTATAACTAGTATAGGTACTTGACGATGTCTAATGATTTATTATATTATATTAATCGTTTGTGTCAATGTTGTGGTAGAATATAGTATAACTGTCAGCGCATATAATGTCTAACCATAAAAATAACCAAAGAATGTTAAAATTCAAAGTAGTTTATTGATTAGGTTAATGCTATTTTAATTTTAAGGAATGACCTAATCTTGCGAAATTATTTATATTTATTCTTGGGAATATTGAGGTTATAGTTTGTTCAATATTTATAAAACAATTCCAAACTCTGTAGAAGATTATTAATTTATTGGATTTTATAATACACGAAAGTAATATTTTTTGTTAGTTTAAAGCTCGTTTAAATTAAAGTTATAAAACACCCACAATGTATATATTTATGTCTATCGATTCTATATTAAATTATTAAATTGGATTATTACTGCCAAAAAGGTACTGCTTGGGATTTATTTATCAATATAACGCTTATTGCCCATAATTATGTGTAGAACTTTATATACCGAAAACACATATAATTAGGTATATAAAATTACAAGTATACAACAAGCCAAAATTGCTGTTTTATGGTAGTGTATAAACTTGATACTAATTACTTTGATAGTATGCAAAAAAAAGTTTTTAACTCGTTAATATAAACTAGTTTTATTTATAATATATATTATGTGATACGTTTAGAGGACGTATAGAGGACGCATCTGGCGAGCCTAATTTTTATTAATTATTATTTGTACAGGAAATATTAATTTTTATTTCGATTTTATCCTCTTTAAATATACTACCTACTAAAACGTATAAATTTATTTATATATATACCTTACGACTATCAAAGGTGGTTATAATGTACATATCTATTTATACTCGAAAATCTATATTTGCATGGCAAATATATATGTATCTAATATGTAAATATGCACCGTCTACTGGTCTTAGATATTTTATACCTAATTATATAACTTTAATCGCTACTTTATATGAAAACCTAAATGAATACCAACTGATTGTCACCATTTTATAATAAAATAAAAAAAACAACCGGAGTTTATCTTTTATCGTACCAATAATAGTTAATTTGTATGGTTTTATTTTGCAGACAGTTTTGATTGTATTTTACGGAAAATGTAAAATATCTTACAGACAGTGTAGTTCTAGTCGAATAACACAATATTAACATTTGATGCATTTTACCAGTAAATATTATATGTATGTAGTATGTCGTTCTGAACTGATCATGCAATCTAAGGCTATATGCATAAAATGAGGTATATAATACGAACTCACCATTATCGCACATAGATCTTGATGTACCCCTCAACACTACGAAACAAATACAAAGCTCTATTTATTATTTATAAGCTTTATTGTATCTTATATAATATTTTAACGCATGTCGCCTACATTGTTAAAATTATGTGTTATGGATAAGTCATTTATAGGTGTAATTTGTGTTGTAAAATTAAGTTCCATATATGCAGCTATAAATTATCTGAATGTGCTTTTAACTAAATGTTTTGAACGTATTAATATAAATAACGTTTGCAAATTACCACATGCCATAATATCGTAAAATCTTGTGACAAGCTGACGTAAGTCGTAAATTTCATTCTATAAAAAAAAGTATTGCTGAAACCAAACCGTTCCTAGTAAGCGGTTCCTTTTATAATTCACTTACAATTTAAGTAAACGCAATGCGCTTCATTAAATAATTTATTACAACCGTTCGCCGTAATAAGAGTAGTTTAATAAATGTTCGGTGTTTAAAAATGCCAATGACGACACCCATATGTTTTTTTTAATATTACCAATTTAATGAGGAAAAGGAATGAAAAGGATCTGAACCCATACAGGATGAGATATTGTAGAAATTAACATAAATTGTAACAAGTTTGTAACCACTTTGGAACCTTTGCACATAAATTGTATTTACATCAATTTTACTTTGACATTTATCTGAAAATATTTTAAATCACATATTTATGTCAAAAAAATTCAAAAGTTTTTTCAGACAACTTAGCTAAGTAAATTACAATTTCCATTCCACTAAATAGTATATTTTTAAGTTCTGAATTGTAGCTATGAGCTAATTTTCTAGTTTTTATTCTTTTAGTAAAATATTAAAACTATGTAGGTTCTTATAGATACGCTTAAGTCGAACTAACAAGATAATTTATGGGGTTCAGAAACATAATTAGAAAAGAATAAAGGTTTTATCAGTACAAGGAAAAAGTAATGTATAATATATTTACGATGCTACTATTTTATATAAAAGTTTATTTATAACAGAATGAAAGTAAAACCTTCATTAATAGTAGTTTGGAGTAACAAATAAATATGGTTATAATAAAAATAATAGCATAACGGGGGCTTAGCACGAATTTGCAGTGCTGAAATTCCTGCTAGGTTACCTGATCAGAAAGTTTATTGTCTTTTATATCTGATTCAATTATAAATTGATGATTTGTTACATTATTGTTTGAATTATATAATATATACTGCTCAACATTATTGTACCTTCACTAGTTTTCTGTAAGCCTAACTAAAATGATTTAGAGAAATGTAACTTCTATAGTTCCGTACATTTTTTAATAAAGTATCGTCATTGGTAACTTGTGTTTTGTTTAATTACTATTTTTATGACAGATTTCTGTAATTTAGTAACCTTTTTAACCGACTTAAAGAGCTTCTCAATTCTTGTATGTAGGTATGTTTGACCAGCTCAAAGGCTGAATTCTAAAAACCTTTCACAACTTACATCCTATAATCACAAGGTTCAGCGCTTTAGGCTCTACGTTGATATTCCTAGCAAATACCAGTTAGTCAGTCAGTCACATATTGATATACAAACACACGTTTGATTTCTTGCCCTAACTGGATTTCATTTAGAAAACTAACGCGTGTTTGATTCATATTGTTTAAAAAGAAAGGATTCACACGTACCTGATTGTTGGAAAGGTCTAACTAAAGTTTCGGTTACATTCGGTGAACTTCATCAGGGATGAAATGAGTCGTTTGTGTCTTCAACGATGACACGTCTCGCACTGCGCTCGGCCTCTCGCCGTGCGTGCGATGTCATCGGCGGCTGCTGAGGCGGGTAGACAGTACTAATCCGTCGATTTGCCTTCGAGTTCGTCGCTGCCTAACTGGATTTTTAAATGTGTTGTCTTACACAAACTATTGTCACGTAACTGATAACATAAACATATTATATAGGATATGTTCTGACTGACTGGTAATTCAACTATTTAGTGGAAACTACTTATAATATTAGGATTCAACATGCACACAAAACGTATACACACCAGAACGTGTTCTGCTCATAGAATTAGGTGTAAATTAAACTTGTCTGTTTTTACAAATCCTGAAATACTCTTAGCTTCTTTAAGTTCTTAATCGTTTTCACCATTTGAATGATATGTAGTTTATGTAGCCTATAATGAAGACAAAACGTTTCTTCCCAGTTCTTCAACCTCAGCGAAGTGCAATCTCATCAGCATTCATTCTGCGTGCTGCGCTTCCGTCGATTTTATGCATTGTGACCGCACGCAGTCCAACTCGGTCACGTTCATTTTAATTTTTACATAGACTAACACTCAAATACTTTCTATTCTATTTATAAGTCTAAGTTACTGTTTAAAAATACTGTATTTTTTCCTAAAATTCGTGATACTATCTAAACCATTATAGCTAACAGAATATACCAACTCTCCATGTGCTAGACATGTGCTTTGAAGTTGTCGTTTAAAACGAAGCGGCTTAACCAAACTTTTGTTTGTCACTGTGCAGTCGGTTTCTATTAAAAATACAGTGTTCAAATTGTTAATACGAAACTTAATTGTCATAATCCTTAAATAAGCCTTTTTTAATGACCAGCTATGTAATTTTTCTTATTGTCAGGGTATTTAAAACTTATTTCTCAAAATAATTTTAAATTTATTATATATTAGATAAGTACTTAAAAACTACATAAGATATATCAAAATAAGAGTGTATTCTTAACCCAATATACATTTTATACAATCAAAGATAAAACATGGCTTCCCTTTTGCATATAATAATATTTTGCTCTTATTGCAATGACCTTATCACGGGTGCAAATGTGCACAATCCATTAGCACATTCTGTACTGAACATTTTCAACTATTACAGCAAATGTTAGAAAAATATTTTTAGCTATCTTTATAGTTCTTTCAAAAACCACAGCTGTTTATTATGATGACTACAATGTGCCCAATAGTTGGTGAAAGAATTGTTATTTTGTTTTGCCTTTTTTTAGGCAAGTTAAAGGCCACTTTGGCATTTACGAGTTTTAGCTAGTTTGATAAACGAATACAGCCTTCAAAATTAGGCTTATAGTCGTATGACTCTCGTGCAACCTGTATATTTATTTAACCGTGTCCAAAGATGTGCACTAATTTGAACTCCTTGTTTGGCTATTTTAGAAACCGATTACCAAACAAATCTAGGTATGAGGTATATGCTTTAGGAAGAAATGTAAAGTAAGAGTATATATTTCTTAGGCTTCTACCTATTGAATTGATCACTTTTGAAGTTTAAGTTCCTAATGTACTTTAATTAACTATTTTATGTTAAATAAGGTTGCTAAATGAAATTGAACATGTATAACGATAATAGACATAACTTTTTAGGCATACAAAAATTAGAAAAACAGTAATTGGCTGATAAATAAAATAAGGAATATTAAAATAAAATTATGGCAGATTGAAGAAATAGAATAAAATTATGCGAATGAAATGGTTTGAATATTTTTTTTCTCACTTAAAGGAGTAAATATATTTATTTACTTTGATTTTGGAACGATAAATAAAATCATTTACAATATTTTTACACCATGGTCGCATTAAGTCGAGAATAGCGGGCGTGTACTGTAGCACCATGTAGCGCGTAATGTAAAATATTCCTAACTGACCACCCAGGTGGGTAGTTTTGGTAATAATTGAATGTTATGTAGTTTATTTATTAATTTTAATTATTTAGATATTTGAGATAATTTTGCTAGATATAAAAACGAGCGTTTGCTTGTTCAATTTGCGAGAAAGGTGCATTTCTTGAACGAAGACTCTATGTAAACTTGAGTTGCATTTATGCTAATATATTGATATTGATTCAAAGAGTAAGACGCTGTCTTTATAGGAAGCTATCGTCAGTTCTACTTCAGATCTCTATTAGACGTTGATTTTACCCAATTAGTTAAATGAACGACCATCCTTGCTACTAAGAAGTAGCTAAGTAAGTTCAGTTTCTTTTAGGTAATTACCAACTTCTACGAGACAGCTTTTGCAAATAATAATAACCAGTTAAAGGCTTTTTTTATATAGTAGGTAACGTTTATCACTTCCAAAAAGTTTTATACAGATGTCCTAATTATTTGATTTACCACATCTGACAAGTTAAAATACGGCGAGATGTCACCATGAGGAGATGGTTTCAATGTCATGGTGTAGCACCAAACGCTTCGCACCTACTTTTATTATGCGAACTCACGCATAAGAACAGATTGTGGCATTCGCTGGCTGGCTTCTCTATCATGAAACAAAAACCGCAATTTACTAGCGTAGTAAACTATGCGTGCAACCCTTCCGAATGACCCTGGGACGCATATCAGTTGATATTCAATCCCTAAGGAACCTTGTCATTCATCCGAACACTCTGTTTAATTTATTGCCAGCCCGTAGCCGGCCTGTGCAAAGTAATTAACGGTTTCGAATAGAACAGTTGACGCGAATGTTCGAGCATGTCAACCGCAGTCAATCACTGGCTGACCACTGCTGACCTCATCGTAATATAGCTCGGGTGTGGACTCTGGGATACGAAACAAGAATGCAATTCTTGGGCCAAAGGTTGATTTAAATAAATTAAAAAATTGGTTAATATTTTGTATGTGTACAGCTGAAATAAATATTAGAAATATTTAATATAAGTTACTACAGAGGTAATTTTGGGGTACAGGTATACTTTCAAAATATTCAATAACCACGCCCTAATGACCAATCTGCGACCCAGAGTGTGATTTTCATTTGCAATACCTTCTAAGAAATATTATATAGGAGCAGCTCAGATATAAGAAAAATAAACATATATTATAGTAGATATGTGACGTCTATCCAATATTATAGAACAAGCTGCGATGAGTGTGAATTACATGGGAAGTTAATGTACGAAATAAACACAGTGGAAATCGATCTATCCACATGGACACTAATTTATTGTAAAGTAATAATGTATAAATATAAAAATGTTGTTCAAGCAGATTTGCGGAAGTAAGTGACCTCATTAAGTCACTACTCCCTAAGAGCAGTTTCAGTATTTTTTTTTTATCAGGCAACTATAGTTACTTCCTTATTTTGCGAAGTTTAAATAACTAAAAATGAATGTTCCGGTAGCCAAGGGTAAGCTTACTTAATTTAAGAGCCGACAGTTCTGCGTTTGATTTTCAGACAGAGCAGGTGTTCGGACGATGAATTTTAATATTTGTTCCAGTTTTGTACCAGTGCACTTACTTATATTTGTTTGTATCATGGCACTGACATAGGAAAATATATATTATAAATTAAACCGTTTGTGAAAAAAAATATTTGAACAAACTTTTACCCCAACCTTTCCTTGCTCTGGGTTCGTCCGTATGCACCGTTGGACCGGGTAGAGTTTTGTTTGCGCTAACAGCAAACTGACACAAATATACGACGAATAGGTCTAGAAACTAGTCATCTGTGTAATAAATATAATGATGGTAGGACTATTGAGGATAACACAAAGTAAGGTAAAATAAATAATGAATTCCGAAAAATTTATTATTAGCACTGAAATTGTTTATAAGTTGAGAGAAAGTGTAATTTCATTGTGCAAGAACCATTGTGATAGAGCTCTTTCTAACGCTCGCCTAGCTAACTACCATCCTCACGTTGTAAAAGCCTACCATGACATACTTATAAGCCAAAACAACTTTTATGGTGTGCTGCGGGAGCCTTCCTTGAGAGCTAGTATACTTCAAGGCCATAGTCCACCACGCTGGCCTAATGGCAGGTTGGGAACTGCTTTTATCTTCAAAAACTCCGGCATTAACCTTCTCCGGCAAGCAGGTTTCCTTACAATATTTTCCTCCGCTCTTTCCGTTTTCGTAACTTCAGACTAGGCATGCTCCATCTAGGACCTCAGTGAAGCTGACTTTCATGGTAGTGGAATAGTGACTGGTGGTCGGTGTCTTGAATAAAATAATCCGCCAAGTGAGAGTTGGACTCTCCCACTTAGGCTTCCGTACCGTATCTATACAATATTATTAATAACGAGCTAAAAACGACAAAAATTGTCTTTGTTGTATGCCCCCCTAATTTATTTATTTTGATTTACATAAATTATTTAAGGTAATAAGCAACTAAATATTCTGAAAACATTACAAGCGTTTACCTGTTGGCGTTATAAAAAGCGAGCAATATACGGCAAAAACATGTTTGTTGTTAAGAGAGAAATTAAAATATTTATCCCCAACACTCAAATATATATATTATTATTTATATTCAGTTTTTAGTATTTATTGTACAACTAGCGGCAACAGAATTACAATATCTTTGAAAATTTTAACTATCTAGTTATCACGGTTTATGAGATACAGCCTGGTGACAGATGGACGGTCTCAGTAAAAGGGTGCCGTTTTCACCTTTTAGGTACGGAACCCTAAAAATATTCATCTTTTCACTGACTTTTAAAGTTATGGAGACTGTTGGCTTATACAGTATGGAGACTGTTGGCTTATATTTACTACAGTTATTTTTATTTTATAAAGACAAATCTAAAAACATATTATACAATTTTGATTGGCTTCAGGTATCTGAGAGATAAATTTACAACTAGTGTTTCTGAGAAACGAGTGACCTGTTAAACTTTACTTATACGTTCCGGTTGGGTAATTAGTTGGAGTAATTGCAAACCAGATCTAGTATATTGTTTTAAGAGGGGGTAAACTAGTTATCATAAACGAGTGACTACTGAACCTTAAGTGCTAGTGTAAAGTAGTTTTGGTGATGAGGTTGTTACACATTATTACAAACATACGCTGCATACTTTACGGGGATTCAGAGAAACGAACAGCATTTTCAGTAAATCCTATTATTTCTTTAAAACTGTGTTGTCATATATCTCTAAGACAAAACTAATGAACGATACGTTCAGAATAAGAAAATACAAATCAATAAAATGATGCTAGGAAGAAATTTGTTCATTCTATTCATTCCTTTATACAACATTGTAAACTACAAGTAAGCATAGTAGGTACAAAGAGTAAAGACGCAAAATATCCATGCGGGCTCAGTGCTCGAGAAGTTGCTTCAAGTAAGAGTAGGTAAAATGTGAATAAATACAATTTTAAATTCCGCCTCTGGAAATGGAATACTCTACTTTGAACGGCGGAGACTTTTATCTGGAAAATGCATCGCGATGGTCTATAAAACTACATTAGACTTGATTGTATCAAGCAAAAGTTTTAACAAGCGCAGTGCTATTTTATTATTCAAAAAATCTACCGTTGATCCCTAGTTGCCAAGTCTTGGAATCTTATCTTAGAAGAGTGAGTGATTAGACATAGTCTAATAACCGGTAGTTCGGTAACCTTTGATATGTGTTTGTTATAATATATTAATATATATTATATTCAGAGGAGAGGAGCAGTTCAAGTCATATTGATATCAGATATATTTGATTTATAGAGACAAAATAATTGTTATTTAGCCTGCACTAAGATTAACAATTAGTAACCTAAGTGATTGTGGTGACTTCATAGATAAAATGATACTGGCGCTACGCCATATCTAATTTTATGAATAATATTATTATAACTTCATTTGTAAAATATATAAATATAATATAAATATTTACCAATATTAAAAAGGTTCAATGCTACAGTAGCAAGTATTATTTTTAGAATAAAATAAACCACTGTTAAAAGATTCTTATTACTTGCATGGTTGTAGGGCTTTTTCTAACGCCCACTTGGCTAGCTACCACCCTAAGATAGATAAATCTGTCGCCAAGCATCTAACGGTGTGTTACGGCAGTCAGTCTTGAGAGCCAGTGTATTCCAGACTAAGCATGCCAGTGCTGACTGACTTCCGCGGTCGTCCAAGCTTGTGGTCAAATGCTTAGCTGTCATGGATAAAAAGGAAAAAAGATACTGTTTTTACTATTATTATAAATAATAAGTAATATATATATATATATATATATATATAAATAAATTCTGCAAACAAAGCCTCAATTTTTATGCACGTTAATCTCATACATTTGAACATACATGGAAAAATGGTTTTTTCATTAATGAATTAATGTAATGCAGAAGCAGATAATGTTTATGGGCACGTTGAGAAGAAACCTATTAATTTGACACATTCCTCTTCGTCCGAAGACACGATGAAGGCGATGGTGCCATTAATTCGTGTATCATTGATCATTGTGACGTAGATTGTGTCTCTACATCTTAAATCTCGATGGTCATAGCAAAATCTGCAGGATAGTACTGAAAAGTTTGTAAAAATGTTTTTTTACTTCTTATCCAAATAGTAGATTACCCTACAATTAAATTTTCTAATTATGAAATGATATGAAAATCTAATCATAAAGACTTAAATTACTTACAAGAAATTACAGCTGACTAAATTAAAACTATACAAGCTTAGAGGAAAGTTATGAACAGCCTTTAAAAATGGATTTGGTAGAACGTAGCCAATGACTCTTGTTCTATGACCTTACGTCAGAAAAAAATCGGACCATCCCCATATTTAACCAACTCATAAACGAGATTTTTCTACGTAACATATAATTTATTTCTATCAAATTTCTAGAAGTTACAGAACAAAAGTTGTTAAAAGATCCATACCAACCGTCCAACCATAGTATATCAAGCATCGATCGAGAGTTAACAATTAAACCAATGATGAACCATTGCAACCCTTGCCGGGATTTTAACTTTTTAGGGAGAGTTCCCTAATTAGAGAGCTGTTATTTTTCAGAACAAAAACATTTGCTAATCATCTTATTGAAAATTGACATTATACAGTTTTTAATGTGTTTTGAATGAGTAGTTGGTCTTGATGTACCAAAGTCCCGCATAACCTGTAGTTATCACCTTCAATAACTTTCATAACTAGAGTGACAAGGTAAGTGATGTCTTCACGTTGTAGACTTATCGTCTAGCGTTCAAAACGTGATTACTTTAAGGGCAGCTACTCGCTACAGCAAGGCGTCTCGTCACTCCACTCGTTAGCTGCCCATTATGGTAATAGCGCTATGGCAGCGGCGCCTATCTCGCGCCAAATAATATTGCTAACAATCTCGTTTACATGAAAACCTAATTATCTCATTACCTGAACGTCGTTGGATTATTGCGTTACGGTAACATTAACGGTGATTTTGCGCGCAGCTTATCTCTTTTAGAGGCACGGTACGAGCAACCTGTAACTCTTTACACAAGCCGTAAAAGAACCGCACGGTTAGGTAATAATAACGGGATTTTTGACATGTAAATGTGTAAAATACGATTTATTGATTAAGTGATTATCTATTATTTATATCTTTGAAAAAATTTACTAAAAGGAACCCTGCTTGCCGGGTAAGGTTAATAGCCTTCGAAGATATTAATAAGTGATGTCTAATCTGCAAGTCAGTCCGCGAGACTGTCCTTTAGCATAGAAAAAATATTATCGAAATTTTTGCCTTTAGGTACACCCCTCTGTTAGTGAGAACAGTACCCAGCAGTGAAACGTGGGATGGGGCATACCTAGTCTGAAATACACTGGCTCTCAGGGAAGGCTGCCGGAACACATCGTTAGGTACTTGACCGCAGATTTTACAACTTATGGGTGGTAGCTAGCCAGGCGAGCGATAGGGAACGCCTACCAAAATGCTATGGTATCCTCACGATGTTTTCCTTCACCAGTAGCTCAGGCTCTTTTTGCATGTTTTGTGGGATTGAACCTCGTACCTTTTGCATGGCAATCGACCCCACTAACCACTCGACTATCATCGCTACAAAACGGACGTTTTGGGTTGATTGTTCAGTGGATAAGGATTACAAAGTTTGTATATAATATCAATATACAAACTTTGTAATCGTTACCCACTGCTTTCTTTCAATTAAATCAAATATACGTTTATTAGAATTTTTAAAAGTACAAAACACAGTTAACACTCAGAAAAACATTAAGGAACAAGTAACAACGTTGGCTTTGTCTCCCAAACTAGGCGAGAACCAGTATTTTGGGTTTCTGAGTGCGAGTTTACCATTCCAAAATTAATTAAGTAGTTACCTAATAAGATCGTGATTCGTTTTATTATTTTTATACAAAAAAGTTAATGCCAAGCAGTAGTTATAAAGCATAACAATGAGTGCAAAGTGAATGAGTAGGTAAGTATAGCTTGCGCAGTATAATAAGCAGTTACAATAGATAACACTTTCAATAGAATGCAATGAAACTTTGCAAAATTCAGACTAAATAAAGCATACAAGTCGGTAAATCAATATTGATAATCATTTTGATAATAAATATTAGACTGGCCGGTCGGCGCAGTTGATAGCAACCGCGCATTCTACGCCGCTGGTTCCGGGTTCGATCCCCGGTCAGGTCAAACATTTGTGTACATTTACATGTCTGCTTGTCCTGTGTCTGGGTGTTTATTATGTATATAAGTATGTATTTATTTATGTGAGTATCTATATCAGTCATCAAGTTACCATAGCACAGGCTTTGCCTAGTTTGAGACCTGAAGAACTTTATGTGGATGTTATCCCATATTATTATTATAATAACATAGATTGAATAACATAATGTGTTTATGTCATTGAACCTTTATGTTCATTATATGTTCAGTGGAACAAGAAAAACTATTGAGTCTATTGTGTGTAGATATAAATATAGATAGATATAGACATGGGTGATTCCAATAGATAAATGTGTGGATGTTAGCTATCAGAAATAACACAAATAAGCAGTGCGTGGTTTAAATATTTGTGGAGGTAGGATGAGAAACCGTTAATTCTCCAGTTTGATCGTAAGTTTAAAAAAGTTGCCTCTACAACTTTTTTACATTCTGATGATTTGCCTACGATGGCACATTCTCTGCAAAACCTTGTTGTGAATGAATGAATGAATGAATAAACTCTTTATTGCAGACACATGTTGTGCACATGGGGATGTGCATAATTGGGGCGTCTTCGACCTAACAGAGATGAATACCTTGGTGTCGGGACTCGGAACACTCGATTAGCCATTAACTGATCAGATCTGATGTGATGTCATGTCATTCAAAGATGACAGTCGATATATACTGTTATTTCTGATCTGCTCTGGTATTTTTGGCTGTGTTGAATTAAATTTCGGATAACACACTGATGATAGAATAGACATACATTATTTCCCAAAATGTATAAAAAAAATGTGATATTTTTCTTTTTTGTCAGATATTATATTATATTATATTATCTAAAAAAAAATTACATACAGTGTTAGAATTACACGATAAAAATAAATTAATTAATTTCCTTAATCGAACATTAAAGCATTTTGTTATATGTTAAATACATTAAAATATAACAAAATGCATTAAAATCACTGCAGGTACTTTACAAAGTATTATGTTGTTGCGCAGCATATATTCAAATACAGTCTTGCTTAAATCACAGGATGAGTTTCACGTCGCCATTCCAAAATACGTTTCACCGACTCTCGATATGGCTATGATTAATGGTCACTATATCTAATCATTTCATTATTCGCGTAGACATTGAAAGGCAAAGTAGTATATATTGAAATTTTATCCAAATGCTCCAATCTTTTAGTAAAAATATGATAATAAGATGTTTTATTGTTTTTAATAATTGCCTGGACTACTTGTACATAAACGCGTCTAAACTTTAAACGTCTTTTCTCTTGTTTTATCCGATGGAGAAAGTCACGCCTCAAAACAAGACAAAAGACGTTTAAAGTTAAGACGCGTTTATTAATAGGACCGCATACAGGTATTTGAAAACAAAGAAGGTTGCGAATCATACTCGAAAAAGGTACTAATTTTGACGTGTTATTGACCAAAGAACATACCTACTCTCTACCGAGTTTTGACATAAAGTCAGAACACAAAACAATACTTACTTACCTGTTATAAATTATACAATTACTATAAAATTATCACGAAAATCTTTTTACAGGCTCTATAAAAACCAGCATGTTTATAGCTAAGCGTTCTATAATTCGCTTACCCACAAGAGTAGCTATTCAGGTGTTATCTGCACGATGTAAAGGTGACTGCGAGGGGGCTAACCCGGTGTTTCCATCCCCGATGCCGCCCTACCCACCCTGTCCTCCCGCCCCACCATATTCACCAGAACCTCCACCAAAACCACCAAACTATCCACCTTTCTTTTGCTGCCCAAGAACTATGTATGACGTAAAATTCAAGTATGTGAATGACAAGCCGCCGAAGACAGCAATAAGAGATTTCTTCGATCGTGCCTCGCAAACTGTCTTTTGGACGGAATTGATACGAGGTGTGTATACGATATTATGACAATACTAACGACATATTAGTAGTACGTAGTTAAATTTCCTGGTTGTGAAGATACTGCAATGAACTGCACTTCAAAAAAAAACTTTGTCATATTACTCTTAGGTTAATAATTTTTATAGTAAAATGTACTATAGAAATTGTATATTAAATAGAATCGAATTTCGAGTAGGCATTTTGCTGTAAAAAGGAAAGAAACGCAAACTTTCAATTGTAGTAAGTATGATTAGAGCACAAATTTTCATGGCACCAACCAAATTTCTTTGTATCGATTTTAACGATCCCAAAAATATTTAAAATGTGAAAGTGTGATTATTAGTTTCATTGTCCTCTTTCTCGTCAAGAACTAAGTAACAGATTGACTTGATTAGTTGCACAGATTGATCGAGGTCCGATGAAAGCTGGAGGCTAAATTTATATCTACATAATGAACATATTTTCAAATGTATGTTTGTAAAACTACAGGTCAAGAAAGTTTCTTAGCAAATCAAATATACTCGTATTACCACAAGGTTTAGTATGAGTAAGTTTAGAGTCAAGTTAAGTCTATTTTAATATTAAAATTTAATGGTTTCCGCATCGTTGGATACACAAAGTAAAGCTTGTAGTGCTCAGTCGAGATTAAATAACCGAGTGATAGCGACAAGCAATCTTACTACTTAGTTTGCTTTGTATGCAAGTAACAACGCAAATTGAAAATGAAACAGCGAATCAAATCTACAAACATTTACTATATAACTTATCATAATCAAGATGCAAGTATAATGGAAAAAGCATAACACATATATTTTGTACTAGCAGCGCCATGCCCCATACCAAATTGCATCCATATGGTTCGGTAGTTTATGCGTGAAAGAGTAACAATCATAAATCCACATATTCTTACAAACCTTTCGCGTTTATAGTATTGTTAGGAAGTAAACAAAATAACAAATTATAGCTTGCTGCATAGCGCTTGTCTAGTTATAATTTGTGGAAGCTGTTATCATATTAATTAGCACTGTTCTATTTTATCAATTTGTGATATCGGCTCGATATAGCACCGTGCACGCTTTCCACGGCCATTTCCACTTAACTTGCCCACAGGAACTTGTTAGAAACCGTTTGAAATTTCATCAATAATTGGTTTATGGTGCCATTTAGGCCTACACGACATGCAAAGCAATTAAGTATTCATTTTGGGCCTTTGAGCGTTGCTAAGGTTTGTCCTTGGAGCAGAGGGAATAAATTTCTACACAGTCTTTAAGTACGAGTAATATTGTTTGATTTGTAGATATGATTGCACGACAAGTAATTAAAGAAGACCTTGAAGTTAGTTGTTTGCGTACCCTTCAACCTCCTCACAATACTACTATAATTATTACCTACCTAAAATGAAAGCTAAATAATATTCATTGACTACCATTTTAATATATATGTGTATGGACATCAAGAAAGCCTTTGACAGGGTGTGGCACAAGGGCTTGATCCACAAACTGGTGAGAACAACGCCGCCTATACTAATCATCATCGTGGGGTTCTTTTCATGCTGATCGCCGATTTTTCGTGTCCGGCGAACAATCCTGTCCGGACATAGGCTGATTTCTGTGAAGGTTTTGCAAAGAAGTTTTTCACCAGCTATATGAACCGTGTACACCGACGATATCCAGTCATAGAAAACTAGCTTCCAGGGAAGTGGAAAGCCTTTTTCGCCGACGACAATGCTTTCTTCGCGTCATCAGTGCGACCAGTCATTGCCATCAGGAAGATTCAGACTGTACCTGACGTCGTTCCCAAGTGGCTTGACAAGTGGCAAACGGCTGTCAACGTGCGGAAGATTGCTCTTCTTACAGATTTGAGGTCAGAACGTCGAAAGGGAAAGCAGATGCAAGTACTTGTGCGTTGCCATCGACAGTACCCTCAGCAAGCGCCTGCATATTGTTAAGTCTGAAGCCGAAATTATCAATCTAAGCCAGGGGCCAGTTAAGTATTTACAAAACCTACATTCGGATATAAGCGGTATTGCGGTGATAACGTTACCCTAAGAATGATCACGGAAGCTGGATGGCATGTTGTTGTTAAGGACGTGATAAATGAGACCATCGAGAAGTTTGTAGTGTAGCTAACGTCGACAACAGCCTGCACCCTCACTTAAACATTTTTGCCCCACCCTATGCACGTTTGCCGAAGCGCGTACTTTGAAGGCGCTCTCTCGTGATCTCCTTGCGACCGGCTAAGCGGACGATGATAAGTAGAACAAACACACCTACACCAGACGAAACATCAAGCTGGCATCGGTGGAAGTCGTTCGCCTGTCCCCGACTCACAGAGTTGATTAGGAAAGATCACACTGACCAGACCACCCAGATGAGCACCCTACCAATCTCGATAACCACACCTCGATATCACAGCGTGGCCACTGGAGCGCAGGAGCACTTGTATTTCCACAGTAGTCGTTTAGCATGTCTACAGCAACGAAAAAAATACCAGACGGTAAAAGACGGACTTGTTGAAGAGAGAAAAAGGAGGCGACAAATCGAATTTCGGCTACGGGTGAAAAAGAAAATGTACAAATGCGTGACTCATATTTGACTATAGGTTATGAAAAAATAACTAAGTTTGTATGCTAAGACATTTCAACATAATACCTATATCAAAAATTTTCGATGTAATGGAAGATTTTAATACTTTTATATAGTTTAAAGATCCTGGAGCGAAGCATCGAGATATTCCATAGATGTATCAAATAAAATCCAAAATATCCATACTGCATTCCGACGCAGTCATGTGTTAAATAAAGTCTGATTCCCGGGAAATATATTATCATTGGTTCTACAGAGTAAAATAAGTATTCTTTGACAAGAAAATAAAAGTAATGACACAAGAAACATTTTGAACAATAATTAATCTAGTTTCAATATAAAATTTCTAAAATGTATCAGCCTTGCAATATACACTTTAAGGTATTCTTATCACATCAAAAAACGCAAGTCTAAAGGTAAACAGATTGAGCTAATACCTTTCTTAATATTTGCTATACACATTTCGACAATAAAATGAGCATATCTAAGACTACCTGTAAGATACAGTAAAACTATACGATAATATTTAGTACACAAAAAATTGGTAAAGATAACAGTTTGTGTGCACCATTTAACCTCCAGCAGTTACTGTTAGTAAGTACGAGCCAGTTTCGGATCGCGCGTTTTTCTTTATTAAGGTCTTGGGAAAGTTTTTGTACTACGAGTACTATAGTAGTGTTGGATAATGAAAAACAATAGACCTGTATATGTTCAAGAACTAAATGAAATGTTGCCCTATAGGCCTTGCAGAGGGCTATCGTCTCGAATTAAACATAAAAATGCAAGGGCAAGCAAACTGGTTTTTACTTGACTGCTTACCATTCTAACCCTGCCAAAATAAAACTATGTTAGCTTGCTCTTGTTGTCTCTTCTTCATGCACGACTCTAGCCGATACCTCCCCTGCTGGTCGTCATCATATAGCTCAGAAATGCACTGGGCGATCGTTCATAATAACTTGTTTACTTTCCTTGTACTTGGACTGTTTTAATATAGCATTTAAAAAAATGGTCTATAAACAAATAACTAGAACTATCATGCTTATTTTTTAAAACAGTCCTGTGACGTGCATTTTTACGACCAATTAGTATTTTCGCTTGTATAAATGCCTAGATATACACACATTTTCGCATTTACTTTAATTATAACGTAGACTGATTTACAGTTACATCTATAAAATGGTTTAGGTCTAACTCACTCTTTGTTGTGAAACACAAGTTGCTATTGGATACGGAAATACCAATCACGCTATATGATTTTCAATCCAGTACAAATGCGGATCTTAAGGAATAAATACGTTTGTACATAAAATTTATGCTGATTATAGACAATAGTCGACGTCACTATCGTATGTAAGAGAGCGGTTGTACATTATATTAAAAAAATATTTCAATCATGAACAAACTACTCTCACCTTGAACCAAAATAATAAAACAACATTTTAAATATAATACGCAGAAAAAGACAGAAATAAGATCGTACAAAAAGTTGAAATTGTTACCTTTAAGCTCAATGAAGTGCACTAAAGACTTTTATTTTAATATTCATTTATTTCATTTACATTCACATATACGTTGTTATCACTACGCAAATGGGATTACGCTGCAAAGTTAGTCTTAAGTTAATAAATAGAAAATAGTCATAAAATGCTACGATAAAATTGCCAAATGAAATTTTTCATCGGGTGGAGTCTGTGGCAGACGCACGCAATATCTTATGGGTCACTGTACTGGAATGACAGGAGGCATCCGCCTACGAGGTGCTAGATAAATGCCTTTCCTCCCCTGCCACGGACAGATCGACGCAACCTCCGAATATTTCGAAACAAAACGGATAAACTCTATGATAAAAATGGGTTACGAAACTCTGATGTAAAAATTGTCCACCGTGCCTATTTAAAGTTCAGTATAAATATAGTATATATGTATAAACGTATTTAACCGACGGACTGAACCGGAACAGTTTTATATAACTGACCTTGACATTAAGAACGTTTCACGTTCTCAGTATTCTTTCGGTAGTTCTTTTAGAGGAACTATTGTGCTTTTTTTTCTCTATATTTACTTCAAGGGAACTAAAGGAATTATATTTATATAATTATAATACTGAGTCTACCAAGTTCCAAATCAAATTAGGCTCTATTTCGAGTGCACCTTCCAACATTCTTGGTTTGATGTCGATGTTCAATCATAGGCCTTTTTACCAAAATTGATATGCTAATATAACGTAGTGAACGTTTCTCGTTTCCAGGTTTTGCAGTAACCTTGGGTCACATATTTAAAGAGCCAGCTACGATTAACTACCCGTTTGAGAAAGGTCCACTCTCGCCGCGATTTAGAGGTGAACACGCGCTTCGGCGGTACCCTTCTGGAGAAGAAAGATGCATAGCTTGCAAACTGTGTGAGGCCATCTGTCCAGCTCAGGCCATCACTATAGAGGCGGAGGAAAGATGTGACGGGTCTCGTCGCGCCACACGATACGATATTGACCTCACGAAATGCATCTTCTGCGGCTACTGCCAAGAAGCCTGCCCAGTTGACGCCATCGTCGAAGGCCCTAATTTCGAATATAGCACCGAAACTCGCGAGGAACTATTCTACAATAAAGAAAAACTCCTTCTTAACGGCGATCGCTGGGAGCCAGAAATTGCAAGCAACATTAGAGACAATCATTTGTATCGTTAGATTTTATTTTAGCACAATTAAACTTTCATAATATTTGGTCTTCTGTTATTTCGATTGCGCAACATAAACGTAATTTCGCTCTCGACTGTAAATAGGCAGACTGGAAACAATTACTCCACGGAACCCTTTAAGTAAATTTCGAGTAAATACTTACGTCAGAATACCGGTACCCAAACAATCTTCAGGGTAATCAAATTTCTTTATTTTATTTAACGAGTACATATTTAAAAAAATACCATTATCATTTATACCATATTTGCATCAGCTGTGTGGCTTGAGTGTAATAAAGTTGCTATTAAAATGAACGAAACCTACAATTAAGAAACGGCTTACCTAACCCACGAAAGATATATATACTGAATAGAATTTTGATACAATTTATTGCATGGAAACGGTAAACAAATTCAATAAAAAAATATGTGTCTAAGAAATCAGATAAAACTTCATTTTTGAAGTCGGATGAAGTTTCTTTTTTGAAGTCGGATGAAGCTTCTTTTTTGAAGTTGGTTGAAGCTTCTTTTTTGAAGTCGGATGAAGCTTCTTTTTTGAAGTCAGGTGAAGTTTCTTTTTTGAAGTCGGATGAAGCTTCTTTTTTGAAGTCGGATGAAGCTTCTTTTTTAAGTCGGATGAAGCTTCTTTTTTGAAGTCGGATGAAGCTTATTTTTTGAAATCGGATGAAGCTTCTTTTTTGAAGTCGGATAAAGCTTCTTTTTTGAAGTCGGATGCAAACAGCTGTTTTTCCCGATAGCCGAAGTAGAAGAGAAGAGTGATGTTTTTCTAGTAGTGTTGAATTGGTCTTTCTCTGCAGATGTCCATTGGCTATATTAGTTGCATCACGCAGTTTCACTCGTAAAATACATTGGTTTAAATTTGTACAGCCAGGTTTTTTTGAATTCGCTTCTACCACTTGTTTCGGAATGTTCCCATCTTGGCCACGATCTGCCTTAGCAGTAAGGCAGAACGGGATTTTTGTTCCCATCTTTCCCAGTTCTTACCAAACTTTTTCTACGAGAAAGTATATGTAAAATAATATAATCACATGCAGTACTATAAATAAAAGCTGTCCCCTGAAAGAAATTATCATTTCTTTATTAAGATATAATGCATGCAACAAAAACGTTAATTTAACTCTCACATCCAGCGAAACGCAATTTAATCGTCGATCAATTAGTAAAATCTCGATTCCCTTAGAACAGTTAAAAACGGGAAAATAAATTGCTATCCCAATGATTCGTAGCGTGTTTATAGCATGGAAGACTTTTTAATTAATGAAACTGAATTGGTCCATAATTATTATTGTAAGGATATTTTTTGCTGCTATAGCTTACTTTTTGTATTTGTATAAATATGCATAATATATTGGTTTGTGTTTATATATTATATACCCATATTACTATAAACTTTTCTTATATCTAAAAGTATACAAAACGATGCGTTAGCTATCTCTTCATGTGCATGTACTAGATGACTGCGTCTCAACTGTCTCAAAGTAGTCTTTTCGACATGGAATATGGTTAGTTTGTTTTCGGGGTTAGTATCAAATAAATCATAATATTTAACTCGGAACCTAACTAGACCTATTCTATATCGGCCCGGCCATTTCGAGACAGTGCAATTGAAATTCTAAAATGATTTAAATAACAAACTTGGACCCCTGGTTTATTGAAGAGATTTCTTATTAATACTCTTCTTTTGCTCGTTTTCCTTTGAACTATCGTTTATTGCTATTCCGTTATGGGATTTCTAGTTAGACTCGTTTCGTACATGTATTGATATTGCGAACTTTGCTTTTGATATTGAGTTTGTTCTGGAAGTTGGCTGGTATGTTGGAAATATATGAGCAGTGTCGCTGTGTTTGAATTCGTGACTGGGGAAGTGTTTGTGTGTTACAATATGGCTGTGTTTAATGTGATTGGTGTGTCACTTACGGGGATGTTACACCGTAGTAGTGTACTTCGAGTGATATCTTAACTTCTCATTTTTGTATAAATTGTTAGGAAGACGTTATTTTGTAGCGTAAAACCACCTTTCATATTTAGTTTTCTTTTTTACTTGTAATTTATTTTGAAAATCGTTTAATACCCGAATTGGTGGCTTACTTGGTTAACTGGTAACTTCCCACTAGGATTACTCTAGTGTCGGAGATACCATGCAACTTTCATTAACACACGCATCTATATCTAAAGTTACAATAAAACTCTCTTGCTACTGCTTATAGGTCAAATTCTGCCATTAAAGTAATTTAAAAAAAAATCGCGGGAGTTGTTTAACAATACAAACCCTAAATCTGTATTTTTTTTTTCTCTTTTGTATGGCCGTCTGTATGTCTTTTTCTGGACTTTCCATAACTCCGAAACTGCGGGATGAAGTCTAATGAAACTTTGTCTGCTTTAGGTTTATACCATGACGTAGGATCATATCAGCTTTTTATAGCGAGTATCAGCAGTGGTTCCCGTGGGAGGGGGATGAAAGTCGTATTTAACTATAATTCGGTAACGAGTGATTTGGATGATTCTTTATTTGTTAGAAAAACTAACTGAAAGGATGTTATTCCAAAAATCAGCGATGGTTACCGTGGGAGGGTGGAAGAAAGTCGTATTTAATTATAACTCGGTAACGCCTGCTTCAATGTTTCCGAGTTTTTTAGAAAGTATAAACTAAAAATGTACCGCATGAAATGCAGTAAAAAAAGTTATAATAAACATCTTTTGTTCATAAAACGTTCTAGCAAAGATGTTTTTGTCTATTAAAATTTAATTTACATAGTTGTTATTTTTTGGTAGTCGGTTTAGTCGGTGATTCTGAGAAATCGAGAAACAAATATTAGACAAAAATCTGGCGATCTGAGAACCTCCTCCTTTTTGAAGTGAGTTAATATGAGTGCTGAATTCGTAAAATAAAATAGGCGTTAATGCTATGCAGAATGTTTAGCTCTTCAGAATCGTCCACTTGTGCTGAACATAATTGAGCGAACTTCGCAAACACTGCTATCTTATTCATGGGTATTTTTCACAATTATTAACAATAAGAAGGATCGCTGATATTGACTCTCTAATTTCTTAAACCCCACTGACATAATTATGCAAGGTAAACATTCGCGAACGAAGTCGCGGGTACAGCTAGTTTATAATAAAACCGTCTGGTTACAGTTTTACATAAAAACTCTTTCGGTGTGGCAGACATCTTTGATTTGGGTAGTATCTTTATAGTTATTGTCTGTTGCATTACTGCTAGTGCTATGTTCCACAATCTGGCAGTTCGCGCAATAAAAGTAGACGAAAAGCGTTTCGTGCGAGTTTGTGGATGCTCTACCATGTATCGATGGCTCGTATCTCTACTTGACTGATAATGGAAGAGGGGTGGGGGAATTCGGTCAGGGACCAAAAAATCCTTTGGCTGTACTGGTAAAGTAAAGCAGGAATGGACGAACTCTTTACATGGACTAAGAATAATACTAAGTTGATTTTATAGATGCGTATTGTAGCCTTATTAGATATTTTATCAAATAAACCCTTATGACATTGTTAAATCAAAACATTTTTTCTCGTAATGTTAAAACAGGATTAAACTATATTCGCATAATCAGCTGATTTGACGCGACCTTCAACCTAAATTTTCGCATAATAACATAAAGTATCAGTAGTACTAGTAACATAAATGATATGAACAGACAAAAACAAAAAGGTCTATTTGGGTTAGTTGTAACAAACCCTGACCTATGAAAGTATAACCGGGCTAGACAAATACGTAATGCTAGTTCAGGCAGTACCCACCTACTTGTATAGTCTCGTTATATTTATATTCAATTTTATACGAGTATGTTATACTATGTCAATAGCTCAGTAGAGAGTCGCGTCTAAACTGCTGATAAAATGCGAATCATAGTGTAATTCAATTCAATTATATAATCAATTAGTAAATTTATTACTAGTAAATTATTTGTTACATAAATTAACTGTTCCCATTGAATTTGTATTAAGTTATTGGAATTATAATACACGCGGTAAATTGCTGTGGGGCAAAACTAATATAATTATTACAATTAATTATTTGATACTACTGCTTGTCTGGCATCAAGCAAGCAGTCGGTCGTAAGAAACTCTTTAGAAAGTAGGTTGTATGTCGGCACAGAATTTTTTTACATGTACCTAATGCTTCTGCCGCGTACTTAACCTGACTTTCGTAACCAATTAAGAACAATTTAGTATACTTTTTAGCCCTTGTACGAAATCAATCGCGAACAAAGGCTTAGCATACTTTTTGTTACCAGTTGTAATCGGACACTTGTACAATTGTCAACATTTAATTTTTGCAAAGTGACGGTAATTCGAATAGGAGTTCATACTTAAATATCAGTTTTTTATATCCACTTTCTTCAGAGTTTTTACAAAAAATTGTTCATAAAAAATCTCGTATTTATGTAAAGACCGTCAGATGCCACCAATAAACAATATTATTGTATCTGTCATCTGTGAACCGTACCAAAACAAACAACAAAAATACTGATAATTAATGTCATTATTTTTTACGAGCTTTTAACGGGAAAACATTATGCTGAACTTTTCTTATATCTTCAAAAATCTTTAAAAACCTAATTATTACATTCTGAATGGAATAAAATAATAAGAGATTTTTTTTATTTGAAAGTCTGTCATTTGATTTTTTTTATTAGTATATTTCACTTTTTTCACCTGGGTGATATCACTTGATGAATAAAGTGGAAATTTAAGTGTCGTCAATTCCCCTTGTTATTGCACCAGCAGGTTATTTGTGGCGACAAATTTGGTGGTATTTGTTCACCTAAGAATTAGAATTATTACAGACGGAAACACTTACCACAGAAAATAAGATACGTGGTAAAGAACCACAACAAAATGATGCATTATTCTTTAGTACACAAAAAGCTCATCCTCACATTAGGTGATACTATTAATGTTTCACCGCGCTCATTCGGGGTGTCCGCGTCGGCCATTGTCTGCAGCGGCAAGTGTCTGACACACCAGGACATTATCTCACGTTATAAATCCACCAAATGCGAAGT
Organism: Ligdia adustata; assembly: GCA_947049295.1. NCBI lineage: Eukaryota > Metazoa > Arthropoda > Insecta > Lepidoptera > Geometridae > Ligdia > Ligdia adustata. Next base: position 14,203,308 of record OX346213.1, on the reverse strand, counting down.
GCCCTCGCAAGCAAACTGTAAATTTCACAAATGCAAACTATGCGCTCATGCTTTGCGATATGTAAAAATTTGGCATGATTCCCTGTGCGCATTGAGGTAGTGTTTGATTTTTTTAGCAATGAATTGATTTTGATTTTACAAGTGTTTTTTAGTATATTGGTAAGCTGGAGTAGTCGTTACGTATTTCAGAAAATAGCTTTGATAGAATAAAAGACCTTTGAATTAATAATAACCGTTTAATAGCATTTTTATTAATATGTTAACTTTATTTACTAAGGGAATTTAAGGAGCAAAACAAAATATTGAGTATTTTAGGGGCAAATAATATTCCTTTATACACAGAAAGAGAGGCGCGGATTCTGTCTTTCGGTTCGATTCGTTTCAAAGCGATTTTTTTCGCTTTTTTGTTTGGTATGCTAAAAATCTAATTTGCCATGTACACAATCACTTCTAACCCTGAAACATTATAACCTCTGGGAAGTCACTACTGCCGCTTTTTCAGTATCTTATCTTTTTAGGGTTTCATACCTAATGGATAAAAACGGCATCCAAGTACTAAGACTTCTCTGTCCGTCCGTCGGCCTGTCACCAGGCTGTATATAATAAACCGTGATAGCTAGTCAGTTGAAATTTTTGCAGATGATATATTCCTGTTGCCGCTAGAGCAACAATGACTAAAATCAGAATAAAATAAATAGTTAAGAGGGATCCAATACAAAAATTGTTTCTATTTTTGCAGTTTTCTGCTCGATAACAATAACGACAACAGGTAAAAACTTGAACACTTGAACTAATGTTTTATTGATTTTATTAATAGATATTGGTAAACCTTATGACACGAATCCGACTCGCACTTGGCCGATTTTTTTATTTCAACTATGTAAAGATCAAATTTCTGCGACTACGTACCGAGCGTTTAAAAAAATCTAAATCGAAAATCAAATTGTTGTGCAGTACACCCCACATCCTGCATTCGTATATGCTACCTACGTACATGATAGATACGAAAGCAATCGGCATCGTGCCGTTGATGGACAGAAGGTGATGCAAGTTTAATTGAAACTATCAACGGTAGGTACGAGTATCTGTAAAGGTGGCTGTCGGAATTTAGGTCGTATGATCTAAGTTTCACGCGAATATGTCCACTATGTCAAAGAGAATACGAGTTAATATTACCTGAATGATACGGAGTTTGGTTTTAGGATAGAATTGATACGTTCTTGCCTATCAGTTGGTAACAATGACTAGTTCCGTAGACATAAGAGATGAAAGAGAGAGAGAAAGATCCGATGCAAGGCGGCTTTTATACTTTATAGTAATACAAATTTGCCACTACTGTATTAAACTTTAATAGCTATAAAACTCGCTAAAGCATGAAATATGAGTATATCGAAGTTCATTTGAATAATTCGTAAAGTATTGTCATAAAGTAATTTTCAGTTAAGGTAATTTTTAAGATATAGAATATTAACAAAAAACAAGCAGTTGGATCTCTTATCAGGCCATTTAAGCGCAGTGTATTGAGAATACTAGCGGCAGTCAAATAACCTGCCCCTCTCCCCACTTCTGATTCGAACTTGGTACAAAAGAGCCCACGACGCTACCGCGCTATATGGTGAATGGTGATATGTTAGTATCAAAAACTAATTTCGTAGTGCGACGATGCTCTGCAACATGCTGTGCTATACATGTATATTAATTTATATGTACGTCCCTATCTACGAATTATTTGCTAACAAAGCGACTACGTAAGGTAACGAATGAGTATTACAGAACTACTGAAATTGCATCGTGCACGCAAAATTATGGTAACGTTCCGCTCGCCAACGGCTTGTACAAAGCGAAATTGATGTAATACCTATATACATACCAAATATCTAGTTCGATGGATATCTAGCGATAATCATATGAATATCCTACTAACCCTAATTACTTACAGTACCCATTTAATATGCTTGTACTAGTAGTCAAGGAACATTGTGTTTATTCGAGTATAATACTTGTAATAGGTATACTAGAGAAGATAATGTATACAGAGAGGATTACGCATATTTTGGGAAATTGGCCGTATAGCCCTGATCAGTGGCATAGCATTATGTATATGTATATTGTTGAATACTCTGTCAAATTAACGTCGTAAGAATGAATCGTAAGTATTGGTTTCGTGTTTGATACCAAATAATTTACGGTTGCATTTCCTAGTCTGATGAGCAAAAATTAATAACTTAACAGTTAAGAAAACAACTATGCCGCTTAACATTGTTGTTTTCTTTTTTTCTGGGAATTTCGTAAGCAAATTTAAAGGCGTGACCGACCTTTTTTTTATTAATTGGTGTAAAAAAATATTACAAATTCATGTCACTCTACACACTAAGAGCAAACTTTACAAGACAAAAAGAAAGGCATAAAAACAAATCATTCAAACAATATTGTTTTAACGATGTTTCTTAACAACTCATCAATAGGTCGTTATCTAGCACATCGCCTGCAGGAAAGTTTCTTTTAGCAGTAAATCGTAGCAGTTGGCGCCTCTGCTAATGATGAAAGTATATTTAATTGTAACCAGAGGTAGATTCGTATTTATGTTCTTGTAAAGAGCTGTAAAGGCAAACATTAGTATTTTCCTTTTAACACAAAACAGGCAAGGTATGTACATACCTAAAACCGTGATTAAGTTATTTTGTATATACTCTCGTAAATTGGGTAAACGCATGATAGGTAGCTAGGTAGCTAGCACCAAGTGGCAGCTTTCCACGCGTAGGTACTCGTATCTGGCCGTGTAAATGTCCAAATTTATAATAAATAAAAATAATATGTACAAAATAAATCAAAAATATTACATCTAAATTTAATGTTATAATATTTTAAACTTTAAAATTATAAGTTTTCTTTACAAAATACCAGCAATGGTAATAATTAGTAGTCATAGCAGTTTGTAGTCAATCAATTAGAAGCATAGATACAAACTATAAGTTGTATGCCAATTGATCAAGCACAAGTGCTTGATCAATTGGCATACATCTTGTTAGCTGTGCATTTCAATAGCCGAGTAGTGCTGCCAAGAGCATCGGCCTATTCAGATGAAACTAGGATACAAAATACGGAGCATCATACTTGCCATATACACGCTCTCTATTTTAATTGTAGCTATTTCAACATTCAGTTTTCATATTTTTACTTACTATATCAAATAAATCTGAATTTTTACACTAAATTGTAATTTACACCTAAATAAACCCCGAAAATTAAAAAAAAAAAATTAGTCGTTATTTTGTGATGCAGATACCTTGGATTTGAAATTGGTCATTGTATACTACTAGCCATGCTTGTTTATTTGTTATCCACATTGAGTGAGTTGTAAAAAATATGCAATCCGCCATTTTGTGGCGGCGCGGCCATTTTGGACCGATTTTCATCAAACATAGCTTAGAACACTTCCGCTTAATTCTCCTTTCAAACAAAAATAAAACAACATAAACATTGGGTCATACGTTCGGGAGCTACAATGCCACAGTCAGACACACATACACACAGACACGTAAAATTTACATAATTCCGTCGTTTTACATTTTATACGAAATATTACATACATAAGCAGTCTAGTCAGAGCAATGCGAATTATACTCAGTGAAGAATCAGCAATAAAGTAAAAGTCGAAAATGATTGATATTTTTTTTTATAATTCGGTTTAATATTTTAGCTCGGTGAACAAGTACAAACTGTAGGCTTATTAGTAGGATAAGTATTATTGCAAGCTAGTGGTAGCCTTGTCGAAAAAATCCTTGCCTCACAAGTGAAAGGGCCTAGGTTCAATCCCACGTGCATATTACAGTTAATTATAACAAGCTTAAACGACGAAGGCTTCGAAGATAAGTGAAGTCTCCCCATCCGCAATTCGGCTAGCGTGGTGGGGTGTCATACTCATACTCAATTTATTGATAATAATTATTACAGGTCAGTTTTATGTAGATAAGGAATACTATACCACCTACAACTCTTTCATAGAGTTCATTGATTAATGACTAAACAGTTTTATATTTCTATCAGAAGTGCAAGACTATCTAAAATCAGACTTTTGCTCATTTCTGCTCCCAATATTATATTTTAGTGTGTTACAGTGCAGCTTGGCAGTAGCCGCGCTAGCTATAATAACGATTTGTTTTGAAATTAGGAGCAACATTTCCTAGTTTGCAGTTTATGGCAAGAAATAAAGTCCGCTGTAGCGGCTACAACACAGTTGCAGTTAATGAATGCATGTTGCACCAATTTTGGCAGCAGTTTTAAGTATTTTCATTCAATACATGTTAGAAGGTATTTACTTCGTGCTAACCATATCTACCCACTAAGGTTAGAAGCGGTTAGTATTACACGCTCTGTAAGTTAAAATATATCTAAGAATTAATCGCTTAGACAAATTAAAAAAAGAAAATACAATAAAATAAGCTTAGCAGTTTCGTTCTTAGTTAATGTAGAAGTTAGTTTAAAAAACGTCATTCATTCAAACATATTTTTTTTTAAATTCGTCGTATTGCAATGTTGCGAGTTTTGTAGATAGTAACATTGTATAGAAAACATTTTTATTCTATTCGTACCACGTAGCAACTGCTAAGTTGTGTAGTATTGCTACGCTTCGTAGCCATCGTCCGGCTCCGCTTCTCAGCTACGATGTGCTCTTCTTTGTCACTTCATTTTACGAGTTAGTAATCAGTAGTATGTGCTAGTTTTGATTTTGAAATGAATTTACTAAATTTAATTATATTACTAAGAGTAGAGATTGGTATTTTTGTGTGGAACGAATAAACTTAACAAGTGGTTAAGAGTGACTTCAAAAAATCCAACTGCAAGAAATAAACCCACTATTTCTAAATTACTAAACCCACGTGAAATCGCGAGATGCAGTTTTTATAGCTTATGACCATCTGCAGGTGAAAACAGATCTATTGACACCACTCACGTAAAAATACGACATGCCATTTAGGCTCTACGGCGCGCTTAGGAAATTTACATACACACATAGACATACACTCGAATAACATAACCCTCTTTCTATCGCAGTCGGGCAAAAACTAATGACATATATCTATAAAAAACAGATATCCGGTGTTACCCACGGATATCTGTTTTATTTACATATTACATATAAAACTTTGACAATCTGTATAGGCTTTATTAATAGGACCTTCACTTGGACCTTATTTTTCTACAGATCAGGAGGTCTAAGTTGCAAAACGGTCTGATTCGCAAATGCTTCTTTTTTTTGTATTTTGCCACATAGCATAATGATAAACTATCAAATTGTCCATAGATATGCACACTTTCATACATAATAGTAAATACAGTCACGATTTCATAAAAAACCTATCTTATTACCTCGATTGTTTGTGTACTTCAAGTACACGAAAGGAGAGTAAACATGTTGCAATAAAAATTAAAATATTTGTTATCATGTACCCTGGAGAATTGATTCCGACCATTAGAGGCAATGTGTTAAGTAATCATTCTAACTACCGTAACTAACCTACCTAACTAACCGATGTTCAAGGTTGCTACCTTGAACATCGGTCGTCGCCTCCAGCGTCGCACATATTTCTCTAGTGGAGTAATCACTAAGCGACTTTAGCTGTAAAAGCTACAATATATCGGTCGTTGTCCTATCGCTGATGGGAATAGTGCAGTCTTATGAATAAAGTTACGTAAGTGCAAATGCAAATAAATACATCATTGTGGTTTCTAGCAGCCTTGCACGGTAAAATAGGACAACTTTAAGTTTCATGTTATAAGTGTAATTATGTATATTTTATTCGGTTTTTCTACAGCTTTTATAAAAAAAGTACATAAAAACACTATTTGATATAAGCTAACAAAAGCTGCATATATATATATATATACTCTCTATTAAGGAGTTAGTAATGGAAACAAAACATTAAGTAAGTGTCAACTTTGAGCACCTCTAGGCCTTAAGGCCTTTTTATTAGCAGCAAGTATTAGTGATTTTATTAAACTTATTCAATTTCATACTTCGTGCAGTACTCACTCAATCGCAAAAAGGAGGAACTTACGTATATATTAAAAGCATGGCATTAATTCCTGGAAAACGTTGGAAAATATCGATATAAACCAGCAACTAGAAGTCAACTAGTTTATGAATTTATTCGTGCGTAAAAAAACTCGCGCTACGAAGCACATTCTACTTCGATGTGAATTAAAATCTAAATGAAGCTCTCGTTTTTTAAAGTAGTCGTCCCTCACATAATTCTACGTTCTTGTACTGGTGGAGCGACTCGACCTAGTGTTAGAGGTTCTTAAGCAGAACGAACATGTTCTACGATTGTTATGACCTACTGGTGACCTACTTAGTGAACAATCGGAATATATAATTCCAACACTTACCTGAGTCAGGGTGCGTTACATCCTCCTTAGTGCTAGAAATGCTAGAGGACACTGCAAATAAATAACGTATATCTATTTATAATATACTAGCTGACCCAGTGAACTTTGTATCTTTTAACAGCTATTTATGTTTCTCACTGTTGAAACTTTTCATGAACTTTCAGAAATGTTTTTAGGTCAAAATTAGCCAAATCGGTCTAGCCAGTTCATGTTTTAGCACATAATAGACTATGAAGAAAAATAACAACTGTTAAGTGTTTCATTGCAATCAGTAAAGTCTTGTTCTCTCATGTGTCTTCTTGTGTTAGCAAAAATAAATATTCACTAAAAATTTCGAGAATACCGACCATCAAAGTCAGCTACTTCTAAAACTTTGCAACTACAAAACTGTATAGAAAGTTGAGGAAATATTTGAATGCAAATCGCAGAGGACCACTTGAAAATGGATATTTCAAACATCCGCTGCATTATCGCTATGAATTTTAAACGTTTCTGATTCGTTAGTCTGTGCTAAGTTTTGAGAATAAACTTGTCTTATACTTAGCTTTAAGTTTTTTCTGGTTTGGCGTTAGCGTGGATGTTAATCTCGTGTTAATATGTGACCTACTTGAAACACGCATTTATTTAACTTAAAAGTACTAATCATAAAATAAATCTTATATGATTCT